>OY728164.1:555548298-556945798 GCA_963277665.1 Viscum album | reverse complement strand
TATCCTTGTATTTTCATAAGCCTCATCATATGTTCCTCAATTTCATCAAGATCTAATTTCCATTTTGTTTCGGCCAATGAGAGGTCATAATTAATTTTTTTAAATGACCAAAAAGCCTTATGTTCAATCTCCACTAGAAAATTTCATGATTTAACATAAACCAACCTATAAGGGGACATTCCTAAAATGCTTTTATATGCAGTTCGATAGGCCCAAAGAGCATCTAAGAGTTTTCTCGGACTATCTTTCCTAGATGGATTAACAGTTTTTCCAATAATTGGTTTGATTTCTCGATTGGCTAACTCAGCTTGACCATTAGTATTTTGGTGGAATGTATTGGAAACCTTGTGAGAAATTCCATACTTTTACATTAGTGGTGAGAATGGATAATTGTAAAAAATGAGTTCCAAGATCACTAATTATAGCCCAAGGAAATCCAAATCTACAGAGGATGTTTTCCTTGTTAAATCTAATCATAGTTTGATGATCATTTAATTTTTCAGGAATGGCCTTAACCCATATGGAGAAATAACTTACATCTAAAAGGATGTACATATATCCCCTAGAGTTTGGGAAGGGAAACATGAAATCAATTCCCCAGTAGTCATAGATTTCAATTACTATGTTGGGAGTGAGTGGAATTTGATTCATTTTTATGATGGTTCCTACATGTTGACACTTATGAAAACTTTGAAAAAATGTGTAAGAGTCCCTTGAGAGGGTGGGCTAGAAGATACCACAGTAAAGGACCTTAGTAGAATTATTCTTAATGGAAAAGTAACTTTCACATTCCTCTCTATGACAGAATTAAAGGATAGACTCTTGTTCACGTTCTGGAACACACCTTCTAATGACCTGGTAAAGGAAAAATATATAGAGGTATGGATCATCAAACACACAGTTCATAACATCATAAAAGAATTTATATCGATCTTGAGTCCCTATGAATTTTGGAATGACTTGTGTAACTAAGAAGTAAGCTACATCAGCATAACAAGGGCAATCACTGCTAGAGTATAGCTGTTCATTCATTAAAGAATCAGACACAGAAAGGTTATTTTAGTTGACTATGAATTCCATCCTAGATAGGTGATTATCTCCAACATTTTCAACACCATTTTTTCCATGATTGTGAGTTCATATTCTAGTAAGATAAGGACCCGCGTAATCATTATAGCCTTGGCATCTTGTTTTTTGAAAAGGTATTTCAGTGCAGAATGGTTAGTGAACACAGTGATGGGGGATCCTAAGAGGTAGGAAGTAAACATCTCTAAGGCAAGAAAAATATAATGTAACTCCTTTTTATTGGTGGTGTAGTTGATTTGGGCATCATTTATGGATTTTCTTGCATAAGCAATGACATAAGGAGTTTCATCACAACATTGTCCTAACACGGATCCTATAGAAAAGTTACTAGAATCACACATAATTTCAAAATGAAAGATCAAATTTGGAGATTTCATAATGAGAGGAGTGGTGAGAGAAGATTTGAGGGTTGAGAATAAACCCTCACAGCTTTCTATCCAAACAAATTGGGCATCTTTTATTAAGAGATCACAAAGGGGATGGGAGATGGATCTAAAGTCCATGATTAATCTTCTATAGAAACTAGAATGTCCTAAAGAAAAACCTTACTTCCTTAACATTTCTTAGTGATGGAAGGTGATGAATGATGTTAACCTTTACTTTATCAACTTCAATACCCCTACCTGAGACTATATGGCCAAAGACTAATCCATGGTTAACCATGAAATGGCATTTTCCCCATTTTAGGACCAGATCCGTTTCTTTACATCTTCACAAAAATATCACCACATTCCTAAGACATCCCTCAAATGTACCCCCATATACAAGGAAGTTATCAATGAATACCACAAGAAAATCCCCTACCATGTCTGAGAAGATTCCCATCATGCACTGCTAGAAGGTTCCAGGGGAATTGCATAACTCGGACTGCATGTGTTTGAAGGAAAAGGTGCCGAATGGATAGGTGAATATAGTCTTCCCATGATCATCTAGGGAGACCAAAATCTTGTTGTACCCCAAGTAACCACTTAAGAAACAATATAATTCATGACCTTCCATTCTCTGAAGGACTTGTTCAATGAATGGTAAGGGGAATTGGTCCATCTTGGTGAATGATTTAGATTTCTATAGTCGATGTAGACTATCCAGTCAGTACTCATCCTAGTTGGAAGAATCTCTCGATCATTATTGGTAATCACTATGATTATTTCCTTCTTATGAATCACTTGGATTGGGGTCACCCACTCACTCTCATCTATGGTATAGATGATAGAAGCTTTTAACAATTTCTGAATTTCTATTCTCACTACTTCCTCGAGATTATGATTGAGTTTCCATTGAGGTTGACATCATGGCTTTGACTCAGAATCTAGAACAATTCTTTGAGTCCCGATTAGTTGGATAATCCAAGGAATATCAGGCAGGGTCCAACCAATGGCTTTCTTATGTTTTCTTAGGACATCAAAATGAATCCTCTCGTGATTGGCTTGAATATAAGAAAAAATTACAATAGGATGTGTTCCATTGTCTCCTATGAAGGAATACTTATGTGTAGAATGATGTTATTTCAATTCAAGATCATTTTTCATTAAAATTTCAATAGAATATTGGGATATTGGTTCAAGATGAATTTCTTTATTAGAGTTTTAAATAGGATTGATTCCCATCATGTATAAGATTCAGCTACTAGATTTCATTGATTATATTTAGGGATGGAATTTGGAGTGGTCTCCATGAATCTAGTTTCCTGAAAGGTTTCACTGACTGCTGTACCTAAGAATTCATCATATGATCATTTTGAAAATGATTCAATCTAAGTAGATAAACATCCTTCACGTGAATAAACGAGATCAATCTCATCCTGGTTTAAACATCCATCAAATATTCCTTGATGTTCTATGGATTAATTATAATGCTTCATATCATGTTTACTTCATGATTTTCCTCATCATCCCCTATTTGTGACCTTTCATTATAGATGATCAAGTATAGATTCATGTTTTCAAAGGTGATGGTCATGTTTCCATTTCGGACTCTGGTTATAGAGTAGATTATTGCATGGAAGGTATGGCCAAGGATGATTGGGGTTTTTTGCTTTTTTCCTAAATTAGGATTGTTGTCAAGGACAATATAGTCTGTAGGGTAGATGAAGTTTTATACTTTAACAAGAAAATCTTTTAAAATCCCATTTAGAACCCTAATGCTATGATCAGTAATTTGAAGTGTGACTGATGTGGTTTGGAGCTCATCTAGGCCTAAATGGCAGTACACAACATTGGGGATGAGATTGACACTCTCACCTAGTTCACACAAGGCCTTGACAACTTTGTTCTATCCTATTTCAACATTGATGTAAGGTAAAACCGAGTCTTTTAACATAGTATGAATAGTCCCTTGAATGGTGGTACTCACAGTAGCATCCAAAAGGACATGGTTTTTATGTGAATATTTTCTTTTAAAAGTTCACATGTCCTTAAGGTACTTTGAGTAGGTTGGTATGGTTTGGATTGCATCATGAAGGTGAATGTTCAAATTGACTTGTGAGAAAATTTCCCTCAATGTTTCACTCAATCCAGGCTTGGTTTTCCCCTATATGCATTGAGAAAATGGTATAGGTTGTGTGTTTTTTGGTTGAAGGTCCATTTCATTGATAATGTTATCACATTTTTCAATTTGATCATTTGGTTCATTTAAATTTTCATAAGATTTTGAAGCATCACATGGTTTCAGACTTATTTTGTACAGTTACTCAATTGATTTCCAAATTCTTAAAACTATCACAACATTTAGTTGATTATGAGTTTTTTGAGTATAGCTTGACCCTCCCCTTGAATTTGAGGACGATTTCGCCTGAGTAGGCATGGGTGCCTTTATAGTTTTTATGGTTCTAAGTTCTTGTTTTATGGAAGAGACTTATGTGTTCATCCTTTCTAGTATTTTTCACAATTGTTCTACTTGGCTTTGAAGAACAATTTGGGTTATTTCTTGAGAAGATTTGTTTATCTGAGAGGCATATATTGGAGGTGGGATGGTTTCCTGAACATGGACTGGTGGTTGTTGATATTGGATAGGATGGGTTTGGAACTTGTCATGGGTTTTTTAGTTCGGATGGGGGTAATTATTTAGTCCATCTGGATGGATAGGATGTTGGTTATCTTTCCAGCAGAAGCCTTGGTGGTCATTATACCTTAGGTTGAAGGTGTTTTGGTTTTGTGTTTTTTGAAATTTCAAGGCATTTACTTCTACTGGGGGTCCTCCTAAAAGAAGATCCTTGGTGTAAGGAATGGTTGAGATGTTGTTTGTCTTATGGTCATGTTTTTTACAAATTGTGAAAACATGGTATATAGTTTATATTTCATAGACATTCCTAAGGTCTATCTCTTCATCATTTCTAGAGAGTGTTACATGTTTATCCCTAATGATTTCCTCTTCTCTAAGTGTATGAACTCCAGTAGTTCGTTGTGTATTTTCAAAATAAGTAGAATTTTCCCCTATTTGGTTTTGTTTAGAAAGTATTTCAAGATAATCATAAGAATCATTGTGGGATTTGTTTTTAAAGGTTCTATTGCACATCATGTCAATTAATTGTTTTTCCCCAGACCCAACCACACATAGAATATTAGAACATCTTCTGGGATTGAAAATCCATGATGAGGTACGATGTTGAGTGTGCCATTTTACCACTCCCATGTTTTATAGATTTAGTCTCCCTCATTTTCAAAAAAGTTTTGGATTACCTTTTTAAGTGAAATTGTATTGTGATGGGGAAAGTATTTTTTGTAGAATTCTATTTGTAATTGGTCCCAAGAGTTGATGGATGACGGTCTAAAATTTTTTATCCAATTTTTAGCTCAATCCATTAATTAAAATCTAAATATCCTAATCTTATCTAATTCTAGTTGATGTGGAGGCACTTGGTTTCGACAATGTCATTGAACTCTTTAATGTGAAGGTAGGGCATCTTGGACTCTATTCCATGGAATGTGGGAGGATGGTTTAGGACCTGAGGTTTATAGATGTTATTGGAATCTCTTATGTAGTTATTTCTAATGAATTAGGTTCATTGGTCCAGGTAGGTGTGAGGTATTCACTCATGGTTTGAACAACTGCATTCCCCAAGTTTGGGGCTTCCTCATTTGATTTTCAATTTGGGTTCTCACACAGTTTTATAAGTTGGTTTCTTTGAAGAACTTCCAATGAAATGAGATCAATTTTTGAATCGGGATATTATGAAGGTTCGGATCTAATATAAATATTTCCCTTGGTGCATTTGACTCCCCTACCCTAGGACTATCCACCCTAACTAGACGGTTTGATTGGTCACGGGTGTAGGCGGACATGCGCCAAAATATAAAAAATGTGACATGGAAAAGATAAGAGAATTTGGATGAGAATATAAGAAAAGGGGGAGAATAGAATGCGGGTTGAGATGAATTAATTAGGTTCCCATAAATGGTTCCAAAATTTGGTAACTCCCAAATTTAGCCTATATTTTTGGGTTAACTGCTTTTTGTTTAGCTTGGATTGTCTAATCCTCAGAGACCTAAGAAGTGACCTACAGACATGTAAATTCTACAGAATTTTTTTAGCTATTATGTGGCCAACGTTGGGCTGATTTTAGATGGTTTTAAGTAAAATCAAAAAGTATTATTTGAATTAAAATTATGAGAAGGGTTGATGCTAGGTTATTATAGAGGTGGATTGGATGCATTCATTTTAAAAAAACAATATTTCAATTTCTTGTATTTGAGATGGGTTCATATAAGGTGATCAAACAAAATCTTCACATACAGGTTTAATGCCTACACATAATAATACTAATCAATTATACACTTGAAGGATCAAAGTTTTGATCACTCCATTGTAAATGTTCATATTTTCACATGAAGTGTGTTAACATAAATTCAATAAGGATGAAGCGGGTTTAAAATCATCAAATAATTATCTCATTTAGATGAATTGATTATCCATTAATGGATTGAGAAATAACTTCCAATCCATACCCTTTATAATCCCTTGGATCAACGCATAAGTTTGTTTTCCCTCCATTGATCCTATGGTTTCAATGGAAACCAGAACTAGACTCATGAGGGAGGAATTAGAGAAGTAAAAAAACAATGAAAAAATGATCACTCCGAAATTGTGTGGTAATCTCAAAATGTTTGGTGTGAAATAGTTCAAACCTTGAGGCAACGATATAAAAGTGATAATAAAAAGAATATGAAATAATAATATGAAGAAATTTTATAAATAATCTATGGTTATTCAATAACATACAATACAAGTAACGTGATTACAAGATCAAATTTGTTCCATAACTTTAATAAGAAACAAAGATAAAAGAATGTTAAATCTTTCAATCCCACTTCTTTAAATAGGCATTTTGGGAGCCTTGGGTCGAGCTTCCAATAGTAAAATGAATCCCGCATTATTACGGTAGGCCAATGGTGGTGGAATGTTAATGAGAGTGGAATTTTGTATCCTTGACTCAAATTTTAAGCCATCGTGCATCCACTGAACAGACGCTCCAAGATATCCTTCTAGATCAATGAATTATAGTGGGCCACAATAGAAAAATTGAATTTCCTTATGTCTCCTAGATCTCTGTAGACGTTCATCCCAAATGTGTTTCTGGTTTTAGAGATATGATTAAATTGGTGGGATGTTTTTCGGGGCCGCCGAATTTTTCTTAGAATTGTATCTCTAATGTGGGCCACCTGAATAACCATAATGGATGCTGAATTCGTACTAGATCATGAAGAATTATATTTTTCTCTATATGTGTTCTATCATCCAATGAAATTTATTCTTCATTTGGTCTGTATTGTGGGCCCGACATTCTCATCTGTGGGATACTATCGAATCTACCTTCTCCCAAATTGTTTCCTTTAATCGCCAAATATCCCCATCATAATTTATGAATCCTCCATTGATCCCTCATTGAAACATTTTCATATTAATGTGTAGATCCATTTCTAAATATAAAAAATTAAATTATGGATAATTTCATTCCTTAAAATGAGATGAATCATTGGGCCTAAATTTTTGTACATTAGGGAGGAAGTGCACAAATGATAAGAATGGATGTTCAAAATTAAAATCCACTAAATCAGACCCATAAGATCAAAAATGAAAATTATATACTACTTAAATGTAATTAATATTTTTATTTTTATGGGATAATCACCAACCCTCTTACCCAGCTAACTTGGAAGGTAGTAAAGTTTTTTCATGTAGTGATGAATGCAGAGAGAGATTCAAGGAGTTGAAAAGGATTCTTATGACCACACTCATGCTCACATTTCACACAAGTGGAGGTGTTCTTATGGTATTTAGTGTAACTTAGAAGAAGGTATTGATTTTTGTGTTGATGCAGAATGATAATGTGATAGTCTAAACCTCAAGATAGCTGAAAATCCATGAGCAAAACTATCCCATGCATGATCTAGATTTGGCAGCTGTGATCATTGTGTTAAAAATCTGGTGGCATTATCTCTATGGGGAGAACTGAATGACATATACTAATCAAAAAAGTCTTAAATATATATTAACACATAAAGAGATTAATATTTTCTAATGAATATGGATAGAACTCATCAGGGATTATGAATTCCCAATCCATTACCACACTGGGAAAGCGAACAAGGTGGAGGATGCTCTGAGTAGAATGGATCCTGCAATTCTATAATTGATGATAATTGAGATAGATCTAATCTTCTTAGATTTGAATATGATGGAAATGTGAATCATTAAGGGGGTATCATCACCAATACATTCTAAAATGATTTATGAACCATCCCTCTTGGAGAAAATAATGGATGCTCAAAGAAAGGATGTGAAAATTATGAAAGTGGTGGAAGCTATAAGAAATGGGGAATCCTTAGGGTTCATGGTTAACAAGGATTTAATTGTGAGATTGGGGTCATGATTATGTGTAACAACTGATCCAAAGATTAATAATGAGCTTCTAAATGATGCACATATCTTAACCATATCTATTTACCTGAGGACCACAAAGATGTATCGAGAACTCCGAGGAAACATTTGGTGGGAGAATATAGAAAGAGAGATTTCTGAATATACATCAAAGTTCCTGGTAGGTCTGCAAGTTAGGCTACGAAGAAAAAAAATTCTATGGGGGTGATGCAACCACTACCCATACTAACATAGTAGTGAGACAAAATTACCATGGAAATTGTCACTGGACTTCAAATGACATCTAGAAGAAACAATTCTAGATGGGTTGTTGTGGATTGTCTTATGAAGACAAAACACATTATAATGATTCGATAGGACTTCTCACTATGTCAACTTGCACAGATTTACATCAAAGGATTGGTAAGGCTGCATAGAGTACCACTATCAATTGGATCTAATCATGATCCGATATTCACCTCAAGGTTCTGGAAAAGTCTTGAACATGATCTAAGAACTGAATTGAATATTAGCACGACCTATCATCCTCAAACTAATGTCCAATCTAAACGAACTATTCTGACAGTTGAAGATATGTTATGATCATGTTCTATGGACTACAAAGGAGGTTGGGACCAACATCATCCACTACTTGAATTCTCCTATAATAACAGTTTCCACTCGAGCATCCGAAAGACACAATATGAATCATTTTAAAGGAAAACATGTAGAACACTGGCGTATTGGGATTATGTTTGTGAGAATAAGATTCTAGGACCTGAAATGTTCTATGAAATGTTGGAGAAGGTGAAAAACATTCAGCAACATATCAAGGCAGCCCAAACTCGATAGAAGAGTTATGAGGATAACCGTTGATGATACCTTTATTTCAAAGTTGTAGACATGGTGTTTTTATAGATATCTCTGTGGAATAAGTTTACGAGGTTTATAAGGAAATTGAAGTAATGTTCTATGTTCATCGGCCCCTTCTACATTATTTATTGTGTTGGGGTTGTGGCCTATAGACTAGAACTTCCACCTACCAAGGCCAATGTACTTGATGTCTTTAATGTTTCCCTCCTTAAGAAGTACTTACCAGACCCTTCAAAAGTTCTCTCTTCAGAGGTTGTATAGATATAGGATGATCATTCTTATGAGGAGAAAATAGTGAAGATCTTAGATCGTAGAGAAAACATTCTACAAAATAAGACAATTACCCTCATCAAGGTGTTTTGAAAAAACCACAAGTTTGAAGAAGCGACATGGGAATCGTAAGAAATGATGAAGCATAGTTATCCACATCTGTTTTAGTGTGGGAAAAGGAAATTTCTATGGCAAAATTTCTTAGAGGGGGAAAATCAAAATGACCCAAAAATTCATTATTGAAAATTCATGTTGATCTATGTAAATTTCTTCTTATGGTTATGTAAAATATATGCACTTAATTGGTTTTATGTTTTTTATTTAAAAATACCATTAAGAATTGTGACCATTGAAAATATATTTGTTTAACAACAATCACATTATTAGTATAAATATAGGGCTTTAACAAATGCAATTTACGTAGTCAAAGGAAGAAATGACCTCATCCAGTAGAGTTTACCCCTACGAAGACCATTTTTCAGAGATTGAAAAGGAGGTGGTGTCATTGGGATTCTATATTGAGCAATACAAATCCATGCTTGAATACATTGATCTTTAGTAGGACCCCCTACGTGAGAAGTGAATGTTGATAGAGATTACCACTCGAGCATTGTTATTCGAGCCACCCCAAGACTCTGCCACCATCATGTACCCTACACTAAGAAATAATGTAGATGTTTTAAGGGGTTATGTATTAAGACCCTAGAATTATGATTCTTTAATAATTTTTTATGTAATAATTAATATACTTTCAATTTATTTAGATACTTTTTAAATAGTTTTTAAAGCACAAATAATATTTTTTTAATGTTCAACTAAAGAATCTATTTCGATAAATTAATGGATTTTAGAATGAAATAATATTTTAATAAAATATTATTACTAGTAAATTACATTTTATTTTTTATAAATGGTCGTATAATTTTATTAATACAATTGTAATTTTTATTATTTTTTGAAAGCAATTTTTATCAAAATCAATGATTTTATTTATAATTGTCTGATTTTATTCTAAAAGTTAAAAATAACATATTTAGAAAATTATTTGGATAAAATTAATATTATTTTTTGGAATCAGGGTGTCTAAATTATCCAACGGTTATGTTTTCATAATTTTATTAGATAGTTGAATTTTTGGGAAAAATTAAATACTGTTTAAATATATACTGTGTTTTATGACATCCTAATAACTGAAAAGTGATGTAATAAAAACAATAAAAATTAAGTTAAGACAATATATGTTTTAAAATTAAAATAATGTGATTTTTTTATTTAATCTACAATGCATTAGTGGACTCTTCAAGACATATAAAACATTTTAGCTTTTTAATTGATTTCCTTGAGAGTGTGACTCACCTCCACATAAGAAACCCTATTATTATATGATGTTCTTCCATTTCCCTTATAAAATATTTTTTCAACCCCCCTTTGGATAAAAACCATTGGAAAAAATCATGGGTGGTTTTGGGATTTGACAAGTTTAATGTGTGGTTTCCCAAACATATATGATAATGAATTCTCTCTAATTTCTAGTATAATCCCACCCCATATCCCACTTCCTCTTCGCTGAAAGCCTTTTGAGTTCGTGCTAACTCTTCCCTCCTCTCTCTATAATCCTTCCAAGGTTCCCCATCCTCTCAAAAATCCTTTCTCGAGCCCCTCTCAAGCCTTTGGGATCACACATCCATGTAAGGGATTCTCACTTTCCTTATTAATTTCCAGGTTTCCATATGTTGTTATACCCTCTTATTTTCAATTATAAATGTTGTGGAGTGATTCATCACCAACCCCATACTTCCCTATTCATGTTTTAATAATTCTATATCCTCTTTCTCTGTCATTAATGTCTCCTATATACACCTGTTACCATGCCAAAATTCCGTAAGAATTTTCTCTCTCCTAATTTATATTAACTAAATTATTTTGTATTACATATCTAAATTCCATTATATTTGTTGGTACCTATATTAATATTACCCCCATTAAATTCCATTTCATGTATATTTGATGAGACACTCATTTCTCTCTCATCAACCATTCTTATGAATTCTTATGTTATGTTGTTATGTTGCTGAAATTGCACCGCGTTTTTTCATGTTAAGATCATTGTATAGTGAATACCATACCCATGTCCCTATAAATGGTATTAATCTTTATGCACATATACATATTTAATGTTACTTTCATTTATATATTCCACATTTCTTAATCATGGAATAACTTATGATTTCGATTGATTCCATATTATATGATATATATGGAACACTTATTAATGAGTGAGCCCTGATAGTACTCCCATGCATCGGGTTATATTAAAATCATGATAAATCAAGTGAAATAAGGTTTTAATAATGCTAATTCATGTTAAATTTGGGTTTAACCATGCACCATGTGCAATGAGCCCTGGCTCATTCTAATACCATGTTGTATTTTGTTTCCACATTTCCATGTTATTATAATCATGGTATATCATGAATTTATGTATATGATTCTCTTGCACTCCGTTGATATGCCTATTGACTAACATGTATTATAATCCTCATGTTATTATTTTTTTACTCGCTTACTAGCCTCTATATCTCACACTTTTCTTATTCATGTTCGCAGGTTATCCCATGCAATACTACGTATAAGAGAATGTAGTGGTCATGTAATAGACGTTTTCAATAAGATGTTGTGTTTTATGTTTTATGTTGTTATGTTATTTTATTATGTTCCAAATACACTAGATCTGTAGATATTATATGTTGTATTAAATGAAGTTTTTATGTAATAAATTATTTTAACTGTTTAATAAAGGGAAGGGTTGTCATAGTTGGTATAAAAGGATAGGTTTAGTAATTTTTGAGATTAGTATTAGAAAACCCCAATGAAGCCTTATAGACTAGACTAAGTATAACAATAAAACATACCTAAGTTTTGGTTTATATTGCTTAAGTTGTTTATCAATGAAATACATCCATGTATAGATATGATCAGGAAGAGGCGGCTCTGGAACAGATGTACGTAAGAATGTAAACTCCGACAAAGTGTTTCGGGCATGACCTATTGTATCCTAGTACACGAAAATGGGAATTGCTGCACATTTGGATACAACACTCCCAAGGGATATTATTTGGTAAATTAACAGGCTTATTATGAACCATTATTAAGTTAATTTAATCTAATGAGCCTAAAAATACATATTCGAATGTAGATCATGGATAACATAAATTTAAGCTTATAGATTCGTAAGTAATGGAAATAAATGTAATATATAAGTAATATATTTTTGTATTTGGATTAGACATTATGTGTTACCCCTAACATTTATTTTATTCTAGCCAACGACTGGTAATAAGTGTAATCAAGATAACATTCGATTTGATGATCAATGAGATGACTATTCTAATGAGATCCCCATTCCAATGGGAATAGTAATCGTGAACTTTGTCACGATACTCTCTATGTTAACTCAAGAATTGAGTAGAAACATTGGTCAAGATAAATTTTCAACCCCCCCCAATGAAATAACAAGTTTCTATTGAGAGATTCATGAGACAAAGTCCTCCTACATTTAATGAATCACGTAATCCCTCAATTGATGAAAAATGGATCAACTACATTGAAAAGATCATCTCCATCCTTCAATGTTTCAATCAAGAGAAAGATATATTAGATGCTCATCGTATGGAGGGTGAATCAAATCAAAGGTGGACATTGATCACAAATAGAAATACTAATGAGGAGATCTAGGTGTTGGAATTCGAGGATTTCTGGAAGATATTTTTTCATAAATATTTTCCCTGAACCCTTTCGCTTAAAATGGAAAGGGACTTCCTAACCTCAAGAAAAAAACGCGATGAATCTGTCAGATCATATGTGGAAAACAACCCAATTCTTGAAAAATATGCCTCAGGCTTAGTTGTTACCCCCAAATGGATGGTTTAAAGCTTATTTGGTGGGCTGAAACATAGATTTTGGAAAGCCTCGACGATCTAATACTTCAATAGCTATGAGGAAATTGTCCAATATGTCCTCAAGGTCAAAATGAAGATCAGTGAATCTAAGGGGTATCATGGGTTTAATAAGCTTAAGGTGGACTTCAATTCTAGTGGTCTGATGGATAAATATAACAGTGATAAGAAGATCCATCACCCCACTTTCCAATGGTGATGAATGAAGCACCCCAGAAATTGTTTGATGTGGATGAGGAAATTATTTAGGTGTAGAAGAGAAGGGAACCTAGTCGTTAACTGCTAATAAGAAAAACTCATGGCTCTAAAATAGGATATAATTCTCTGTTTAAAACTCAACACGTTTTTCATTACATTGACTTCAAATAACTAAGGCACCATGAATATATGTGCCCCAAGACAAGGGTTTTCAGAGTCAACAAACAACTTCCAAGGCAAAAAGTGATAGTATTTTCCATCACTACCGCCAATGTGAACACTAAAAATGATGTGGTGATAGGTATGTTAGTTATTCATTCTAGAATAGAAAATGTACTTTTTGATTCGGGTTCTACACATTGTTTTATTTCCCAAACTTTTAGTAGAAAAATCCCAACACCATCAGAAATCATGGATGTAAAGAAATCAGTGAGTATGGAAAATGGGGAAATCACTGCATCCAATGAATATAACTCATCCCATATTATAATTTGGGGATTGAACTTTTAGGTGATCCTCGTCATACTCCCTCTGGTGTAATTTGAGTCAATTCCATCATGGATTGGATTCCCTTATATAGAGACAACATAAATTTCATTAAGAGGGAAAGCACTCTCCATGTGGAGAATTGACACCTGATTATGTACAAGTGAAAGGAGGAGGATGAAACTTATTTAGTTCTATCATCCTAATCATGGATATCACTGCCCTATGATCAAACGTATCTGACTCAGATGTTTGAGTCAAAGGAAGCAACCACCCTTGAATACATTCCTATTTGAGGGAATTCGCTGAAGTTTTTCCTGAGGAATTTCTTGGACTCCCTCCTAGAAGAGATGTTGAATTCTCAAATGACCATATACTGGTGGCATTGAAAATATCCAGGAATCTGTACATAATGGTTCTTGTAGAGCTTGATGAGCTGAAAAAACTATAGGAGAATCTAGATAAACGGTTTATACAACCAAGTGCTTCACCACGAAGTTCAATAGTCTGCTTGGTCATGAAGAAGGATGGGTAAATGAGCATTTTCATCGATTATCTTGATCTTAACAAAATAAGGGAAATGAACATGTATCCTATGTCATGAATTGATGACTTGTTCGATCTGCTGCATGGAGCACACTACTTTTCCAAGGTGTATTTGTTTTTTGGATATTACCAAGTAAGGGTGGAGAAGGGGGATATCCCTAATACTGCTTTTCATAAAATGTAAGAGCACTATGATTTCATATTAATGACTTTCAGAATCCCTAATTCTCAATAAATCTTCGTGGACATGGTGAATTGAGACTTTAGAGATTACCTTGAAAAATTGGTGGTAGTCATTATAGATGATATTATTATATACTCTAAAACCAAGGAGGATCATGGGAAGCATTTAAGAACTATACTAGAGTCATTGAAAAAGGATATGCTCTATGAAAAGTAAAACAAGTGTGAGTTATGGTTGAAGGAGGTCTCATTCTTGGGAGATATCATCACATGTAATGGAGTATTGGTGGACCCCTCAAAAACATATATAATTGAGGGATAAAATAGGCCAACATCGGTAATAGATATTCGTAGCTTCTTGGGGGTAGCTCGATATTATTTCCAATTTGTTTGAAATTTTCCCTGATTTTTCAACCCTCTTACTATGCTAACAGGTAAGGGAGTAATGTTTTCTTTGAGAGATGAATGTGAAGGGTGCTTCAAGGAGTTGAAAAGGAGGCCTGTCACTGCTCTTGTTCTCACATTACCCATGAGTGGAGAAATTTTTGTGGTATTTAGTGATGCTTCAAAAAAGGTTAGGGGTTGCGTGTTGATGCATAATGATAAATTGATAGCCTAATTCTCTAGGTAGATGAAAATCCATGATTAAACCTATCCCACACATGATCTAGAGTTTTCGGCTTCGATCTTTGCATTGAAAATATGGTGGAATTATCTCTATGGGGAGAAGTGTGAGATATATAATGATAACAAAAGCCTAAAATATATATTCAAACAGAAAGATATTAATATGCGCCAACAAATATGGATCGAACTTATCAGGGATAATGACTGCTCAATCCATTATCACCTTGGGAATACGAAAAAGGTGGCATATTCTCTAAGTAGAAAGGATCCAACAATTCTGTAATTGATGAGAATTGATAAGGATCTAATCTTCTTAGATTTGAAGAGTATGGACATGGTTATCGTTAAGGGACAAACATCATCAATCCTTTCTCAAATGATTTCTCAACCATCCCTCTTAGTGAATATAAATGGTTATCAAAGAAAGGGTGTGGAAATTTTGAAAATGGTGGATGCTATCAGAAAAGGGAAATCCTTAGAGGTCAAGGTTGACACTGATGGAATTATGAGATTCAGTTCATGATTTGTTGTGCCATCCGATCTAGAGATAAAGTAGGAGCTTCTGAATGGCACACATAGGTCAACCATATTTATTCACCTGAGGAACACAAATATGTATCAAGATCTCCTAGAAAACTTTTGGCGGGACAATATGAAAAGAGAGATTGCTGAATATACATCAAGGTTCCTGGTATGTCAACAACTGAAAGATGAAAGGAAAAAGACTAAGGGGATGTTGCAACCAGTACCCATACCAACATGGATGTGGCAAAAAGTTACCATGGGATTTTTCATTGTACTTACAGGGACATCCAGTGGAAACAATTCTTTATGGGTTGTTGAGGACTATATTATGATGATAGATCACTTTTTTTGATTCGAGAGGAATTCTCATTGGGTCAACATGCACAAATTTACATCAAAGAAGTGATAAGGCTGCCTTGAGTACCTCTATCTATTGTATCTATATCGTTATCTGAGATACACCTTAAAATTCTAGAAAAGTATCCAACATTCTCTATGTAAATAACTAAACATCCATACGTCCTATCATCCTCAAACTAATGGCCAATCTGAACAAACTATTCATAAACTAGTATATATGTTAAGATCTCGATCTATGGACTTCAATGGATAATGGGACCAACATCTTCCACTAGTTGAATTCACCTATAATAACCATTTCAACTCGAGCATCACAATTACACCATATAAAGAACTTTATTGAAAAATGTGTATCACACCAGTGTGTTGGGTTGAAGCTAGTGAGTGTAAGATATTATGACCTAAAATGGTCGACGAAATAGTGGATAAGGTGAAAACCATTCACCATCATTTGAAGGTAGCCCAATGTCGACAAAAGAGTTATGCGAATAAATTTTGATGAGACTATGAGTTCAATGTTGGAGGCATGGTATTTCTATACAAATATCCATGGAAGAAGTCCATGAGGTTTTGAAAGAAAGGGAATTTAAGTCCTAGGTATATTTCCCCCTTCGAAATTATTGATTGTGTTGGGGCAGTGTCCTATTGACTATCACTTCCACCTACCTTGTCCAAATTAAATGATGTCTTTCATGTATCCCTCTTAAGTATTTACATAGTAGACCCTTCGTATGTACTGTCTTAAGATGTAGTACAACTGGAGGATAATCTTTCTTATGAGGATCAACTTGTGAAGATCTTAGATTGTAGAGAAAATATTTTACGAAATAAGACAATGCCCCTAGTCCAGGTGTTGTGAAAAAACCACTAGTTTGTTGAAACAGTTTGGGAATCAGAATAAGTGATGAAGAAGAGATACCCAAATCTATTTTATGGTGGGAAAAGGAAGTTTTGAGGGCATAATTTCTTAAGTGGGGAAGATTGTAATGACCCAAAAATTCATTAATGAAAATTCTTCTTGGTCAAATTAAATTTCTTCTTATGGATATGTAAAAGTTATTCACTTATTTTGTTTTATGTTTGGTATTTTAAAATACCATTAAGATATGTGACCATTGCTAAAATATCCATTGAACGGTGACCACATGATTAGTATAAATATAGGGCTTTAACAAATCCAATTTACTCAGACAAAGGAAGTGATGGCCTCATCTAGTAGACTTGCCTCGTATGAAGCCCATTTGTTGGAGCTCGAAAATGAGGTGGTGTCATTGGGCTTAGATCTGAACCAAGCCCAAGAAGATCTTCAATACATTATTATTTAGTATAATTTCTTACGGGGGAAGTGGTAGTTTATAGAGATTACCACTCGAGCGATGTTGTCTGAGCCAACCCAAGAGTCGGTCACCATCACACACCTTATCCTATTATTTTTTGTGGATGCTTTAAGGGGTTATGTAACAAGACCCTATCATTATGATTATGTAAATTATTTTTTTAAACAATAAATAATATACTGTCATTTTATTATTGCTACTTTGTAAATAGATTTCAATGCTCAAATAGTATTTTTTTGTTAATGTTCAACAAAGGAATCTATTTTCATAAATTAATGGAATTTTTAATTAAATAAAATTTTAATAAAATTTTATTATTATTAAATTACTTTTTATTATGTATAAATTATTGTATAACTTTTATGAATACAATTGTAATTTTTATTAAGGTTTTAAAGATATTTTTGTAAAAACCCATGAATTTTTGATAAATTTCAGTTTTCATTTTAATAGTTAAAATTGAAATATTTAGATAACTATTTGGATAAAATTATTATTATTTTTTGAATAAGGACATTGAAATTATCCAATGGTAGATTCATCATAATTTTCAGAGATAGTCAATTTTTTTTTGTAAAAATTAAATACTGTTTAAATATATAATGTGTTTTGTGACATCATAATGACCCATTAGTGATGTAATAAAATAGTATAAACATAATTTTCTTACAGTATATATTATTAAATTAAAATAATGTGATTTTAGGTTTGTTTAATTTATTTTACAGTGCTTTAGTGGACCATTCAAGACTTATAAAACATTTTAGCTTTTTAAATTGATTTCCTTGAGAGCGTGACTCATCTCCACATAGGAAGCCCATTTATTTTAATAATTTAGTACATTTTTCATATAAAATATTGTTTTATACTCCCCTTTGGAAAAAACCCATGGGAAAAACCATTGTATGGTTTGCGGTTTTGATTAGTTTAATGTGTGGTGTCCAAAACCTAAATAATAAATAATTTCCTCTCCATTCCTATATAAACCCACCCAATCTCCCACTTCCTATTCACTAAATGCCTTCTGTGTTTGTCCAACATTATCATTCCTCTTTCTATAATACTCCCATGGCGCCCCAATTTTCCATGAAGTCCCTTTTAAGCCCTCCAAAGCCATTGGGATCACACTTCCACTTTAAGGATTCTCACATTCCTTATTTATGCCCAAGTTTCCTTATGCAGTTAATCCTTTTTATTTTCAATTATAAATGTTGGGGTATGATTTAAAACCTCACCAATATTTCCCTCTTAATTTTTGAATAATTATAGATCCCATTTCTCTCTCTTTAATGTCGCCCATGTACACCTGTTACCATGCCGAAATTCCGTAAGGAATTTATCTCTCCTCATTTACATTCAAGAAATCATTTTGTATTACGTATATAAATTCCATTAAATTGGTTGAGACATGTATCTATATGACCCCCTTACTTTCTATTTAATTTAAATATGATTTGACACCCATTTCTCTCCCATCAACCATTTTTATGAAATCTTATGTTACGTCGTTATGATGCTGAAATTGCACCTCATTCTTCTAAGCCAAGATCATTGTCTAGTGAATACCATACCCATGTATCTATCAAGGGTATCCACATTTATGCACATATACATTTTTGAAATTATAATTCCATGTATTTCTTCCACATTGTTTAATCTTGATATTACTTATGAGGTTGACTTATTCCATGTTATGTGATCTATGTGGAAAACTTATGCATGAAATGAAATGTTTAAGAAGAGTGCACCCTAATAGCGCTCTAATGCATAGGGTAAAGATTAGTATCATGATATATCACATTAAATTAGGGTTTTCTAATGCTAATTTCTGTGTAATGAGGGTTTACTCATTTTCCATGTGCAAGGAGCCTTGGATCATTATAATACCATGTTAAGTGTTGTTGCTACATTTCCATGTTATGATAATCATGCTATATCATGCCTTTAGGTTTATGTTTCTATTGCACTACATTGTTATGCCTATTGACTATCATGTATTGTAATATTAATGTTATGATTTGTTTACTACCTTACTGGTCACTATATCTCACCCTTTTCTTATGCATGTCCTCATGTTATACCATGAAATGCTATGTACGAGGGAATGTAGTGGTCATGTTAAGGAAGATTTCAATAAGATGTTGTGTTTTATGTTTTAAGTAGTCATGAAATGTTCTTAAGCTCCAAAGCCACTAGAACTATATGTATTCTATATTGTATCATGTGAATTTTTTCTGAGATTAATTATGTTATGTGTGTAAAAAGAGCAGGGTTATCCTAGGGGTTCTGCTAGATATCCCCTCAATCTCATGGGAAGAAGTTGCATGACATAGAAATTCTCTAGGATCTTATTTTTATAATGTATTGGGAAATTAGGGATGTCAATAGAAAATTTATTAGTCCATATCAAATGTGTGACTACCTCAACCATGTTGTGATGGTTTTTTCATAGATTGTTCATTCCAAGGTCAGCATTCTAGTGACTCTTGTGGAATGGGAGTGATACATCACTGAGATGGATGACTACATGCATTCTCAGGGTACTCTGCATCCAATGAGTGAATTGGTTAACGCACTTCATGATCATATAGTATCAACCAAACTGTCTACCACTAATATGGGGGAGCATTTACCTTTACCTAGAGAATCTGAGGGGTCAACATAGGGAAAAGAGACTAATAGAGGGATCCATTTAGAGGAAGGTGAGGTTTCAACATCAGATTAGGAAGAGTTTTCTGAGACTCTTGAGGTGAAATTCAAATCATTTAGTTGTGACACCCACTTAGTTCATCCATTATTTCTGTAGTAAAACTTTTCATATACAGGACAACATTATATGCAAAACCCATTTCTACACGATGGTGGACGTAGCCTCAGGGTCTGTTCTTGGGATGATGGAGAGTGACGAAACTAGTAGGGTTTTGGTAACCATGGTGACCCTTCACAAACATCTGGAGCTTCCAAAAATATACATGGGGCCACATATTGGGATTTTTATGTCAATGACTCGAGGGATAGACCAATAATTTGATTTCTGTAAGAACTCCCCCTCATAGAATCCATTACTGCTGTCCATCAAACTAGCTAAACTATCCTTTATTTATTTCTATTTGAATAGTTAATTTAATGGTGTGGGATGTACTAGGGAGGATGGATGGGGATCTTGGAACCCCTCTCTTGAGGCGAACACTGACTATCATGGAATTTGATAGCCTAGCTAAAAAACATGGAAGTTATGGCAGTGGGTAGGGTGACTGGTGAGATGGAATTGGATATTGTCGAGGAGGAATCTAGTGATGAAGACCAAAAACATGATATGGAACCCAACATATCTAAAATGATGCCATAGGTAGACCATGCTGATGATCTTTTGGTGGATTTCCCATAATATGAACATGTATACCCGAGAGTGTTGGATGAGGCCTATTTTGATGAGGAGGAAAACAAGGCTATCTGTCACTGGTCATGGAAACTAATCAAGTACTTTATCAAGGAAATCCCATAAGAAAATTGGGTATATAGTATGCGGAGAATTCATTCCCAGTTGCACGAATTTTGTTATGGAGTATTTAATTCCTAATTCCCTCATATTCTCATTTGAGATTTCGTGGTGGAGAAAAGAAAATAAGAGAACAATGACATTAATTTTGGATGGTAGTGGAGATATTCTATCAATATCAAGAAATATCAGGAGGTTGAACAAGATATCCAATGCTTGAGGTAGTATGTGGCATAACACAATTATTTCATCGACTCACAATAATAAATCATATCGTGATTGAAGGCATAGTTGGCAATGGACAAGGAGTAGATGCAGTGAGCATCTTGGGAGATGGCTAACATCCAAGACGATGAGGGTTGGGCATAGATTAGGTTTGATGAATTTCACATTGTAGATAGTGAATAATAGAGGGATATCATCAAGAGATAATTAATCTTAGAGGCCACAATCCAAAGATTGGAAAACTAAGATGCTCCATTGAAGTGGTCTACCCATCTATCGGAGGGGTAAATCCATGGGAGATATAATTCACATGAGCTAAAAAACATAAATTCTTGATTTCATCATTATTTTGGTTGTTAGCATGGGTCTCATTATCAACACTGATTAATTCATAATAATCATTTCCGTGAAATATCCAGCGATCAATCCCTAAGCTTGTGTGGGTAATGCCCGATGTGAGAAACAAGGGACGATTATGTTATCATTCACCTTGAATATGATATTACCATTTTATCACCAAACAAATAGAGTCTAAATGACCACCCAAACATTCCATGAGGAAATAGGTGGGCATGGTTAGAAAATAGTGTTCTAAAAATAGCCAATTTTTCTTTTTCCCAACATTCTCTAGCGCACGAGTGAGAAAATGCCTGGGGTGTTTGAAAAAATTGGAATAAATGGGAATAGAAATTGTGAAACGTGAAACCGAAAATTTAGAACACAATGAAGGTTTCATGATGATGGAAGATAATTGCTGACCAAATTCAAAACATATAGTTTAGATAATATTATAATGAAAGGAGAACAAGGAAACGAGGTCTAACTACTGACCATATTAAAAAACACGGGGCCAAACTCAAAGGTTCATCTGATGTCTTCGAAAACATTGACTCTGGAGGGTATCTGATCTTTAATGCCAATCATCCTAACCATTATGAAGATACTTAAAATTTGAAAGGGAATGATGATCCGATATAGATGGAATACAAGGCATGGTGATGGAATGATGAGATATTCAAATAAAGTCTATCACTCTTGAAATTACATCATCATGATGAAAGTATATAGGGTGAGCATTCCAGTCATAGAAAATATCAAACCCATTTCATACACGACCTCTTTGGTGATGGGAAAGAATTCCTTGTAGTTTTACATCATGAAAATGAGGATGATAAACATGTAATTTGTACAATAATTAGGGGCAGAATGCAGGAAGGGTTAATGATCATGTGGTTATTCCTATGTTGAAATTCCCGAGTGTCATTATTTATCATACGAGGGTATGAATCATGATGAATGTATTTCCCTAATCACATCATGGTTAGAAACCAACACTAGTTGGGGTAATCATTTCTGATGAGACAACTAAAGAATCCAATTATCTTAATCGGGCATACTGGACATATCATGGGAAGGGATGTAGTTTAAGGTCATGCACTAAAGTATATGGGAACCCTAAAGGAGTGAGATGCGGTGAAGTACATAAAACAAATGGGAGTGAGGATAAAATAATTCCACACTACACCACACGTTCCTAGAAGTTCGCTTCGGCAAAGTGGCCGGAAAGATAAAAGGAGTTTCTGTTTAACCATTGATGAGGAGTCTAGGAATCGCTACGTATCTCATTAGAATGATAATAAAATCACACTTAGTTATTTATTATCGTATGGTAGATGGTCAATAACAAAAATAGGTGATATCCTCTCAGGCGAGGAAAGTTGTAGCTTTTACGTGGTTTAATGTAAAGTGAACTAGGACACTGGAAGTCTTAGATTAAAGGTCATAGAGTTCGGACAAAAATGGAAATATTCCCAAAGATAAAATATGTGACATGGATCCATAAATCTACCCAACTTGAATAAGGACAAATTAGTCCACACCACATTACAATGTTTTCAGAGAATACACGTAGATTAAATACACGATTCATGGACTAGGGGGTTGAAGCTCCTAGTTTAAGGTTATAAAGTTCTAACCAAAAGGATTTGTGAATCTCCCATGTAAACAAAAAACATACAAAAATCTATAAGCCCACATGATACATGCTTGGTTTGGGAAACAAGGGCAGAGAAGATATTTAAAACTCATGGAATCACACAGTGTGGGACGAATGTGAAGAGTCAAACATGACCCCATGACACTGGTTCTTCCTCTCATCGCGTAAAGGTGTATGAAGGGATAAAAATAATGGTTTTGATGTTCTATATAAAAATATCTAAATTGAATGGGATGTGAATCATGAAGCCAATATTTAGGGAGTAATTTGGTTCTCATAACAATACTGTTGAATGTATTCAAAACACAATATCCATATCGTGTGACCTAAAATAGGATCAAACAATTGAAAATCGACCACTGACCATATTCAAATTGTGGGACATACATAATAGTGTCATTTGAGATCCGCCTAGATGTTTTCCAAGAATGGTTGGTGAGACATAAGGCCAAGCATCTGTACTACCTATGGGTCCTTTTGGATGTGAGAAATAATGGATACCCAAATAAATGGACACAAGAAGAATGGATATGGAACGAAAGCATGTTCTTAAAAGAGCCAAAGATTTATGTCCTAAACCATAGCACATTTGAGAAAACTAATGATGAATAACATAGGTTGAGGTCCCTAGTTAAGTGTGGCAACATAATAAGGTGTTTGTAGGAAAGGGGAAACCTCGTGCTGGATTGGAAGATGATATGTCAGGACGTTCCTACATATCCTAGGAGATTTGGAATCAAGACATGCGTTGTTTTAGAATTCTTCCTAGTTTAGTGCCATATGGTGAGGATGCAGATTAAATAAATTTCCCAAAAATTGAATGAGTATGGAGTGGGAAAAATAGCCTGATGTGAATAAGGAAAATGAAACCACATACCACACCACAGACTTCAAAGAGGAGAATCGAGCCAATTTTCCAGAATAATAGAATTTTTTTCCATGTTCTATATAGTTTAATGTTACTCATGTTGATGGGGTACATACCTTTTATGTTCCTGTACAATGGATCACAAATTATTCATAGTTTAATTTCTTGAAAGTAGTATAGAACAATTTAATGATATATAGAATGGGTGAAATCTTAGTTTAAGGTCGTAGAACTCAGACCATAGGAAATGGATGAAAGGGCCTAAAAGGTTTTGGAAATGAGGGATGGACCCAAGGATGAAATTTCCAAGTGATCCTATATATCCTATAATGGTAGGAATGAATCCACACATTTATCAAACCCCATTACATTTTACATTATAGGATAAGTACATAGAGGTAAGGGGGATATTCAAAAATAAGAAATATGGTGTGGCTATTAAAAACCTTATGTAAATGAGTACAAAATTCCACAACACGTCATGTGCCTAAAAACTAATCTGAGTACATATGGATAAAAATGGGGAACATGGGGCCAGACCTGGGGCCAAATGTCAAGGCATTCCTACCTATCCTATGAGGGTAGGAATCAATCCATACATAGTTGTTGAAATATCTTGTAGATTAACATCTTGTGTTAAGGACAATCATGGGAGATCCTTTAAGGGGGAAATGTGACATGGTAGTTGTAATCCTAGCGTGAATGACGAAAAAAGTCCACATCATGCCTCATGCTCCAGGTTACATAAGATGGGAGGCCAAAAGGATGGCACTATCTATGGTACCTGGGGCTGGACCTGAAAATGAAATGTCTATGAATTCCTATGTATCCCATAAGGATGTGAATAAATACATACAATGTCCTAGGAATGTCGTGCAGTTTGATGTCATGCTGTAAGGACAAAGAGGTCTTATTTTAAGGTTGTAGAGATGGTAAAGTAGATGCCCAATTTAATGTTGTGTATAATAGATAGTAGGGAGGAAAAAGGGGAGTCACTACATCTAATATTTTGGAGACCATGGGAATGGTTATAATGATAGAGGTAATTGTTGACCATGTTCACAACCTAGTATCCATATCTTCTATCATTGAATGAGAAAAAATAATTAAACATCGACCACTGGTTATCTTCGCAATGAGGGACCTGTATCGAATTGTCAATCAAGATCCTCCGGAACATTGGCCAAGAACGAAATGTGAGCCAAGGGGTCCTAAGACTAGGCTGCTATGGGGTCCTTTTGGATGTGAATGATGATGAAGACACAAATTAAGGGACTCATGAAGGTTTATGGTACCCATTTAGTTAAACATCATGAGGATAGGGTAAGAGAGATCTTAATTTAAGATCATAGATCTCACACCATGAGTTAGGTTTACCACTGGCAGTATATTGTGATGCAGGAAAAATGTTATCTTAGTTTAATGTTTTAGAGCTCAGACCATTTTTAGTTTATCATCATGAAATATGAAATTGATCTTATTTTAAGGTCATTAATATTAGACAATTATCATTTTACCATCATCCATGATGATTGGGACCACTCATGCAAATTATTTCTTGACAAATTTGGAATTGGAGGGAGGAGTGATATGCTCACGATCCATGGTGACCCAGGAGTATACAACATTTGGTTAAATCCTATGAATGGTATAGCATCCCTCCCATTTGGGTTCCAACTTTGGTGGTTTCTTGCAGGGTATCATTGGCTTCCTCAGTGCCAATATTGTGTCACATCGAAGGAAGGGACATATGTGAACATTCTTTTTGAAATCTATGTCTATCTTCTTCTAATGCCTCTCCAAATTGAACAAGGCGTGAAGGCTATTCTCATTGAGGGATTCCAGTTTTTCCAAACAGATCTATACTACCGTTTCCAACATTGGATAATCATAAAAGGCTATGTGTAGTGGCGAAGACTGAATATCAATGGATAGGACTACATTTGTTCCTTACATTAGGAAATATGGGGTCACCTAGTTGGAATTATAAGTCTTAATCCGATAAGCTTGGAGAGTGTTCAAAAGATTGTTGGGATAACTCTTCTTATTATAACCAACCATATTTTTCATGATGTTTTATTGGGTATTTGTTGAATGCCTTGATCTACCATTTTCTGGTTCATGATAATGAGATGTATGATTAGAACGAATATTGTACCTCATGTACAATTTCATTAGCTCAGCTGCCTGGATGTTGGTTTCATTATCAGTGAAGATGGTATCAGGAACTCTGAAGCGGTGGATGATATTGGAGCTCATGAAACCAACAATATAATTGGCCTTGACCTTCTTTGAATGGAATTGCCTCTGGCCACAAGGAAAAGAAATATGTATCAGTCAGGATGAACCTACACTACCGAGCTATTTCTGGTGAATATAGTCCCACAACATCATGTCCCCAGACCGCAAAGTTCCAAGATTACTTGTCAGTCTAGAGAGGGACAAGTGGATGATACAATAAAATAGCATAGATCTAGAATGAATGGAGCCTTTTGGTGAACTCGATATAGTGATGGACCACGGTGGTCCAAAAGTAGCCCAACCATTAGATCTAATGAGAGAGTTTTGGCCCTGCTAGATGAGCGACATAAGAACCGACATGAACATCCAACATAACCTGGGGAATCTCATCTCCTTGCATGAAAAAAGTAGAATCCCATAAAACTCATGTCTTTGGAGGAACTTTTATAGACCATGACAACATTGGATGGTTAAATTCATTGTGATCCTATGGATTTGCTCACATTCGGCTCTATCTATTCGGATATATTTGTATTGGAGGCACTCGATAATGGGAGTTTTCTAATTAGGGTTTCTTTCAAATATTGTAGCTGGAGGAGCTAGGGGTCCCAATGTGGACATGATGTTGGTGATATTACTTACCTTATGGATATCAACATCATCTGGACTGACAGGAGCAATGAATCATTGATGCACCACATAGATAATCAAATCATCATAAACAAGCTCTATAAGGGATGCAACAAGGGTTACCAAGGCATCGACTCAACTATACTATGACTGAGGGACATGAGTAACTTCTAGTTGGGATGGGAACTGGGCCCTTAATATGATATTGATCTCTAACAAGGGACAAAGATCCGGTTTCATGATCACATAGTCACCGTTGATCTACTTGATGACCAGTTTAGAGTCCCCTATTACATACAACTAGGGAACATCAATCTCAAAGGCCATATTGAGACCATAGATGACAGATTGATACACTGACTCATGGTTTGTGAACCATTAGTGAAATAATAATGAATAGGATAGGACAACCAATACATGTGTGGTGATGAAAATGCCCCAGGCTACATTATTGAGTCTGGGATCATTGAATCTTTACCTGCAGGGCTCTATGACGAATCGTCGAAGTGGATATGCCAATATGTCATGACTTGATCCACTGAGAGTATTTTCTCATCTGAGAATTCATAATCTTGGGACTATTATGTGGGATTTGGATGGGCAGTAAGGATTTATTCCTGTTCCTGACCCTTGACATGTTTCTATGGGATAAACCTAATGTCCACCTGTTACAGAATCACAACCAACTAAGCTATACAACATATCAACATGGTTAAGTTCAAAATTTACATTAGTTGTTCCACCTAAGACACTATCTATATCTCATGGTTCTGCAAGTTTGGTTGCAAATTTTGGACTACAAATACCAGTTCATGGTAGCTCCACTCAATAGAGAAATATCTGGCCTCTATATCGAGTTGTATTCCACTGAGATAGTATAAACTATTTTTTGTTCCCTCATTTTTATTATAAGTGATAAGGTCATAGAAGGACTATCCAAGATCAATAAAATAAAGGTATATCAGATTCTGGAGATGGGTGACATCAGAACTTGAGTCTGTAGTGGGTTCTTCTTAATCACATCCAATGTGGCCTAACACTCTTCATCCCACTGGTAGTCATCACTTTTTTTCATGAGTTGGGAAAATGGATTACACACTCTAGCCATATTTTCAATTAATATTTGTATGTTAGATAAGTGTCCTAGAAATCATCAAAGCTCTTGAATGTGGCTCGGAGGATGTATTTGACTTATGTACTTGATCTTCTCTCCATAGATCTCGATGCCTCTATACCTGACGAAAAATCCATGAAACCTTCCAAAGGTGACCCCAATGGAACATTTAATAGGGTTCCACTTCAGATAACTAGAGTGGAATAATCCAAAAAAATTCATGATAACCTTGATATGGTTTTTATGTTGGGTGGATTTGACCACAAAATCATCCACATAACATTCGACCAATGTCCCAGGGATTGGCATGAATATGCGATATGTGGCACGCTGATAGGTGGAACCACAATTCTTCAGACTGTATGGAATTACATGGTAAATTAATGTACGGTGTGGTGTTCTTATGGGCGTAGAATCTTCATTCATAGGATACATTCAAATTTTATTATATCTGGAATACCCTTCCATTAAGGAGAGAGCATAGAATCTAGCGGTAGTGTCGATCAAAAACTCTATCGTTGGAAGGGGAAACCCATCATTTAGACAATGGTGGTTGAGATCATGGAAGTCAATGTAGGCATTGATCAGTTAATTCATATTTTATATGGGATCAAATTTGGCTAGCCATTTTGGGTACTGGAAGTCCTTGATGAAGTTGGATTTAATGAGATTATCAACATCAGCCTCAACAATGGCACCGAGATATGGATGCATATTTCTGGAATTTTTTTAACCCCATGATGGTTCATCAGGAGTCCAAGGTTATAGATACATACTTGAGGATCTAGTCCTAGTATCTTTTCATTGCTCTAGGTGAATCCATCTTGATGATGCTTCACGAAATCCACAAACATTTACTGCTCTTCTATATACGTGGTTGCACTGATCAGTGTTGTTACTAGACCTTTCTCGGGGATGAGGTTCACCAGTAATAACTCTTCCACTATAGTGGTGACACCCTCTTTGAATGTGGGAGGATAATATTCTATATCCTCTACATAATTCAATGTGATAGGATCACTAGTAGGAGGAAAATCTTCTGAATTGAATTACCATTATGGAATGTCGGTGCCAGCCTATGTGGAAGTGGAATTTCACCGAAGGTCTTTCGCACTGTTGAAATCAGGGAGAAAAAATACATCGATCTAATACCATTAGGCCTTTGACCCAAGGGGATATGATTGATTATATCAGAGTTGTAGTGGTGAGTTAGATTGAATCAAATCATCCAAGACCGACAGAACAAGAATGTATGATATACTTTAATTTCCATTGGGTGAACATTGCAATACCGCACTAGGGTATGCGGCTCTGAAACCACTCAATACTGATTCTTGTATGAGTAAAAAGTGAACTTATTTTGCTCTTTATTCTAGGTAATGAGCTTTCCCATTGTACTAGTGAAGAAAAAGTAGTATCCCATATCTTGGGTTGTGGCCTCCAATTGATGAATTGGGAAAATGTAGGCATCATCTAGGTTTTCCCATGAGTCGACCACAATGGTAGTATTCTCAAGCTCAATGGAATGAATCTACTTGTCCTTTCTTATATAGTATTCATCATATAGGTTATGGTAATGACAAGTGGAAACGGTTGACACATCACCTTTGAGGAGGTCCATTTGAACATTCAGGGAGTAATTGAGTCATTGTTGATATGAGGAGGGGACTCTTGCTTGCAGATAGAGCCAGGGTCTACACATTAGCGCATTTTAGGTAGTGTCATGCAACACAACCATGAATTGTTTTCTGAAAATAAGAATACCAAATTGGGTCCTCAAGCAAATTTTTCCAACCGGAGTCTATTATTTTTTTCATAACCTTGAATATTCATGTAATAGAGATCTTGATCCTATATAGATAGTCCATCTTGTGGAGCTTCTGGGTTTGGATGAGATTGATCCTAGAACCCATGCCAACGAGACAATAGAGAACATTGATTCCATTGAACTATGCAATGATGTTCAGTGGGAGGATGTTCCCATGTACATGAGAATCATCATCTTATCCTGTGATTGAAATAATGGCCTGATATTTTTCATTCTTTAATTCCTCAGCCTGGAAGGCATCTATAGCCACTACCCCTGTTTTAAACTGGAGGGGTCTTCTTAAAGCCTCTCCAAGGGCTTCACACATGTCTGTAGATAGGAGGAGATACATAAATATCGAGATCCTTGCATGAATGCTGGAAAGTTTTTTTATGTAAATCATAACTCCATGCAAGGGACACACTTATTTTGATGGGAGGTTGCTCAGTGAAAGGAGGCATGACGGGTGTAGCTTATTGAACCAATAGATTCTAGATAGTGTAGAAAACGTCCAATTGTTCACTATTCAAACATTATAGAGTGGCCACTGGCTGATGACTAGATTACTGATGTCTATCCACAATTTAACTTGGTTGATCATATAATAGTCTTGGAGACCCTTCCTAATCAATCAATATGAAAGACGGTGGGGGTAATGTGATGAGACGGGATGAGAAAGATATGTGTGCGGAGAGCTGTGTTGGGACTACATTCTTGTCTTGGTGAGATGCATGTCTTAGCTGGGAGCACTAGCATGATCATTCTATCAATTCACATTACGATAAATCCATAAAATTTGGCGTTGAATAGATACATTGGGAGGGTTTTCCTAGAACTCTTTGTCACTAGGTACCATGTAAGGGATCACCAGTTCAACTATATTCCCTGAGGTGTACACATGGTCATCACAAAAGAATTCTTCTATTATTGGGAGAATTCTGGGAGAAATACCCATCTCTGGGGGCATGAAATCACTGAGATTACGGGATAAATTTGGGCATGCAGATAGATTTTATCTCACCTTCTTCATCAACACCTACTCCCCCGAGAGAGAAAAGTCTGATATGTCAATGTAGAGGTAGTAATTGAAGGAAGAGTATTAACCTCAGAAGGCTTGGTCTGATTTAAACATTCAAGGATAATACCATGGGAATGGCTGACATCCCTATGATCTATCCATTCATCATATATTTGAGACCCATATATAGAAACCTGCAGCAATTTACCCTTGTTTTCATTATCAGGCTTTACGACCACACATGCCACTTGTGCTGGGTTTGAATCCAATCTGACTACGTTGTTATCGACTTGGTCTTGGATCCATTCATTGAATGCATAACAGTAGTTGAGATTGTGTCCAAGGAACTGGTGATAGTGGCAGTATTTGGGGCGATCAGTGACATCTGCCTTCTTAGGCCTCACGTATTCCAGTAACCGCATGATTCCGTAATCCAAGTACTTTGTAAGTAGTTAATGTCCTTGGCCTAATTGAACTAGTAAGCATAGTTTCTCTAATCTGGGAACGGTGTTCTGGGAGCCTGACCATAATGAGTGGACAGATCTCAGTGAGAAGGTGGAACTTGATTGTCTATCCAGGGAAGTAGTGGTGTGTTACAAGGTGGCGCATGCTAGTTCTAATGAGGTTGATTCAATGCTAGAGGCTAGGCCTGAAGTTGTGGCCCTCGGTGAGGATGTGGAAGAGGCTCTACTGGAAAATATTCTAGCTTTCTAGGGGCCTTTATCAATGCAACAACAACGATCTCGTCCAGGCCGAATCATCTTGCGGAAGCAACAAGAGGCAACATATGTACTTGTGTGGCTTACTACAAGGATTATTCTAAACATTTAGGTTGGTTATGTATATTTCAAAATCCACCTAGGATGTTCTAAGTGATGATATATGGGACTCATTCATCATCTCATTCCCTACACATATCCTTAGCAGCTATTCCTACATTAACAACATGTTGAGTGAATATTTGAGGCTATTCCACCTGGAGACAAAGTTTTTGAATCACTAATCCGATAATTTCTATCACTTGAAGAGTTTAGAAAAACAAGTCTTCTAAGGGGTGAAAAAAAACATGTAGAGAAACTTCTTATAATGTTCTTCCCAACCAGCTATGGACCCAATGAGTAACAATATGTACTTAACAAATGTGTGCCCTTCTCATTCCTGTACGAAACACTAGGGCTTAGCAGCCTCCTATAGTGCTAGAGTTCCAACATGTGTCCACACCATGAAAAAATGTGGTCCAGATTCCATAATGAATTTCATGTCCCATTAAAAGGGGATAAGGTAGGATTTCCAATGCACCAGGGTGCTGGAATATCATCCACCCATGCTTGGTATGGTTTTCCACCAGGTGGGATCACCACCTGTCACGTTTCAAGAGTCTTGAGATGGGAAATGAGGGCACCCAACGGATCATCTTCATGATGATTCCTATATTGGATAGGTTCCCTAACCACCAATGTGTTGGGAGGTTCTTCAATGTGATAAATGGGACCATCCTCTCATAGAGTGGTTGGGATGATTACCTAAGGATCTTGGGAAATAACATGTGGAGCGGTCGGTAGGACCTGTGGAGCTGCCGGTAGAACCTAAAATGGGTCTTGAGAAAGGATGTTGTGTATATCAGGTGGGTTTTTTGATGCATACCATGGTCACATTCAATAAATTCTAGCCTCTACACGGTCTAGATGGGTTGGGTTTTCAAGATCACTGAGAGGCAACAGGCCAGGGGGAACTGTGCCTGTCCCTACTACCCTAGTCGAGGATTACCATAATTTTCCCATTGTTCTCCAGTGAGCTTATCAATGATTTGAACAACAATATTTTTCTATTCAGTGATTTGATGATGCATTGTGGATTTTTTAGTATCCTCTACATTTTATTTCACTAAAATATATAAATATGAAGGCTTGAAAGTCCAGATTTGTGTTTTACCCTTATGTGGATCTTAACCGAGAGGTAATGACATTGAAGGTTCATGAAGTCTAAGTGTCTATCTTTGTTGGAAAGTGTTGATACCTTCAGGGTCTTTCATGTATTGTGCATCCCTAGTATATTGTTCCTCTTCTCTAGGCCCTTTGATAATGACCCCTTCCAAATATATCTTAGGAACCACCATGTTTTTTGTGATGACGTTGGAAGTCATATCCTCAATATCACCAGGTGAACTAGGATGGCACAAGATATGAATAAAATGTAGGGCTTCATACTGGCCCCATCCATAGATCTGGACATCTGTGAAGCCTCCTTAATAACTCTACAACGTTTTGTAAATCCCTCAATGCATCATTACTGGATGGTCCGATGATAACTAGGAGACGCAGGGTGCTAAGTGATAGAGAGTGAAACCAACTAAACTTGGTAGCACTGCTGGCCAATGTCAATGAAGTGTTCTCATCTTTTCGTGTAAGATAAACATCAATGACAAATATATAAATACATTTACCATAGGTTGGGTAGAAGAACATAACCTCATCGTGGTAGTGGAACTCCATAATATTGAAGTTAGCAGTTGCAATTGGCCAAAACATCTCGGGAAAATGGTCCACTACAAGAATGTATCACAAATTTCTCATCCATGAACTAGGATCTGACCCTTGGTTTCCCTATTTATTACATTGGAGTGGATGAGGGACTGATAATGGAACTTATGGAGACCATTTTAGCTATATTCTATTCTGTGGAGAGTACGACATGCGAGCAAACAAGCCACTACATCGTGGGTTGTATTTTGAAGAATAGATTGGTTGTTTCAGCACATCCCTATAGTATGGGGTGCCAAACATTACTTCTTGAATAGGAGGGGCTCTCATTGGTAGTGGATCTAGATGGTTCTCATCATCGAGCGGTCCCTATAACAATTCTATGTGATATATTGTTGAGGTAGATAATGATCCTGTTGATGGTAGGGAGGATTCAATAGTTAGACCTTAGAAAGGAGCCACATCACTTTCTTTATATATATATATATGGAGGGACTCTGGGATCCAGTGCATCTCACTTTTCAGGAGCACAAGGTTGATATATCTAGTTTCTACCCTAGACCCTGATACAAATGATCAGGGTGAGGGTTCCATCACTGTGTCACACTCCTCTTCAGAATTTGAAAAGCAAACATGATTTTTTGCGATGTGTGGTTTCTTGTGGTTCTTGCACTTGTGGATATGTCCTTCCCTCCTACCCCGCTATGGTTCTTTAGGAAATGGTTGATCTTTTACATGGGGAGGACCTCTTCATTATTGATCAGAGGTTGGTGGTTTTTATGGGAAGATGTCTAATAGAACATAGGAAGGAACTCTATGGTTAGGAATGATAGAGTGGAGAGGGCCTCTTCTTGTGTTGGTGATGATGTGATGAGGACCTTCACCATGATTTCCTAAAATATGGGGAGAACCTCTATAACATAGACCAAGGTCTTGAGGAGGACCTTCGTGTCGAGGGTCAACAGGACGGGGAGGACCACTATGTGGTCTGATGACGATATTATGAAGAGGACCTTCATACTGAACACAAGAGTGAGGATGATCCCCACTCTAGTTAGAAGTGGTGCCAGGAGGGCCATTGTACAAAATTTATTTTCCAAGAGATGGAACTCAATGGATACTTCTTGTGATGGTGACTAGAAAATTAAAACTTGTTTACCCATGGGGTGGCTGAGATCTCAATCCTTATTGGGAGTAGTGGTACCCTATTCTGCAGTAACAGGGATCTGCTAACACGCGTTAGTGGTGTATCTGGCCATTTATGTGATAGAATATAATTCCCTATGGAATATATCTTTCTGAGATTACACCTGATGTTGGAATTGAGTTATCCAAGATAAGTCCGGCTATGAAGGGGTATGGACCACCTACTCTTCAATCTATGGGACCAGTTGGTGGCGTTTTCATGGCCTAGTTGGAGCCCTCCTTAGCAGTACCATTGATGGAGTCACAGATTGGCAGACTCAGACACCCCTCACCTAATAGTCATAATTAAGTGATCTCTATGATCATTTCTGGGAGATTCTCTTGAAATGATTGAAGGTTAGAGTAGACATTAGTGTCTCCCTCTACGGCCCTTGGGGGAGGTGATGTCGGTGGGGCACAAAATCCTCCAAATATTGACATATCATATCCCTCATCAACATGAACCCATCCTATTTGTATCATTGAACTGCTGTAGTGGCCACCCTCTTTGGAATAAATTCGAAGGGTAAGATGGGGCATGGGTGCCCAGTAGCTCTGTTCATGGGAGTCATCACAAAACAGGTGATGTTGTACATGATTTTTGTATTTGTATTTCCCTGGCCCCTGCATCTATGGGTGGGAGGTGATTGGATTCATGTAGCTATAGAATGGGTCCTACAAAGTTGGAATATTCAACCATCAGTATAGATAATAGAAGAGATATACCCAATGCCCCAACATCGTTCAGTCCTCCATGGTTGGATAAAACGATCCATGCTGACAACATCGCAGACCAGGATTCCAGAAGATTAACTTCAAAAAATCATGGTGAGTTTTATGCTAGGACCATTATTTTCATGTCAGGACCTACAACCAGATAGCTAGATCTGATGACACTCTTATCTACAGATATCTCAAAAACTACTTATCAACATATTTTGGAGAATAATTTCATGACTGGTTCACCATTTCTATTTCCAACACTTTCATCGGGGGTGGGTATTGTCTGTGAGGACGCACTGATTGTTTCCCCACATTCCTTCTTTCCAAATGTACGAAACATTTATCACTTCTTCATATATTTTTTTCCTTGATCAAAATGGGATGATGGGATATTGTTTTATCAATCAATTGATTCCGTATTTGAATTCATCACCTAGTCTGAGTCACCATTAATGATTAATATTTTTTTTTGAAACTCTTCATGGTTCCATATCTTTGTCGATGTTGACTAGTTACAATTATTCTGTCAAGACATTCCTAAGCTTGTCATGTTAGGGAAGAAACTATCTGTCGAGAGTGTAGTCATGTGGAGGCATCGCTGGTGTGTCTGGACACTGAAACCCTAGTACAAATTGATTTTACTTTATCAGGGGGCATTTTGAGGATACAGAAGCCCAAGGAATCCCATGTCTAATGTGAGGAATTATATTTTAGGTGCTTGAATATGAGGTTTTCCTCGACCTACCGTGTTTAACATGGGGTAATCCACGAGTTTAGCTTCTACTAGAGATGCATTGGATTAATTAGAACACTGATGGGAGTGGATTAGATGTGTACATCCAAAGAATGAAGCACCTAGAAAGTTTACCAGATGGATGGATTTGAACACCCAATTAGGATAGAACCAGAATGGTGTGTCACACAAAGGGGAGTGTTTCACACTTTGAAGACTAATGTGGACACCAAAAAGGGAGGATCAAAGAGTAGTATGGTTCAACACACACCAAGGCTTTCCATTGGATGAGATTGAAATTCATGGAGGTTTCCTATGTACCTTGTGTACAAGAAAGAGATTGAAACCCATATAGTTTGAATAGGTGGGGCATGGAATTAGGGTGTAAAAAAATGACAACAACCCAAGAGCATGTTGGATCTTATACAAGGTCCGCAGCCCATATGGGTGGCATGATTTCACTGGAATGTGGCGACCTAGGTAAAATCAGTATGGACATGGATGAAGTGTGGAGGGATGAAATGAATGGGGATTAAACCAAAAATAGGTATGAAGGTGATGATACTAGTATTTAACCTCAATTAGGTTTCCTACGTATCCCCATGGTTGGGAATCAATGTCCACATAGTTCTGTGATGGGGAGATTAGTCACCTGAGGAGGAAAGTCGTGATAATGGAAATATGGATGGGGAACTGAAGGAAATGGAACCAAAGAGTTAAGTTATGATATTTCATTGGCACAAAGACATGAGGGAGAGTCAAGTACCATACATGGGAGATTTTCTTGACCCTCAAGGTGGATTCTTGCGTACCTTAATCAAAAGGTGGAATGATCAAAGTCTGTATAGTTTAGGAATGGGAAACAAAATTGAGTAACACACAATAGAAAACAACCTAAAAACATGATGGGGATTACACATGGTTAATAGACCATAAAAAGAGGGACACTCTTGGTCAGAATACTACTGGTTAATTTTGGGGATTCTGCATGGTTAGATGCCTAATAACTAGTATGGCACCATAATGTGGTGGACCAAGGATGTGGGTCCCAATAAAAGGGACACAGAAGTTTACCGGTGTTTGGGGTTGAACCCTAGGGTGGATTCCAATGTAACCTATATTGGAGACAAGGATCAAAACCCATGTAGTTCAAAATCATATATTTTAATGACATGTGAGACGAAAGGGGGAATGTTGTTTAACATCATTCAGGATGTGGGTGAACCAATGTGAAGTGGTCAAGACCGATATGTGTTTGGATTTCACCTCAAGGATGTTTCCTACGTAACATTATTGAAAAGTGTCAAGGATCAAAGAAAACATAGTTCGATCAAGAGGGTCATGTGTCTTACACTCTAAGGAGGCCCGTAGAGGATTTCATGGTTGATTCTTACCTTTTATCCCACATGATTCATGCCCAGTGCGAGAAACAAGAGGCAATAAAAGACCTAACAATCATGTCGTGAATTGTATGTCCATGAGGAGTGGAGTGAGGCTTATGCCTGTTTAGAATCCCATGAAAATAATATTGGGACATACTCTAGGAGGGAAGACCAAGGAGGATGTCTCATTGTATGAGGAGGATATGGCCACTGTATAAGGATCACCCTATGAATTTGGTTCAGGGCTTACATAGTGGATGTCTGAGGTGCACATGGAAACAATGTGAAAAGTGAGAGGAAGAGTGAGGGGGTGTTGGTACACATCCCCTTCTTGGTCCTCTCGAACCTATCACACATGCAGTGGTCACAGTTTAATATTTTGTGTTGAGGATGTGGGTGATTATCATTTTAACGTCATACAACTCTCCCAATGAGGATTCAATCCTCACACCCATGACTAACATAACTGGGACATAATAACCATTAGTGAAGTGAAGGAATGAGCAATTCTGTTAGTTATTGAGGTTGTGGAGTGATTCATTCAGGGGTCCATGTCTGCATGGCTAAGTGACGAAGTGATAGATGTTAGCATTCATATGTGAAGAATCATGAGGTAGGGAAATTCAACATAAAAACCCACTTTGGGGACCATAAAATAACTATGTACTTTCCTTGAGGGATACATGTAAAAGGGGTTCGTGAAGCAGAAGGCATTAGAAATAATGTCTTAGTAATGCTCTGGTGCTTGAAAAATTTAAGGGTCTTTGATAATAAGAGTGATTCATGAAGCATATTGACACTTCCCGAGAATAGATTCTACACATGTTTGGAGGGTTATTCACAATTTCTATGTGCTTTTCAATGTTCCAAGTACCAAATGGGTCTTCTTCCTTCATGATGTCCAAAAATATTCACGAAGGGAATCCCTTCATGATGTGGTGGTAAATTTGAGTATAGAGAAAGGCGTTTCACTATGATCATGTACCTTAGATGAATCAATTTATTGATGGTTCACAGTGGAAAGGATGCTTCTCGATATGGGATGTCGGAAGGTGAAAGTGTGGGGTGTCAATCCTTTGGAGTGGGGTTGGTACTAGTATTTATAATAATAGGGAATCATGATTCTCTTAATCTGTGATATGAAGATAATTTCATTTCACAATTAGAGGTAGATCCATCATATTTCATGTAGTCAAAGAGGAGTCTATCACTCCCTTTGTGACGGTCACAGATGCTCCTGACTCCTATTATGTTCCTCAGACTCAGAGAGGATACTGTATCATCCTCCAGGGAGGTTGTTGAGCCTCTTAACTCACATCAAGATCCTCTAACTCATAGAGGAGTCTGTCACTTCTTCCACAACAGTTTCATTGGTGGAATCCAAATGGCTTCGTAGCATTGTAGCGCTGGAGGCTTTCTGGAGGAGCTTCACGGGGCGGTCGTTTTATGAATTTACTTGTTCTATTTCTGATTTATTTCAATGCATTGATTTTGGAACCAACAATTATCAAGTAAGGGTGGAGAATGAGGATTTCCCCAAGGATAATTTCCAAGAAAATTTATAGGCACTATGAGTTCGTAGTAAATTTATTTTTACTTACGAATTATCCCTAAATATTCATTGACTTGTTGAATGGAGTCTTTGAAGATTTACTCTAAAACTTTTGGTGGTATTTATAGAATATATTATAATATACTCTGAAAGCAAGGAGGTTCATGAAGAGAATCTGTGCACCGTGATAAATAACAAATGATTTGAGAAACTATATGAAAAGTATATAAAATGTTTGTTTTGGCTAAACTATGTGTCATTATTGTGGAATATTATCACAAGTAATGTATTATCTATGGAACCTTAAAAAATATATTCAATTGAAGGATGGATGAGGCCATCATATGTGACATATATATATAGTTTCTTAGGATTACCTGTGTTCTATCGATATTTTTTTTGAAATTTCATGGGATTTTCAAACCCTCTAACCAAGATATCTCAGAAGGGACTAAATTGTTTTTCGCATGGATAATGTGAAGAGAGAATCAAGGAGTTGACAAATAGTCTTATTAAATTACCAATACTCACAGTACCCAAAAGTGGATAAATTATCATGGAATTCATTGATAATTCAATGAAGGGATTGGGATGTGTGTTAATGAAGATTGACAATGTGATAGCCTTTGTTTCAAGGAAATTGAATGTTTAAAAAAAATCCCAAAGAATGATCTAGAGTTGGATATAGTGATACTCACATTTAAAATATGGTGACATTATCTCTTTGGGGAGAAGTGTGAAATATATATGGATCAACATAGCCTCAATTATATATTCATACAAAAAGAGATAAATATGTTCCAACGAAGATGGTTAATGATGATCAAGGACTATGGATTCTCAATCCACTTTCATGCTAGGAAATCGAATGAAGTGGAATAAGATCTATATATAAATGATGCATCAATTTTATCATTTATGATAATTGATAATGATCCAATACTCTTTTACTTGAAAGGGATAGACATGTGAATTATAAACGATGGAATAACATCAGTCATTTCAAAAAAAAATTCCCAAACATCCCTTCTAATGAAGATAAATGATGCTACAAAAACTATGTGGAAATTTTGAATAATGTGGAGGCTATAAAAATATTGAAATCTATATATTTTGTTGTAATAAATAAGATTTTGTATGATTTGGGTCCCAATTATGTGTACCATGAAATCCTGAGTTAAATAAGGAGTTGTTGGATGATGAGACTACAATGGCCTTCTCCATACATCTATAGATAAAAAAGATGTATCAAGATCCCTGAGATCAGTATTGGAGGAACAATATGAAGAATGAGATTGAGAAATATTCATCATGATGTCCTGTACGTTAGAAAGTGAAGGAAAAAAATAAAAGGGGTGATGTACCATTTTTCATACCTACATGGAAAGGGGAAAACATCACCATGGAATTTTACATCGGTCTTCCAAATAAATCAAGAAAAAATATTTATATATGGGTTTTAGTGGATCATTATACAAAGATGGATCACATCATTTAAATTTGAGTGGACTTTTAACTCGATCAACAAGTAAGGATATACATTATAGATACAGAGAGGCTATATGGAACAACACTATCAATTTTATATGAAAAATTCCAAAGATTTAAATTTATGTTCTAGAAGTGTATCCAATATTCTTAAAACCATGAGTTTTACTTCATAAAGGCATATCAACGCCAACCTGATATCCAATCTGATCAGACTATCTAGAAATTAGAGGACTTTTTGAGAGCATTCTCAATTAACTTTAATGGAGGAATATATCCACATCTTATCTGGATGTGTTTTCATAGAATAATGATTTCCAACCAAGAAAACAAATAGACCCCTATGAATCAGTTTATGGGAAGAGGTGCATAACACATGCATGTTGGGATGAAGTTGGGGGGAACTTATTGGTCCTAAAATGGTCATGGAAATGGTGGAAGAGGTCAAGACAATTCAGTTGCACACCGAGGCTGCTTAGAGTCGAGAGAAGAGCTATGATGACAATCATTTATGAGACCTAGATTTTGAAGATGGATACATGGTATTCATCAACATATCCCCATAGAATAAATTCATAATATTTGGGAAGAAGTTAAAGATTAATCCAAGTTACATCTGTCCCTTTGTGAACCTTGATCAGATTAGAGTATTGGAATATTATCTAGAACTCCCACCTAACCTATCTCAAGTACATAATGTATTCCATGTATCCCTCCTAAGCAAGTAAATCTTAGACCCCTCACATTCAGCCAATTCATAGGTGGTTCCATTAATGAATGATCATTCCAATAAGGAGTAGTTAGTGAATATCATATACCGTTGAGAGAGAATTCTATGAAATAAGATAATGAACCAGGTCAAAATGTTGTGGAGAAACCAAAATATTGAAGTTGAAACATGGGAACTAGAGGATGTAATGAAATATATTTACCCTCATCTATTTTAGTGTTTGAAATAAAAATGTTAGAGTTGATTTTATAAAGGATGAAGATATTAAAAACCCATAATTTTATAAATAAAAACAAATTTATGTTTTAATTTAAAATATTATTATATATTTTGGATATACCAAAAACAAAAAAGTTCATGGTTTAATTAAAATAATTTCAGATTTAAAATACCATTAAGGATCATTTCTATTGATAATATAGCTATTGATCATTTATTATATGATTAGAATAAATATCGTGTTTTGAAAAATCTAATTGACACCAAAACAGAAGTGATAGACTCCACTGGTAGGATTGTGCCCTATGAAACACATTTACCAGAGATTACAATAGAAATAGAAACACTAAGATTTTCCTTTGACCAATCTATATCTATGTTCCATCAACTTAAGCATGAGCGAAACCATTTATAGGATAAGTTCAAGCTCATTGAGATCACATCCCAATCCATGTACATTGAAACACCCCATTATTATCTCACCATCACTCACCTTACCCTTTGTGTTTTTGACAGTTTATTAAAGGGATATATATCGAGACCCTAGAAATATGATTATGTGGATTATTTTCAATATAATAATGGATATATTTACTTCTTTTTTAGAGTGTAAATTATTTTAATTTTTATTCAATAATAAAGAAATCGGTAACATTGTAATTCAATTAGGGAATTTATTTTTGTTAAATATAATAATTTCATATTAATAATATTTTATTAAAATATTTTTATTAAATAATTTTTATTAGATATAAAATATCTTATGAATTTTATGAATTCAAATGCTATTTTTATAAGGGTTCGAAAACTATTATTTTCAAAAAATCAAGATTTTCTTAGCGAATATAAATTATTATTTTAAAAGTTAAACTTAAAATATTTAGAAATTTATCAGGATAGACTAATAAGAAATTTGAAATCAGAATAATGAATTTATATAATAGTGGATTTTGAAAAAAATTATGATATAGTCAAATGTTTTGGTAAAAATTAAAAGATGTATAAATATATGGTCGGTATTATGACATCATAATAACCCAAAATAATTTCATAAATGATATAAAGACTATCCAAGACCAACTAAATATTTCCACTTTAATATAATGCGATTTATATTTATTTGATTAGTTTTATAAAGCATTTATGAATCCACCAAAAACAATTATGTAATTTAAGGTTTTAAAATCATTTTATTAATGACATAACTCACTTCCACATAAAAAAGGATATTGTCTTAATATTTTTCAGCACATTACCCTATAAAATAACTAAATGACACAATTTTATTGATGTCATGTGAAAAAAAATGGGAAGGTTTTTTGGTTTGGATTACTTTATTATATAGATTCTAAAACCTATATTTGGAAAATAATAATGAATTATCCACTCTTTACCTAAATAAACCAATCCATGTCCCCATTTCTCTTCACTAAAAAATCATGGACCATTTTATTACTCTTCCCTCCTCTTTAAATAGTCTTACTTGTAGCGATATGACCCTAGAAATCCTGGAACTGATGTATTCCATCAATTATGTTGGCATAAGATAAAAGTAAATCACATCCCAAAGGGCCGAACAATTTAGTAGTTTTGGTAAACCATATACATACATGACTCATACATTAAAAATGGACACACATGTTTCAACATATTTATTTATTCTTTTAAAATAACATATATGTTAGTATCTCTATTGCATATAGTGTATCCTTGCATATATTTCTTAGTACACTTCTTGGATTCCCAGAAGAGGAAACATTATAATGGTGTTCTCAAATTCATAGTAATGGTAATGTCTAGTGGAACCCATAATGAATAAATTTGAATAATCAAGTGGACTGATAAATAATTTGAAACACATTTCACTGAAATATCTAGAAAAATATAAATAATTATCGAATGGTTTAAAATTGAAAAACCTTCAATTAAATCAATGAACTGAAAATGATATGTATATATATATATATATATATATTGATTTAATATCTCATGGATGAATAATAACTAAAACTAAATCATTATGTTCTTAATTACTGGACTTAATGTTTCCCAGGGACATGATACCTTTATCATAAAGACTATTTAAATAATATTGGGTAAACCCCCATTAGGTAATTCAAGAAATATAATTTCATCCCATTAGACATACAATACATAGTGGGGCTTATATTAACCAGCCCCCAACCTGCAGAGATTGAATCAATCAAAATACAAACCATAGGTCTTCTATTAATTTTTCCCCATGACATATATTGTATTTCCAAAGCATTTAAATAACGAAATTTCCTTATCAAATATTCATATTGATTAAAGGATACATATTTATCAAATTTCCCCAGTCATTCAAATGACCATCTAAGAAGACACCAAATGTTAAAATGATATAGGTTTTATTAAATCAACATATCCATGACAAATTGTATGGATAATTATTTTAAATTCAATGTTAAAATCTCATTGGAAATTTAATATATCAAGGGGTCTACCGAATGAATCAAGGAGGTGAATGTTGATATTATCCTTGTAAATATATATCAAAAAAATCTGGAGGAATATTAATGAGGGTATCAATACAACATACTGAAGGTGATGTAAAATAAATTTGCTTTGTTATTGATGAATATAAATACTATTAAAATATCATCTATAATGTTTTCTGGATGAAAATATCCTTTTTTTGGAAGACCCATTTGAAAAATACCATTTCATTGATAATAATTTTATAAAATATTTTATTTAAGAATTAATCTATTAAAAATGAAAAGTAATCCTTATGTAAATGATGGTGGGTAAATTAATACATTCCATTTGATGTAAAAATAAAATTCATTTTTCATGAAATATGGTTATAAAATGCCTTGTTCGGAATGTGATAATAAGATTCCATTGAAAACATCCGTCTGAGAAAAATAGGGTATAAATTTTCTCACCAAATAATTAATTTTTTTTGAATTTTTTTTAATAAAACATGGGTTTTCTAAGAAAATAGGTTCGTCAACTAATGAGAGAATTGAACTTTGGTTTTCTTAAAAGAACATTCTAAATCATTTTGTCTTCTAAGAAATGTAAATTTTTACTACTAAATATAAAGGGTTAGGAATAACCAGAGAAGAATAAAATGAAATGGTTTAATATAAAATGATCAAATAATTTCTTCTTATTTAAATTAATGTGTAAAATATCCCAAATATAATGATATTTTAATCTAAACCCTTTAAAATGTTTATAACATTGATGTGAGAATCAATCAATGAGTAAATTGTGCCTATCAAATGTAAATCAACATAAAGATGTGGAAGTACATAAATAGATAGTCAAATTCATTATACGTATAATCATTTCATATTAATTAAAATGAGTAAGTTATATTAAATATATAATCAATATTCCAATGAATGTAATTTGGGTTATGGAATTATTTTCCACTTGGGAAACATTTAGTGTTAATCCCCTTAGATGAAATAATTCAAATTGAAACTCAAAGTATCATGGATACTTCATAATTCTTGATATAACAATAAAAATTGGTTTTATCATTACAATATATAAGAAATTTGGTAGAAACCAACAATTTTATTATTTCATTAGAGTGTTAACATTCATAAAATGAGGTGTGATTGCAAAGATAATCATTATGAATAATTTTCAGGAAAATAACCTTTAAACATTCTAATCTGTCCCATACCACATTGAATCATTTTTATCATTATTACGCATGAATTTTATGAAACATATAATATCAAGAAAATAATTAGGTTAATTATGTAACATGTAAAAGCTAAATAAATAAACTATATAAATGATAATTGTTTCATAATAATAAATAAGTCTCATTGGAATATAATTTAAGATGAAATGACTTACTTTGAATTTCATTTCAGTTGAATGACATTTAACATCTTATATAATAGTTTCAAGAGTTTTGATAACTTATATAAGAACCATATTCATCCATATTATATCAAATATGATCTTCTTATAATATTTTATTACCCATTTGTTAACAATATATCATTTCTTTCTCTATTTGTGACGTTAATTGCTTAATTTTTATGGTATATTTTAACTTGTTTTTTGTTCTTTTTATGTTAGTCTGGATTTCATTATCTATAGGATGTAAACCATTATGTAATTAAAAAATATAATCAGTATATTGTTTTTATAATAATCTATAATATATGGACATATTTAATGAAATGCACCTTTAATGGAGATGGTAGGCCATATGTACACATGATTGATACATTCATTTCATTTTCAAAACAAATGAATGAAAATTAAATTATTTATATTAATATTTTAATTAAATAAACATATCAATGTCATATATGTTAAATAGGTTTATTAAAACCTTCCTTTATTCATTGGATTTATTTTGTTAAACGTTCACGCCACATTAAGGGGGCGGTTGTCCACACTTCCATAAATGATATAATCGTATTTACACAAAATAGAATGTATAAGGGTATGTGTTATAAAGGAATTATATAATAATAAATAAATAATAAATATCAAATAAAACATATATAAATATATTATCCATCATAACTCCCAACCATTAATGGTGTTAAAGGAAAAAAATAACAATCATCATTTCATGCGGTGGTAGTTCGTCGTAAGCATAATAAATATGTTTGTTACCCATTATATGGATGTGTACATGAGTTTAGGTCTAAAAATTAGCATTAAAACATCATAGTATATTTATTATATTGTTTTTTATATAATCATGGAATAAGAAGTGTCTACAGGGTGGATAATGGAAATGAAACTGAAATGTGTAAGAAAAGATGTTACCTATTAATCGAGTAACTCATATTGGATTTCAACAAAGGGATTACTATGATTGATTTATGCCTATATTTAGTCTTCTAGTATGAGGTTAGGGTTTTTTATAATATCGTTTTTAGATATTGGTTTATCCAATGTATCTTGTGATATGTGAGAATGTGGGAGGGGAATATGCCATTTTATAGTGAACGAGGAGTGGTACTCTTGTAATTTTTCGGAAACGAAATTCCACCAACATTTTTTCCCATGGAAATCGGCTCCCATAATAGTAAAATATCTATAAAAGGGTTTATAAGGTCAAAATATGGCCATAAGATGGATATTAGAAAACATTATATGTTATTTGGACCAGTAAGATTTTGGTTTAGTCCCATATAATACATTATTTTAATTTAATCGTTGTAATTAATTTTATCTACATTAACAATTTTTTTTTGTAAAAAATACGTTGACATTATTATGAATTATATATTATTCTGAATCCAAATATGGAATCAATTTCTCTAAATTCTATCATATTTGGAAAAAATTACCTTAACTTTAATCTCACAAATGGGACTACAATGAGGATTTATAAAGTAAAAATGTTTGAATTTTTGTTATGTTCTTATAGTCAATTTCATAGTAAAATAGATTTCAAATACCTAAATTTTATTATTTTTTAAAAATATGATCTGATTAAACTTAAAAACCAACTAAAAATATAATTTATCCTAATAAATAAATTAAATTAAAATGTTTTTTTAAATAATATTTAATATTTTTCACTATTAATCAAAACATCAAACATCATAGAAATATATTAAAAAATTTCCCTAAACAATTTTTTATGTTTTTTCATCAAATATGAAGTTCGTTTTTGAAATATATTAACAATAAATTTTCAAAAAATGGATTCAAAATAGGTTCTCCATTAAATGGTGATAAAAATTTCTAAATAAAATTATAGCTTTTAATGTGTAATATTTCATCTGTTCCTATCTTGTTCCTATAAAATCTACCGGATGAATATAAAAAATTATTTGACTTAATATATATATATATATATATTACATTAATTTTACTCAATAATTTTAATTAAATTTATTTTTTAGGATAAAACACCTTTGTGAGCATAAAAATAGTATTCATAAAAATGCTCCCTTTATTTTAAATTTTCTCTAATATCCATTTCTAATTATTTTTGTAACCAATGAGTTAATTTTATATTTTTATAAAGCTTATATTTTCATAAGTTAGTTAATGATGTTCATAAAATCAAATTTTTACTAAAATTTTATATCTTATTATATTAATTAGTAATATTTAAATAATATATTATTTTATGGTAAAACTCAGTATTGCGTATAATGGAAGCCATTGAAGAAACATGTTGTTCTATGTGTCTCATACTAACATAGTATATTATAAATTTAATGTTAAATTATAGAATTAATTTATTTACAATTGTAAATATATGATAATTTCAGAGGATAGTATCTTCCCTTACGTTCTTAGAGTTGCATCTTATACATGCTATCGAATGAGATGTTCATAATTTGTATTTTTGTGGTGTTAAATTATCCCCACATTAATTAAATTGTGTCCTCACATATTTTAATTCTACCTTGGTAATATATTTTTTGATATTTACTATGTTGAATTACCACATTGTGAGATGGGTTTGTAAAACATCCTCTAGGAAAGAGTGAATGGGAAGTACAAAATTCACTTGGGATAATATATAAATAATTCTATATGTATGAGAAAATTAGAGGAATTTATGGATACATACATGAATAAATGTGTAAATATTTATAGAGAGTGATTTAGGTCACCAATCACCATCAAATAAATGATAAATAGATATTTTATAGACTTATATCTACAAATATGTGATGATTTTTAAGACCATCAGTTCATCCAAAAGTACAGTATTATAAGATAATTTTATTTTAATGTCAGTTTTTATTATGATGAGTAATTCATTTACTAATTACCTATGTAAGGAAATATAAACACATGATATATTTATATAAAGGCAAATTCATGTTTGGTTGTACGTTTTTTCAATTTTCAATTCATCCACAGATTAATTTTGATTCCTGAAGATCTAAAATATATTTCTAAAGGATATAAAGTTCTATAAAAGAGTTATAATTCTAAATATTTGTCTCTAACTATATTCTGAAACAAATATGGTTAAGAAATCAATCAATAACAATAAAAATAAACCCTACTAGTTCATCATTAATATTTATCAATAAAATTGTTTAACTAAAAGTATTGTCATTTTATGAAGGATATTAAATAGGTCAGTTGATGTCATGAAACCCTTATCCCCCTTCAGTCATGGGTTCAAGACCCGCGGTCTTGCTAGATTTGATTGTTTGTGACCTCACTTATAGTTTTACTCTTCTAAACCCATATTAATATAATTTGAAAAATTACTATTATAGAAATCATTAAAATAAGGTTAATCACTAAATAGACTATTAAATAAGGTTTTCAATATAACCTAAATGTATCAATACATTGTCTGTTTTATTTCCCCAATAGTCCTTTCACTATCTAGTGTTTATCTAGGGTTATTCATTCTCATTATCTATTCAAATCATTCATAATTTTTTGTGAGTAGAATGTTAATTACCCTATGTATATCCCCTTGGATGGTCTAAAAAGTTCTGTATAAAGGTCTATTGTTATGTACCAGGTTATGATGAGTTAGAAAAAACACACCTTGTTGGTTTTTTTCTAGGTTCATCTATCCCAGAACCATGTCCACTTGTAGTATCTACACAGAGATGAATTTCTATAAATACCCATAAAAAACTACCTTAACAAAATCTTACTATGTTTTTCTGTACATATCCTCAATGTTTATCTTTGGGTTATATTATCTAATAGAATTTTTTCTAAATCCAGTCACCATGGTTTCTACTAAACTTGCTCTGATACCAACTATAGTGACCCGACTCCAGAAATCCAAGAGTTGGTGTCATCTATCTTTTACATTGGCATAATATATAAGAATATCATGTCCTAAAGGAAAATATTGTTTACTAGTGTTAGAAAATCATATACATTCATGAGTCTTACATTAAACCTGAATACACTAATTACAATATAATTTTCTTCTACTTTCTAACTAACTTCAGGGATACTAAATCTATTACGTCTAGCTTATCCTAGAGTATCTTTCATAGTAAACTTCTAGGATTATTTGTAAATGAAACATAATCAGGGTTATCTCAAAATCTTGGTAAGGGTAATGTACATGATAAGAATTAATGAATCATTTAGAATAGTAAAGCATTAAGGTAAATAAATGTGAACACATTCCATTGAACTAACAAGGTAAGGAACAAATAAATTTTGAATGGTATGAAACTGAAACACATGAAATTTAAAAAATGAACTAAAATTGATATGTATCCATAGATATTTTTATGCAAGATCTTATGGATGAATTATAACTAGAAAAAATTAATAGAAATACTTAATTATTTGATTTCATGTTTTCCATGCATATGATATATTTACCATACAGACGGTTTAAAACGTGTTGGGTAAAAATTTATTAGCTAAAGATATCCAACAGGTTTTGTAGCATGATAATTATGATGCATCATGGGGATTGAGATAACCATTACCATACCTAGAGAGTTTTCATTAAGTAGTCTCAAACCAGTAGGTATTGCATTAACTGGTCCCCCACCCATACATCGCATGTCCAAAGTATTTAAAAAACAATATGCCTTATCAAATATGCATATTTATTAAAGGATATTGATTTATCAATATTTATATAGTCAAAAATATAAAAGTATAAGTAAACAACGTATAAAAAATTGAGATATGGTTTAGGAAATAAACATATGCATGATAATTGATATGAATAATGAGGGAAAATTAAATGTACAATGATCATAGGAAATTGGATATTTCAAGTAGAATACCAAAGGAATAATGGAAGTAAATGTCAATACTATCTCTAGAGAAATCATTTAAGACCCATACAAAGGAATACTAAGGATGGTATAGATGCAATATAGCCCATGTGAAGTGAAATAAATGTTTTTCATCATTGATGAATATGAATAATAAAAAAAATTATTTTTTTTGAGGAAAATATCCTTCTATTTTGAAAAACCTTATAACGATATATTTTCTTGGAAAATCACTTTATAAAACATTTTCCTTAAAAAATAATTTTTTAAAAATGTAATGTAAGATTAAAAAAATGATGGTGGGTAAATTCTTACATGTTTTACGAGGCTAAAAGAACATTTTTTTTCATGGATTAAATTTTATAAAAATAATTATCTGAAATGCGATAAGGCGAATCCAATTAAAAAATTGGTAAATGAAAAAATGGGTAAATTTTATTTACCAAAAATATTAAAAAACATGTTAGAAATTTTTTAAATAAAACATAATTTTTAGAAGAAAAATAGGTTCTCTGACTAAATAGATAAATGAAGTCATTTTATTCATAAAAACATTTATAACTAATTTTTAGTAACAATAAATGGAAAAATACAACTAATACTTGAAAAAAGTCATGAATAAGTAGAGGAAAATAAAATGAAAGTGTTTAATAGAAAATGAACATTTTATTTCCACTGATGGAAATTCATGTGTAAATAATCCTAATAAAAAGGTGATTTTAAATTAAACTATTGAATAGATTTATATTATTCAGTGAGAATCAAATAATGATTATATTATGTGTATTAACTGTAAGTACACATATATAAGTTGAAATACATCAATTGATATTAAAATTTAGTATACACATAATCATAGAAAATTATTGATGATTTTGAAATATTATAACCTAATGAAAATAGTTTGGGTTATGATATTATTTTCCACTTGGGTAACATTAAGTATCACTCCCCTTAGATGAAATAATTAAAATTTTAACTCCAAATATCAATAAGAATTAATGAATTGTGATATTATAATTCGAACTGCTAGTATGTAAACCATATATAATAAATTAGGGGTACAAAATTAATTTGATTATTTCAAGAGAAATTTAACAACAACAATATGATGTGAGATTACAATAATAATCATTATGAACTTTTTTGAGGAATATAATCTTTAAAAATTCCAAAGTGTCCCATAGCACTTTGAAAGGTTTGTATAATAATTCCCCATGAATTGTATTACACTTATAATATCATTATAATAAGTATTTTTATCATATAACATGTAAAATTATAGTATATATTCCATATAAAACTGAACGGGTGCATAATAATAAATAATTCTTAATGGAATGTAAATAGTGATTAAATCCATTATATTGTTTTTTATTTTAGGTGATCATCCATTATATTTTTGTATAATGGTTTTAAAATTGTTAATAACATTTACCAAAATCATATTCAAACATCTTATGTCATATGTTATCTTCTTATAATATCATATTACCTATTTGATCATAATATTTCATTTTTTTCTATTTTAGGTGTTAATTGCATAATTTATTATATATGTTTAAACTTTCTATTTTTTTTCCTTTTATGTCGATTATTATTTCATCATCTATAAGATTTAAAACATGATTTAATTATAAAATATATTCATTATATATATATTTTTAAATAATATATAATTCTTAAATAAAATAAATGAAATACACTTTTCATGAAGACGGTTGTCCGTAAATAAGCATAGACACAAATTTGATTTCATTGTCATATTAAATGAAATAAAAGTAAATTATATAAATTTATATTATAGTTATGGTATCCTGTATATGTCATATATTTTCTTAGTTTTATTAAATCCATTCTTTATACATTCTATGTACTGTTTGAATGTGTCACATTGCTTTGAGGGGTAGGTAGTCCACACTTCCCCAAATGATGTTATCATATTGACACAAAATGGAAAGTATAAGAGTATGTGTCATTAAATAATTATAAAATAATAAATAGTCAATATAAATCAAATATAAAATATATAATTATATTTTACATCATAATTACCAACAATGAAAGGTGGTAAAGAAAAAATGTACAATCATCGTTTCTTGAGTTGGTAGTCACCACACACATAAACAATATGTTCACTAACCATTAGATTGATGTTCATGAGAGTGTAGTTATAACCCTTAGAATAAAAAATCCTAGTATATTTAGGATACTATAATTTTATATAATATTGTAATATGAAGAGTTTTTGTTGGGGTGGAGTATGGAAATGAATCTTAAAAGCATGAGGAATGATGTAAACTCTTAATCATGTAACTCATTTTGGTTTTTACCAAAGGGATTCCTTGGATTCATCTCTTACAAAGGTGAGTCTTCTAGGATGAGTGGTGATATTTTTAGGGTAAATTTTGGAATAGATTGTTCGAGGAAAATTTTCTTGATAGGTTTTAGGAATTGGGGTGAGAAGAGGGCTTTGTATAGTGAATGGGGAGTGAGACTTTTGTAAATTTTGGGATATGGAATTCTCCCAACGTTTTTACCTTGTCATGTATCTTCCATAATGTTAAAATTTATATTTTATGGATTTTAGGGTCTAAATAATTCTATCCAATGGATCTTGGAGATGTTTATTGGTCATTTTTCTCTTATGATTAAGGCCTTGTCAATTATTAAGCTTAAATTTACAATATTCGTTTTAATTAATTTTAATTTTCCTCACTTAATTTTTTGGTAAAAAATGAGTTGAAATTATTATAAATTATATATTATGATGATTAAAAATATGGAATACATTTTTGAAAATTCTAAACATATTATTGGAAGAAATTAATTTAAATTTAATCCCTTAGACATGATGAAAATGCGGGTTTTTAATATAAACAAAGTCGAAATGTTTGCTTATTTTCATAGTAAATTTCAAAGTGAAACAGATTTAAATGACATTAATATTATTATTGATAAAAATATTGTCTAATTAAACATTAAAATCAATTTTAAATATAATTTATTCTTATAAATAAATTAGATTATGAAATAATTTTTAGCCAAAATTCTATATTTTTTACTATTCATTAAAAAATGAAACTTCAATAAAAATACCAATAATTTACCCTAATATAATTTATATTTTTTACTTTTAAATATGAATTTAATTTTGACACATATAATCAATAAAATTTCTAATAATTGGATTTAAAATAGGATTTCCATTAAAATGTGATAAAATGCCTTAATAAATATATAGTATTTTTAGTGTCATGTTTGGTTTGTTTTTATCATGTGCATATCAAATATATTTTAATAATATAAAAAAATATTTTTTTTATTAAAATATATATATTACATTAATATCACTCAAAAATTATAAATTATTTTATTTATTAGGATAAATCAACTTTGTGAGCATAAAAATAATTTTTTATGAAAATATTCCATTTATATTTAGGTGGTTTTTATTTCCATTTATAATTAATTTATAACAAATTAATTAATCTTATATTTGTGTAAACCAAAGATTTTCATAAGTTATTTAATAATATTAATAACCACAAATATAATGTTTAGGTTATATCTTATTATAATAAATAATAATAATTAAATAATATATTAATTTTCAGTAAAACTCGGTCTTTCATGTAACATAAGCCATTGAAGAAGATGGTTGTTGTGTGTGTCACATGATAACACATTATCATATGCATTTAAATCTAAATTATAGGTTGAATTTATTTCAAATAGTAATTATATTATAAATTCAAATGATATTATATTCCATTATAGGAAAAGTGTTGTGTGTCACACACACTATTAAATACATTTTACCTATTTTTGATTTATAGGGTGATACACTCCCAAGGGTCCCTCAATATCTCAAGAAGCTCCTCCCATGAATTTTGGATATCCTTCTCAAGGTAATGGATCCTTTCCTTCCCCTCTTTATGGAAGATTCTTAATTATATAATGCATTCTACTTCCAATTTCTAAAGTTGGGATATGTTTTTCCATGTCCATATTATTGTCCATCTGATGTCCATACTACAAGAGACCCCTTTACTCTCATCAATCCTATTTATAAATTTTCATGCAACACTATTATGATGCCAAAATTTCCTCATGATTTTCCTTGCCAAAAAAATGTGTAGTGAATACAAAGAACCATTTCCTATCAAGGGCATTCGCCTTTTTATATTTACGCTTCTTTGATTAGAGACTTACATATATGTATTCCACACTGCTTGATCATGGAATTCAATTTTATGATAAATGATTCTATGTATTTTGATCTATGTGGAATAGTAAATGTAACGAACAGACCTGGCTTACCCTCAAACTCGGCACCTAACCCAATCTGCCCATACACAATGTGAATTCCTGATACCCACAAGCTGGTGATAAACACCCAGGCATCGAAGTACAATACTGAGGGAACAGTTCCCCCTAACCTGAACAACAACATGGAAAAAATATATAGAGAAATAAATAAACAATGGAAGACTAAAAAATATATAATACATTACTCAAAGAACGAAAGTGTAAATAGAAAAAATATAATAGCAACTAAAACTCCAATACAAGTACAATAGAAAAGGATTAAAAACCAAACAACTACTCGAAACGATCGCATAAACAAACTCCCACAATCTCACCACCAACTACCGAACCAGCTGACATTAACCTCAACACCTTAGCGTGGCACCTTGCCTTTCTCTACACCAAAATACAAAAAAAAGCTCTACACACCACTGAAGAGGTGCATAGGGTGTGAGCTAATAAGCTCAGTGGGATCCCACCGAAGTATTCCATAACAAGTCGTTGTATAAAAAATAATGTATTATATTATAAAAATAAGACATGGCATGATAAGCAGTAAAGAAGTTTTATAGAAAACATGGTAAACATTTCCCATTCTGCAGTTCGAAAAAGAAGAAGATATATCAATTTTGAAGAATATTTTCCATATCATTTTTTACAACCATAAACCAGAATATCAAGGCTATCTCAAAAATCCATGAAATAGAAAATAGAACCACATCCATCACAACACTAAGGAATACTACAGGTCTAGGTCACAGACTCCTAGTACAACAATAATCAACTGTAAAAATCAAATTCTAGAAAAAATAACCTTGAAAGCATAGGAATACACCATGATTAAACCCCCAAAATGCCAATATAGGTACCCTAGAACAACGAGACATGGAAAAAAAATTAAATCCCCTATAAAATCCTCTTTGATAATCACAAAATAATATTTGATGGTCCCAAGATAAACCTTCCACCTATGTACCCAAGAAAACCCAATGTTCTCTTTTTCATAAACCTATTTCAATGAATTGAATCCCAATTCAAAACCCCATCGAACCCATTTCAATGTATAAAAAAAACCCCTTTTTCATTCAATTTTAAATAACCATGGAAAAAGAATTTCAATAAAATGTATTTTTAATACACACAAAACAATCATACCAATCTTTCAATATGAATCTATTTGTAATGAAAAAGAACAGGATCCATTATCATAAGATAGAGATGAAACAACCTACCTCTAATTTCGGGTCACACATGCCCGCAATAGAATCCAAATCCAATAAAATCCAATAGCCCCAACAAAGGCCCTTGAATCTAATCCACACATCATAGGATTGATCCATATCTAAACACAGGAATTTGACGGAAGAGAGGAATCTAACATACCTCAAAGACGAATGCCCACCACACCAAAACCAATGAAGGGAAAAGACTCTGAAATGAGATCTTGCAACAGATCTAGAAGAAACAAAGAAGAAACTTCCATCTTAGATCAACGAACCTGACACCACAATGGTAGGGTGCTACCACGATCGACCACAATAAAGAACCAGAAATAATACTTACCTGAAGAGATGCACAAGAGATGTAATGAAGATGCAAAGATGGTTGAATTGATCCTAAAGGAGGGGAACCTTTGAAAACTACCTAGGAGGGGTTTTGGTTAAAGAGGGAAGATGTATAGAAAGAAAATAATGAAAAAAACATCCAATAACATGACATGAAGATATGTGTGGGATGAGTCACAACTTATACCCAAGGGTCACAAAGTGTTGACCGTGCTAGATAAGTTATGCTGAAAAACAAGTGTCCTTAGGTTAGAAACTAACATTTATTTCTAGTCATGTCATGTACTCCATAGTCACAATGTGTACACCTTTCAAGGAATGATCTTCCCATTCATGATATGCATCCAGCAACCATTACACATTTAGTACCTGCTCTATAGTCTGGAGAAAATTCTAGAAAACCACTTCTAAGGACTAGAACCAAAAGGTAACTCAGAAAATAAAAAAAACTTATCTAATAATGGTAAAAATATGTTATAAACTCCCCACCATAGTTAATTTATATCTCTTGGAAGTCATGTGGAATATGTAACTCCTCAAAAAAAGATGAGGCCAATGCTCCCTCATCAACGACTCGCGTTCCAAATTATTATGATAATCTGATCCTTGTTAACATAATACTATGACAAACAGAATTGATTTTCTATGCAATAAATTCATATGAGAGTCAACGATATCAACTGGGTTCTCCAAAACAAAAGAATCTGGCTCTTGCTCAAAATTTTCCCAACACAGAAAATGAGTGGGATCAGGGTGATACATCCTGATGTGAGATATGTGGAAAACATTATGAAATCCTATCAACTGAATATGAAAAGATAACTGAAATTAAACCTATAATTCTCATTAAATGATCTCAAATTATGCAACATATCATGGAGCCAACATTCAATATTTGTCAATAAGACAATGACCTAAATGAGGAGAAGCTTTCATGAAAACCCAGTCACATAGTGAAAAATACTAAGGTCAATTCCAATAATCAATATATTATTTCTGTCGATTTTTTGCTATAACTAAACATCATTTCACATCCAAAATCTTTATAGACATCACTTAAACTAGGAATAATCTAACCAAAGCTACTTCTCCCACCTCTTCCCAACAAAGAGTGATCTAGACAGTTGACCATAAAACACATTTAATGGATCCATTCTTATCAACGACAGATAATTGTTGTTGTAAACAAACTAACTGAGTCCTATATAGCTATCCCATGATCCACTGAAATCCAACATGTAGTCATGAGTCATATGCTCTAGGATATGAATTACATGCTCCGTATGATCGTCTAATTATGGAAGGTATGTTGTGTTCAACTAGATCTGAGTTCCCATTGTCTCTTAAATACTTCTCCATATCCTCAAAGAAAACCTAGGATCCATATATAAAACAATAGCCGAAGGACTCCTATGTAACATCATGATCTTCTACACACACATTTTACCTTGATCATCAACCTTAGTGGTGTCTTTGATCTGAATAAAAAGAGCATATTTCATTAACCAATAAAAACCCACCTAGATTGAATTTTCCCCTTGGGATGTCCATGGAAATCCAACAAAAAGGCCATGTATACACTGTCTGAATTCTAAACAAACACTACAAGAAGATGAAAATTACTATAAGGTTTCTAGTGCGTCACCTTTATCCATTGACAGATGTAATAGTGGGACACCTAATCTGCAATGTCTCACTTCATACTCAGCCACAAGAATATTCTTCTCTTATCATAACACATATTAGTAGTTCCTGGATGAATGAACCATGAAGAGCAGTGAAATTAAATAAGAAAAAACATCTCACAAGTAATAAATGATAAAACAATTTCAAAAGTGATGTATTTCATCTAATGAATGTTACCAGCCAAAAATGATCTCCCCAGCATAAATACATTCTCGAGACTTATAAAAATCAACATATTACTACTAAATTTTCAAAATAAACTTAATGAGGGACGATGATAACAAATCCCTAGTCAGAACAATACCAGAATCATCTTCCTGAGTGTCGAAGTGTAATTTATAAAAATCCCCATAAGATTAATCTCCTCATTTGATTCCAAAACATCCTGTGATGGTACCCTCCTTCTAAGAGCATCTGTATCAACATTCCATTTCCTTTGTGTGTAGGTGATGTTAATGTTAATCAATTGAATGTATTATATCCATCATCTTTGACTGAGATTCAATTATTTCTGAGAAATGATATATCACAGAATCTTATGATCAGAAAAGACCTTGAACTTCTCCTCAAAGAAATAGTTCCGATAAAATTTAAGCACATTTATAACTACAGCAACCTCTAAATCATGAGTGGGATAGTTATTCTCACACGGTCAGAGATGAAGAGAGTTTTAAGATACCACATGATCATCATGTATTAGCACAAATCCCAAACCAACACCAAATTCGTCAAAAAACCCATGTTACCCCTTACTAGGCTCAGGTAAGATCAAAATATAAGAAGATGTCAGAATTAATTTTATTTCATCGAAATAAGGCTCCCATTTTTCATACCATGTGAATTTCACTTCATTATTAGTATGATTTTAAATGAAATGAAATCTTAGAGAAACCCCTAAAGAACAGTTAGTAGTACCCAAGATTACCATGTAAGCTTATAATTTCAAAGACGTCCTGCAGTTACATCAAATACATAACAACCATTACATTCTCTAGAGCAACTGATATGTCATGCTCAGAAATTTTTGTGCCCCAAGAACATCACTTCATGAATCCATAAATAACATTTTAAATGATTACCATACAGATTGTGATTTCATAGAATTTAAAAAAAAGACATAGATGGTGCTGGTTCTCAAGAATAGATTTTGAAAAAACTATAATATCATCCATGAAGACTACCACAAATGTTTCAAGATATTGATGGAATATCCGATTCATAAAATCCATAAAAACTACATGAGAGTTAGTCAGACCAAAAGGCATCACCAGATATTCATAATAGCAAGACCTCCTCTTGAAGGCTGTCTTCGGTATATCAGACTCTTGAAATCTAAGCTGTTGATAACATGACTGAAGATCAATTTTCAAGAACCACATTTCCACCTTCTACTGATCAAATAAATCATCCAAATGAGGAAACGAAATTTTTATTAACTGTTACGTTGTTCAATATCTGATAGTCCACACATAACCGAAGTGAGCCATCTAATTTCATGGAAAAATATCCTAGGGGTTACCCAAGGAGAAACACTAGAGAAAATGATTCCTTTTCCCAATTGGTCTTCCAACATAATATTTAGGTATTTCATCTTCTTAGGTTGTATATGATAAAAAGTTATCGATTTTGGATTTTTACCTAGAACCAGATCAATTGTAAACTCTAACTCTTTTTATGGAGGAAGAAATAGGAAATCATCTATGAAAATGCCAAGAAAGTCTCAAAATACAATAGTAAGATCATCAACATAAGATAATTAATCAGACTCAAATGAAAATTCAACAAAAAAATCCTAATCTCTAGGAGGGAAGGCTCCCCATAACACGACATTGGGTCCTACTCTCCTTGAAACACATGATTTCTCCCATCGACAATATGAAATGAAACATGCTGATGATAACAATGAACCTCATATCATTGAGAGATAAGTGAATCCATAGAAATGATGACATCAAACATATCCAAATCAAGAACTAGAAAATCCTAGATTGAATTCATATCATATATCATTAACAAACCAAAGGTACCCCTAAAACCTTGTTATTTCATATTGAAAAGAGGTGTCACCTACTCCATTATAAATGGAATATGTTCTATTAGACTTTTAAGCACATAAACAAAGAGTGATGATATAAATGAGTGGGATGCACCAATATCAAACAATTAAATTGATACTGAATATGAAATAAGAAGAGTACCTATCACCATTGTTGGACCTATATCTTCTTCCATTGGAATCTCATCTACTACATGTAAATGATTCACTCTTAAGGCCTATGTCTAGAGCCCTGTAGTCATTGATGCTTCTGACTACACTGTAGTAGCATTTTGAGCCCATCAACCCAGAGCATAACAAGGCATAGTCATATCCTAGAAGAAATGTTGTAGGTGACCATCGTGTCCAAAACTATTTCACGTGATTGTGGGTATAGGAAAAGAAAAACTGGTGTGTCCTCCATTTCCACACTGATATCATGATAGAGGCACACTGATAGTAACTACATATAGGGCATAGGAATCTCACTTTTGAGACCCACCATAACCACTTATGTGACGGTCCTACCACTCCCTCTTCTTCCCATGAAATCAACTAAAGCTGTATCCATTTATAAGAGATGAGGTGGTGACAAAAAACTTATTTTCCATATTCATCTCTACAGTCACAGTTCTTTCCACTGTCTCCACATAGGTATAAAACTTCAACATGAACACATGTGATCTGATATACAGTTGTACACCCTATAGGTATAATTGATCCTTTAGTTGGTTAACCTTTTTCAGGTCTCGAGAAAAATGAACAAGCTCATTAAACTGGTTGGTGCATGCCTACACCGAACACTCTCCCTTCTGTAATGACAGCAACTCCAGAGCCTATTCTAATATTAGAGACTCTATGAAAAACTACTTAAAGAACAAGGCTTTGAAACCCTTCTAATATGAGCCACATGTCTGTCTGCATGCGCAAGAAGCCAACATCCAATGATTCTACCACCTCTTGTAGTTCAGTCATACCTTTTATGGATGGTGGCGTCTTGTGAAAAAACTCTCTCGACTAATCTCTCTCTCATCCAGCTCCTAGATATACCTCATTCACTATGTTCTGAATGGAACATCCTGATAAATGGTAGCCTCTACTCATATGATTCTATCAATGAGACTTTGACAAATAGGTGTATTTCATTGAGGGGAATGAATTTCACCTTCATGAGGAACCTGTGGAAAACATCTCTGAGGCATTATATTGCACACCGAAACATCAGAACGATTAGACAAGATAACAAATCTCATTCAAAAACTAGAAAACCCATTAATAAAAATTAATATTTTCACAACAAAAACTGATACCATAGACACACATCCCAACATCCCATGGGTCTTGAGTGTCATTGTGATAAGATCTGGCTAGAAATGTTTTATAACATACCTCTCAAGTTGTAACAACCCTCTCTCAACAATTAAGGACATAACAGGAAATAGATTCATTAATAAAGTCCTCCTTGGATACTAACCTGTAATGAAACTGAACCAGGTTACCCTCAAACCCATCTCCTGACCCAATCCATCACATACCCGAAGGGAATACCCAATCCCCATTGGATGTTGACAAGTACCTGATTATCGAAGTACCAAACCGAGGGAATGATTCTTCCCAACATAAATAATCATATGGAATACATATATATAGAAATAACGAAATAGAATAAGACTAAAAATATATATTCCATAACTATAAGAAAGGCAAAAGAAACAGAACAAATATAATAGTATCTAAAACTCCAAAAAAATTCAAACAACAAAGGACTAAAAACCAAATATCTACTCCAAATGATGTCATGGACGAACTCCCACTATCTCACAAACAGCTACCCATCCAGCTGATATGAACCTCACCACCACACTATAGAACCTTGACATTCCTTGCACTGAATGAAAAATAATTGTCTATACACCACTGACGAGGTGCGCTAGGTTTGAGATAACAAACTCATTAGGATACCACCCATAAGTTCCATAATAAGTCTTTGTATTAAAAATCATGTATTATCAGTTTAAAGTAAAACATGGAATGATAAGAACTAAAGTAGATTTATAGAAAACATGTTAAACATTTCCCTTTTCCACATATCTAAACAAAATAACGTATATCTATTTCAAATAATATTTTCCATATCATTTTTCACAAGCATAAATATATATATCAAGGATAAATCAGAAATAAATGAAATATAAAATATAAGCACATTCATCATAACACCAATGAATACTACAAGTCTAGGCCACACACTACTCATACAACAAAAATCATGTTCTCATATACAATTATATAACTATTTTCCTAGGAAGTATCAGAATACCCCATGAGTAACCCCCCCCCCAAAGTCAATATTTGTCATCTATAACAATAATACTAGTAGACAGAGGAAAGTCCCAAGTAAAAGCACCTTGATAATATAAAAACAGTGGATGACAGCCCCATGATAAACGTTACACCTATGTACCCAAGGTAACCCATGTTCTCTTTTTTCAAACCCAATTTCTACACATTTAAAGCCATTTCAAAATCATATCAAAACCATTTCAATAATTATAAAATACCTCTTTTTCATTCCATTTGACAATAACTTGTGAAATTCCATTTTTCAATGAAAACTATTTTCCACACACACAAAAAACCATGAAAATCATTCATTATGAATCATTTTGTAAAAAAACAATAAGATCCATTATCATAGTCTAGAGACAGACCCACCTAACATAATATTGAGGTATCACATGCCCTCAATGGAATCGAAAACCAAAAATACCATAAAAACATGAACGAAGGCCCTAGAATCAAATCCATGTATCGTAGGATTGACCCAAATATTAACACAAGTGGTCGGTGGAATAGTGGAAACTCACATACCTTGAAGACAAACACCTGACGCACCAAAACAAATAATAGAAAACGCCTCCAGATTGAGATATCAATGTTGATATAGAAGAAACCAAGAAGAACCATCCCACAGAAATAAAAAAATCTTGTACCGCAATGTTAGAGCTCTACTACAATCAAATTCAATGAAGAACAGGAAACAACACTTACTCGGATAGACTCACCAAAGACACAATGAAGATAAAAAGATGATATAATAAATCAAGAAGTATAGCCACATCTAAAATCATTGTTGGAAGGGATCTGGTTTAAGATCCAAGAGGTCTAGAAAGAAAAGACCGATCAAAACATACAATATCATGATTTAAATCTTGTTGTGGACCGAGTCATGACGTATTCCAATGGGTCACAACGTGTAGTCCATGTTGGATAACATATGATGAAAAACATTAATCCTCAGGAAAAAAAACTGAAATTTTTAGTCATGTAGTGTACCCCCCAGTCACGATATGTACACATTTCATAACATCATTTGACCATTCACGACATGCATCAAACAACCAGTGCATGATGTGTACCTCATGTACATGAAATGTACAAGCTCCACATCCTATAGAAAATTACATAAAACCAGTCCTAAGGAAATGAACCAAAAGGGAACATATATAAAACGAAAACTTACTTGATCAAAGGATTGGGATGTTAAACTTATGCATGATAATAAAAATAAAATGATAGGTGTGCCTATAATTTTATACCACTCCAATGAATTTGTTAATGTTTGACTCTCATGAAAAATCCAAAAAAGGATTAGGGAGTGAATCTAATACATTATGGTCATGTTTCCATCATGTTTTCTTGGAATTTATCCTTGACCTATGTTTATGATGCTATGTTTTATGTTGTTCCCATTTTTCCCATGTTTCTTTTATGATAAAATCTTTTATCATGCCTCAATAATCATGTTTATTGTTTTCATAAAATTTATGTCTCACTAATATTCCTATTGTAAAAAATGTAATACTTTATTTATGTTATGCCATGTTTATTGCCTTATTGGGATTTATATCTCCCCTCATTCTTATTTATGTCCTCAGGTTATCCCATGTATTTTTATGTATGAATGAATGTTTTAATCAAGTTAAATTAGTTTTCAATAATGTTGATGTGATACCTATTTATGATGTAATTTAATATACAAAATTCCCAAATACACTATACTTATCAATCATCTGTGTTTTATTATGTGTACTATAATTTAATAAATCATGAATTAATGTGTAATAAATATTTTATTAGTTATAGAGACTATATTATTTATCTCATAAATGACATGTTTCTATGAATTTTTTTTCATTGTTTCAATTCCATTCATAAATATTATGATCATATGAAAATGAGATGTGGAAATAACCACTAGGAATTTCACACATTGATGGATATAAAGTTACCCAATTCAATTATATTTAGAAATAGTAACTCTCTAATGGAATATGAATATGAGTATGAATAAACTAGAAATTTTCAAAATAGTTAAATAGGTCAACCTATACCTTAACTCAACTAGGCATCTCATGTTAGGAAAAGAAGAAAATTAAGAACCCAAATATGGATGAAATCACTATATATGAAACAAAAAATAGTATCATTTGGGTCTTTTATGATGGGTGTTCATACTCCACAGTAGAAAATATAATACTTCTCAATACAGAATGGTTAGATTTTATGGAATGACATTTTTCAGAAATAGTGAATCTTTGAAAACCAAAGGAAGTTTCTATACTCTATTACTAGGTAATGATCTGAAGAAAAATAATTTCTCTATATATATGGTTTTATTCAGAACCTCTTTAGTTTGATTTATTATTTTGACTATGTACTTGAGGATACCTTTAACTAATAGTGATTCTTAATTTATAGAAAGTCTAGGAACACTCTATATAGATGGTTTATGACATGACTACTTTAGTTTTAGTTAACAGAGTAACTATGATATTGAGGGTAGATTTTAATAAAAGAGATGCTTAATTAATATAAAGGACATGGACCCTTTTTTAGAATTTTGGAGAAAAATGGTAATCTATATCTAGTGGATAGTAAAGTATACACTTGTCTCCTAATCATTGAATAAGAGAACAACCCATAGAACTGGAGGCTACGACACATTCATCATCAGGGAAAAAAGAAATTCTCTAATATAAAATGTTTAGTGGAAATTTCAAATTTTATGAGATAATATGAAAGTTAATTTGATTCATGTATATAGGAAAAGATTGTATGAATTCTATATCATAAAATAACGAAAAGAGAATCTAATCTCATTGATCTAGTTCAAACTGGAATATGCATTCTTATGTATCAATGAGTAACATATGGATAGATGTATTTCTTCATTTTTTATGATAATGGTATAATCTAATGTTATATGGTTATACAGAGCATGAAATAAATTATAGAATGTGTAAAGAGGTATCGAGAATGAGTAAAAAATAAGACTGTATGCATAATAAAAAAATCATATGATTCTAAAACACAAAAGGCATTATTTTTATTTAAGTGGAATGCTACTTGAAGAAACATATAATTAAGAAAAAAATATCATCATAATGGACCCCATAAAATAATATAGTTGTTGAGTGGAAAAACAGTGTTCCAAACACTATGGATAAATCATTAATTCTCAATAGTGGAATCTCTTTTCATTACTAGAATGATGTTGTGTAGGATACGATGTATACTCAAAAGTGGATAGTGATGATCCTAAGGGATGATAGAATACCCTATGAAATAAATCATGGATGGAATCTATCATGGAAACACATTTACATCTTAAAAATTAGATGATACATTTGAATCAAAGAAAACAATCCGGGTATGTATGGAGATGAGGTTTATTATGGAATATTTCTAGGCTACCCAATAAGGAGTAAGGATTATAAATGATACAATAATAGTTTGAGTAAAATTATATATAGTAATGACATCAATTTCATTAAAGAGAAATACTTAAATTATATAGATCCAAGCTAAACATAACTTAAATAATATATTAATTTCATGATTTAGATAATATATTTTGAAAATCACATTACTAAAAGACTAAAACGTTTATTATCCTTGATTACTAGTTACAAAAGAAAAACATTTGAAAATTGAACTCCAATAGACTCCCCTCTATACATCCCTTCAGCAATATTTAACATAATAACCTATTGAATAGAAAATATATGAAAAAGGGTGAGATAAAATTATTAGTAAAGAAAAAACTCATCATTGTCATAAAGGGATAGTTAATTAGAATGTGGGAAAAAATAACATGTAAGAAATATATTTTTTAAAATAGCATGGGAAGATACGAGTTATCAATATTTTATGATGGTAGGACATGTAATCTCAAATGAAAAACATAGATCATGGAAAATAGGTATAAATATCATGAATCCTTAAAAATGAGTCAAGGATAATAATAATAGGGGTATAAATTTTTTCATATCATTGAATAATTGTATAACAATGTAATATGAAATTAAAATAACAAAGAAAATCCTATAAAAATATTCCTAAATCAAAATAACGAAATAACTTGTGAAAAAATCATTCTATTTTTTATTCACACTAAAAACTTGTGAAAAATGATTCCTCCATCCCATTCACAGAAAATATTTTTGAACATTGTTTCCCAAATAAAATTCATATAAAAACTTTCAAAAAACTATTCCCACATCTCATTCACATGATATTTCATTATCTCATGTGATATAAAACATTAATGAATGCATTAGAGTGTGATATAGTGCTCCTCCCAACATAATCTATGCATATCTGTGCCTCTTAAAAATAAATCATCAACATATCTTAAAGAACACATGAAAAAATGGTTTTCTTAAACATATAATTGGAAATCATTATCATTTAATATATAACCCATATAAATGACATAAGTTTAATGAAACATCCAAATAGTATAAAATAACATCATTAATTAAATCATTTGATACAGAGAACTTGATCACACAAATAATAATCAAATAATTCATTAAAATTTAGGATAATAATTAAACATAAATCCATTCGAGATATATCATTAGTTGATAATGAAAATGAAATCATGAAATGAAATGTTTTAAAACATTTTTTAATATAATTGTAAAATTCATAGTTATAAATCTATTTTAAAAATTATATTTTGTATATAAAAAAATTACAAAGAAATTAGTTCATCAAACTTGATTTTTTTTAAAAAAAACTAAAAAGATATAAATGTAGATAATATTTAAAACCGAAACTGTAGCGAACATATGGGAAATGAAATCCAGAGGATGATTTATAACTCAAATGAAGATGTTTGATTTAGCAAGTCATTTATGACTTTAGAAAATTTTGAATGAAAATTAAATAAAATATATAAATTCAAAATTTTCAATATATAAAAGGAATTAAATCATTTATTAGGATAAATACATTCTTGGTAAATATATAAACTATAGAAATAAGAAATTGGTTTATAGATTTAAAACATGTCTCTGTGAATAAAAGTTGAGACATAAAACCGATTAAATTTTATTATCATTCAAATAAAAGTCCCATGAAATGAAAAATATGGTATATATCAGTATATTACTTATATAAGATTAAATTTATGATAAAATCATATATGATCCTAAAACAACATCTTATTAACTATTTTTTTACCAATATTTCATTGTTTCCATCATTTTGGGTGTTACTTTTTCATTTTATCAAGCCTTTTTTTCATGGAAATTAAAATAATTATCCATATTATATAGATAAATAATATAAATATTTATACTAATGTAATAAATTTCGTTTTTATTAGTTATATACATATTATAAAATAGTTATTGAAATATGGACATAGAACATGAATCACATCGCTTCTTGGAGAAGGTAGGTCATATGTACGCACAAGCGACATAATCATTTCCTTAATGGTTAAAGGGAATAGAAGTAAGTGAAATATTAATTTAAAAGAATCAATATCATGTATTGAGTACTATATATAATCATTGGTTCCATCATTATAACTACAAATGATAGTCGATTATGGAAAATAAATGACATTGTATCAAAAGAAAGGAGTCCACCATACACATGAGAGATGGTATTGTCTTCCTTTTGAGGTATAATAAGTTGGATAAATACTCTTACCAAAACATAATTACATATAATAATATTTTATACTTTTTTTATATTTTAATTTAAAAGACATAATTGAAGGTTGTAAAAATAAAAGTAAAATGAAAGAGCGTCATTAAGATGTGTACATTCTCTTAGAGCTACCTTATTTGGATCTATTATAAAGGGCCTTAATATTGGTAATTGGGTAATACCAGTAGATTTAAATATTGTATATGTATTTTTGGGAGATATTATGGTCGGGTTTTTCCATGGTAAACAACTGAAATTTGTGTATAAAAGAGAGGGGATATGTGCCCTTTTATAAGTGGGGGAGTGGAACCTCATTAAATTTACAAAAATATAAAAGTATATTAATTTATTACATATGAAATATGTATCCATAATTGCTCATTTAAAAATTTTAATGATATAGTGTTAATATATGTCTATCCAATTTAAATTAGACAAGTTTTTATTTCATTTTAACCCATATCCCTTTAGTTTTACCCATGTTAAAATTGTTCTAACCTTAATCGTTGTTACAATTTTTCATGGTTTTTAAAATTTATTATAGAAAAAAAACAAAATTTGACTAAATACTAAATTTAAAAATTATTATTCCAAATATTGAAACCATTTTATAAAATTTAAAATACATAAGTGCATAATTTAATTTAATTTTAACCCTGTAAATCGTGATGATGAACGAGTTTTCTAGAAAATGTTTTTTAAGTATAAAACTTTATTATAAAAAGATTAAAGTATAAATAAATTATATGTGAAATAATTTTATTATAAATAATATAATTTAATAAAAGGTTCTTTTAAACCATTTTTTAAAAAATGTGACTATATAAATTCATAAAATGCGAAGACATTTAAAAAAAATCAGTATTCTTCACTATTCCTTAAAAAAATTTCTACAAAATTAAAAAAATAATTCTATATTAATTTTGATAAGTTTATTTAAAAATTTAAATTAAATTATTCAACAAAGCTTTCTAAAAGTGGATAAAATTATATTATTTTCCCCTTAAAAACAAGTGAAAAACATATTTGAAGAAAACATGTTTATGAAAAATAAAATGAAATGACAAATAATTGATTTTTTATCTCTAAAAAATTACTTAATTTAATGTTTAGAATATGACTCTAATGTATATTTAATAAATGTTTAATTCGTATTCATACCACCAAGTTCAAGAGCTAGATTATAATGGTCATATTTAAATAATAATATTTTGTGATCTTTTTAAGAAAATAATTATATGTTGTAAACCCTATTGAATATAATTTTCTTTTAAATTATTGGGATATTAAATTTTTCTATCATAAAGAAATTTCATCCATGAAATTATCATTATTGTTAACTTCTACTCAAATGGGTGTGGTTATCCTCCATAACTTCCTCTAGTTCTCATGTTGCTTCCTCCATTTTATGATTTTTCTAACGTTTATTATCCAGTTGAGTTATTTGATTCCTATACACATTTTCTTTAGATCAATGAATTTTAATTTGAACATCATAATAATATATATCTGGTTCTAATTATATTTCTCCAGTGGTGAACAATTGTGTTGGGTATGGGATGTACTTTTTTAACAAAGATATATGGAACACATCATGTACATTAGAGTCTCCTTGGAATTGAAAATTGGTATCCCCTAAAGAGAAATATTTCTATAATTTCATATGTTTTCATGATTCTAGGGATCATTTTTTTCATTCTTACTACACTATATAACTCCCTTTCAAAATGATACTTTCCAAAAAACTTGATCTCCTAATTGAAAATCCAAACTGTTCCTTTGAATACCAGAATAATAATATTTCCTAAAATTTAATGCTTTTATATGACTTTTAATAGTGCTTATATTGTGTCAATGTTTGCACAAAAATATATAGGCTTACAAGCATCATTTCACCAACTTCATCTTAAAAAGATAGAGTCTGACATCTCTTGTTGTATATTGCTTAATACGATGTCATTTTAATACATGAATGGAAGATATTATTATAAGTATACTCTACCAAAAGGTAAATACTTATCCTAAATACAATGAAAGATAGTTTTACATGATTTAAATATGTCTTATAATGTTTCAATAGTCCTTTTAGACTTTATATATATTTTTGAATGGTAAGAAGTGCCAAAATGGAACTCAGTATCCAAATCCTTCTAATGATATTTCTAGAATTTTGATAAAAATTTCGGATCCTGATGAGGCACAATTGAAATTGGAACACCATGAAGTATTTAAATATCACTAATATATAGCCATAAATGGTGCTCAAGAGGTTAATATTCACTTACAGTTATTAAATGTGTAGATATTGTAAGTTGGTCAACAATAACGCATACTGCATCATTCATCCTAGGAATCTATTGTAGTCCAGTAAAAATGTCCTTAGTAATTTCATGCCATTTCTATATAGGAATAAGTATTGGTTTCATGAATCCTCTAGGACGGTGTCTCTCAGCCTCCACCTATTGACATGCTAGACACAATGACACCTAGTCCATAATATACTACTTCATATTATCCCAAAAAAACATCCATTTAAATCTCTATTAATCATGCTGAGACCATGTTTTATAGAGAAATCCATGATTTGATCATCATATAGTAATTCAATTTTTAGATATGGAATTGAGGGAAAAAAATAATCTTCACAAATTTCACAATTCCATATTAATATATGAAGGTTTCGAAATTCCTATCATTCATTGATTCAATCTTATATTGGAAAATTTCATCATCATGATGATAAAATTTTATTATTTCAAATAAATATATTATAGCCATCATCTGAAAAAGGAATATTTCATCCCCTTGGAATATTATATGGTAGGTTTTTATGATTTTTTGGACATTGGATTGAATAATTCCCCATTTTATAATAGTTGATGCACTAGATAATAGTAGTCTAATTATTTCAACGACATTCCTGATCCTGATGACACTTTCTTCCACACATGTAACAAACTCTAATGCACTTTAAAAATTATCTAGGATTTTCCTTCCAAAAAATTTCACAAGATTAATATTCATTTACCTTAATATTCCTTTATGAATTTTATATTACTTGGCATTCATAAGAAAACTTCTTTTCCCATAATCCCTTAAATATATAAGAACATGTGAATTCAATCTATGTTTTACTATAACATACTACTATTTAATTGTATGATGAATTTTTTTGAGACGCTAATTCCTTTAAAAAATGGATTAGGACAATAAAAATAAATTTTCAACCCAACTTTATATATTGAAAATATAATATATATCATTTCTCACTAGTATCATAAAGGTGACCTCATACTACAAAACCCATTATTCCACTTTTTTATTTGAGAATAAGAAATTTATCTTCATTTAATTTTTTTGTTTGTTAGGGAAATATTTATCAAATACTAATGCATTAACATTATTCTATTCCATAATATTAGTTTCTTATTCCTCCATTGTATTCAAGATCAATGAACACCATTGGTCATCATTTCCTTTTAGGCAATATACCACCAGTATAAATTTTTCCATTCCATCAAAACAACAATATTTTTATTTCGGATTCACAACAATTACTGTATTTCCAATTCATTCGTTATATATTTAATGACCAATAAAATTAATAAACAATATTCCTTATAAAAAATATCTATTTTCAGTGAATAAATCAAATTTATCAAAAATTCCATATTAAACCAAATAATTTCAATGTTTAACCTGGTATGTTGAAGAGGTATATGGTTTTTTTGTCGATGTAGGACACTCAAGAGGTGGGATAACATGACTTCCTATAATAATTTCTACTAAAAAAATTATTTAATGATCCCCCAATTTAAAAACAAAAAAGGGCAATTAATCATAGTAAATTTATAATATTATTACATTTCAAAAAATTTCTATGAATATTGATTATATCTTAGTTATAAAAATATTATATATTGATATAATATTGGAAACTAATTTACGAAATCAACACAGTTATAAAAAATATCAGAGACTAACTATCCGAGTGAAAATTGGTTTTCTGAACAATGAGTTGAAACATAATAAATTTAATTTGAAAACACATCTGATTAAAAAAAGTGGTTCATTTTCAAGTCGATACATAATCCATTCCACTTGGGGATCACAATCTTAGAAGAAATATATATTAATTTTCTTTGATCCACACCTAGAATCGGGGATTAAAACAACATATAGAGCTATCCAGGTCACTTGACCTCTACCACAGTTCTACGTGGGAATATAACAACCAGGTCATATATGACATCTTCCACAATTATGCATGGGTGAAACCTAGTGTAAAAAGAGTATTTTTGAGAGGATATATTTTATCCTCTAGTTCAATTTAAGAGATAGTGTGTGTTTAATTGAGTGATGCACACACTACTCTTAATATTAATAAAAGAGTACACAACATAGAAGAATATAATATAAAGGTATTATAATTGATCTAAGTGTTTTTTATGGAGCATAGACTTATAAGACATATTATATTTTATGTTCCCTCTTCTAAATGAAGACATATAAATAGAGTGTCATTAGTTCCTTGTTCTGGTTTCTAGTGAGTTTTTGTGTGACTCTTAATAGCACTTTCTCTTATTTGATTTGTTGATACAAGGATGTTCGTAAGATGATACATATTAATGAGTATAGATTATCATTATGCTTCTATGTTTTCTTAAATGAAAGTATTTTTACTCTAACATATATTTCAGTCTCTACTTCACATCATCCTGGTCGTGTGCCACCTTGTATTCTATCTTCGGTGCTTGTGTCATGGCCGACAAAGAGCATGATTTCTTCTCACCTCATTCCTCATACTGTCAGGTTTCATCAATAAAAAAGATCATTAATTATTTCAGCTTCCTTAAATGAATCAAATATGACCATTAAAGAAAAAATTAATATTTAATTGAAAAAGAGAGAAAATTCATTATGTAAAGAATAGTGTCACAGTTGTGGTGAGTCGGGAATAGTGCCATAGTCACAGTGAGTCAAAAGTAGTGACTTGGAACTGTGTCTTGATATGGTGTCTTATTATTGTGTCATAGAAATAATATCTTTTCTTTTTTACAACATCTTAATGGTGTCTTGTTACAGTTTGATAGAACCAGTGTTACGAAAACAATGTATAGTACATTGCAAATTATTGAACCGATAGCAAGGTTTCAGTGACTGGTCCTTTATGAATTCTAGAATTGGTAGCATAGTTATGGTGTCTAGTACTTTGCATTTTTTGTAACTGGTATCATGGTTACGTTGTTAGGGAAATGGTGTCATAGACATTGCCGATTTCTAGACTAAACGATGAGACTGTTTGGGTAGAGAAATAATGTCTCATACTTAGTCAAATATCTACCATCTGTCTTAAGAAGTAATACATAGAGTATGAGTTGCGGTTAATCATAATAATAATAATACATAATATAAAATTATTAATAATTATTTATAAAATTTAAACATGATTTACATGATTTACATGATTTGTGATCTTTAAAATAAGAGGATCCCAACAATCTCTACGATTTACATGATTTGTGAACATGAAAACAAGTTGAGTCCAAAAATATCCCACTTTTTTAAGATCACAAATCATGTAATTTACAATCCATACATCTTAGAATGGAATAAATATATTTCTTATCATATCAAGGTATTAGGCAATGAATATAAAAAATAGCATAAATCATATCAAGCTATTAAATAATACATGTAAGAAATAGCATAAATGTTGTTTTTCTCCCATTAATGTTTTTTTACAATTAATGCCTAAAATACAGTTCTTATTTCTCCCCCTTTTGGGATTATCAAAAATCGAATAAGTGAAAGGAAAAACAAGCACAAAAGGAAACCCACAAGTGAATAAAATAGAGAGAAAATTTTTCATTGTATATACAAACAGAGTTGATTTATAATCACAAAAAGAGAATACATCATAGTCCTATCAAAAATGACCCTTTACATCTCTTCAGATTCTGCAGCCTTCACTTTATCCTTATTAGAGACAAAAGGAGTAGAAGAAGGACGGGTATGATCTATCTCAGATCTTGAGCAATAGAAATTGTAGTAGTAGAAAATGAATCAGATGTAGAAGGATATGTGGAAGGAGGTGTACCAGTCCTCAAAATGAGCCACTATAGGAGCCACGTTGTTTGCGCTATCAACTTTTAGATATATATTTAATAGACTTCTAAAATATATGATTATATCACCACTATAATGCATGGCCTTTTTAGAGGCCTCGTTATTTTTCAGGAATTTTTCCAGAGTAGGTGTAAAGTCATGTATCTTATGTACTTCATTTTTGAATGCTTCAGTTAGAGGAGGCTGCTTTAAATTTTCCAAAAGATACATGAAATGGTTTTTCAACACATGTTTGGAATAGATCCTCTTGAATTATTAGTCAAATTTCATTGAGATTTCTTCATGAGCATCAATTAATATTCTTGATTGAACCATTAATATGTCAATAACATGATCGCTATTATAAATGATTGTGGAAATACTCTCCTGATCATTTCCACTCAGAATTGTCTAATGTTCTTCTCCAAATACTAATATGGTCATTTTACTGTCCAAAGGTTGAGATTGCTAAGCAGAAGTAGATGGAGTAGAAACAACTTATTTGGGAGCATTAAGATGTTTTATAATAGTCTATAAAGATCCCTTATACTCAGTGGTAAAATTATTGATTCCATATACAAGCTCACAAATCTCATTTTCTATTTCAGTGTTGTTATCAACCACATGTTCATAAACAGTAATAATCCTAGGTTTAATTAGAGGTATATCCATCTGTGGGATCTTATTTGCATCATCCTCAATGGGAGTAGAAACATGGGCTTGAGAAACTTGAATGTCATTATTCTTTTCCTCAACCACATATTTTAATGTTTTCACCTCATCACTCAACTGTTTTTTATCAATATTGAATACCTAAATTTCATGAATAATATTGGGTTGGATTTTCCATATGATTTCATCTAGAAGCAACACATCCTCCCTTCAACTGAGATTAGTCATAGGAGCAGGCTGTGACATCATGACGTTCTCAAAACTAGAAAAAAATTATCTTTAAAAACATTTAGATCTACTTGACTTTATTAACATGGATATTCTTTAACAGGTTGAGTTGTTGGAACTAAAACTTAGAATGGTTCTGGCTCCTTAACAAAAACAACATCACAGACTGGTTTCTGTTGAAACATGATTGAAAGATCCAGTCTATGAACAGAGGTTCTTTGGGACTTATCAACATCTAAATAACTATGAAATTTATTCTAGTTATCAATGTAACTTGAGTCAACATGATTTGGAACTCAAATTCCTTCCAAGATGGGGTTCTGTCCCCCCACAACATATGCATCTCTTATATGACTATGAGCCTCAATCTTTTGACTAGTTTCCACACTATCTTCTCTATTAGGATTATCCATATATTAGGATAATTTAAAATATTGTTCCATTATTTTCTCAGTAGAAAATTTCACATATATTTATAAATATTCTTACTATATATGTTTCTCAGTAACATTTTCTTCCACAATAGCATTTTATTCTTCTTCTACAACAAAAACATGACCCTTTCCACCTACATCTTCATCACCTTTAATGAGAGTATATTATCTATATAATACAATTTTAGAACCTTCAAGAGAATCTTCCATAATTTCATCTCCATCATCAGAAGCTTTTTCTACTTTAGTTTTGTAAACATCAATTCTTTTATCTGAGTATTAAACAAGATCATCTGACTCTAAAACAAGATCCGATAAATCTTAGGTCTTGAAGGGTGATCAATAGGATTAAAATCCTCATACAGTCTATCATTACATTCAACCCATGATCTCATCCAGGGATTCCAAATGATTTTCATTAATCTTCATGCATCCGTAGATATAAAAAATCAAAATCTTTGACTACTTTTTTATTCTTACCAACCAAAACTATGGATATTAGCATAGAAGAGATAAACAATGAATAGAAAAGAGATGTTGACTATGATGTTTTCTTTATCAGGTCACATATATGATGGATAATGTAATTTCACAAATTAATATGTTGAAATTTTTTTAGAATATGTATAAAGATACACATATTCATATTTGATAGTCTTAAAGTCTCCTTTCATGGAAAATTTAGTTTTTTAATAAACAGAAACCACAACATAGTCTCTCAGTCATGTTCAGTAGCAACAAGCCTTCTTTTCTTTTTTTTTTCTAGTCAACTCACCCAAATCATATTCTAGGATAAAAAATCACTAAGTGGTGAAATACCTCTCACATAGTCCTAAAAAGTTCCTTCATGAGTTATTCCTAAGCGAGAATCCCACAACCTCGAAGAAAAAGTACATCTCTGTCCATTAGCCCAGCTTCTAACCACAAAATCATCTTTTGAGTTGAAAGAGAACTGAACATACTAATAAAATTCAAAAACCATATTAAGATAGATATGTATTTTCTCTTTTATATGCCACTATAACCATACATGTTCTTAAAAGACATTCCGAATGAGATACTTACTTGATAAGAGCCACTTCTCACAAATTTCTTTTTCTGGAATGACTGTATGATCCTCAGGACCATGGTTTAGTAGTTTCTCATGCATGGTAATCGAAGTCATTTCTTTTTATTCTTTGAGGACCAGGGCTTTCTAAGACACATTGAAGATGGATGATTCATCCTGTTCATTGAACATGATTTCAATAAATATAGGGAATTGTAGAGAAAATAGACTGGCTTTGAGAGTAGGGAGTACAAGATAAGATAGCAGTGAATAGATTGGTTTTTGTCATTTAGGGAGTTCAAACGTCCCAAACCATAAAGATGTGGTATAAAAGATATAAAATAATCATTATAGTGAAATAGGAAAAATGTTTCAAAAAAATTACTCTGGGTCATAATGGTGAGACTGAAATGACAATTCATGATGTCAAAATTACTATGTGACTTGAATTAGGGTGACCATAACTAGTGAGATAGAAAACACGAGATGAAAAATATGTGACAACAACTAAGAGATAGTAATTGTGAGACAATATCTATGAATTAGTAACTGTTATACAGTAATCTGGCCACTCAAGTATGATTATTCCTAATTCATGTATGATGTAACTCATCCTTTCAGAATTTAAATGCTTTGTAAAAATGTTAGCCAGCTAATGTTTAGTTTTGATGAATTCTAATTTAATATCAACATTTTGATTAATATCTCTCAAAACGTTATGTCTTAAGTCAATAAGTTTTGTTCTTGAATGAGAAACAAGATTCTTAGAGAAGTTAATATTACTTCTATTATCATAATTTATTGGGAAATGTCTAAATTGATATACATAAACTAAATAAGTGTCATTCATCCAATAAATTTTTGCACAAAAACAACCACCAGTTGTGTATTCTACTTTAGTAGTACATAATGCAACATAATTTTTTTTACTACAACATGATACTATTGACCTTCCCAAAAAGTGACATGTTCTAGAGGTTCTTTTTCTATCTAACTTATAACTACCAAAATTAGTATTTGAAAATCTAACTACATAAAATGATTGTCCTCGATGATATAACCATCCTAAATTTGTACTATGTTTGAGGTATTCAAAATTACTTTTGAAATCATGAAGATGTGACACTTTAGGATTTTCTTGTAAACTAGCACACATACAAACAATAAATATAATATCTGGAACACTAGATGTTATATAGAGTAAACTCACAATAATTCCTCTATATGTGGTTGGATCAACATATTTTTCATTCTCGTCAAGATCCAATTTATAGGTGGTACTCATTAGATTTTCACAATTTTCATTACTATCCAAACAAAAAAAATTTATTACATCATTAGTATATTTAAATATATTCAAAATAATACCTTATTTAAAACAATTAAAAATAATAGATCTATGTAGTCTATCATACAAATCTCTTGCAATTGTATTAAACCATATAAATCATTTGTTTATTTAAAAACATGATTCAGAAAATGAGTGTTTGTAAAAATATGGGGTTGTTGAACAAAAAAAACCTCATCTATATTCCCATTTAGGAAATCACTGTTAACATCCATTTGATATAGTTTGAAATTTAGATGTGCTGCATATGTAATAAATATTCTAATGGCTTCAAGTCTAGAAACTGGTGCAAACGTTTCCTCACAATCTATCCCTTCTTCATGGAAAATACTTGTGAAACTAATCTAGCTTTGTTTCATAAAATATTACTAGCTTCATGTACATTTTCTCTAAACACCCATTTAGTGTGTATAGTTAAGGTGTCTTTTGGTCCAACCAGTAGTTTCCAGAATTTATTTCATTCAAATTGATTTAACACTTCATTAATATTCAACAAACAAAATTATCATTTATTTCATTATTTATGTTCTCAGTCTTGAGCTATGATAAGAAATTTTTATGTTTAACTTTATTTCATAGAGAAGATCTAGTATGAGTTCCATTATCTAAGTCTCCAAATATAGAATCTAAAGCATAGTTATTAGGTGTTATAATAGATATAGAAAATGAAGGGCTAGAAATTTTAGGTTATTCAATAGGATTGGGTTCATCAGGACTGAGTTATGCGGAATTTCCAAAAATAGAAGATTTTACATATTGCTTGACAATAGGGTCAAATGATTATTCATTTATTTCCAGATTTGACACATCATCCACAAGTATTTCTAGAGAAGATATAGGATCATATAGATCTATTTCATTGAATTTTACATGTACATATTCATTATCATATTTGGTTCTTTTATTAAAGACTCTATAGGCTTTATTATAGATTGGGTAGCCTAGGAAAATTCCTTCATCACTTTTGGAAGAGAATTTACCATGCTTATCCTTTGTAATAATAATATAAACATTGAAACCAAAAACATTTCTATAATTAGATTTGGGTATTCTATTATTCCACAACTCATTGGGATTTTTCTTATGAATTGGTCTGATTAATACCCTATTAATAATATTGAAATATGTATTGTAAGCATCATTCAAAAAATAGATAGCTATGTCAAATTAATTGAGTATGGATCTAACTATTTCGTTTAAGGTATTATTTATTCCTTATATAACACAATTTTTTAGGTGTCCTAGGGGAAGAGAAGTTATGACTATAGCCATTTTGTGAGAAAAAATATTCAAACTCTTTTTTTTCAAACTCATAGAAATGGTCACTTATTATGGTTTTAATTTTAAGACCAAATAGGTTTTCTACTATTATAGAATACTTTGTGAATTTAGAACATGTTTCACATTTTTGAGTGAAGAAAATGGTCCAATTATATCTAGAATAGTCATCTATAAGAACAAATACATAAGTATTACCATTAAGGATTGAAACTCTAGATGGTGCCAACAATTCCATGTGAACAAAATAAAGCTGTTGAGAAGATGAAACTTATTTTGTTGGTTTAAAATACATTATATGATGTTTACCCTTTTGACAAGGATTACAGACTTTTTCATTTGAAAAATCATGTTTGGTTAGATCCTTTACTAATCCTTTTCTAGTAATATTTCTAAGAGTTTTTAGGTTTCAATGTCCCAGAATTCTATTCCTAATCCAAGAATCTTTGTTAAAGACACTTAATCATGGAAAATGTTTAGAAACAAAATAATCTATTTTAATAGTATACACATTTTCATTTCTAAAAGATAAAAATATTAATTCATTTTTATAATTCAAAACATTGCAAACATCATTTTCAAATTTAACATTGAAACCATCATCACATAATTGTGAGATATGATGTAGATTATATTTATATCCCTAAAAAATTACTTTATAAAATTAAACTGATTTAGATTTACCAATTTGAAAAAGGCCAATTATTTTTTCTTTAGCATTTTCACCAAAATTAAAATGTCCACTATCAATATTTATGAAATTTTTTAAGCATGAGTAATCTACTATCATGTGTCTTCAACATAAACTATCCAAGTACCATATAATTCTATAGGATCTCTTCAAACATCTTTCCTATAAAACAAATATTCAAGAGACAATTTTGGTACCCATATTTTTTGGGTCTAGTAACATTTGTAATTAAATAGTTGGGAACCCATACTTCCTTCCCTGGTTTCTTATACATGGTATTTAATGTATTAGAATCGAAAACATTGGTTAGTACTGAAAAATTAGAAGTAGTGAATGAATTCCCAGAGCAAGAACTATATGATTTTTCAGTTCTAGTTATGAAAATAGATTTTCTATAATTTGTTATAAAATGAGTTTTAGCTATGATCCTCTGTTCAGGTTGGTATCATATACCAGTAGTATACCTTGGAGATACTTTTTTACCAATAATATATGTAAAATTATTATTTATATTGGTAAATATTACTATGTCCTTCTTCAATTTCTCATTAGATAATTTATGTTCATTTTTCAATATATGAAATTTAGCATTCTATTCATTTTCTATAGCAATATTAGATTTAACAGTTGAAGTAAGAAAAAATTTTTATTCAGATATTTATATTTATCATTTAATTCATTTCATTTATCTTAATGCATTTTGTAGTATTAAAATTTTTCTTCACTAGACAAATTTTCATAATAAATTTCATCTTAATAATAATAATAATTTTGTATAGGAGACTTTCGAGTTACCACAAATGTGTTTGTTGTGAAATACATATTGGGTTTTTCAACTTTTTAATCATGTGATGATTTTGAGTCACTTGAGCTATCCTTAGAAGTACTCCATGTTGCTTTTATTGACTTTCTGTACTTTATATCTTTGTCCTCATACTTATTTTTATACATTATCTTAGGATACTCAGCTTTTACATGTCTTATCCTTTTACATTCATGGAATATTATTTAATTTTAGTTATCATTCCTTTTCTAGACATTCTTCGAGTTTCCCCAATGATCATACTTTCCTTTGTAGCTGGGCTTCCTAAATAATTTCATCCTCCTAAAAAAATTCTTAAAACTTCAAGATAATTGATCCATTTTCTCATCAATTTCTTATAGGGTATCATAATTACATGTACTCTTAGAATTAGTCTATGTACATTTATTTTCCATATTCATGGATGTAGTGTTTTTGAAATCCATTTAATTTCTATTTGGTCATCTTCTTCCTCTTTGTTTATATTTCAATATTCATCATACATCATCAATTTCCCTATCACCTCCTTAACTAGAAAATTACTAATGTGACATGATTATCTTATTTATATTGAGGTTCCTTTTCACCATTTAGGTACACATCTATGTAGCTGGATGATTTTTTATTTAGAACCCACTAGCATTCCAAGACAGCTCATTGTATTATCAATTTCATTAAACCAGATATACATATCATAATGGGATCGTCATGTTTAATTTTAAATATTTCAAACATAATAACATAATAATTAAGTATCATTTCATTAAAATTAGTACTTCCTTCATGTGAGACAGCTAATGTATCCAAAATTTAACAGTCATATTTACTGAAAGATATTCTATGATATTATTAATCCCCTAAATCACAAAAAATTTATACATAGTTCTATAATTATTATTGTAATCATATTTTTTAGCTTCACCCCATGTATTTCTTGTATTTTCTGGTACATCATATTTATCATATATTGCTGCCCAAATATCAAATCCCATACTTTCTAAGTGCATTTTCATTTCAATATTCCACTTAGAAAATTTTGTTCCACTACGGTCGGAAGGATTTATTGTAGAAGCGCCTTCCTATCTATTATCCATAACCAAGAACAAAGGATAGATTTAAAAGTGCTCTAAATTTAGTACTAAAAAATATTTTTAGATATTTAAAACACAACTAAATCATAGTTGAAAACATTTAAAAAATGAAATAAAACATTTGAAAATAGAATTTTAAAAACAATATTGGATACTAAATGTTGGTCAAATTAGAACACTCTATATGGGAGTGAATTGAGTTCCTAAACAAATTTATGTTGAAAACATTATTTTAAGATCCCCCAATTTAATAACAAAATAGGCTTGTTAATCAAAGTAGTAAATTTATAATAGTTTGACTGTTAAATTAATTATTAAAAAGATTGATTATTTATTAGTTATAATAATATTAGATTTTTATATAACCTTTGAATCTAATTTACTGAATCATGGAAGTTATAAATAATATCCAAGAATAAATATCAGACTGAAACATAGTTTTTTGAAATATGAGTTAAAACACAGTAAACTGAATTTGAAAACATATCAGATTAAAAGAAGTGGTTCACTCTTAAGATGAGACATAATCCACTCCACATGGTAACCACCTACCCCCAAGAAAAATAAAATAATAGTCTTTGATCCACACAATCGATCAAGGTATACAAAAGCATACATCGTTGTCCAGGTCACTTGACCTCTACCAAAATTATAAATGGGAATATAACAGTCAGGACACATAGGAACTCTTCCACAGTAATACGAGGGTGAAACAATGTGTAAAAAGTGTAGTAGTGGGAGGATATCTTGTATACTATAGTTCGGTGCATGAGACAATGTGTGTTTAATATACAGATTCCCACACTTCTTGAAGGGTTAATAAAATATTATACAATATAGTAGAATATATTAATAATGGATTATAAATGCTTTGAGTAATGTTATATGCAGATTTGGACTTCAAAGATGTATCAAATTTGATGTCTGTGGTCCTTTTTTGAATTAAGAATAAGAAACAGAGTGTCATTAGTTCTTTGTTCTGGTTTCCAGTGAGTTTTTGTTTAACTCCTAATAGAACTTATTCTCCTTTGAGTTGGTGCTGTAAGGATATTCATATGATGGTACAAATCAAAGAGTATGGATTATTTTTGTTCTTCTTTGTGTTCCTTTGTGCATTTATTTTTCCTCTAACATCTCTTTCTGCCTCTACATCACATCATCTAGATCCTGTTCCACCATGTATTTTATCGTTGCTGATTGTGTTGTGGCCAGCAAGAAACACGATCTCGTTACACCTCGTACCTCACACTCTCATGTTTAAATTATTAATATGATAATTAATTATGTCAGTGTCATTAAATGAACCAAATATGAATGTTGAAAACAACTTATAAATTTAAATTTAAATTTTAGAAAAATTAGTACTTAAGAAACAGTGTCACAGTTGTGGTGAGTCAAGAATGTTTCCATAGTCACAGTGAGTTAGAAGTGGTAAATTGAAACAGTGTCTTGTTACATTATCTTATTATGGTGTCAAAGAAATAGTATATTTTCATTTTTGAATCTTTTGAACAGTGTCTTGTTACAGTGTCAATGAACTGGTGTTATGGAAACGGTGTCTAATCCTTTGAGAATTCTGGAATCGGTAGCACAGTTACGGTGTCTAGTCCTTTGGGAATTCTGGAACCGGTAGCAGGGTTATGGTGTCTGGTCCTTTTCAATTTATGGAACTGATAGAATGATTATGATGTCAAGGAAATGGTGTCACATACTTTCCCGATTTCTAGACTAAATAATGAGACCGTTTGGAAAGAGAAACAATGTCTCATACTTAGTCAATTATTTTTCATCTGTCTTAAAAATTAATACTGAAGAAAAGAAATAGGGTTAATAATAATCATAATAAAACATAATAGAACAAGAGTAACCATTATTTATAATATTTTAACATGATTTCCATGATTTTTATGATTTTTGAGCTTTAAAACAAGAGTATTTAAACAATCTCAATGATTTAAATGATTTGTGAGCATAAAAGAAAGAGGATTCCATTAGGATTAACCAATAATCATATCCAACTTATAAGTAATATGGATATATAAGAACAATTAAATATCCATTGATCATTAAATTGTTAATATTTCTAAAGGATGGTATCATTATAACATATCCTCAATGGTGAATTGTTAAAACAAAAGTATTTTTCATTTAATAATAAAATTTCCATAAAAATGATTAAAATTGTTCTTAAGGAAAATAATATTTTATTTTGAAAAAATATAGTTAATAACTAAAAAATACCAAAATATTAATACAATAGTTTTATAATGAAATAACCATATAAAATTTGAATGAATGATTCCAAAAAAATGAGTGTTCATGATTGTGGTATATTCCATTCATATTTTATATGTTAAAAACCTTTCCCTTCAAACTTTTTTAAGAAAATTACCTTATTCGAAAAATAATTGGTGGATTCCTTTTAAACCATTTTTAAAAAGTCAAAAATGGGTCAAAATATCTTTCAATAAATCATGTAAGCCATATAAATATTATTGAGTAAATTATATATAAAATATGAACATTGAAGAAAAATATTTCTAAAAAGAGGAATGATATCTTTTATTCTTTTAAACATTAGTTTTCTTGATTCATGTTCCTAAGATTGAAAATGATATAGAAAATATAGACATTCCTTAAAATATTAAACATTAAAATAATCATTAATCATAATTAATAAATATTTATTCATGGTAAATTCATCAAAGGTGTAATATATTCAGCATACAAAAAAGGAGCATAATTCCAAATACGTCTCAATTGAATGGAAATTGTGTCCAAATATCTTACCTCACTCTTCCATTTAGTTGAACATGATTTAATCTCAAATATAATGTTTTTAAAAATGTAATTTAATTAAAAAATGACAATATTAATATTAATAATTTCTTTTATGATCTTGTTATTACAACTTATTATGATTTTTTAAAAAATAATTCATTATTACCATCATTTCAGATGTCAACTATTTCATTTTATCAAAAAAAAATTTCATGGAAATTCTGATTATTATGAATAGGATATAGTTACATACTATCCGTAATAATTTTAATGACATATATATAATTTTTATTCATTATATACATTTTTTAAAAGTATTGCTAAATTTTGGACATGTAAAATGAATTGTATCGCTTCATCGAGACGTTAAGTCATACATATGCCGAAACGACTTTATCATTACCATAATGATGAATTGGTAAGGAAGTAGATGATATATTAGTATTAAATAATAAAGTGTATTTCATTATTAACATATATAATAATTTATTCTTTCATTATGCATATACATGTGATTCAATTATAGAAAACAAATGACATCGGATCACAATTTAGAAGCCTATTATACACACAAGTGACTTTTTTTACCATTTGATGGATTAAGAGATAGATAAATGTTATGCAATAAAAAAATTAAATATTATTATATTTTGGATGTTGGTGTTATTTTATTGTAATTTTTAGAAAATAATTGATGGTGGTAAAAGAAGGGGTAAACCAAATAGTTATGTCAAGACGATTTCCTTCTCTTAGAGGCACCTCCAATTTATATCTTTTTAAGGGATTTAACATTAACCTTTTGGGAAATCAAATAGATAAATAATTTGGATAAAAAAAGTTTTTTAGATATTTTGGTATGGTACGGTTGAACTTGATGTCTCTAAGTGGTGTAGATAATAGATGGAATAGTTGTCTATTTTTATGTGGGGGAGAAGACACCCATGAAATTTTCCAAATAAAATAAAATATATTAATGTTTTACTCAAGAAAAATAGATCCAAAATAGACCATTTATGAATTTTAAATTATACAGGGTCAAAATATGGTCAATAAATACGTATTATACAAGTTTATAGGTTATTTAACCCTTATCTCGTCAGTTTAACCCCCAGTAAACCAGTTTTAACCTTCAATGCAATGATTTTTTTACAATTAATTTTTAAAAAAAATAATGTGGCCATATTAATATATTTGGGCATGCATATTCTAAATATTATCAAAAAAAATATTAATTGGTGAATATAATCTATGGTTATACTCATAAAAGGTGAAGAAAATCAATTTACCAGATAAATGTCTATTTAAGTATAAAAATGTTTTCATACTAAATTTGCATATAAAATCAATTATAACAAACATAATTAAATTTTTATTAATATAATTGGAATTTATTTATTTTAAACCATTTAAAAAAATAACATTTTTAAATTCATGAAAGGAAAATAATTTTTTCAATAAAAATCAGTATTATTCACAATTCATTGAAAAATATAGCATTTTAGAAAAATCCCATAAATTCAAGCTAATATAATTATGAAATTATGATTTTAAAAATTAATTTAATCTAATATAATACATTTACTTAATGTTTTAAAAAATAAATATATTATTTACCAATAAAAATAAATAAAAAACATTTACAAAGAAAACTTGTTTCTAAAGAATTAAATGACATGAAAAATAATTGACTATTTATAAAACAATAATTAATTAATTTCTTTTTTTAATATTACCATCATATTAATATTTCATCACTTTGTTATTGATATTAATACATGTCAATTCAGCAGCTAGGTTATAACCCTCATATTTAAATAATAATATATGTTGGTTCTTTTAAGCTCATTGTTCCATGATTTGTACACTTTTTACAAAAACATTATTTTAAATTAATAAAATATTATAAGTGATGAAAAATGTATCTCATTTCTCTTGGAGGCTGTTTCCCACACGTATGCCATATTTATTTCTTCATTCCTTTATCAAAGAGAGGGATCAAAATTACATGATAATTTTACATTTATTATTCGTATTTATATTTCCATATAAAATTTATTCATAATTATTATCATTAAAACCAATTATGAATGGAGGATATGGAAATAAAATGGTCTCACTTTATGGAGGTGGTAGTCCATGCACATGCACTAATGAAGCTTTTATATTCTTTAGTGTATAGAGAGGAATAAATAATTATAGATAAATTTATATAATAACATATAGTTACAGTAATGATAATTATTTAATTATATTTTTATGTATATATGAGATTTTGAAGTTGATTATTAGGAGAAATGATTACAAATAAGGTAACACATACATTTTTAAACATGATCTTTTCTTAGAGATATCCTTGGAATAGAAGGACTTACGATAACTTATAGAGGATATAAAATTATGGCTGGACAATTGAATTCTAATAGAGCTAGTTTGGGTATATTTTCAATTGGAAAAATAACGTGAACTGTAACCACAATAGAGTGTAAGTAATCCCCTTTTATAAGTGAAGGAAATTTCAATTTTGGGAATACCCTTTATAATCATATCACATCATTGTAATATTCCATGGTAAATGACTCCAAAATTTCATAATAATGGTTTTGGGGTGTTAATTGGTCAAATATCTTCAACCATAAGTTCCCACAAATTTTTTAAACATGTTTCTATTCTTTTATAATAGATTTTTCTATTTAAAAATTTTGATGTTTACTTTGGAAACATTTTTTTAGCTATGTAATTTAAATTTTAGTTGAAAAAATAAGGTAACCCCTATCACGAATTTTTTTTTGAACATAATTTTAATATCAATTTACTCTTACTCAAATTATAAATAATGTAAAATAAAATTTAAAATTAATATATGTAATATATAAAAAACATTATTTATAGAAAAATGATTTTTAACCTTTATATGTTATTAATCTTTTATAGTATTGAATTAAAATTGGATCAATGTTGATATAATTACATATAGGTTTGAACATCATATTATATACACTATTTATATTATATAAATTTAATTTATTAGATTTTTTTTTGATAATAATAAAACAATTCATTATAAAACTATCTCATGATTATCTTGGTAATTAAATTTTATTATAAAAATATAATATTAATGGATGACAATAAAATTAAATTTTTTATCAAATATTGAAATGTTGAACTCAAATAGTAAATTAAATTTTTTATAGTTTATTTCTAAAAGTGATACAGTGTAATTTTTTATATGACCATGTAAAAAAGGTCTTTAGTTTGATGTATTAAATGTGATTATAAAATGTAAAACATGTATTTTATAAATATAAAATATTATTTTAAATGTTTTATAATATTTATTAAATTTATAGTTTTTATATCAGAATGGTTTCTTAAACATTAATGTAATTTTTGTATTAAAAAGTGATTGTTTGACGAAAATTAGTACTTTTACTATTCAATTAAATTTTAATTATTTCTGAAATACAAAAAATCAATCATAAGATGATATTGATATAATTAATCTAAATAAGAAGTTTATTTGGTTTAATTATAAAATTTCTATATCCAATTTTTGAATAAAAAAATTATTTTAAACCCTTTTTTATTAGAATATTACACTTACAAATATTAACCGGTAGATTTAATTTCATACCATTTACAAACAAAATTGGTGTGAAAAAATTGTTAATATCAAACATAATTTCTCAAAATTAATCGGATGATTATTGAAATAAAAAATAATATCACATGAAATATAAATTCGTAGAAAAAATATCTATTGTAAATAACAAATGATCTTATTTTTTTAGGTAAATTAATAGAATATAATTTATATTAAAATTTCAATTTAGTTTATTTATATTAATATTTCATAATTTTGTAACGTTAATTCATTCTTACAAATTTTATGAATATGTTTTAAATTTCATACATAAATATTTATATTTTATCTAAATATATTTCAGTTTCATTTATGTTCAGTGTTTCTTGTGGAGAATGTTATCAAACACATTGAAATAATTAGAGGAAAACATATACTAAAGTTTCATGTTTTTATATTCTCCCCCTAAAAAAATTTCAACATCATAATTTAAATTGTAACCTACTAATGAAAATATACACATGTTTCATGTATATAGACCCAAATTGTGATATAATTTCTAGAGTGATATCATCCATATAAGATTATGTAACTAGTCTTCTTCCATTGAATTGTTCAACTCTGATTTTTAGTTTTTTTGTTATTATTTGAGTTAAATTACCTCATTATTAGGTATCATTACTCTTATAAATGATTTAATTTCTCAAGTGAGCTCATAGTAATTATTGAATTAATAGATGACAATAAGATGGATTCAAGTATGAAGCGTGATTTTCCTATTTTATTGGTTACTAGGGATTCAATGTTGTGGCGATCAACAAATTTTAAAAATAGTAATGAATTCATCCAATGTATGGATAATAAGACTTTGATAAATTATATTCCATCGACCTAAAAATTGGATACAATAATAATAGAAGATAATATATAATCATTGGGTTATTGATTTGATGTTCTTAGAAAAAAACATTGGTCCAATATGGTTGATAAAAATAGATTACAATTGGATATCTATAAATCTAGAGTAGTTTATATGTGAACGTTCATTTCTTCATTTCCATGACCAAATTAGAGTTATAGTAGTAGAATAGGATTTCCATTATTTCTGTTATCTTTGAGGAGATTAATATTTATCATCCTTTCTAGCCTATATCTATTTTTTTCAAACTATATCACTCATAACTCAACATATGTCGTCAATAAATAAACTAATATAATTATTGGTTTGACCATGGTTACATTATATTGGGTTATCTTATACATCTCAATGTAGTCCCTCGATATAACTAGGAATCAATCCTTCATTGCATTTTATAAATAACATAATATTAACCAAATAATATCCCATTGGATTGTCCATCTTGGTGTACAGTATTTGGCCCACCTATTAAGCTTCTGAATGATGATTTAGTCAATACTGAACCAACCCTTTTGGGGGTGAATACCCCTAGATTCATTTTTACCATAGCACATCCAATATCTTGTTTATAGATAGGGATGTAAAGCTAGGAAAACAACTTACTCAAGAGTTTTCTTATTTTTTAGGAAACCATACTATACGTAGACTTATCTATAGGTTTTTCACTATGTTTATAGAACCATAATATAAATTGTAACTAAAATTAACTACAATTTGTTTTAGCAACTATTGAGGTCTAATAAAAAAATAACTTGAAGAATACAATAATTTTCTGATTTTGATAGTACATCTCAAAAAAATTAACTCAAACTAAGGATTGTATGGTTTGGTATTTTTTGTACTAGATATATAAGATACACATATTATCTTTTATTTATAATTGATTTATACTAGTCTCCCTCATAATATTATCAAAATATATACATTTTTTATAACCTAATGAAGGGAAATCATAATAAAAGGGTTAGGTCAACCACTTGTTTTGGGAAAAACTCATCTTCATGTAATCAATTGATATATCATAAGAATGAGAGAAAACCTGAACATGTATGAAATATCTTATTAAAAAGAACATTTGATAAAACGAGTTTTTAATAATTCATGATGGAAGTACATGTAATCTCAAATACAAAATCATATACCAACGAAAGTTTTTAGGAATCATGAAACATTAAACCTGAATCATGGATAATAATCATATTCAAATAAAAATATAGCATGTCATTTAATAATTCTATAATAAATAATTACTTGACAAACACATGCATATAAAAGTTTGAGAACAATTCTTCCTACATCATGTACACACAATAAACTATGAAAAAATCATCACACATTTCATTCACATAGAAAAAATGTGAATAATGATTCAAATATCTCATTCACCCAAAAAACATGTGAAAATTTTCCTCACATCATATTAAAAAGAAAAACTATTGAACAGATCTTATCATATCTTCTTTATGCATCATTTCATCATCTCATGTGATATGAAACCTTAACTGATGCATTGGAGGGAGATATTTGAACCCACACATTATCATAAATATAGATGTGTGCCTTAAAAAAATAAATCAATATAGTATCTTAATGAACCCATGGAAAAATAATTAGTTTCTTAAAAATCTAAATGTAAATCATTCACTTTTCATAAATGACCCATTGAAGTAAAATTGGTTTCATAGAACATCCAAATTTTATAAAATAAAATCATGAATAAAATAATTTGATAATGAAAACTTGATGACCAAAAATAATAGAATAATTAAATAATATGCACTGTTAAACATGAAACATAACAACATTTGAGATAAATTATTTTAAGACAATGAAATCAAAATCATAAAAATAAATTTTTGAAACTAATTTTATTGAGCATTGTAAATGGAATAGTTACAATTATCTTTTCAAAAACATCCAATGATTTTTAAAAAAATTTAAGATATCAAATTTCAGGGAATTTTGTTTATTTCAAAAAAATCCCATAAATGAAGTGAGAAAATTATTCAATATTGTGAATTTAGTGAACATATTGGAAATAAAATAAATAATAAAAAATATAACCCAGAGGAAAACGTTTTGAGTTACCAAATCCTTTATGACATTAATAATTGTCCAGTCAACAGTCATTAGAATATTTAAAATAATAGCATTCTACAAATTCCATGGATTAATTCATGTAATATTGTAAAATATATTCATGGGTAGTATATACACCATATAAATAAAAAATCTCTGCATTTTAATAAAACATTCTTCAATGAAGAAAAATTGAGACATAAAAACCAAAAAAATCCATCTTTAAAATCAATGACCCATGAAAGGATAAACATGAGATGGATTTTTAAATACAATATATTAAATTAAAATTATTATAACAATAAGTTAATGTAAAATATAGACCCCATAAATAATGAAATGAGTTGTGAATATAAGACATATCTCAATGAAGAAAAATTTAGATGCAAAACTCATAGAACTAACATAGCATTCTAATTAAAAACTCATAGAAAGACAGACATAATGAAATTCATGTTCAAATAATATGAATAATTAAAATTGATAATATTTTAATTAAAATTGGTAATAATTACACCATTTATGTGAAATTATGTTTGTAATAGATATTGAGTAAAAAGAATTAATTTTTTAGAGGAAACCTTTACCTTATTCTAGATTCATTATATGCATCCACATAACATATTTGAAAATAAAATTAATTTCACTAAATACATTCTTAGGATCCTTATTCTTATTTATTTCATTTAATATTAACCATTTATTGTAATATTCTATTTATTTATTTTATATTTTTCATTCCAACATTTGTTACTTGAGGTCACCCAAAATATTTTCTGCAACACCTTATATATATCAACAAAGAACAGAGCATCATAAAATTGTATTATAGTGTATAAATATTTATATAGATATATAAAAAAATTCTATATGAAATATACTTTTAAATCCATACATGATGGTTGGTGTGAAAAATGAGACTGATTTTTCAGGAGGTAGTAGTCCACACATACACACACTTAATGATTCAATTTATCAATGAATAAGAGGGAAATAAAAATTATAAAAATATAACATTTTAGAATCATAATTATATTGACTATAAAATATTTACTCATAAATATCATAAATAAAGACCACCTTGAGAGGAATTTATGAAAATTGGAAGATGTCATTTCATGGAGGTTGTAGTTCGAGCACACACACTAATGAAACTTTTATTTTCCTTAGGGGATGGAGATGAAAAAATAATTTTTTTTGATTCACATAATAACATATCAGTATAGTAAGGATACTAATTTCATTATATTTTTATGGATGTAATAGTATTTAAAAGGGAATATTTAGGAGAATAACTTATATAGAGTGCAATACTAACGTTGGAGGCTTGGTGTTCTCTTAGTGATCTCCTTGGAAGTAAAGGCCATAAGATAACTTCTTGAGATGAGGGTCTTATAAACAAAAATGGAAATCTTTTAATGTTTTTTGGGTTTATTTTGAAGTGTAAAAAAATTTTAATTGTAACCAATGATGGGTTGATGTGATCCCCTTTTACAAGTTAATAAAAATGCACTTTTGTGAATACCATTTAGACATCCATTATATCATTACACTATTCATTGTTCAATTATTCAAAAATTTGATAATTATGTCATTTACCATGATATTGGGTATATAAATCCACAACCTAGACTTTAAACACATTTTTTAAACATTTTTTATGTCTTTTAACATATGTTTTTATATATTAACATTTTGATTTTTACCTCCATAACAAGTTTTTAACTAAGCAATTTATATTTTATTTAAAAATATAATGTAACCCATTTAATCAAATTAATATTATTTTAAAACAATTTAATCTCAATTTAGTATAGGTCAATTTATAAATATGAAAAAAATTAAAATTAAAATTAATATATATATATATATACACTATTTGTAGAAAAATTGTTTTCAACCATAATGTGTTCTTAATATTATTTATAATTGATTACCAGATGTATTAATGTTAATAATATTATATATTGATTAAATAATCAAATTTGTGTCCTAGTTTTAATTATATCAATTTCATTTAGAAGAAAGAAATTATACAATATTAATAAAATAATTAATTTAAAAAAACAATGTCTCCATTATCCTAGTAATTAACATTAATATTACTAATATTATATTTATGTATAAAAATGAAATTTTAAATTTTAAACAATATTTAAATGTTTAAATAAAATAGAAAGAAATTTTTTTATATGATTTATAAAATTGATAATTTCTAATTTTTAATATAATCATGTAATAAAAGTTTTTTCTATGAAGTATTTCTTGAGTTTCCACAATGTTTAACATGTGTTTTTATAAATTCAAATTGGAGTTTTAAATTGTTTATATTATTTATTAGATATATTATATACATAAAAATGTTTTCCAAAACATTAAATCCATTCATGTACTATGAAGGTGACAATGTATAAAAAATTTCATATATATATATATATACTATTCAACATTAAATTAATTATTTTTAAAAAATCTAGAAAATATTTATTAATATTATATTGATATATCAAATCAAAAATTTATGTTAATTTGTTCAAATTAAAAAATTTATAAATTTTATTTTTGAATAATATTAGATAATTTAATGAAAATGACTTTTTATAGGAAATTGAATTTTCCAAATATTAATTTTTAAAGTTCTTATTTCATATAATTTACCAAGTAAATTTTTAATGACCATTTATTAATATCAATCATAATTTATCATCATTAATAAAATATTTATTAAAATAAAAAATCACATAGTATAAAAAGGAAATATTTTTTTAATAAAATAGTTTTCTAAGAAATAAAAATATCTTATTTATCATTTTAATTATAATAATTAAATTTTGTTAATATTAAATTTAATTGTTATTTTGTTTCTATAAATATTTTATAAATTGGTTAATAATATTCATTCATAAAAATTAAATGGCTTAGTTTTAAAAGTCATATTTAAATATTTATATTTTATTTAAGTATATCATATTTGTTTTTCTTTTTGGTGTTTCATGTTGAGAAAGATATTGAACATATTAACTTTATTATGGGAAAACATATATTAAAATCACAGACCATTACATAAAGAATTAAATAAGTTTGAACATTTTTATGTATGTTAATATGAAGATGATGATGATGATGCTGAATTTTGTACATATCCAATGTTTGTTGAAAGGTGTGCTGAAGATAATGATTCTAAAGATTTGTCATATGGTGACTATTATAGAATAGGGGAAATATTTACCTAATTGAAGAAATGAAAAACTGAGAGTAATATCATCCAGCTTCGTCGACTCATGAGAGGCGTCGTCTTCTCACAAGTGAAGGCCTCAACCGACGAACTCCTCAGATTTTTCATGGATGCGCCTAGCTTCATCGACTCTAGAGAGGCACCATTTTATGAGCTGGTGAAGTCATCGACCGTCGAATTCCTCGCATTGGTGGTGGATGCTTTCAGATTTTTCAGCTCGGGCGAGGTTTTGTCTCCGTCGTCTCTCAACAGGGGAAGGCCTCAGCCGGAATTTGTCGCGGATTGATGGGTGGAGGTGTCTATGCACTTTCTCTTGGCCTGGCGTCTAAGGATTAAGTATCAGGATCTGCTTCGGTGCGGCTAGTCGTCAACCCCGGTGTTGCGCAGAGGGGAGGGTCTTTTGGTTCCTGATTCCGGTGGTCCTGCGGTCATATTGCAGGTTTTCTCTCGAGGATTATTATTTCATTTGATTGATTGTGTCATTTTGGTGGTTCTGATAGTGTGCGACATTGGTCATCATTGTGTGAAGGTTGTTTCACGAAGCTCCATGGTCTGTGATACATGGTCTCAACTTTTTCTAGATAGGTCTTAGGACCCCTTGATTTATAGATGCATCCAGACTCATTCACATGGACCATGCCCCATTGGAGGATTTAGAGCACGAGGTTCACCTATGTATTGTTTTTTTGGATTTGGATGTTTGAGAGGGTATGGTGGTAGCCATCGGATCAGGCATGTGCTTTGACACAACACATTGCTTGCTGAACAACAATGCATGGGTGGAGAGCTTCGTCACGTTTTTTACACTCGGAAGGGGAAGATCTTAGTGGTCAGTCTGGTTTTGGTTCTCTAAGACCCTTTGGTCGCGTTTTATTTTAAGTATATGACGTCTTTTAGGGTTCTCTATTCATTCCTTAATAGTGTGTTTAAATTTATAATTAGAAAAATTTATGGCCCTCAGGCCGTTGGATGGAAGCAATTTCATTTGAAAAAGTTGCAAAATATGAGTCATGGGTTTTTTAAATGAATGTGGAATTGGATCATATCGACAAGAATTATACCTGGGATCTTTTGAAGACTCATTAACATCATAATGTGATAAAAAAAGTGGATTTGAAAAGAATAAATTTTGTGAACAAGGAAATATGATAAAAATAAGTAATATATTCTATGTAATGGATATGAATAGATTAAAGATATAGATAGTGCAGAAAATGTTTCTCCCATGGAATTACTGGAATCAATCAAGATATTCTTAGCCAGGGAAATTCAAAGGGGATTCATGTGTAATCGTATAGATGTAAAAAATGAAACTATTGAAAGGTGTACAACATGAGAATGTTTATATTTAATAGTCACTGGGAATATTGATTAAACACAACGTATCTAATTTGTGCAGATTAAAGTATACATTTTACGGTATAAACCAATCACCATGATCATGGTACTCTAAGATACAAACATACATAATGAACATTGAATTCAAAATTTGTGGTTTCGTTCACACAGTACTAGAAAATAGACCTATACTTAAAATTTTGGGAAAAGCTGTTGGTATAGGGATAATATGGGACCCGCTACCCATAGTTTTGGGAAACTGTGGGTACAGGTCATCTATACCCAAGGTTTTATGAAAAACCGTGTGTATAGTTTTCTTTGAAGACCTAATTCGCACAGTTTTTTTAAACCGTTTTTATAGGTAACATATAACCGAAATTGTGAACAAAAACATGTGTATATGTGTTTTTTAATAGTCTTATTCCCGTTGGTTTGGAAGAACAATGGGTATAGGGTTTTTTTCGAGGACCTATACCCGCAGTTTTGGAAAACCATGGGTATAGAATCCCCGCATTATGGCTGGGAAAAAAATTTAGTAGGATATAAATAATATTTGGTGGGAAAACATATCCCCAGGTTTTTCCCACCTATACCCTCAGTTTCAATAAATATTTATTGTTAGATACAAATATGTAAACATATAATCTATATTTGTGTGTTGGTAAACGCTATAGGTTATTAACCACGGTCTAATGATCGAATAGCGCTAACAGTTTTTTTCTAATACAGGAGTAATATAAATATATGTTAATAAATGTATATATAACTAATTAGATGTTCTGTTTCTGTGTTGGTGAGGTGTGGTATAGTCCAACCTTGGGGATTGGGATTGAAACCTACGGCAGTATTTTTTCTAATACAGATGATTAAATTAATATATATCTAAATATAAATATATATTTCTATAAGAGGAATAGATGGAGTCTTGAGATGCCTAGTTGGGTAAATTTGGGTCATGGGTTTGAAATCTAGAGTCCCTTTTTTCTTTATATTAAAACACATTGTTTGAAAACTTATGGGTATAAGGCTTTGATATAGTGCCACGCATGTATAAGGCCTATTACATGGTGGAAAAATCTATACCTAGGGTTTAGAAAACTGTGGGTATAGGCTGTGGAGCTATCTTGATACCTTAGTTTCCCATGGTTCCCAAAACCGTGGGTATAGCCAATACCCACAGTTTTGGTGGCTATAACAATTATTTCAAACTTTGGGTATAGGTCATTTTTCTAGTAGTGACACTTTTTATATGAATACATCCAAGTTGGAACCATTTATATTGTTAGTTTATGTTAACAATTTCTTTTTTAGTGGAAGAAAAGAAAATTATAGGGATGATTTTTCTAATATAATGAGTTTTGGATTCAATATTTTCATCACTAAAGAAAATACATACATTTAGTGGTTGCAAGTTTTTCAAAAAAAGAAATAAACATTTATCACGAAATCGAATTTTGTAAGAGATATTCTAAATAAGATGATTATAAATTATTCCATTTAAATTTCTACTTTTATTTTGGTTAAAATCAATATTTTAATGTAGAAGGGTAAAAGATCCATGGATCCTGCCATATATAGAATGATAATAGGAATATTTTGTTTATCGGAGTGAAACATGTTTAAATATTGTTTTTGAAACATTTTTTATATTCCATTTCTTAATTTCTCCCAAGGAAGATCATATCAAGGTAAGTAAATTGTTCATGTGTGCATCTAAGGTAGTATAAATTATGTATTTTTATTTTATGTTAGAAATAATAATAAAATAATAGCATTTTTTGATGTAGACTATGTTAGTAATGTGGTGGAGAAAGATTCTACATGTGGTTATGTATTCTTCATTGGAAATAAATACATATGATGTTTTAAAAATAATTAAGAAAACACTTCACTGTGTATAAAATAAGAATAATACATCAACGTTATAGAGGAATGAGATCATATTCTATGAATGAAGCAATAATTAGAGGATATTCAAAAGGATGTGAAATAACTTATCATAATATTTATGATAAATATTTGTATTGGATCTCAAGAAAAATATTGTTTTTTATCACATACTAATCATATTGTGTAAAGACCCAGAAATTCTGTTGATTTGTTTTTAAATACACATGAATTTTACAAGTCTGCAGTTTCTGACGGCACTTGATTCCGACGCCCAGTGTCCCCGGAATCAATTTCTAATGTTTTGTTCGGGTATGTTCATTAAACGTACGTGTGGGATTTTATATCTTTTGAACCGGTGCACAAAATTGAAATCTGAGGGCACCGTTGAACTCGAAACGCCGTTAATCGCTTAAGGAGTCCATGACCGTAGTTGCGTTCTGACGTGAGGGGATGTTAATTTTTGGGGTTTCCAAATAAAATTAAATAAAAATACGTAGAATATTTTTATTTTAAGGTTAGTTAAAATCTACAAGGGGAGGTTAGTGTTGTGGTCACCCACACATAACAACCCTTAGGAGGATGTTATAAGTTGGGGCCCACACGAGCATCATACCCCCTTAACCCCCCTTTAACTATTCGAACTCCCCATAAATATTTGGAGCCTCCTCACTTTCCACCTTCCCACATTATGGTTCCAACACACCTAAGAATTAATTAATTCCCATTAATTAATTAAATATGAAATGGTTTTAATTCTTTTTGGAATGCATGGAATTAATAAAATAATGGAGTAGCCATTATTTTATTTTGTTTGGTGATTCTCTTTCGTGGAGGTTTGGGAGAACTCTTGGAAGAACGACATCCTCCCAACGAAGAACACTCCACTTCTCCGATGAACGAATAACATCGTTCTCCATCTTCAACCATGCTAAAAGATAAGGATCCACCCACGAAGAACGTCGACGATTATTCTTCCTCGGACGCACCCCAATGTCAACAAAATGATGTCGTCGTCAGTGAACAATCATCGAATCAATGTAGGGGTTTGTATTCATTAAATTAAATCCTTCTTCCTCTTCATTTATGTGTTTCAAAGATGGCCAATTGTTATCACCTAATGTGGAGGGCTTGGGTCGAACAAGCACGGACTGACGTCCATCCGATTGGTTCTTGATTGGTTGATGATGAAGGCAGAGACGGAAGAGCACACTATCGACGCACCGCGCTGGAGAAGAACTGGGGCCAGGAGGGTCGCAGCGGACGAAGGAGGCATGGCACCATCAGACCGCGCCGCACCGAAGATGCGGAATCGCGGCTAGGGAAAGCCACTGCAAATGGGTGTAGCATCATCGCGCCACACCGAAGAGGAACCACGATAGGGAGGGCCGTGGAAGATGGAGAAGTGTGGAATCTTCGCACCGCGTGGTGGAGCTTAAGGCCATGGACAGGTCGGGCCACGACGGTGGTGGCATAGATCTGTCGCGCCACAAGGAGGGTGGGAGGACTGCGGTGCGGTCGCGCCGCGGTTGGGGCTGGCCGTGCCAGCCGCCGTGGAGCCAGACCAGTGGGACCACTTGGGTCCCACACCCCCCAAACCAGTGCAACGTGCAGGTTCTTTTCGACGAGCCAGGGGGCGGAACCCCCCTCTCGCGCATGGCCAGCGAGGCCACCATGGCCAGGCCGCCCCTCGGCGGGGCCGCCACGGGCTGGGCCGCCCTCAGGTCGAGCCCTGCCTTTGGGTCAGGCCACGCCATTGGGTAGCGCCGAGCCTTCGGGCCAGGTTGACAACTTGGGTCGGGCAGCACCCGCAGACCGTGTTGGGTCGTGCCAGTCCAACTTGGTCGGACCGGACTCGGACCCTCTATGGCCATTTACACCTTTTGCCTGCATCTTAGGCTATGGGTGTCCGATCGATGAACTATCTCAAGTGATGGAATTCTTGGAGTGATAAGATTATTTTGGCATACCCCACCTATGGTTTGGAGATAGTTGGGGTATGGTCGGGTTAGTTTGAACCTAAAAACCAACCGGGACCCTAGAAGAGAAATGCCAATAACTAACAAATCGGGCATCCGATTGATGCACTGTCTGTCACATTGGGTTCCATATGATGAGACAGAACTACGGTATCCATCAACTCAAAAAATCATGATAGTTGATGTATTGAAAGTTGGCTCGAGGGACAGACCCTCCCAGAATCGAGCGTGTTGTGTACGGGAACCCTAGGGCTGGCTGTGATTGAGATGACAAGATCCACCATGGGTTTGACAGTGACGATACTGTACCATGATCCTCCATGGGTTCGACAGTGATTAATTCTGTACCGGAATCCTCCGTGGGTTCGACAGTGATGACTTCTGTACCGAAATCCTCCTTGGCTTCGACTGCGATGACTTCTGTACTGGAATCCTCCATGGGTTCTACAATGATGACTACTATACTGGGATACTCCGTGGGTCCGACAGTTCTGACTTTTTTTCCTGGATCCTATGTGGGTCTGACAGAATAGCCGATCTTGGATCCTATGTGGGTTTGACATCATAGCTGGTCCTGAATCCAGTGTGGGTCTGAAAGCTTAGATGAATTAGTGACTACATCTGGCCATCTTTATCACTCAAAAAATATGAATACCTGTGTGAGCTGAATCTTGAGTATCTGTCAATATCATCGAGATTATTTAATTTACTTACTTTTTGGAATGGGTTTTTCTTGGGCTTGATAGTTGAAGCCAGACTGTGACAAATAACTGAGGTATATGAAAGGGCACGCACACAAGTAGGGTTGGTTGATAATCCATGAATGTATATTTCTTCTTTGGATTATCTTGAGTGGATTCTGGGAGACCTTTGGGGGTCTATGGGTCCCCTACTGAGTATTTTTATACTCACCCCTGCATGGGCATCGCTCGCACCTTGTTGTGTTTTGTGCAGACGACGGCCAGTAGTGATCGAGGCAGAGGGAGACGGATGATAGACTGCTCAAATATGGACAAGATGGGACACACTTTAGGGACGAGTTGTTCGAGTTCTATCCCTACCCTTTAGGTAGGATTCCTCGGTGGATGATCTAGGAGCTGTATTCCCTTTTTACATTTACATATACTTGTTGTTTAGTTGGGTTTTTATTCTGGCCCACTTACATTCGGCACACTCAACTTTTCTATTTTAGTACAAATTTCATCTACTACTTGTGTTCAGACTACGTGAGTTATTGGTTAAAAGGAAATTCCTTCCTTTTTTATCAGGGATTCACCTTTGGTGCTAGTCTTAGCCCCTGGCCAATGGAAGGTGGGCTTGGGTTAGTGACAGCACAAGCCCTGAGGACGGGTCGTGACAAATTGGTATCAGATGAGTTGGTTCTACCATAGAAATTGTACTCATATTCCTTTAATTTTATATTGTGTTAAGTGTTTTGAGTGTGGTTATTAGTTTAGGGAATCTTGTGTTGGTGCGGCGGCTGACATAACAACACACCAGGAATATGACTTCTGATTTCTGACTCAGTGCATGAAAACACTGAGTGCGTGTGTGAACCTTTTGAAAAAATTTCTTCATTATTACATTGTGTCATCTCACAAGGTATATTGTTTTGACCATGTCACACCTATTTCTTTTATGTATGGACCCACGAAAGAAGACAATTAGGGTTATGAGTTTTATACGAGATGGTATCCCACCGAACGACGAGGCATCGGTGTAGGGGCCCATCATAGTGGAGGTACCAGTGGTACCACTACCCACTAGGCCACTGATACAACTAGCTCCAGAAACCAGAAGTGCATGCCATTTTAGTGTGTTTCATGAGTTCCAGCACCATAGGCTGCCCAGGATACAAGGAAAAACGGTCCCACATGTATCTGAGGATTGGTTGGAGGCTGTCGTGAGAGTTTTCAGAGTTGTAGGGACACCAGCCGACCTCATGGTGATCCTTGCCACATGTCTCCTGCTTTTAGCAGTAGGAAAATGGTGGATCCTGATGCTCCAGGTGCATGATGATGAATCATTTCTCTGGATAGACATCGAGAGACTCTTACGTTGAGAGTTTGTTCTAGCCAGCCTTCATAAGGTGCGGATTCTAGAGTTACTTCATATGCAGCAGAGAAGCATGACAGTATCTTATTACTCAGTGAGGTTCACCGAACTCTTGCGCTACTCCACCGATATGGTACGAGACACATTTTTAGGGCTCAGAACTTTGAGAAGGGACTCAGGCATGATATTAGGGCTTTGATGATCCCCCTCAGCATCCCGATGTGGGGGGATACTAAATAGAGCCCTTCTAGTGGAGCATTTTCAGCAGAGTAGTCACCAGTAGTGAGACCGACTATAGGGCGGCACATAACTGAGTCTTCTGCAGCCTGCAGTAGACAGATGTGGTAGAGGTCCAAGCAGACCAGGTCGTCAGGTGGGCGACCCCATGATACAGGTTCCGTTGTGCGGGGCACACGAGATAGAGCCAACTATTCGATTGGTAGGACGTGCAATGCATTCGCCGGGCAAGGTCACATGGCCCATGATTTCCCAACCCTCCATGCAGATGAGCATCAAATAGTAGAGGGACCTCTCAGGTAGAGGTAGAGGTTGGACTGTGGTGGTCCTTTAGGAGCCGGCGGACATGGCAGAGGATCTGGCCGAGCAGCGGGTGGTAGATGATGTTTTGAGGCCCTACCGCCACCACCACCAGGAGGTCCACCCTAACCCCAGAGAGCTGGCAGACATAGGCGGAGTCAGCTATAAGCAGTCAAGGCCTATGACCACGGCGCACCTGAGATTATTCGGGGTACTATCTATGTCTACTCTACCCTTGATGCACTACTTATAGACATAGTTGTGAGTCATTCTTTTATTTCCACTACCCTCGTTCATATCTCAGAGATTCAGACAGAGCCATTGGCTCGTTCCTTATTACTATAGACTCTTATGGGATCAGAAATGACGATAACGAACTGGTGCCGACAGTGTGAGCTTACATTAGGAGGAAAGAGCTTTGGATGGGATCTCCATGTAGCTGCATCGAGGAATTACGACGTCATCTTGGGTATGGACTGGTTATCCAGATTTAATGCTCATATTTACAGTATTAAGCGAGAAGTGCGGTGTATCTGCATGGATGGGACTGGGTTCACCTTCACCAGTGAGAAGGGAGCCTTTGTAGCACAGAATGGACTTATAGAGTAGAGGTGTAAGACTATCACACATCAGTTGGTTAGTATCATCCTTAGAGCGGTTGATGCGCGGAGTCTGAGTTTTCCTATTGTGGTGGATCAGTACCCAGATGTTTTCCCTGACGACAATCCCAGACTACCTCCTCTTAGAGATGTGGTCTTCTACATTGACATGTACCCTATGACGAAACTGATATCTACTACATCATATCATATGGCTTCTTTAGAGCTTTGTGGGATGGGGGTACACCTGGAGGAGTAGCAGGGGAAGGGATTTATCCGACCCTATTTTTCTCCTTGGGAATCCCCGATTTTGTTCACCCAGAAGGCGGATGGGAGCTTGCGATTGTGTGTTGACTACCATCGCCAGAATAAGGTTACCGTGATGAACAAGTACCCACACCCGAAGATTGATGAACACATTGATCAACTCAATTGAGCACGATGGTTCTTGAAGATAGACCTTAGGTCAGGCTATCACCAGCTCAGAGATTGAGACGAGGATGTGCAGAAGATGACTTTCAGGTGTCGGTATGGCCACTACGGGTTCTTGGTTATGCCCTTCGGCGTAACCAGCACTCCAGCAGTGTTCTTGAGTCTCATGAACAGGATCTTCCCGCCTTACCTCGATCATTTTTTTGAAGTCTTCATCGACGACATACTGATTTACTCGACTACTGAGGAGGAGAATGCCTACCATTTGAGGGTTGTACTGAATACACTCCAAGAGCACCAGCTTTATGGTATGCTCTCGAAGTGCCAATTTTCGATTCGAGAGGTTCAATTCTTGGGACCCATCATCTCAGATGTTGGAGTTGTAGTGTATCCACTGAATATCAATGCATTACTTGATTGGGATCTACCCAAGAGTGTGATGGAGGTACGGAGTTTTCTGGGACTAGCTGGGTACTATCGGAGATTTTTGCCAGACTTCTCCAGAGTTGCAGCATCGCTTTCAGCATTGAAGAAGAAGGGGAAACCCTTCGTGTGATCAGAGAGATGCCAACAGAGCTCACAGTAGATGAGGCAGAGGTTGACCAGTGTGCCCATCATGAGTCTATCGGAGGAGGGAGTTGGGTACTTAGTATACTACGACGCATCAGGGACCAGACTCGGTTGTGTCCTGATGCAAGAGTGAGCAGTGATCGCGTATTGTTCTCAGCAGTTGAGACAGAATGAGCAGAACTACACTACCCATGACCTAGAGATAGCAACAATTGTATTCAAATTGAAAATATGGTGGCACTATCTGATGGGCGAATTCTTTACAGTCTACACTAACCACCAGAGTCTCAGGTAAATCTTCACGCATAAGGACCTGGACCTGAGACAATGACGATGGATCGAGTTCCTCCAGGACTATGACATTGAGATAGTATATACTCCTGGTAAGGTGAACTTTGTAGTAGAGTTTGTCTCACAATTCCTCACTTGTTTGCAAGTGAAGGCGGAGCACTAGGTTCCAGAAGGCTTGGTTCAACCCTTAGAGTTCCTAGAGTTAAAGTGGCATAGGATATCCCTGGATTTCGTGACAGGACTTCCACATAGTTCCAGAGGACGTGACTCTATCTGGGTGATTGTTGACTGACTCACCATGTTGGCCCACTTCATACCGATCAGAGAGTTGGATTCAGTGGAGAGCCTGGGATGCCTCTATGTTCCGGAGATCATACTGCTTCATGGTGTGCCATTAACAATCATCCCTGACTGAGATGCTCATTCCACTTTCCAGTTATCGAAGGAATTATAGGTGGCTTTTGGGAGATAGATTCGCTTGAGAACCTCCTTCCATCCTCAGAAGGATGGTTAGACTGAGAAGTCCATTCAGACTCTCGAGGACATTCTCTATGCATACATCCTCTACTTTGGTCATAGTAGAGAGGATCACATACCCTTGGTGGAGTTTGCGTATAACAACAGCTACCGCTCCACCGTTGGGATTTGACCTCACGAGGAACTGTATGGAAGACCTTCTAGATCACCACTATGTTGGACTGAACCAGGGGAGTCAGCACTTATGGGATCAGAGATGGTATAGTCTATGATGGAGAGGGTGTAGATCATCCAGGAGTTGATGAAGACTGCACAGATCAGGCCGAAGTCCTATGCTAATAGAAGACATAGACCAATGCAGTTCAAGGATGGCAACCATGTCTTTCTATGGGTCTCACCTTGATGAGTTCTAAGGAGATTTGGCCGATATGACAAGTTATCTATGTGATTCATCGGACCTTTCCAGGTCCTCAGTAGGGTAAGCGAGGTGGCTTACCCCTTGGCTCTTCCATCTCAGTTGCACAGGGTGCACGATGTCTTCCATGTATCTCAGCTGAGAAGATACATGTGCGACCCATCCCACATCATCGACCATGGTGAGGTAGAAATCTATGATGAGGAGACATTCACGGAGGTTCTAGGTGAGATTTAGGATCAACAGGAGTGGGTCCTGCGTGGATGGTCGATTCCTCTAGAGCGTATTCGCTGGCAGCACGAGAACCTCCAAGAGAGCATATGGGAGTGGGATGCTCAAATTCATGCTTAGTACCCCCCCCCCATTTGTTTTTTAGTATGATTTTAACATACAGGTACATAACACCCTTAGGTGGGGAGAATGTAATGACCCAGAAATTCCGTAGAATTTTTTTTAAATACACGAGAATTTTAGGAGTCCGCAGTTTTTGACAGCACTTGATTTCGAGGCCTGGTGTGCCCGGAATCAATTTATATAGTTTTGGATGGGTACATTTAGTAAAAGTACGTGATGGATTTAATATCTTTTGAACCCGTGCTCAGAATTGAAACTTGATGGCACTATTGAACTCTCAACGCTGGTAATATCTTAAGGATACCTTTACCGCAGTTGCGTTCTGGAGTGACTGGAAGTTAATTTTTTGGGGTTTCTAAATAAAATTAAATAAAAATATGTAGCGTTTTTTTTATTTGAAGGGTAGTTAAAACCACCATGTGGCGGTTGGTGGTAGGTCCACCCACACATAACCTCTCTTGGGTGGATGTCATAAGGTGGGGCCCACACGAGCATCAAACCCCCTTAACCCCCCTTAAACTCTTGGAACTCCCCATAAATTTATAGAGCCTCTTCACGTTCCACCATCCCTCATTACGGTGCCAACACACCTATTAATTAATTAATGCCAATTATTTAATTAATTTGAAATGGTTTGAATAATTTTTGGAATACATGGAAATAATATATTAATGGTGTAGCGATTATTTTATTTTGTTTGGTGATTCACTTTGGTGGAGCTTTGGGATAACTCTTGGACAAATGAAATCCTCCCAACGAAGAATGCTCCCCATCTCCGAAGAATGAAGAACACCATCCTCGATATTCAAACAAGATAAAAGAGAATGAGCCACCCGCAAAGAACGTCGACAAAGCATCTTCCTCAAATGCACCCTGATATCAACAAAACGACGTTGTCATCAACTAACCATCGTCGAATCAAGGTAGGGGTTTGTCTTGATTAAATTAAATCATTTTTCCTCATAATATATGTGGTTTGACGTTGGAAAATTTTCATCATCTAATGTGGAGGGCACGAGACGAAAAAACATGGCCCGACGTCCCTTCCATTGGTTCTTGATTGGTTGATGATGGAGGTGGAGCTGGAATGGCCGGGTGCCGATGCACCGCATTGGAGAAGAACCACGACCTGGAGGTCTGCGGAGGACGAAAGAGGCACGACGCCATCACATCGTGCCACATTGGACATGCTGAACCACGACAAGGGAGGGCAGCGGAGCAGTGGATCTGAACGTTGTGGCCATGTTAGGCTGTGGAGGTGGGGGCGAGGCGCCATCATGCGACGGTGGTGGCCGACCGGGCCGGCCGCCCTAGAGCCGGACCAGCGGGACCACCCGGGTCCCGCAGCCCCTGAACTGGCCCAGCGGGCCGCTTCTGTTCGACGATTTGGTGGGGTGGGGGGAAGCACCACCCTCCCACTCGTGGCCTGCTAGGCTGCTATGGACAGGCCGCCACTCGGCCGGGCGGCCATGGGCTGGGCCTCACTAAGGCCGGGCCATGCCTTCGGGCCGGGTCGTGCCTTCTGGTCAGGCCGCACCTTCGGGTTGGGCCGACCACTCATTTAGGGCCGCACCCACAGACCGGGTTAGACCTCGATTTGGACCGGGTCGGGGCGGGTCGGTCCAACTGGGTCATACTGGACTAGGACCCTCTATGTCCATTTACACCATTTTCCCCGCATCCGCGGCTACGAGTGTCTGATCGAAGAACCGTCTGTGGTGATGGAATTATTGCAGCGAAACGATTCTTTTGGAATACACCACCTATGTTTTGGACGTAGTTGGGGTACAGTCGGGTTGGTTTGAACCTAAAAACCAATCAGGACCCTGGAACGTAAATGCCAATAACTCACAGACTGGGCATCCGATTGACGCACCGACTATCGCATTGGGTTCCTAATGATGATACAGAACTACGGGATGCAACAACTCAGAACTTCCAGATAGTTGATGTATCGACACTTGGCTCGAGGAGCGAACCCTCTCTGAATCGATCATGCTGTGTGAGGGAACCCTAGGTCTGGATAGGACTGAGATGACATGATCCTTTGTAGGTTCAATGGAGACGATACCGTACCATGATCTTCTGTGAGTTAGAAAGTGATGACTTCTTTACCGGAATCCTCCATGGGTTCGACAACGATGACTTCTATACCGGAATCCTCCGTGGGTTCGACAGCGATGACTTTTGTACCTGAATCCTCTGTGGGTTCGACAAAGATGACTATTGTACCAGGAAACACCGATGGTCCGATAGTTCTGACTTCAATTCCTAGATCCTATGTGGGTAGGACATAATTGTTGATCCTGGATCATGTGCGGGTCCGGAAGCATAGCTGGTCCTGAATCAGGTGTTGGTTCGACAGCTTAGATGAATCAGTGACTACATCTGATCATCTCTATCACTCTACAAATGATGTATACCTGTGTGAGCTGAGTCTTGACTTTCAGTGAATATCATCTAAATGATTGGCTTTACTTCCTTTGTTGAATGGCTTGTGCTTGGGCTCGAGAGTTGGAGCCGGATTGTGACTGATAACATAGGTATATGTATGGGAATATACCTAATTAGGGTTTTTTGATACTTCGTGACTATATTTTTATTCTTTGGTTTATCCATAGTGGATTTTGGGAGACCTTCGGGGGTCTCAGGTTCCCCTACTGAGTATTGTTATACTTACCCATGCACGGGCATCGCCTGCACCTGTTTGTGTTTTATGCAAACGACGGCCGGTAGTGATCAAGGCTGAGGGCGATCGATGGGAGGCTGCTCAGAGTTGGACTAGATGGGACACACTTCAGGGATGATTTGTTCGATTTTTGTACCTACCCTTCAGGTAGGATTCCCCGGTGGACGATCCAAGAGCTGTTTTCCCTTTTTTACTTGTACTTGTACTTGTTGTTCAGTTGGGTTTTGGTTTTGTCCCACTTACTTTCAACACACTTTACTTATCTATTTTTGTACTTGTTGCTTCTACTTCTTGTGTTCATAGAGCGTGAGTTACATGTTAAAGGAAAATGCCTTCCCTTTTTATTAGGGATTCGCATTTTGATCTAGTCGCTAGCCCCTGGCCTATAGAAGGCGGGCTTGGGGTAGTCACGACACGAGCCCCAAGGACGGGTCGTGACATATTGAGACTATGTATCCCAATATTAAAGACATGGTCGGGCATGGAATGATCATAATTGAGCATGATATAAATAATTAGCAATTTGAAACTATCATGACTGAACCATTGGCCACTTTGGAATTTGATAAACTATGGGTTTTCCTTGGTGTCCAAACACCTCCTTTGGCATGAGGAGGTTTATATTGTCCGCTCTACCCATTTTAATCAAATTTTACATTAATTGTTTTCAACATTAGGTAGGTTCTATCTTCTTGGGAGTATTTTCAATCGGATAGAATGTCCAGGTGGAATTAATTTAATGAATTAAAACATGATTTCAATGATAAAATTCATTCATAAAGGATGAGTAAATGAAATGAATGGTATGGTAGTGAAGACCCTTGAGAAATGAAATTTAAATGACCTTGAGGACAAGGGAGTTATTGAATGAGTAATGTCATAAGGCATGGAATACCATAATGAAATCTTATTTTCAACCCCATGAAATACTGATGTAGACATAGAGTGATGGTATAGTTTTTATAATGTTATTTGAAATAAGTAAAATGGGTGTGTAGAATTTTATTTCTGTTTGGTTTTCTAAAAAAATACAAAGGGGTAGGATGTGGGAATCATAGTGATCCTAGATGGATTTTATGTGCTGTTCATGTTATCAATAAATTTAAAATATTATAATGTAATTTATAGAAATACAGATGTGTTTTATAATTTTGAAATTCTATAAGATAGTTGGAGGTAGTTTAAAGATGTTTTTGATCAAAAGATGGTGTTCCCCAAAAGTAAAATTGATATTTTACTTGTCATTCTGTTTCATGATATTTAGGATCTAAATTCTAGTAAACCTATAAAAATGGATTGATTTAACAAGGCAAGAGTAATGGAGGTAGATATATGTGAATAGATAAATGTAATGGTTGAATTATGTGAACATAATTTCATGAAAATAAAATTTGTGTAGGGTTGAGATAAGCATTGGAGTGTTATTATAAATAATCGTTATCCTCATCAATATGAAAAATAAAAAATTTATAATGGCTAAATGGTAATACATTATTTATGTCATATATGCAAAGAGACTGTTTCAATAGCATTATGTAGATAACTAAGTGAAGGGAGATCTTTGAACATTATCTATGTAAAGATAGTAGAGTGAAGGAACCTGTTCAAAGAAAGTCACATGCAGGAAAATATGTGAATATATTTTTGTTAGAAGTGAAGATATAATGTGTTAGAGAAGACATGAATTAGTGAAAAACATTTTTAGATATTAAATAAGTGTGGATGGTGGTAGTGTGAAGTTAATTTCTGAAAAAATACTTGATAAAACCATAATAATAGAAATATTCTTTTTCGAAGGCTGAAAGCTACGTTTAAGATACCTGGAAGAAATTAATTGAGAAGAAATTATTATTTCCAAAACAGATTAGTGTTGGTTGTTCTTGATATCCCATACATCACTTGAGAATCATATTCTATTATTTAGGACGAAAAATTGTTACCACGTTTTTTTGATGAGGAAGTGACCTTTAGGTCGATAAATTACGTACATTACCATTCGTTGTAGTGATCAAAGGTGGAGTGAACAAAGGTGATCCAATGGAAGAAGTGTGTTTTCCCTAAAATCACATTTAAGTTTAATGTGGTAGATATGGAGTATCAATGGAAAAAAATTATAATCCACCAAAAATTTAAACCATTGTATATTTTGGTATGATCGGCACATAATCAACATATTCTCCTTTGGTTATACCATAGTGGTGAACCGAATGTTATTAATCCATGTATTTATATTTTTTATTTTTTATTTTTGGTGAATGTATCATTAACTTAGAAGGATTTAACATATTCCTAAAAATATAACAATAATAAACATTATGAAAAACAATTCCACCACATGATTCAACTCTCCGCTCTCAGGGAGTGTCAGGTTGAAACACCTTCAGTCCATGATGTTATCCCCACAATCTTTCCTTGTATGGGAGAGGACCATGTTGATGATATCCATTTTGTTCTATTTTGTGGAATTATATTATTATTTTATAGTCCTAAAAGGAATTATTGAAAAAAGGGAGAACATTATCAGTTCCTCAAGGCAGTTGGTGGTTTTCCATTGGTGTTTATTCAATATAGTTATGTGCATCCTAACTAGATACCACTTTAGTAGAGAAAAACCCTCAGTGTGGTATATATATTGGATCATTTCAAGTGAGAATATTACATGTAAACCATTTTTAAGTGGTGTAGAAGTAGGTTTTCTTAGGAGGTTGTTGATTTTGGTATCTCCAGATGGTGTTATCATTGGTTCTAGAACCAATAGAGCTTGTTTATTCAAAAAATCTAGTTTGTTTTCTTTAGATTTTTGTTGATTCGGAAAATCAATGAATAATGGTTTAGTTTTTACCGGTTTTATGAGGTTGGTATTTCCTATTTTGTTTTCATTGGAATATATTTTGAATGAGATATCATAATACAACACAGCTATTTTTTATAGTGGATATAGATATATGGGATATTGTGTTATGTAGAGCGGGGATACATTGGATGTTTGAGATTTGGTAATAATACACAATACCCCTCTCATTACATGAGATAAAAATGTTTATGTATGTGGCTTGATTATATGATATATTAGAGAAACATATATGGGACTAGAGAGGCATTCTTTAGTGATACTCATCTAATGTCAATTTGAAATATTTCCAATGTTCTAAGTTGTGGAATACAGTATAGATTGATTGTTTAAGTACAAAAACCATCGAGGGAACTCTTTAAAAATGTATAGGGAATCACTCCCTCAATATATATAACCTTGTAAATGAATGGATCTGATATGGATGGTGTTTTATGGTTTAATTTAATCCCATGAGGTAGGAAAACATTCAAATAATGTTAGGATTTGGTTATTGAGGCTTAGAGAGACTCCCATAGAGTGAATGTATGTTCCCATTTAGGCCTTCTTTTGAGATGGGTGAGAGATAGTATCATTGTTGATGAAATTGGATGCTCCCTTATTTAATGATTGTATATAGATTTATGTTGTTTCCCAAAACATTAATGTACAAATATTTTCATTCAATGGTGGGTTACATTTATTACGAGTTTATTTAATGATGTTACATTTTTATGAACTCTAGTTATTTTCTTTAAAAGGATGAAATGGTTTTAACAAAGAAAGAATTTAGACACCTTTGTTTTTCTGGAATAACACATGGTTCAAATTTTATTTTTAGAGTCTTGAGACCTCCATATGTTTAAATAGCGAATTTACCCAAGATGACAACCTCCAAAAATAATTATGATTGCTCCTTCAATATCATAGTGTTGTTTTTACACCCAGGTTGAGTATTGGTCAATTTACATGTATGTTTAGTTTTATGGTATTGTTAATAATTATTAAATAAATAAATATTAATCCAATAGCTAGGAAGGTGATTTGGTGACCCTAGTTTTTGGTGTTTGAAATTTGTAATATTCTTAACTTATATTTCTGGTAAAATTCCGAGCCATTGTGGTATTTTGGGTATGGAGAAGCCTTATTAATAATATTTAAAGTATAATATATATTATTTTTTGACTATTCAAAGGAGTTTTAAGGAATATTAATTTTCTATTAAAAAATATTATTGAAGAAGAAAATTAATTACACAATTGCATCCATAATGAGGAATTTTCCCTAAGGGCACTGTTATATTAATTCACACTGGGAAATATTAGATCTGTCATCATGGGTGGAATGATGATTTAAGTTAATTAATTAATTTATTTACATATTTTAAAACCCTAATCCCCAAATATTTCATCCACCTTTTAGGATCTAATTAGGGGTTTTCCAGAAACCCTAATTATTAGTGATAGGAGGGTGGGTGATTTGGGAGCTGAAGTACTATTTCTACATCAAGTTGATAGAGAATAATGAATAAATGATAATTAACAATTATGGTAGGTCACATTATTTCACATTTCCACTATTATACTTTATAATTACAATAGGAATTTATAATTTTCCAAAACTCTTGACTGTTCATCCTTTTGGAATTAATACTAGGGGATAAAATTATACCCTAATTTTTGTTTCATTTTTATGCTGATTTTAAAATTGATTTGGTGTGGGGTGGTTGGTCAGAGCTCTGGATTTTTTATTTCTCCCCCTACCTATGGTTTTGTTTCATGTGTTCATGGTTTTTAATTATTCCAATATATATGTAAACATGAGGAGGTTATGTGTCCGAGGTGGTTGCAGTGGTGAAAGGTATCATCAAGTTGTGACTCAGTGAGGAGGGTTGGTAGTGTTTTTATGGTGACTTGTAGATGAAACATGGTCATGGAAAATCGTGGATATGTGTTGGTGGAATGATTTAAAAAGGATGATGAATGATCTTGGTAGTGAAGGTGTGGGTTTAGCCACCCGAGGAAAAAGAAAATGCTAATAATGTGGTTGATGGTAATGTAGTCAGCAGGAGTTGGAGGGGATACTCATGCGACCGACATGATATTCGAAAGGTCACAATGGGTAGGGTTTCTACCCTAGATGTATAATCCCTTAATATCAAATGATTTCCCACCCACCATTTAGTGGGTAGGGTTACATTAGTTCTTACCCCCTCATTATCATGGTTCCATGGGGTGGACTGGCATAAGGCTTAGGAATGTGCTTGCCAAATGATTTGGCCCTAATAGACGAATCAAGTTGAGACCCATCTGAACCAACTCGGGAGCGGTTAGTGATGCACTAGGTTCACGTGAACTATATTATTTAATATACATGGTTTTAGAAACACTATGATGGGTGAACCATCCCCCTACCAATGCACCCATGGTATTCCATGTGGCTCGTTTATCATTTGAGGGGTTTTCATTCATATCATTTTCAATATGTTTCCATTTTAACTAAAAAAATATATAATATTTGGTTGGTATTAGGGTATATTATGATGTAACACCCAAAGCTTCCACGGTACGTTTCACTTCGAATAATGCAATAGCGTGTGTTGTACGCAACCTCGAGCTCTAACACACACCACAACGAATTAAACTAGCCGTTGTGAATAGTAATACCTACTTTTTGAAATTTTATAAATTTTATTTATCAAAATGGACTTCATTTTTGGATTCGGAATATCGAAATTAGCCTATGTTGAATTTTTGGTATTTTTCTGAGAACTTCTAATTTTTTATAGTGAAAAATACTTAAAAACAACTTTTTTAATAAAAATAAGTTATTGTAATAAATTATACTATTTAGTGGTTTTAAAGTATAATTATAATATAATTTTACCATTTTATCCAATGGTGGTAATTAAAATTAATTTAACGTTGAAATTGGACATAAACAATTGCCAATCTTTTGATATAAATTGTTTCTTAAAAACACGCTATTTGTTGTGACAGTGGGAATTGATTATAAAATTAATTAATGAAACTTATATGTTTGGAATTTTGTAAAATAGACATCATTTTTGAATTAGGAATATCAATTATAGCTTAGGGTGAAATTTTGGCGTTGTTCTGAAAAACTTCAATTTTTGATGAATAGTGAAACCACTAAGTGGTAGATAAATAACTGATTTTTCGTTTAAATGAAATATTACCACTTCTGTGATTTTATTTTCAAAAATCCGACATAAATAGTTGTCATTAAGAAGTAAAATGTGGTTCAATGATATTAAGATAATTTTTTGGTGAATAGTAACTTTTAAGTTCTTAATCGCGATTAGAGGTAATTAGTGTAGTTTAAGGTAAAAACAATGTTTTAATAATATGATATGAGCTTTACACTTGTCCTACTCCAATTGGATGAGTCATGGACGGCCAAGACAACCCATGGGTCAACTTGGGGACCCCATGGAGCCACTTTAGTTGGAAAATGACATTAATATATATTTATTTAATGTTAAAATTAAATTGACACAAACATGAGTTGTTTTACTAAAACATTTTTTAAGTGGGGTTACACAAGTCCAAATTTTGACTATAAATATTAATTAGAAAGATAAAAAGATTTCCTACAACATCGTATTTTTTTATAATTTTTAGACATTAAATAAATTAAATTATTTATGACATCATTATGATGCAGCGATGACATCATTATTTAACGATTTAAATAAAATGAGAAGATAATGCAAAATCCAAGGCTTACACTTGTCCAAAGCCTATTGGATGAGGAGATTTCGAACCCTTATCACCTTAGACTCTAATTATATAAGTTTGGGACCTCTAAAATCCGAAACTCATTTTATAATAAAGTGACCTTTCTTTACATTCCAAGAGTGCCCCTCCCCTCCACTTATAAAAGGCCCCCACCTCTACCACCTCATTCACACTTTCAAGCCATTTTTCTCGGCCAACCTCTGCCCAAATACTCTCCGAACTTTCCCATCTTACTCTTAGAAGCCTCACTTTGGGCAGAACTCTTTTCAAGGAAGCCTTTGGCTCAAATCAAAAAGAGTTACCCGATTTTGAGGTAATGTCTTCTCTATGATGTTTTGTTTTATTTTTCTTCTCCAACCCCCTAAACTCTTTTTATTCATTTCTTTTGTAACAAAACCAGTATCCTCAATATACTAGGATGTTGTTATAAGAAGGATTCGAGCTACACTTACACACACCTACATCTAATGGTTAAAGAACATACGGTTTCTGTGGATGGCGAATTTCTGCCTCACGAAACGATGATTGTTCAAAACTCATATAACACCTTCAAAGGTGGCCATTAAGATGTCACTATTTTTATATATGAGATATAATATGTTTATGTTTTACTTATGCTTCTTTATTTCTCATTTATGTCATACTTTATGATATCCATTATGGGTAAAACACGATAATTTCATTTTAGGAAGTGCGGACTACCGCCCCCTCAAAGTGATTTGATTCGTTAATGCCATATGTGGGATGTATAAAGGATGGAGTAAATGGTATTATACACTATATTATACTGGAATTATATTATACATTTATATCATTAGGATTTCATTCCATTAAATATGAAATAGAAATGAAAGTAGCGTTCATGCGTACGTACGGCTTACCGTCTCCATGAACGGTGCATTTCATTTCTTACCGCTAAATGTTACGTAATATTATAAATGAATGTATATACTGTATATATATTAAATATATTATATCTACATCATGAATATAATTCTGGATATAATGGATATTTCACCACATGAACAACTTGTAATTATAAGAAGTTTATTTTTGACTCAAGTACCAAAGATCGACAAAACGACCGTTATTAACTTAAATAATTACATAATGTTCATAACATGGTAATAAGTGATATAAAAGGAATAATGAACATGAAAAAGGTTCTTAAGTAAATAGAAATTAACTCTAGTTCATTATTCAGGAGGTTAAAGAACGGTCGAGTCAGGACAAGACGCAAGGTAAGAGAACTTCTTAACCCAACTTCCATTCTTTGGGTTAATCTCCTACTTTCAAATTATGTCATGATATTATTATGTCTTATTTTGTATTTTTACATTCTTTATGTGTACCTATAGTGAATACACATAATATATCTATTTTATTTTAAAAATTATCTTTGTAAGGACTTCGTCTCAATCTCCTTTCATTGAGGCATATTTGGTTTTATACACAACTTTCTTTTATACGGTGTATAAACCACTTTGACTTTTACGTTTATTCAAAAGGAATCTTTTTTATACGAAGCGTTTACTAAACGACAAAAGGGAATGTTTTTGTCGTACGTATGCGGCGACAACGACTTCTCCGCCGCCGTGACCACTATTTGAGTTTCGGCTTCCTCTACAAGCCATTCCCTTTTTTTTATGAAAAATAAATACCATGTTATACATTTCTTTTATTTTGGTATTGAAAATGGTTTTGAAAGCGTTTTTATTATATCAATGTATTGTATTGATATCTTGTGATTGAAATGTGGAAATGTTATGTTTCCTTTATGCATGTTTTATGTGATATGATTATGTTATGGTTTATGAGATGTTTAAACCTGTTCATATGAGGAATGTATTGGACTTAATAAGTGACAGGTGGAGCCCGCTATAGCTCCTCGATGCATCGGTAGGTCTCATGAGACAACTAGACGTGGAATTGGCCGAGGCCCTTTCCCAATTTGATTTATGGTTTTGGCCGAGGCCTTAATCATTTTAGACGTCTTGGCCGAGGCCTTGACAAAATGTTTCAGAATGTCCGGCATTATACATTCCCTCATTATGAAAGTGGTTATTGATATTTCATGTGATTATTCAACTAGTAGAATATCCATGTGAGTAAGTAAATGGCATTATTTCAGTTTACTTTTTCCATATTATTCTAAAGTTCAAGTTTAAAGGGCTTTTGTTTTAGTTATACATTGCCTTAAATTTTTATGTTTATTTATGAAAGCTTCCGCTATATTGTTATCCTTACTGAGCATCTGAGCTCACCCCTTTCAATGTTTTAATATTTTCCAGGATGTGAGGAAGTATTATATGAATGTCCTGTAGGGATAGTCCGAAGAGGATAGAAGTTTGGGCTATGGAGACTATGTTATTATAGTTTTTCACTTTGTGATGTAATGTAACATTTATGAATGTATCTAGTGTTTCCAAGGCTACTAAACTAATCGGTCTTTCGAGACTTGATCTTTTGTGATAATTCCAATGTTACGAAGTAATGCACCGACTCTGGGCAGCTGGGGTCGGGGCGTTACAGTTGGTATCAGAGGCAGTTTAGTAAAAACCTTGGAAGCTAGATTTAGACAAACTCTGATTAGAGCACGTAGACCTAAGATGAACTTTGAGGATTAGTATAGAAGAACTTCCTAAAATTTTGGTATTGTATAGATTTTGTGAGTTTTCCAAGAAATACATCCCTGTCTGGATACGAGCAGGTAGAGGCGGCTCTGGCACAGATGTACCTAGGGGTACACTACTGGAAATTCGAGCTATAGCCACGGTTCTAAACCGTGGCTATAGGCCCACAAACCGTGGCTATAGGTAATAGCCACGGTTTGAGGAACCGTGGCCAAGTTTGGCGTGGCTATAGGCCTAGACCTATAGCCACGGTTCCAAACCGTGGCTTTAACTCTATAGCTACGGTTCAAACCGTGGCTATAGGTTTATAGCCACGGTTAAAACCGTGGCTGTATACCTAATGCCACGGTTTCAACCGTGGCTATACTAAAGGCCGGACAAAATCTATAGCCACGGTTTAAAACCGTGGCATTATGTCTATAGCCACGGTTTAAAACCGCGGCAATACATCAATAGCCACGGTTTTGAACCGTGGCTATAGGGTTTCCAAATTCATAAAAAAAAAATACCCCCTGGACACACCCTGGACACCCCCATGCCACCCCCGGCCAGTCCCCCCTGCCAGTACCCCCGGACAGCCCCCCTTGCACCCCCGGACAGCCCCCCGTGCACCCCCGGACAGCCCCCCGTGCACCCCCGGACAGCCCCCCGTGCACCCCCGGACAGCCCCCCGTGCACCCCCGGACAGCCCCCCGTGCACCCCCGGACAGCCCCCCGTGCACCCCCGGACAGCCCCCCGTGCACCACTGGACAGCCCCCCCGGCCAGCCCCAGCCAGCCCCCCATGCACCCCCGAGCAGCCCCCCGACCAGCCCCGGACAGCCCCCCGTGCACCCCTGGACAGCCCCCCCGGCCAGCCCCAGCCAGCCCCCCGTGCACCCCCGAGCAGCCCCCCGACCAGCCCCGGACAGCCCCCCGTGCACCCCCGGACAGCCCCCAGCCCCCAGCCCCCCCTGCCCCCTGCTTGTCCCCCTGCCAGCTCCCCCCCTGCTAGTCCCCCCCTGCCCCCTGCTAGTCCCCCACTGCCCCCTGCTAGTACCCCCCCCCCCCCCGCCACCCCCCCTTCTTGTCCCCTTGCCAGCCCCCCCTGCCACCCCCCTGCCAGTCCCCCCTGCCCCCTGACACCCCCCCTGCTAGTCCCCCTGCCCCCTGCTAGTCCCCCACTGTCCCCTGTTAGTCCCCCCCCCCCCGCCACCCCCCCGCTTGTCCCCTTGCCAGCCCCCCCAGCCACCCCCTGCTTGTCCCCCTGCAAGCCCCCCCTGCTTGTCCCCCTGCCAGCCCCACCCCTGCTCCTGCCAGCCCCCCCCCCCTGCCCCCTGCTTGCCCCCCTGCCAGCCCCCCCCCCTTCCCCCTGCTTGTCCCCCTTCCAGCCCCCCCGGCCACCCCCCTGCCGCCTGCTTGCCCCCTGCCGCCACCCCCCCCCCCTTCCCCCTGCCAGCCCCCCCGCCCCTGCTTGTCCCCCTGCCAACCCCCCCTGCTGGACACCCCCCCTGTCCGTGCACCCCCGGACAGCCCCCCATGCACCCCCGGACAGCCCCCCATGCACCCCCGGACAGCCCCCCGTGCACCCCTTGCCAGCCCCCCCAGCCACCCCCTGCTTGTCCCCCTGCAAGCCCCCCCTGCTTGTCCCCCTGCCAACCCCACCCCTGCTCCTGCCAGCCCCCCCCATGCCCCCTGCTTGCCCCCCTGCCAGCCCCCCCCTTCCCCCTGCTTGTCCCCCTTCCAGCCCCCCCGGCCACCCCCCTGCCCCCTGCTTGCCCCCTGCCGCCACCCCCCCCCCCCCTTCCCCCTGCCAGCCCCCCCGCCCTGCTTGTCCCCCTGCCAACCCCCCCTGCTGGACACCCCCCCTGTCCGTGCACCCCCGGACAGCCCCCCGTGCACCCCCGGACAGCCCCCCATGCACCCCCGGACAGCCCCCCGTGCACCCCTGGACAGCCCCCCCGGCCAGCCCCGGCCAGCCCCCCGTGCACCCCCGGACAGCCCCGGACAGCCCCCATGTGCACCCCCGGACAGACCCCATGCAGCCCCCATCCCCCCTGCACAGAACCCCGGAAACCCCCTGCCCCCTGCTTGTCCCCCTGCCAGCCCCCCCTGCCCCCTGCTTGTCCCCCTGCCAGCTCCCCCCCTGCCCCCTGCTAGTCCCCCACTGCCCCCTGCTAGTCCCCCCCCCCCGCCACCCCCCCTGCTTGTCCCCTTGCCAGCCCCCCCTGCCAGTCCCCACTGCCCCCTGACACCCTCCCTGCTAGTCCCCCTGCCCCCTGCTAGTCCCCCACTGCCCCCTGTTAGTCCACCCCCCCCCCCCCGCCACCCCCCTGCTTGTCCCCTTGCCAGCCCCCCTGCCGCCCCCTGCCAGCCCCCCCTGCTTGTCCCCCTGCCAGCCCCCCCTGCTCCTGCCAGCCCCCCCCCCCTGCCCCCCTGCCAGCCCCCCCCCCCTTCCCCCTGCTTGTCACCCTGCCAGCCCCCACGGCCACCCCCCTGCTTGTCCCCCTGCCAGCCCCCCCTGCCCCTGCCAGCCCCCCCCCTGCCCCTGCCAGCCCCCCCCCCCCTTCCCCCTGCTTGTCCCCCTGCCAGCCCCCCCCTGCCCCCTGCTTGTCCCCCTGCCAGCCCCCCCCCCCTGCCCCCCTGCCAGCCCCCCCTTCCCCCTGCTTGTCCCCCTGCCAGCCCCCCCTGCCCCCTGCTTGTCCCCCTGCCAGCCCCCCCTGCCCCCTGCTTGCCCCCTGCCACCCCCCCCCCCCTTCCCCCTGCCAGCCCCCCCAGCCCCTGCTTGTCCCCCTGCTAACCCCCCCTGCTGGACACCCCCCCTGTCCGTGCACCCCCGGACAGCCCCCCGTGCACCCCCGGACAGCCCCCCGTGCACCCCCGGACAGCCCCCCGTGCACCCCCGGACAGCCCCCCCGGCCAGCCCCGGCCAGCCCCCCGTGCACCCCCGGACAGCCCCACGACCAGCCCCGGACAGCCCCCCGTGCACCCCCGGACAGCCCCCATGTGCACCCCCGGACAGCCCCCCGTGCACCCCCGGACAGCCCCCCCGTGCACCCCCAGACAGCCCCCCCGTGCACCCCCGGACAGCCCCCATATGCACCCCCGGACAGCCCCCATATGCACCCCCAAACAGCCCCCCGTGCACCCCTGGACAGCCCCCCGGCCAGCCCCGGACAACCCCCTGTGCACCCCCGGACAGCCCCCCGACCAGCCCCGGACAGCCCCCCGTGCACCCCCGGACAGCCCCCATGTGCACCCCCGGACAGACCCCATGCAGCCCCATTCCCCCTGCTTGCCCCCTGCCACCCCCCCCCCCCTTCCCCCTGCCAGCCCCCCCAGTCCCTGCTTGTCCCCCTGCCAACCCCCCCTGCTGGACACCCCCCCTGTCCGTGCACCCCCGGACAGCCCCCCGTGCACCCCCGGACAGCCCCCCGTGCACCCCCGGACAGCCCCCCCGGCCAGCCCCGGCCAGCCCCCCGTGCACCCCCGGACAGCCCCACGACCAGCCCCGGACAGCCCCCCGTGCACCCCCGGACAGCCCCCATGTGCACCCCCGGACAGCCCCCCGTGCACCCCCGGACAGCCCCCCCGTGCACCCCCGGACAGCCCCCCCGTGCACCCCCGGACAGCCCCCATATGCACCCCCGGACAGCCCCCATATGCACCCCCAAACAGCCCCCCGTGCACCCCTGGACAGCCCCCCGGCCAGCCCCGGACAACCCCCTGTGCACCCCCGGACAGCCCCCCGACCAGCCCCGGACAGCCCCCCGTGCACCCCCGGACAGCCCCCATGTGCACCCCCGGACAGACCCCATGCAGCCCCATTCCCCCCGGACAGCCCCCCGTGCACCCCCGGACAGCCCCCATGTGCAACCCCGGACAGCCCCCATGTGCACCCCCGGACAAACCCCATACAGCCCCCTACCCCCCTGCACAGAACCCCGGGCGTTTATCAAGCGCGCGCAACGCTTAAAGAACGCATAATGAGCCCTACCGCGCAGACCACACGTCCGATTGACGCGCCGTCTGCGCGTGCACGTCGCGAATAATAATGGGATTGTTGTCCTGTGATTTCAGGGCAATCCGATGTCGTCCGCTATGAGTTTGACCGTTAGACGCCTGTTTTGGCCGTTTATGACACCGGAACGGCGTTCCCGGTCACCACGGGCACACGGCACGTCCGATTGACGTGCCGTCTGCTCGACCACATCACAATTCACTTACCCTTTGATTTCGTCCGATTTCAGGCCATTCGGACTTCGTTCGGCCCGTTTGGACCCCCCACGCGCGTTTATCAAGCGCGCGCAACGCTTAAAGAACGCATAATGAGCCCTACCGCGCAGACCGCACGTCCGATTGACGCGCCGTCTGCGCGTGCACGTCGCGAATAATAATGGGATTGTTGTCCTGTGATTTCAGGGCAATCCGATGTCGTCCGCTATGAGTTTGACCGTTAGACGCCTGTTTTGGCCGTTTATGACACCGGAACGGCGTTCCCGGTCACCGCGGGCACACGGCACGTCCGATTGACGTGCCGTCTGCTCGACCACATCACAATTCACTCACCCTTTGATGTCGTCCGATTTCAGGCCATTCGGAATTCGTTCGGCCCGTTTGGACCCCCCCACGCGCGTTTATCAAGCGCGCGCAACGCTTAAAGAACGCATAATGAGCCCTCCTGCGCAGACCGCACGTCCGATTGACGTGCCGTCTGCGCGTGCACGTCGCGAATAATAGTTTGAATGTTGTCCTGTGATTTCAGGTCAATCCGATGCCGTTCGCTATGAGTTTGACCGTTAGACGCCCGTTTTGGCCGTTTATGACACCAGAACGGCGTTCCCGGTCACCGCGGGCACACGGCACGTCCGATTGACGTGCCGTCTGCTCGACCACATCACAATTCACTCACCCTTTGATGTCGTCCGATTTCAGGCCATTCGCAATTCGTTCGGCCCGTTTGGACCCCCCACGCGCGTTTCTCAAGCGCGCGCAACGCTTAAAGAACGCATAATGAGCCCTCCTGCGCAGACCGCACGTCCGATTGACGTGCCGTCTGCGCGTGCACGTCGCGAATAATAATTTGAATGTTGTCCTGTGATTTCAGGTCAATCTGATGTCGTCCGCTATGAGTTTGACCGTTAGACGCCCGTTTTGGCCGTTTATGACACCAGAACGGCGTTCCCGGTCACCGCGGGCACACGGCACGTCCGATTGACGTGCCGTCTGCTCGACCACATCACAATTCACTCACCCTTTGATGTCGTCCGATTTCAGGCCATTCGCAATTCGTTCGGCCCGTTTGGACCCCCCCACGCGCGTTTCTCAAGCGCGCGCAACGCTTAAAGAACGCATAATGAGCCCTCCTGCGCAGACCGCACGTCCGATTGACGTGCCGTCTGCGCGTGCACGTCGCGAATAATAATTTGAATGTTGTCCTGTGATTTCAGGTCAATCTGATGTCGTCCGCTATGAGTTTGACCGTTAGACGCCCGTTTTGGCCGTTTATGACACCAGAACGGCGTTCCCGGTCACCGCGGGCACACGGCACGTCCGATTGACGTGCCGTCTGCTCGACCACATCACAATTCACTCACCCTTTGATGTCGTCCGATTTCAGGCCATTCGCAATTCGTTCGGCCCGTTTGGACCCCCCCACGCGCGTTTCTCAAGCGCGCGCAACGCTTAAAGAACGCATAATGAGCCCTCCTGCGCAGACCGCACGTCCGATTGACGTGCCGTCTGCGCGTGCACGTCGCGAATAATAGTTTGAATGTTGTCCTGTGATTTCAGGTCAATCCGATGTTGTTCGCTATGAGTTTGACCGTTAGACGCCCGTTTTGGCCGTTTATGACACCAGAACGGCGTTCCCGGTCACCGCGGGCACACGGCACGTCCGATTGACGTGCCGTCTGCTCGACCACATCACAATTCACTCACCCTTTGATGTCGTCCGATTTCAGGCCATTCGCAATTCGTTCGGCCCGTTTGGACCCCCCACGCGCGTTTCTCAAGCGCGCGCAACGCTTAAAGAACGCATAATGAGCCCTCCTGCGCAGACCGCACGTCCGATTGATGTGCCGTCTGCGCGTGCACGTCGCGAATAATAATTTGAATGTTGTCCTGTGATTTCAGGTCAATCCGATGTCGTCCGCTATTAGTTTGACCGTTAGACGCCTGTTTTGGCCGTTTATGACACCAGAACGGCGTTCCCGGTCACCGCGGGCACACGGCACGTCCGAATGACGTGCCGTCTGCTCGACCACATCACAATTCACTCACCCTTTGATGTCGTCCGATTTCAGGTCATTCGCAATTCGTTCGGCCCGTTTGGACCCCCCACGCGCGTTTCTCAAGCGCGCGCAACGCTTAAAGAACGCATAATGAGCCCTCCTGCGCAGACCGCACGTCCGATGGTGACTAGGTCTCATAGCTCATCTACCTACAACTTGGAATGGGATGATGACGTCGGGGAGGGGGTTATGAAAACGAAATGCTTTATTATGAAGGCAGTTTTATCAATGTCTAGCCCCATCTCCTCTCTTATGTCATCTTTTGTTTTTAATAAAATGGCTTTAGAGCCTTTCGGCTCGAAGCTTCTTTCTGTCATACTCTAATTCTGTTAAGCCTCTCAAACTTGACACACTGTCATACTCTAATTCTGTTAAGCCTCTCAAACTTCCAGCCCTCAATGAGGGCTGCAATTCTGTATTAAAGGATGGGAACGAAAATTACAGCAGAAAAATAGAAGAAATAGGGAAAACAACAGAAGAAATCCTCAGGAGGCCCCCAGGCTGAGGGAGGAAGATCAAGCTAACAAGCCACCAGGCCGATCTTCCGCTGAACTGTAAATGGCCCATAGAAACGAGGGGCAGGTTTCTGAGAAATCTGGCAGGTTAAAGAGTGTTGTTTGTGAGGCCGAAAGCGTACGGAAACAGGATCTCCCACATGGAGGGCAAGGTGACGGCAGTGTATTAGTTTTCTGCTTCATGATGTCTTGGGACCGACTCAAATAATATTTGAGTCCACGATCAAGCAGTGCATGGGCAACAGCGGGCAACTAGATTTCTGATGGAACAGCGTAGGTCTCGTGGCAGCGATTTACCACCTCTGTTTGGTCATCCGTTTGCGGGTGGTAGGTCAAGCTGAGTTTTAAGTCAGTGCCTTGGAGTTTGAGCAGTTCAATCCAAAAATGGCTTACAAAAATGGGATTGCGGTCGCTGGAATGCTATGCAAACTGACAATCTCCCACACGAAAACCTCGCCCACACTCCCACACTCTTTGCTGTGTAAGGGTGTTTTAGGGGTAAAAAATGGCCATATTTAGAGAGATGATCAATGATGACCAGAATCACAGTGCAACCACGGGATTAGGGTAGTCCGGTGATAAAATCCATAGAGAGACCCGACCACACCAGCTGGGGAATTTCCAACGGCTGCAACAGGCCAGCCGGATATAGTGTGGAATATTTATTTCGTTGGCATTTGGCCCATTGGCAAACTGTTGAACCGGTATTTTCATCCCGACCCAATATAAATTGGCAGGCAATTTTCTATACGTGCGGCAAAAACCAGAATGACCCCACTACGGAGACAAATGGAACTCAGCCAGCAATATGGGCACCCATGGGGACGAACTAGACAGCACCAACCGGCCCTTATAACAGAGGACACCTTGCAGAAAAGAGTAAGTAGGAAAGGAAGGAGCATCTGCTTGCAGAGTGATGATGACTTAGCTGAAAAATGGGTCGTCTGAAACGCCTGTGAGCAAGTGGGGCTGAACCTCCCCCCTGCTGGATGTGGCTGGAGCAGGGCCACATCACGGCGTGACCGCGGCGTGACCGCGGCGTGACCGCAGCGTGTTGGCCCGATCCAGCGACATCCGCGGGGCAGCATCTTCCGACCAGGAGCGAAGGAAGCGGGAGGAGGCTGGAATGTGGGTGAAAGGGGGCTGGTTGCAGGTGTTGGGGGGATGGTGCGGGCTGATTCGAAGGTGGGGGGGCTGTTGCGGGCTGGAATGCTGGTGGCAGCGGGCTGATGACTTTGCTGAAAAATGGGTCGTCTGAAACGCCTGTGAGCAAGTGGGGCTGAACCTCCCCCCTGCTGGATGTGGCTGGAGCAGGGCCACATCACGGCGTGACCGCGGCGTGACCGCGGCGTGACCGCGGCGTGACCGCGGCGTGACCGCGGCGTGACCGCGGCGTGACCGCGGCGTGACCGCGGCGTGACCGCGGCGTGACCGCGGCGTGACCGCGGCGTGACCGCAGCGTGTTGGCCCGATCCAGCGACATCCGCGGGGCAGCATCTTCCGACCAGGAGCGAAGGGAGCGGGAGGAGGCTGGAATGTGGGTGAAAGGGGGCTGGTTGCAGGTGTTGGGGGGATGGTGCGGGCTGATTCGAAGGTGGGGGGGCTGTTGCGGGCTGGAATGCTGGTGGCAGCGGGCTGATGACTTAGCTGAAAAATGGGTCGTCTGAAACGCCTGTGAGCAAGTGGGGCTGAACCTCCCCCCTGTTGGATGTGGCTGGAGCAGGGCCACATCACGGCGTGACCGCGGCGTGACCGCGGCGTGACCGCGGCGTGACCGCGGCGTGACCGCAGCGTGTTGGCCCGATCCAGCGACATCCGCGGGGCAGCATCTTCCGACCAGGAGCGAAGGGAGCGGGAGGAGGCTGGAATGTGGGTGAAAGGGGGCTGGTTGCAGGTGTTGGGGGGATGGTGCGGGCTGATTCGAAGGTGGGGGGCTGTTGCGGGCTGGAATGCTGGTGGCAGCGGGCTGATGACTTTGCTGAAAAATGGGTCGTCTGAAACGCCTGTGAGCAAGTGGGGCTGAACCTCCCCCCTGCTGGATGTGGCTGGAGCAGGGCCACATCACGGCGTGACCGCGGCGTGACCGCGGCGTGACCGCGGCGTGACCGCGGCGTGACCGCAGCGTGTTGGCCCGATCCAGCGACATCCGCGGGGCAGCATCTTCCGACCAGGAGCGAAGGGAGCGGGAGGAGGCTGGAATGTGGGTGAAAGGGGGCTGGTTGCAGGTGTTGGGGGGATGGTGCGGGCTGATTCGAAGGTGGGGGGGCTGTTGCGGGCTGGAATGCTGGTGGCAGCGGGCTGATGACTTTGCTGAAAAATGGGTCGTCTGAAACGCCTGTGAGCAAGTGGGGCTGAACCTCCCCCCTGCTGGATGTGGCTGGAGCAGGGCCACATCACGGCGTGACCGCGGCGTGACCGCGGCGTGACCGCGGCGTGACCGCGGCGTGACCGCGGCGTGACCGCGGCGTGACCGCGGCGTGACCGCGGCGTGACCGCGGCGTGACCGCAGCGTGTTGGCCCGATCCAGCGACATCCGCGGGGCAGCATCTTCCGACCAGGAGCGAAGGGAGCGGGAGGAGGCTGGAATGTGGGTGAAAGGGGGCTGGTTGCAGGTGTTGGGGGGATGGTGCGGGCTGATTCGAAGGTGGGGGGGCTGTTGCGGGCTGGAATGCTGGTGGCAGCGGGCTGATGACTTAGCTGAAAAATGGGTCGTCTGAAACGCCTGTGAGCAAGTGGGGCTGAACCTCCCCCCTGTTGATGTGGCTGGAGCAGGGCCACATCACGGCGTGACCGCGGCGTGACCGCGGCGTGACCGCGGCGTGACCGCGGCGTGACCGCAGCGTGTTGGCCCGATCCAGCGACATCCGCGGGGCAGCATCTTCCGACCAGGAGCGAAGGGAGCGGGAGGAGGCTGGAATGTGGGTGAAAGGGGGCTGGTTGCAGGTGTTGGGGGGATGGTGCGGGCTGATTCGAAGGTGGGGGGGCTGTTGCGGGCTGGAATGCTGGTGGCAGCGGGCTGATGACTTTGCTGAAAAATGGGTCGTCGGAAACGCCTGTGAGCAAGTGGGGCTGAACCTCCCCCCTGCTGGATGTGGCTGGAGCAGGGCCACATCACGGCGTGACCGCGGCGTGACCTCGGCATGACCGCGGCGTGACCGCGGCGTGACCGCGGCGTGACCGCGGCGTGACCGCGGCGTGACCGCAGCGTGTTGGCCCGATCCAGCGACATCCGCGGGGCAGCATCTTCCGACCAGGAGCGAAGGGAGCGGGAGGAGGCTGGAATGTGGGTGAAAGGGGGCTGGTTGCAGGTGTTGGGGGGATGGTGCGGGCTGATTCGAAGGTGGGGGGGCTGTTGCGGGCTGGAATGCTGGTGGCAGCGGGCTGATGACTTTGCTGAAAAATGGGTCGTCTGAAACGCCTGTGAGCAAGTGGGGATGAACCTCCCCCCTGCTGGATGTGGCTGGAGCAGGGCCACATCACGGCGTGACCGCGGCGTGACCGCGGCGTGACCGCGGCGTGACCGCGGCGTGACCGCGGCGTGACCGCGGCGTGACCGCGGCGTGACCGCGGCGTGACCGCGGCGTGACCGCGGCGTGACCGCGGCGTGACCGCGGCGTGACCGCGGCGTGACCGCGGCGTGACCGCGGCGTGTTGGCCCGATCCAGCGACATCCGCGGGGCAGCATCTTCCGACCAGGAGCGAAGGGAGCGGGAGGAGACTGGAATGTGGGTGAAAGGGGGCTGGTTGCAGGTGTTGGGGGGATGGTGCGGGCTGATTCGAAGGTGGGGGGGGGGCTGTTGCGGGCTAGAATGCTGGTGGCAGCGGGCTGAAATGAAGGTGGAAGGGGTCGTGCAATGACACGAATGGGCAGAGTGAGAATATCGGATTGATCATCGGATGGAGTACACTGTAATCAGAGGAAAGAATATGCGCTGTGAGAATACAATATGCAATGGAGGATCATCGGATGGTCCAATAAAATTGTACGCTAAGTAGACACCCTATTGAGAGCTTCACCTGGATTCAAACAGCACAACCATTAATCTCATAGTGATTAATTATTGATTTTCACAAATAACTCAAATGATCCAGCATGATAGTTGGTAAGAAATATTTAGATGTGAATACACTTTTTGAAAGTCAATTTGGCATTCTGAATTTCATTGACACCTCATTTTAATTTTCTCCGATTGACGTGCCGTCTGCGCGTGCACGTCGCGAAGACTACCATGCTTTCAAATTCAGGCCAACTAGTGTGTACAGGTAAATAAAGAAGCCAATGATAAAGATTTTAGCACCCCTACAACCGAAAAAGCACATTCCAGTAGAGGGAATAAGGGTCCCTATAGGAGAAACTACAGTCTAGAAAGAAAAAACCACATCTAGTTGCTTATTATTGTCCAACGAGTGGTTTTTTTGATGAATACATACAAAATTAAATACATACCCGCAAGTAAATACATACAAAATTAAATACAGAATTAAATACATACAAAATACATACCGAATACATACCTGCAACTAGAGAATCCATACATACCTACAACTAGAGACTCCATACATATAGAATTGAATACATACAGAATACATACAAAATACATACAGAATACATACAGAATGCATAACTACAACTAGAGACTCCATACATAAAGAATACATACATACTTGCAACTAGAGACTCTATACATATAGAATACATACCTGCAATTAGAGACTCCATTCCTCCCTCAATTAAAAATACATACAGAATTAAATAGATACATGAATTCAGAATACATACAGAATTGAATACATACCTACAAGTAAATACATACAGAATTCAGAATTAAATTCATACATGAAAGTATTATAACACATAATTCATACCTGTAAGTAAATACATACAAAATTCAGAATTGAATTCGGAATTCAGAATTGAATACATGCCTGCAAGTATTATAACAAATAATACATATCTGCAAGTAAATACATATAGATTTCAGAATTGAATTTAAAATTCAGAATTGAATACATACCTGCAATTACAACACATAAGTCATATCTTCAAGTAAATACATACAAAATTTAGAATTGAATTCAGAATTCAATACCTGCAAGTATAAAACATAATTCAGAAGGTAATTAAATACATACATAATTGAATTTATATTTTTCATTAAAACAGGATGAAAAATTTGGTTGATGTTGAATTAATAAAACAAAACAGTGGAAAAGAAATTAAAATGATGCAACGCCGAACCAGATGTTTGAAAAAAATCATATTTGACTTAAAACCAGCATTCAACACAAAGACAATCTGGTAGAATTCAATTAAATATGAACATTGAATAGCAACTGTTAAATAGAGATATTTAAATCGATGATGAACTGGTATTTTTAAGCCAAATCAATAGATTCAAAGAGAGTTGAACATCTACCAGTCAAGAAACAACTCAGAGGAAGGAATTTGGAGAATAATACCTCACTCAAACCCCCATCACGATTTAGACTTGGAGGGGAGTCCGTCGGCGTCGGGGGAGGCGCTGTCTTCCGGGGAGGGGGGAGGCGCGGTCGTCCGGGGAGGGGAGTGCATCGGGGGAGGGGAGTGAGTCGGGGAGGGTTCCGTAGGAGTGAGTCCGGGGAGGGGGGAAGCGCAGCGAGGAGGCGTCGGGGAGGAGGGGCGAGGAGGGCGCGACGGCGCGGCCACGAGGAGGGCGCGGCGAGGAGGGCGCGGCGAGGAGGGCGCGGCGAGGAGGGTGCGGCGAGGAGGGCGCGGCGAGGAGGAGATGCCGTCGGGGAGGAGGGCTGTGGATCGGGGAGGAGGAGGAGCCCGATAAAAGATCGGGAGAATAAAAGGATAGCCACGGACAAAAATTTAACCGTGGCCTAATAAGGGCTATAGCCACGGACCTATAAAACCGTGGCTATAGGTCCGTGGCTATAGCCCCAATTTCTAGTAGTGGTAAAACCCGAAAACACCGCTTTGAGCTAGACTCGAACGGGAACTGGTGCACGACAACGGGCCTTGATGCACTCTTGGTTACGACACTCCCGGGGGATATGCTTAGGATAATTCTCGTTTTCTTTACAAACCACTATGAAGGGTTATGAGTATATACTTCCTCAAAGAAAACATTTCTTTTTATGATTATGAATTATATCCATAAATATTTCAATTTATGTAAAGTGTTTTAAAAGTATGGAATTATGTATTTTGATTCATAAACTGATCTAGTTTATGAAATTGTTTAGAAATGGCGCCTAGTGGAAGAAATGAAACCGTATAAATGCACGCACTCCATGTAGGGATTGCCCTCCTGCTCAAGATAATTATAGTGGGGCTGGTGATGCAACTGGTGCCGATCAGCTAATCACCATACTGGGACAACTTACTCAGGTTATGAATAATAACCTTACTCGTATGGAGAACCCTGATCCGCAACGTGGAGGATCAATACTAGACCGTTTCATGAGGCAACAACCACCAACCTTCAATGGGAGTACAAATCCTATAGTATCTGAGCAATGGATAAATTCCTTAGAGAAAATATTCCATGCCTTGGGGAGTAGCGAAAGGGAGAAGGTTATCATGGCAGTTTACCGACTCACTGGAGATGCTGATCAATGGTGGTCACTGATTCAAAATACAAAAGAAGATGATGACGTATCGAATATGGAATGGAGGGAGTTCAAAGAGATTTTATTAGAAAAATACTTTCCTCGTGACCATCGAGCAGATATGGAAAGACAATTTCTGAGTTTGAGGCAGAAGGAGGATGAGAATGTCGCAAAGTATGAGGCTAACTTTACAAGGTTAGCGAGGCATGCTGCCGATTATATACGTAACCCAAGGAGTAAGATTGATCGTTTCTTTGATGGGTTAAAACCATTTCTCTGTTGATCTTTAGTATCAAAATCCTTCTCATCATACGAAGATATTGTCTCGTGTGCTATCAAGACAGAAAAGGAATTCTCTAAGTCTTATGACAACAAAGTAAAGCAAGAGAAGAAGAGAACGGGGGAACAAGAGATAGATAAAGGGAAAAAGGGAAAGAAGGATTTTCCATTATGTGATAATTGTGGGAAGAATCACCCTGGTACGTGCCTAAAAGGAATGGGAGTTTTCTATAAATGTGGATAAAAGGGTCATCAGGCTCGTGATTGCAAGGGAAAGAAAGAGGCTGTCAAAGTTGAATGCTACAATTGTAGGGAAATGGGGAATTATGCAAATGAATGTCCTAAGCGTCAAAGAAACTTACCTCAGAAAATGCCAAGGGATCAAGGCCAATCTTATGCTGTGACTACAGTTGAAGCAGAATAATTAATGTATTGGTGCTTTTGGACTCAAGGATTATATTCTGGTTATAAGAATAATGTGATATATATAAGGATTGTACTGCAGTACTTGTTGATTTCAGTAAGGTTTTAATATGTTGATGGTAATTATATTTTTATTATGTGACAATAAGAGAAACTTTACTTTGTTTGGGGAATCTGATAAATTGATTTTGGAATTAAGAGACCTTTTAGAGAAAGTCTGGACAGAGGTATTTTGGATAACTATAAAGGTTGGAATGGATTAAGTTGAACATTGGATAGTATTGTTTAAGGTTAAAAAATTTATGAAGATTATTTTTGGAGTATTATGATACTATAGTTTTAGGAAAAGGACAACCTGCAGGGTGGGGAATAACCCATCGCGTCGGACAAATCTGCAGGAATCGAACCCACAACCATAGTGCGACAGGACTTTATTACCAATCACTAGCCTATAGGAAGTCCCTAGTTATTACAAAATAGTTTTACTAATCTAAATGGTATGTGTTAACATTTGGAACCTTATACAATTAGGATAAATAGAATATTTTTGAGTTCCATTACCATTTGGAGTAAAAGATGGGTTTGTGGTAAAAATTTATTAACGAATGAAAGTATACATAACAAGTATGTATATTCCCTTACGTTCTTAGTAAATCTCCTAAATAAATTCCTCAACATTATAAAAGGTAACTTAAAAAAAAAATGTTGTCAGTTAACTTTTCCAACTGGGCATTCCATAACCGTTTAACCAATCACATGTTTGTGATTTTCTTGTAGTTAAACTTTCTCCTAATCCTGTTTTCTACAACTCTCCATCAGACCTTGATGGTTTATTTTTCTTCCATATCCATATTTTCAGAGAATCCTAGAATGGGCTATATTGGGTGACCTTTGTACTTATCTTGATTTCTTTTAATGTTATATATTTATTAACCTTATTTCTGATGTGGGTTTTCCACAAAGGTATTTTCTATTTTCAACATTTTATTTTCAAAGAAAAATTTCAAATTGCGAGGACGCAATTTATTGAAGGAGGGGAGAATGTAACACCCCAAGCTTCCACGGTACGTTTCACTTCGAATAATGCAATAGCGTGTGTTGTACGCAACCTCGAGCTCTAACACACACCACAACGAATTAAACTAGCCGTTGTGAATAGTAATACCTACTTTTTGAAATTTTATAAATTTTATTTATCAAAATGGAATTCATTTTTGGATTCGGAATATCGAAATTAGCATATGTTGAATTTTTGGTATTTTTCTGAGAACTTCTAATTTTTTATAGTGAAAAATACTTAAAAACAACTTTTTTAATCGAAATAATTTATTGTGATAAATTATACTATTTAGTCGTTTTAAAGTATAATTAGAATATAATTTTACCATTTTATCCAATGGTGGTCATTAGAATTAATTTAACGTTGAAATTGGACATTAACAATTGCCAATCTTTTGATATAAATTGTTTCTTAAAAACACGCTATTGGTTGTGACATTGGGAATTGATTATAAAATTAATTAATGAAACTTATATGTTTGGAATTTTTTAAAATAGACATCATTTTTGAATCCAGAATATCAATTATAGCTTAGGGTGAAATTTTGGCGTTGTTCTGAAAAACTTCAATTTTTGATGAATAGTGAAACCACTAAGTGGTAGTTAAATAACTGATTTTTCTTTTAAATGAAATATTACCACTTCTGTGATTTGATTTTCAAAAATCCGACATACATGGTTGTCATTAAGAAGTAAAATGTGGTTCAATGAGATTAAAATAATTTTTTGGTGAATAGTAACTTTTAAGTTCTTAATCGCGATTAGAGGTAATTAGTGTAGTTTAAGGTAAAAACAATGTTTTAATAATATGATATGAGCTTGGCACCTGTCCTACTCTAATTGGATGAGTCATGGCCGACCAAGACAACCCATGGGTCAACTTGGGGACCCCATGGAGCCACTTTAGTTGGAAAATGACATTAATATATATTTATTTAATGTTAAAATTAAATTGACACAAACATGAGTTGTTTTACTAAAACAGTTTTTAAGTGGGGTTACAGAAGTCCAAATTTTGACTATAAATATTCATTAGAAAGATAAAAAGATTTCGTACAACATATTATTTTTTTATAATTTTTAGACATTAAATAAATTAAATTATTTATGACATCATTATGATGCAGCGATGACATCATTATTTAACAATTTAAATAAAATGAGAAGATAATGCAAAATCCAAGGCTTACACTTGTCCAAAGCCTATTGGATGAGGAGATTTAGAACCCTTATCACCTTATCCTCCAATTATATAAGTGTGGGACCTCTAAAATCCGAAACTCATTTTATAATAAAGTGACTTTTCTTTACTTTCCAAGAGTGCCCCTCCCCTCCACTTATAAAAGGCCCCCACCTCTACCACCTCATTCACACTTTCAAGCCATTTGGCTCGGCCAACCTCTGCCCAAATACTCTCCCAACTTTCCCCTCTTACTCCTAGAAGACTCACTTTGGGCATAACTCTTCTCAAGGAAGCCTTTGGCTCAAATCAAAAAGAGTTACCCGATTTTGAGGTAATGTCTTCTCTATGTTGTTTTGTTTTATTTTTCTTCTCCAACCCCCTAAACTCTTTTTATTAATTTCTTTTGTAACAACACCAGTATCCTCAATATACTAGGATTTTGTTATAAGAAGGATTCCAGCTACACTTAAACACACATACATCTAATGGTTAAAGAACATACGGTTTCTGTGGATGGTGAATTTCTGCCTCACGAAACGATGATTGTTCAACACTCATATAACACCTTCAAAGGTGGCCATTAAGATGTCACTATTTTTATATATGAGATATAATATGTTTATGTTTTACTTATTCTTATGTATTTCTCATTTATGTCATACTTTATGATTTCCATTATGGGTAAAACGCGATAATTTCATTTTAGGAAGTGCGGACTACCGCCCCCTCAAAGTGATTTGATTCGTTAATGCCATATGTGGGATGTATAAAGGATGGAGTAAATGGTATTATACACTATATTATACTGGAATTATATTATACATTTATATCATTTTGATTTCATTCCATTAAATATGAAATAGAAATGAAAGTAGCGTTCATGCGTACGTACGGCTTACCGTCTCCATGAACGGTGCATTTCATTTATTACCGCTAAATGTTATTTAATATTATAAATGAATGTATATACTGTATATATATTAAATATATTATATCTAAATCATGAATATAATTCTGGATATAATGGATATTTCACCACATGAACAACTTGTAATTATAAGAAGTTTATTTTTGACTCAAGTACCAAAGATCGACAAAACGACTGTTATGAACTTAAATAATTACATAACGTTCATAACATGGTAATAAGTGATATAAAAGGAATAATGAACATGAAAAAGGTTCTTAAGTAAATAGAAATTAACTCTAGTTCATTATTCAGGAGGTTAAAGAACGGTCGAGTCAGGACAAGACGCAAGGTAAGGGAACTTCTTAACCCAACTTCCATTCTTTGGGTTAATCTCCTAATTTCAAATTATGTCATGATATTATTATGTCTTATTTTGTATTTTTACTTTCTTTATGTGTACCTATAGTGAATACACATAATATATATATTTTATTTTAAAAATGATCTTTGTAAGGACTTCGTCTCAATCTCCTTTCATTGAGGTATATTTGGTTTTATACACAACTTTCTTTTATACGGTGTATAAACCACTTTGACTTTTACGTTTATTCAAAAGGAATCTTTTTTATACGAAGCGTTTACTAAACGAAAAAAGGGACTGTTTTTGTCGTACGTATGCGGCGACAACGACTTCTCCTCCGCCGTGACCACTATTTGAGTTTCGGCTTCCTCTACAAGCCATTCCCTTTTTTTTTATGAAAAATAAATACCATGTTATACTTTTCTTTTATTTTGGTATTGAAAATGGTTTTGAAAGAGTTTTTATTATATCAATGTGTTGTATTGATATCTTGTGAATGAAATGTGGAAATGTTATGTTTCCTTTATACATGTTTTATGTGATATGATTATGTTATGGTTTATGAGATGTTTAAACCTGTTCATATGAGGACTGTATTGGACTTAATAAGTGACGGGTGGAGCCCGCTATAGCTCCTCGATGCATCGGTAGGTCTCATGAGACAACTAGACATGGAATTGGCCGAGGCCCTTTCCCAATTTGATTTATGGTTTTGGCCGAGGCCTTAATCATTTTAGACGTCTTGGCCGAGGCCTTGACAAAATGTTTCAGAATGTCCGGCATTATACATTCCCTCATTATGAAAGTGGTTATTGATATTTCATGTGATTATTCGACTAGTAGAATATCCATGTGAGTAAGTAAATGGCATTATTTCAGTTTACTTTTGCCATATTATGCTAATGTTCAAGTTTAAAGGGCTTTTGTTTTAGTTATACATTGCCTTAAATTTTTATGTTTATTTATGAAAGCTTCCGCTATATTGTTTTCCTTACTGAGCATCTGAGCTCACCCCTTTCAATGTTTTAATATTTTCCAGGATGTGAGGAAGTATTCTATGAATGACCTGCAGGGATAGTCCGAAGAGGATAGAAGTGTGGGCTATGGAGACTATGTTATTATAGTTTTTCACTTTGTGATGTAATGTAACATTTATGAATGTATCTAGTGTTTCCAAGGCTACTAAACTAATCGGTCTTTCGAGACTTTATCTTTTGTGATCATGACAATGTTACGAAGTAATGCACCGACTCTGGGTAGCTGGGGTCGGGGCGTTACATATGATGTTGTGAATTATGTATAATTAAATGGTTTTTCATTATAGGAGATAGTTTTTTTAGGTTTAAGCTCAATACGTTCAATGAAGAAGTTCTGGTGTAATGACCAAATTAATCTTGGGGTTGGTTCTCCCCTAGAAGTGTGGTTATTCTAGGGAATAGTTACCACACATATAAGATAAGTCTTGATACTCTCCCATATACATGGTTACCTTTAATTTATCTATGGATTTTTTTACTCCCCCATCTAAGAGAATGGGTAGGGAATGAGTTCTCCACATGGGTCAATACTCCCTCAACCAATTTTTACCATTCGATAAGGAGTAGGTTTACCAATATAGTTCCTGAGAGGTGATGTTGGTTTCCACATAGTTGGGTAGTTAGTATAGTATTATTTTAAACCCATTATTGATATCTATCATTGTACAAGTTGTGGATCCCCAAATAAGATTCAATAATGGTGACATGGTAGCGATAAATGGTAACGTGTGACACATACCTGACTGACGTGCATACGTTAGAAAGGAAAGTGTTCCCCTTTATAGATTTTGAGGTTTGTTAGAATAGAAGGCTGGGAAAATTATATTCTTTGAGAATTATGTCTCCTAAAACTGTCGAGGTTACCTTAGGATCTAGCATACAAATCATCTATCGAATTCATACTTCATAGATTTTTTAGTTCTATGATAATCAGTTTTTTATTATGAGATATAAATCTTTTTGGGTTTGAGGTGAGGTGATATATATTTCCTTATAAACCTAATAATTCTATTTTTAGAGCCCATCTGGATCCCTTATCGTCTTCAACCCGGTTACTCTCTAGAACTGGGGGTTTTGAGCTGACTATTTATTTTTTTTGGATTTAGAGTTTCATAGTGAGTATGTTTATGCCAACCTCTAAATAGTATTATCCCATTGAATGTTGTTTTTGTTATCACAATGATTTGTTTTGATATTTTCATGATGGATATGGAAATTTTGTAATAAGATCATGGTTATTCATCAAGGTAGGACTCTTTTAAATTCAATAAAATCACCTTGAATTTATCTTATGGGAATTGACCTAGGGAGAAATGGATATTTAGTGAGTGTTCAAAAAGTTTTTGAGTTTAAAATTTTATCTTTTGGATAATATATATAGTTAACATTGAACGGAAATATTTTTCACTTACCATGAAACACAACTGTAAGACCCAAAAAATTGGAGGAGAAAGGTTTTATAAACTGTGAAAAGGGGGTTTGAAAATCATATGGGCTCTATAATTTTTTACATGTTTTCTTCTAACTATATTTGCATTGAGTTTCTAATAGGGAACATAATAATGTAGGGTGTGGTGATCCTATGTAGTAGTGGTGAAAGATTATAGTATTATTTTTCCATCCGTACACCGTGATAAATTTGAGGAAAATAAATTTTTACTATTAATTTCTATAAAGTCTGAATTAAAACATTATATTTGTTACTGAATGTTATAGAACCTTCATACCTCTCCTCCTCTCCTATCCTCCATGTTGGAAGTTCACTTAAATCATACCTTTGTTTTATTCATCATCAGTCATGTTGGAACATCCACGGTACAACTAATACTTCATAACCTAGTTTCCTCTATTTCTTGTTTTATCTAAACCTCTTCTTCCTTATTTAATGTAAATTATCTATTTTCATATGTTTTTTATAGTTTTTAGATTTCGCATATTCCATCCAAAATTAGTGGTTTATACCAAATTAAGAGTCTCCTACCAGGCATAGGTAGGTGGTATATTTTTTAATCCCTAAAAGTCAATTCAGTTAAACAATTTATGATTGTGTCGCATTCTAGAATATCTGAAAATTTACTCTAAAATTCATATTATTTTAATTTAATTGCTAAATCTCAACCTATACATTCTATGAGAAAACTATACAACATTAATGTATGGAAACCTCAACCTAAACCACCCCTTAGGGTGCCTACGTTAACCTTATTTTAAATATATCTGAATCACCTCTTTGGTTGTGTTTTCTAAAGCCTTTAGGAAAACCCCTTTTCCTATTTAACCAAACCACACCTTATTGTTTTTTTCGTATTACCATGTTAATGTTATATTTCTAAATTTAATTAACTACGTTTTGAAAATGAATAATAACCTTACATGACCTTGTTATTAGTTTCCATTTATTATTAAATTATTCAAGAACATGAATACCTATACCAATTTACAAATTAACTTATCTTCTTTGAATTATTTTTAGTTTTTGAAATTTTTCACACTATTAATTTTTTGGAATGCCTTGAGAAATTCTAGAATTCTTATTTTGGAATTCCATGATTGAACTCATCGGATTCCATTTGATTCATTGATGGGAACCCAAGTAGTGCCATATCTTGGATTATATCAATTTTCTCTATCATGAATGATAGTGGTGGTTTTTTAGATACATAAGGATATCTAAAAAATGATAGAATTCTTGTGAATATCCCCCATGTTCGGATCGATGTCCAGTAATAGGGAACTCCTAGGTTTATCCCCTAGGATTATAAAAGAATCCTTACAAAAATACAAGGATGTATGTTCTTTCTTAATATAGAAACTCAAAGGAGTAATAATAAAAAGCTTCAACCCTTGGATTACATTGAAAACCATATATCCATACATCACAAGTTTATCGTCATGATTTGGATTTACTTCGAAAAGTCATGAATTTCATGGATCATATATGGATTAAAAATGGGTGTGTTGTGTGGGAATTCATGGACCCATTCCGTGGATTCATTATGGTTAATTATTATTGTACAACTTTAACATTTACATCGGGTCCCTTAATTGAAATTTAAAAGAAAATATTCAGATACAACAGTAATAGGCTTGAGTAGGTATGATAGGATGGGTATCTCATGAGGAGCTTAACAAGGAAAAGGGTTATTTTTTACTCTAATTATTTTATTATTTATACCTATACATTGTATCATTTGTACATAGATATTTGTCTTTAATTAAATTAAATTGGTGGAGGCATGTGGACTTGTACTCACACCCTAGTTGGGTTTTTTCTTATTACCGAGGTAGATCTATTGGATACAGGCAAGGGTAAAGGGAAGATTCTATTAATGGGTGCTTGATTTCCTTTTTAGGATCTGATTTTGTGTGAAACTTTTATTTCTAGTTCCCTGTACAATCATGGAGATTAGTTTTTTGTTTGTTTTTTGTTTATTTAGTTATCCTAGAACTATTTGTACGACTAATGTCATGACATACCTACTGTTGGCACCAGAAACCTCGTCCCCAATATTTTTTAGATGTTTTCATATATGATCCAAGATTGTATCCCTTTTCACAAGCTTCAATTTGGTAGGTCTTAGGGCCCGAACAGAGTTACAGATTAGGAGTTATCGACATTTGAAGTTGGGATGGAAAACGGGTTCACGAAGCCTATTTGCGAAGACCCCTCTGCGATCACGGAGCTCCTCCATGAAGCAACGAGGTGGGACACACCATGACCGCGGTTGACGTTCGCGATGCACCCCAAGGACCCACTGCGAAGCGAGGAGGCAGGAGGCTCTGCGACCGCATTTGACATTCGTTATCCGCCACGGAGCAAGCTCCGCCTTCGTTCCGAGAGGGCTTTGCTTCGCGGTGCCCCATGCCTATAAATACCTAGCTCACACACCGTTTCACTATGGCCATTCCTCCCCTTGGGAATCCTATCTCCTGGTTTTCAGAGATTCGCTTTCCTTCGCGAAGCAGCTCCGCGGGGCCATGCTCCGCGAGCAACTTCCTTTGTGTTTCTGCTCTGCGGGTCCATGATCTGCGAGCAGCTTCCTTCGTGTCGCTGCTCCGCGAGCCCCTCCTCCACGAGCAGCTTCCTTCCTATTGCTGCTCCATGAGACCATCCTCCGCGAGCCCATGCTCCGTGACACCATGATCCATGAGACCATGCTCCGTGAGCCCATGCTCCGTGAGACCATGCTCCGCAAGACCCCATGCACTATGAGGCCCTTTTCTCATTGAAGCTACTTCTCGAAGACCTACCGTTCGCGAGGCTTCTACCTTCCTGAACACCAGTGCATACCGCGGGGGCTATGCCCCCGCCCCCCGCTCGAGGTCAGTGCCAAGACTTTGACATTTTCCATTTCACCCTTATGCGCACCCACCTTCCATCTATGGAATACCATGATTTGAGATACACCTCCACACACAATGAAACACATTGAGTAGACATATTCCTCTTTTTTTCATTCCCATGTCATGAGTTGAGATTCTCATCATCAATTCCCCGATTACCTTGAGTTCTACTATTCCTCAGGTAACTCCCCCAAACCCAATCACTTGGATCCTATTCTAGGTCAAACCAGAAAGGGCCGCCCTTGCGTAAGACCCAACACCATCCATTCACAGGCCCCTTATGCCTAAGATTCTTATCTACAAGACACTAAACAGTAGTACTCCCTATGTTCCAAACATAATATGCCTCTTACTAAATATGAGAGATGCCTCATGCTCGAAGCATGAGATGCCAACAGTCCTATCTACATGACTATAAATTGTAGTAATCCCTATTTTCCAAACATAGGATGTGTCTTGCTCCAAATAAATGATGCCTTATGCTCCAATCATGAGATTCCAACAGTCCTACCTACATGAAATTAAACTATAGTAATCCCTATGTTCCAAAAATATGATGCATCTTGCTCCAAACAAGAGATGCGTTATGCTCCAAGCTTGAGATGCCAACAGTCCTCTCTACAAGTCTTTAAACTGTAGTACGCCCTATGTTCCTAACATAGGTTGTCTCTTGCTCCAAACAAGAGATGCCTTATGCTCCAAGAATGAGATGCCAATATTCCTATCTACAAGACTATAAAATGTAGTACACTCTATGTGCCAATCATAGGATTCCTCTTGCACTATACAAGATATTCCTTATGCTCGAAGCATAAGACTCTTAATGACATGATTACAGCGGCATAATTCTAATGCACCTTGACATTTTTCCTCTTGTGAACCAGTGCATAAGTGAAGGCCTCAACCCACTAGTGAGTTGGGATGCCCTCATGGCCATACATGGGGAAGGCACTCGGCCATCTTTCTTGCGTAAGCCCCATCCACCATTGTCGCTCCATAGCGGCACCCGGGCGACTTCTTTTCTTAAGCCACATCCACCATTGCCGCTCCTTAGCGGCAGCCAAGCAGCTTTCTCGTGTAAGCCCCATCCACCATTGCCGCTCTATAGCGTCACCCGGGCAGCTTCCATGCATAAGCCCTGTTCAAAATTGCCGCTCTATTACGGCACTCGGGCAGCTTTCTCGCGTAAGCCCCATCCACCACTGTCGCTCCATAGCGGCACCCGGGCAGGTTTCTCGCTTAAGCCTCATCCACCATTTTCGCTCCATAGCGGCACACGGGTAGCTTCCTTGCTTAAGCCCCATCCACCATTTCCACTCCATATCGTCACCCGGGAAGGTTCCATGCGTAAGCCCTAGTCACCATTGCCGCTCCATAGCGGCACTCGGGTAGCTTCCTTGCGTAGGCCCCGCTCACCATTTCCACTCCATAGCGGCACCCGAGTAGCTTTCACCCGTAAGCCCCATCCACCATTGCCACTCCATAGTGGCACCCGGGCAACTTTTTTTTGCTTAAGTCCCATCCATCATTGCCGCTCCATAGCGGCACCCGGGTATCTTTCTCGTGTAGGCCCCATCCACCATTTCCACTCCATAGCGGCACTCGGCCAACTTCCTTGCTTATGCCCCATCCACCATTTATGATCCTTAGCGGCACGCGGGTAGCTTCCTAGCGTTAGCCCCGTTCACCATTGCCACTCCATAGTGGCACCCGGGCAGCTTCCTTGCGTAAGCCCCGTTCACTATTGTCACTTCATAGCGGCACCCAGGCAGCTTTGTCACGTAATCCCCATCCACCATTGCCACTCAATAGCGGCACCTGGACAACTTCCTTGCTTAAGCCCCATTCACCATTACAACTCCATAGCGTCACCCGAGCAGCTTCCTTGCGTTATCCTCGTTCACCATTTCCAATCCATAGCGGCACCTGGGCAACTTCCTTTTGTATGCCCCATTCACTATTTCCACGCCATAGAGGCACCCGGGAAGCTTCATTGTGTAATCCCCATCCACTGTTGTCATTCCAATCAACGGTAATCCTTTGTGATCTTAATCAGTGGAAAGCCATTGTGATCCCATTTAGTGGTAATACATTGACATCCTTATCCAGCGGTAAGATGTTGACATCCTTATCGAGCATTAAGCTGTTGTGACCCCATTTAGCGGGAATCCGTTGAAATACATGTCCAGCGGTAAGTCGTTGCATCCAAATTCAGCGATAATCCATTGACATCCTTGTCCAGTGGTAAGCCGTTGCACCCCCATGTAGAGATACGCCGTTGTGATCAAATCCTACGGTAAGCCATTATGATCCAACTCCACGGTAAGTCGTTGTGACCCCATCCAGCAATAAACCACAGAAACCCCCAATTGGCGGTAAGCCTTCATCAGATGAAGTACGTGGACTTTGATTCCCTGACCCGAGGATACATAGGAAGCCTCTTCATGGCTCAAGCCCAAAACCATCGTCATCCTCATGACTGTTCCATCACATTCACCATCCCATTCACCAATCTTCATGGACGCACCCATGCACCGTGAACGTCAAGTCCCTTCCACCTCATGTTTCTCACACTGAGCATGACTCCCATGGGATTAGAGTGAGCATCGGTCATGACACACCATGGGCAGCCTAGAGTGTAATCCACACACATCCATTTTGAACTATGGTTTCATTGATCCATGTCAATGCATGGTATGTAGGAAACATCACAAGGTTCAAGCCCAATACACATTGGACCAAGGTCCTTCTTCACGTCGGTTCACCATCGTCCATTATGAAGTACGAGGACATCGATCCGTGTCAAGGCATGGTACGTAGGAAGCCTCAAAAGGTTCAATCCCACCACTCGTTGTCCATCCCGACCTCCTTCACGTCGGTTCACCAAACTCCACCATGGGCCACCTCATAGTGTAAGCCCCAAAATGCCCCGTCTCGCATGATGTTAAACTGCACAACCGAACTACGAGGAAATTGATCCATGTCAATGTATGGTACGTAGGAAGTAACCATGAGGTTCATTCCCACCACCATTGGACCCTCGGGTTCATCCTCACGTTGGTTCGCTGACGAAACCCTACTCGAACTATGAGGACATTGATCCATGTCAAGGCATGGTACGTAGGAAACCTCATGAGGATCAAGCCCATCACCCATCAGACCAGGTTCCTTTGTCACGTCTGTTCGCCGGCACCCACATCCCTTATGAACTACAGGGTCGTTGATCCATGTCAATGCATGGTATATAGGAATAATTCATGAGGTTCAAGCCCAACATCCAATGGACCATGGTCCCTCTTCATGTCGGTCCACCGACACCTTTGGCAGCCTAGAGTGTAAGCCCCAAACCATCTTGAACAACGGGGTATTTGATCCATGTCAAGGCATGGTACGTAGGAATCCTCCATGAGGTTCAAGCCCACCATCCACTTGGACCAAGGTTCTTATTCACGTCGGTTCTCCAACACTCCCTCGTCCCCCATGACGTTAAACTGTATCCCAATATAGCGGTAAGTTGTTGTGACCCCTCCATCAAGTTGTTCTAACACCCCCTCATGTTAGTTCAATAGCCCCTTTTCTACCTGAACTACGATGACTTTGATCCATGTCAAGGCATTTTACGTAGGATACATCACGAGGTTCAATCCCAACACCAATCGGACTAAGGTCCATCTTCACATTGGTTCACCGACATCCACTCCCAAACTATGAGGACATTGATCCATGTCAAAGAATGGTACGTAGGAAACCTCACGAGGATCAATCCCATAACCCATTGGTCGCTACAACCCCCTTCATGTCGGTTCTCACCATCTGAACTATGCGGACATTGATTCTCTGCCACGGGGATACGTAGGAAGTCTCTTCGAGGCTCAAACCCATCACTATCGTCATCTTCACGATGGCCTCATCTCATTCCCCCTCCACTTCATTCATCCATACATAACCCATCCTGATTCTTACCTGGGCCGCCACATCCTGGTCGGATAATGTCTTCCACTCTCCTTGATGCTTCTAGCAGTACTTGGGCTGCTATCCACACGTAAGCCCTAGTATGTCTCCGGGTCATTGTCCTCTATGTACACCCCGATTCATCACTCCTTTGAACTACCGGGGTTTTGATCACTGTCCTCTACACAAGGTAAATAGGAAACCTCCATGAGGTTCAATACCATCCAATGGTAAACCATGGTGTCCCCCATTCTCGGGTGCACTCTTCCTGATCCGCCCTTAGTGGTGTTCTTATCAGCCATTATGGCGTGACATCTCCCCTCCATGGCACGCACACCCTCATATCCTTCCTCACTAGTCATTCTGATCCATCCACTCGGTAAGCCTTCATAGTGTTCCCTCATAGGGATGTACCAATATTATCTTCCTCTATAGGACGTTCTAAATACTCTTATTTCGTCTCCCCAAGATGTTAAACTCGTGGACTACCTCATGATAATCAGGATATGCCTGAGGAAAACCTAGGAATATACGCCTTTGGCGTAATCATCTCTTCAAGAAGTTAAACTCGCGGCCTACCTTGTGATAAACATGAGATGCCTGAGGAAAACCTCGGATGACACTCATTTGGCGTAACCATCTCTACAAGACGTTAAACTCATGACATGACCTATGATTAACATGGGAAGCTATGTAAAACCTCAGATACATGCCTATAGAATGTGATTCCCTGTATTCGACGTGGGATTCCTCGGGTTATGTACCCTTGATATTCCCTATTATGGGAAAGAATACAGGTTCCCCAATGTCCACGCACCCATAGATGCACCGACATGCATGATGTTGTCAACTACTCTGACTGAAGGATACTACCATGTCAAGACCCCATGGAATGTCCTGACGGAATTAGTGTAATTAACCAGAGTCCATGAATATATGGCACTGGGAACGAGATTCATGAACCACGTATTAAATATATGAGGGAGACCTGGACTAGGTAACGAGTTCTGAGTAGGAATCCACAGAATGAAGAGCCGACATACCATCACCCTGTTTCGATCAAGGAGAAAATGTCCATGAACAAGGAGCGAATGCCGCCTGACATTGGAATGCAGGAATGCGGGGTAACAGCAGTGCGTCCTTCATAGAAAGATGTGTGCGCCCCAGTGAAAGCGTCGGAAACATAAATGGTGAACTCGACGTGAATCTCTTCTCCTTCAATAGCGAGTAGACCAAATGTGTCAGGAAAATTGAGGCATCACCCATGTGAGTCACCTCTCTTTTAAATGTGAGAGGATGAGTAACATACGGTGATGGAAGACTATGGTCCATCAGCTCCTCGCTGACTCTGCCGCCTCAAGAGGCTGCACAGGTGGCATCACCCACCCAACTACTTCGGCTCCTTGCCGATCTAGCCGCCTCAATAGGACACACAAGTTGCTTCATCCACCCAACTACTTCGGCTCCTTGTTGATCCCTCAACCTCAAGAGGCCGCGTAGGTGGCATCAACCACCCGACTCCTTCAGATCCTCACCGAATCAGCCGCGTCAACAGGCCACAAAGGTGGCATCAACCGCCTAAATCCTTCGGCTCCTCGCCGACTCTGCCTTCTCAAGAGGCTGCATAGGTGGCATCATCCACCAGACTCCATCGGCTCTTGGCTGACTCCGCCTCCTCAAGAAGCCGCGTAGGTTGCATCAGCCACCAGACTTCTTAGTCTCCTCACTGACTCCACCACCTCAAGAGGCCGCACAAGTGGAATCAACCACCCAACTACTTCGGCTCGTCACCGACCTCGCCGCTTCAAGAGACCGCACAGGTGGAATCAGCCACCAGACTCCTTCGGCGCCTCGCCAACTCCGCCGCCTTAAAAGGCCGCGCAGGTGGTATCCGCCTCCCAACTCCATTAGCTCCTCGCTGAATCCACCTGCTCAAGAGGGCACACAGGTGGCTTCATCAACCCAACTCCATCGGATCCTCACTGACTATGCCTCCTAAAGAGGCCGCACGGGTGGCATCAGCCACCCGACTCCAACGCCTCATGAGGCCGTGTAGGGGGAATCAGCCATTCAACTCCTTCGGCTCCTTGCCGACTCTGCCACCTCAAGAGGCCACACAGGTGGCATCAGCCACCCGAATCCATCAGCTACTCTCCAACTCTGCCGCCTGAAGAGGCCGCGCAGGTGGCATCCTCCACCCCACTCCATCGACTCCTCGTCGACATTGCCGCCTCAAGAGGCCGTGCAAGTGGAATCAGCCTCCTAACTTCATCGGCTCCTTGGTGACTCCGCCGCCTCAAGAGGCCGCACAGGTGGCATCAAAAACCAAATTCATTAGGCTCTTCGCCGACTCTACTTCCTAAAGAGGCCGTGCAAGTGGCATCATCCACCAAACTACTCCAGCTCCTCTCTGATCCCGCCGCCTAATGAGGCGGCGCATGTGGCCTTATCCACCCCACTCCTTTGGCTCCTTTCCATTCTCACCCCCTCAAGAGGTCGTGCATGTGGCATCTGCCACCAGACTCCATCGGCTCCTCGCCGACTCTTCCGCCTCAAGAGGCTGCACAGGTGGCATTATCCACTAGACTCTTTCGGCTCCTCACCAACTTTGCCACCTCAAGAGGTCGTCCAGGTGGCCTCATCCACCCAACTACTTCGGTTCCTCGCCGACTCCCGCCGCCTCAAGAGGCCGAGCAAGTGGCATCCGCCACCCCACACCATCGACTCCTCCCCGACTCCGCCGCCTCAAGAGGCGGAGTAGGTGGAATATGCCACCTGTCTCCATTGGTTCTTCGCCTATCTCGCCGCCTCAAGAGGTCGCACAGGTGGCATCCGCCACCAGACTCCATCGGATCCTCGTAGACTCCGCCGCCTCAAGAGGCCGCGTAGGTGACATCAACCACCAAACTCCTTCGGCTCCTCGTCGACTCTGCCTCCTCAAGAGGCCGCGCAGGTGGAATCCGCCACCCGTATCCATCGACTCCTCGCTGATCCCACCGCCTCTAGAGGCGGCGTAGGTGGCATCCGTCACCAGATCCCATCGTCTCCTCGCCGACTCCGCCACCTCAAGAGGCCGCGCAGGTGGCATCAGCCACCAAACTCCTTCATCTCCTCACCGACTCCGCCGCCTCAAGTAGTCGCGCACGTGGCATCAGCCACCCAACTCCTTCAGCTCCCCGCCGATCCCACCGCCTCAAGAGACCGCGCAGGTGGCATCCGCCGCCAGACTCCGTTTGCTACTCACCGACTTTGCCGCCTCAAGTGGTCCCGTAGGTGGCATCTTCCACCAAACCCCTTTGGCTCCTCGCTGACTCCGCCACCTCAAGAGGCCGAGTAGGTGGCATCAACCACCCAACTACTTTAGATTCTCAGTGATCCCACCTTATCAAAAGGGTGTGCATGTGGCATCCTCCACCAAACTCCATCGGCTCCTCGTAGACTCTGCCGCCTAAAGAGTGTGCACAGGTGGAAACCCCCACCCCACATCATCAGCTCCTCGCCCGACATCTTCGCCTCAAGAGGCCGCACGGGTGGCATCCGCCACCCGTCTCCATTGGCTCCTTGCCGACTCCCGCAACCTCAAGAGGCCGCGCAGGTGCCATCTGGCACCCCACACCCTCGGCTCCTCACCGAATCCACCACCTCAAGAGGATGCGCAGGTGGAATCTACCACCCATCTCCATCAGATCCTCACTGACTCCCACCACCTCAAGAGGCCGTGAAGGTGGCATCCGCCACCCGTCTCCATCGGCTCCTCGCCGACTCTCACCACCTCAAGATGCCGCGAAGGTGGAATCTACCACCCGTATCCATCGGCTCCTCGGCGACTCCCACCACCTCAAGAGGTCGCGCAGGTGGAATCTTCCACCCCACACCATCGGATCGTTTACGACTCCCGCCGCCTCAAGAGGCCGCACAGGTGGCATCCACCACCCGTCTCCATCGGCTCCTCACCGACTCCCGCATCCTCAAGAGGCCATGCAGGTGGCATCTGCCTCCCGTCTCTATCGGCTCCTTGCCGACTCCTCTCCCTCAATAGTTCACACAGGTGGCATCCGCCACCTGACTCTAATGGCTCCCCGCCGACCACGCTACCTCAAGAGGCCGCGCAAGGGGCATCCTTCCACAACTATATCGGTGATTTGTCAACCATGCACCATTGTCTCTAGCCGCTTCGGAGGTTCTCCGCACACAGGCTTCCATGCCTCCTGGGTGCCATTACCCTATAGTACCAATTATCCTGGCTTCCATGCCTCTCGGTCTCCTTCGCCCCGTCGTACCGATGTTCCAGGCTTCCATGCCTCCCGGGATCCTTCGCCCCATCGTACCGACGTTCCTGGCTTCAACGCCTTTCGGGATCCATCGGCCCCATTATACCGATGTATAGGCTTCCACACCTTTCGGGCTCCTTCTCCACATCGTACCGACGTCTAGGATTCCACGCCTTCTACGATCCACCACCCCCGTCGTACCGACGCTCTAGGTCTCCATGCCTTATGGGCTTCACCGCCCACATCGTACCGACGCTCTAGGCTTCCATGCCTTCTAGGCTCCATCTCCCCATCGTACTAACATTCCTGTCCTCTTCTCCCCTCCAGACTGTGGGAATTTAGTCATCCCTACTACCCTTGAAACTCTCTATGTCATCCCAACTACCACGTTGCATCAACCACATAGGGCCTCCCTGTAGCCTTGACACCAGCGCGTGGAATGTTCATTATGACCATGGAATTTTAGGGAAATCCCATCATATGACTCCCCCCTCATCCCAACCCACTAGAATGGGGTAGAGATGACCATTCCTCTTCTTACACAATCCGTATGGTTTCGCATCCCATTCGCATGACGTTAAACTGCGCGATAGCCACATCATAGTTTCACAACATTAAACAGCATAACCATCTTCCTCTGTCATGATGTTAAACTGATCATTATCGTTCTACATGATAATAAACTGCATCATCGTCCTTCATGATGTAAAACTGCTCATCTTCGGCCGTCATGACATTAAAATGATCATTATTATCGTGGACAACAATAAACTACATCATCGTCCTGCATGATGTAAATCTATTCATCTTCGTCCTTCATGAGTTAAACGACACCCCAATCTTGCATGATCCTAAACTATACGGTCCCGCACAACCTTAAACTATATTGTCCTGCATGACCTTAAATTGTACGGTCCCGCATGACCTTAAACTGTATGGTCCCACACGACCCTAAACTGTACGGTCCCACATGACCTTAAACTGGACGGTCCCGCATGACCCTAAACTGCACGATGGTCCTGCATGACATTAAACTGCGCGATGGTCCTACATGACCTTAAACTGTCCAGTCCTGCATGACTTTAAACTGTAACATAGTCCTACACAACATTAAAGTGCATCATTATCCGTGATGACGTTAAACTGCTCATTATTGTCTCTCATGACAATAAAAGGCAAAATGGTCTGAGCTCTATGACCATAAACTAATATCTCCTTTGTCCTCAATGCGATATGTTAAACTGCAAGCCAGTCAGGCCTTCTTGATTGAGGCTTAGCCTTGGGCCCCTTTGCCTTCCCTGACTCAGGATCTCTTGCGGGATTGTACGGTGTGGTGTGGATTTATGTCCTCATTCAAGTCAGGTTACTCGTCATACCGTACATATCCCCAGAAAAGACGCATATCGTGTCCTGCATGACATTAAACTGCATTTTGTCCCACATGACATTAAACATTGCTTCTAGAACTACATATGGCTTGATTCCCATCCTCATGGGTTACGTAGGAATGCTCAAACGTCTCATCTTTAGCCCAGCCCTGAGCTCATCTCTTTGACTATCCCCCCTGGGTACAGTTTCCTTGGAGGGTCCTCGCATGATGGGGAGTAGGCTTCCTAAACCCCACTCACACAAGGATTATAAGGGTCGCACTGTGTTCCCACTCCCGTTCTTCTATCCTACTATCGTCTTCCCCACATGACGTTAAACTGCATGGCCTTCAATAACTATGTATGGCTTGATTCCCATCCGTAGAGAATATATAGGAACACCCAGACATTTCATCTGTTGGCCCAGCCCAAAAACCAAAATTCTTCCCCACGGGTCAGGACATATGGAAGGGAGAATGTTTTCACACCAATTCATGTCATGTAAGCCTCGACCCGGTTGTACGTCCCCCTCCCTGGAGATGTTTGTCTTTTTCGTAGATGGTTACTGCTATGCTTCACCCACTCGTTGACTGGGATACCATCACTTTCCTCATCCGGAAGGGCCTCTGAATTGTATGGATGCTCGGCCTAAGGTCCCTCTCACCACTTTGGGGCAACACCCTCGAGGATGTCGAGAAACAAGACGATACAAGTCCCTCATTTCGAATGTGGTCAGCGGTCGACCCTCATTTGTTGCTACCATATCAGGTCACCTTAGGGATACTGTGTTTCAATCATGGTCAACAGTTTTCCTGGATCTTCGGGTCCACCCCAAGATGTCCCAAACATTGAGTGCAGTGGTTTGTTCTACCCCATCGCGAAGTGACAATCTTCCCTCCGGGCGATGCCAATAGTCAGGCCCCTGACCCCGATTCTCTTATGGGAGTGTACGATATGGTGTGGGATCATTTCCTCATTCACGTCAGGGTTACTTGAATACCATACACATTCCCTGACCAAGGCTCTGCCTCAGGTCCCATGTCCTTTTCAGGCCCTTGGCCCTCGTCCTCACTACAAGAAGTTAAACTGCAATCCGGTCAGGCCTTCCTTCCCGAAGCCCAACTATCAGGCCCTCTGGACTTTTTGGGCCCCTTGACCGGGTTATCTATGATTGGATTGTGCAGTGTGGTCTGGGATTATGTCCTCATTCACGTCTGGTTACTCGCGGTACCATACATATCCCCAGAAGAGAGACCTTATCCATCCATCGTCCTCACTGCAAGACATTAAACTGCAAGCAGGTCATGCCTTCCTAACCGAGGCCTAGCCTCAGGCCCCTAGGCCTTCTTGGGCCCCAACCCCCATCCTTACTGCAAGATATTAAACTACAAGCTGGTCAGGCCTTCCTGACCGAGGCCCAGCCTCAGGCCCCATGGACTTCTCGGGTCCTAGCCCATGTTCTTACCCGGAGGGTAGGGTGAGGTGTGGGATTATGTCCTCAATCACCTCGGGTTATTCAGCATGTTGTCCACCTCCCTTATCTGGGGTATCTTCCCCCCGGCCCCCGTCCTTACTAAAATACGTTAAACTGCAAGCTAGTTAGGCCTTCTTGACTAATGCATATCCTCAGGACCTTTGGGCTTTTCGGGCCCTCTTCCCCATCCTTACTACCAGACGTTAAATAGTAAGCTGGTCAGGCCTTCCTGACCAAGGCATAGCCTCAGGCCCTTTGGCCTCTTCAGGCCCCGACCCCCATCCTTACTGCAAGACGTTAAACTGCAAGCTGGTCAGGCCTTCCTAATAGAGGCCTAGCCTCCGGTCCCTTGGCCTTATCTGGACCCTTAGCCCATGTTCATACCTGGAGTGTATGGTGTGGTGTGGGATAATGTACTCATTCAAATTGGGTTACTCGTCATGTCGTACACCTCCCCTTGTCCAGGGAATCCTATTCCCCGACCCTCGTCCTCACTGCAAGACGTTAAACTGCAAGTAGGTCAGGGCTTCCTGACCAAAGCTTAAATATCATGCCCCTTGGCCTTTTCGGGCCCCAGCCCAGGACCTCTCTGGTAGGAGTATATGGTTTGGAGTTTGATTATGTCCTCATTCATGTCAGTTTGTTCATTGTACAACACACCTCCTTTGTTTGAGGGTACCCTACTCCCCCCTCATCCTGCATGACGTTAAACTATATCTTGATAACTACGTGTTTCTTGATTCAAATCCTTATGGGATACGTAGGACCACTCAAATGTCTAGGATTCGGGTCCAGCCCCATCATTCGAAAATCTCCATCCCACATTGTCCCCTTTTCCTACCCTTCCTCGGAGAGGCATGTATATAGAATGTTATAGGATTATGTCCTCATTCACATCAGGATTGTAATGAATAAACCATGTACCTATCCCACCTGAGACGCTTCATCGACCCTTTTCAGCATTTCACCAAATCTACGTAAAAGTACTCTGGTTTAGTACATGGAATGATGGGTTCTGCTCGGACATGTCCTCACCTGTTTTTCAGGCATTGTGTTCCTCTTCATCAGGGATTTCATCACCTTTCACACCTGGAGGGACCCCCAAAAATGTCCTCGATACTATGCCTAAGGGCCCTCCCACCATTACGGGCCAATGCCCCCAAGAGTTTTGGACAGCAAACTGATACAAATCCCGCATTGCAAATCTGGTCAGCGGTCGATGCTCATTTGTTGTTCCCACTTCAGGCTAACATGATATGGTGATTGTTTTTCTGCCATGGTTAATAGTTATCCTCCATCGCCACGCCAACCCCATTAAGCCCAAAATGTCGGTTACACGATTCACATCCTTCTCCACCTCATCATGTCCAAGTAGAACTTCTAAACTCTGGGTACTATTCCTCAGTGTGCATCAACGCGTTAGTGGAACAAAGCCGTAATAACGGTGTCCTCCGGGGATCTGCACCGACGTCCCTTTGATGGACATTCCATGTTTTGTAATAAGGATCTTCCTCCCTTGTTTCCCACACCAATATTGACTCACGTGGGCTTATGGATCGGGTTGAAGTCTGTGTATACTCAGAAATCTACCATCCATTCATGTTCTGAGATCTAAGACCATAAACTAAGATCTCCCTAGAACTATGTTTGGATTGATTCCCATCCTCAAGGGATACGTAGGAATTCCCAGACCTTCGGTCTATGGGTCCAACTTGAGTTCTGCTAATTCATCTTATCTGTTGTACCTTTGGGACCTTGACTACGGGACTGCGTGGAGTGGTATGGTATTATGTCCTCATTCATGTCGGGTTTTTAATAGCCACACCACATTCACACTGTTCTAAAAATTAACCCTCCTATTTCTTGTCCCGCACAACATTAAAAGGAAACTTTCTATAACTACATGTGGCTTGATTCCCATCCTCATGGGATATGTCGAACCACCTGAATGTCAAGACTTCGGGTCCAGCCCCACTTCTTAGTGATATCCCCATCTCCATAGACACCGAGATCCCTTGTCATGTCCCTCTCCATGCGGGGGATATATAGGTGTGGTACATGGTTTTGGGCTCTATGCCCCCCTTCTCTTGGGAACCCACCATCTCTTGGTCGCCCTCTTGTTGGGTCCCTCGACCCCTTGTAGTGGTTCTCCCATGTGTTAAGAGTACTCTGGTCTAGGACCAGGACTATCAAATTCAACTTGTTCAAGTTCCTTCCACTTTTCAAGATTCAGGCTCCCCTTCATTCGGGCTTCCATTATCATTCACACCAGGAGGGACCACCAAGAATGTACTGGATACCACACCTAAGGGAAATGCTACCGTTACGGGACAACGCCCCGAGGGTTTTGGGAAAAAAATTGATAAAAATCCCATGATGCGAACATGGTCAGCGGTCAATGCTCATTTTTTCCTCATTTCAGGATAATGTGATAGGATGTTGTGTTGCAAACATGGTCAGTAGTAATCCTCCACCGTCATGACAGCCCCTTCAGGCCTTAAATGTTGGTTGCATGATTCACATTATGTTCCACCCCATCTTGTCCAGGTGAAATCTCGACACTCTTGGTGCTATCCTTCAGTGCAAATTTACATGTCAGGGGGACAAAGCTGCTACATGGATTCCTTCGGGGCTCCCACGGTCCGAGATCTAAGACCCTAAAATAAGATCTTCATTAAGGGATATGTGCGGCTCGATCCTCATCCCTATGGGATATGTAGGGTAACTGGGACATCTTGTTTTTGGGTCCAGCTCAGTTAGGAGCTACTTTATTCTGCCCCATTCCTTCTTACCCCTATTTGGGCCCCTTGGTCTGATGTTCCTATCTCATAATTGTGTATGGTGTGATGTGGGATCATGTCCCAATCAATGTTGGTTATGTTGCAGGGTAGCATACACATTCCCCGCCTGGCATCATATATGCTACGTCTGCACTGCATGATGTTAAAATGCATGCTTGGTCCTATCACACCACCATAAACTGTGACATTATCATCTTGGCCGAACAATGAAAAACCGAAAAACATTGTGATGACCTCATCCTAGAAGAAGTCACATTGGGTATTGGTCATACGCCATGCCATTTTTTAATGCGTACTATGGCTTGATAATTGTGGCAACACCATGGATCGCTACCCTAGGCCTTTCTATTCACAAAAAAGAACCACTCATCTTAAAGGACATACAATATTTATCAAATACTGATTCCCTTGGTGTGAGGGATAGACCCGCGCACCCCTTACATCATCAAGAACTATGTGTGTCTTGATTCTCATCCTTATGAGATATGTAAGAGTGCCCAGGCACTTCCCCGCGGGCCCAGCCTAACATTCATGTTTGGTCCCTCGACTCGAGCACTTCCCCAGAGAACACATGGTATGTAGAGCTTATGTCCTCATTCACGTCGGGTTTTTTAACCACCTTACCGTGTGTCCCATGCTCTACTTACCCATTCATGGTCTGAGTTGTAAGAAATTAAACTAAGACCCTCTCATGAACTACGTGTAGCTTGATCCCCATCCCCATGGGGTACTTAGGAACACCTTTTTACTTTAATTTAGGCCCATATCAACTTTCGTTTTTTGTCCCTACACCTAAAACCTCCCCCCCTGGGAACATGTGGTGTAGGAATATATCCTCATTCACGTCATATATTTGAGTTACCCCACCACATGCTTCCTATATTTCCTCTCATCCATGGTCAAAATTCTATGACCCTAAACTAAGCTCTATCTATGGGAAGGGACTCGGCTCCCTCTATCTAGTACGTCTCATTGTAGTATTTGGTTGCGTTTTGAAAAAGAGTCCGAAGTGTGTAATTTTCATGATGACATTTTCTCGTTCCATGACCAAGCTTCGTGAGCTCACTATTTGGATCCTCATCCTCTTCCACATCCAAAAAGGCCCTCACACAACATGGATTCTATGCTTAAGGTCTCTCTATAGATTTTGGGCCTAAGGGTTCTCCTATCATTTTGGGCCAACGTCCCTTCGGATCTCTAACAACATTTGTGACATGGTTCTGTGTTTCGAACATGGTCAACGGTCGATCCTCATTTCTCTGTCCCCATTCTAGGATAACGTGATATGGATGCTGCGTTTCCGCCATGGTCAACAGTTATCCTCCATCATCACTCCTCCATCACCATGATCGAAATTTCGAGCATCATGATTCACACATTACCACTTCCTCATGTTCAAGTGTAATTTTGACATAACCGACTTTATCTCTTCATGCGTCTAGGTGCGGCACATGGATGTGTTAGCATCATTGGGATGGTATTCACAGAGCATCCCTTCGCCCTAACAAGCCCCTTCATGTGTCAGGAAAGTTCCCCATTACTTCTTATTTCCCACATCGAGTATGAATCATGTGGGCATAGTAGTTTTGGTGGGATATGTACTGGCGCAACTAGGATTCTCATCACCCTACATGACATTAAACTGTGCTTCTAGAACTATGTATTTCGTGATTCCAATCCTTATGGGATACGTAGAGACACACCAGTATTTTTCCCAGGGTCCAGCCACATGAATCATAAGTCATGTTCCTCTCTATTTCTGGCCTAATGGCCTGACCCCTCAGGGAAACTATGTAACTACAATTTTTCCCTTAACAAGTTCATGATGCCCCACGATGATATTGGGAACTGAAACCCCCCCCTCGCCAGAGAGGACCTATATGAAAGAAGGAATGATCCACTATCAAACCGATGCGGCCATCCAGTGCACTTCCACCATGATGGCGTAATTTCAAGAGTGTTGGATTCTGTTCGAAAAAACCATCACTCAACATCCCACGCTTTTCATTCCCATTTATCTAGACCCTCATCCTCTTTCACGTATGGAGGGACCCCCTAACAGTAGGGATACCTAACCTATTGTCATCCTGCTATCCATGGCCAATATCCCAGAAGACTAATCATGTTTGGAGGAACCCCCTGACAGTATGGATGCATGACCTATGTTCCACCTACTATCCTGGGCCAATGTCCCGGAAGATTGATCATGTCTGGAGGATCCCCCTAACAGTATGGATGCTCAGCCTATGGCTCGCCTACTATCATGGTCCAACGTTCCGGAAGACTAACATATGGAATTTGTGACAGGTCCTATGTTTCTATCATGGTCAATGGTCGACCCTCATTTGGTATCCCCCACTACAGGCTAATTAAACAAGAATATTGTGTTTCAAATTCAGTCAATAGTAATTCTTTATTATCATGTCACCCCCATAGTGTTCCGGATTTTGGGTATCGTGATTTACATCTTCCACTTCCCTCTGTTCGGATTGATTCTAACGCCCATGGGGTTACCCCACTCGTGCACTAGAGCATGGTTGGAGAAGCAAGACAGCTGTCCAAAGAGCCATATTCTCCACCTGTGACACCTCTCGCCATTAGGATTATCCGAAATGGTGATCGACGTCCCATTATGATCCCCTCACACTTTCCGTTGTTTTTCACTCTCGTACAGGAGCTCATATTATCACTTGTTTCCTGCACTGAGCATGGATCATGCGGGATTAGAGATTTAGTCGACTGTCTCCACAATACGATTGAGAGACAATGGACCCCAATGAACGCATTTTCCCCAGTCGTTTCCACAGAACATGGTCCACCTCACCCTCCTTGTCCTCGTTGGACCCCGTTCTTAGGGGTGGCATTTGGTTGAATAGGAAAAAGCATCCCCAAAATTTTCCTGATGCATCCATACATATCCAAGATCATATCCATTTTCGAAAGCTTCAATTTGGAATGTTTTAGGGCCTAAATGGAGTTTCGTATTATGAGTTATGGACATTTGAAGTTGGTATGGAAAACTGGTTCACAAAGCCCGTTCGCGAAGACCACTCCGCGATTGCGGAGCACCGCCACGAAGCAAGAAAGAGGGATCCACCCTGACCATGGTTGATGTTCGAGATGCACTGCGACGACCCTCAACAAAGGGAGGAGGTGAGAGGCTCCGTGACCACATTTTACATTCGCGATTTATCGCAGACCAAGCCCCGTCTTCGCGCCGAGCGAGCTTTGCTTAGCAGCACCCCTTCCCTAAAAATACCTGGCCCGCCCCCAAATTCACGATGGCCATTATGCCCCTTGGGCTTCCGATCTCCCGGTTCATGGAGCTCTGCTTTCCATCACTAAGAGGCTCTGTGAGGCCATGATCCACGAGCATCTTCCTTTGCGTTTCTGCTCTGCGAGTCCATGCTCGGCGAGAAGCTTCCTTCATGTCGTTGCTCCGCGAGCAGCTTCCTTCGTGTCGCCACTCCGCGAGCCCATGCTCCGCGAGACCATGCTCCTCGAGCCCATGCTCTGTGAGACCAGGCTCCGCGAGACCAAGCTCCGCGAGCCAATGCTCTGTGAAACCATGCTCTGTGAGGCCATGCTCCGTGAGGCCATGCTCCGCGAGCCCATGATTTTTGATCCCAAGCTTCGCGAGCCCATGCTCCGTGAGACCATGCTCTGTGAGACCCCATGAACCATGAGCCCCTTTTCTCCTTCAAGATACCTCGTGAAGACCTACCCTTTGCGAGGCTTCTACCTTCGCGCCCACAGTTCCATACCACGGTGGTTGCGCCCTCGCCCCCCGCTCGGGGTCAGTGTCGGGACTTCGACATTTTCCATTGCGCCCTTATTCTCACCCACCATCCATATATGGAATACCATGATTTTAGATACTCCTTTACACACCATGAAACTCCTTGAGTCGACATATTCCTCTTGTTTTCATTCCCATGGCGTGAGTTGAGATTCTCCTCATCAATTCCCTGAGTACCTTGAGTCGAACCATTCCTCAGGTAACTCCCCCAAACCCAATCACTTGTCTCCTATGCCAGGTCGAACCAGAAAGGGCCGCCCTTGTGTAAGATCCAACACCATCCATTCCCAGGCGCCTTATGCATAAGAGTCCTATCTACAGGAATCTAAACCATAGTACCCCCAATGTTCCAAACATAAGATGCCTCTTACTCAATAAGAGAGATGCCTCATGATCCAAGCATGAGATGCCAACAGTCCCATCTACATGACTATAAACTATAGTAATCCCTATTTTCCAAACATATGATGCCTCTTGCTCCAAATAAGAGATGCATTATTCTCCAAGCATGAGATGCCAACAGTCCTATCTAAATGACTTTAAACTGTAGTAATCGCTATGTTCCAAACATAAGATGCCACTTTCTCCAAACAAGATATGCCTTATGCTCCAAGCATGAGATTCCAAATGTCCTATCTACAAGACTTTAAATGGTAGTACACCCTATGTTCCAAACATAGGATGCCTCTTGCTCCAAAAAAGATATGCCTTATGCTCCAAGCATGAGATTCCAATAGTCTTATCTACAAGACTATAAATTGTAGTACACCCTATCTACCAATCATAGGAATCCTCTTGCACAAAACAAGAGATGCCTTATGCTCCAAGCATAAGACTCCTAATGCCATGATTACAGTGGAATAATTCCAATGCCCCTTGGCCTTTTACCTTTTGGGAACTAGTGCATAGGTGAAGGCCTCAACCCACTAGTGAGTTGGGATGCCCTCATGGCCAGGCATGAGAAAGGACCTCTGGAAGCTTTCTCGCGTATGCCCCATCCACCATTGGCGCTCCATAGCAGCACCGGGGCAGATTCCTCGCTTAAGCCCCCCCTCCACCATTGCTTCTCCATAGCGGCACCCAGGAAACTTCCTTGCGTAAGCCCCATCCACCATTTCTGCTCCATAGAGGCACCCGGGTAGATTCCTTGCATAAGCCCTGTTCACCATTGCAGCTCCATAGCGACACCCGGGCAGCGTTCTCGCGTAATCCCCATCCACCATGGCTGCTCCATAGGCACATCCAAGTAGCTTTCTCGCGTAAGCCCCATCCACAATTGCGGATCCATAGAAGATCCCATGAAGCTTCCTTTCTTAAGCCTCATCCACCATTTCCACTCCATAGCGGCACCCGGGCAGCTTCCTTGTGTAAGCCATGTTCACCATTGTCGCTCCATAGCAGCACCCGGGCAGCTTTCTCACGTAAGCCCCATCCATCATTGCCGCTCCATAGCAGCACCCGTGCAACTTCCTTACTACAGTCCCATCCACCATTTCCACTCCATAGTGGCACCCAGGAAGCTTCCTTGCGTAATTGATGTTCACCATTGCCTCTCCATAACGGAACCCGAGCAGCTTCATTGTGTAAGCCCCGTTCACCATTGCCGCTCCGTAGCGGTACCCGGGCAGCTTTCTCGCGTAATCAACATCCACCATTGCCTCTCTATAGCCGCACTTGGGCAGCTTCCTTGCTTAATCCCCATCCACCAATGCCGCTCCATAGCGGCACCCGGGCAGCTTCCTTGTGTTAGCCCTATTCACCATTGCCGCTCCATAGCGGCACCCGGGCAGCTTCTTCGCATAATCCCCATTCAACATTGCCGCTCCTTAGCGGCACCCAGGCAGTTTCTTCACATAATCCTCATTAACCATTGTCGTTCCATAGCGGCACTCGGTTAGCTTTCTCATGTAAGCCCCTTCCACCATTTCCGCTCTATAGCGGCACCCGGGTATCATCCGTGGTTAAGCCCCATCAACCATTCCCGCTCCATAGCGGCACCCGGGCAGCTTCCTTACGTTAGACCCATTCACCATTGCCGCTCCATAGTGGCACCCGAGCAGTTTCCTTGTGTACGCCCCGTTCACCATTGTCACTCCATAGCGGCACCCATGCAGCTTCTTTGCGTAAGACCCATTAACTATTGCCACGCCATAGCTGAACCCAGGCAGCTTCTTTGCGTAAGCCCCATCCACTGTTATCATTCCATTCAACGGTAAGCCATTGTGATCCCAATCAGTGGTAATCCCTTGTGATCCCATTCAGCAGTAATTCGTTGACATCTTTATCTAGTGGAAAGCTGTTGACATCTTTATCCAGGGGTAATCCATTGCAACCCCATTCGACGGTAAGCTGTTGACATCCTTGTCCAGCGGTAAGCCATTGTGACCCCATTCAATGGTAAGATGTTGAAATCCATGTCCATCGGTAAGCCGTTGCGCCCCCATGCAACGGTATGCCATTGTGATCCTATCCAGAGGTAAGCCGTTGTGATCCAATTCCATGGTAAGCCGTTGTGACCCAATCCAGGGGTAAACTGTTGAAATCCCCAATCAGCGATAAGCCATCATCATATGAAATACATGGACCTTGATTCCCTACAACGAGGATACGTAGGAAGCCTCTTCAAGGATGAATCCTGAAACCATTGTCATCCTCATGATGGTTCCATCCCATTCAACGTCCCATTCACCACCATTCATGGACGCACCCTTACGCTGTGATCTTCATGTCCGTGCCACCTCTGGGTTCTCACACAGAACATGACTCTTGTGGGCTTAGAGTGAGCATCGGCCATGACAAACCTTGCGAAGCCTAGAGTGTAAGCCCCACACATCCCTTCTAATCTACGGGGTCTTTGATCTATGTCAAGACATGGTACGTAGGAAACCTCACGAGGTTCAAGCCCAACACCCATTGGACCATGGTTCTTCTTCACGTCGTTTCACCGGCATCCATTATTAACTATGAGGTTTTGATCTATGTCAAGGCATGTTATGTAGGAAGCCTCACAAGGTTCATGCCCACCACTTGTTGGTCGTCCTGACCTCCATCACGTCGGTTCCCCAAACTCCACCATGGGCCGCCTCAGAGTGTAAGCCCCAAAATGTCCTGTCTCTCATGACGTTAAACTGCACACCCAAACTATGAGTACTTTAATCCATGTCAATGCATGGTATGTAGGAAGCCTCCAAAAAGTTCAATCCCACCACCAGTGGACCCCCGGGATCATTTTCACTTCGGTTCGCTGACGAAACCCTACCCGAACACCAAGGACTTTGATTCATGTCAAGGAATTGTATGTAGGAAACTGCACGAGGTTCAAGACTGTCACCTATCAGACCAAGGACCTTCTTCAAGTCGGTTCACGGGCTCCCACATCCCTTCTGAACTACGGGGTCTTTGATCCATGTCAATTCATGGTATGTAGGAAGTCTCCAAGAGGTTCAAGCCCAATATGCAATGGACCAAGGTCCCTCTTCATGTCGGTCAACAAACAGCTTGGGCAGCCTAGAGTGTAATCCCCACACCATCCTGAACTACGGGGTCTCTAATCCATTTCAAGGCATGGTACGTAGGAAGCCTACCTGAGGTTCAAGCCCACCATCCACTTGGACCAAGGTCTTTATTCACATCAGTTCTCTGACACCCCCTCGTCCCCCATGATGTTAAATAGCGTCCCAATCCAGCGGTAATCCATTGTGACCCCGCCATCCAGTTGTTCTGACACCCCCTCATGTCAGTTTCATAGCCCACTTTCAACCCGAACAACGATGACTTTGATCCATGTCAAGGCATGGTACGTAGGAAACCTCACGAGGTTCAAGGCCAACACCCATCAGACTAAGGTCCGTCTTCACGTCGGTTCACCGGAATCCACTCCCAAACTAGGAGGAATTTGATCCATTTCAAGGCATGGTATGTTGGAAACCTCACGAGGTTCAATCCCACCACCCATTAGTCGCTCCGACCCCCTTAACGTCAGTTCTTACCATCCAAACTACACAGAAATTGATTCTCTGCCAGGGGGATACGTAGGAAGTCTCTTCGAGGATCAAGCCCATCACTACCATAATCTTCATGATGGTCCCATATCATTTCCCCAAGGCTTCATTCACCCATACATCACCCATCTTGATTCTTACCCAGTCCGACACATCCTGGTTAGATCATGTCTTCTACCCTCCTCGCTCCACCTAGCTGTACATGGGCTGATATCCACGCATAAGACCCAGTATGTCTCCAGGTCATTTTCCTCTGTGTACACCCTGATTAATCACCACTTCAAACTACATAGGTCTTTATCTCTGTCCTCTCCACAGGGTATGTAAGAAACCTCCATGAGGTTCAATCCCAGCCAATGGTAAACCATGGTGTCCCCATTCTGGGGTGCACTCTTCCTGATCCGCCCTTAGTGGTTTTCTTGATCAGCCATTACAGTGTTACATCTAACCTACATGGGGTGCACTAACTCAGATCCTTCCTCACTGGGTGTTCAGATCCATCCACTCAGTAAACCTACATTGTGTTCCCTCCTAGGGATGTACCAATCTGATCTGCCTCTATGGGACATTCTGGTCACTATTATTTCATCTCCAAAAGACGTTAAACTCACGGCCTACCTCATGATAATCATGATATTCATGAGGAAAACTGCAGAAGACCCTATTTGGGCGTAATCGTCTCCTCAAGACGTTAAACTCCCGACCTACCTCGTGATAAACATGAGATGCCTACGGAAAACCTTGGATGAAAAACCTTTGGCGTAATCATCTCTGCAAGACGTTAAACTCGCGACATGCCCTATGTTAAACATGGGAAGATGAGGAAAACCTCAGATACATGCCTATGGAATGTGATTCACCATATTCGATGTGGGATTCCTCGGGTTCTGTACCCTTGATATTCCCTCTTGTGAGGAAAAATACAGGTTCCCCAATGTCCACACACCCATAGATTCCACCAACATGCCGAATGTTGTCATCTACTCCGACCAAAGGTTGCTACCATTTCAAGACCCCAAGGAATGTCCTGATGTAGGTAGTGTAATTAACTGGGGTCCATGAAGATATGGCACTGGGAACGAGATTCACGAACCACATATTAAATCTATGAGGGAGACCCGGACTAGGTAACAAATTCCGATGAGGAATCCACTGAAGGAAGAGTCGAAATCCCATCATCGCATTTCGATCAAGGTGAAAATGTCCCTGAACAAGGACGGAATGCCGCCCGCCTTTGGAATGTGGGAATGCGGGGTAACTACAGCGCATCCTCCATAGATGGATGTGCACGCCCCGACGAAAGCGTCGGAAACACCTACCTTAAATTTTTACTATCAGAAAATTACCTCTATATACTATTGATTACATCTTTATATAAATTTATTTATTTATCATGATATATTATTTTTTACCTATATTTAAAATTGTGATTCAATTTTATAAAGTGGGTATAGTCTTCCCGTCATGCCACTATACACTGTTAATACTAGTTAGTAGCCTCCAGTGTACAAGGAGTTATTTTTAAGGCTTTATGTCCTTCTAAATAGGTCATTGGTTAATGATCTAGGATGATGAATTCACATATTGGTATCAGAGTGTATTTTTTATATGTATTACTATTTGGGGTTGGAAGATAGAAGACTATAATGTTGTGTAAATTGGTAGTGAGCATGTACTTGGGCTAGCTTACCCATATGTGGGTGAAAATCTAAGTTTCTAGGACTGGGAATTATTCTGTATTTCACCTATTACAGTTGCATTATTTTCACAATTGGGTGGAACACATGGTTTATGGTGTTATGTTTTATGTATTTCAACCAATGGGTTGGTATAATATGGTATAATAATCTCATGTGACATTTTAGGCCTATAGGGATTTAGATCCCATGCACATGTAGTTCCATTAATATCTCATTTTTGTTATTATGGTTCCTCATTGTATGTGTATTGATTACAATGATTGTAATTTCAAAAATTTTATTATAGGGGAATGGAAAAAAATTGTTTACAAAAATAATCTTCATCAACATAAACAATGTTTTACCTCATAACATGTTGATGGAACTTTATTGTACCAATTTTAACATGGTAAAAGTTGTGAAACCTTAGTGACATAAGATAATAATTATGATTGGTTTCAGTTAAATGGGTTGAAAAGTTTTATTTATAAGTCACATGCCTCTATAAATTGTTAATGGAAATCCTTATAATTGGAACATTGTATATAGAATTGTTAAATTTCCAATTCCTATTCTTAAAAATAGTTTTAGTTAAGTGGGATGGAAATTTCAATTTAATGAGAATTTACATCTATAAACTAGGATTGAAAACCCATATAAATGGAACATTATGATAAATAATTCAACTTCATATGTAATTTGACCGTAGGAGTTTGTAGTTGGGGTAGTGTAATCACCTAGATTTATGGAGTTTTTTGGATTTTAGAATAACTATTGTAGTGAGGCAATAAGACTATCCTAGTCTTCCTATATATAGTATTTTTTATATTGAATTTTTTCTTTGGCATGTGCATGAAATTGTAGATATATGCCTCTGTGATAGTATCAGGCCATACTTCCAAAAGGTTGTAATGACTATACATGTGGGGTGGAGGGACCTAAACTACCTATAATTCCACCTAAGTCTCCTCCTATAGTGAAGCTTATTATTCCAATAATAGTCAATGAAACTCTTCGTGGAGATGGATTCTGATGTCTTTCATTATCAATAGAGGGATTCATGCTTGATATACAAACCATGTCAAAGTTTTCAATGGACTTTCAATTGAATCACCCACATACTTTCTTAGATATGGCAGACCCCTAGAGACTGAGTGACTGCTTTAACCTATCGATACTACCTTCGATAGCCTATAATCTTCTTTGTATACGAGGGTTAATCTCACATCCTACATAATTTATGATTCATACAAGTGGTAGTGGGATGTAATTACTTAGGAATATCATCACTAGGGTATTGTCTGCAGGGACTACCAAAATATTTTTATGACTAATTATTCCAAAATACCTTGAGGGATGACTGAGATAGAGAATCAATGCTTTTAGAGTTGGGTATTTATGTCCATCATTGATTAATCTGGTTCTTTCACTCAGAAATATCCCCTTTCACCCACTCTAGTTGGTGACGGGGTTTCCATATGGAGGCATTTTGAGGATGGACATAGGTATGTCATTTGGTCTTAGATGAATTTATTTGTACTATCAGTCATGTAGAATATTTTGATTCATGCTCTAATATACAAGTACAATCTAAGAGAATATGTAGGTACAAGGAGGGTTTCAAGAATTTTATTCTTAGTATTACAATATCTAGTGTTAGGAAGAATCGTCATGAGAATTATCACTAGGTTAGTGGAAGTTAAAGTGTATGCACTTGTAGTAATGTGGTATACCATCAGTGTTGAAGGAAGGTTCATATGAATAATCAATTTGATGGGGATTTAGTATAATTTCAATCCTAACAAAAGACATTCCATCTATGGATATTATACAAGACCATACCACTTGTGCCTAATGAGAGGTGATATTCATTATTTCCATGATCTAGAATGGGATCATTGGATCCATTCCTGGTTGGAAGTTGGTCTAAAACTATTCATTCAGGATGAGGAGGTGGTCAAGATCGAGGGATCTAGAATCAAAATGTATAGCACTAGTAGCATGGATCTTACTCAGGGATTCCAGGTTGAACATAAGCATTGTGTATTTGGATATTTAGATCCATTGTAACTATAACCTACTGAGTAGTGTATCAAACCATCTATAGTTTGAGGTACGACCATAGTATCATTGAATTTAGTATCTTTTATGTTAGACCTAGGCACTTCACACTCATTAGTATGTTATTATTTAATGGTAATTCTTGTTCCATCGAATGAGTAATTATATGTGATGATGTCTCTTAACACTAAAATGGGAATCTGATCAGAAAGTGTTCATTGATGAAAGGGTTTTCCTCCCTATATATGTTGTTTTAATCTAATATGAATATTTTTTTTTGAGATGAATGGATTTTACATAATTATTAGGATGGACTAGCTAGAACATTTTCTAGACCATATTAATTTCCACCATTTGAGGGTGTCTTTTTCATCACTCGATGGTGGTGGTTATGTTCATTAGGGAGAATGTGGTTTCTAGTAATGTCAAGATGGACCGAATAATCATGGGCTCAGAAGAGTGTTATCCCATATTAGAAATTTTTTTTTAATGATAAGATTGAATGGTATGATGTATTTCCTCTTGTTGTGGATGATTTTAGAGGTGATTTTTCAGATGAATTTTTAAGGATTCTTGTAGAGGGAGATATAGAGTTCACCATCAATCTTGTAACAAAATAATAATCGATATTTATCCATCAATATAGTATGTATCTCACTGAGCTTTATGAACCCAATAGGTTGTTAGAGAAATTGGAATCCAAGGGGTTTAAATGACTCTATACTTATCCTTGGGGTCCAATATATATTTTGTTCCAAGAATTTAGATGGTACCCTACGTAAATATATATATTAAAGTGTATTAAATAAGTTTACAGTTAAGAACTGGTACCCAGTTCCTTGTATATATGATATCTTCATCCAACTCCTAGGATATAGGGAATTCTTCATGATTGAATTGACATTAGACTATCATCTGGTGAGATTCAGGTCCCCGGATATACCATGTATAGCTTTTGAATTTATATATATCTTATATAGGTATTTGGTGATGTTTTTAGGTTAAAAAAACAAACTAGAGATTTTATGGTCTTTATGAATTTGTTTTTTCACCTATATATAAATTCCATTGTAGACATTTGTTGAATGGTTTCTTTGTGTATTATTGGATAAGAAATGATTATTCTATACACATTGAAATCATACTAAGTACACTAAGAGAGCACTAGATATATGTAAATTTCACCAATTTACAATTTTTGATCGATAATTTTCACATCATAGGACACATTATATTAGAATTAGGGGTATCAGTGGATGTAGGGAAGGTGAGATTTTTTTATTCATGGGAGATTTTAAATAATGTTTTTGATATACTGAGCTCCTTAGGACTAGAAAATTAATATTAATATTTTATGTAAGACCCTTCACCCCTAAAAACACCTATTATAGGATTAACCCAAATGGGTGTAAGGTTTTTAGGCTCTAAATCTTGTGATAAGGCCTTTTAAGAGTCGGAAGGAAGATTGACCTTAACACCAATCCTAATTTTCCATGAACCTAGAAGAGGGAATATAGTATATTATGTTGTATCTAGAATTAGTTTCGGATCAATATTTATGTAAGGGGAACTATTCATGGAATTTGGATATCCTTATTTAAGGCCTATTTAGCACAATTACCTAACAAGAGTCCTCGATTTAGAAGTTGTTTTTACTACTTGTGTGACAAGAGGAATTACCTTATATGAGAACTATTTATAGTATACATGGTTTATAAAATCTTCAAATACTTATTCTCACAGCTTGAAATAAACATATATAAGATGATGTGGGTTTAATATCTTCAGTATTTTTTTCATGAAGATTACTTAGACATCCGATAAATGAAATGTAGTTTCTAATGATTTTAGCATAAAAATCAAACGTAAGTGGTTTAAGAATAAAATAGTGGGTGGGAATTGATGGATATATTTTAAATATTACATATTGAGTTTAGAAACATTCAAGAGAAAGCTATCCCCTCACTTGAATATATAGTTGCATTAATTTTTCATAAACTAAAAAGGATCTGAATTTCATATCTTAAAGGCTTGGTACTAAGGGAAAGTGTTTCCTATAGGGACCTGCCACCTGTTTAGGCGGTTGATGAGGGTCAGACCCTGCCTATCCATGGGATTTTCTAGGTTTCTATAAACATGTGAGAGGAACTAGTTTCATAATCTCATTTATCTAAATGGTTAGTAAATAATAAACTCACAAATATGTATCCTGATTTGTGCCGCCACTATTGGTGTTTGTGGAAGAAAAATTAGATTGTGGGATTTGTTACTTGGTGTTCCACCTACCAGAATGTGAGAGTGGAACCCCAATGGTCTACTATATTTTTATAGATCCTTCCCATTCTATAATAGAAATCGAAGGAAATCATCCTAAATTTTGTTATGGTGTTTCAAAAGTCACCCTAAGGCAGTGACATTAAATGGGTGATTGTGGATAGGCTGAAAAATGTAACCAACAAATTTCATTAGTATGAGTCCTTCTCAGTTGACATGATTGATAGTCTCTATTTATGACAGACCATTCACATTCATGTGATTCCTGACATCATTCTATTATACAATAACATTAGTTTTTCTTTCATATTCAATATAAAAATGTTAAATACATTTTTTCATGTGTAATTTTGTTTATATTATATAACCCTCAGACCAACATCCATTCCAAGCTCACAATATATGTATTAGAGTAAATAATGGTTGCATGAATCGTAGAAATTAATGGATCATGGAAAAATAACAATCCACATGAAATGTTTTATTATAAAAAAAATTTCCATCCGACTGTCCATATGGATCCTTATGAGAAACTCTATAGTATGTCATTTTGTTCACCTCTATGTTGGTTTAGGAAAAGAGAAGTGGTACTACTAGGATCAACCCTTATTTAGGAAACATAACCATTGGATGAATTAATCAGGTTACCTATTCCTACATCTCAGTCTATGTAGAAGTTATATTTAAATCTCTTTCACCAACCTCAAGAGTTTATGGTGGGAGATTGGGCCTACCTGTGAGTCTCTCAAAGATTAGGTCATCGAAGAATTTAGATGCAATGAATGTTGGAACCTTGATACATTGTGCTTTAAGAGATCATGGTGATATCCATGCCAGAATCATATAGGACTCATATTAATATATGTTTTATGTATATTCATGATTTATTCCAAGCCTATCAACTACATAGTTATTACCCCGCCCCAGCTATTTAATTGAATACAAAGGACATCAAATTGGAGGTTGGTTCTTGTATTTAAGAATGTCAAGATAGTATCATTGGAGGTAGCATAAAGACACACTAAGGTATAATGGTTTTTTTGGTTTTGTAGTTAGGAATTCATCACCATATGTAGTAGGATACTTGGTAATGGGAGTTTGATTTATGTTCTTAGTGGGTGGATTTATTCTTGGATACAGATCAATGACCCCTGGAAGGGAAACTCGATGATGAGTTGTCTTATGGAGGGGAATTTGTAATATCTTATTTCATCATCGAGTAATGACACCATTTAAATTATATCAAAACCCCTTGTTTTTTCATCAATTATGTTTTATAAGGAGTATGGGCTAGGATCTAGAGTTCCTATTTTTTGAGAAGATGTATGGGGAACATAATAACTGAATGGTTTGTTCTAAGCATGCCCATATAGTGTGTATATCATAAATGGGAAGTTTATGGTTATTTTAAATAAAAAAAATGTTTCCTAAAAACCAAATAGTACATGTAATTTAATATATGATCACTTTATATTGTTTATGCATGATTTTTATAATTGTGCGCAAAACCATGTGTGGTGTGGTTCTATTACATTGAAGGGATTCTCGATGGGCATGAAGTATGGATAAACTATTGAAAAACCCTATATCCAGTAAAAAAATTGATTTTTTTTTATTTTTTCCACAAATCCACATAATTTAAAATTCCACCTTTCATTTCCTTTTCTCCACATAGGATCCCCTCTTTAGCTCTCCTCCACCCCTCCCTAAGGTGGTGGATCACTTCTATTTGACATTTATTTTATTCATCGTCAATCATATTATTATTAAAATAGTAGTATTACTACTTTATTACCATATTTACTCACTTTATCTTTTAATATATTCCACTAACACAATATATAATGTAAAAACACTACATAAGAGATTTTTTTCTAGTATTCAAATTTCTCTTATTTCCGTCGAAATTTGAGCTCGAAACAATATGAGGATTCATATATGGGACCTAAGTAGGTGTTCTATTATGAATTCCCAAAAATTATTTCCATTTATAAATTGTACCATTATGCCTCAAGAAATATTATCATTGAATTACCACTAAATTTAATATTACTTTAAATTTTCACCTCAACCCCATCCTCGACATTCTATGAGGCCCAGAAAAACCATTGAATATTTTAAACCTCAATATGAACCAAACCATATAGTGAATTTTGACTATAACATATGTTAACACTATTTTAATTATAACAAAAACACTTTTTAGGGTGTGTTTAGTTTATCATTTAGGAAGACCCCTTTTTCCTATATAACCAAACCACTAGATAGGGTGAGTATGTCTTTACACATTGAATTTCATTGTCCAAATTAAATTAATTAAGTTATGATATGAAATTATTACCTTACATGGCCTTATAATTAGTTACCATTATTAATTAACATATTAAACAACATGGTTAGTTGGTCCTTTTGATTATTTACATTTTATGATTTGGTTTATTTTTATTTATGGAACACGATTACCTCATTGATGATGTGGTATGCCTTGTAAAATACTTTCGATATACCCTTTGATTATATTTGAGACCTGCTTGACATGAATGGTTTTTTTCCTTGGTTCAGTTAGAAACTCTTAGGAGTATAATTTCAAGGGTTTATTCTATATATTCCTCTAACAACCATATACCCATACATCACATGTTGATAACAGTGAGTTGGATCAACATCCTAAAGTCATGAATTATGTGTGTCTTATATGAATTAGAAACGGGTGTGTTATGTAGGAATTATGGGTCCCATTTTTTGGATTCCTTATGGTTACATATTATCGGATGCTTCAGATACTTAACTTGGGTACCTTGATAAAAATTTAAAGAACACATATTTAGATACATCCATCATAGGATGATGTAGGTATGGTTGGAAGGTATCTCAAGAAGAATCTATGATTGAAATTTTTTATTGTCACTTTTCTAGTTCAATTATTTATACATTCACAATATGGAATTTATAATTATTGATTAGTTTGTCATTAGATACCATTGTGGTGTCCTAATGAGTTTTACTTGCAACTTGGTTGAGATGCCACATGGTACCTGAGGAATGTTTTGGGATGAATGTAAGGATAAATGTAAGTACCTAGTTGTGGAAGCATAACTTCATTTTAAAAATGGGTTCTTAGAATAATATGAGCAAGTTATTGCACTGGACTCTCCTTGACATTAGATTTTTTTGGTTTTTTGTATATTTCTTTATCCTAGATCTATTTATATTATTGATTCCATTAAATTAATTATTTGTTTTATACTATCTTGGAATCAACATTGTATAATGTTGTTTTCTATTATATGTTATATTTATTTATTTATCTATATGGATTATGTATTTAGTTTAATTACCATTATCTTTCACTCTAATAAAGAGGGTATAGTCTCCACACCAACCACCATACACTGTCACTCATGGTCAATAATCTATATTGTATGGGGTGGAATGCTTGAGTCCTTCTGGAACTCTGGTCCGTTCACATGCCTATGAACTAGGCTAGGTACCTCACAAGGGTGGCCTGTTAGGATAAGAGGCATGGTGTATACCTTTGTGGGCATGGAGTTAGTTAATCTTATTGGTACATGTTAGAGTTGTTTCCCTATAACCAACTTCTATGTACATTTTGGTTACATTTATTCATGGGGTTTGAATATTAATAAACTCAAAAACACATCATGATTACTCTTATGTGCAACATTGTTTATGATATTGTCCTAAGGGTACCTATCTCACTAATAGGGAATAATAGTTCCTCTCTATAATTAAAACCAACAATTTACTTGATATTAATCTTATATATATGTTTTATTTCTAGATAATATCACTTTATGGGACAATAATGATATAGGATATTAAAGTGGAGACTCATGGGACATTGCTAACATTTCTCATGGTGTACAACATTCATAACTTCTAGAAAATGATATTATGAGAACTTGACCCACCAGTGTGAAATATACATTTACATGTGTCATTGAATTTTCTTATATTTTGATTTTTGTAAATATCCATAGCCATTATGATTATATTTAATATATATCATGATTCATTTACAATTATGTATTGAGGAATATTTTGATGACATAATCTTCTCGCGATGTAAGATACATTGGGTGCATCATGAGTGATATTATATTAATGAAAAATGTGAGAAAGGATTTAAGCCATCTATTATTTAATGAAAGTTGATATCTTGTTCTATTTGATTGTATTTGATCTGTCTAATTAAGACCATGTCCATAGTGTTTGGTTGGATCTTTTATTTCCCAAAAACCCAATAAATAAGCATCAAGAATATATGTTTATGAAACTAGAATACTACTATATTGATTAGTGATGTCATAATAAAGGTATTATATTTCAAGGTGCACATTTATAGTAGGTTACACATCATTAATGAATTAAATTATTTTAGTATGGGTATCTTAGAATGATTCAACATGCTACCCTAGGACTTTAGGTGATGTGGCCTAACAGAAAATTGTATGGGACCAAGAGGGTCATAAACTAAGTTTATTTGGACCCTCAGATATATTTTATAAGAATTTAACAATTTGAATAAATGTTATTCTCATACATGGTTTAATAATTATTCATGTTTGGTTGACCACAAATATTCATTCATTGGTTATTCAATAGAATATTTGTGAGTTTAATATTTTATAAATATTTATTAATTATTTTAGTGAATATAATATTTATTTCATTATTGGAAAATAATTCATTGATATTTGATTTTATAAATAGTAATTATTCATGGATCGATAAATATTTAGGTGGATTGGAGAACTATGTTTAACAGTAAAATAAGAAATTTAAAAATTAATATTATTTGAATAAATGGTTATTTAATTATTAAAAGTAATAATATATATTTATCTTTGTGTCTATCCCATGTAAAGTGAATAAATTTAATATTATTATTTAAAAATGGGGTTCATCAAGGATTAAGTGAATCATAAGGTATAATTCGAAAATATAATTCTCTATCCCTAGATCTATATAAACCATGTTATGACAAAACTCATCAAAGAAAATCTTAAAGCACAAAAACATCAATAGAATTATCTGCAGCCTTGGAGAGATCCACATCTACAATTCCCTCAATAATGGACATTGCTTCCACTCCACCTCCCTCCTGATTCTATATAGAACAAACAATGTTCTCCCACTTAGATAGATTCTCATGGAGATCAATGATGAATAATAGAAGCATTATATTCTTCTACGCTTGCACTTGGGGATTACATGGACAATGATCTGGGGTTTATATTGTATATATGGGTCCCCTCTAGATGGATTTTTCACTTGAATCCTCTAATTCAGTAATTATATGACAATAATTCTTCATCAAATTCGATAGTGAATAAATAAATTCAACGAAATGTATTTTTTTATTCATATTATTTATTTATTAATTATATATTAAAATATCCTCTCTTCTTCATCTCGATTTTTCTATAAATCCATATTTCATTTAATTTTGTTGTTCATGGTGTTCTTCATTATATAAATCATAGATTAATAAATGATCATGAAACTAATTTGATTTGGAATGTACCCAATATGAGCTTTCATTGCTTATAAAACCTTCATGTTGTATCAAATGTATCACATAATAATTTATACTTATTTATTTTTCATTGATTGATTAAACATACATGTTCTGAGTTTTTTATCATATTATATACATTCACTAATATTGAGTTCAATTAACATGTTTTAAACATATTAACATACATCGTTAAAACGTCATATAATCTTAAACAGATTATTAACAAATAAATAATGATTGGAGATGTTATCAATGGGTGTTATGGGTTCTTATTGATATACACATATGTACGACAAGTGACCAAAATTACACATCATGTATTGAATTTTACCACACCTAGATGTGTCATGGGATACATATCATGCCAAGTAGTAAATAACACATGGTTCATTTAATTCACACTATGTGCTGAACTAGCTATGTTGGTTCATGGTCTATCGAACCACATGTCTTGTAGTTGGCATTTACATAGATTAGTACTCATAGTTTAGTATAAAAATTCATATGTGGTCAAATATGAATCACACAATATGTGATTATGATAGGATATAACATTAATAGAAAAAAAATTATATATATCATACACTCCAAGTGACTCATTAATCTCCTCGTCCAAAATAACATATCGAGTTAGAAGGTCTGTTATGTGAACACCCAACAAGAGAAACCTAATGAATGTAGCTCTTTAGTACACATTGTGTTTCATGGATGAGATACATTATGATTATCTAGGAGTATATCTCAGATACATGGTAGGTAAATAACATCATGTGTTTCTCTTTAGTAAACATCTTGTAGTCACCTTGTAATGAAAAAAAATTGAATTATGTGTATAATAATTAATTTTATCATTTAATCCTGATGACATTGTTTACAGCTGGTGTGTGGAATATGTAATAATTTTTTTCAGAATAGATAACAAGATCCACTAATTCAATGAAATTATCTATAAATTTTGGTCAAATCATTTATTTTCCCTGATACATCATGTGATGGTCTTTTCTCCAAGAATCTTAAGATAGATATTAAACTAAAGAATGTAATTAACTGATCAAATTATTTAAAGAATGTTTATCTAAATAATTAATGAACAATTAATGGGAATTCAAGATTGAATAATTTTCCACATTCATTTCATATATTGGGATAACCATGAGACTATACCAACCTATGTATGTTATTGTTTTATTATTTTTTTTATCAAAATGGTTTTTTTGATAATTTATTAATTTTAATATTGTCATGACTTTCATTCCACTCCGCTAATTATGTAATGGATTGTATACCAGTTTTTTATTTTATGTAAAACCCCTCAACCAATCCTTTGGTTCTTCTCACCTACTGTGATAAAAAATTACAAAATTTATGGAGCGTCAATGAAAATGGTGGAGGTCCATGTTGAAGCTAAGGAGAAACAAATCAAGCAGTTAACCAAAATAATAGGTAGAATGATGTAACTCATACCAATAATGGTTTCAGGAGTGTATTCCAAATTATCAATGGTAGGTTTATCATCCACTAGGTAAACCAACTATTAAAAATATTATGGTAATTTGAATTTAGTTATTTTATTTATATCAGTTCATAGGTTAATTATATACAGATTCATATGGACTAAGTTAATTAATTAACAAACATACTAGATAGAATTAAAATAAAATTAAATAATGTTAAAAAAATTTCTTGATATGGTTATTCACCAAATTAAAATCAACATAATACTAAAAATCATGGAATAATATAAAATTTCTAGTTTATAAATAATTATAGAAATACCTGAAATAAAAATTTTATGTATGTAATGCCATCTACAACATGGGTTTGAAATCAAAACACAGTTTTAATTGATTAACCAAACTATGTTGTGGTGCATTAAATTATTAGTGAGTTTAAAATTTTATTTTTTGGTTGACATAAAATTATTATCATAAGGGTTGATCTCCTCCATTAAATATAGTTTGACTTGTAGGAAAAGTGTTGAGGAAATCTATGTCTAGTATTTTTGGATGTGGGAGTCCACTAATCAGATCAAGGAATTTTGAGTGAATGTAGTAGTAAAGTTACACCTATATATATACCATGGAATATATTGTAATAACTCCATATGACTTATGATAAGGGTAAAAAGATCCATCCCACAATAATATATATGCGATAGTATATTCTAGAACCCATGGTTAGGGTTATTGTGTTTTGAAAAAATATTTGGAGATTAATAAATAAAAATTCAGTATAAAATATATAATTCAAATGAAAACTAAAAAATTTATCTTGTTTACGTAAAAAATGGAGAGCCATGTCAGTTTGAATATATCGCTATGATCCATTTTAGAGAAGCATAACCTTCTCAATATCTCGAATTTTTTGGAATGGCATAGATTCTTACACATTTTATTATGGCATGAATGGAAATTATATATGCTTGATACCCATATTCCTAAAGACATGGAATAGAGGGTAGTGAGGAAGAACTATATATATATATATATATATGAAATTATTATATTATTACCAAGATATAAAATGTTTCATGTTATCATCCATGTTCAGTGAGCTTCTAAATTACCACAAGGATATGAAGGCATATAACATGATGCATCTCCATTATGATCTTTATCAAGAGAAGGAAAGATAAAGGAGGTGTGAGATATCCAATGAATTATTCATGGTAAAACATGGAGATCATGTTCAATTTTTACCACATATAGTCATGATTATTAGCTGCATTGACTGCATGGACATCTTGATATTTAAGATCCCTAATGAGTTGTGCATAGATATCATTATATTAGCATTAACTAAGATATTATCCAATGTAATTGTAAATATTAATATAAGAAATAGAGGTAATACTCTATCAGAACTTCTTACTCTGATTCCCAATGTTGGTAAAGAGATAGGCCATGAAAAGCCTATGATCCTTATGGTGGATAATATGAAGAATAAGGTAATGGGTTTGAAGACTAGACCCAAGTCTATGGGTTTTAAGAACCATCATTCTAATAAAAGGATGATCAAAATTTGGGAAAACGAAAAGGACATGGTATGTATTGTATAAGGAATTATAGACCACTAGGAGAAGAAATATAAATAGTTAAATAACCTTGGGGATTCTCCTGGTGCATTTTTATAGTGTGAAATCACATTATATGTACACCTTCAAAATTAGATATAACTTTTGGTTCTCAAATCGATATTCAAAATTACAATCCATGTATATTTTTGAACATTTCTATAGTATTTGTGGATTAATTAGAATCCCATGCTGTGAGTCTAGCTACTATAGCCATTAGATATTACCACATTATTTTTCCAACTGGGATGGTATTAGTTTTAAAGAACTATTATTAAGTTACTAGTGTTACTAATAAAATAATCTATGATTCTTTCCTTGAAATGGATGGGTTTATTTTGAAATTTAGAAATAAATAATGAACCTATTCCAAAAATGGAATTTGGTATTGTATAAAATAACTAAATAAAGGTATTTAAGTATTAAATTATGAAAAAATATCGATAATTAATAATGAATCAAGTTATCATACCACATTTGACACTCAGTTGTGGAATAAACCTCTTGGAAACATAAATGGTAAGAATTTGAAAAAACCTTATCTAAATTGTAACATAAAATATTTATAGATAAAACAACATAATATATATCATTCTTGTTTATAAATAAAAATAAACAAGCCACCATTTGGGGGAAAAGGTGAAAGGTTCATAGAGAATTTAGATTTGGTAAAAACTGATCTGTGTGGACCCTTTCTAGTTTAATATATATATATATGAATATTTTTACAACATTATTTCTACTAATGATTTTATTTTCTAATTTATGTGGAAAAAGATAGAGTATTTTGATAAATTCAATGATTTCATGAACAAAGTAGTGAATAAACATTGCAATAAGATAAAAAAACATTGATATAATTATGGGGTTGAGTATCTTAACCAAGATTCTATCGACATTCTAAGGGAGTGTGGGATTCTATCCCAACTAACTCATTTTTATTCACTACAGTGGAATGGTGTTAGTGAAAGGAGGAACATTACCTACAAGGTGAGGTTTATGAACATTCAGGAAGTTCATCCACTATCCTTTTTGGTACATGCATTAAATACTACACCACAAATTATAAACTAAGTACCAACTATGGTGGAAAACCGAATTCCATATGAATTTATATATGGAAATAAATATATGTCATCATATATATGTACATGGTGTTGTGAAACTTTTGTTATGGCTATCTCATGAATGAACTAACACCCCAGGGAATAAAGTCTATATCTCTATGATATTTCAAGAATATATAAGGAAGTTACATATATGATACCCTTGATCAGAAAGTACATATAGAATAATAAGACATATTTATTTTGAGGGACCACTTATTTAGGAAGGATAATGAGAGAATGTTTAACTTCAATGAAGTCAATTATCAGGATACACATGAGTTGGTGCATGAATTGATTCCACAGGTCCTCATGGAAGAGTTTGTTCCTAAAACCAATGTTATATATAGGGGCACCCAAGAGTTCACATAACAAGAAAGGTTCTGTTTTGTAGTCATTGAGGACGGTGACTTGTTATTGGTTAATAATAATGATCCTATTTTGTGAAAGGAAATTTTATATAGATAAAAATATTTATGATAGAATCAATCCATGAATTTTTAGGTACATTCTTTATATCGGATCCAATTTTGGGTTTTTTTAATCTACCTATTGAAGTAATGATTATTTGTGAAAATGGGTATTCAAGAAAAAACACAACATGGAAGATAGACTGAGTACCTATAAATATTATATAGTTGATAAATATTTTAAATATAGTTGATATATATATTGTGATTTAATATTTTCTCTTGTAGTAATGTTTAAATCCCTAAGATTTTTTTTTCTAATATAGCATTGTATGAAAATGATATTTATAAAATGGATGTCAAAATAGATTTTCTTAAGGGAAACCATTAGTAAAAAATATTTATGGAACAAATTAAAGGGTTTATAAAAATAGAAAATTATTATAAGTTATAAATGTATGAGAGATAAATTTAAGCATTGAATAAATAATATAAGTCATGGAATATTTGGTTTGATAAAGCCATAAGTGATTTTGGTTTCATAAATAATAAATGTGAACCCAATTTTTAAAAGTGTTTTAGTGGGAGTGTGTTCATCTTCCTAGAAGGATATATTTATGACATATTAATTATTTAAATGTCATATTAATCTTACAATTATTCTAGGACTCATTAATTATGTTCTTCATTATGAAGTATAGAGTTCCCAAATATGTTTGGATATTTTTTTGTCAATTATGGTTGTTAATGTAATTAATGAAATGATGTATTCATTTATTTATTAGAGTATCAAATCATTAAGACTGAGGTGTTACCATGATGGTTACATGGTGAAGGTGATTGGAGAAGCTTCTTGGATTACATTGCTGGAAAAGTTCTAAACATACCATTCATGTGACGATTTTTGGTTAGTTACTCTTGAATACAATGTTAAGGACTATAAATTTTATGTGTTTACTATATAACTTAGAAGAAGGGAATATAATGACATAAAAATCATATATTCATGAGCTAGATCTATGTGTAATCCATCCGTATGTACCTATGCATAAAGCCTTCTATAAAGCAGTGTGAAAACAGACCTGGATGAATGTTGATTCGAATTATGAATCTAGAAGAGTAGAAAATTAAATTAAAAACTCAATGTGGTGAGTTCCCATTTGGTAAAACATTATTGGGGATCGTCTTTATGTGTTTGAGAAGTCTCAAAAATTTCTAAAAGTGTTTTTATGTGATTTTGAGTGATTGAGATCAACTGGAGATCAATTCTAGGTTCCATGGTTTGAAATGAAAGAAGTCTCTATATTTTATGTTCCACTAATGCGAATTCTAGAAACAATGGTGAATATACAAATTTAAATTAACCACAAATGAAAATATTTTCATTCATGAAGATCCACATATGTGAGATATACGATATAGCTGAAATTTTGAAAAATTATAATACATATTATATCTATATAACCATATATATGAACGGAGCTACACATATCCAAATTCTACTATGTATTTGAATTTAGGAACCATGCATGTAATTTAAACTCCTCAGATTCATCTCAGAAACATATCTAAAATGTTTCATATTTGATCCCACACAAGAAAATTTATACCATTAAAGTGGATGAAAGCTTGTATAATGGAATACATCACAAAGACAAACCTAATTATGTTAGGTGAAATTCATGTAATAGAATTCCCCTTACATAATGGGTGATAATTACATACATATTGATTTAGATAATCTAAATAGTTTATCAAAAGGTATGATGCAACAGTTGTTCAATCATGGTATAGAAATCAGAAACACTCATAATAGTGTGTGATACATGATTAAGAAAAAATAGAAGTTGATCTTCATCAAATGTAAGGCAAGATCAAAGAAGAATAAAAAATAAAGTTTCCATGATTATAAATTCTGATGAAAGTAAAATATGATTATTTTTGTGTAATTCATTCAGGATCAAAACATCATGATGCATATTTGAATGAGGATTTGGGTGAGTTTAAAAAAATATTTAGGTGAAGATATGATATTTTTATTATTTGGTGCGGAAAATTAGTTCCACGTATTTTCAGGAATATGGAAAATGAAGATCCAAAAAATGATGAACTTTTATTTATCATATCTTACATGATATTTTTCTAATTATGTTTGAGTATTTGAGAAGAAAAGAGAAAGAATACCAGGAATCTAACTAATACTTAAATGAGTTTCATGACATATAAATATATATGTATTGTATGATTTTTCTACTATTGAAAAGATTTGGAGTATATATTTTTTATAGCTCTTTGAGAATATGAAACTATTTTTACTATATATATTTAGTTATATCATTTTTCCAGTATTTTTCAAAATTGTGGTATTTAATGATGGGTATTCAAGGAATAAACCTTAGGATGAAAAATAAACACACATGGATTCATAATAATTTTAAATAGGTATTATATAATTATATTTTAATATTATCTGATATTTTATCCCCCCCAATAAACCATTTATGGTATTTGGAAATGAAATAACACACTTAATGATTCACTGATTCATGTGAATGAAATAAAATATCTAGGATTGATATTTAAATTGATGAAGGAGGTATTGTTTTTGAGTGTTGGAATATTTTTCACCTATGATATAAGATGTTTCTTGATATTTGAATATCCATCTAAAAAAGAATAATGATTTGTTGCATGCTATAATGAATAAGAAGAAGAATAGTAGAAATAATATGATATAGTTCTAAATCTTTAGAATTTTTGTGACTCAAATAGAAATTTAAATGATGATTATATCCACAGGTAAATGATTAGTGATCATAAGTTGAAGAATAGATTACAATGATCCAACGTACTAATAATTTAAAGATATGATTTTACCAAAGTTTGTTATGTTTAGTTTTAGTGAAGATATTCTAAATATAACAGAACATATTTAGTTGAATTTTGTGAAGTGATGATGAGTAGTGACAGTGCTTAAGGAGTTATTCTTTAGAATATATTAGAATTCAAAGACTCAATTGCATGAAAAATATGAAATGATCTTATAGTTGCATAAGCTTCATGTTTTTAAATGGTGGTTTACTTCAAAGTAAAATCCTGAAATTTAAAAAAATTATATATATGATGGAAATCCATAGAAACTATGTGATGTTGGTTTTTTAGAGAATTTGTGGTGTAATTTCATTAAAATAGTGTGAAGCTATTGTGATTAATGTAGTGTAATTATTGAAAAGAATGTCCTACGAGACATAGGTAGTTGTTGGTGTTTTATGAACTGAACCCATTATAATATGTGATTGATTATAGTTGAAAGTCATTGATTGGGGTGTCTAATTAATCACTGAAAGAATAAGGTATTTTTAACGAATAGTTTAAAATTTATCCATATCTTTTATTAAATTTGATATAATCCATTGTATTATATTGTTGATTACTAAAAAATAAAAAAGATCCAATTTTACAAATTGAAAACTGATGTTGAATTTCAACAGTTATAAATGTATCGAAGAAGAATTAAGAATTGGTAAAAATTAGTCTACACATTATTGACCCCCCATATTAGGTGTCCTCATAGATCCTATAATACATATAAATTGGTATCAAAGAAATGGTTACCTATGATTGAATATATTATTAATACCAACAAAATTTAATTTGCTGAGTAGAGATTTCATTTGTTTGAAAAAGTGGCTCTAATGGAATATTTAAATTTTATATCTGTTAAAAAATAATTTAAAATTAAATCCTAGAATTTGAGAAATAGGAAGAGGATACTAGAAAAGAAGATAATAAATAGTTTAGAAAAGAAATATTATATACCATCAGAATATGATAATAAGTAAGGAAACGATTTAGTTGTCAAATATGTTGACTATTTTTCTTCTAGTGAACCAGTATCAAGCTATCATGATGATGCACTAAAACTAATGAAAACCAGTATTTTTTGGTTAAGGGTAATCTATAGAATATTGTGATTGAATTAGTGATCTATAAATTAAAATTCATTAACGTACTTCAGAATGATTTGTCATGGGTAGAATAATAGGTCAATGTAATGGAAAATGTAATGACCATGAATGTTAGTAAATCAGACCCTCTCTTATGTCTTCTTAAAGAAAATGGTGAATTAGGTGTGCTTTGTAATGAATATATCCCTAAATTAATGAAAATTTAAAATATTTATATGTTAGAAAAAAATTATTTTATAAAGTATGTTGTAAAATAATTTGAAAATATTTATAAGTACCCTATTGATGACAAATGTGCCCAACTAGAAGACAAACTAAAGGGGTAAAATATCTAAATAATTATCTATTAGAGTGATCAATAATGAAGCATAATAATACGAAATATTTGAGGAGTAATAGGGAGGTTATGCTGAGATCAGTGAAAGACAAAAGGATAAATCTGAACCTGAAATTCTAAGAGATAAGAAATTGATTAAAAGGTCTAGAAGAGGAAAAATCTTGAGTATCTTAATCTGTTGGAATGAAAAGAGATACACGAATAAACTTTTTCATTAATATTAATACATTAAATAAGGCTAAAATTTGTATAAAAGAGAGATTCATATAATTTGGGAATGTTTCAACCTCAATCTCTTGAAAAAAGGTAGCCCAATGGTAAGTTAATTCTGATGGTACGAAATTTGGATTTTTCATATATTCTAGAAAAAATGTAACAACTGTTGAACTGTGGATGAGAAAAAAAATTATCACATCCACTAATATGTTAAAAAATTAGGTGAGTATGTCCTATAGAATTCCACCCCCATGTATCCAAAAAGATTGCAGATCCTCTCTAAAAATAGAAAAATTTTCATGCAAAATAACCTACACCAAAAATGAAAAGAGAAAATTTAATTATAATGTGTACATGTTATTGAATTTTTAGACACATATAAATTGATTTATAGAATAATATATTACTATAAAATGTATCCAAATGTCTTAAATATTGAGTTTAAACACTGAGGAGAGGAGAAAACCTACTTTAGTGAAGAAGACATCATAGAAAATGAAGAATCTATATTTGAAGAATAGATTTTAAAGACTTGAAATTATATGTGTTATTTTCATGATTGGTGGTCATAGATAGATAATGGTAAAACATATTTAGGTATCATATAAGGATTCCAGTAGAAATGGTATCAAAAAATTCTAAGAAATGGGTTAATAAAACAATTTTTTTTTTATCTCAGGGGAAACATTTATGGAGTAGATAGCTAAAACAAATACCCCCAAGAATGAAATAAAAAAGGAAGAAGGGAGGTTCAACCTAAAGGGAATAAGTGATTATATTTTTTTAATTAAATGGGGTCATAAAATCATTCTTATATTTTTTTTAAAATGATTTGATGTTTTTGGATGTAATTCAATGTCTTTTCCCTTTATAAATTTCCATGTTTTCTCACATGATCTGTTGGATTTTTCATGCAATCAGTTCATTTTTTCATGTGATTGGTTGGTTTGTAGAAGTTGTCAATTGGTACTTCATATGTTTAGTTGGTTCCTTCATGTTTTTTTGGTTCAATCTTTTGATCCTTTTCTCATATCCATGCAGTCAATCCCATCTCATTATTAATTCAGTAATTTGAAATTTTTTCCAACTTTAAAAAATACCCAGATTTAAAAAAAATGTAAAATATATTGTTAATATGAATATGGTTTTAATGAGTTAAATATGAGAATTTATTTACTATTTCAAAGAGTATAATTAAATCTATTCATTTTATATATTTTAAATCTTATAAATGGGACATGATTTATAAATTTTATTAGAATTGAATTAAATTAAAATTTAAAAGTGTTGTTGATCGTGTTAATGTTTGGATTTTTTCTGGTGTCTTTATCATGAATTTTATTGTATTGTATTTCCTCAGTATTTTTATTTTCTTATTTACTTTTATTTTTTAGAGACAAAAACCTTATTCTTGAACCTCTAAGTCATCTTCCCCACACCTAAATCATTATTGGTCATGACTCTAGACATGTACTATATGATGGTCTCATTCCTATTTTCTATAACATTGTGTCATGATTGAGGTAAATTTTTTTATCTTTCATATTCTTACGTTATCTATATGCATTGTATGATTTTTAAATAAATTACCTTCACAATATCTAAATGAAGACATCATTTTCCATTTCCACAATTTTTCATGAAACCCATTTCGGAACTTTTTAATATATAAGGGATCCTTGTTCAATATTATTTTATTCATATGTTCAACTAAAATGATTTTTTTCTTGTGTATGGATTGAAAAAATTAACTAATTAATATAATGAACAATAGTAAATTGAATTTGAAAGGAAGGAGTGAAATAAAATGTGTTGATCTATTTTCTTATTATTTATATTTTTTCTCTTAAAGAATTATGACTATCTTGATATGAATATTTTAGATATTATAAAATTGTAAAACACTATTTTGGATTGATAAACCATATTTTAAATTATTGTTTAAATTCACCATTCATAAAAAAGATAAATAGTTATATTAGGTTAATAATTTATTTTCTATGTAATTATGAAACTGTGTGAAAAGACCTACGCATGAGAATATGATTTAATTTGAAAGACCCTTATAAATGGATTAAGGATTTATAATGTTTTAAAATATATTTTTCATATACTGATTTTATGTTTCCAATTATTGTTGTGGTTGTTTTGAATGTGTGGGTTGGTAGGATGAAGTTGGTGACTAGTTTAGATGTGGAATGTGTTGTGGGTAGTGGAAGTTTGGTAATTGATATTTGGTTATGGTAGCGAGATTTTTGGATTGTAGAAGTGAAATTAGAAGGGTATGTTCTTTGTTTCTATGTTGTGAATTTTTTTAGTATCATGGTTGAGATTTAATATGATGTTGAAATTGGTGAAGTGGAAATGGGTGTGTATTGAAACATACAAGTAGCAATTGGTCTAACGAATTGTATGATCAAGAAATGGTTTGGATTAAATGGAAAATAAATGAAGATGTCGTTCTTCATGGATTTTCATCAAATATAATGTCATAATGAAAAATTAATGAATAGTTGATTGTATTGGAATAATCTAGAATGGGATTGAATCTGTAATTGAAATAATGGAATGTGTGTTGTGTATTGTTTTTTTCTGTGGTGGAGTTGCATTTAGATGTGGAATTGTGTGGTAAATTTATTATGGTGTTAAAGATATGATATATATGATGAATAATTGTTTTTAAACCTTATAGTTAAGGATTCAATGTTTTTTATATAAATTTATATATAAATGTATTTTCATGTTACTTTTATATGCACCCCACCTACATCGAGTACTATATACAAACTCCATTTGGGGGGGGGGGTTCCACGACATTTAAATGGTCATGAATGTATGAATGATTTCCCCATATTCTTAACTCTTCATCAAATAGTAGTATGTGGTGATCGTTTCTAGTTGGTGGTGAGTAACACTGGTGATGGTGTAGTTGGTCCCAATGCACAATGATGAGAGGATGTGATTTTTAGTGGGGGTTCATCTGTGGTATGAGAAGGTAAAAATATTATTTACTTAATATTCATGATACCTTAGTACTTTTTATATGTGTTTATTAATGAATTTTTGTAGATATGACTGTGGTATAAAAGATTTATATGATAACATTAAAGCTAGAATGGTATGTTGGGCCTTGGGGAGGCTGTGATAGGTAGGATTGTGACCCTATCCACTCCATAAATGGAAAGATATGTGGTGATGAGATGGATTGGAAAGAATGGGAGCATATTATATTTGATTTTGGGGTTTGAGAGTTGCAACTCGGTGGGGGAAGTGGTTGTAGGGAACCTTTATCGATGTTTTTATGGGGGTCATGAATGATAGAATTATAGGTGTTCTGATCAATATGTATTTTATCATAACAGTTCATTCCATGATTTTCAATGTTCAATGTTTATTTAGAATATATTAGGGTCTTCATATATTTGTGCTATTACTATAGAGGTTATGATCAACATCAGTCCTAGTTCCTGAATGTTCATGAAGGTCAGTTTGGTTTGGGGGGTTAGGCCCCTCTACAATCATTCCAACAGTAGATCCCACGAATATTTTTTTAGTAACTGATCTGAGATGGAGATGGTAGAGGTCAATTCTATGATGTTCCTATTCCTTAGGTACTGATATGGGGTTATGTCTACAAAGGTCCCCATTAGTGTGGAAAAGAAGTTGTACATAGTAAGTTGTATTCTATAGAGGTTCCAACTCAAAAATCACAGAAGGTTGTTTGAGGTATGATTAGATTATCATCTACCTAATTTTATTCATTGACTGATACTTGATATTGAATCTCATTTTTAACACCAACTCTAGTCTATGTGTTCATACAAGATATGGAGAGGATTCTAGTTCCTCTATTGTTTTCCCAAACATTTGGGGGTTAGTCATGCTTTTTTGATTTGTGCTATGATACTGAATGATTTTGTGGTAGCATCAGGCAGTGGAGATTTTCTTCTTATTCTATATAAAGCTAAATGATTTATCCTTGGCATGTAATAATTGTATTATATTCATGTGGTTGCAGAATATTTCTATAAAAGAGTTTTCTATTATGGTATAGTGGCCTGATGACTACTTTTCATTGATGATAAGAGAAATAAAAGGGGAAACAAGATTGTAGGGCCTCTTCTATCTCAGTTGAGGATGTTTTCATTAGATCTCCATGTGGAATACATCCCTATAATTTTTTAGTTTTTTCAAAATGTATTCCAAGATGATGTTGTAACACTACCCCTTAAGAATATGTTATTTTTTATATAGATTTTCAATAGGTACCTCCACAATTTCAATGACTCCATATCATATGGAACCCATGATGCTCTGTTATTTGTGAATCCAGATTGATTATTCACTATATAAATAATTCCTCATATCCATTGCATCCCCTTCGGGTGCTCTATTTTTATTAATAAATAATTTAAAAGATTTTATGTGGGTTTTATAGACAATTATAAGATAAATTAGGTGGCATTCATGAAATGTTACCCTTTCTAAGAATATATTGTATATTTGAATAGGTAAAGGGAGCCACTTGTTTTTTGAAATCTATATGTGGTCTGGATATCACCAAATTTGGGTGAAGGAGGAGGATATATTGATGAGTACCATCTAGTGAATGTATTGGAACTTTGTGTTTGTGTTCATGTCTTTTATGGTCCCAAAACATGATTTCTATTCAGGGATCTAATTAAATATATAATACATGAGGTCTTGGACCGGTTGATGATCATGTAAATTAATGACATCCTCATATACTATATGTTGGAGGGGGTATGTATCACATATCATAACTATCATTAAAATTCTTTAACACCATCAAGACTATATAAAGATATACATGTGAAATATTTGGACACATGGGATATATTTATTTATAAATGTGGTGTCTCAGTAAGGTGTGGTTATGGACCCATGAAAGATCAAGGTGGTTGTTTCATGGGATGTACCGAAGAATGTAGCTGAGGTTTAGAGATTCCTTGGGTATAGAGGTTATTATAAGATTTTTTTTCTTCAAATTCTATTATATTGTAACCCCATTGATCTATTTCATTGGGATAGTCTATATTTTCAACTAAAATGATCGGTGATAGGTACCTTTGGATTACCATAATTAGAGGTTGACCAGTTCCCCTATGCTTTAGTTTATAAAGGAAGGGGTATTGTTTGTTGTCTTTTTTATGCTTCTTATTGGGGATTGTGATGTATATTGATAAATAAAAGGTAGTGATGTAATGTCTTGGATTTTTCATGTATTTTTTTAAATATTATACTGATTAATTTGGATTCAAGGCCCTAAGATGGCATGCGATTCCATGACTTGGTGTATCCTAAATAAATGATTATAATATATTAAATATATTAAATTGAATTCACAAATATTTTTCCTAAAAAAGAAGAATATATTATAAAAAAGTTCCTAGATAATAAATCCAAGTTAATTGTTTAAGTTATAATGTATTTTTTTCCCATAGGTGTGACCTAACACTAGTCAGCATGGGTTGTTTGTAAAAACTTTCTAATGGGCCTGAAAGATAATAAAATAAATTGAATAAAATTAATTAATTATTCTTATGTTAATGCATTAATTATAAATATTTAACTATATCCTTATGTTATAAATATAGGGTTATTTATATAGCCCAATAACCACTAGAGATTTATTAGAGAGAACCGCTCGATAATCCCATTGAACAAATGACGATGGAATTACAGATCGAAGATTGATGCTACTATGATTCAATGGATCATGCCTACATCAACAATGGAACAAAAATTATTCATTAGAAGCCAATATAAACTGACGTAGTTTGCATGTTAATGTTATGTAATTCCTCGTTCATTATTGTTATGATGAGCATTGACTAATTAACAAAAATATTGGCATGCGGATCGATCATTATGAGAGATGGGTCTATTTGTGGCATTTTGATTGAGATTTTCATATATATGATATTTATTGATTTCATCGATTATAGTTCTAACAGAAATTAGAAATGATTTATATGAATATCAATCTTAGTCTATTCCTCTTGATTGATTATTTCTCCCCCTATTTATTGTTTTTCAAAGGTGTTCTCTGTTTGGCCCGTGACCCAACAAATCTAAATCAGTCAATAAATGCACACCTATTCCTTGGTGAAATAATAAAAAAATTTAGATATAGGATTAACTCAATATGATGGTGGTACGGTGATAGAGACAAATAAATTCGAACAATAGTGGGTTCCAAATTTATCATTCTTCAGTGTGGAACGAAGAATGAATGATAAATCATTTTTTCAAACATATTTGAAAACAGGATCAGTTTTCTAGAGACAGAGAGGCTCTAATTGGAAAATTCTATTATACTTGTGTCATTAGGCATTGATTTTGAGGTGATGTTATACTAGATTCATGTAATATAAAGAAAAAGGTTTCTAGAAAAACCTGATACACACGTTGTGTAGTCCTTGGATATATGGTGTGTAACCCCCTTTGAATGACTAAGTGTGTACCTGAAGGAGTACATGTATAGTGTTGGAGTACACAGGTTTCTTACATAGAGTGTAATCCACCATAAGGAATATATAAAATCTTGTACATGGGTAACCCCATGTACTAGTAAAGGGGCACAGATACACAGGTTGACACCGTCTACTGGCACACAACTAGAGTACATAGGCAGGACTCGAGATATAGATACATGTCAGGTAATTCCACTACACGTTGTGTACTCTTATACTGCATGCACAAATTTTAAATATAACATTCTATTTTTCATGGGTAGTACCGAGGGTCAAGTTACATGTTGTCTACCCTTACTACATATTGTGTACTCCTTCTTACATGGCATGGATCCCTTGTCCTCTGTATATTGGAAATGTTTCCTTAGGGTTTATTCACCTAATATTTTACATAAGGGTAGGTGACAATCATTTCCTACTCCTATGACTATGATCCCTTATGCAGGACTTCGTGGATAGACATTTTTGGAATCCCCTAAGAGGCATAGAGTCAGATCCTCTATTCATCTTTATTCCTTTGGTGATGTTCTTGGTATAAGCATCACCAATCCTACCGAAAGATGTTCCTCTCTTTAGCGAGTTACTCCATATGGATTTTATGGTATTACCCCATGTCCTTGGCTATGATATTCATCTTTGTATATTATCTATATTTGCACTATTGGCGTGATATCTCTTTCTCATGGTGAGACTCAACAAGTAGTACCTCTCAGATGGATGTCATCAGTGCTACTAGTCTCATGACTGTGTTCTTCCAATTGAGTGTGTCGTGGAATCTTCGAGCTGGAATCCAAGGGATAGTATTATATGGTCATGGATTACCTATAAAGTTTTATTGTCTTGTGAGTATATATGGATATTATTGTTATATGTACTATAGAAATATACCTGTGTGAATCTGACTATACATTCTTTTGTTGTACTGCTCTGTGGTTTTGGGGTGTCCTACTGAGTATTGATATACTCACCCCTGCACAGGATTTCCCCACTCATATCGTATATTCTAAAGATAATAGAATTTATGATATAGTCATTGGAGACCTAGGACAAGATAGTTCTTAGTGAGACCAAATAGGCTAAGCTGTGTTCATGCAGTTTTCTGATAGTAGTCTCAGTACCAATACTTTAAAGTAGGAATTGTGTTACAAACTCTTTGTGGTGGGCTTTTATTTAAACATGTTTACATTACTTTCTATCTTACTATGGTTGCGGGATTTATACGTATGTATGTATGGTTACATAGTGTTTTTTATAATTGAACATTTTTATGGTCTTAGAGATATGCGCGTTTGTACAGGTACTTAGGCTAAAGCATCCCATGTTAGTGATATGATTTCTCAACATGATAGAGAAAAATTATGTCATTATTTTTAATCAAATAATGATTAATTTATGATAACTTTAAATGATTAAACCCATGTATTTTAATGTTTAATTAAATTAATGGGAAATTTTTATTATATAATGAAAAATAAGAAAATTTTGGAAAGTGATTAATTTTGGGTTTTTGATAGATTTTTATATCAAGGGTATTTTTGTAATTTCATTAAAAATATAATTTCTAATTGAGAATTTATTTTGGAAATACATACATTATTTCTTTAAACTTTTTATTCTGGACTAGTGGATGATTATAGCATCTTAAGGACATAAAAACCAATAAAGTTGAGGAATTTTCTGGGTGGACAATACGGACATCACCACCGTAATGGAAGCTCCTCTTCTTATATAAACCTCTAGTAGAGATTATTTCACATAGAATAGAACAAAGAAACACAGTCACATTTATAAAATTAATCTCATTGAGTTCTGATTTCATTAAAGTTTTCATTGGATGCTACAATTTTCAAGGAAGCTTCCTAGAACATTCATCCTTAAAAAGTAATAGTCAATTATAAATCATAACTCATACATGTTGTGAAAAATTGAGTCTAAATTTTGAGATATGATATTGAATAAAATTGGGAAAAAATTTTATGAAGGGGGCCACACACGAATAATCACTTTAATGGTTTAAAAACGTGACATCTTTTGGATGATAGATTCTGCTTATAAAAGGAGAGTATTTCCAACCTCTCAAATCATTCAATTCCACTCCATCTCATTCGAGGCAAAAAGGAAAATATCTCCACCAAGGGTGGATGGATGAAAATATCCCCATTTTATTCTATTTTTCATTTTTTTAATTTTCTTCATTTTTTTTTATTTTCAAATATAATTTAAATTTTAGATTTATTAATCCAAGCATTTATGTTTCTCAATCCATCCCAAAATTATTTTTCTCAATTATATTATTTTAGTAATAAGTATTATTATGATTATTATTATTATTCATGTTAATATTAACAATAATATTATTATTATTACAATTATTATTATTTTTATCACTTTTTTAATTTTCAAATTATTTTTTCAAACTATTTTTCCACGCTATCTCCTTTTGAAAAAAAAATTTCTTAATTATAATAATATAAATTATTATAAATTATTATTATTATTATTTTAATAATTATTATAAATAATTTATTATTCTTATTCTCTCTCTCTCCTCTCCCCCCGAATTCCATCTATCCACCATTGTGATCACTTATTCTAAAAAATGAGAGACTAACCCCAAGGCTTGGCCTGAGGGAATGTCACGGAGTTCCATTGTTTTCATTAATGTTTTTATAAGTTTTTTTGTATATTTGAGTAGAATTCATGGGTGAGGAAAATGTCCTTGATGTGGTGATGAATCTCAATGACATGTAACATTATGTATTTATATTCTTGAAGAGAATAGTGATTCAAACATAAGATTTCATGGTAGGATTATCAAACTGAAATAATCATATAAACTAGATTAATGATTGACCCAAATAATAAACCACAAAACCAAGTTATTTATTCATCAACTCATTATTTTATTTTATTGAAAGATTTATTATATTTGGAAATAATAATAAACCCGAAAATATTTTCATTGTTTTCATTAGATAATAAAAAATGAAAAGAGATAGTATAGGTGATATAGAAAACACAAGTGAACCACACTGAAAGGCTCCTCATGAAAGATAACCCTAGTAATCCACTGTGCTGCTCTAGAAAAATATAATTGCTTTTCTTCCACGCATTTTGATAGACATGTGTCAAAATTGGTGTCGTTGACGGGGATCCAATCAATAGTTCATTTAATTTGTCTATTTTCACATCTTAGGTAATTTCATTTTTTTTAAAAAAACTAAAAAAACACTTCCAAGTTGTATTAAAATTGTAATTATTATGCATGGAAAAACTACTCATAGGTGTAGCGACAACAAGAAGATGATGATGATTTTAGAAGATCTCAGGTGCAAGAAAATACAGAAAGCATTGAACAACTAACTAGGAAACCCAATAGGTAATTTTATTATGTTTATGCATTAATGGATAAACCCACCCCTAAGCCATGTCAAGAACATAATAATATGGTGGAAAAAATTTTAATACTTAACTAGGAAATTGAAGAACCTAAGGAGGCCATGGAGGAAGAGTTACCTTCTGAGCTACAATTGGAAGATCAACCAATATTGTATGAATAATTTATCAAATTTCAAGAACAAATAAGTGTACCCTTTTGATGCAATGAAAAAGTGCCAATAAATTAGAAGGAAGACACAACCCTAGTGGGGAAATTTGAAGTGAAAATGGAGGATTATGAATACCTACCACAATCAGCTAATAGTCTTCTCCAAAAGTCACTTACCACTAAGGAAGATATTGAAGGTGAACCTTCTTAGCGATTTGATACGTTCTATGAATATATATATTTGGTTATTATTGAATCTGAATTGTACCACAGTCCATATTATGTTTACTATATGGAATCAAAAAATCAATGCTATGTCACGTAGGATAGATAAGAACATGAATGTGCACCTCCTAAAGAACATATTGAGATCCTTGGACATGTTGAGTATTTGTTGAAGGAATTTCATAAGGATATGATTTTGTATTTTCTTAAGGAAACCATGAAAAAAACTACTTACATTAATGGGTAATAAATTGATATTTATACATTATGTTTTAATTTTATTCAAATAGAATTACACTCTAACTTTCCCTTTGAATGTTATTTTATGCATCAAACCTAGAGAAACCACTAGACATAGAAGTAGTGGATTCATAATTACAAACCAATAAAGAGTGTGATTCACACATTATCCTACCACCACCAAGAAATATATACCTCATTGTGAAGGGTTAGGTGATTGTGTACACTATCCATGGATCATTACACACCCAGAAGGATGAAGAACAAGATGGGAAAATCCACATGTGGTTGTTCAAATCAAATAAGATTCATCCTCAATCAGATTTTCAGAAACCGCTGGTACTCCCCTCCAGAGGTAGTAGATATTTATGGCCCACTAGTGGATCATACAAATACTTATCCCTTACTTTATTTCCATTAATTTAGATTTTATTTCATTTCATATGAAGTATTTCAACATGCATCCCCCTCCCTCTATCTTTTTTAGCTAAAAATACTTGATCCTTGTGCTTGATTGTATAATTCTATTTTGTAGGTTCATGATTGAAAATGGAATCCTTAGATGATGAAAAAAAGATTAATAAGCTTTAATTTATAATGTATTTTACTTTTATTGTTTAAAATTTGAAATTACATAACTTTTTTACAAATAGTTATTTGAGCTTTCAATTAGAATTGCATGACCATACTTTAATTAATTCTTTACATGTTCTATCTAAGAGACATTAGTTTCTTAGGAATCCTATAATTCCATGTTTCATATTTCAATATTAATGAGATTGAATGTGTAAAATGGAAAATTGAATGTTTAATTTAAAGAATGTATACTGGAATGATGACTCATGATTTGAGGGAATTGATTGATTCATGTAAATGAAATTACCTAACCATATTTTTTATGCTATGATTTTACGAAATTCATGTTTATTGATATGTTATTATTATACATGCCTAGAGGGACTTTCCAAAATTTTATTTATCATTCCCAATAATATTTATAAACCAAATATTTTGAATTTTATCTTCATAAAATTTCTTGAGTAATCTTGGGACATGTCACCTGCCATAACTTTTGTTGAATCTTGTCAAAGTTATGACTGTACAAAAACACATTTAAAATGATTACAACAACTTTTGAAAGGACCTTATCCTTAAGACACCATCTTTAAATGAATAATTATTTTATCCCATGTAGACCGTGAATGAACTTTATAGGGATGAGCCATGTCTCAATCCATTTTTATCGATGCTTACCCAACTCATAGAATTTTCATGATATTTTAAAATTGAACTATGGGGTTAAAGTGAATCATGGTTGAAGGGATGATATATCATTTAATGAATATGTGTTGGGGTTATTTTTTTGGAATTGTAAAATGTTGTGGAATCCTTTTTTATACTATATTTTTCAACTCGTGAATAAAATATTAAAATAAAAATAAAAAATATAAAGAAAAAAATGGGTTGTGAGTTGGGAAATCCAAAAATCAAAATTTTCGAGAACGATGATCATCAGATCATCAGTGGTTTTCTTATGGATTTTAGTTTTGATCTAATAATAACTTTTGAAAAACTAAATAAACAATTAAAAATTCAAGAGGGTGCATAAGTCATTCATTATTCTTATTTGATTATAATATTTACTTTGAGTTTTTGGGAAATGGGTGTTTCTACTTATAAAGGGAGAATTTACTTACAATTTTTGATATCATGAATTGTATATAGTAGATAAACATACACCTTGAGCCTGAATTTTTAAATTATAAAATCCTACCAACCATAATCCTCAGATTCATTTGAATATTTATTGAAAGTCCTCATGATTTTATGTTTTTTTTGTCTTTACAATGTGCAGAAAGTAGTTCATTTACAATACTATGGATAAGGAACATGTTACCATGATATGAGCATAAATATACTTGATTTTTATCATGATTGATGATAGAAAATATTGAAAAATGAGCTATATTGGGATTTATTATCTTTAATAATATTTAATTGAGGATCTTGAATGAATTAAAGGAGTTCTATCATTTTGTAAAGGGGAAAAGTAAAATATGTGAATTATTGGTTTCTTGAAAAAATTTGAAATCAAATTGATATTTTATGTGGGTTATTAATATTTTATTTTAAATAGAAAATTGTATGATTATATTGCATTAAAATTTGAATATTAATAACATTGGGGACCTATAGTTTTCAATGATGATATTTTATGCATGGAGACAAACATGGTTTATGTGTGGGGGTATTTGATATAGTAAATTAATGTGCATTTTTTTCATAAAATTATGATGAACTGTTAATCTTTTTAAATGATAAAACCCATGTATTTATATTATTTATTAAAATAATGTTTAATTTTTATTATATCATGAAAATGAAAAAAAATTTGAAAGGTGCATAATTCTAGATTTTTGACAGATTTTTAAATCAATTGTATTTTGGTAATTTCATTGAGAATATAACTAGAAATTGAGAGAACATTTTTTTAATCTTTTATTTTATTTCCATAAACATTTTCTTATAGCGTAGGGGCTGATTCGAGCATCCATAGGTCATAAGAAATCAATGAAGTGACAGTATTTTTCGAGAGGATAGCATGGACCCCACCATCGTAATGGAAGCCCGTATCGGCATACCCATATCCAATGGAGGTGATTCCAACTAAAATATAACAAAGCCTCATAGATGAATTTCTAAAATTAATTGAGAAATTTTTAATGTTTTTATGGATGACATTGGATGTTATAATTTTGGAGGAAGCATCCTCGAACCTTCATTTTGAAAAAGTTACAATCAATTAAAAATTTATAACTCCTACATCTGGTGGCCAAATGAGCTAAAATTTTGAGAGGTGATGATACAATAGGGAAAACACTTTATGAAGGAGACCACATGTGAATCATCAACTGATTGGGTACAGAACACAATGACTTTTGGAGGATAGATTCTACCTATAAAAGAAGAGGAGCTCTGACCTCGCAAATCATTCCATTTCACTCCATCTCATTCAAGGAAAAAAGGAGGAGATCTCTACTGATGGAGGTCGCCAGAAAATCTTCCCCCTTTATTTTTTTATCATTTTTTTCCGTTTCTTTATTTTAATTATATTTTCAATTTTAATTTTAATTTTAGTTTTACTAATCAATGCATTTGGGTTTCTCCATCAATCCCACAATTTTTTTCACCATTATTTTATTTTAATAATATGTATTACTATAAATATTATTAGTATTAATTTTAATAAAAATAATAATATTATTATTTTTATTATTTTTATTTTCATTAGTATAATTATCATTTTCTTATCTTAAAATAATTTTATTTCTTCCATCTCTCCTTTTCCTAAACCTATTTTCTTAATTTTAATAATAATAATAATAATTAATCTTAATATTATTATTATTGTAAAAAAATTTATAAATTATTTATTCTAATTCTATATATCTCCTATCTCTCTCTCCTCCCATCCATCCACCATTGTGATCACTTACTCATTAAAATGATAGACGACCCCCAAGGCTTGGCCCCCCGGGGGGGATGTCAAGGAGCTAATGAGTTTTATATAATGTGTATTTTATGTTTTGGGTAGATTTAAGTAGCATTCTTAGGTGAGGATAAGGTCCCCGATGTGGTGACATACCCCAAGGACATGTAACATTAACTATTTCTATTCTGGAAAGGAATAGTGATCCAAACATGATATATAATGTATGGATTATCAAACAGAAGTAAACATATAAAGGAGAATAATGATTGAACCTAAGACTAAACCCAAAAATAATGTTCTTTCTTCATAAACTCAATAAATTTTAATTACATGATATTTAATATTTGTGAATAATTGAAAACCCAAAAAACATTTTCATTTTTTTCATTAGATAATAAAAACAAAAATAATTGATAGTTTAGGTGACATGGAAGAAATAAGTGAACCGCACTAAAAGGATATTCAAGAGAGATGATCTTGGTCAGCCGCTGCTCTTCACTAGGGAAAATATAATTGCTTTTTTCCATGTCGTGTGATAATGGTGCGTCAAAACTGACTTCATTTTTGGGGATCCAATCAATAGTTCATAAATGTATTCTATTTTCAAATATTATGTAGATTTAATTTCATTTAAAAAATATTAAAAAATAATTCCAGGATTTATTAAAATTTATATTATTATGTATCGATAAATTACTTACAGGTGAAAAAAATAAAGATTTTAGAATATATCAAGTGGATGAACATTGAGAAATCATTGAAAAACTAATGAGAAAGGATGATAGAGCATTTGAATACATTCATGTATTAAGGGAGCAACCCATCCCTAATCGAGAGCAAAAACCTGAGACAGTGGTGGAAAAAATTTCACCACTTATATTTGAAATTGAATAACCTGAGGAGGAAAGGGAGGAAGACTTACCTACTAAGCTACAAGTAGGATATCATAAATGATTCGATGAATTATTTATTGAATGTGAGGAACGACCTGATCTCCACATTCTATGAAATAAAGAAGATCATTCACCACCGAAGTAAGACACCACCCAAGTGGTGCAATTTGATGTGAAAATAGAGGATCACGTCTACCTAGCTCTATCTTTTAAGAGTCTTCTCTCTGTGGTACATACCCTTAAAGAAGATATTGAAGTTGTACTAACTTATGGTGGTGATCCTTTATTTGTCCCTATCTCTTCTAAATTTATCAAGTATGAACTGTCAAACTATTCTAATTGTTTTAACTATCAGAAATTAAGAAATCATTGATATGCCTTTGAGGATGAAGAAGAACGTGGATGTGCACCTACTGAGGAATATATGAAGCCCCCTGGACGTGCAGAATATTTTTTGAAGGTAGTTAAAATAAACATTGTAGTGGATTTCACAAAGGAAACCATTGAAAAAATCTATTTACATTAATGGGTAATAATTTGATCTTGATACTATTTCTTTTAATTTTATTCAAATAGAATTACACTCTATCATTAAATTTGAATATTATTTTGATGTATCATACCTAAACAAACCAATGGATAGAGAAAAATAGGTTTCATAAGCAGCAACCAATAAATGTGATGATCAATACTTCATCCAACCCCCACCAAGCAAGATATACCTCATTATGAAGGAATATGAGATGGTGTAAATAATCCGTGAATAATTACTCAACCAAAAGTATGTATCACAAGATGGTAAAATCCACATGGTGTGGTTCATATAAAAGATTTGTCTTCCTCCATCAGATTTTAGATAAAAGATGGTACATCCTTCCAAAGGTAGTAAAAATTAAGGACCCACTTGGGGGATGGTACCAAGACTTATCCTTTATGTTATTTAAATAAAATTATATTTAAATTTCATTTCATTAGAAGTATTTCATTATGAATTCACCTCCCTCTATATTTTTTGTGCTTAAAATATGTGATCCTTATGCTTAATTGTGTAAATATATATTGTAAGTTCATGATGGTGGAATTAATCCTCAAATGATGAAATAAATGAAGTGTAAGATTTATTTCAAAAATATATTTATCATTTATTTTATAAATAGTTAAAATGCATACCTTTTTTCTAAATCCTGATTTGACCTTTCAACTGGAATTGCATGCCCATACATGAATTCAGGCATTACTTGACTTATCATGAAGACATGTGTTTCCTAGGATTCTTATGATACCGTGTTTTAGATATCAATGTTAATGATATTGAATGAGAAAATGGAAAATATAATGTTTAAATAGAAGCATGGATATTGATATTATTATTCATGATTTTATGGAATTGATTGATTCATGTAAATGAAATTCCCCAACCATTTTTCATGCTTTTATTTTCTAAAATTCTTGTGAATTGATCAATAATTATTAATCATGCCTTAAGTGATAGTCCCAAAACATATGTCTCATTCCCAAGAGGATTTATAGGCCAAATATTTCTTATTTATATTGAGAATATTTCTAGAGAGATCATGGGACATTTCAACTACCAAAACATGTATTGAAACTTGTCAAAACTATGACTGTAATAATACACAATTAAGATGATTGAGGAGTCTTTTGAAAATCCCTTATCCTTAAAATAAAACCTTCACATAAATCATAATTTTAACCTATAAAGACCATGAATTGAATTTGTATAGATGATCTATGTTTCAAGACATTGTTTTCAATTCCTACCCTACTCTTAGTATTTGTATGATATTTTAAAATTGAAGTGTGGGGGTAAAGGGAATCATAGTAGAATGGATGATATACCTTGTAAAGAAGAAGTGTGGGGGCTATATTGTGGAAATTGTAAAAGGTTATGAAATCATTCATTGTATTATATTTCTTCCCTCTTGAAAATAAATAATAAAAAATAAAATAAACAAAATAAAATAAAAATGAAAATAATAGGTTGTGATTTGGGAAAACAAAAAAATCATCATTTTCCAAATGGACGATCTTATGACCGTATGTGGTTAGGTGATGAATGTGACATTTTATTTAATCATATATTTCTAAAAAGTAAAAAATGATACAAAAAATTTTCAAGATGTTTCATAAGTCATTAATTATGCATGTTTGGTCATAACCATTACTTTGAGTTTTGGGGATGTGGGTGTTACTACTTTTTAGGGGAGAATTTCATTACACTTGTTGATATAATTAATTATAGTTAATATATAAACCCACTCCTTGAGCCTTAACTTTTATGGAATAAAATTCTACCAACCTTAAGCCTTAGAGTCATTTGAACTTTTATTTCAATTCCTTATGAAGTTATGTGTATTTTTTCATTACATAGTGGAGAAAGTAGTTCATTTACAAAAATATGGATAAGGTGCTTGTTCTCCTGATATGAGTATAACTCTACTTTTCATGTATCCTAAGTGATGAGATAAAATATTGAAAAATGAGGTATATCATTATTTTGAAATTTTAATAATAATTAACTGAGGATATTGAATTAATTAAGGGATAGGTTCCATCATTTTTCAAAGGGGAAAAGAAAAAAGATGTGAATTATTTGTGTCTTTGAAAAATGAGAAATAAAATTGATAGGTTATGTATATTTTTGAATATCTGATTAGACAATAATTTTTTTATTATATTTCATTAAAATGTTAATATTGATAACATTTGGGCCCTCAGATTTTCAATGTTGAGATTTTATTCTTGAGTACAAGAACGGTTTTTGTGTGGGGGTATTTGACATAGTAAATTTATTTGAATATGTTTAATAAAATAATGATGTATTTTTTATAATTATAAATTATAAAACCCATCTATATTTAAATGTTTTGTTAAAATAATTGGAAATTTGGATTATAGAATGAAAATGAGAATTTTTTTGAAAAGCGCCTAATTCTAGATTTTTGCTACATTTTATCCTGATTGGTATTCTAGATATTAATATAAATATATATTTCCAAATTGAGAGATTCATTTTTTTCTAAAAAAACTTACTTTATTTCCGTAAACATTTTCTTCGTGGACATATGATGATTTAATTATCTATAGGTCTTAAAAAATAACTGAAGTTGAATACCTTTTAGTGCAGATAGAATGGACCCACCACTATAACAGAAGCCCACCTCACTATACACACCTCCATTGGAGGTTATTTCACCTATAATTGAATAAAGACACATTGGTGCATTTATAAAACTAATGTGAGGGAGTTTTTAATTCATTAATGTTGAAATTGGTGGTTATACTTTTGAAGAAAACTTCATAGACCCTTCATTCAGAAAATGTAACATTCAATTAAAAATTCACAAATCCTACATCCGGTGTCCAAATGAACTGATATTTGGAAAGGATATGTGAAAGAAAATGGGGAAAAACCTTAATGATGGAGAACATGCATGCAACGTCTACTGAATGATTCTAAAACAAGACATCTTTTGGAGGATATTTTCTACCTATAAAATAAGAGGTACTCCTACCTATCAAGTAATTCCATTATACTCTCTCTCATTTGAGGCACCAATGTGGAGAAACCCACCAAGGGAGGCCGATTGATAATATTATCCATTTTTCTTTTTTCTTTTCAAACTTTTCTTTGTTCTAGTTTTATTTTCAATTGTAATTTAAAATTTATTTTTTTAATTCATGAATTTGTGTATCTCTGTCCATCCCACAATTCTTTTTCTAAGTTATATTTTTTTAATAATAATTTGTATTATCATTATTATTTTTACTGATAATAATAATAATAATAATAATAATATTGTTATTGTTATTATGATTATCACATTCTTATTTTAAATCAATATTATTTTCTCCCTCCCTCCACTTCCAAAAACTATTTTATTAATTATAATAAAAATATTGTTAATTAATAATAATAATATTATTATTTTAAAAATAATTATAAATTATTTATTATTCTTCTCTATTTATATCTCTCTTCTCTCTCTCACTCTATCCACACATACATCCACCATTATGATCACATACTCTTGGAAATGAGAGAATAACCCCAAGGCTTGGCCCAGGGGGAGTTCATAGAGTTCATCAGTTTTCTTGAATTTTTATTTTTAGATTGTGGTAAATTTTATTATAATTATTGGGTAAAAAATGTCCCTAAGGTGGTGATGGACCCCAATGACATGTAACTTAAACTATTTCTATCCTGGGAAATAATAGTGATTTGAACATGAGAATTCAGGTTTGGATTATCAATCTAAAATTAATATGTAAAGGATAATAATTATTTAACCTATGAGTAATCCCCAAAAGCAATTTCTTTCTTCATCAACTAATTTTGTTTGCATTCAATAATATTTTATATTTTTGAATAATAAAAAACTGAAAAACATTGTCATTGTCTTCATTAGATAATAACAATAATAAAATGTGATAGTTTAGGTTATATGGAAGTACTAATAGAACCACAATGAAAGGCTCCTCAAGGTAAAAAACCTGGGTCAGTCAATTTGTTGCAATGTAAAAAATATAACTTCTTTTTTCCATGCCCAATAATAGACGTGCATCGAAACTGGCATTGTTTCCAAGGAGAAAATTAGTAGTTCATTTACTCTTTATATTTTCAAATCATAGGATGATTTTATTTATTTTAAAAAAACAAAAAAAATACCATAGTGTATTCAAATTCCGAATATTTTTCATGGATAAATTATCAATAGTGTAGCAAGAATAAGAAGAATATGAATATGTTACAATAGATCAGGTGTATGAAAAACGAGAATGAATTGAATAGCTAACAAAGAAAGGTTGATAAAGAATTTGATTATGTTTGTGCATTAAAGGAGAAACCTAACCCTGATCTGGATCAAGAACCTGACAAAGTGGTAGAAGAAATTTCACCACATACCATTAAAATTATAGAACCTGGGGTGGCATGGAGGGAAGAAATACCTACTAAGCTATGAGTTGGAGATCAACAAATTTTGATGAATTATTTGTTTAATGTGAGGAACTAAATAATATCCACATTGCATACAATGAATAATATCTAGAACCAGAGAAGGAAGAAAACACCCAAGTGGGGGAATTTTATGTGAAAATGGAGGTGCCCGACTACCAACCTCCATCTACTAGGAGTCTACTCCATGAGGAACTTACCACTAAGACAGAGATTGAAGCTAAGATAACTATAAAAGTTAAACCTTTCTTTAACCCTATATCTTTTGAATTTATTGAATCTAAATTGTACCGTAACACTTATTTTCTTAACTATACAATATAAAAAAAACATTTCTATGCCTTGGAGGATTAATAAAAACTTGGATGTTTACCTACTAAGGAACATATGGAGCTCCCTGAACATGTTGAATATTTGTTGAAGGATGTCCATGAAGAGATTCTATTGGATTTTACTAAGGAAACCATGTACAAAGATTCTTACTTTGAGGGGGAAGAATTTTAACATTATTAATTATATTTTAATTTTATTCAAATATAATTAATGTCTAAAATTTCATTTGGCTATTCATTTGATAAATCATACATAGAGAAACCACTGGACATAGAAGAAGAGGTTCCACAAGTAGCAACCAGGAAAGAGGATGATTGGTACTTCATCCTACCCCTAAAAAGAATGATATACATTATTGTGAAGGGGGAAATGGTGTACATTATCCATTGATCATTACTCACCTAGAATTATAAAGGAAATTCTAGGAAAATCCACACGTGGTGGTTCAAATAAAATAAGCTACATCCTCCATCAGATTTTTGAGAACAAATAGTACTATTGTTCGGAGTCAGTAAAACTCCGGGACCCACTTTGGGGATCGAACCAAGACTCTTCTTCCACTTCTTTTTGGAATTTATATTTAGTTTATTTTCATGGGAAGTATTTCGACATTCATCCCCATCCCTCTATATTTTTTAGCTTCAAATAGATGATCCCGGTACTTAATTGTGTAATTCTATTTTCTAGGTTCATGATGGCCGAAGTAATCCTCAGATAATGAAATAAATGTGGAATAAGCATTATTTTATAAGGTAGTTTACTTATAGTGTTTATAATTTCAAACTCCAAACCTTTTTTCCAAAACATGATTTGAGCTTTCAACTAGAATTGCATGCCCATACATGAATCCATGCTTTACTTGAAATATCTAGGAGACATTAGTTTCTTAGGAATCCTATGATTCCATGTTTTATATTACAATTGTAATGTTATTGAATGAGTAAAATGTAATATTAATGATTAAAGTGATGAATGTATATTTAAATGATGACTTGTGATTTTAGGGAATTGGTTGATTCTTGCAAATGAAATTCCCCAACCATTTTTTCATTATTTGATTTTTAGAAATTCTTTTGAAATGATCTTTTATTATTAATCATTCCTTGAGTTATTCATATATAATATGTCTCATTACCGAGAGTATTTCAAGACTTAATATTTACTATTTTATCTTGATCATATTTCTTGAGGGATCTTGGGACATGTCCCGTGCCAGAATTTGTATTGATACTTTTCATAGCTATGACTGTACAAAAACACAATTAAAATGATTTAGAAATCTTTTGAATATCCATTATCATCATAATATTTCATTTAAATCAATCATTATTTTATCCCATAGATTCCATGAATGAACATTATTGGGATGATCCATATTTTAATCCATTTTTATCCTTTCCTACCCAACTCTTGGTATTTTCATGATTTTATAAAATTGAAGTGTGGGGGTAAAGGGAATCATGGGGGAAGAGATCATATACCTTTTAAGTAAGATATGTGGGGGTGATATTGTGGGAATTTTAAAAGGTTGTGAAATTATTCATTGTACTATATGGTTTTGTACCTCTTGAATAAAAAAAGAAAAAAAAGAAAAAAAAAGGTATGTGATTTGGGAAATCCAAAAATCTCCATTTTCCAAACCGATTATCTTATCATCATATGTGGTTAGGTGATGGATGTTGGGTTTGATCTAATCATAAATTTATAAAAAAAAAATAATACAAAATAATCAAGAGATTCCACAAGTCATTAATTTTGATTATTTGATCATAACAATTACACTGAGTTTTGGGGAAGTCGTTGTTGCTACATTTAAAGGGAGAATTTCATTACACTTTTTGATATCATGCATTGTACTTAACATATAAAATTCATGCTTGAGCCTTAATTTTTAAATCCTCAAATCCTTCCAACATTATTCCTTAGAGTAATTTGAAACTTTATTTAAAGCCCACGGGATTTTAGTGTGTTTTGTGTTTACAAAGTGGAGAAAGTAGTTTATTTAGAAGCCTATGGATAAGGAACATGTTCTCATGGTATGAGCATAAATATACTCGATTTGATTCATTAATGACTATTTAATTGATTAGAAAATGAGGTAGATCATGATATGGAATATTTAAAAATAATTAATTGAGGATCTTGAATGAATGAAAGTATAAGTTCCATTATTTTTTCAAAGAAGAAAATTAAAATGCGTGAATTATTCATTTCGTTGAAAAATAAACAAAAAAGTTGATATTTTTTAGCTTTGTATAGAGTATGATATTCTCTTATGATACCAACTGTATCGTCTAAATAATGATGTAGATTCTCAATATACAATAGGGGGTGAATTGTATACTTTAAAATTTTTTTGGGAACTTTTAAAGTTGGTTAGAAACCATTCTATTGTTTAACAAGGATAAACAAGGTAAATTAAAAAACCTCTACGTTCTATAAAATTGATTGATTTTGGAAATATGATTTCGAGAATGTAATTCCAAAAGAGTGATTCTAGAAATGAAACATATCGAAAGTTTAAAAGGTAATATTTTCTACCTTAAAGCGTATATAATCTCACTAAAAAAGAGTATAAAAGTATAAGAATGTATAAGATAGTTATATATTCCTCAAAAACCAAAATGCACTGGAAAACGTGATAAAATACAAGTAACAAGTAGTAAATCTTTTGACCCAAAGAGAATGGTATCCAACAACCTTAGATAAAGGTACCTTGATTTATACATTCTAGAAAATCTATCATACCCACACCAGGTCAATCCCTTGATATGAAGATCAGAATCTGTATTGCTATCCCTGCAATCCCTCGAACATCAAGGTAGTCGGCACCTCTATCTCCCTATACCCGGAATCCCTCAAATGTCTTCAACAACATTTGAAGCCCCATGAAGCAATTTTGAACAATATGTTTAGTATGCATAAAGCATGAAAGTATTTCTCTAGAAATCACTTCAGCAGCATGTAATCTCCAGAGTCATAGAACAGTATTGAGATCATTCAAATGAGATCCTATTTATAGGCACATCCTCAACAGTCAGCTCCCTCCCCAACGGTCATATTTTTCCTTGAATTTTGGAGGAACCTGTACATGTGTCACTCAAACAATTGTTAGTTACTAACTGAATGCATGAAATCATTTTATAACCCAAAAATGAGTAAGAAAAAATATGGTTTCATAACCAAAATCATTATTTGGAGTGTATAAAAAAATGAATGTTTAGAGACTAACCAATAAACTATTTAGTGTCTATAACACATAGATTTTCAGATTCTGTCATCAAAGGAATTCAAAACCTGAATCCTATAAAATTCTAGAGTCTGAATTTCAAGGAGATTCGGAGACTGAACATACAAAGTTCATATTTTGAATTCATTATAATTCAGAGTCTAAACTCAAAAAGTTCAGAGTCTGAATTCATAATAATTCGGAGTCTGAGCTTAAAAAGATCAGAGTATAAATTCCAAGAACTCGGAGTCTGAACTCATAAATTTTGGAGTCTGAATTAAGAAGAATTTGATGTCTCAATTCAGAATATTTTGGAGTCTTAACATATAATGTTCAGAAGATATATTCATAGAATTCAGAAATTGAACTTAGAAAGTTCTAAACATGAATTCGAGTAATTCGAAACCTGAACATAGAATGTTTGGAACTTGAATTCAGAAAATTCAGAACCTAAATTAAGATCCTAAAAACAAAATTCTCTATATCAAAATATTTATAATACTCTGAGGTTTTGGATATGAAATTTAGGTTTCTACTTATACATAATATTATCAATGAAAAACATGGTAAGGATAATATTCCTTGGGGAAGGAAACTTTCCTTATGAAATTAAAGCATAAGGTAAATGAAATTTTCCTTAAGATAAGGTGTTTGTGATTTTCAAAACATGATGGAATGGTAATGTCATAAGGAATCCTTATTGACTCAACAATCTCCCCAAACATGAGCAATGGAAAATCCATTAGGAAACCATATTGAATCTACAATATCCCATATTTTGTAAAGCACAAACATCCTTTTGAAAAATAATATTAGGACTTAGAAAATATTTTTTTGGACTTTGAAATTAAACCATATATCCCTTAAAACATGAGAAAAGATGAATACGGCTAACTCCCCCTTAGGCATTGGAAATACTAAGGATCTTATTCTTGATTTTTGAATGAGACTTAGAATTTTATTGCATTCTCAAAATTTTATTGGATATGAAATCCCCCTTAGATGAACTCCCCCATAGGAAAATTTATTCTTTAGTTAGTATTCGTTTTCCCTTTCTCCCCCTATGTCATTTTCAAAAAGGAATACAGGGGATGGAAAAGAAAATATGGTACCAGAAATATTAGTTATAGATAACAATATATATGAATAGAAACCCAAAAATTTCATTAGGATTGGATAAATTTGTAAAAGGAAATAATATAAAAAAATATCATAATTGAACAATTTTATCCTTCCTTCTCCTTCGGCATCAAATTATTTACAATGGTTTTGAGCTTCTTGAGATCCTGGTGATCTTCCTCTTCTCGTTTAAGAAGCTGATCCTGATCGTCGGTTTTCTTCTCTATGGATTTGATCTTTTCATCCTGAGCCTTAAGTATATCAGCCTGAGCCTTCAAGGCATTTTACTGCTTGACAAGCTTTCTTCGATCTCATCCATGAGATCCCTTTCTCTTTTGCAACTCTGATAAACTGAATACAACTTTCCATTCAGATCTTTCACTTATTGAGTCTGAGAATTCAGCTCCTGGGTTTCCTTTTCCTAAAAATTAATTGTGAGATCCTTGATGATCACATATCTAGTTTCAAATGAATCTTTGACACTATCTTGAAACTCATCAAGATTTTGCATTTATTCTATAGTTTTCCTTGACCAATTGTTCATTTTTGTGAAACATCTTTTGTGGGCTTCGTAGTTGTGAAAAAAAATTTTAAATCAACTTCTACCTTAACACACTTATACATCACAAATGGATACAGAATCTGATTTTTGATTTAGATTGTGTTGAAGAATCTGGAATCTGATGTCTATACTAAGAAATATTTGTATGGTTCCATTGAGCTTCATCAAGGAATGGACTATGAAATCATGTCCCAGATAGGATGATTTTGAATCTTAAATGTTACTTGGTGAGAGCTCTTTCTCTATATCACTTGCTTTCCTCTATGAAGAACCACCATCATCTTTATGCTTAACCACATATTTGGTAGGTTTATCAAAAACCACCAATTTTCTCTTATTAACCATAGTAATGACATCCTTTTGGTTAAGGTATTCATGTTCACTATCATAGAGTTGAGCAATTCTGTCTTCATCAACCTTTTCCTTCTCAGCTCATGCATCAGCATCCTCTAGATGAATGAAATCATGATTAAAACATTCTTCTCTAGAAAACTTATTCACTTCTTCTTAAATCATGTCATCTTCACCTTTATCATATTTCTTAGGGGTATCAATCTTTGAGGACTCAGCTTCAGATGTCTGGATTGAAAGATTCTCAGATGGAATTTCCTTCTCATGAAAATATTCTTCCTGCTTAATGACATCTACGGTATCACCACTACCTTCTTCTTCCTCTTCTTATTTCTATACTACCTTTTTCTTGAACCTTTTCTAGAGCCACAAATTTCTTTCCTGGTGTCTCTGGTAAAACTTGTACTAATAAATACTAAGTTACTGGAATGTTCTCAGAGGCTTTCTCTGCTTCCTTCAAGAAGTGATTGCACTATTTCTGCTTTAGTCATCTTCTTCTTTAATTTCTTTTCATTCAATTTCTTTTCTAACTCACCACCAGTCTTTTCTTTTAAAGGATTAGCTTCAGCAGTATCCAATCCAAAGATAGGCACCCCTGCTTTCATTTTTCCTTGGATTCCATCTATTTTTCTACTACCTCATCAGGATATGCTTTTTCTTTCTTAGGCTTTGGTGGTACGGATTGGGTTTCCTTAGCCTCTGAGGATTTTTCTTTCTCTTCTACTTCCTTCAGGTTCGGCATCTATCCTCCCTTATTAGAGGTATCTACAGCCTCCTGTTTCTTCATTAAGGCTTCCACCTCCTCCTCAATAAAATCATAACGTTCTTCAAATTCTTTAGAAAATTCAACATTAATCCTTCTCAGAGTATCATCACATAAAATCATAACTTTTCAATTTTTCGTCTTAGAACCACAACGTCTTTTGATGGTATCTGAACACTGAACAATCACCTTTGAGAGAAAGGATTGATACATAATAATTTGGTCCTTCAGATTTCCATTCTTTATATTCTCAATTGTAATCAAAATATGCTTAACCAAGTTAATATTTCATAGATTCAACAAGAAATCCAAGATATCCATATCACTCTTCTTCAAAGTATCCTTGACTCCTTTTCTCAGAATGATGAATCCATGAACCTATAATTCAAGAATCCATAAATTAATAGATAGGTGAAAAATCATTGGTTTCTTAATATCTTAAAGACTGAGGAAAGACATATACTTCACCATAAAAAAGCTTCCTTGAACATCCGAAAGCTTATGAGATCAAAACACAGCTTTTCTATTATAAGGAACTCCAATCAAACTGGTTTCTGTGGTTTAAGAAAGTGCATATGTCTTCCCATAGCTTAGGAAGGTGTATTTATCTTTTCCTTCTTCCTTGAACAAACTTGGTGAGTCCAAGAATTCAACCAACAAGTTCGAATATACCAAATCCTAAGCTCTAGGTTCTGATAGACAAACACTCTCCCATCCATTCAGGTTGATGTTCTTTGAAATGATAGAATCATACATAGGAAAGAAATTTGGATGTACCAACCATTCTCTATAAATCCTCCATTTAGAAATCAGCTTTACAGTTGACTTGTCATTCTTGAAAGATACTTAGATAGAAATTTAGAGTTGAGGAAACCTTGTAATTTCAAAACGGGCCTCTTGTAGGAGGGCAGGGCTTCAGCACGCGAAAGCTTTGAGATCGATGTGGGACAACCATTTGGGGCCATTTATATAGGATATTGGGGTGACAGTTATACTTCCATACTCAATCCAACGGTTGAGAAACCTTATGAGTAGATCTAACGGTTGAGATGATAACTAGAAAGTAATTTTGATATAATACGATCATTTGAGGTTTTTAATAGAAACATTCGTATTTAGGAAAGAGTGAATACGAAAATTTAGAAACATAAGAAAATACCAACAAGTAAAAGTTGATTACAAAAATTTATGATAGGAAACATACAATTCATATTGCTAAGAAGATTATTCCTAAAGAGGAAAATTATTCTTGAACAACTTTATATTTTGAAAATTTTTATAACGAAATCATTTTATACGAAAATATCCATTACAAAAAATTTATTTATGAAAATATTCATTACGAAAATATAGAAAATATTCATTATAAAAATTTAGAATACCATCATTACAAAAATATTGATAATCATCATTACGAAATTTTAGAAAATCTTCATTAAAAAAATTTAGAAATTCTTTCTTACAAAAATTTATAAAATCTTCACTACGAAAATTTAGGAAATCTTCATTACAATAATATTAAGAAAACATCATTATGAAAATTTAGAAAATCCTCATTTCAAAAATTTAGAAAATCATCATTACGAAAATTTCATGAAATCTTCATTATGATAATTTTGAAAATATTCATTACGAAAATATTGAAAAAGAAAATTTTCTAGATTATGAAAAATTTAGACTAAAAAAATTTAGACTAAGAAAAAAAATTAACTACTAAAAATTTAGACTAAGGAAAAAAATTGACTACAAAAAATTTAGACTATGAAAAAACATGATTACAAAAAATTTAAAAAACTATCAAAAATATGTACTCCCCCTATTAAAAGGAGTAAGTTACTGTAAGAAGATTGGTTTCAATAGGAAGTTAACTTGGATGATTAATTTACGATTATTATTCCGAATTTCTACATAATGTATTAAAATCTATCGTACAGTAATGATTTTGTGAGAATATCGGCATGTTGATCTTGCATTTGGATAAATTGAAGAATGATATATTGTTTTTTTGTGTGATCCCTAATAATGTTATGCCTAATATATATGTGCTTTTCATGAGAGTGATGTATAGGGATTTTAATTATAGCAATGGAACTAGCATTATCACATAAAATTTGTGTTTTGGTAAAACTCACCCATAGTCTGTGAGTGTGTGTTGAATCCACAACACAAGAGCTCAACAACATCCAACAGTTACATATTTGACATCAGTAGTGTAAAGTGATACTGATTGTTTCTTTTTTCATGAACAAGAATCTAATGAATCTCCAAAGAAATGAAATGTTTCGGATGTACTCTTTCTATCCATTCTACATCCCCCAAAGTCAGCATCTGAAAAAACTTTTTAAAACAAAATGATTTCCATATGTGTAAAGAAGTCATAAATCCATGGTTCCCTTTAAGTAGCGAAAAATTCTATTCACTGCCTTTAAATGATGTTCCTTCGGATTGGATTAATATCTTGCAAATAAGAATACTAAAAACATTATGTCTATATGAATAGATGTCATGTAAATAAGGATTCCTATCATACCTCGAAATGATTCTTAATCTACTGGTTTTACAGATTCATCAAGATCAAGTTAATTTGAGGTACCAATGGGTGTACTTATACTCTAATTGTTTCCATATAAATACTTTTTAGAAGATATTTAATATACTTATGTTGGGATAAATAGATTTTTTCTGGTTTTTGAGAAATTTGAAAACCAAGGAAAATTGCTAACTCCCACATCATAATCATTACAAACTCATATTTCTTTATATCTACAAAGGAATCAGTTAAATATTTCTGAGTTGAACCAAATATAATGTCATCAACAAAAATTTGAACAATCAAAACATTTTTCTTATCTTTATTTATAAAAAGGGTTGGGTTATCATTTCCTTTAACATTATTATTTCGATGTAGAAATCATGTAAGTTTGTCATACCAATCTTGAGGGGATTATTAGAGTCCGTACAATGCTTTGGTAAGTTTGTAAACATGTTTAGGATGTTTTTTATCTTCAAAACCAAGAGGTTGTTCAAAAAAACATCCTCTTGAAAAAAACTATTTAGGAAAGCACATTTAACATCCATTTGAAAATGTTTGAAATTGAAGAATGTTTCAAAGGAAGTAGAATACGAATTGATTCATGTCTAGTTACTAGAGAATATTTTTCTTCATAGTCTATTCCTTCTTGTTGATTATAGCCTTTAGAAACCAATCTAAATTTCATTCCTACTATTATTCCATTTTCATCACACTTATTTCTGAAGAACCATATTACTCTAATAACATCAGTTTCATTAGGTATTTCAACCAAGGCCTAGATTTTATTCTTTTAGAATTAATTTAACTCATCTCAAAAAGCATTAATCTAATCAACATCACCTAAAGATTAATCAGTGCTTTTTCGGCTCCAATTGGGAAGGGAATGATAGATGTTTTAATTCATTATTTAAGGAACTTCTTGTCCTTACAGGTTGATTCACATCACCAGTGATACTATCACAAGGATGATTCTAAAGAATCAATTGATTTGGGTTTTGTAAAACTTATTCATCAACATATGGTAGGAAATATTTTAGGGTAAATTTTTAAAAAATATTTTCATTAATATTTTCCTTATCAGAAGGATATTCTAACCAAGGTTGATAATCAGTTTTTGAAAACACACCTGAAGATGTAGGTTGAGGTTGTTTAAAAACAAACAGATTAGTTTCATCAGATTTGACATTTACTGTTTCTTCGACATTACAAGTATTTTTAATGAAAACTCTACAAGACATAGAAGTTGTAGAGTAGCCTAAGAAAATTACATCATCAGATTTTGGTGCAAATTTGTGTAAATTATCTTTATTATTCAAAATGAATACCTTGCAACCAAAAACCTTGAAGTAGGAAAGTCTAGGTTTTCTACCATTCCATAACTCATAAAATGTTTTATTAAGAAAAGTTCTAAAAAAACATGATTTATAGTATAACAAGTATTACTTAGATCTTTAGCCCAAAAATTTTTTTGGCCATAGAATATTCACTCAACATGGTTCTTGTTATCATATGAAGAATTCTATTTCTTCTTTCAAAAACACCATTTTGTTGAGGTGTTCTGGGTACTGAGAAGTTATGAGTAATTCCTTTTCGACTACAAAAAGATTCAAAATCATAATTTTGAAATTCTACTCCATAATCACTATGATTAGTTATCAATTGAAGGTATTTCTCATTTTTAACTTGGTTTATTAATGTTTTGAAATAAGAAACATTTTCAGTTTTTTTCTAGAAAATATAGGCATATAAATCTTGGGTAATCATCAACTAAGACAAATACATAATACTTTCTTCCAATGATTCCAGTTTTTCTTGGACCAAAATGATTCATATGAACTAACTGTAATGCATCATTGGTGGAGACTTCACCAGCTAATTTAAAACATGATATATGTTTCATTCCATATTGACAAGGATCACATATTATTGAAGAATCAAATCTAATCTCTGGTAGATCCTTAAATAGTCTTTTCTTAGAGAGTTTTCATATGCTCCTAGGAATAAAATGTCCTAAAATTCTATGCCACAGCCAAGAATGATCTTCCATTGACCTAAGGAAAGGTAGATCATGGGTCCAAATGTCTTCTATGTTTAGTGTGTAAACATTCTCATGCGTATTGGAAAAAATAATAAACTCTTCCTTGTAATTGTTTACTAAGCACATATCACTCCTAAAATTTACCAGGTAACATTCATCACATAATTGAATTATGATAATGAGATTGTTCTTAAGACCCTTAACAAATAAAACATCATAAATCAATGTTTTTCAAAGAAGAACAATGTTACCTATGACAATAATTTCTCCCTTATCATTTTCTCTGAAAAGAAATTTCCCTCCTTTCGTCATGATAATATTTGATAAGAACATTTTGTTACCATTGATATGCTAGAAAAATACACCATCCATGTACCAAGCATTGATATTGGTACTTTCATTATTTTTAGAAAAATAAGAATGTAATACTTTAGGAATCCAAGATTTCATGGATCCGGAAACATCATAATGAAAAATTTTAGGTATCCACATTTTCATATAATAATAAGATTTATGAAAAACTAAAGACTGGGATTTTTAAGGAACAATTTTTTGCTCAGTTCCCATTACACTGATACTTAGTGCAGAATAGAGCACTTTGAGGAAAAAAATAATTTTTACCAAAAATCGTTTTTGAACTAGTATAACCAAAACAAGAATTATTTCTTAGAGTTAAAATTTGAGAATACATCTTATCAAAATTTTCCATAACTCGGTAATGTTTGAAAAACACTTCCTCCAGGAAATTTTTTTTGACTTTAGACTAATAACTAAGGTCTTATCTTCTAAAACATTAGTTTTAGCACTAGAGATAAGCTCGAAAACATTTTTCATAGAAATTACTTTTTCTATGTCCTTAGAACGTTTATTCTTCTTGAGATTAACTTACTCATGATTCTTAGAAATAATTTCAAAATCATGGGGTTTCTTATCAAGAACCTTAGAAAGATCTGATATTTCCATAGTAAGAATAGAAATCCTAAAGTTTTCCTTATCACGATTTTTCTTGCCTTTAGAATTTTTATTCTCAAGAAGCATGGAAAACCTAGACACTTATACATAGGTATGTAAAGTATTATTTTCATCAGGAGAAGATTATTCATCCGAGGATTCATAGTATTTACTATCATTATAGTTATAATTCAAGGATACACTGATCATAGATTTATCATTTTGTAATTTATCCATTAAGAAATGATTTTTAATAGGTAGTATGGCTATTAGAACAATATTCTTCTATCCAGAAGATTTTTAATTTGAGGATTCATAAATAAGAGTCTCCACTACTGGCACTGCATGTTTCATTAGCTTTAAAAACATTGTTAGATTTATCTTTCTAGTAATTCTTTCTATTTATCTCAAAATGTATTTCCTTTATTTCTTTTTTTTAAACATTGTACAATCAGGTGTCATATGCCTAGTTCTTTTGCATTCATAACAAGTGACTTTAGAGTCTTTCATATCCTTTCTATAATTCTTCTTGTTTCTATAAATAATGTCTTTCTTCACAACTATCTTGTTCATCCATCGAGCAAGATTATCTAATTTTTTCTCATAATGTTCACTTTCAATAGATTTGGATTTTATAACAACATTCTTAGATCTTGATCTTTTATTTCTCTTAGGAGTCGTGGCATTCAAATGATTTAAAGTAGTTGTAAAAGAAACACTTCCATTCCCATTATTCATCTTGAAATTCTCAGCACCTCTCTTCATTCTAGTCTCTTGTTGATGAAGAGTTTCATAAATCCCATCAAGATTAATCTGTGAGACATTCCTATTCTCATATATAGCTGTTCTCTTTGATTCCCACTCATTAGGATTGATGTCTAGGATCTTGTGTACATGTGCCTCATCATCCAGACCTTTTTCACCCACGGATTGAAATCTATTAACAATAGTCACAAATCTCTGTTGTACCTAACAAATAGGTTCTCCTTTAGGAAAGAAAAATACCATGGTACTCGGCTCTAAGCATATATCTTCTAGTTTTAATAACTTTGGATGTAACAAAATGTGTAACATAAAGATTCTTCAAAATACAATATGCTAATTCACAAGGATAAATATGGATATATATATATTCCTGGTCATGGAACACAACGAAGTATTCGGTACCTTAAAATTTAGTTGATAATCTGACATCTCTTGGTTAAAAAAATTTCTGACTTTTGATCCAGAATCATGTAATCTCTAGTGAGCCTAAAAAATTTATCCACTCTAGTATTAATGAAAAAAGTCTTCATACGATCTCTCAAATATTAATAATCATTCCCGTCAAAAATAGGTAGTCTATTAGGATTTATGTTGTCTATGGAACCAATAATTATTTCTGCCATAATTATGAAAATATATCCACACAAACATGTTAGAAATAAAAGTTTGTAAACACGGATAAGATTATCATAAGAAAGGAAAATATAGAACAATGAAAAACATGATTATGAAAACTTATATGTAAAAATTAGTATTTCAGAGACATCCATTAATAACAATTGTTATGTTGGTATGGAGTATGATGTTCTCCTCCGATACCAACTGTTTGATCTAAATGATGATGTTGATGCGTAATATACAAGAGGTGGGTGAATTGTATACTTTATCAATTCTTTTGGAACATATAAAATTGGTTAGAAACTTTTTATTTGTTTAGAAAGGTTAAACAAGGTAAATTCATGAAACCTCTATGTTCTACAAACTTTCTTGATTCTGGAAATGTGATTCTGAGAATGTAATTCTGAAAGAGTGATTCTGGAAATGAAACTTAACAAAAGTTTACAAAGGTAAAGATTCTATCTTAAAGCCTATAGAATCTCACTATATCAAATTATAAAATTATAAGAATGTATAATATATTTATACTTTCCTCAACAACCAAAATGCAGTGGAAAAAATGAAACAATACAGGTAATAAGTAGTAAATCTTTTGACCCAAATATAAGGCTATCCAAAAACCTTGTATAAAGGTCCTTTGATTTATACTTTCAAGAACGTCTATCATATCCAAAACATAGTATTCCCTCGATACGAAGATAGGAATCTATCTTGTTATCCCCACATGCACTAAAACTTCAAGATAATCAGCTCCTCTATCTTCCTATCCCAAAAATCCCTCGAATGTACTCAGCAACTTTCAGAGTCACACAAAGAACTTCTGAACAAGATTTTTTCTACGCACAAAGCCTGAAATTATCTCTCTAAAAATCACTGCAAAATCATATAATCTCTAGATTCATAGAACAGTAGTGAGCACATTTAAATGATCTCTTATTTATAGGCACATCTTCAACGGTTGGCTCCCTCCTCCAACGGTCATATTTTTCATTGAATTTCAGAGGGACCTGTACATGTGTCACTCAAACACTGCTAAGTTAGTAACTGAATTCATGGAATCGTTTTATAACCAAAACATGAGTAATAAAAAATATGGTTGCTTAACCAAATTAATTTTTCGGAGTGTACGGAAAAATTATTGTTCGGTGTCTAACCAAAAAATCATTCGGTTTCTATAACACATAGATATTCAGATTCTGTTTTCAATGGAATTCAAAACCAGAATTCTATAGAATTATGGAGTATAGATTTCAAGGAAATTCCATGACTGAACATTCAATGTTCAGAGTCTGATTTCATAAGAATTCGGAGTCTGAACTCAAAAAGATCAGAGTCGGAATTCAGACGAATTTGGATTCTGAACATAGAATGTTCAGAGTCTAAATTCAGAGAACTCAGAGTCTAAACACAGAATGTTCAAAGTCTTAATTCAGAAGAATTTGGAGTCTAAGATTATAAAGTTTAGAGTCTGAATTCAGAAGAATTTAGAGTATAAAAATAGAATGTTCTGATTTTTAATTGGGACAATTCGGAGTCTGGACGTAGAAAGTTCGGAACATTTATTCAAAGAATTCGGAACCTGAACATAGAGTGTTTGGAACTTGAATTCAGAGAATTCATAACCTGAATTCGGATCCTAAAAACAGAATGATCTAATTCTATGTATATATAAGAGTCTGAGGTTTTGGATACGAAACTGATTTTTCTACATAGACAGAATATGATCAATGAGAAACATGGTAAGGATAAGATTCCTTGGGGAAGGAAAATTTCATAATGAAAGTAAAGCATAGGGTAAATGAAATTTTCCTTAAGATAAGGTGTTTGTGATTTTCAAAACATAATGGAATGGTAAAGTCATAAGAAAACATTATTGGAAAAACAATATCCCCAAACATGAAGGATTGGAAAAGTCATAAGGAAACCTTATTGACTCAACAATATTTTATATCCATTATCAATGTTTGATTTGAAATTGATTTTTTTTATTATACTGCATTGAAATTTGAATATTGATAGCATTGGGCCCCTCTGACATTCAATGTCAATATTTTATGGTTGAGGAAAATCATGGTTCTAGTGTTGGGGTATTAGATAGAGCAAATTTATGTGCATAATTATACTAAAATAATGATTAATATTTGTTTTTTTAAATGATAAAACCCATGTATTTAAATGTTTTATTAAAATAATTGTCAATTTGTATTATAGAATGAAAATGCTCAAAATTGTGAAAAGTGCTAAATTCGGGATTTTTGATATATTTTTACATGAAGGGTATTTTGGTCATTTTGTTAAAAATATAAATCCAAATCAACAGATTTTTTTTTTCAAATACTACTTTTATTTCCTGCAATATTTTATTTTGGACTAGGCGATGATTCAAGCATTTATAGGCCTTAAAAATCAATGAAATTGAAGAATTTTCTGGGAGGACAGAGTGAACCCCACAACCGAAATGGAACTCCATATCATCCTAAACACCTCCATTGGATGTGATTATATATAGAATAGAATTATGAAACCTAGGTTCATTTCTAAAATTAATTTTATGATGTTTTGATGTCATTAAGTGTACAATTGGATGATTTACTTTTGATAGAATCTTCAAAGAACCTTCATCCCAAAAAAGTAATGGTAATTCAAAAATTCCTAACTCCGACATTAGGATGCCAAATGAGATTATATTTTTAGTTAATATGAACAATAAAATGGGGAACCTCATTTATGAAGGGTACCATGTGTTAATCATCAAATGAATGGGTCAAAAATTCCAATACCTTTGAAGAAATATTCATCCTATAAAAAGAGAGAATCTCTTAACATTCAAATCATTCTATTCCACTCCATCTCATTGATGGAACCAATGAGGGGATATACAAAAAGGGTGGATGATCGTAAATATTCCACTTTTTTTATTTTATAAATTTGTTGAATTTTTATTATTTTAGATTCATTTTCAATTGTAGTTTAAATTTTAGTTTTATAAATCCATGATTTTTAATTCTACATCCAACCTACAATTCTTTTTTCTAATTATCTTATTTTAATAACAAGCATTATTATCATTATCATGATTATCACATTATTATTTTAAATCAATTTTATATCCCCCTCTCTCCTTTTCTAATAACTATTTTCTTAATTATAATAATTTCAATAATAATAATATTATTAATTGTTATTGTTATTATTTTGAAAATCATTATAAATTATAAATATTTATTTTATCTCTCTCTCTATATACTCTCTCTCTATCCTCCCATCCATCCACCATTGTGATCATTTACTCTCTGAAATATGGGACTAACACTTGGGCTTGGCTTAGGGAAGGTCAAGGAGTTCATGGGTTTTCATTAATGTTTATTTTAGGTTTGTGGTAGATTTGAGTAGTATGCTTGGGTGAGGTGAATATACCCGATGTGGTGATGACCCCCAATGATATGTAACATAAACTATTTATATTCTATAAAAGAACAGTTATTCATACATTAGATTTCATATTTGGATTATCAAACTGAAATCAACTTATAAAGGACAATAATGATTGAATATTAGACTAAACCCCAAAACCAAGTTCTTTCTTAATAAACTCGGTCTATTTTCATTTCATAAATGTTTTTATTTTTATTTATTTAGATACCCAAAAACAATTTCATTGTTTTCATTTGATAATAAAAATATATATAGTTTAGGTGAGATTGAAAACGTTTGTGAACTACATTAAAAGGATCCTCAAGAGAGACGCCCATAGTTAGCTGTGGTGTCACACTAAGAAAAAAATGATTTTTTCCACGCCCCGTGATAGGCATGAGTCATGGTTCTTGTCTCTATCCCCTAGCCTATTAGAGGAGGGCACGGGGTGTATTTTCATGGGACCCACTAGTATGGGTCATGATCAAGTGGTATCAATGGTGTTTTGTTCTACCTTAAAACAAGGAGTCTTTGACATTGGTTTGGGAAAAAAGTTTTAATTGTTTTGAGTTAAGCTTTCTGGAATGGGAATTTAGTGTTGGTGTGGAAACCGAAACATCCATAAACCAAGACTCTGGTCACCATCTTTTAGATTTGGTATTTGAGAACATTTTTTATGGAAAACAATGGTAGATTCATCATATATGAATGGGTTGTGGTTTCGTTTTCCTTCTTAATTCATCTCTCTAGATATACTCATTGACCATGATACATCTTTTTTTACTTTTAGGATACCTCAATGATGTATTCCAGATCAGATTAAAAAGTTTAGAATATTAATAAATAGTGGGGATAGTTCCAAATATGTTTCCATGAGGGGGGGCACCATCCATACCACCTCTTGTATAGTATCATATGGTACCCGTAGTACCAACACATGAGGTGTGCAGGATGAGAACCATTCAGGAAATTCATTGATAGAGACACCTTTGGTTCCGAGGCAAGAACTACCTATTAGTGGATGAGGACTGGCATGAGGCAGTGATCCAATTTTTCCATCTAGTTTTGACATAAGTAGAGCAGATGGTGGTCTAGGAAGCGAGGCATCTTTAAGGTTTAGAATAAAAATGGTGGGGTTTAGATACCTGCTCTTATGACTAGTCGACTCTTTCATGGTCTTAGTTTGAGAAACTCTTTAAAATGGAGTTATCACCTTATAAGATGAGGAACATGAATATCAAAGAGCTTATACTGCTTCGATAGGACAACATGTCGATATCTAAGTAATCATCAAGGTATACCAACCTCTTCAGGTACTAGATGGATATGGTACATGAGTAGTTCTTCGTGGCTCTGAGCATCGGGTGGTGTTTACATAGACACATCCAATCCATTGTTATCCCTGTATGAATTACAGCCTATGTTGGGGTTCTGGATAATGATTTGGTGGTCAAAGTTTTCGTGGATAACATGATACATGTAGTGATTGTCATCTGTGGGAACGGAGAAGTGACCTCGATAGCAGGGAGATGATGTCAATCTCATGTACCTAGACATGAAACAAGATTCAAGAAAAGGACTTGGGACATTGGATCTACAACTAATAAATCATCGGTTGGGTCCAATTAGCCTATATAGAGGTCATGCTACTCATGTGATATTAGGAGATATATCTCCTGAGATTGACTGACCTACTGTACAACTGACATGGAGTGTGCGGATGGACCACCATGGTAGAGACAATAAAAAGAGGAGGTAAATCCTCATTGTAGATTATTTGGAAGAGAATATGGAAGAGGATTATGAGGTGTTCAATGTTTTTACTTGTTACCACCACCACCAACCCCATGTGGTCCCAAAATGGATTTGGTAGTAGGAGCACAAGGGCCATGGAAGCTACAGGTGGTAGACGATTATATCCAATGAGCTCCAAAAATGATTTGAGGTGTGATCTATGTATTTCCTACATTACATGAAGTACTGATAGACATAAAGTATAGACATTAATTTTTCTCCCTATAACATGTACGAGACCTATAGATTTCTAATTAATAGCTTACTCAATCCTTACGTATGGAGACTCCTACTGGAGAATACTCAGAGATCACACACTTTTGCAGATAGTGTGACTAGACTCTTTTATGTGATAGTTTCTATTGGAATCACTTAGTAGTAGCATTGAGGTCTAATGACTTCATTCACAGTCAAGATTGTTAATATACCATTCATTCCCAGATTGTCTATTTTAGGTGAAGGATGTGGTGTTTCTACAGGGATGGAACTAGGATTTCCTTTGATAGTGCGAAGGTAAACTAGGTAGCATAGGACATAATCATGCATTTTATGGTGCAGAGGATTAATCTTCAGTTGTCTTGTTGAACCCTTACAGCATTTTATGTAATGTGATCACAATTTTCAACATTAGTTGCAGAGTATGATTATGTATTTCTTGAAGATTCTCTAGGTTTACCTCCATAACGAGAGATAGATGTATACATTGATATACACCCTAGGAATACATCGATATCTGCACTTGTATATCATACGGATCCCATAGAGCATCATGATTCTAGGTTGTAATTAGAGGACTTTTAGAGGAAGGGATTCATGAGACCCACTATTTCACCATGGGAAGACCATGTTTTGTGTGCCATGAAGGGAAACAGAAGCTTCAAGTTGTGTGAGGACTAACGGTGCTTAAACCAACTGGAAATTATGAATATGTATCCAATTATAAAGATCTATAACATCTTTGATCAATTGAGTGGGGCATGATGGTTCTCGAAGGTTGACCTCATATTAGGCTATCGCCAATTATGTGTACAAGATGATGATATACCGAAGACTGCATTATGATGTCCCTATAGTCACCATGAATAATTGGGGATTCCCTTTGGCCTGAAAAATTACCTTGCAGTGTTCATGGGACTCATGAACCAGATCATACATCCATACTTAGACTGGTTCATTGTGATCTTCATCGACATTATCCTTGTGTAATTAGAATCTACGGAGAAGCATGGGATGCACTTAAGAATAAGAATTGACATACTATGAGACAACCATATTTATGGAAATAACTCGAAGTGCCAGTTCTAGTATCAGGCATCCTAATTTCTGGGACATGTTTTATCGGCAGATGGAGTGGTAGTTAACCCAACTAGGGTTGAGGCAGTGTTAGCATGGGAGCAACATAAGAGCATGATTGAGGTGCAGATCTTTCATGGATTTACAAGATATTATTGGAGATTCGTACTTGATTTCACTAATATATCAGAAACCATGATAGCTTTGACTTGAAAGGGGCTTAATTTCATCTAGACCGAAAGGTTACACCATGCTTCTTCGAAGTTGAGGTAGGGTTTGGCGAGTACTCCCATATTGAGATTATCGGAGGAAGGTGTCGAGTACATAGTGTTCTTTGATAAAATAGAAACTAGACCAAGTTTTTTCTAATGTAGAGACAAGTGGTATTTACATATAGTTCATTTTAGTTGAGACAACATGAGCAGAACTATGTTACCCATGATCTTGAGTTAGTAGTGGTAGTCTTCTCATTGAATATGTGGAGGCACTCACTAATGGATGAGTGGTTTATCGTCTACTCTAACCACAGGAGTCTCAAGTACATTTTCACTCAAAAGATTCTCAACATGAGACATAGGAGATGGTAAGATTTCCTCTAGGACAATGACATCGAAATTTTCTATACACCTATGAAGGAGAACGTAGTAGCAAATTATCTCAGTGGGAGATCTTGTCTGCAGTTTCTGAATGCAGTGTCAGAGAAGTTAGCCTCATTGTAATTATCTATTGTGAATAGAGATGAAGCAACATGCCTCCAATAGATTGCTTTAATCCCGGATCTCTTTCAATGTATAATGTAAGCACAACTTGGGGATACCTGCTATGTAACCCTATAATCTCATAAAACCATTTGGGAATGCACATAATGAGTGTTTAAAGGGTGGGGAGCATGTCATTCTTCGTATAAAATGAAATGTGGTACCTTTTACATTGTGGGAGGTGGTTTTAAGAGAGTTATAAATATCTATTATTGGGGTATATCCAGTTGTGTTTAAGATATACCAAGACATGTTATGTTAGTTTTTTTTCTAGAGTTGAATAAATGAGTCATAGTGTTTTTTTTCCCGAAGCCTTATTTTTCAGCAATTGAATGCTGAGCTCCATGATCCATTAGGTTTGAATCGACCTCTTGAGTTTCTCGAATGGAAGTGGGATGAAATATCTATGGAATTCTTGATTGTATTAATATATATGTAAAGGGGACATTATTCCTTCTATGTTATTATTTATCTAATAACCATGTTGTTCCATTTTATAGCTATACAAGAAGAGTGTTTAGTAGAGATCTTATGGATCCTCCATGCATAGGAGATACTTCTACTCTATGGATATCTATTGATGATTGTTTTTTATCATGTTGATCTATTTAAATCCTGGTTTTGAAAGAAATTATTGGATGTTTTTGGGACCCAGTTACACTTGAGAACAACGTTTCAACCACAAAACGATTGTTAGACAGAGTAAAACATTCAGGTTCTAGAGAACATTTTGTGGTCCTACATGTTGTAATTTTTCCTTATTTGGGATGATCATTATGGGTGATCAATTACTTTAATATCTGTCTGCGGGACTCATGTGACTATCTAGAAGATCACAAGAGAACAGGAGGCTCGAATTCATAATTAGTGACAATATCTCTATGAGTAGGATTTGTTTTTTTCTTTTTTGGGATGTAAATCCCCAACGTGAAGAAAATGTAATGTTAGAGATTTTTTTAGTACTATTTTTAAAAATTATATGGATTAATATAGAGACATGGCACTTTTACAACAGGCGATTCTGATACCTATTGTTTCTGTAATAATTGTTTGAAATATATTAAATTTATTAAACAAAATGCACACACAATTTTATTTAAAAAGCTGAATACATTATAAAAGATTTATAGGATCAAAAATATGAGGGAACTATTGAGTTCAAAATGGTAGTTTTAGCCTATGTGTAACATAACATTGGTCGTCATGGGTTGTTTATGAAATAGTCATCATGGGTGAAAAGTTGAATAAATAAAAATGAATAAAATTATTTTATTCTATTTGTTTTTATGAAACATATAGAAATAATTAAATGGATTCTTATGTTGAAATCTAAGTTTATCCACATAACCTAGTGACCACTATAGAGTTGTTGGAGTGAACCTATAAGTAATCCACTTGAAAAATGGTGATGGAATTACGGTTCTAAGATTGATGCTCCTATGATTTCATGGATCTTGCCTACATCAATGACACATCAATCATTCATCATCGTCATACAATCAAAATCAATCTTGGTTGAGTATTTAAAATTTTTAATTCATTGTTATTTATTTCTATGAAAAACATGAACCAATCAATAATCCAATCGGCCCATAGATTGATTGTTATGTGGGATGGGTTTATTTGTGGGTTTTTTATAGGGTAATTTATTATCAATGTGATTTATTTATTTCATTGATTATCATTCTAATGGACACAAACTAATATTGACACAACAATAAATCCAGTTCTATTCCCCTTGATTGAATTAATATTTTCTCCCCCCATTCATCATTCACTGTGGGTGTTCCACATTTACCCTACGGCTTGACAAATCAAGATCAATCGATCGTTGGGCACCTATTCCCTAGGATAAAAATTCAAAATCATAGATAATTGATCAGAAAAACATGACATAGGATCTATGATAGAGATGGAGTGATTCTAATGTCGGTTGATTTTCATTCCGGGTTGTTCATCATTATTTTGTGTGGAATGAATAACAACAAATTGATCTATTATTTAAAATGGATTAAAAATTAGATTTTTTTGTTCGAGTGATTTCATGGATCAAAAGAGATGATATTACGATACTGGAACAATTGGGGATGGATTTTTAGGTAACAAAGGCATTTACATGAGTGGGAGGAAGAATAATGGGTTTTTGAAAAAAAACGATACACACATTATGTAGTCCTTGGCTACACGGTGTGTAAGCCCCTTTTATTGACTCAGCATGTACCTAAAATAGTACACAAACATAGGGTGGATTACATAGGTTTCCTAAATGACATGTACTCCCCCACACGGAATAACCTGAACCATGTACAAGGGCTACCCCATGTACTGGTACACAGGCTGACACGGTGTACTGGCACACAGCTCGAGTACACAACTGGGACCCAAGATATCAGTACACGGTGTGTATCCCCTCTACATGTCATGTACACTTATCCTATATAGACAAGGATTGAGTGACATGGGTTATTTTACATTGGTAGTACATGGGGAAAAGGGGCATATCTTGTACCACTACTATATGTTGTGTACTCCTTTTAACATGGATTAGATCCAATTTCCTCCATATATTGTACAAGTTTCATTAGGTTTCATTCCCCTTATCCATTCCCTAAAGGTAGGTCTAAATCATTTCCTACTCATATTTCTACAAACCATTCAATACGAATTCCTTTATATAGTTTTTGGAATCCCCTGAGAGGCCCAAAGTGGGATACTCTATTAATATCCATGCCATAGGTGGAGTTCATGGTATCAGGGTGACTAATCCTACCAGATATCACTCCTCTACATAGTGGGTTTATCCAAACAGAGTAGATGGTATCACCCCATGGTTATAGATATTATCCTCACATTTTTATCGTATTTATCATTAGACAATCAACACATTCTCACTTTCTCATGTTGAGACCCTATGAACAGTACCTCTCAGATGGACGTCATCAGTGCTATCAAACTCAATAGTGTGTTCTTCTGGATGAGTGCTTCATATAATCTACAAGGTGGAATCATAGGGTTGGTATATTGTGGGCATGTATTACCTCTATATTGTGTGTCTTTGTGGAGTATATCTAGATATTCATATTATATATACTATGGAGATACACATGTGGGGATCTAACTATTCTTTACATTTTGTATTTATTTATTGTTTATTGGTTTCCTATAGATTATTGTTATACTCAATAATGCACATGATTTTACCTCATGTGTTGTGTCTTGTGCAAAAAATCTACGTTCTATTGGAGTCCTAAGCAGAACAAGACCATATGGTGCTTAGTGTGACCAGATAGACTTAGGTGAGTTCCTATGGCATTCAAACATTAGTCATAATTCCTTTACTTTCAGGTTGGACTTTTGTTATAGGCTCTTTGTGGTGGGCTTATATTTGGTTCTATTTAATTTACATTACATCCCATCATACTCCCATTATGGGATTTAGATATATTCATTCATGGTTCTTGGATTTTACATTTCAGCATTTGTATGGTCTTGGAGATGTGTTATTGACTATATGTACTTAGGCTACGACCTCCAATGTCACTAATATGCCTTCTTAGAGGTATTCTCCATCCCTAGGCCTATTTCAGGCAGGCTTGGGGAGTTGCAGAAAGGGCCTCACTGGGATGGGTCATGAAAACTCATCTATTATGTGTCTATATAGTTGTGTCCCTATGATCACAACTATGAAATACATCGCATTTAGTTAGTAGTAGTGGTGTTTTCCTGAATGTTTTGGTGGAAGTACCTTATTGGTGAGAACTTTATGGTCTACATTTGCCACATGAGTCTAAGGTATGTCTTCTCTATGTGGGATATAAACATACATTGGTAGATTTGGATGTATTTTCTATATTATTATGATATTGATATCTCTTACAACCTAGGAATGGTTAAAGTGGGTTCTGATGCACAAATATATAAGATGAGGGGAGGTATCTTTTGAGAGTTTCATGATGCTTGGAAAGGGATGGATGATATTGTAGAAATTCATACTTATGTGAAGAAGGTAAGTGATATAGGTTTCCATGATAATGATTTTTGAATCATCTCTGAGGAAATAAGTGCAAGAGTCTCATTTCGAAGACCCAGATGTGGTGTTGATGTATAACCATGTCGGTCATGGTGATGATCGAATGGGGTGGTGGGAAGAGGGAAAAACCAAATTTTGTTTTAGGGAATGATTTTTTTTTTCTATTGGTGATGTGTGAGGGATTTATTTCTGATTTTAATCTCCCCCCAATCGATTTGAACCTGGGTGTTTCCAATATGATCTAAGGATTGAAGAGGCAACACGAGTGGCTTGGGATGAATCATTAAATGATGATGTTTGTGGAAATGTGTCAGGTTTTTCAATAGGTGAAGGCAATGAACCATGTTCCCAGTGGTTTATTGAAGCCTTTGGAAATCATTGGGTGCATTGGGGAGGATTTCATAAAGTATTCTATCACCAAGATACCCCCAACATAGGGAGGTTGTGACTAAATTTGGGAGATCATGTACGGACTGTCCATGTTATCCAATTTTCTAGTGACCAGGGAGTTAAGTTCCATATATAATAGCATGAGGACGTACATGGATGATATTTTGGTACTCCATGGAGTACTTAGTACTATTCTTTTTGACATGGATTCTAATTTTACCCTATTTTTCTATGGAGGATTATAGCATTCATCTGGATCTCAGTTACACCAGAGAATTGGTTTCCATCCCTGGATAGATGGGTAGATTGAGTAGACCATTGAGTGATTGGAGGATACGTTGAAATCATACATATTTCTTTTTTATGGATCATGGGTGAATAATTTACCATTTTATGAGTTTTTATACAACAATAGTTTCCACTCGTCCATCGACCTCGCTCTATTCAATGCATTATTTAAGTGGTTGTTTCATTCTCTATTATATTAGAAAAAAGATGGGGAGTCTACATACCATGGTATAAATGTGTTATAGAGAATTAAAGATAATATAAATATTCTTTAAGAGTATATGATGTTGGTAAATGACTATTATAAGGCCTATAGATATCATAGGAGGATGGCCTTAGAGTTTGAGATCATGGACCATCTGTTCTTGAGGGATTCTCTTCACAGTGAAAAATAAAGGATTTTCATGGAAGGGAAATCAATACTATGTTTTTCTAGAATATTGAGGTGTTTGAGTGTGTAGGAGATGTTTCATAAAACATAAAATGACTAATGTATTTTTACTAGATCAATTTTTTCTTCTATGTGTCCTAGATTCTTAGTATCTTCATGATGAATCCTATGTCATTAACTAGGTAGAGTTTGATATCCTGGATGTCAAAAAATTTATAGTACAACCATTTTATGTATAGAATCCTGATAGAAGGTGTTTTTTTGGTTACTTATCCCATTTTTTCAGGTTTATTGCTGCCATGATGGCATGAAGTATAGTACTTATGAGAGACAGTAACATATGTGCACCCAATACGCCTAACTATTTGATAAATGACATTTCTAGTGGTACAAATTTTATTTTTTTCCTTTTGTTGAATATATTTATTTAACCTTAATATTTAAATGATATTAATTAACTCCATTGGTTAGTGATTTCTACATGATATGTGATTTGTTCCTCCAATTTTTTGTTATGATTTTTTTATAATTATATCCTTAAGAGGTATCGGATATGTGATTATCCAAACCACTTATTTTATTTTATTTCACATTTAGTTCTGGATTTCAAAGATGATATTTTTTTAGGTGGTATATGATATAATTAATCAGGTTCCTGAAACCATTCCTTTCTGATTTCCCAAGTCATTGACGTATTAGACGTGAATTCAAGGCCTTTTTAATTTGAAAATTATAATTTTCTTCACATGATCTGTTGGTTTTTTCATGTACTCTACTGTTTTTTATGATGTTAGTTCATTCCTTCATGGGGTCAGTTGGTTCCTTCATGAATTCGGTTGTTTCCTTCTTCTGTTATGATTCATTTATCAAATCAGTTGATCCATTCTCATTCTCTCTACAATAATTGGAAAAGTTACCAGTTTTTCAAAATAGCCAGATTTTGTAGAATGTTGTGAAAAATATTGTTAACATAAATATGGTTTTCAAATAATAAATATTTTATTTTAAAGGTTATTTAAAAGAGTATAATTTTTTCCAATAATTAAATAAATTCTTAATCTTTTAAATTATCTTTTACAAGTGAATTTAATTATAAATTAACTAAATTAAAATTAAAAAAAAGTTATCCACATTAATATGAAGAGTGATTCTAGAATTTATTTATAGTTTCTTATGTATGGTATTTATTTCGTAAAATTATTTTCCTTCTTCATTCAAATAAATAGAAAAAAAATTCTCTTGAGTATTGGAGTCATCTTCCATTAACCTGAAGCCTTCATGATCATGATTCAAGGCATGTTCGACATCATAATTTCTTCCTATTTTCTATAATAGTGTGTCCATTTTTAGGTGAGAGTTGTTTTTAATTTTTAATCCCAATATATCTACAAGTTTTTATGATTTATCAAGATCTTATTATCATGATATATAAGAGGAAACATAATGTGCATTGTTTTCAATTAATAGTGAATCGTGTTTTGGAACTTCTTTTCAAGGTACGATATCCATTATTATTCTATTTTCCTAGATCTATGGAACTATAATAGGATTTTTCTATTAGAGGGGTAGTACAAATTAGCTAATTAAGATAATGAACTGGATTAAATTTAATTATAATGTAAGGTTAATAATATCAAATTTTTTATTTTTCCATATTAATTCCAATTATTTTCACCAAAATCATACAACCAATCATGATATGCATGTTCTGACTATTATGAAATTGTAAACCTATGTTGTGGATTGATAACTCTTTGTTGAATTATTTTTTAATCCTAATATTCATAAGAGTATAAATAAATATATATTTTTTAGAATTGGTTTCCCATGTAAATTAGGAACTCTATGAAAATATGGACACATGAAAAGATGGTTTAATATGATATCCCCTACAAATTGATTGTATATTTATCCAGTTTGGAAGTATAATATTCTTTATAAGTTTTATTTTTACGATTATCCCTAAGGTTTTGTGGGATATGTGTGGGTGGTGTGATAGTGGTGGTGACCAATTCATATGTAGGATGTGTTGTGGGCATTTGATGTGTGGTGGTTGATATATGGTTGTTGTAAATATATGATTGGGTTGTATTATTGAATTTGGTAAGGGGTATTATGGGTTTTTGTGTGGTTCCTTGTTGTATTATTCTAAAAGTAGAGTAATATGAAGTTGATAATTATTAAAGGGAAATGTGTGTGGGTTGAAAATAACATATAGATAATTATTTAATCAATTAAATAAATTTTAACATGATTTGATTAAATGGAAATGAAATTCGTATATTTTTTATAGTGGTTTACTAAAAAACATGAAGTTGAATAACATAATTAAATAATGGTGGGGGTAATAAAATAATTTGGAAAGGTAATGAATCGATAATTGATAGAATGGAAAATTTCTTTTTAGTGGTTATTTTGTGTTGTAGGGTTTCATTTAGTAGTGGAAATATGTAGTAACATTAGTATGGTGTTGTTGATAAGACAGAGAAGATTAAGTATTTATGTGATTCATTTTTGGTGAAGATTTTGTGTCATTTGGTTATATATATACTTGTATTTTTGTGATAATTTTATATGAAATGCACCGACATCGAGTGTTATTTACTGAAACCCAATTGTTTATAGTTGATTACTCCAACATCCAAATGGTGAGGAATAGGTGTTTAAATAACTAATCTTCCCAAATCATAATTTGGTTGTAGTATGTGGAGGAAGATCCCAATTCGCAGTGAGTACCATTAATGACAATACAATTGTTGGTGATGACAAATTATGAGAATATGTGACATGTAGTGGTAGTCATTCATAGTCAGAGGAGGGAAAAAGGTTGATTTCCTTCACATTCAGGATACCCAACTACTATAGATATGTGGTTTTTAGTAGATGTGGGATCATGTGACATTAGTATAAGAGATTTGGATGATGAAATTGATTCAAGATCATGATGTTGGGCCCTATGGGAGGATAGTGTTACAAGTGTTACAACCCAAACCATAACAGATTTAGATTCCATGGTTTCAAGTAAGTAACCATTTTTTTGATTTTTAGTATGTAATTTGTTTGGGTGAAGTTTGGGTGGTTTTGGGGGACTTGTAAAATATTGTTGGAGAATATTTAAAGGTGAAATGTTGGTTCTTGGTTATTTAGAACCATGAAACTACTACTAGAAACCATTTAACATGAGATAAGTGCAAATAGGAGGGCACACGATTTGTCCAAATCATACATCCACCAAAGTGAAGTTATGGAAAGTTGGATAGTGGGATTTTCTGTAGTTTCTAAATGTTGTGTATAACCATGCGGGCCAACCATTCGAGTTTCCCAATTTAGGTAGAGGTCGGATAATTTTTTACTTATGATTTTATTTACAATACAATTAACCATGCATAGTTTACAAACTAGATTCTAAAAAATGAATTAGAAATGATTCAGAGGCGTTTCTCGGTGTGTTGAAGACCGATTCAGTTTCTAAGTCTCCTTTAGTGATTATTTTTCTTATATCTACTTTCCCATAATCATAGGTTAATAGTTCTGGTATGATGTTGAAATATCTATGGTATTTTATTCCAATCATGGTTATATTTGTCTTTTTTAATGTTAGGGGAAGATATCTATGTTGGTTTTGAGGAGATTCCACCCGTTTTTGGGGATGTTTTCTTGTAGTTCATTGTTTTCTCCATAATTCCCAAGGTATGTGGATTCACTCTTGACTCTTATATATTGAACATGATGGATTGGTTTCAAATTTTTGAAATTTATTGAAATTTATTTTGAAAATGGAGTTAATATTAAGATAGAACCTTCATTAGTGATTGTTTTTGGATTTCATGAAAATGTGATTTTTTTTGTAAAATGATTTCATAAAGAAATTTAAATTGTTTATTTTAAATAATTTTTATAGGTTTTGATGCATAGAAACGTAATTTAAATAAAAGGTTTATTTTATTGACTTATTTTGATAGAAAGGTTTTAAAATAATTTTTCTTATTGAAATGGTTTATTAATGATTTTTTGGCATTGTTTTGGCATATTTTGACATAATGCTTTTTCAAGTGTTAATATAGCAATTTATGTGTCCTAGTTGAAATATGACATGATTCTCAATGCAAAAGGTTTAGTGGAATATGGGATTTAATTACCTTTTGATGAATTGGTAGATCTAAGAGAAACCACTCATGATTGTTGAACATTAATATAAAATCATGTATGTGTAGATTCCTGGGTGTGTGGATTGGAATGGGAAATTCCAAAATGGAATGTAAATTTTTAAAAATTATTTATAGGTTTCCTCCTCTATAAAAAATTTTAGTATGGAAAACTATTTTATTATTAAATGTCATTTATTTGATATAATTTTTTTCCTTTTTTTATATTATATTTTTTTATGTAAATTTGCTACCATTTTCTTTCCTAGTGGCATGAGTAGGGAAGTCATTTGGGGAAACCAATAAAGTTTAATTACTCACCCATGGCTTGGCACATTGGTTCTTTTGAATATATATTTCATTATGACATTTTAAAAGGTAAATTATATAAATATGTTAGTTCTAATTCATGATACATGGGTTATATTATTGATTTAGATCATGGATCATGTTTGGAGCTGTGGAGTCGGGTTTTTGGAGTCTTTGAGTTTTGTTGGTCTTTTCATCCTTGGTGTACTTTGGTATTTAATAGTCATTTGTTGTGGTACACTATTGTAGTTTTATTTTTTATATAAATGGTATTACATTTGGTGGTTTTACATTTTTACCATGAATCATGTAGGGGTCATTTGTTATTGGATGTCTGGTGGGGTTGTCTTATTTTAAAAATGGAATATTATCCCCCAACTATGAATGAAGCCCTTTGCATTTATTTCAAACTATTGGTGCCTTGGGGATGTGTCTTAATGACATGTAATTTCCTTCCTCCTTTCCATGACAATGAGGAGGGTGGTATGTTACAAGTGGTATTAGTATTGTTCCTTCCCAATATCTTTGTGGAATTAGTAGTATCAGCTTTTTCAGTCTTTGAATGACAAGTGGTCATCAGTTCTATTGGTCTTGGAGTTGAAATTAATTCTAGTTTAAAAATAGATTTGGGATTATAGAAATGAGTCAAACTATCAAAGAATTAAATTTGGTGAATAAAAATACCTAGATAACCTTTTTAGGCTTAACAGCAAGTTACAATAGATTTTGGTATATAAGTGTTATAGAGACACTTATCCGATTTGGAATCTCATTGTCATGTGTTTATCCAACTAAAAAAACATGACATGCATCTTATAAATGTCTTCCCACTAAGATTACATATTTCTATTTGATTAATTAATTATTATTTGTTGAAAATGATTTCTAGTGTGACATTTTGACAATGGCATGAGGTTGTATTTTTAAAATTGTTTGATTTTGAAAATCATAGTCAAATTTTAAAAAATGGTTTAACGTAGAAAATGAAATTTTTTTGGAAAAAACTATTGTGATTGTTATAATGTTGTAGAATATGAAATTATTAGGCCCTTACATGATATAGAGTATGAATTATTTCATTACCCTTTGGTTATAGAAAATGGCTCCATGTATGTGTCGTACAAAACTATCAAAGTAATTTAATGAGAACCTATTTTTACCTGAGGCACGGGTGAACTAACAGTTGGTGAAGACTATAGTAAATGTTTGTTGAGATTTGGATACATGTAATTTGAGGGATTCACCAAGGTATGTGGATCATTATATTAAATTCATGAAAAATAATCCACTAATCTTTTGATGTGCTTCTTAACAAGAAAATTCAGAGGTGTGGCTCAATAGAATGAATCAAATATTCGATTCCCATGGCACACCAATAGATATATAAGTCAGTATGTTGATGTATATGCTGAAAGATCATGGAAAATGATTTTGATATTTTTCTGTTCAAGATAATTTACACCAAGCCCTGTCCTGGGAGGATTTTGAAGAATTTTTCAATAAACAATTCTATCCTAATGTGTTCAGTATTGTAATAAAAATAGATTTCTTCATCTGTAAACTAGATATGCACATAATAATAGAGTATCTGGATACATTCATGAATTTATACTGCTCTGCACCTGAATTTATTGTTAGTATATCCTTGAGGATATGAATTTTTTAAATGGGGTAGATGCAGGACATTCCTTAAATGTTTATGGTTCTCACTATTATTGATTATACAGAAATGGTCGATATGGAGATATTGGAAAAATGTACATCATAGAAGATATGGGTCGGTGGAGCGTGTTGATTCCTATAGAAATGTATGGAACTCAAATTCTATGAAAATAGAAAGAGGATAACCTTTTTCTTAGGTGTGAGTATTGATTAGAATCAGACAACAGGATTGATGAATCTTCCTCCAAGGCCCAACAGTAAATTTGGATGTTTTAGATGTGGTTATTTTGACCAAATGAAATGAAAGTATTTAATAACACCTAGTGTATGTAACAATTTCTACAAAATAGGGAATTTATACTGATATTGTCGTAGTACTCCATGGTCGAGTGTTCAGGACACATTTAGTCTCATAGGAATCACATTCTTTAAAAACATGAGGGAAGTAGAATACACCTCATTGAAAAAATATACCTATCCATGGTGACTAAACTAACTCCATGAATTCTCAGGAGGGGATATCTCAATAGGGAAATAGGGAACACTATGCGACGAGTATGCAATTATATAGAGCTGAGAAATTTATTCTGGATGATTGGTCTGAATCATCTATGAAGAGAGGTATTATTAATTTTAATTCTACCCTTGGGGAAGCTTTTTTAATACTGGTGAATCCCATTCCTTTATTGTTTATCATTATGTTCATTTTCTGATTATAAATTTTGGGATAATTCCTTCTGTGTTAAACATCGAACTTCTCTTGGTCATAGAGAATGTTGAGCCTTTTTAGTAGTTCTTTTCCAATAACTATTGATGGAGATGAGTTGATATCGGATTTCTATTTTCCTGATATGAATTTATATAATATAATCTTGGGTATGGATTGGTTAATAAATTTTAAGGCTCACATTGACTGTTATACATGAAGGGTCAGTTTTACGATAGAGGATGGCATCAATCTTCTCTTTAGAGGAGACTAAACTGTTAAGGTAGGTGTAATGGGTTTTTTTGGAACCACCAGTTAGAACAATATCATAACAATTAATATAATTTAATTTTACATTGATGGAATAGATCTAGAATAGCATTTTTTCAGTGGCGGTAAACCAGTTTCCAGATGTTTTTCTTGATAATATCTCATAGTTTCCACCCATAAGAGAAGTTTATTTTATGATTGTTCTCATTCTTGGTACATATCTTGTCACACTTCCTTCCTACTAGATGTAAACAATTGTATTAAATGAGTTTAAAGTGTAGTTTGAAGTGATGGAATGAAAATGGTTCATTTGGATGAGTATATCTCCATGAGGATTACTAGTCATTTATGAGAAAAGGAGGATAAAACTCTTAGATTGTGTGTGCATTATCATAATATTAAATAGATTATGGTAAATAGTTGGTATCCACTCCCATGTATTGATGATATTTTTGATCAATTGAGGGTAGGTCAGTGGTTCTCTAAGATTCAACTATGATCAAGATATCAACAATTTCATGTTCGAAAGGTTATTCTGAAAACAGATTTCAGAAGTAGATATGGACAATATGAATATGGGGTAATTCCTATCAATATCATGAATTTACTAGTGGTATTATGTAATTTATTATCATATATTTATATAATATTTGGATTCATTAGTTTTTGTGTTTGGGGATGATGCATTGGTGTATTCAAGGACAAGGGATGAGAAAGAGTAACACTTGGTTATAGTGTTGGGAATCTTATGAGATCATCGTCTATATACCAAAATATAAATTTATTATTTATAGATACAAGAGTTGTATTTCCTTTCCATTTAATCTATTAAATAGGTGCCTCTATGGATGTAGAGAAGATATAATTTTTTATCTCTTTGAAACCTTCAATGAATGTATTTGAGATATATATTTTCCAATGTATAGGTGGTTATTATTATTGTTTTGTTCATGATTTCTAATTAATAAAATAAAAAATGAATGATATAGCAAGGAAAAATGCTCCATTCCTATGGAATAAATAATTTCATATGTTTTTTCTATAGCTAAATTTTTTTCTTACATCAGCATCGATCTTGATTTTTATTAAATGGAGAAAAATGTAAGTGGTGTATTGCGATGCTTTAGGAATAGAGGTGGGATTAATTCCCATGTATGGATACAGTGTGGTTTTTATATCTCAAGGACGTTAAGGTTACATGAGATAAACTACCCAACAGATTATTTGGAGTTTCTTCCATAGACCATGCATTACATACATGGCATAATTATCTCTTCGATGAGAAATTTACCATGTTTACGAATCATAAAATATTGAAACATATTTTCTCACAAAGGGAATTTAATATGGGAGAAATAAGATTGATGTAGTATATTAAAGTGATTGAATTTGTGTTGATTCATACATTGGGGAAAGGTAATTTGGTTATATATTCATTATGAATAATTACATATGATCAGTAGGAAAGGGAGGCTTAAAATGTGTGGTAGTTGATTTTGGTATAATCCGGCATGGACTAGGAATGTAAAGACAGAGGTGAAGTGGTTGTTTTATTCCCTCTGTCATTTTTTATTAATTTGGTGAAAATGGTTAATTATTAATAGTTGTTTGATTAAAAATGTGTTTCTATGAGGTCAAAAATCATTGGTGTGGATATCATTGATGGATGGAAGCTAGATGAGACTTCAATTTTGTCGTTTTAAAATTGAATGGTCATACCTATTGATTGTAAAGATAATCTTATTGATTTTTACCACCATTTTAGATGGGTTGTATATCTTGGAATATTGAATATTCCTACCAAATTGAAATCGTAGTTTTGGTGGATTTTTATGAAAATGAAGGTGGATATGTTTTTTTTCAATATGCTCAAATTACCAATAGGTTAAGGCAGAGCATCAATGACCAGCAGGTATGTTGCAATCTTTACCTATAACTGTTTGGAAATGTGAAAATAAAACCCTATATTTTGTAACATGTCTCCCAAGAATTGTTCAAATAGATAATGAAATAAGGTTGATATTGTAATAGCTTAAAAAGTCACCCAATTTCATCCCAATTCTGGAATATCATACAATTGAGGACTTCTCCAAATGATATATTTGAGAAGTGGTAAAGAGGCATGTTGTACCAGTCTATATAGGGCCAAACATCAATAAATGGTTTACACATCATTTCATCAAGTCCATAAAGAATCCCCTGGGACTCATTTTACCATGAGTATGACTAATAATCCACAAATAGATAGTCAATATGAAAGGATGAACGAAATATTGGAAGGAATGTTACATGCTTCTATAACAGATTTTGGTGGCTCATGGAAAGATCAAGTACAATTAGTGAAGTTCTCATATAAAAATAATCCTAAATCCTTGATTCATTTGGATCATTTTAAATCATTGTGTGGGAATTCTTGTCTTTCTCCACTTTGTTGGGTGGAAAAAATGAGATACATCACCTGTTGGGAGAAGCCTTGTCCATGTGACAATGAAGAAGATTCAGTTGATCGAGAAATGGATGGGGATGACTCAGAGTCCTCTGGAATCAAAGGTGGATTATAATCGATGCCCATTTCCAATTGAGGTTAGTGATCATGTATTCTTGAAAATCACTCCAAGGCTTGGGCATCATTGTTTTGGATACCAGGGAATGTAATATCCTCAATAAATATGCCATTTTGAGATATTATAATAGGTTTGTGATGTGTCATATCTGTTGGATTTTCCACCACTGTTATTTGTAGTGCATATGGTGTTACAAGTATCTCACTTGTAAAATAGTCATCTGGATCCTAACCATGTGATTCTATGTGATTACAATGACATATAATAGGAATCTTTATTTTCACATGTCCCATTACGGATATTTAATATGAAATAGACATTATTTCATGGAAAATAGATCGGTCTAATGTGGGTTTTGTGGCAACATGGTCAGATTCTAGAAGAGACTTGTGAATGAGAGAATAAAATGATCAGGAAATGGCTCCTACACTTTTCAAGGAAATTCAGGTTTTCAAATTTCTATGCATAAAAATTATAATGGTGGGGATAATTTAGCACCCCCAATTTCGAGTAAGTAACCAATTTTCTATGATTTTTAAGATTATAAAGGGTTTGGGTGGTGTTTTGGTTTGTTTAGAAGAATTATAGAACGTTTTAAGAGATTTTGTAATTGTATAATGTTAGTAAAATACCTGAAATTTCTATATGAAACCTTGAATGATGGTACATAGGATAAGAGGAAGTCACATAGTTTGGTGCACGTATTTTCCAAACCGTGCGACCACCAATGATAAACTGTGAAAAGTTGAATAGTGGGATTTGGAATAGTTGGAACATGGTTTTTCTCATAGTGTGAGAAAACTATGTGAGGACCCCATTGAGGTGGAAGCTACAACACGGTTATTGCACAGTTTTCCTAACCGGGTGACTAACCATGAACATCTTAAAAAAAGATCATAAAAAAGTGGATATGGGTAAAGATTAAGTTTTAACCCATAATATTTCTCTAAATAGACCCAAAAATGAGATTCCTTCCTCCAAAAGTCATTAGAGCCCCCCCGCCCCCCAATAGACCAGAAGTGATCCGGATGCATGTCATGGTTCCTTAATGCCTGATTCACATGGTATGTCTCCTTTAGTGGTATTTTTTGGGGTTTTCCATAGATCTACATTCCCGCCTTCAATCAGGATCTTAGATTTAATATATTGTGTATATATTCAAGGTGGTTGATGCATATAGTGGTTAGATTTTTCTTTTTTTATGTTTCGGGAAGAAATCAATGTTAGGTTTTTGGAGATTCAACTCAGTTTTGTGGACATTTTTGTGTTATTATTCATTTTCACAATAATTCACATGGTTGGAGGCTTTACTCTTCACTCCTCTTTTTAAACCATGAAGGAATAAATTTAGATTCATTAAAATGATTGAAATTTATTGTGAAATTGGTGTGATAAGTATAGTTAAAATAATATTTAGGAATGGTTGAAGATTTTTAGCAATTTAGTAATTTTTCTATGAAATCCTTTTGTAAATGGTTTTAAAAATTTTATTTTAAAAATGGTATATTAATTATGATGTATAAAAAAGTCCTTTCAATAAAATTTTTATTTTATTAAATTAGTTAGTTAGAATGGTTTTCAATAAAAATAAGTTTTATTGAAATTGTTTAAGCATGATTCTTTTGGCATGGTTTGATATAATGGGTTTTCATGTGTTCATATTACTTTTTATGATGTTCATTTAAAATATGACTTTATGGTTGGTGGAAATTGTGTAATGGAACATGGGATATAATTTCCTTATAATGGATTGGTCGATTGACAACAATCCTCTAATGAATATGGAACTATCATAATGATACATCCATAGGTGGGTTCATTGGTGTGTGGAATGGAATTGTAAATTCCAAAAAGGAATATTAAATGTTTTAAAGTATTTCATGGTTTCATTCCCAAGAATCTATTTTATTAGGAAATACTGGTTTACTATTAATATTGTTGGATTTGATATAAACTATTTATATTTTTTTATATAAATTATTTGATATATATGTGATAACATATTCTATCATAGTGTAATGAGTAGTTAATCAATTTCAGGAAAACCTATTGAGAATCTTTACCCACCCATGCCTTGGTACATGATGATTTTGTAGAAATTGTTCAACATGACATTGGAAAACGTAATGTATCTCATTTCATTAGTGGCTATTCATTACAATTGGGATATATTACAGATTTAAATCATGGATAATTTTTGGAGATATGGAGTTATTTTTTAATCCTTTGAGTTTTTTTGTCTTTTCTTCCATTGTGTACTTTGGAATTTAGTAGTTTTCCATTGTGGTACACTATTGGAGTTTTATTTTTATATCAATTCTATATATTTCAGTTTTTTACATTGTTAGGATGCATCATGTAGTAGTCATTGGTTATGAAAGGTTTGGTCGGGTTGTTTTATTGTAAAATGGAAAAATGATCCCCCATCTATTAATGATTCCCTTGGAATTTATTTTTAGCCTTTGGAACCTTGGGGATGTTTCTTAAGGATATGTAATGTCCCTCCACCTTCTCAATCCAATGAGGAGGGAGGGATTCTAAATTAGAGATGGGTAGATATTGGGTGATGTTATGGCATCGAAGGGATGATAACATGTGACATTTTATATCGGGGTGTGGGAGTAGAAACTATGTGGGGGGAGTTGTTGTGAGAACCTTTATCAAATTTTTTATATATATTATCCTATAAATAGCATGAATTATTTAGTATGTGCTTTATGGAGGGGTAGGGATGGATAGATGACCTATTTAGGTTCTTGATAGTTATGCTATTTGTTCACTAGTGCATTAGTATTATCCTCACATATTTTCATGTCGGACATTAGGTATGATCCAATAGGGAATCCATGTTATGCTCATCCTACATATATATAACAGTTCTTTAGGGTTTCAGAGAGGTTTCATAAACCAAGGTAGGTGTTAATACCTTACTTATTGGAACTATTTTGGGGTCTCTACCTTATTCTCCTTTTGGTATTTTATTTTAAAGACTGTTATTATATCATTTTACATGAATTGTGGGATTTTATAGACTCTAGTTTTTTTATATTAAGTTATTGAGTAGTTTTTGATGGGTTTTGAATGCTTATATAATAACCATTTTCATTTGAAGGAACCCAAAACACATGCATGTATATCTTCAATAAATAATTGGAAAATAAAAATATAAAATATAGTACCTTGCATTAGAATTCAATATCATCCATTTACTATCTTCAGAAGTAAATTACTGAGGGATATAATTAGGAGAAGTAAACAAAACAACCCTTCCTGTGGGGGAGCACCTTGATGAAAGGATCCACAAAGTCTTTATAAGGATATCCATAATTTAAGTTGTTTTATTTCCGTCTCAAAAGATATAAAAATAGTGTCGGGATTAAGTAATTTTAACAATGTCGTATATGTATCTTATACCTCACAGACTAATAGAAGATCATATCATCCTATTAGATGGGTGAAACCCTAGGAATCTCAAATACACAACACATCTCAAGTGTTACTTCCCATTGGGTATAATTCTGTTAATTGTTTCAATGAAATAATGAAAACCCATTAATCCATGTAACTGAAAAATAAACAATCGAGATAAAATTATTAATATATATATATATATATATATATATATATTATTTCATACATCGCATGCATGACAAATTTATGCAGGAAATGAAAATATTAAATATACACTATATACAGTATCTAATATATTATATATAAATATATCTCATATATCACATGAATGTGTACATTTATCTCATACCATTATATTTAAGTGCAAAAACAATAATCTCACACATTCACTAAAATCCCATACAAACTTTATTAATAACATTACAACTATTTTTGAATCCATACAAACTCTTTCTTATATAATTGTTCATCAAAATATCTTCATTTTGAAAAACAAATTGTCTTAAATTGTATCCTTATCCACATGATTAACCGTGTAACCCTACTATTCTTGGAGGAATTGATAAAAAATATTAAATCCCAATTTCATATATGCATGAAAAGAGAGGCCTCTAGAAAATATCAATGCCACTCAGGCTACAGAGGGGCTAGGTGTGACCTCCATCAATCATACTCTTATCTCTATATGAAAATTTCCACCACAAGATGTATCAAATACACTGTATATATCCTATATCATCACTTTTTCTATGAATTGAGTTACCAATATACATGTAACCTTTTAGTCTAGTATTAGGCTCTCATTATTTCTAGATTCTTTAGAAAATACATACCATGTTGATGAATACACCACAATTTTTTCTTCGATCTGATAAGTACATTACATGAAACATATCCAAGTAGTATAATGCATCATATTTAAGACAACTAATCATATTGTTGAATTTCCTCAGTGAATTCAATCAAGGTCTAGGTATCTTTGAATTGTGATACATGTTGAATAAACTCATCTTTGTTGTGCTCCAACCGATTACATGATCAACAACATACTGAACCACCCCCTAATTATCATAGTTCATATGCATTCTCATACAATTAGGGTATCAAATTATGAATGTTATTATGTTAGATATCATAACATCCATAGGTAAAAAATATTTATAATATGTATTCACCATTATTTATATTGGTGACCATATGAAATTCCTTGATATTTAGTTTAGAAAATCCATCCAGGTATTAAGTCACTATATATTACCTCATGAATCTATTATTAAAATCTCATATAACAATATTTACATAAAATATAATATTCTATTCATTATAACCCTATCATATCATTACAACCCACAATAGAATTTAATGGTCGTTGTATAGGGACAACTCTAAGTCATACTTTCGGAGGATATCATTATTTGATATTACATATAGAATAAAATTATAAAACACATGAATTAATGATAATTATATGTCCTTTATTATAATAACTTAGTACATTTAAAATCAAAATCCCATGTGTCTAACACAGACAGATTCTATATGAACCTCATTTACTCTCTACTCTTAAGGTTTCATCAATTGATATGTTATGATTTCCAATTTAGACACCTAATTTATCTTTACATCTCCCATTTAAATGATTTTTTATATAATATGATATTTGAAAAAGATATGATTGGTCTTTTGATGAGATCGAGGCTACATAAAATGATAAGAAAACATCATTTTTTCAATATATATATCAATTTATCACACAATGTTGGGAACCACTCTATGTTTAGAAATGAACTTGTCGATCCAAATAGCTTCTTCCACAACATATGATACAAAAATTTATTATATTTATATTATTGATTCCACTATGGTGTCTTTTTTCGAACAGCTCCACATAATTTCTCCAATATTTATGAAAAGAATGGTAGTTTATTGAGGTTAATGTGAACTCTATTATAGTGTAAACTAGATTTTATCTATCCCTATATAGAGATATTATCCTCTAATAATATTACAAACAATATATCCTTAGTCCTTCTCAAGTACGTAATAACGTTCTTCACAAATATCCATTGACCTTTTCAAGGATAAGACTAGTATCCACATATTATTCATAAATTATATTAGACATTAGGTCAATTACATAAAATTGAATAAATGATTGATCCTATAGAGGACACATAATGGATTCCATACTATCTAACTCTTTATAAAGATCCTTAATCTTCCTATTATTTGAACCATAAGACACTGGTAGTGACCCCATCTAGGAGTTCTCCAAACAAAACTACTTTGGAACTTTACCAATATATGTGTTTTGATTCATTCCAAGAAACTTGTTATATCTATAACTATAGTGACTCATACCAAGTATGTAACTGTTTCACCCATGTCTCTTATTTAAAAACATTTTCCCTTCCACATCTTCATAGAGTGAAGTGTCAGGACATCATTTCCAATAAATAATATGTCATCTACAAATAATATTATAACTATTGTTATAATCCCACTAAGATTATTGTAAACACCACACTCATCCACATTCTAGATGAATCTAAACTCTATTATTCAATTATAAAACAAGATGTTCTAACTCTGAGAATCTTTTTATAGTCTATAAATGGATCATGGCAACTTTTAAACCTTAACATTCTCATTTGGATGTCAAAACCCATAGATTTTATCACAAACACAGTGTTGAATAAATTACAATAATGGAATGTGGCTTTTGCATCCATTTTATAAATTTTATAATCATAATGAGCTGATTTGGATTGAAAAATCCATATAGAATTTATCATTACAATAGGTGAAAAACTCTCTTCATAGTCAATTTCATGGACTTATTTGTAACACTTTTATAGGAGGACTTTTTTCTTGGTAGACAATTTACCTAAATGTCTATTTTCTTACAGAAACCCCACTTTCACCCTAGCTGTTTCACCCCTTCAAGTGAATCTCCTTTATTTTAAACATGGTTATTGTATAATGAGTTCCTCCCATATTCAATGGGTTTTGACCATTTCTCAGAATCATAACTCTCAATGTACTATCGATAGGATGTAGTATCATATTATATGAATGTGAATTCATAATCATTATCCATGAGAAATAAATATCTATCAGGATCCAAAAAAATACTTCCCAATAGTCTAGGTTCATATGTAACATAATTCGGTTATCCTTCCATAATTTCTTGTTGGCTTAGCCTCCTTCTCAAGGAAACTTATTATTTGTTGGTATCAAACAATTTCTCATTCAATTTTTCACCAAAAGACACCTCAATTAATGTATTCATTTTCAATGAATGATGAAAATCAGGAAAAAACACATTATTAGTCATAGAATTATAGAAATAATACCCCACTGTTTCTATAGGATGAACAAATAATAATCATTTTTCAAAATTTGGGTCAAGTTTATCAGAATTCAAAATTCATACTTAAGGATTAAAAATAATCTTCACATAAGAAAAACTGGTATGCATCCCATATCATATCGCATATGGTGTACTTATGAATTATTTATATGGAACATGGTTTATTAAGAATTCATTAGTAACCAGTGTACTGGCCTATAATGAAAGAACAATTTCTCCATTACTAACATGAAGATCTACATCAGCCTTTCTCAATTCCTTCTTATATATGAGTCTCTGTGTTTCATTACAAATGTTTCATTCACACCTTATATATAATACCCATGAGATAGAATTTGAGATATTTCATTCAATTACATTAACATCTAGGTACTCTAAATGTTTATCCTTAAGAACACATCTCAATCCTAGATACCAATCTTCAACTATTTTATGGGTCATACTTTTTAATTATTTCAATATGATTAATGTGAAGTATAACATAATATATAATAATACATATCATTAGGTGAGTACCATGTATTCTATCTTTTCATTAAGGGCTTTAAATGAAATTTCTCCCACTAAAAGTGATAACCATGTATATCATATCCATTCAGTGATCCAGGATATGTATTTCTCTATGTCATGGATCTTCTAGGGTGTAACTCACATCACATAAATATTTAGGTAGGGAACCATGTCAATCACAACAATTTTTACTCTTTAGTTAATGACCAAATAACCACTTATACGAATCCATCATATGGATTCTGTCAACTCTATTCCTATGGATTCACTCAACTCTAAATCCATAATATAGATTCACTAAACTATATTCCTATAGTTTCCCAACTAATTAAAACCTAAAACAAGCATTAATAGTAGACTAACATAAAAGAATCCAAGGGAAACCTACTAGGGAAGAACCTTCCAACGGATAATCTAGTACCATCTATCATATTGTTACCTAAAATAGGAAAATAAAAGTACAACCTTCTAGGGAAAATCATACCACGTTGAAGGATTGAGTTTTGAAAAAAATTTATTTAGGAAGTAATATCACACATTTAATTTGAGGGGTTTTTAGTCTCAGTATATTGATAACTATTAAATCATATTAAATCATTATATTTTCATATTATATTTGATTTTTTACATGATTCTCACAATTCAGTTCTTTGTAATTCCTATTTTACCCACCAAATTAATGTTTTTTCAGCATATTAATGCTTAACTCTTTACACAACCCACATTCTTATGTTAATAAACCCTAAATATAAGTTGTGTATATTCTTAAATATATAAATTAATCATATTCATAATGTATATAAACGCTTCATGTAAAGTCATGGAGTTTTATGAGATTGAAAAACTCTGACAGAATTACCATGGTGTGATAGATAGCCCACCATATCCACTTTCCGAGAGAAGAAAATCCTTCGAGAAATTAGGTGCACAGCCTAAATTCCCTCTTCCCAATGAAACTTTACTAAGGACATAATTCAATTCATGAAAATTCCAAAACCATGAATGAAAAAACTAGTCCCAAAAACAATTCTCAAATTCATAAATAAAATTAAAAACTGAATTCAAGGCAAATAAAAAATAAAATTTATGATATAAAATCAAGAATGATATTAAATACTATATCCTAAGAGATATTTATCAAATAATTTTCTATAAAAATATTCATATATCCTGAGCTGTATAGAAAATGTCAATATCAAGTAAATTTAAGAAGAGAGAAAACCATTCTTTTTTATTTTAAACATGATTCATTCATGATGTATTCAAAAATAAATTCCAATTATAAACATTTTATGATTTAGTGAGAATAATACGATTTAATATTCATTTCAATAATAACGCTTTCATATTTAAAAATAAATGGAATTTATATGATATTTCATGAATTATAGTATTTAATAATTTTATACCTATTATATAATAATTTTATATAATCTAAATATAAAATATTTTTGAAATTATAAATACTTTATAAATTACCTCTTATGATATCTAAATAATCCTCATATTTTAGGATCATAATGTTGAGTCAATAAGGTTTTCCTTATGACTTTTCCATTCCTTCTTGTTTTGAAAATCACACACACCTTTTGTTTAAGGAAAATCACTTTTATATGGAAAATCGCTTTTATAAAGAAAATTGATTTTATAATGAAAATCGCTTTTATAAGGAAAATCGCTTTTATAAGGAAAATTGCTTTTATAAGGAAAATCGTTTTTGTAAGAAAAATATTCCTTATCATATTTTCATTCATATTTTTCCTAAGTATAAGATTCGGATTCAGTTCTATATTCTTGGAATTGTTTGAAACTTTGATATAAGGTATTCTGTTTTTAGGATCTTAATTCTGGACAAGAACTATAATAAAGTTTCACTCCGAAATCCAGATGAGAACTGTAATAAAGGTTCATTCCGAACTCTGGATACGAACTCTAATTATGTTCTACATCAGATTCAGGATACGAATCCTTATGAAGTTCGACATAGAATTCTCATTACGAATTCTATTGACAAATTCTCATTACGAATTCTTAAGATGAAATCTCATTATGAATTCTGATGATGAATTCTTATTACGAATTCTGATTAGGAATTCTCACTACGAATTCTCATTCCGAATTCTCATTCTGAATTCATCTATTAAACAGAATTTGATCATCTCGGTTTTATACACTCTGAATTTATTCAGACTCCGAATTTCCACTCCGAACATTCATTTTGCTTATGCCTTTATATTTTGTCTACTCTTTATTATTTTCTTTACACTCCGAACTATAACTCCGAACCTTCACTCCGAATCTTTTTAGTTATGATTTCAAACGGTGTCGTATATTCTGTTACACTTGTTTTGTTATAAAACAATGTCGTGTATTCTGTTATGAACTAACCGTTGGTTAAGTTACACGTGTACATGTCCCTTCGATATTTAAGGAAAATATGACCGTTGGGAAGGAGTCCAACCTCACCTATAAATAGGAGCTCATTTGAAAGTTCTCACAACTGATGGATGAAAAACTTGGTTATTGTGAATACATGCTGTTGATGTGATTTCTAGAGAGAGAGGCTCTTATTAACTCTCAAAGCTTCATGCGACTCTGAATGTTGGTGATTACATTCGAGGACTTCTAAGGATAGGAAGACAGAGGTGCCGACTACCTTGAAGTTCGAGGGATTCCTTGCTGAGGAAGACAGAGGTTTCCAACTACCTTGAAGTTGAGGGCTTGTGGGGATAGCAAGACAGAGACACATCGATCTTCGTATCAAGGGCTTACCCTGGTGTGGGTAAGACAGACTTGCTTGAAAGTATAAATCAAGGGTCCTTTATCCAAGTTTGTTGGATACCCTTCTCTTTGGGTTAAAAGACTTATATCTTGTTACTTGTAGTTTTACTACTTGTTTATTTCTGCTGCATTTTTTATTATAAGGAAAGTATAACTTTCTTATACTTCCTTACTTGTACTCTGTTTCATTTAGATTCTATACGCTTTAAGGTAGAATATCATATTGTAATCTTTTGTTAAGTTTCAATTTCAGGAACCATATTTCTGGAACCTACTTTCAGAATATCTTTTCAAGTTTTTATTTGATATTAGAGGTGTTGTAAATTTTCTTAAGTTTAACTTTGTTAAACATAGCCCTTTCCTTTGCTTAAGGAAAACATAGTTAATTGTAACTAACTTTAAAGGTTCCAAAGGAATTTTTAATGTATGCAATTCACCCCCCCTCTTGTAAATTGAGCATCTACATCATTATTTAGATCCTACACATAAGGCATGAATTTTTTTTGCAAAAGGTTTTATATATTATTAAACATTAATATTTTGGGAAAACGTTTCATAAAAATTTATTAACTTATAATAAAAAATATAATTTATTTATAAAATCTATATAAATTATATATTCCAAAAAACATTTTAACATGATTTTTAAAAAAACGTATAAACCATTCAAATCATTTAATATTTTGAAAAATTAACAAATTTATGTTTACCCTTATGATGAACCCCTATCATGCATAAGGGAATGCTCCCTTTTACACATACATAGATTCTTCTTATTAGGGTAACCAAGATTTTCAAAAGCTTTTATAATAGTAACTTAAACGGTACCTTTACACATTATAATTGAACAATATTGTGTAAACTGAATACATATATTACCTTCACAAATCTCCCTTACATAAATATATTACCCTTACACAACTTTTTTTCATAAGGGTGCCTTCAAAATTTCTCATTTTGTATATTGGTAGACTTTCGGGACTCTTACATAGCATCTCAAAAAACCTTTACACATGATGGTATTACGTTAAAGAACGTTATGTAAAACCCCTAGCATAAGGGTTATACCGTTACAAAACTCCTTTAAGTATGGTTAATCCCAATTTTTTATACACTACATAATGTTATTACATAATATTATCGCATAAGTGTAAATCATATGTACCTTTACTAAACATGGATTTATAAAGGTATTACCATTACATAAACCGTTTTCATAATGTTAATATAGATGTCACCCTTACACCGACTTTCAGTGTAAGGGTATTTCGTAAGGACAATTCATATTTACCATTATTCAAGGTGTTTGTTTATTATAAACACTATGTACATTTATTTTCTTCAAAAATTAGTGATAAATACACACAATATTATAGAAAAATCACTCTAATACCACCGAAGGGTTTTTTATTATCATCTAATTACCATTTCAAGTGGAAAACAACCCAAAATAAAGGAAGATATATCTTCAAGAATTAATATGTAAATATAAATGTATAACATAGTACCTGGTATTTAAAAGTTTAATATTCTATTTATTTTATTCAAAAGAGAATTATTGAGGGAGATCATGAGTATCAGTAAAAAAATTCACCCCAACATTGAGGTAGAACACCATCCAAAGGATCCATGAACTCTTCATGATCATACCTATTATCTGAATGGGTTCTAGAACCTTCTCAAATGAGATAAATGAAGATTATGGAGGAATATTGCAAAAATTGGATAATATAAATAGCATATTGGACACACCAACCAGAGAGATTCTCTTCAACATATATAAAAAAAATCCCCAAGAATTTAAAATACACAATGCATCTCATGAATTACTGCTCGTTGGGTATAATTCATTGAAAAGATTCGATGAATTAATATAGAGTCAATGATCTATGTAACAGAAAAATGAATTGTCTGGATAGAGTAAATAATATATATATATATATATATATATTATCACGCATCACATGCATGGATTATTTATGAATCAAATGTTTATTTTAAATGTGGACTACATATAGTCATCAATATAATATATATATAAATATATGTCATGCATCATATGTATGTGTACACGCATCTCATGCATGTATATTTTAGCTCACATCAAAAAATTTAATTGTTTATCACATATCTCAATCATATTTATCTATTATGAGGTTAAGTCAATCCATATAAGGGATTTATATACCCTCAATTCAAGTCCTCTAATATGGGCCTAAAGGAGACATGACTAGGGGTAATGCATTCTATTCACTACTAGCCTAGGAGGGGTAATATTTGAGGGGAGTGCCTTGAATATTTTGGAAAGAGAGGCCACACTAAAAAATATTAAAATATTTCAATGACTGATAATAAATAATGTAGAATTTTGGAAACTAAAGGATTGTACATCCAAGAGAGAGATATCCAAATTGGATAAGTTGTTGATACTTCATGTGGAGAAGTAGTGTAGCTACCCATTAGAGGGAAAGAAAAATTATATATAGAGGTGTGTGGAAGGTGTAATAAAAAGATACATAGTTCTATCAATTGTATAAAATGGCCACCTCATCAAAAACATATGATAAAATAGGAAGGGAAAGAACATGTATGATCACATTTAAAAAGTTTTGTTTCAAAGATTCACACACGCAAAGTGAGATATGAGAATCAGCCTGTTTATATTCTCATCATAAGTATGGAATAGTAGTAAGAGTTAAGGAGAATATTGAAATCAAAAAATAATAAAATTTATATGTTTCCATGTAAAAGAAGGTCATTCCAGCTATAGAGAATTCAATACATGGAAATAAGAAAAATCTTTCCAAAAGTGAACATACATAAAAATATGTGTGTGAAATAATATAGAAGTCATAAGTTATATTTCATGGGTTGGGAAATACGTCTCAATCCTCCAGCTCAAGATAAGTACCTATTTAATGATTTACCTTATTCCCTAATCAATTTGAAGGTGTTTTAATATTGGGGGATTAGAGGTGATGTTTTATGGGAAGAATACATTAAGGGAGACCAAGAAAAAGAATTAAATCTAAAATAGATATATAAATTTCTATTAAATATGAATTTGTTGATATATTTGAATAAAACTGAATTTTGTGTTGTGATAATTACTATTCTAACCTTGTTTTCATTTATATTTGTTGTTTTATTTTGGGATGATTATCTTAAAAAATATGGATGAACTAGCACTTGAAATTTTTTGATTTATTTTTTCTTCTGAGCATAGATAGTTATACATTTTTTAGATTTTTTATGTGCTACCCTGAAAATGTGAAATATAAAAGATATATAACATTTAAAAATGTCGAAAACATTGTGGTCTAAACATGTCACTCGTGCTTTATAAAACAGATTAGCACATGCATACTTAGATCTGATTCATTTATTATTGCAATGAAAAACTTGATTCCTACATTAACTCTAATGATGTTAATGTTGATCTTCATGTGTTACAATCATTTTGAGTTGGTGAGTATTGACTTAATATGAATTCAATATCTATTTTAATTTATGGAGATATTATAAATGTGAGAAATTGTATAAAATTTTGTGTGAAGGTTTAGTTATTAACAAATTGTATTTGAATTTAACAATTTAAATTGGTATCTAGATAATTCACCCATTTTCTCAGGTATAATATTTTAGGATCCCTAAGGAGAGAAGGTGGTGGTGAAATCCTTGAAGAAAAAAATCATAATAGAGAGAGTAATTTAATGAATAACATCCCTATGTATTTTAATTTGTATCTATTTACATCATGACTAGTGTCTCAAATGGTATTATATTTCAATTGGTTTCACATATCAGTGGAATCAAATATTTTTAATGGAGAAGAAGTTCAAATTTGATTAATTCTTCCCAAATACGCTCATAATGAATTAGTGGGAGATGAAAGTGGCCCTTACATTTAGTTGGAGAATTATTTCCTCCCCTTTTTATTGATTGTTAGTTAGTAGGGGAGATCTTAAATTTACTAATGAATATTATTTGGAATTAAAAACAATCATAAGGGGGGTGGATTGAGGTACTGAATGTTATTAGGTGGTATTTGTTGTCAATTTTAATTTTCTATGTAGTAAATGAAAATATTAATTGGGTTATTTATTTGATTTTCTACTTATAATGGAAGATAATGTTCTATAATTGTTAAATGGGAATGGTGATTGAATAAGTGTAATGTAATGCCATGTTGGAGTTGTTCCTAATATCCAATTAATGTGATTATTATTGGTGAGATATTCTTCAAGACAAAGACATCGATAGAGATTAAGTTGAAAGTTGGTTGTACATGTGATATTAAAAAACTCAAAGTGGATTTCTATGTATTTAGATGATTCATAAATAAGAATATATTTTTAAGTGTTTAGGTGTGATTAAGATCTGATAGAGATTAAGTGGAGGTTCCACATTTCAAAATGATTGAATCCAAGAAATTTGATGTTCCACATACATAAAATCTCGCTTTGTATTTGAATCCTTGTATATGAAGTCACCATGTTTGAAAATATATTAATACATGAAGATCCATTTACATGAGTTCCATGACATAGCCAAATGTCGAACATATGTTATACACATAGTACTATTATACTATATTTCATATATCAGGAACATCATATTGGAATAATTCATCATTTATTTGAATTATTCTACAAATTGAAATTCAAAAACCCCATAAAAATGATTCTCCATGTAGAGAAATTTATTAACATATGAAAAATTTTGCATAAAAATTTCAACATATGAAAATTTTGACCACATTTTCAAATTAAATCCTATGTAAGGGGATCAATAATGTTTCCAAATCTATATAAGTAATGTGAAACTCATATAACCGAATTTTACATTCATATTGGTGAAAAAATAAAGATTTCCAAATTTAAATAATGTGAAGAGGAAATCAAATAGGATATAAAAAGGGTTGTCTGATCATGGTATAAATATCACAAAAACATAGTATAGTGCATGATCCATTCTTTAGAAGAAAAATATTATTACATTCATCCATGGAAAGCAGGGGTTAAAGAAGAATGAAAATCGAGTTTCCTAAATTTATAAATTAAAAAAAATTTATCTAATGATGTTTATATTGCGTTTTAAAGATCAAAACACCATGAAGCATATTTAATACATCATTTGAGCTTAATGTTAGGAAAATATAAAGAGAATATCAATTTCATACATTCCATGTGGAGTAAAATGAGTTTTTACACATTCTCATGCATTTGAGTTGATGTGAAGGTATAATAGGTAGATATATAAAATTAAGAATGAAGTGATGATGTTGTGAGTTTCAAGATTGTGTATTTGGGACGTACACTATTGTCCATTATTTGTAGATCTCCTGAAAAAGAAAAATAAGAAGAAGAAGAAGAAGAAGAAGAAGAAAAATAACTTTTTGAAAGGTGTAGTGATGAAGGAGAAGAAAATAATGTAGTTCTGAAGCTGAAAAAATTTTGGGTATCCAATATGAATGAGAAGAATGGTTCTATCCACTAGATAATGACTAGTGATCTGATATAGAAGAAGGGAATGCTAAACATTGAGTTAGTATTTATATGAAGATCAAATCTTACCCATGTTCATTATTCTATGCATGATTGAAGTACTAAGAAATCAATGTGAATAGATTATATAAAAATCTGAAAGATGTGATAAGTAATGAAATATTATTAGGAGATATTCTTAAGGAGTTGATAAAATTTGAAGACACTATTGTGGGAGTAATGACATTGGATCATGTGGATGTAGAAGCATATTGTTCTGAACATGTGATATTCTATAAAAGAAAATCCTAAAATTCAATACATTCATATATATGGTTGGAATCCATATAACTTGTTTTTTATGGCTAATGTAGGTAGATGATGGTGTGGAGACATGATAATAGTGTGAATCTATAAATATAGGTCAAGTGTATTTCTATAAAAATAATTTTACATGAAATGTTGGAAGTTACATGTGTCTGATGCATAAACCCCATTGTATGTTGTGTTTGATTAAAGTGGAAAATACTTTATTTGGTTAAATAACCAATAATGTCAAGTAGTAGGTCACTCTATTGAATATTATAAAAATAACACATCACATTTAATTTTATTACTTTTAAGAATGTGGTAGAAATTTTCTTGTTAAAATATAACATAGACCCAATTCCATAAATCTGTAATAGATGATGAATTCTAAAGGTGGTAAAAGAGTCAAAGATGAATTTAAAGTGGTAACAATTAGTCAACAGCAAATTCAACCCCACCTATCAGGTGCCTACAAATATCTTATAGTGAATCCCATAGGATATACGTAAAGTGATATATATCAATATAATTAAGATAATTCATGATTCATCCAAAATAATGCTTGGGCTATGTCAATATACATATATTTACCAGATACTAAATAAATTTAGTGTGGAACAATCCAAGTGGTGATTGGTTCTAGTGTCACATGGTACACATATCTCTAATATAATATGTACTCAAACACAAAGGGGGAGAGATAGAGAGAGAGATATATAAAGACAATGATTAGGATCTTATATCATTCTATGATATGATCAATAATGTATGTAATGTTTTTTACTAGGATTTATGTTGTATATTATTTGATCAAGGTAGGTAGATATCAATCTGATCAAAAATAAAAAAATTGGTCTAATGTTAGGTGAAGATAAGTATCTGCATTTTTTTTATAATATTATCATTGTATATAGATGAGATAAAGTGTTATTCATAATACAATATACTGATTCTAGTTTCCAAATAGATCAAAAAGATCTTAATTCACAATCATGATATTCCCCACATCTCAATGGAGGATCTATAAACTAGAAGAATTCAAAGGAGCTAGTTATGACAAATTATATAGTGGATTATATGTATATAATCTCTTTGATTAATCCCCAGAAGCAATTTGGATTCCTAACATCATCCATTATATTAATTGGTTTCCCAGTATTATAGATATTATCACATTATATTGTTATAATATTATAGGTGTGGGAATTGTAAAGGATCAAATGTAACATACATTGATGAAGAACATACTATAAAAATGTCACCTATTGAGGGATTTCAACCAAAGGGGTGAAGTCAGTTTACAAAATGTCTCTATGAAGATGAACATGGTGAAACCCTTGATAAACGAATTATATTATTAAAATCATGAACTTCATGTTTCTGTTAATAGCCTGAAAGCTGTTAGTTGTTGACTCTAGTGCATGTGGAAGTCCATTAGAGTTGGTTCCCTTGAATCAACTTCTGTATAATTTATGATTTCTAATATTCATGGTTTATAACTCTTAATAAATTTAATAAAAAAAATATTTTACTTTGAATAAAAATTTTCTCTAATAATGAACTAAGGGTACCCACCACTCTAAAAGGTCATACAAATTCCCCATTTTCATGATAACCAAGTAGTTCCCTAAAAATAATCTTAAATTTATATTATATATCTAGATGATATCATTTTATGAGACACAATTGATAAAAGATATCAATGTTATAGACTCATAGGAATTTGAGAAAATTTATCGTGGTTTATTCCTCTAGTAATTTCTAGAGTATGATATTATGTGAACATGGCCCAGAAGAAGTAAATCCAAATTGACAGGTGACATTCGATGCTCCAATCAATGAATGTGTGTGATGATCCTTACACTTTATTATTACAATTAATCCATGTTATGATTTACAATATTTTATTTATTGATGAATACCATGATGATATTTTCTCAAGGTGAGTTATGATACATTGGGTGTGTCATGAATAATATTTTATAAAAGAATTTTACAAGAAAGGATTTTTTTCTTTTATTATTAAATGGAAGTTGATATCTCGTGTCCTTTAATGGAATTTAAATTGTAAGATTTTTTTAGGTACAAGGAATTCTATCAGAAAGTTTATTTTAAGAAATTATAAAAAAGAGACATCGAACATATAGTTTGATGACCGTAGAATACAACCTACTTGATTAGAGATATAAGGATAAAGTGATAATATCAGATGGTGTAACTTCATAGGATTTTCAATGTTATTACAGTAGTATATTCTTTCTCTATGGGTTCAATAGAAAGTTTCTAGACACTAATAAATGATTTTAGGTGGTCCCAATTAATTACACATACAATGGGGCATGTAGGGTAACACACTAATTGTATTTAGAACCTTAGGTAAATTCTAGATGAATTTAACTGGTTTATTTTAAATTTTTCCCAGACGTATTTTAATAATTATTCATGTTATTTTGACCATATATAATCAATCTCTAGTTATTCAATAGAATATTTTTGAGTGTAATAATTATAAAATATTTATTTTTTATTTTATTGAATATAATAGTTATTTAATTATTTGAAAATAATATAGTGGTATTTATTTGTATTTTGTATTAATTATTCAAGTAATATTAAATATTGAGGAGTATTAGTAGAATATATATAAAGGTATAACAAGAATTTTCATAACAAATATTATTTTAGTAAATATTAATTTATATATTCATAGAAATTATAATGATTTATCTATGAGTTTAGAACATATTAAGTAACTAATAATAATAGTATTATTAATATTTAGAAATAGGATTAATTTGGTATTATTTGAATATTAAGGAAAAATGCATAAATATTATTTTCTAACAATATCTCTATTAAATCCCGATTATAAAAACATCGAGCCATTCTATTCATTGTGCATAACGATATCTATAAAATCCACTTACGACCTAGAGTGATACGATTCATGAATTTTATCAATAATTGAGAGAATTTATTCTCCAACACCCTCTCGATTATAGAGGGAACAAATAGATTCTTCATACACATTGAAATTCATGTGGTGATCAATTAATAATGACACAAGAATTGAGATCTTATGTTATTGAACCTAGGGATTCATGTGACATTGATTAGTGGTTTTTGGTGCATGTTTTGATCACCTCTTGTGGGATTCTATACTTCAATTCCTTAATGAAATTATGAAATTATAATAATTCTTCATTAGATTAAAAAATGATCAACAAAATTCACCACAAGGTATTTTATTATTCAAATAAAATAATTATATGTTATGTATGAAAAGATCACATATTCTTTGTTCTAGTGTTCCTATCAATTGATATTTGATTTAGTTCCATTATTCCTGAAATTAATCTTCATGTACATATAGGATTAATAATTGAATGCAATGAAAACTTATCTAGAAATTACCCAATATGAGATTATATATTGCCTAGAACCATACTGGGAGGTGATAGTAATGATTGATGTTTATGTTTAGAGTTATTTTTATATAGGGAACTCTTAAACTTGGTTTCATATCTCGGTATTTCTTTTTCATTATTGGGTTTATATCATCGCTATTGACTTTATCAATTATATATTGGTTATCCTTTGGGATCATTGATATTTTATAATGTATTATATAAATTACATTTTGTGTCATTTGTCTTTAATCGATTATTGTATCTTGTTTGTAGGTGTAACTTATATATAGGTTCATTATGATAAGGCATCCAATATTGTGAGATATTCTTTCTTTGTACTAGTCACCATTACAAATCCTATTTGAGGAAAACTTAGGGTGGAACACCCATCTTACCTCTACCCAGGAGGGGTCATTATTGGTCTGGTCTTGTCATCTATGGTTTATATTAAATTCATTATAGATAGTATAATTGTTAATATTATGGATATAATTAAAAATTGAACCATCATTGGATAATGTGATAATATAAGGTTTCATAATTATTGTAAATTAAAATTCATAAAATTGGATTGAAATAGTTATGTAAATTAAATTATAAAAAATCGGTTGATTGATAATAATGAGAAATATTTGATAGCGATAATTTGTTGTGATTATTTATAAAATCATATTATTTGGTATATGAATCCCTAATTGTCACTATTATAAAATTGGTTATCATTTAAAAATTGATGTAATGGATATTATAAAGTGAAAAACGATGTGATGTTATTTGGTGATGGAATGTTATGGGTAATTTTTTGTATTTTTATATGGTGGTTGAAGTGGGTTTTCTAAGGATAGTAGGATGTTAGAGTAAATGATGGAATTATTTGAATGTTGATTATGGATGTTAGTATACTAGTGTTTGGTGATAATTGATGTGATGTGTATTATGATAAAAAGTGTGGGTTGTAATTCCTTTTGAATCAATTATTGATTTATGTTATATTGATGGATATTATGTTAATTTTGAGAACATTACTAGAAAAGATGATGATATGTTATGGATAAATGTGGAGTTTTCTGGTCACGATGCAGTATAGTGGGGTGTGGTAATACCTGATGATAATGTGGTATAGAGGGTTAGTGTATCCCCTGATGGTGAGGCGGTATGGTGGGATTTGGTATTCCTTGATGACAAGGATGGATGGAGGGAAGTGATATTTTCTAATGAAGGTGTGATATTAAATAATGGTTTATTTCGAATATTGGGTAAATTTTTATTATGATTGTAATTATAGTTATATAAATATATATTTGTTGTTATTCTTATTTTTGTATGGACTTTTCATGTAGTCAGTGTTATTATATCTACTGTGGTGGGTATTTTTTTAGTTGTATAAATAACATTGATAGATGTCTGTATATTGAGTTGTTATTGTTGATATGTAGTTGTATTAATGAAACAAATGTTGTGATATAGATTTGGTGGATTATATGTGTTATAGGACTTATTAAGCCTGATGTTTTTATTTATTAATGGCTTTCCTAAAATTTACAAAATTTATATATCCCATTTATTAAGGTTTTATTATATTTATTCACTTGACACAAGAGTGTTCTAGGGAAGAATCTATTGGGTGTTCTTCTATAATCACCCCATTATTATTTTTTGTTATACAGACTTACAAAGATGATTATGAATGTGGTTTTAGACATTTTTTGTTTGTGAATGATGTTATATTTCTCATTTTTTCTATATTTTATCTAGTTTTAGTGGATCATATATTATTTTATGTGTTAAATTCCCAAGCATATGTTCTTTTAAATATGTTGTAGACAGTTATTCAGATTTTATAATTGATGAGGTTTTTAGATTTAAATAATTCAGGGTAATTCCACCTTTATTTATAATTTCATATCATTAGTTCTAGTTACCACCCCATGGGAAATTTTGGGTGAGCCTCAGGGTTACATTCAACTTTTTGTTGTGTAATTATGGATATTTTGAGTTTTGAGTTTTTAAGGGAAACAAAAAATATACAATTGTTTATTTGAGAATTTAATGTTGTAGATATGTTATGTTTGAATTTATATATGTAAATATTTGTATATTTTATAGTGTGAAATTGAATAAGGAAAAGAAATGAATATTTGGATTTGACTAGTGAAAATATACCTTGTTGGAAGTGAACTCATCATTTATTAAATGAAAACTAATTTTAAATATTGGAAACTAAATGAAACTTATATTTTGTACATTGAAACTTCTAATTGACCCTTGGGACAGTGTTTTAGTGATTTTGAGGATATTTTTATGCTATTAAATATATTTCATTGGATTTCCTTATTGGATTCAACTGATTAAATGTTGAATTGAGGGTATGTGGAATTTAGGATCTGTTTCTTATGGTGGATTGGTGAACCCTTATCTGAATCTCTCTATCTACATATTTATTAGGGATTATATAGGTGGGTGATTGAATCTTGGTGGTGTTTATCTGGAATATGAATGTCTAGATATTGATTACAATAATGATGAACCATCATTAGAATAAAATTGGATTGGACAAGGAATGGAATTCTAATTTAACTTTTTCAAGTGTTTAGTAAAGTTGTATAAATTGTTTTGTGCGGTGGTGGGTAAACTCTATTGTTAAAATTAAATAAATAATAAATAATAAAATATGTTGAATTATGAAAAAAATAGTGAAAATTGATCAGGTTGGAACAATGAGATAATGAAAGTTTAGGAAATTTTGGTAAATATCAATGAATGTAATTAGAATGAAATAATGTTGAAAATGAATATATAAGAAGGATTTTGGTTGATAATTAGTGGAATCAATATGATATGAGATTAATGTTGTGATTAGTCATTATATGACGCATCATGGTATTTAAATACTATTTTTTTTAATTTTTTAACCTTATTATCTATTTAATCTTGATATAATGGATTTCATGAGTTGAAAAACTTCTGATGTATGTGGTAATGTAATTTTAGTGGGTACCATAGTTTGAATATATGGATGTTAAATTTGGTTTCCTTGGGAGATGTCAATATCAAATTTGATGGTTGAATGAGTTAAATTATAATAGGGGTAGTTTGTGACATGGTGTGTGGTGAATATTGACGTGTTCTGTATTGTGGAAACATGTTAGGGTTGTTGTTTATTTTTTAAATATGTGTTGATTTATATGATATTGATGATTATGATATGAACAATATTAGAACAATTTGACATGATTATTATGATTTGGTGTGGATGGATATGGTATCCTTGATGATGATATAGATGATATAATAAATATGGGAGTGGTATTCCCTAAGGGTGATGTGGTATGGAGGGATCTGGTCTTCACTGATGATAATGTAATATAGAGATATGTGGTATACCCAAATTTTTTTTTATTTTCACCACTATATAGTTGTCATTAATGTTTTTTTAATCATTACAAGAATTTTTTGTTTCTACCATGGTGACTAGATTGTTTGTTGTATTTAAACCATTGTTATATGTATATATTGTTATTTTTGCTGGTGGTTGTGGTGATGTGAATGTGTAAGATGACTTTTTTGTGTGTTTTCTAGATTATTATGTTTTAATTGATTTTTTATGCACAATATTTATCATATATATATATATATATCATTCACTAATACATGATTATGACTATTCACATAACAAGGGATTTGTTGGTTATGGAACCTACTGGGTATACATGTAAACTCATCCTATAATTATATAGTTCCCTAAGACTTATAATATCTTAAGGAAGGTAGTGCCATGTTATATTTTTTCATGCATAATGTGACCTATCTAGAAGTAGTAAGAGTCATTTGTGTTATATTTCAATTGGTATTAGTGGATTAGGAGACACCTTGGACATAGTAGGTAATTCCATTTAGATTTATTTCTATTTTGCGTATAAATTTAATGTTTTTATGTAGGAGAGAACATGCACATGATTAAGAATATGGTTTCCCAAACTATGTAGGCTAACCATGCAGAACCAATAAAAAGGTATATATATTTGGATGTTTATGTGTACTTTCTCTCTCTCCATATCTCTATAATGATCTTTCATTTCGAATTAAATCTTAAGTGATGAAATTGGATATTTGAATCATGAATAAATGAATCATGATCTCATGTTCTTAATGTTAGGATTTGATGGACTATATCATGATTATTGGCACCAGATATAGGTTTTCATAGGTCTTTAAACATTTTTCATCTATGGTTAGTGTCTCATATTCCTTCCATGATGGAATATGATTCCTTATTACATTATCAATCTTGTTTTGGGTCATTCACTTATGTTTTGTGCTTATAAAAAAATTTATTTAAATTATTTTTATAGAGAATTGTATTTTCATTTTTATAAAGACTGAGTTTATGTGATTTTAAAAAAAACCTTTCATTTTTTCTAAAATAAGATATTTTTTTAAAACATAGTGTCCACGATTGTGAATCAGGAGCTCCACATTAAAATAAACACACATAATGAAACCCTTCATACTACCAGACTCAAACCCCCCAAATACCATATATTGTGAAACAAATCTCTGGTCCCCCTATGGATGGATGATCCCTCATAGTCTCATCATCTAGAATTGGGAATTTCACTAACCCAAAACACCACATTATTTCACTTTCCATCTGATTTTGTTCCTCATATTGTTTTAAATCTTATTGATGGAATAAGTGAAAAATAACATTAAAACACAAATGACCAGAAAACATAATTCACATTCACAATTTAAAATTATTACATGATTCTTTCAAGGTATCCAACATCAATTGTATCTTTTCTTCAAGGAATGATTCATCATGAGTTATAGCTTAACCAATTTCTGGAACTCTACCAAGATTAATATAAGATTTTCCAACAAGGCCTCTGATCACTAAATCTACTAACACCGTTTCATTTTTTCTTCCTCCAATCAACAGTATTTACTTGACCCTACTATAGTTTAATCATTTTCATTGTGTCTCACCTTACTTTCCAAACCACATGCCTGTATGTACCCTTTATATTCCTTATGAACCACCTTGGATTCTTAATTAGTCATACCTAGATAAGTAGACCAATCCATCTATTGTACTCTGTCCTAGAAAATCATCTACATCATTCACATTCAAAAATTCATGATTGTCCTTACATAGATGATTAAAACATATATTTCCTTGTTGCAATCATTGCATCAACCACATACTCCTAGTGAATAGTTCATGTCACTCACAAAAACCACACTGAATGAATTTATGAAATCATTTCCTTTACAAAAAATACATGGGGAAAGACTTCCATATATAGTCATTAGTGACACTTGTGAATTTCATAACCTCCTCACAAACCATCATCGCCTCTACATAATTTTCTTACTACCTAAATATTGCCATTCTATTTTTATCACTACTTCATTTGGATCATGAATGGATCACCCGAAATATGAATAAAAAGTTCCTCCTCATTATTACTACATTGAAACTATATTATACTCCATCCATTGAACTGAATCCATTCACATTCCATTCAGCTATGCTCGCTGAACTATGCCACTCATCAATTGTTTTCCAAGCTATCAACATTGTGACTAAATCTCTTTTTGAGCTATAAACTTATTGACCACATATAGTTAACATTTTATATTAAACTAGTACAGGCTATGTCAAATAAACATCATTCTTCTAGCTATGTCCAATAAAGGATTCTTCTAGCCTTAGTATGGACATCAAACGGAAATGGTGTACTATCTCATACTAATTTTCCCAAGAGTAACTACTTGGACTAAACATCCATTTCTTCTAAAATTGACTAGAAAATAGTTATCACTCTATTAACATACAAACAACCAATATAAAAAATATTCATGGGTCAATTCCTAAGATCTCCACCATGGATACAATTCTTATTATTTTCCAAATGTCCCACTAGCTCAGATAGGGATCACCCTATAGGGGATCTGTCTCCCTCCCCTCCATTGTATTTCTAACAATCCAATCCAATATTGAAGAAATTCCTCCTCATTCACATCAAGACCACGATCCATCATTCTACAGAAATTTTAATACACTTCGAATTCCTCCATGGATGTCTTCCAAAACCAATATGGCCTGGGTTGTAACTATTTGAGTATTACCATGTATATGACTTGGATATTTTTTTTATTTTTTAGGACATAAACTTTAAAAGGAGTAAATTTAAAAATCTACCAAAGATACATTATCTTAAAAATAATCAATGGTTATGTTGATTGAGGGTTGTGGTGTTTAACCTTGAGCTTAAACGGCACTGAAAGGTGATCATAGTAGTGCCTCAATAAAAATTTATAATGTATAAAACTATATTCTTTTATCCTATGAACTTGTATTTGTAATATATTCCTAAATCATATTAAAGGGGTATCGAATGTGGGTAATGGGAACATGGTTGAGTCAAAAATACCTATTTTACACAACTAATGATATTATTTGGGTTTTCATTAGGGTTATGAGTATGGGGGGGGGGGGGGGGGGTTTTGAATAATTAATATTTAGAAAATTAATATTATTAATTCATTTCTGCATTTATGTAAATATCTCATAAACTAAGCTCCGGATGGAAATTTTAATTTCAATGTAGAGTTCAAAGTGGATGGCTTAATCTATGATATGTATAACCCCACTTGGGATTCAGGTTTCAGATTAGACATTCTTTTCGGGTATTTTAATTTAATTTACTATAACTTATATATCTCCACCCTCCCATTATCTAGTATATATGTGATCATGAGGGAGGGGGAATCCTTAATTTTGTATACTAACTCTTGAGAGATGGAGGATGCAGCTTGGTTTGAGGAGATAAACCACAGCTAGATAGGAAATCAGCATCGACTGGGATTAATTATTTAGCCCAAATATTCAGAGTTTCACCATGAGGTACAAATCATTATTTAATTTTTACATAACCTTTTGAATATTAATTTCATATTTCTTCAGGCCTAATAGTTTTGGTCGTGTATTGTCTGTGAAAGAGATTTGTGATGGAATGTTGTCCAAAGGCCATGGTTGATGATGGGACACTCTTTCATTGAAAGGACAAATCATTGTGATTTAGGATTGATATTTTAGAGTGATTAAGAGGCATGGTTCGTCATGTCAGGAAGGATGATTAGGGTTAGGTTATGAAAATTGAATGTCGGGCATTGGTAATGGAAGAATAATGGTCTTCCGATATGTAGAAATAGAAGCTAGTCGCAGACGACATGTAAGGAGGGTGTTAGTCATTAGTAGTCATGCCATTGAGCGAAAAAACTGGTTTTTTGCAACAGTTACCCCTATATATGTCAACAAAAAAAAGGTTTTAGAAAAACATAAATAAAATATGGTGTTTTCTCCATGGATAGAGAGAGATGGGGCCTGATGCATGTGATAACATATTATATTCACATCAATTGGGTGCAAAGGAAGTACATTACATTTAAAATCATTAAATATAGAAATATAGAGAAGGAATTGGTGAGACTCGAACATGAGATATTGATGAGACCCAAATGGAAGCTACAATAGAGCTACACCCTGATGGAATGACTCTATATATATATATAATTAATTATATAAATTATGTAATATTAATAATGGTGATAGTGTTTTTATTATTAAAATTTATAAAATGTTTTGGGGTGTAACATTTTATCAAAATGTCATATTGATGTTTTTTCTACAACATCAAGAAATGGACATTGAGAAGATCAATTGAATCCCAATATTGGGTAACTAAACAAATCGTTCGGCATGATACATATATCCTATCATGTGTGTAACACCTCGAGATTTTATTAAAAATATTCTTTTTAATTTTATTGATGTCTTGTGTTGTACGCTACACCAAAAGGAGCTTGCACTACACACATCCCTGACTTGTCTTACATTACACGGAATTGCGACCTTCCTCGATAGCGTGTGTTGTACGCAATACCGAGTTTCATTAAACAACGATATGCTATTAAAGTATTATTAAAACTAGCCGCTATGAATAGTAATAACCACTTTTTCAGATTTTATAAATTTTATCTTCCAAAATGGACATCATTTTTGGATTCGGAATTTCGAAATTAGATTAGGGTGAAATTTTGGTACTTTTCGGATAACTTTCATATTCTGATGAATAGTGAAAATTACAAAATTTTAATTAAAAAACAACTTTTTAATCGAAATAATTAATAGTGATAAATTATTAATTTGAGTGGTTTTAAATTATATTTAGAATATATTTGTACAATTTAATACAATGTTGGTCATTGGATGTAATTTGACATTTAAACCAGACATAACTATGTGTCAATCTTTTGATAGTTATTATCTCTTAAAAACACGCTATTTGTTTTGACGACGGGAATTAATTTTTTAATTAGTTAATGTAACTGATATGTTTTGAATTTAGTAAAATAAACATATTTTTTGAATTCATAATATCAAATATAGCTTAGGCCTAATTTTTGGTATTTTTCTGGAAACTTTCATTTTTTGATGAATAGTGAAACCACTAAGTGGTAGTTAAAAAAATTGAATTTTTTCATAAAACTTAATTTTACTACTTCTGTGAGTGGAATTTCAAAAATCCGAGAGACATGGTTGATTTCGGTAAGTAAAATGTGGTTCAATGAGATGAAAATAATTTTTGGTGAATAATAACTTTTTACTTTTATTTACCACGGTTAAAAGTAAATAGGGTAGTTAAGGGTAAAAATGATATTATAAGTACCCTAAAACATGTCCTAATTCTATTGTATAAGTGTAATTCGACCAAAAACAACCCTAGGAATACAATATGACCATTTAGGCCCACATGGATTAGATTAGGACATTTATTATCAATTTATTTAAAGAAGGGTTAAAATAGTTAAAATCAAAGTTTTATAACTAAATCATTTTTAATATAGGGTTATACATAAGATAAATTCGACTATAAATATTCATTAGAAAGATAAAAAGATTTCCTACATAATGGTATTTTATTTGTAATTTTTATACATTAAATAATTTAATTTATTTATGACACAATGATAATGGAGTAATTATCTTATTAATGAAATATTGACATAATTGATGTTATAAATACCCAAATAAATGTAATTTGAGACATTTTATGAATTCCAATAATTTTATATGTTATTATGACATGTTAGTATTTATTTAATTAAATTTTTTGAACTAATCATTCTGTTATTAGTTTTACAAAATCAATTACCAAATAGTGTCAAAATTGACATAAAATAGTTTTTAAAACAAATACTATATAATTAATTGTTATTTTATTCCTAAAAATCTAAGGATCGGCCAAATGACTTAGATAAGGTTATATATATTAATAATAAACAACTTGGGGTTCCTTTGGCTTGTTATAGTATGTTTATTAACCTTATAGTGTAAAAACACAAGAAGACACGGTAAAAGTAAAATTATCTAACTTAAAGTTAAATATAAATGATAAGATTAAAATTGGAACCTAAACTTGGTTAAATTATATTATATGAGATTATTTCGACCAATCGCCACCTTAGATTCGAAATAAATTAATTTGGAGCTATTTAAAACCGAATTTGGCTTTATAATAAAATAATATTTTTAGTTATTCCAAAGGTGCCCCTCTCCTCCCTTATAAAAGGGCACCCATTCCCTCTCTTCCTCACACCACTTTGAGACTTCAATCTCATAAAACCTCTGCCAAATTATCTTCTCCACTTCCATAGAAACATCCTAGAGGTTCTGGTATTCCTCAAAGACCAATTTTATTGCCCTAAAAATAGATCTCAAAGAGGCGCTTCAAAGAAGAGGAAATTTCCGTTACCGATTATTTCAACTTTATTTCTTATTCCACTTCTTCTTCTAAGGTTGTTTCATTATGAAGTAATAACATCAGTATCACTCATATACTGATATGTTATTATAAGTATGAAACAACCCTATTTCACCATCTATCCATCCTACGGAAAACGAAATCACCGCGCGTGCGTACGTACAGAATACTGTCTCCAGGCCGTGGTGAAATCTATTTTCCCCCACAACCTTACTTGGATGGGTATAATGGTGTAAATAATAACTATATATGATTATTTTAAAGTGATATTTATTCTGAAATAGTATACATACACTCCAATACAGTCCCATGATCATGAGAACGATATCATCGCTCGTGCGTACGTACGGACTACCGTCTCCACGACGTGATGAGATTCATTCTCCACTTTAACCATTCATGAATGATTATAAAGTACATATAATAAGTAATCATGAAATATATGACATAATAATGATACTGGATTTATATGTATATATATATGTATGTCATCTACTTAATTCCATTCAACTCAATAAGGAAACGAAGACATCGTTCATGCGTACGTACGGCCTATCGTCTCCATGAACGATGTATTTCTTTCCATTTACTGATTTATTATATATATGTATATTCTGAATATATATTATATATAAATCATGTTCTATATTCTGTAATTAAGTAATCATGATCTATGTAATCATATGAATAATTAAAATTCAAAACACGGATGACAAATGAAACAATTTTACCCAAAACGCTCTTTAACATGGAATTTACAAAAAAATAGGTAATATAAAGTCATAAGTGAACCATATATGATATCATAACAATTAGTACGATTATGGAATAAGTCAATGACATTATTTAAATCATTATACAGGAGGTTCGGACACATACGAAGCAAATCGGACCTAAGGTAAGGGAAATATCACAATCTCATTTTTATCCGAGACTGTTTAATCTTCGGTATATACTGGGGTGTATTTTATCATACATATCCATGTTTCCTCAATATGTAATATTGTTTCAATCCACCTACAATTGTTTAAATCCATTTTTACCCTTTTTTGAGTTTATAGTAAAAGATATGAAATTAATCTTTTGTCGTTTTTCGTACGAGGTACTTTTTGACTTTTCCGACAAAAGTACGAGAAGAATGTTTTTTTAACTTATACGGCATGAATTGATTTTTAAAACATTATTTCCAAGAATATTCCTTTACAAGTTTTCATGTTTACTTTTAATCAACTTCTTTTAGTTTAAAATTTTATGACATTTTAAGAAAGGAAAAAAATGTTGAAGTAGAAAGGATATTTTCCTCAAGAATGGTGTTCAAGTGTTTTATCAAAATTATTTTCCATCTAATATAATAAAGGGTTCTATTCTATCCATATTATTACATTGATTTGATTATGTTGTGATGGAATTATTTTTATGAATTCCTTTATCTTATATTAATTGTTTTATGATGTCACGATGTTTAAGATTCCCCATTTTATTACATGGGTTATACAATGATGTATGATTTATGATTTTGTGGCACAAATAAGAATGGTATCATTATGAGATAGGTGGGACCTATATCTCCCTCTAATACATTGGGTAAAGATTTTATATCTCATGAGATAGACATGGATGGAACGGTAGTTTATACTATTTCAGTGAAACAGGACTGAAACGAGGAGTGAACTCGGTTCAAAAAGGGACTTTGTCCACTAAGATAGTCTTAGAAATGAGTCTTGACTAATAAGAAATGATTCTCTATGATTATGTGTGTATGACAAAAAGTTTCGTGTTTTATGTTATGATTATTGGGATTTCATTTCACTACTATGATTTATCCCATGTTATGAAATTATTCTCTCTTTTGCAGGTTATGATTTCCAAAATGTTATGTTCTTATGAATATGATGTGTTTGATATTTCTTTTGTTTACCCTTACTGATCATTTGAGCTCACCCTTTTATGTTTTCTTTTCCCTAGGATATAAAGAACGGTTTTAGGTAAAAAAAGGGAAGATCTTTATGGGAGATGTTGAAGATCTTTCACCACGATTAGAAGATTATATTCCGAGTTTCCAAAGACACTAAACTATTACGATCATTGTGTGTTTGTTTTTCTTATGTACTAAGTATTCTGCAAAAGTAATGTAATGTCCACGTATGTTGAGCTTCGGGTCTCTATAGTTGGTATCAGAGGAAAGGTTCAGTCAACCTTTGGAAACTAGGATGTGAAAATGTTAGTGAGATCCCTACAGTGTATGTCTAGGGATGTCCCTAAGGTTAAGTATATGTGTAGGTTATAGTAATAGAATTACGGTAACCTAAGATGTTAGATATTGAAGGTACTCCCCCTTTACTATATTGTTTTCTCTAGCAAGATTTTTTCCTCTCACAGAATTCTTTTTGTGTTTTAGTTAATGGAGGGAACCAGAAGGAATTAAGTTAACATTGAATCCAATGGACAAATTGGTGACTATGAGCAACAAAATTGTGTAATGCCTGGAGATAAAGATATTGTGATTATGCCAAATCAGTCATCGCGATATATGATTAACAAGGTAAAATTTAGTGGTATGCCTAATTCATCAAAGAAGAAGAAGATAAACTATTATGCATGTTCGCATGTTGAGGAGCATAAATAAAGGAATATTGATATTTCTAAAGAAGGGAAGAAGAACCTTGAGGAATACCTCAAATGGAGGGATCGATGTTATCTGTGTGGAGAAAAGGGTCATAGAGTGACAGACTGTTATGGAGTTCAATGTATTATTTGTGGAGAACATGGGCATTACCCAACTCAATGCCCTGACCTAAAAAGTTACTTCTAAATCAAGGAAGGACTTATTCTAGGACAATAATGGAAGAGGACGGATTGAAGTGTTTATGTATTAGTATTCAAGAATAATGTTGTTGATATACTTTTATTTGAATATTTTTGTATTATTCTATTGTGGTTTTCAATAATTTTATGGTACCGGTAACCATGAAAAGTGATTCAAATATTTTGGAAAGCAGATGATATGCGCATCATGAAGGGTTAAGGAGAATATGAAATGATTGACAGTATTAATGAGATCATGATTGATATAAGGACTAAGTGATATCATGGTTTGAGTATAAAGAATTTTGAGGATTTTGGTTTGTGGAAAGTGTTAACTTTTAACTACATTCATGTTTTTATTAAGGTTCAATGGGTATTCATTCTTCAAGAGAATACACGATTAAGGTATTCACATGTTTGTAATTTGACCAACAAGATATATCTTATGATATATGGGGGATAAATGATGGCATTCACGTGATTGTTATGTGACATTTCAAGTAACCATTTCCTTTATACTATGAGCTTGGAACGATGTATTTTGGATAAGCCTAAAGATTGGAATGGATTATGTTGGAAATAAGTTAGGATAGAAATTTTTCGATATTAATGATTGGATGTTATAGTAATATAGCTTTAGAAAAAGGACAACCTGTAGGACGGGCGACAACCCATCGCGTCGGACAAGGCCGTGGGAATCGAACCCACAAACGAAGTGCGACAGGCCTTTATCGCCTACCACTGGCCTACAACAAGTCCCTGTTTAGTAGAAACTAGTTTTATTATATTAAGCAGTATGATATATGAAGTATACGTCCATTTTAGGAACCATATATCATTAATCTCACTATAGATGAACTTATGTATTTTTTGATAACTTTTCTAACCTTTTGTTTGAGACAGATTGAATGACCCATCATTCTGTCACATGATCTGATAACACATCACAAATGACAAATTCAACATCATTTGTTTAAGATATGAAGTGGAAATTGTCCAAAGAACGACCAATGGTGAGACTATACCAAAATCACGAAATAATTTCTTCTAATTCCAATTTCATCAACTTTAGGGAAACGATCTTGAAAACCAAAAATGTTGTCCTAGTGCCCTTATATCCGATGAATCATATGGTACCTTAGATCATCAAAAATCTATGGATTTGTGATTACTAACTTTTCCATAGCCATGTTCCCTAGCACTCTCCATCAGAACATGATGGTTAGATTTTTCTTCCATATCCATATTTTCACCTATGTTCTCCTACGTGGAAACCTAGTGATGAGTTAATTTTGGTAACTGTTACATTTCATACTTTATTTATTAAAACCATGTTTTGGTATTCCTTTTTACGATATGGGTTTCTATTAAAAAAATTTCGAGTAGTAAACCATTTATAACCCCGAAGAATTTCGAGGGTGAAATTCATTTTAAGGGGGGTAGAATGTGACACCCCGAGATTTTATGAAAAATATTCTTTTTAAGTTTATTAATGTCTTGTTTTGTACGCTACACCAAAAGGAGCTTTCACTACACACATCCCTTACTTGGCTTTCATTACACGCAATCGCGACCTTCCTCGATAGCGTGTGTTGTACGCAATACCGAGTTTCACTAAACAACGATATGCTATTAAAATATTATTAAAACTAGCCGTTATGAATAGTAATAACAACTTTTTGAAATTTTATAAATTATAACTTCCAAAATGGACTTCATTTTTGGATTAGGAATATCCAAATTAGCTTTGGGTGAAATTTTGGTACTTTTTGGATAAATTTCATATTCTGATGAATAGTGAAAATTACTAAATTTTAATTATAAACAACTTTTTTAATCGAAATAATTAATAGTGATAAATTATTAATTTGAGTGGTTTTAAAGTATATTTAGAATATAATTTTACAATTTAATACAATGTTGGTCATTGGATGTAATTTTACATTTAAACCAGACATAAATAAGTGTCAATCTTTTGATAGTTATTATCTCTTAAAAACACGCTATTTGTTTGGACGACGGGAATTAATTTTTAAATTAGTTAATGTAACTGATCTGTTTTGAATTTGGTAAAATAAAAATCATTTTTGAATTCATAATATCAAATATAGCTTAGGCCTAATTTTTGGTATTTTTCTGGAAACTTTCATTTTTTGATGAATAGTGAAACCACTAAGTGGTAGTTAAAAAACTGAATTTTTTCATAAAACTTAATTTTACTTCTTCTGTGAGTGGAATTTCAAAAATCTGAGAGACACAGTTGATGTCAGTATGTAAAATGTGGTTCAATGAGATGAAAATAATTTTTGGCGAATAGTAACTTTTTACTTTTATTTACCACGGTTAAAAGTAAATAGGGTAGTTAAGGGTAAAAATGATATTATTATTACCCTAAAACATGTACTAATTCTATTGGATAAGTGTGATTCTACCAAAAACAACCTTAGTAATAAAATATGACATTTAGGCCCACTTGGAATAGATTAGGACATTTATTATCAATTTATTTAAAGAAGGGTTAAAATAGTTAAAATCAAAGTTTTATAACTAAAGAATTATTAATATAGGGTTATACATAAGATAAATTCGACTATAAATATTCATTAGGAAGATAAAAATATTTCATACATAATGGTATATTATTTGTAATTTTTATACATTAAATAATTTAATTTATTTATGACACAATGATGATACAGTAATTATCTTATTAATGAAATATTGACATAATTGATGTTATAAATACACAAATAAATTTAATTTTAGACTTTTTATGAATTAAAATAATTTTATATGTTAATATGACATCTTAGAATTGATTTAAGTAAATATTTTCGAACTAATCATTCTGTTATGAGTTTCACAAAAAATCAATTACCAAATAGTGTCAAAATTGACATAAAATAGTTTTTAAACCAAATACTATATTATTAATTGTTATTTTATTCCTAAAAATCTAAGGATCGGACATATTACTTAGATAAGGTTATATATATTAATAATAACCAACTTGTGGTTCTTTTGGCTTGTTATAGTAAGTTTATTAACCTTATAGTGTAAGAACACAAGAAGACACTGTAAAAGTAAAATTATCTAACTAAAAGTTAAATATAAATGATAATGTTAAAATAGGAACCTAAACTTGGATAAATTCTATTGGATGAGAGTATTTCGACCCATACCCACCTTATCTTATAAATAAATCAATTTGGAGCTATTTAAAACCGAATTTAGCTTTATAATAAAATAATATTTTTTGTTATTCTAAAGGTGCCCCTCTCCTCCCAAATAAAAGGGCACCCCTTACCTCTCTTCCTCACACCACTTTGAGCCTTCATTCTCGTCCAAACTCTTAAAAATTCTATTCTCCACTTCCCTAGAAACATCCTAGAGGCTCTGGTCTTCCTCAAAGACCAATTTTAGTGCCCTAAAAGGAGATCTCAAAGAGGCGTTTCAAAGAAGAGGCAATTTCCGTTACCGATTCTTTCAACTTTATTTCTTCTTCCACTTCTTCTTCTTAGGTTGTTTCATTATGAAGTAATTAAATCAGTATCACTCATATACTGATATGTTATTATAAGTATAAAACAACCCTATTTCACCATCTATCCATCCTACGGAAAATGAAATCACCGCACGTGCGTACGTATGGAATACCGTCTCCATGCCGTGGTGAAATCTATTTTCCACCACCACCTTACTTGGATGGGTATAATGGTGTAAATAATAACTATATATGATTATTTTAAAGTGATATTGATTATGAAATAGTATACATACACTCCAATACAGTCCCACGATCATGACAATGATATCATCGCTCGTGCGTACGTACGGACTACCGTCTCCACGACGCGATGAGATTCATTCTCCACTTTAACCATTCATGAATGATTATAATGTACATATAATAAGTAATAATGAAATATATGACATAATAATGATAGTGGATTTATGTGTATATATATGTATGTCATCTACTTAATTCCATTCAACTCAATAAGGAAACGAAAACAGCGTTCATGCGTATGTACGACCTACCGTCTCCATGAACGGTGTATTTCTTTCCATTTGCTGATTTATTATATATATGAATATTCTGAATATATATTATATATAAATCATGTTTTATATTATGTAATTATATAATCATGATCTAAGTAATTATATGAATAATTACAAGTCAAAACACGGACGACAAATGAAACAATTTTACCCAAAACGCTCTTTAACATGGAATTTACAAAAGAATGGGTAATATAAAGTCATAAGTGAATCATATATGAAATAATAACAATGATTAAGATTCTGGAATAAGTCAATGACATAATTTAAATCATTATACAGGAGTTTCGGACACATGCGAAGCAAATCGGACCTAAGGTTAGGGAAATATCACAATCTCATTTTTATCTGAGACTGTTTAAACATTGGTATTTACTGGGGTGTATTTTATCATCCACATCCATGTTTCCTCAATATGTAATATTGTTTAAATCCACCTACATTTGTTTAAATCCATTTTTACCCTTTTTTGAGTTTATAGTAAAAGATATGAAAGGAATCTTTTGTCGTTTTTCGTACGAGGTACTTTTTGACTTTTCCGATAAAAGTCCGAGAAGAATATTTTTTTAACTTATACGTCATGAATGGATTTTTAAAACATTATTTCTAAGAAGCTTCCTTTACAAGTTTTCAAGTTTATTTTTAATCAACTTCTTTTAGTTTAAAATTGTATGACATGTTAAGAAAGGAAAAATGTTTTTGAAGTAGAAAGGATATTTTCCTCAAGAATGGTGTTCAAGTGTTTTATCAAAATTATTTTCCATCTAAGATAATAAAGGGTTCTGTTATATCCATATTATTACATTGATTTGATTATGTTGTGATGGAATTATTTTTATGAATTCCTTTATCATATATGAATTGTTTTATGATGTTACAATTTTTAAGATTCCCATTTTGATTACATGGGTTATGCAATGATGTATGATTTATAATTTTGTGGAACACATATGAATGGTATCATTATGAGATGGGTGGGACCTATATCTCCCTCCAATGAATTGGTTAAATATTTTATATCTCATGAAATAGACATGGCTGGAACGGTAGGTTATACCGGTTCAGTGAAACAGGACTGAAACGAGGAGTGAACTCAGTTCAGAAAGGGACTTTGTCAACTAAGATAGTCTTGGAAATGAGTCTTGAATAATAAGAAATGATTCTCTATGATTATGTGTGTATGCCACAAACTTTCATGTTTTAAGTTATGATTATTGGGATTTCATTTCAATAATATGATTTATCCCATGTTATGAAATTTTTCTCTCTTTTGCAGGTTACGATTTCCAAAATGTTATTTTCTTATGAATATGATGTGATTGATATTTCTTTTGTTTACCCTTTCTGAGCATTTGAGCTCACCATTTTATGTTTTCTTTTCCCCAGGATATAAATAAAGTTTTTAGGTAAAAAAAGGGAAGATCTTTATGAGAGATGTTGAAGATCATTCACAACGATTAGAAGATTATATTCCGAGTTTCCAAAGACACTAAACTATTACGATCCTTGTGTGTGTGTTTTTGTAATGTAATAAGTATTCCACAAAAGTAATGTAATGTCCATGTATGTTATGCTTCGGGTCTCTACAATGTGAAATTTATAACACCCCAAAATTTCTAAAGAACATTACGTTTGAAAATGTATACAACACACAACACTGAGTTTAAATGAAATGCAATATAAAATTAAAATATTATTATTTAAATTTGACTGTTAAAACGTAGATTTTAAATTTGGTGCTAAGTATAGGAATAAAAACCTTTGTAAAGGTAATTATAATGTATAAAAGAAATATGTTGACAAATAATTACTTAATGTTTTGTAAAGTCTTTAGAGTCATTGAAAATACCATTTTATCAAAAAATAATTTTTATTACTTTTGTAAAAAAATAATACAATTACATTTTTACAATTATCGAAATTTTATTTGAAAAAATAAACTAATTTTTTTAATCAAAATTTAAAAATTAATTAAGGATGAATTTTTAGGATATTTCTAAATGGATTAATTTTTTAATGAATAGTGAAAAATATTGGTTTTTATTGAAAACTATCATTTCATTTAAGTCCATTACAAAGTTTATTTTTAAAAAATGTTATATAGTAATATTAGAAAAATTATGTTATAATTAATCTAGATATATCATTTTAATTAATTTTATTTGGAATTTTTATAAAAAAACATTTCATACTTCGAACATAAATTATTTGAAAAATAGTTTTGCATCGCGTCTAAGGGTTTAATTTTGAATTACATTTTGTAAATTATGTGAATAAAATTTATAAAATGGATTAAATATTTTTAATTATAATAATTAATCTTGTATAATATGTTTAACTCCTTTTTTGTTCATGATGAATAATAAAAACAATAAAAATTCTTTACCATGATTAATAATAAAATAGGTTTTACATGGTCAAACTAAAAAGGTAGGGTTTTAAATGACCTAAAAACATGAAACAGTCCTAGTTTATTGAATTATTTAGAACGTATATTATCTGGGGTTTTATAATGATTCATTTTGGATCCTTTTGGAATCTGTTAAATGTGGTTAAAACTTATTATTTTAAAATATTTTGTGTGTGTCCTCTTCCCAACTTATCAAAGGGTAACTCATCTTATCTCATATTAACAATTAAAAATCATTTTATATTTTAAAATATCTTCCCAAATAAATTCATTAAATAAAATATTCCTCTTTCTTTTATAAATCTTATCTAGGGAGTCTTTGGTTATAATCTTAAAGAGGTGGTCTGAAGAACAGGTAATGTTCTAAACAATGTATTTTTGTTTTGTTTCTTCTTTCACGTCATTACAATATTATTAAACCATGCCAATATAATTAAATTCATATATACCATATAATTATTTTTTATTATATTAATTTAATAATCTATATCTATCTTATCTCCCATTAAATGAGAAACAAAACCATCATTCATGTGTGCAATATACTACCGCCTCACGAACCGATGAAATTCATTTTCCATCATCGCCTCCCAAGGTTGTTCATGGTGGTGGGTTTATGGTTTATATATGATATTAATGAAATTATAATAATTTTTTAAAAGTAATATATTATAAAATTTCTTACATTACCCTCCATTAAAAAATGATAATGGCATTCTTCTGTACAATATATTGTCATCTCACGAAGCGATGTGATTCAATTTTTATTACTACGTAACATGGATGAAATATGTAACTGAATTTAAATAAATAATAATATAATTATTATATAATTATAATTTTATAAATATTAAATAACATATACCTTATTTCACTTAAAATCATTAAAAAATGAAAACATTACTGTAGAATTTGTACATCCTACCCTCTCCATGATTGTAACATAGTTCATTTTTCATAACCATGTTTCTTGGTTGGTTTTAAAATTATAAATGATCTATTGAAATTATAATTATTACTAGATTATTATTCAGGATATGATGGAATAGTGACCCCATTTACCATGGTCTACACATTGGTGATGTTTTCAAATTTTTAATTCTGCATCCTCCAAAAATCCAACATTGACATAATTGAAAATGTAATTTAATATGTAATTAATATAAATTAAGTAAATTATTTATGTATTAGGGATTTAACCTAGAAATGTTTATTGAGAAAATTTTTTATAGAATTTTATCCTAGCAGATATAATGGACATACATGAAAAGTTTGGACTTAAGGTAACCGATTTCTCATCTCACTTTTACTTACATGAGAGATATGTTGTATTCAACACCTATTTATTTTGTGTGGTGTATATAAAGTCATTATAATGTTTTATAATTAATATCTTTATCTACATGGTATTTATAGTATAATTGTATTTTAATTATTTAATGGGATTATGATTCATAAGTTAACAAAGTAATAGGGGTTTATTTCAAAATCGCATCATTATTTAGGATTGTTAATGTTTAATTATCCCTTAGAGTAATTATTTTATATTTATAGATTAAAAATATATTTTATTATATGATGGTTAGTCATAAAATTTTAATGAAATAGTACCATTTTCCACTCATTGGTACTTAAAATTTTGGAGAATATGTTTCTAGTAAAATCTGACTTCATTTATCTCTTCTGTCATAAATCTTTTTTCTTCTATATCCATGTTCTCAAAATATATTTGCATGAATATTTTTAACATTATAAAAATCATTTATTAAATACATTTTTACCCATGTGTTAATTTTAATAAAAATATTTAAAGAGAATCTTCTGGTTTTTTTAATGTGGTTCTTTTAAAACATTTTATAACACTATAAACGAATGTTTTTTAAATATTATATGGAATGTACAGAATTATCTACCAACATGACCATGAAATTAATTGAATAATTCATAAAAAAATTACATGGTTATTTTTTAATGGAATTTTATCTATATTATTTTTGACATTTTTATATTCATTAGAAGTTATTTCAAAGTGAAATGGGAATTTTACATATAAATATTCCATGTAATATTTTATATAAATTTTTATCATTGAAAACAACCTTTTATGTTATGGATTAAATATAAATTATTAAATTATTTCTCTTAAATATATACCTATATTATTCTCATTTAAATTGATGTGGTAATACATTCCTTTTGTTCGTATCTAAATTCCATCTTTATAAATTTACATTGATTATAATATGATGTAAGATTATGAAACCCATTAAATATCCATGGGTAATTTTTATGTTATACCTTATGATTAATTTCCTTAATATTACTAAAAATTAACTTTTTTTATTATCGAACACTTTTATGGTAAAAGTGACAAACCACAAAATCCAATATTGTGATCACAAAATATACACAAAAAAACCATGACAAACTATAAGAGCTTCTCTACCCAGCAACTGCACCATGTCTACAAGACTCATCCAATGTAGGACCATTCAGCAAGTTGTCTCGTGTAATGTTGTACTTTCCCGGAACTGATGGCATTGCCATACCTTCTCAATGAACCAGTTCAAAGTGAAAAGTACAAGTGAAAACATCATGCCCTAACCCCATTTGAAGCAGATACTAGTAGCATGATGATTGAGAATCATCAAAACATGCATCAATACCACACATAGACAAATACACCAATAGACCCCTCATATGGATGTTCCTTCAAACCAACCAACTGACCAAGTCCACCAAATTAATCTGGATTTTTAAAAATTAATTTGATTCTACCCGAATTTTTTCCCCTATCCTATTTCCACGATAAACATAAAACATATTTACCAGGAACCTCAATCACAAGTCTTTCAAACTCAGAAGCCAGATGATCCCATGAATGTATATATTCCTCAATGATGATTTCCCTTTATTGATTTCCACCTACTAGAATTATATCGTGATTTTCAATCCAAGCACATTGCTCCTCAGTTAGGACCACCCTTAGAGACCACCCAATCAATTAAGCAACATCCTCTTGAGTTGCATTATGTAACATGGAATGCTCATCCACCTCATCTTAGGATCATAAAAGTAGCTCCCATATATGATCATCCTAGGACACTTAATTCTAGTGGTTCAATGTCTCTGAGGCGATATGATTATCACTTATCTTCGTTGAGGACCGAGTCTCTAACAGATGTGTTAGAAAGGATTATCCCTTCTTCCTCTTCATCCATTTAAGACTTCTATTTGTCTTTGGACAATAATCTTCATCAGCCGAGATAACAGGATCGCTTCCATTGGGATCCTTCATGAAGACCCCATCAGCATAAATCAGTTCCATGGTATTAGAATTAAAACCCTCCTCAGGAAGTTCTTTAAACCTATTTCTCAATTACAGCAATGGTCTGGCCATGTCATCTAGGACCCTAGCTTGCCCGGCTCCGAAGTATTTCACCACAACCATTTCAGAAACTCCTTTTCTCCCCATCATCCATTCCAAAACCCACTTAAACCCTAATAGAGAGCATACCAACCAATCCTCTCTATGCTGAACCAATTAAACACCCTTCCACCCCATAAGTCCGCTTGGCTCAAATAAATCGTTCGTCAAACTAAAAAATAATCCATCCACCTTCGGGATATCTTGGGACACCACATCCTTCATCAATGACTCAGAACCATAAACAACCTCAACAAACCTCTCATGAACACCTTAAAGATGTTCCTCCTCCATAGACCATGGTGACTGATAATCATGACCTCTACCTTCAATGCCTGATGCGATGTATTCTAGACTGGTCTTGACACAAACTGTTAGAGCATTTTCATTATCTCTATCCTCCCACCTTACTGGAAGCTGAGTTCCCCGAATTTGAACCTAAATCAAATGGAATGAGATTACCTTCTCGAAAATATCTGAATAGTGTCACAATCGATTGTATGTGGAATAAAAATGCGTCCAGTTCTCATAAATTAAATGTTTCTTTCACCTGTGTTCCTCTCCAATATTAATCCAAAAATAATCGAAAGTCACACGAGATGCATCAAATTCCACACAGACCTGTGGATTTACTGGGTGACAAACCGACTCAATACGACTATCTGAACACAAAATCCTACTAACAAGATAACCAAGAAATCTAATAACTGAAGGATTAATGAATGGAAAAATGGATATTGGGAAAACTTACTGAAACCACAGAGAAGGTTGAATCGTGGTTTATATGAAATTCAAAGATCAAATTTAATATGATGAATTGAAACCTGTTAAAGTTAAGCAGGGTTCTCGACCAAGAATTGATGTGGTCCATCTCCAATTCAAACTGAATCATGATTTCTTGATTGTCGAGTAATATGATTGTCTCCCTCTCATGAAGATACCATGAACCAAAGGAAAACCTATAGAACACATCATCCTAAGGACTCCTCTGCTTGAACCGAGCAACCAACTTGAGATTCAAGAGCACAATGGTTTTTGTGAATTTTTAAGTCGAAATCTGTATATTAAGAAGACCATCATTGAGATACAGTAAACTATTGCACAATGAAACATTCAGAAATGGTGGAAGGATATAATAATGGGAAAAGGGGCAGAATAAATACCCTGCTCTTTTGATGGGAAATGATGCTCCCTTCCCCACTGATGGGGCACTAGCTAGAACATGATCTATCATCATCATCTAGAGTAGGAGGGAATCCCAGTGTTTTTGGGGACCTCATTTCCTTTATATGGAACACATAAAAATGATCATTTTTTGATTGGTTCATCCAAATACTAATACTATGCATTGGGTAAATCTTTAGTCTCATGAGATTCCATTCATGAGACTAGGAAGTAAACCTAATTCATTTTGGGAAATATTCAGTTTTGTTAAATTGTCTAGGATATTATCCTTGACTCATGTTTATGTAATGTTATATGTTTCTACCAAATTTGTTATAATTCCATGATCTTATATTACCATGATGTTAATTCTATTCTCCAATGCAATTACCCTTTGTCCTTCTATTTTATGATATCAGGTTATACTTATGACTTGCAAGTTATGCTTCCCTATCATTTTTATTCCCTTACTCGGATTTCAGCTCATCCCATTATTTCAACTATTTCCATAGGTTATCCTATACTGATTTAGGGTCTCATATATTTTTATGACATCACCAAAGAAAAGAAAAATAAATACATTATGTTTTATTTTTCTTTTGATGTTTTATGAACCAGGTATTCAAAATAAACTAGGCCTCCCGGTCATTGGGTTGTAGTTAATAGATTTTTTTGTTAAAAATCCTGTAATAATATGTGGAAAAGGTTTGGGTCAGTATATTTGGTATCAGAACATGGACTAGTTTTTTTGGGAATAAGGATATAATATTTCAGTGAGAACCCTAGGGATATGTATAAGTAAAAAACCATGTATAAAAAAATTTCACCAGGTTTTAGTGAAGTATATTTCATGTAGGTTCCAAGAAATTACATCAATATCTAGATACTAAAATAGGATATGACTCTAGAACAATTTAACATATCGGTAATAAATCCAAAAATGGTGTATTGATCTTATCTTTATTTTCACCTCGTGTATAAAAATTGGTGTTTAAGATCACATATTTTTATACTCTAAGGGGATTTTCCTTGTAAATTCACAAACTCTTTACAAACCATTATTGATAATTTGAACAAATTATTATGTTATAAAACCTATTGCAAAATGTTACCTAGGATAATCTAGTTTAAAACCTTGAAAATCATAATTAATTATATACTTATCATTTAAATGTTACTCTTTCTTGGTTTATAATTTTCCCTTCTATGTTAATTCATTTTCATTTAGATTATTTTATTCTTTTTAGTTACTAATTTCAAATAAGAGAAAGTGTCTGAATAACCTATGTAATGAGAAACGTAATGATTTCACTAACGAAATGAAAGAAATAAATGGAATGAAAGATAGAAATATTTTAATCCATATAAATGTGGTGCCTGGAAATAATATTAACAATTTAGACATAGTTCAACTTCCAAAAAAATCAAAGAAGAGGAAGAATACATCTCATGGATGTTCAAGTGTCAATTATGGAAAGTAAAATAAAATCAAATTTCACACATGTAGAAAATGTGGGATGAGGAACCACATAATATGCGATAATGTTACTAGAACATTATTTTTGTGTGGAAAATTAGGGGAAAAGGATGCTATAATCTGAAGAAAAATGAAGAGTTTCGTTGAGAAAATGCGGGGAAATAATGTTCTTCATTGGAACCAACTAATAGATCAATATTGTATATGTGGGGAATTTGGTCATTATCATAGTCAATTCCAATATCTAATGATTAATTCATAAAATTGGGTGTTATGAAAATTGATTACGTGGAATGATTAATGAGTTTAGGTGTTGGGAATCATGAATCAAGTTGTTGAAGTTTTTTTTATCACTGTAATACTTGTTAAAATAATCATTAATTTTCTTATGATTTTTCTTCTATAGTGTTTATGGTTTTTCAAGAATATGTTTAATGGTACTAATGTCCTAGAAATTTTTTCTAATGGTAATATGATATTTTAATGGAAAATTTTATTTTGGAAAATAAAATCATTAATATTCAATTGATATTGTGGATATTATAGTCAATTAATATTATGAGATTTTTTTGGGAAAAATAAGTTGTATAGATGAATTTAGTGTTTAAAATTTTATTTTCTGATTATTGATATTATGAGGATATTTATCATATTTTTTTGAATGGTATAGAAATTATATAAATATGGTTTTAGAAAAAGGGAAACCTTCATGTTGGGTAAAAACCCATTACATTCATCAAGATAATTGGGCCTAAACACAATACCAAAGGGTGAAAAGGGTGAAATACTTACCAATGGCCTTCGTGATGTACTAGTATGTATATAATGTTTTTACATAACTGATTTTATGGATAAATATTAATTGAATTTTGTTTAGGATCAAATATTTTAAAGTTTTTAGGATTTTGAGGTGATTAATCATATTTTAGGAAATAATTAATTCGGATAAAGGATATATAGCCCTTATGTTTTCCATGTTATTTATCATGACATTTTATTTAGGAATAACACAATTAAATCTCTGAATGTTGAGGCTATTTGAAATATAGTTTTATTTAGTTATATAATGATTTAATTTGGATATTGGATTTGTGGATTATTATGTTGGTGTATTCATTTAGGGAATTATCTTACCTTGTTTTAACGATTTTTTATTTTGGATAATTTCAAATGATAAGTGGAATATCTTGATATCATTTTGTTGGATCATGTGATCTGTTAGAAATTAATTTTAGTGCTTCATTCATGAAAAAAAGATCTTGAACACACAATATTTGGAAACAAAAATTTGAGGCTGTGGTGAAAATTGAATATAGTGTGAAATTAAAATTTTAAAGTATGTATATTTCATTATGTTCATAGTATATATAGTAATATTATCCATCAACATTAGTAATAGGACCTTGAAAAAAATGATATTCATTTGTTAAAAATCAATCGTCCATTCCCACTTAAAAATGTAAAATAATATCTCACAAATGGATCTTCATTCGAAATACATATTTACACTTCCCATAAATGTTATCTTATTTTTAAACCTAGTTATGTGATGACCTTCATATTTATTTACCTCTTTTTCAGAGGAAGCCTTATTAACACTTTTTATTATGGGGATTTCCCACAAAAGGATTTTTGAATGTAAAATTTATGATTATTGAGTAAAATTTCAAATTGAAGGTACACCGTTTATTTAAGTGCATATAATTTAACACCCCTGGATTTTAAAAGAACACTATATTTGATAACATATACAAGATGCAACATTGAGTTTTAACGACCCATAATATAAAATAAAAATATTATTATTTAAACATGATAGTTATAACCAAGATGTTAAATTTGGTGTTATGAATATGAATAATCAGATTTCAAAAATTATTTATTAAGGATAATGAAAATAAATTTCTAAATAAGTACTTAATTTGTAGTCACGTCATTATTGGATTATAAAATTACTTTTTTCAAAAAATGTTTACAAAAACTTTTTGTAAATGAATAATAAAACGAATTTTTTACATATTTAGAATATTTAATTGAAAAATTGAACTATATTATTTGAATCAGCAGTCCAAATTATCTTAGGATGATTTTTTTTTATTTCTTTAAAAATGATAATTTTTTAATGAACAGTGAAAAATACTAGTTTTTTATCAAAATTTTCATTGCGTTTAAAGAATTTAAAATATTGTATTTTGATTTAAAATGGATTTAAATTAATATCAATTTAATAATTTTATGATTGATATAATTTATTTTATTTTAATCAATTCCATGTTGAATTTTCATATGAAAACCTTTTATACAAATGAAATCAATTTTATTGGAAAATCATTTTTTTGTTCACGTCTGTAGGTTTAATTATAATTTAAATTAAATAAATTATATGAATTAAATTTGGAATAATATATTCCATGTTTTTAATCATTATAATTACTATTATATAATAATTTTATATTAATAATTTTTGTAATGAATAGTAAAAACAGTAACAATTATTTGTCGTTGTTGTGGTTAAAACAAGTTTATCAGGGGTTAAACTAAAATGATAATGGTTGAAATAACCTAAAAACCTATCCAAATACTATTTTATTGACATATTTAGTCATTATATCATCTATGGATCTAAAATTATCCATTTTATTATGGGTTTTTCAAGTGTAAAACATGGTTATAACATTATATTTTAAAAAATTCCTTGTGTGTCCTCTCCCCCACTTATAAAAGACAAACCACTATCCTATCAACCTTACATAGAAAAAACCATGATTTTAGAAAAATACCTAACCAACTACCTTAATTAAATATCTATGCACTTCTTATAGGCCTTTTTGAAGAAAAATTAATATATGGAGGCATTATGTATAATCCTAAAGAGGTTATTAGAAGAAAAGGTAACATTCTTAATCATGTGTTTTTATTTGGTTTATTATTCGACTTATTTAAAATATTATTAATACATTTTGACATAATAAAATAAATATATATCATATAATGATATTTTATTATATTAATTTAATATCATATATTTATCTCATCATTTATCAAATGGGAAATAAAATCGTCTTTCCTGTGTACGGTGGACTACCGCCTCGTGAACCAATGTAATTCATTTTCGATCATCACTACTCATTGATGTTATTGATGATAAATGTAACTTAAAAATATTATATTCATGAAATATTAATAATTATATCAAATTAATATAAAATATAATTTTGTACCACACAATGCATTAAAATTCGATAATTCCATTCATGTGTACGAAGGACTTCTACTCTACGAAGTGAGGTCATTAATTTTTTTATTACCATATCAAATTGATGGTTTATGAATATACCTTTAAATAATTAATATTATATTAATAATATGATTATTATTATAGAATAATAAAACAATAGTTAACCTTCTTCCAAGCATGATCATTGAAAAATGGAAAGGTTAGTCATGCGTACATACTGCCTAATGCCACCATGTCCATAGAATATTTCATTTTTCTTAACAATATTTCATGGTTGGTTATAAAATTATAATTAATTTTTTAAAATTATAATTATTTTATTATTATTGTTCATGATATTATGGAAACATGACCCCTTTGAACATGGTCAACACATAGAGGAAGTTTTGAAATTATGAACTAAGAATCCTCAATACACCAGATGTAGAGATAACTAAATATGTAATTAAATATATCATTATAATAAGATAATTAAATGATTTTTGTATTTATGATTAATCATGAAAATTTTTCCTACAAAAAAAATTATTTATATAATTTTATTATAAATGTTACAAAGGATATAAATGAAAAATCATGTCTCAAAGTATGAGATTTCTAGTCTCACATTTTCTATCATGAGACATATATTATATTCACCATTTAATAATTTTATATCGTGTATATAAATCCTTTTTAATGTTATATCAAGAATATATTCGTAACATCCCATGTAAATAAAGAAATAATACATTTTCATTTTAATTAATATTTTGTGAATTAAATATTAATTTTACTTTAAAGGGGTTGCTATGTTCAATAGTGTACCTGATACACAACAATGGATTTCATTTAAATCTTATGTTTCACAATAATAATATAATATTATTATTTTAAATGGTAGTTAATGCATAGTAATTGTATTGACCTGAATTAATAGAAGAAAGTACATTATGATTATACATGATTGTTAATTGTATTTACATTTATCCAATTAAACATATAGGCTTAAAATGTGAATGAATCAAATTTTATGCATAATTTCATAAAAAGGTTGATTTACAATCTTTCGATAGAGAAACCTCATTAAATCTAGTTTTGGTCACTTTTATATGTTTAATTTTACAAAATAAAATTCTTTTTTAGAATCGAGTCATCAAAAATCACTTTGGGAAATTTTTTTCTATTTTTCTAATAAAAATCATTTTATGATGATTAGTGAAAGATACTGTATTTTAATTCAAAACTTCCTTTTAATCTAATTTATTTATGAGGTTAGATTAAATTTTTAATAGGTTTTATAGTTTAATTAGATTATTTTTTCCCATTTAATCCAATGTTGGTCAATGTAAGTAATTTAACATTAAAATTCGATATAAATAACTGTCAATCTTTTGATTGTTAATATTTCTTAAGAACACGTTTTTTGTTTTGAAAGAGGGAAATAATTTTAAGTTAATTTCTAACACTTATGTTATTTAATTTTTTAAAAATGGATTCCATATTTTTAATCAGGAGGTCAAAATTGTGTAAATATGTATCTTTTATTTTTATACAATATTAAAATTTACTTCAGTAAAAATTATATTTACCATGATTAATAGGTAAATAGTGTAAATAAGCATAACAAAATATTATTAGAATAATATAAAATTATTCTAATTTGTGTCCTAATAATATTGGTTAATAAATTTACAACCATGTTCATCCTTGGGTCTATTTCGGGACCACATGGAGCTACTTAACAGTGAAAATGACTATTTATATTAATTTATTTAAAGTAAAGAAAAAAATGACATAGACATATATCTTTTAGTAAATTAATTTTTACATTGGGTTATATAAGTTATCATTTAGACTATAAATATTATTTGGATATTTAAAAAAATTTCCTACATCATGATATTTGTTTTATAATTTTTGGACATCAAATCAAATAAAATATTTATGACATAATAATGATGTAGTGTTTACCTCATTAATAAATGATTTAAATAGTAAGACTATAAAGATTAAAATAATATCCAAAACATGTCCAATTATTATGGGATGATATTATTTAGACCATAGTCTTCATATATTCTAATTTAATGAGTTTTAGATCTCTAGAAACCAAAAATCATTATATATTAAAATAATATTTTCACACATTCGTAATGATCCCCTCCTCCCCTTTAAAAAAGGACACAACATCTAACACATTCATCAAACCTCTCAATCCTCTTGACTCGTGAAAACACTACCCAAATAATCTATCAATATCCATATCTTCAAACTAGAATCCATTCCTTAGGCATAAGGCACTTCAATTAAACCTTTTCGTTCAATCCAGATGGAGATGCCCAATTTAAAGGTGACATCTTCTCTTAAGTCCTTTTGATTTATTTTACTTCTCATGCTCACTAAAATATTTATATTCCTTTAATTTATAACAAAAACAGTATACTCAATATACTAGGTTGTTTTTATGAGAAGGATTCAAACTACACTCACTCACACTTCCATCTAATGGATAAAGAAAATATTGTTTTTGTGGATGGTGAACTACTACCTCACAAAACGATGATTGTTCAAACATATCCAACAACCACTTGGTGGACATAATGATGGAACTTTTTTTATATATGATTTATATATTTTTTTATTTTTTATTTATGCTTATATATTTTATTCATTTATATATTTACTTTATGGTTTCCATTATGGGTAAATGGGTTAATTTCATTTGAGGAAGTGCGGAATACCACCCCCTCAAAGTGATATGACTCGTTCATGCCATAGGTGGGACATATAAAGAGTGGAGTTAATGAAATTATATATTATATTATACTCAGATTATAATTTAAATGTGTATCATTAAGTTTTCATTAAATTATAATATGAAATAGAAATGAAATCCGCGTTCATGCTTACGTACGGCTTACCATCTCCATGAACAGTGTATTTCATTTCTTATCTCCGAATGTTATGTATTGTTATAAATACATATATATAATAGATATATAATATATATATGATATATAAATCTTTAATATAATTCTTGAGACAATTTATTCTTGAAAACATGGACAAATAGTAATTATATGGTGTTCATTTTTTACTCAAGTACCAAATATCGACAAAATGACCATTATTAACATATATGATTAAATAATGATTATAACATGGTAATTAGCGATATAAAAGGAATAATAAACTTTATAATGGTTCTTAATCAGGTATAAATTAACTTAATTTTATTATTCTGGAAGAACAAGGAACAAACAAGTAAAGTCGGACATGATGTAAGGGGTTTCTTATCTAACTTTTAATTCCATGAGATTTATATTGTTCGCCACTTATTTATTTCATGTGGTGAATTTTGTACTGACATTTGATATGTATTATCATGATTCTATTTATATTCATGGAATTTTTTGATTAATTTTGTGGTTATTAAATTTTTTTCATATGACTCGATCGATTACAATGTGGTAAGGGTTTTTAATCTCAAATTTTATTCCCGTGAGAATTATGCTATATTAGCAACTATTTTGTTTTATGTGGAGTATGTACTGCTCATGATTGTATTATTGGTGTAATACAGTTTAATTTATTGGTATTTTTATCTTCATTGTATTATCCTAATTTCATGGGTTGTATGTTTCATAAGTTACCAAATCAGTGAGGGAACCTTTCACTGTCATCTTTTTAAAAGACAATTTTTGGTTATGTGTTTTAATTTACATCTTATTAATTTGGGATATGTTATTTTTATCCGTATTATTGTAAATTTTATGTCCAAGTGATGAGATTCCATTTTATCTCTCATCAAATCATTTTTTTAATTTTAATGTGATGTCGTTAGGCTGTCAAATTTTTGTAAGGGAACATCTTCACCCAATTTTAATTCATTGGGTTAAACATGTACTTCTTGATTATGTCATGTTATAAATATGTGTGAATGACCACATATTTATTTAAACTAAAAATAAACTTATATTTAGTGTATTAATATTTGTCACACATAATTATGTAATTTATTTATCCTTAATCTTTGGATAAAGTTTTTATGAGGGATTTCATCTCAATTTACATTCCATTAAGATGTCATTATTGTGATGCACCAATTAACTCTTATATGGTTTAGATACAATCCTTAGGAATAATATATCATGAATACCTTTATTCTAATGATATTATAATGTTCTGATTCTATTTTATTCCTCAATTATTTGTATTCAAGAGTCTATCATTTTATTAAAACTGTTAAACTAAAATATCATTTTAAAGGTTTTAAATATTTATTCTTATAAATCATTATCATTAATGTACATGTTTTAAAAATGGTTTTCTAAATTAGTTTATATGGAAGTTAATGTTTTCAAATGATAATTTATTTAAAAGATTAAAAGTGGTATGGGAAACATTGATTCAAAAATATCATTATTTAATGTTTTAAATTGTTTTAAAAATGGTTTGATAAAGAATTTTTTACATCAATATCTGGATTTGATTTATTGTGATTAGAATGTGGAAATGTTATATTTACTTTATTCTTTTGTTATGTGTTATGATTATGTTATTGTTATTGGTAATTGTCTACATATACAAGTGGTTCTATGATAATCTTATGGCGGGTGAGCCTGAGATTGCTCTCAAATGCATTAGCTAACATGATATAGGTAAAGTTTAATTTTTCTCCTAAGAGATTTAAGGAATATACTCTGATGGTTATTCCAAATGTGACTCCCTGTTTAGCTGTGATAGATACAATGTATGTATGTTATGAATTCCATAAGATCCCTTTATGATTTACGATTTCTATTTGTTATTCATAAATCATATGATTTCATGAGGTATGTTATGACTGAAAAGTATGTTTTCATTTATTTGTATTTAATGATGGGTTAATGTTTCCTTTCCTAATTTTTTATCCCTTACTGATCATCTTATGGTCATCCAATGTTTTTGAAATTTTTCCCACAGGACATAAAATAAATAGGGTCATTGATGGGATCAAGGAAAAGTCATGTTATCTAAAACATAGAACTAGACATGTTTTTTTTGAAGTTTTTTTTTAAAATGGATACTGAGTAGTAGTGTCAACATGTAATTTTCAAGTTTATATGTAATAGTTGTGGCCTAATTATCTAAAACTCTAAACCAGAAAATATCTTCAATTTGAATTATTAATTTAATTCATGATTATTTTCTATTTAAGGGTGGGTCCTTATAGATGGTATAAGAGGTCGGTTTAGATAACATTATAGGTTAGGGTGTTCTTTGAGCATAAGTGACATTACCATAATGGTTATGATTTTAGAAAGAGTCAAAGTTATTTTAGAGAAATTGATTGATTTTAAAATAACATTAACAATAATATCATATTATTTACCCTCCTCATAAGATATTATATGAATATTTTACTGATATTCTAACACTGATCTATTTGGTTTTATTAAATGAATAGATCTATAAGGTACCAAACTATAAGTGGATATGAGGAAAACTGTGATGGTTTTCTAAATGATCAACTGAATGAAATTGGAGCTGCAATGAGAAATCTTGTTGTTATTCTCGACCAACTATCTAGATTCAACATTGACCACTTGAACCATGGTGATTTTTATAAGGCATTATATATGTGAGAAACTAATCCCCAATGATGTTCAAGAAATAATCATAAAGGTAAGTATGTTAAAAAACCTAAGCGTCAAGGATGTGGAAAGAAACACCTAGGAAAAATATTAAAAGGGTTAGGAAGATGAAATAGATGTAGGAATGAAGGTCATAAAGGAAGAACCTTAAATGAAAAAAATCATCAAGATGAATCTAGTAATGGGAAAGAAGTTCTTTATGAGAGATCAATTATATGTTTTAAATGTGGTTTTCATGGTTATTATACAAAAATATTTCTTATGATGATGTTTCAGGAATGGGATCACCTGGATCGTACAAATATATGCTTACTAACACCTAATTCAATTTTGATTGACGATAAATAAACTAACAATGAACAGTGAATGTTATGGATTATTTATTAACATATATTTTGATATTATGGAATCTTGGGATATAATTCATGATATTGTCTGTTGGAATGAAGTATTTTAGAATAAGTTGGTAATGAATGGTTAATGAATCATGAAGAACATTGAATGAGTAAGAAGCCAACAAATAATGTATTCAAGTGTTATGGTAGATTTTATGATGATGAAATGCTTAAATGTATTATTGCTCTTTTGAGGATATGATTACATTGGGATACTTTTTATTTTATGTGTAACCATGTTGTTTGGAATATGAAAATGTTATTAAAGGAATAAATATCTTTTATTTTGATGAGAAATGGTGGAATTTTATTTTGGAAGAAACAAATTTTTTTTATTGACATATGGTGATTTGGGTTTTTTATGGAAATGGTTATCCTTTCATAGAGAATATGTGATTGTGTTAATCACGCTTCAGTATGAGGCTTTAATAGTAGTCGATTTTATTTAGAGATAAATGTTGAAATTTACTGTGGATGACTATGTGATTAAATCTATTTGTGTTTTGGGTTAAAATATTAGTTTGGGTTACATTGAATTATTTTAAGGACAATTATGTATTTAATTGTATTCGTTAAACGTTTGGTATTGTTTGAAAATTTTTGGGGATTAAGAGTTCTTTTTATTTTTGTAAAAGAAAATCCATTTTAGGGATTATCTGATCTTCTACTAACCATTTTGGTTTTGGTTGATGTTTAAGGATATGTGAAATATATTGTTCATATTTTGTGGATTATGTGATACTCTAGAAGTTGATTCTAGCGCTTTTAATGTGACCAAGTCAGTTTTAGTACTCATTATTTGGAAAAAATATGAGTTTGTGGTAGAAATTTATTAAATTATGAAAGTATACAGGAAAAGTAAGTATGTTTCCTTATATTTTTATTTAAGCACCTAAATAAATTTCCCAATGAAAAGAAACATAAAAAAACGTTTTCAATTAACATTTCCTGCTTCAGAATCAATGACTTTTTAACCCATCATTAGTATTTGATTTTCATCTGGTTAACTATATCATAATTATGTTTTATATCACTCTCCATCAGAACATGATGGTTTGTTTTCTCCTCCATATCTATGTTTTCAATGAATCATTGTATCTTTTTTCTTGGGTGACCTTTTTTACTTCTCTTTCATTATTTTAATGTTATAGATTTGTTAACACTTTTTTTGATATAAGACTTCCCATGAAGTTTCCAAGCATAATTTTCAAATTGTGAGGACGTAATTCCTGAAAGGGTGGAAGGATTTAACATCCTAAGTAAATAAAGATATAATACATTTTAATTTTAATTATAATTTTTTTAATTGAATATTAATTTTACTTTAAATGGGTTTTTATGATCGATGGCGTACCTGATACCCAATAATGGGTTTCATTGAAATATTATGTTGCATAATAATAATAATATAATATTATTATTTTAAATGGTAGTTAACTCCTAGCCATTTTATAGGTGGGAATGAACATAACTATTTGAAATATGATTATACATGTTTGTTAAATGTTTTTACATTTATCCAATAAAATTTAGATGCTTAAAATGGGAATGAATTTAATTTTAAACATAATTTAAATCTAAAGGTTGATTTATCGCCATCTGATGGAGAAACCTTTTTAAATCTAGTTTTTGTCTCTTTTATATGTTCTATTTGACAAAATAAAATTATTCTTTAGAATTGGGAAATCCAAATTCACATTGGGTATAATTTTGGTATTTTTCTGATAAAATTTATTCTATAATGAATAATGAAAAATATTGTATTTTAATTCAAAAATTTCTTTTATTATAATTTATTAATATGGATAGATTATATTTTTAATAGGATTTAATGTTTAATTAGATTATTTTTTACCATTTAATCCAATTTTGGTCATTGGAAGTAATTTCACTTTGCAATTGGACATAAATAAGGGTCAATCATTTGATAGTTACTATTTCTTAAAAACATGAATTTTGTTTCAACAGTGAGAATTAAAATTAAATTAATTTCAACCACTTATGTGGTTTGAAGTTGTGAAAATGGAGTCCATATTTTGAATCATGGGGAAAATTCTTTAAATAGGTATCTTTTATTTTTAGACAATATGAATATTTACTTTCGTAAAAAATTTATTTACCATGGTTAAAGAGTAAATCTGGTAAATAAGGGTAACAAAATATTATTATAATAATATTAAATTACGCTAAAATGTGTCCATGTCCTATTGGTTAATACATGTCCGACCATGGGCATTCTTTTGTCGATTTGGGGTCCCCATGGAGCCACTAAATAGTGATATTGATACTTTATATTAATTTATTTAAAGTGAAGACAAAAATGACATAAACATTTATCTTTTAGTAAATCATTATTTACCTGGGGTTATATATGTTATATTTTTGACTATAAATATTATTTGAAAATATAAAACTATTTTCTACATCTTGGAAGTTTTTTATAATTTTTAGTTATCGAATAAATTAAATTTGTTACGACACAATAACGATGTAGTGTTTATCACATTAATAAATGATTTAAATAAATATGATTATATAGATTAAATTAATATTTAAAACCTATCCAGTTCTTATTTTTTTTACCATGAGTTATCCTATATTATTCTTTAATGATTTTTGGATCTTTAGAAACCGAAAATAATTATATAATAATATAATATTATCACATTTTCCTAAAGAGCCCCTCCTCCCCCGTATAAAAGGAAACCACTTCTAACCTAGTCCTTAGTCCTCTCAGGCCTCTTGTCTCATCCAAAACCTAAACATTTTATCTCTAAATATCCCTCTCTTCCACTTATAAGCCTTACCTTAGGCTGAAGGCACTTCATGTAATCCTTTTGGTTCAATCGAAAGGGGGATACCTAATTTAAAGGTAATGTCTTCTCTTTAAACTTTTTTTTATTTTACTTCTCTTACCCCTTAAGTATTTTTATTCCATTAATTTATAAAAAAACATTATCATAAATATACTAGGTTTTTGTTGTGATACGGATTCAAACTACACTTACACACACCTTTATCAAATGGGTAAAGAACATACTATTTCTGTAGACGACGAAATGCTGCCTCACGAAATGATGATTGTTCAAATATATTCTACCGCTTATCATGGTGGCCGTTATGATGGTACTGTAATTATATATGATATATATATTATTTTTATGTCTTCATTATGCTTATGTATTTTTTTCATTTATATAATACAATTATGGTTTCCATTATGGGTAAATGTGATAATTTTATTTGAGAAAGTGCAGACTACCACCCCCTCAAAGTGATATGACTCGTTCATGCCATACATGGGATGTATAAAGGATGGAGATAAAGAAATTATATATTATTTTATAAAATAATTTTAATATTACTATGTATCATTAAATTTTCATTAATTTAAAATTTGAAATAGAAATGAAAGTATCGTTCATGCATATGTACGACTTATCTTCTCCATTAACGGTGCATTTAATTTCTTATCCTCTATGGTTATGTACTGTTATTAATAAATATTTATACTAGGTATATAATATATATGTGATATCTAATTCATTAATATAATTCTAGAGATTATGGAATTTTGAACCCATGGACAACTTTTAATTATAAGGTGTTCATTTTTTACTCAAGTACCAAATATTGTCAAAATGAACTTTATTAACATAAATGATTACATAATGTTTACAACATGGTAACTAGTGATATAAAATGAATAATAAACTTGAAAATGGTTCTTAATAAATTATAAATTAACTTAATTTTATTATTCAGTAATAAAAAGAAACAAACATGTCGAGTCAGACACGAGGTAAGGGGTTTCTAAACTCACTTTTAATTCCATGAGATTTCCATTATTTGATAGATATTTATTTCATGTGGTGTATTGTGTACTTCCTTTTGATATATATTATCATTATTATCTTTATATTCATGATATTATGTGATTAATTTGGTGGTTATTAATTTTGTTTCATCTGACTCGACTTATTACAATGTGGTAAGTGTTTTTTATCTCACTTTTACTCCCGTGAGATTCATGTTATATTAGCCACTATTTCTTTTTATGTGGTGTATGTACATCCCATGATTGTATTCTTGGTGTAATATAATTTAATTTTAGGGTATTTACATATTCATTGTATGATTCATATTTCATTGACTGTATGTTTCATATGTTACCAAATCAGTAAGGGAACCCTTCACCGTTGTCTTTTTAAAAGACTTCTTTTTTGTTATGTCTTTAATTTACATATTATTATGTTGGGATTTGTTATTATATATAATTATTCATGTAAATCTTATCTACAAGTGATGATATACCTTTTTATTAAAAAAATCATCTACTAAAAAATCATTTTAAATGTTTTAAATATTTAAACTTCTAAATCATTATCAATAATATAAATGTTTTAAAAATGGGTATAAAGATTTATTTATATGGACATTTATATTTACATATGATATTTTATTTAAATGTTTCAATGTGGTATGGTACAATTTGAATCAAAAATATTTTTGTTAAATGTATTAAATGGTTTTGAAAATGGTTTGATAAATCATTGTTTATTTCAATATCCTGATTTTAGATATTGTTATTAAATATGGAAATGTTATCTTTATTTTATTCTTGTGTTATGTGTTAGGATTATGTTATGGTTATTTGGAATTGTATACATATATTGTTGGTTCTGTGATAAACCAAGGGTGGGTGCGCCCGAGATAGCTCTCCAATGCATATGGTAACATGACAGAGGTTAACATTAATGTTTCTTCTTTGAGATTTAGGGAATATAATGTGATGGGTATTCCAAATTTGACTCCCTATGTAGATGTGATAACTGAAATTTAAGTATGTTATTAATTCTATAAATTAACTTTATGATTTATGATTTCTATGTGTTATTCATAAATCTTATGATTTCATGAGATATGTTATGATCAAAAAGTATGGGTTCATTTATTTCTATTTGTTAATGGGTTAATGTTTTCTTTCTTTATTGTGTAACCCTTACTAAGATTTTTATGATCATCTCATGTTTTTGAAATTGTTTCCACAGGATATAAAGATGAATTGGGTCAACGATGGGCTCAAGGAAATGTCATGCTGTTTAAAACATGGAACTACACATGTTTCTTTTTCAGAGTTTTTATTTTATGGAAAAAAATGGATATTGAGTAGTACTATCTACATGTAATTTTCAAGTAGATATGTAATAGTTATGGTCTAATTCTCTAAAATACTAAACCTAAAAAGATCCTCAATGTGAATTATTCATTTAATTCATAATTATGTAATGATTAAGGCCAGTTCCTTTTAATATTTATCTTTATAGTGTTTATATTTTCAATTTAGGTTATTTATTTCATGAGGTTTATGATTCAAATTTTACCAAATTACTTAGGTTTTATTTCACAATCTCATCATTATTTGGGATTTTTATATTAAAGACACTAATAGAAGAATTATTTTATGTTTATTCTATACACCTTATATAATTTATTTTTCTCTAGAAAATAATGAAATTTTCATGAAATATTTTCATTTACCTCTATTTGATACATAAATTTATAGAGAAACTATTTTAAGGAACGATAACGTCATTTCTCTATTTGGCCGAAAGTCTATTACTTAAATAACCCTATATTCTAAAAATATTTTTAAGAGTATTTTAAAAATTTTTAAAATGTTTTATTAATGAAAACTTTCCCATGTATAAATATTTATAAAATGTTTTAAAAGGAAACATCATGTCATTTTTTGAATGAGATACATTTCAACCTTTTTACAGCATTGTGAAGGAATAGTTTTTTTCTTATATGGAATGTTTGTAATCACCTTCTATCAATGTCACTCAATTAATTGAGGTTTCTTCTATAAGTTTCCTTTTTTATTTTTTTATATAAAACTTTTCCTATAATTTATTAGATATTTTTATATTTTGAATAAGTAATTCCCAAGTTAAAAGGGTATTTTCTTAATGAAATATTCCTTGTAATATTTTAAAAAAATCATCAACGATGAAAACCTATGATGATATTTATTGCTTCTAATTTATTTATTTAATTCACACATATATATACCTAGACTACTATCCCTTTATATTATGGGTTAATACATAACATAGGTTCATTTTACAAATTCCTTCATTATGAAATTTATTTTTATCATGATATGAGGAAATATTATGAAACCCATTTTATTTCCATGGGTTATTATTGTTTTATATATTATTATTTATTTCCATAATGTGGAGCACAAAATCTTAAAAATGTTATGATGGGTGAACATATATAGAACTATGATGCATTGGGTAAAACATTAGTCTCATGAGACATAACTTATTGGATTAGAGAGTGAACCTAATTCATTATTGGAAATTTTCCCCCTTGTGATATTGTCTTTGAAGTAAGCCTTGAATCAAGTTTCCGACATATTACATTTTAATGAAAAATTCCATATGATACCATAACATTATAATACCATGTATTTTATGTTATTCACACATGTTATTACACTAGATCCCTCCTTTTTATTATATCATTTTATACTTTTGACACAAAAGTTTGGCTTTCTTATCATGTTTATTCTCTTACTAAGACATTTAGATCACCCAATTATTTTTTATATTTCACTAGGATATCCTATGAAGGTTTAGGATCATAAATTTATTTAGGATCTCAATATGGAGAATAAAAATAAATATTTAATGTTTTTTTTCTTTTGACGTTTTAAGAAACATGTCTCCTAAGTACACTAGGACTCCTGATCATTGGATTGTAAGTAATTGATTTTTATGCTAAAATTATTTTAATAATATTTCTAAAAGGATTGGGTTTCTATAATATCTCACATGTTTTATATGATGAAATTCACGTATTTCAATTCATTTCAAATCATTAAAAAATGAATAGAATTTCATAAGTAATTTTCAACATATATGTTGAGGTCTATTTTATTCAGTAATTCGGTTTTGTTTATGTGAATAGATATGTGTATTTGGAATTTAGCCCCTTATGACTGATGTTTGAGTTCATTTTAGTCCTGGTAGTATCCTCTACATAGCATGGTATCCTGATAGGAATTTGAGATAGGTATAAGACATGATTATTTTCCCTCCTTCTTATGCACCTCTGAGTTATATACAGTTCACCTAGTTTGGATTGGTATTTGGGAGTTAGATTTATATTCCCTTTTGTATATCCGTTGAGGCCATTACATTTCAAAAAATGATAGACATTAAGAGTGGTGGAATTAGAACATTCGTGATGGGCCCATAAATTAATGTTTTTTCTGATTATAATGGGTGATAGCATTATAGATTTGGGTTTTGTATATTACCTCAGTAGACTCTTACACACAGGTGAGGCATGAATTCCCTGTATTGATTATACATGGTGAAATGATGGTTTTTTATATTACTAAAATCTCATAGATACATAGGGTTGGTAGGTACCCATGTGCATGGTCAACATACCATAATGGGGTATGGGTCCCATGAGTGTAGATACATGGATTAGTAACATGATGGTGGCGGTGTTTGAGAGGCATGGATTGGGGATCAGGAGTTTAGGGACCATAGTACTGTAGGCCTCTTGGTTCCTCATAGGTATAATGAAATTTTAAATTATGGATGAGCATATTGGGAAGAACATAGTGGTTTTTGATCAGTTTCCCATGAGTATATTTGGATACAGAACCTTCTCAGGTGCTCTCATGGTTTATGAGGGATGAATTCTTAGTTACAAATGCGACAAGGTGTAGGTCACCCATTTATAGGGTTAGTGAATCCTAGAACATTGTATCATTTGTAATGGTATAGAAACACCCTATGATAATAATATTATCTCTAATCTTTAATAAGGAGGTCTTTATATGTGAATTATGGTAGAATTTGTTATGGGAAATATGTGTTTCCCTATGATTTTTTTTATCTTACATCATGGGAAAATAATGACATAAGAGTATGAGGAGTTGATTGTTTTCAATGAACCCATCCATATGTTATTCTCTTAACCATATCCTTAGGGTTTAGTGTTATTTTTTTCAATTTTGGTTCTCTTATAAAAAATAATTTCATTTAATCTTTCGTGTCTTGGAAGAATTGAGAGGTTTACCCCAAAGGCACATAGTGTATCTTCTATAGATGGAAATGGTGGTGTTTTTCTATGGGTTTTATGATTATGGATTTGTTTTCAACTAATGTATCAGATTTTTTTGTTTATTTCTCATTCCAATGAATGATCTAGAATTTAGGTTTATCCCTAGCTAATTTTAGTATGATCATGTTGAGGTTAGAGTAGGAAGTGATGTTCAAGAACTATCCCTAGCAAGTTATTTTCCCATTAATTAAGTTGTGTGGATATATGGTTCTCCCTTTGGTTGAGTTTTGGCCAAAAATCATGATTCCCCTTTTTTTGGGACATCTTAGTGTGTATTTTTATACTCACCAACCCAGGGGATTTGTCCCTACACTTGTTGTGTCTTTGAAAACAGTGCATAGGTTGATTGTGATATCGATGGGCATAGAACTAGTTGAGCTAGTGGATATGAAGTTTAGTAAAGTTGGTGGATTCTTAGATTGTAGTGCTTTGGATCTATTTAGTGTGATATTTTCTTCTTATTAATGACTTGGGGTCGGTTATTTGGGAGAATTTTTCTTGGTATCTTTATTACCAATTTATAATAGAAAATATATAGTATTACTTTGAGTTTTATAATAAGGTTTATGAATTTTTATTTTCGGATACTTATGTATTACTTTTTATATATTATTTTATGGTTTGTTGGTGATGTATTCATGCATAGTTTGTGCAGTCTAAGGCCTGAAATATTTGATATATGACTTCTTGGTGCCAGTAAATAGCCCATTATCTATTAAAGGTGAGCATGGAGTGTCACACTATGCTCACCAATGATCTTGAATCGGACCTGGTGGGTCATGTCGAGTTAGATTGGTATGGGAGTGGTTTTTTCAAATGGGTGAATTTGGATTGTGAGTGTTTCATGATTTTATATCAGGACATGTTTGGAGATAAAGCATGAAGGTGCTGATGTTTGGTTGGTATAACAGTAAAAGTAGCTTGGTTATGGTGACAAATTCATTTCTTTTCAATCACTTTGATAATTTTCATACTATCTTGATTGTATAGTTCATTGGATGTAGGGTACATTTTAGTAGGGTCATGGAATATATAATGGTAATTTCATTGTTTTTCTCCTTGAATGACATCATAATTTATAATATGTTTTTGGTAAATGAGGAGTTGGATTCCCCTATGATGATGATATCTTATGATTCGTGAAAAGGATCATAAATAGATGATGGGAGTGGTAGGACTACTCATAGACGTGTGAGCCCCCTTTGGAATTGTCTTCAAATAACCTACCAGTCTGATGGTTAGAATAAGTTCTCTACATGAATATAGTATAAGACAGAGATCCTAGTGTTTTAGGATTTCTGGTTTGGGAGTGGTTAGTAACCCCATGGTTGGGGTTTCTTGTAGTGAGGTATGGTACCCTAATACGAGATCATGGATTTGGGTACTCCCTCATAGTTATAGGAATGGAAAATAAAATATTTGTGGAGAAAGTCCTTCTGTCACAAACTATCCTAGAGTGGATCATCCCATGACTACCCCATACCCACATCTAATAGGCCAGGGGATTGTGAATACCATCAAGATGGCATATCACTCATATGAGAAGAATTTTCTGAAGTACCTGAACACACACTTCTCCAAGCCACAAATTATTAAATGTAAAAGAACTATATAAATAAATGCATTAAAACCAGTACGTCCCACAACCAGAATACAACAATTAATGTACTGGAAATTAAACATGTAAAAAACAAGCGTAATAAAAGAAAAGTGTTTGTAACCCCAAATCAAACCTGTAAGAAAATAAGTATAGGGACTACAGTCTGAACCACACAAACACCACTCACCTATCTTTCCTCACTAGGAAGCCCATGTTCTTGTTCTATATAGGACTCCGTCAAAGGTTAGACCATCTGCATAAGATGTGACACTTGTGGGAAAATCCCTTACAAGGGTGAGTATAACAATACCCAGTAGGATACCCAGAAATCGTAAATGAAATACCATTAAGGAAATACCAAAATTAAATAACACAAAGGAATACAAAAAATTAATACCATTAATTAAATACCGAAAATCATTACCAAAAAAAATCCCATGATGGAATACCACCAATGAATACCCCAAATGAATACAAAAAATGAATTTATAGTCAGCTCCACATATACATATGTCTAAGGAAAATATATCAAGAAAATATAGATATACTAAATCCAATAATACAAAAAGTCTAAAAAAGACACATAGTCTCAATAAGAAACATAGTCTCTACAACACACGTATTTTCCATTAGACACACAGTCACCATAAGACACACAATCTCTATTAAACACATACCCTCTAGGTTACAACTAGTAACAAAAATGTTTTCTCGAAGCATGCTCGATCTGGGAGAACACACTCCTCAAGACATTACGTCATAGGAACACTCCCAAATAACCCCAATTAGGATATATAAAAACCATCCTCTTATCATAAGGGTTCCAACTCCACATGCAATTCATCAAAAGGATTCCCTATTTGATTTTTATAGCCATTTGAAATTTTAAATAGTGGGTTCACTAGGAAGTGGATAGACTATTTTGGATGACCACTCAGTCCAACCACCTATGTGGTTAACCACCCCAGGTAAGCCATAGTAGCTTTGATGGTTGACCGAGCCCTGTCTAATTTAGTCACATTGATTCTGGGTAGACTGTGTCCTAGTCAAGAAACCCAGGTCTAACCCGGGTCCACCCTGACCCGCGAGACCAGACCCGACCCACCAAGTTTGACCCGGTCTACTAGGTTGACCCGGACCACTATGCCTATCCCTCTTCTGTTGGGACTGACTGACATCACAGGCCTACCATAAAATCCCTTCCCACTCACCCAACATAACCCTTTGTTGGTTCGGTCCACTCACGTGGTCACCCAAGTCAACCATCTTTGTGTCCCATGCAGTTCCGCGTCACATCCCACGACCATTTCTCACCACCCCTATTGCTTCTGCAAGACCCTATTCTTCCTCCTATTCTTAAAACACTAAAACAGAAGAACCTATATGATCCTTGGATCCCGATCGACAATGATCTGGCCTTTTTTCTTCCTCTAATTTGGGGGTTCAATTGCATTCAAGGCCTACAACCATGTTGAGCCGCATTCATGAGGATGGAATAGAAAAGAACTCCAATAACGGGGGAGAGAAAATCAACAAGAATTACCAAAGATAGATCTTTGGCCTTTGTTCATGTCATAATTTATTCTCTATCATTAGAAGGATAATAAATGAGGGTATACAAATCTTTCAATAGACAAGCAATAATAATCCATCTCGCAACCACAATCGGACTGTGGATATATATATTTGTGGATTGTGATATGTTCGTTTTGGAATTAAATAATAGGGTAAAGAAAAAATTAAATAGACACCCAACCTATGATATGGATCATTCATAATCGTGGATTTATTGGCTTTGGTGATCCTTCGAGAACAATCTCTGATCCTGGTTTTTGTCATCACAGCCGATATAATTCTCTAAGGATTATCTCAAAAGCCAATACGTAATTTCCAGGGTCATGAACCTAACCCTTTTTCCCTTGGAAGATATTCATTTAATATAAAAAAATTATCTACATTGATATAACGTTAAAATAATATAAACTCACAATTTATTTTATTCATTAAAATGTCTAAATAACTATTTCTTACAACTGAACCACTTCGGTCGATGTAAGGCCTCATCGTGCGAAAAACCCACATTACAAACTCAAAAATGGTCTCATATTTCCAATCTAAGACATCATTCAATAGTAATTATGATTTTAAAATAAAATAATTTTATTTAATAATTTTATTTATGTTTATGTGATTTGGGAATTTTTCATCAGATGAACCTAGACAAACAAATTTAGGTCATTCCTAGGCTAAGGTAACCAATTTGAGCTCAATGTTTCCCTCATACATCTGATCTGGGAACCTATTTAAAAGATATTACAATTTTTTAGGAAGTTCCCATGCATACGATATTATAAACATAACATTTTTCAATGAATTTTTTTGATCACACTAGGCCTCATAATCACATGACATCTTAGCACCTGGTCTAAGAATTTTCCCATATAATTTCTAAAAATAAAATCAGGAAAAACATGCTTCGTTAAATTCTCTCCACATTATGGATATATATCCTTGAAAATTAAAAACAAGGGTTACTTAAACAAATGAGGGTACTGAGAATGAATCTAAACCTCCCACTCCCTTGTGCTCTCATAGAGATTCTTGTGCCTCCACCAGTAATACACCAAAGGAATCAAACATCCACAAAGGATCTTATCTTACTGATCCTTGATCTCAACTGGGTACTCTAAAAATGTGGCCCCTTCCTTGATTTCTATATGTCCCTAGTAAATGAAGTGTGATGGTTCTTACATGTACCTCCTCATTTGCAACACATGGAATATGTCATGTAATCATGCTAATTTCAAAGGTAGAGCCAAGCGGTATGCTTCCCCTACAACTCTATGTACTATCTGGAAAGATCCAATGAACCTTGAAGATAGGTTGCCTCCCCAAAAAATCTATATTATACACATCGATGTGAGACTCAAAGGAACACATGGTCTCTTTCCTCAAAATCCAAAGTCCTTAGTCATCTTTTAGCATTAGATTTTGACGACTCTATACATTCTTCATCTGCTCCTGGATGATCTATACCTTCTCTGTAGTCACCTACACCAACTTCGGGCCCATGAGCACTGATTCTATTATGTCTATCTAGTACTATGGTGAACTACAGGTTCAATCATATAAGGATCAAAATGGAGAAATACTGATGGAGGAATTGGATCTTTTGTTGTAAGAAAACTCCACTAGGAATAAGTGATCCTCCCAATTGCAGACAAAATCTATCATGTTTTCTTATAGAATGTCCTCCAGAAACTGTAAGGACCACGCTGTCTGGATTTCCATATGTTGGTGAAAAACAATTATTAGGCATAATTGAGTCCCAAATTCATCCTTCAAACCCTTCAACAACCAGGATGTGAAGCGAGCAATGTGATATTAAACTATCAATGATGTAACATCATGGTTTTGAACTATCTCTTGTACTTAGAGGCATCCCATTATCACTACTGAACACTTCACTCATATAGATAAGAAGTAGTCTGATGTGGGGAGTGGTTCAGTGATCACCCTGATGGATTTGTTTACCCTATATGTATTTGGTAATCCCATCACAAATTCCATCGATATTCCTTCCCACTTATAGTTTGGAACATCAAGGGTTTATGTCAATCTTATTGGATCCTTTTTCTCAGCCTTCAGTTGCTGACATGTGAGGCATTGAGAGTTGAACTCTATAACTAGTTTCTTCAACCCTGGCCACCAAAACTAACATCGTACGCTTGGTTAATCTTCTCCCCACCTAGATGTACCACCAATGTTATGTATGGAACTCCCTCAACCCCCCCCCCCCACAATTCCACGGGAACAACTATTCACCCTCTAAAAAGAATGATGTGCTCCCCACTGTTCGCATATCAATCAAAGGCATGACCTTTTTACATATGAGAATGTGAAGTCTCACATTCAATATCCCCAAGGTGAGCATCCCTATATCACTATAAAAGTATAGAGGTAACAATCATTGATTAAAGGTAAGAAACTCCATCCCCATCCACTAGGATATCTGTAATGAGGCCAACTTCTCTAATGTCTTTTTCATCAACTGTGAATTGTATCTCTTTCTTAGAGAATCTTCCACCATGTTCCCCTTCCTGAGAGTATAAAAATATAAATTTCATAGTCCAAGAAGAACACCTTCCATAACTTCTACCTCATGTTCATATCCTTTTGAGAGAAGATATACTTGAATGCATTGTGGATAGAGTAGATGATAAACAGATCTCCCATAAGTCATGTCTCCACATTATCAAATAGAAGACTACCTATGATAAAAAAAGATTATGGTTTGCATAGTTCTTCTCATGTGGTAGAAAATGGCATGAAACATTGGCAATAACCATTTCCCCTACATTAGGACACAACCAAGAACAGCTCCTAACAAATCTAATAACACTACATAATCGGTACCCTCCTCTGAAAATATCAATATTGGTGCGCTGGTCAATCTCACCCTAAAATACTATAAACTCTTTTCCAACTTCTCCATCCATGTGAAAGGATGTCCCCATAATGTACAATACATCAAGGATGATTTTACTGTGGAAAACTAGGTTATAAAACTCTAGTATAACCTTGACAATCTAAAGAAAACTTCACCCCTCAATAACACTCTTGGGTGGCTCCCCAGTAAGAACTACCTCAATCCTCACTGGATCTTCTACTACTCCAGCCTATAAAATGATGTGTCCCAACAAATGGACCTCCCAATTCCATAACTGATACTTTGAGAGATTTCCAACAAAATGGTTCTCTTGGAGTGTATGGAGAACCATCCTCAAGTGTCTTGTGTGATCCTCCTCGGATGCCGAGTGCACTAGGATGTTGTCAATGAAGACCACTATGAACCAGTCAATGTAAGGATGAAATATCTAGTTCATGAGTCCCATGAAATCTTCTGGGGAATTATTCACACCAAAAGGCATCAACAAGTACTCATAGTGACCATAACAAAATCATAAGTCAATCTTCATTATATCCTCATCCCATACTCATAGATAGTGAAAGTAAGATCTGAGGTCAGTGTTCGAGAACAATTGTGACCCTTTAAACTGATCGAAGAGGTCATCAATCCTTGATAGTGGATACTTATTGTTCACATTCACATAGATTAGGAATTGGAAGTCCCCAAATTATGTCAAGCTCTTATATTCTTTCATGGTGAACAAAGTTGGGGTTGCCCGGGGTGAAGTACTAGGTCTAGAGATCCCCTTCCTCTATACGTCCTCCTATTTCACTCTCAGCTCATCTAGCTCTGCGGGAGCCATCTAATTTGAAGGTGTTGATATTAACACCTTCCTGGGGTATAGAACAATTTAGAATTCTAACTCAATGTGATAAGGTAATCATGGAATATCTTTAGGAAGGATGTCCTCATACTCTTCCACCACTGCAAGAAATTGTGGGATTAACTCATCCACTGCACTGGGGGATAGTCTAGCCTAATGATATGTGAATGGATACGCCCTACAATGTGTCTTTCCATCTTACACTACCTATATTTCTTTTTCACAAACAAAGGATTACCTAACCCCATCAGTGTAGACACACCACACTCTGTGACTAAAACAGTCAATTTGAGCATGAACTATGTATAACCAATCCATACCAAGAATGATGTTGTAAGGCCTCAACAACACTAAAAAGAGATCCCAACTAAAAATATTGCCTTCAACATTGATTTCATATTATCAGCACTGATTTTTGATCATCGAATCTCTTCCCATAGGAGTCTCTAAGAAAACGATTTATGTCAATGGTTCAACTAGGATCTCTGAGTCTCAAACAAGGTTACTTGAATGAAAAGTATGACTATACCCCATATATATCATTATGGAAGAAAATATTGAAATGAAATAGACTGTACCTTGAATGATTCATAGAGCCCTTGGATTATATTGCTTGACCACATGTATTTGTCCCCTCCCCTATCCTCCAACCCCCTAAGCCTGGTGTAGACCACCTGGGGGTGGGGGTAACATGTCTAAATGTCAACCACCTCTTGCTACTCACCTATTTTCACTACCATGTATGCCACCATATGGATTTTTCTTCTCTTATCACTATATATTCCTTGGTGGGCCATCCACTGTTTAACTATCATCATTATGATGGGTTAGAAAATCTCCATTGAGATATCATATACCATCACATGAAATGAACTGCCTCTCTTATGACTGAATGGACCCACCCTGTGATCCCTCTTCTATAGATCCTCTATCCTTGGACCTCCTCTTGAATGGTCTGAAATATCCATGTCCCTGAGACTGATGTTGGCTCCCTTCTATGAGGTATCCTCCCAATCATTCTTACTAATGACAATCACTGGTTGTATCTGCCCATCCAAGGAACACTTAATCAAAACGGTTTGTTCTATCACCCCAACATAGTTAAGAATTCACTAAGGGTTAACGATAGCTCATATTACCAATGCATACCTCCCTCAATGGTTTGAGACCAAAATAACTAGTCATGTATCACATCCATCAAGTACTAGAAATGGTTTGTATATATCATTGAATACTCGGTTACTAACATGTCATCCTACCAGAGATATAGAATCTCTTGTACAAGAAAATCCATTAGCTTATAAGGTGAGAAATATTGTCTTAAATGATTAAAAAACACTTATCATAGAAGAGTTTCCATATCTTAGGATTGGGTAACTGAACCCCATCGTTTTATTTATAAGTAGAGTAGAAGACTCAAATCTAAGACCACCATTTGATTTTTTGGTGTCTTGAATAGACAAAAAAACTCAGATCAACACCTCAAGATAGTCCACATCCACCTGAGGGTCAAGCTCACCTCAGAACCCGAGGGGTCTATATCACTCAAACTGAAGAAGTGTGCTCAGTTTGTGCTCCTCATCCTATTGTACTACGGGTATCATGGTCTAATCTAATGGGGGTTGTAAAGCTAGTGCACCACCTAGAGGTTCTATCAGTGGTAAAAATCCATGTACCAACATCTAATCACCCAGTGGGACATCCTCATGATCACGCGGTGGAATCCTAGTTGGATTTCTATATAGAGGCATCATGATAAAGAAAAAAGATGTACCATAGTCAATAGTGTACATCCAGAGACCCCACTCAATAAATACATGAAAAAACAACCATTGAGTTCCAATTCATGTACCATTATTTTTTTATGTAAATAGTGTTTTCATGTACCAAGTTGAAAATCAAGTAGTAGGAGTCCTATTTTATGGATATGATATTTGCTACACAAACATTGGATTCCCTATCCTGAATTTTGAACTCAAAACACATAACATTATTTCCCTAAACCAATATCACATACTCTTGGTTATAATGTATAATTGACATTCTCTGATACCATAATGTCATGACCCATCACATAGGGGTCTGTATCATGATGACCCCAAGTCGGTCTCCAATAGGTTAGGGGCTAATGATTATAACTGAGTAGGAATATCCCAAAAATCAGAGTCATCTTCCTATGTACCTATACGCATGCATAGATATCCAAGACAAAAAATAGTGAAATGTAAAATCACTACGAAAATAATTCATTTAAACCACTATATCGCATAACTAGAGTAGAAAAGTGAAAGTAATAGAATGTAAATAGTGCCGAAACCATCCCACCAAAAAAATAGTATATAACAAAAATTCAAAACAATAATAAATGTGGTACTAGGAATATTTTATGAACCAAATGAACACACCTCACTTGTTTGGCCTTGTTAAGCATCATCTAGTCCTGGTAAACAAAGGACTCTATTAAAGGGTCGATTGTCTACACACGAAACAACATGTGCGAGAAAAGCCCATATATGGGTGAGTATAACATTACCTAGTAGGACACCCCAAAACCATAAAAGAAATTCATCAAAGGAAATCCACAAGGGAAATACCAAAAAAGAAATACCATGAAGGAATACCACCAAGGTACTAAAAAATAGGAATACCACAATTGAATTACCATGGAAGAACAGAACTATGTAATACAAAAAATGAATACCACATTGGAATTCATAGTCATCTCCAAACAAATATATGTCTAAAACAAATATATCAAGAACATCTAGATATACTCAATCCAATAAGACATGTAGTCTAAAAAAGACACATATTATATATAACACACACAATCTCCATAAGTCACATAGTCTCTATAAGACACACAGTCTCAATAAGACAATCGGTCTCAATAAGACACATAGACACTAGGTCCTAGCTAACGATAAAAATATTTTTTGTAAGCACGCTTTTTTGGGATAACTCACCCCTCAATCCATTAAGTTATATTAAAATCACAAAAAACTGACTTAGGATATCTCGAAATGAAATTATCATCATAACAGCTACAATTCTTTATAAGGATCATCAAATGGATGTTTGGATTGAATGTTATGGTGGTTTGAATATTTTAGAAGGGGTTTAACTGGGATGTGGACAGACCGTGGCAGTCGATTGCCCCCATTGTAGACCAAACCATGGTCGCTCGAGATGTCATTTAATCAACCATGCCCTAGATACCGTGACCACAATGTAGCTTGGTCGACCTTGGATCATGGTTGACCATGGACCGATTCAGCCTCTCGAGTTTGACCCGACCCTCTACGCTGGCTCGACCCATCTATAGGTCGGTCTGCTCACACATTTACTGATGTCAATTGTCTCAACTTCCCACATGGTTTCTCACCATATCCCAAACTATGTTGTGCTTCATCTCATTTCCTTCAATCCCACTAGCTTAGTATGCTTTTACACAACTGCCACTGCGACCCATGAGGCACCACTAACAACACTTCCCCCGCTGCTTTGATGAGAATCCACTCTTCCTCTAGTGCTATAAAATCTGAAAATAAAGTTCCAATGTGATCTTCAGGTCCCAATCCACACTGTTCCAATATCAACTTCTTCTTGCATCCAATTCAGTGGTCCGATCTTGTTCAGATCCTCCTAGAAAGTCAAATTGTGGTCACGAGGATCCAACGGTGAAGAATTCTAAGAACAGGGGAGTGAAAAGAATAAATAATGGAATAATAATGAACCCTGGCCTTTATCATGTGATCCTCTATTCCTTCTTGTTTGAAGAATAGATTAATATGATAAACTAATCTCTTAATAATCCTATAACAATAACTCATCCTGCAACAACAATCAAACCGTGGATAAATATGTTTTTATAGGGGCCATCATTAGCCGTGGAAATAATGAAAGGGGAAAATAAACATAGATACTAATACCCTACCTATGATATGGATCATTCCCTATAATTGATTTATTCTCATTGGTGATTTTTCCAGAATTATCTTCGATCCCAGTGTTTTATATGGATGCTAGTGAATTCTCTAAGTATTTTCTACTGAGCCTCCATGGAATTTCCATGGTTATGACCTAACTATAAGTCCCTTCCTTGATCTTCATTTAAAATAAATAAAATCACTACATCAGAGTAATATTAAAACAAAATAAACTCATAGTTTATTTTATTTGTTAAAACGTATAAAAAATATTTCACAGCCGACCCACATCGGTAGATGTTAGGCCTCACCTAGGGAAAACACTATGTTACTAATTTAATGGAGGTATTATATTTTTAATACGAGTTAATGTTCATGTGTTATTACGATTTTAAAATAAACTAAATTTATTTAAGTATTTTATTTAAAATTACATCCTTGGGTACTTTATTTCAGATGACCTTCCCCAACCAATGTTGGGTCGCATGTAATGTAAAGCCGCCATTCTGAGCTCTACTCTGCCATCAGATTTTGGATTTGGGAACCGATTTAAAATATATTCAACTTTTCAGGAATTGTTTTTTCCATTTTTTTAAAATATTTAAAAAATCAATTAATTTTGTATAGAACATCGGGACTCATAATTTCACATTGTCTCAACTCCAGGTCTCAGAATTTTCCCAAATAGTTTTAAACAAAATCGGGAGAATTCTGAGCCATTACACCTCTATTTTGGAATGGGGTTTTGTATTCCATCTATTTTGATGAGTTATTGTGCCCCATACTATATTTGGGTCTCTAATCCCCTTATCGATATTTTGTGGGTCCCCCATCTGTAGTAGTTATGTTTTTTTGTGATATAGGATGTGGTTTTCAAATTCATATGAGATCGTACTCCCCATAGTTATGAGGGTGTAGACTACCATTCATATTCACATAGATTATTCATGTGGGAACTCTAGAAATACTCCCTATAACTGGATGAGGTGCGGTTCCCCCATACTAAAGATGATTTCGTACACCCCTATAAAATAGGAATGTCAGTTCTACTTCAATAGAGGTTTTGTGGTACGAATTAAATATCGGTGATATTAGTTACCTCCTAAACGAGTTCATAGACACCTAAAAATGAATCGGTCCATCCCTATAGTTTAATTATTTAGTAGGGGTATCTTCAATACAAAACATTTTATTATGATCTACTGGTAAAGGATGCAGCTCTGAGATGACCCATTAATTGGGGTTGGTGTAGCCTATTTGGCCCTTTCATGTTATAGATGCAAATTTTGATTAGTTTAATTTCTAGATTGAGAGGATACATAGGATGAGATTTTCTGTATCATATAGGTGTTGAATTTATTATACTATGACCATGTATCATGATTAGAGGATAGATAATGGATAATGATTTTCTCCGAGGGAGAGCTACGTAGGTCTTTAATTGTGTACTGCCTAATATGGATCAGGATGTCATTTTTCCCATTATTCATTTGAATTATTGTTTATTAAACTATCTTGTGTTGCTCATATCCATGGAATGTGGTTTTTTATAGATCAAAATATCCCATGAGATTCATTAGAGTAGAGCGAAAAAACTAGAGACACTTACTATAGAAGAAAATCTATACTCATTTCTTTCATCGATGTGAGACATCATTCACATAGAGGTTTTTCTAGCAATTATGCCTAATTTCCTCCTATGGTGATATACATAGTGATATATTATCACCTATGTCCTTAGTTTGGATGTATTCTTACAATTATGTTGTGTTATTCAATTGATTGGTTGGATCATGATCTATTTTTTTTATAAGTGGGACGCTTGTAATGAGAAGGGATAACACTAAAGAATTTCCAACCAGTTATTTTACTCGATTGAGGTGTAATATAATGTGTTATAATTATTTATAAGGATTGGTATTTTAGATTTAATGTTTGTTTGGTTCTTTTACATGAGGTTTCCAAATCAAGATTAGGGATCTATGTTCTAATCTTTCAGCAGTGTCATGCTTTCATGATTTCCAAGGAGTTGAAGCGGTGTTTGATTTATGATACATTTTTTGTTGAATAGTGGACTTGCATAGTGAATCGTTATTTTCATTGAATTGGTCTGATAAATGTGGTAAGGTGGATATGATATTGACATTGTGGGTCTAGCTGTCATGAGTATTTTACTGATGGGGTGTCAAACTTCTTGGATTTGTGGTTGTTTAGGTCATTAGATGGGAAATTTAGTGGGATACCCCCTTGTGATATATAAATATGTGTGGTGAGGTGTAGTGAAATGACCATATCCCTCCAAAATTACCCCTACATGGCCAGAAATAATGCAATATAGATTAAATACCTCGATTTCCACCTTCATTATGACTCAAGATGGTGATATCATCGAGGGTATAAAAACTCACATGTAAAGGAAATTACCCACAACTGAGAAACAAGGTTCAGGAGATAGAAATGCGTCCACCTATAAAATAAATGATATAATATAAATGGAAGGAAACCAAGACCCTCCCATAATTCAGGTTTAATTTAAATAAATAAAATGATCTCCAAATAAATATCCAAGAAATTCATATGGAAGAAACTCAATGGTAACTCTAAAGGTTCGGGCAGTAATGTTTAGCTTGATTCCTATAGTCCTCCTCGAACCCTGAATAAAAATAGTTGTATATATGTGGGGTGAGAATAATATGTATACTCAGTAGGTTCATTCCTAAATTCTATCACACACATGTAAAAAATAACAAACTAATAAACCAATGACCAAACAACAAATCCAACTGCACCTAACCAGATCAACTAAAAAATCCCGTCATCACCATTGCATTCTCATCAAATCATACATCCAATTATAGAAACATAATAAGAATAATAATGATAAAAGGTCACCTCATACCACTTTCCCACTAATTTTAAACTCCCACACCCCAACATCTTATTCTTAGTACTCTCATCTATTGCATATAGTAACCATGCCTGAAGAAACTTGGGAAATTTCATCATTCCATATACCCCACATGAAACTGGATATCACATCTCGCCCAATGACACCTGGAAAACAATATTGTACAAATAACCCTACATGAAACTATTCATCACATTCACATTCACTCACAACCATCACCATAACAAATTTATTAGGTTATCATAAACATTAAGTACATAAACCTCGTGTCCTCCGCCTACCATGAATGATCCTCACCAAAAACCACCTCATAAAACACATCAAACCAAACCAAAAGTGTACATTGGTAGTAATTTTCATCATAACATGTGCATAAGAACCTTGCTTGGAAGTGAAATATGGGAGGTGTGGGAATCCAACCATTTATCCTCTCCATCTTCGATAGTGGTAGAAACACCCCCCACCCCCACATTTAAGTGTCTACACATAGTGATTGGTGTGGGTGGGATATATAAAGAAATAATAATGAAAATAATATATATATATATATATATATAACCACCCACAAAAATCCAACCTATGAGTTCATATAAATATTACCATACAAACTCATGACACCATTACAAGGTATCATAATGTTTCTTACACTCATCGCCACCTCTAAATTCATAATAGTAAACATGAAATCCATAACCATATTCCAAATTACATCTTTCCTTTTTTCATGTTAATCCATTTTTTATTTTTCAAAAAAATTACCAAGATACATTATAAAACCCATTAATTTAACATTTATTATTTAATCACATTAACCAAACTTACCATTTTTATTACAATTACATTTTTTATACCAACTGATATAATGTCCTGGTTTCGGAATCCACCCACAGGCGCCCCGTACGTGGTTGGACACATGACCTCAAGCGCATTTCCCCAAATTCCATTGGTTTCCGACTAGCAGCAAGGGCCTTGGGTGTGATAGTGGGGAAACTATGCCCTCATTGGCAGAGTACACAAAATAAGAGAAAAAAATAACAACAATAGTGTAAACATTTGACATCCATACAAGGGTAAAAAGTGGAATACTGAAAAACAAATATCTGAAGTAGAAATATTTGTAAAGGATGCATGGTACACAAATGTCTAGAAAACAGCAAAAAAGTCACAATGTTGAATACAGTACTAAACCAAAGTACAAAAGAAAATAGGTGAGAAACTCCACAGCATCACAAGACTCATCTCGGTCCCATGCTCTCTAGCTCTAGTGCAATCAAGAACCTGAAGTAGAAGGGTGCTTTCCCTTATCTACACCTACAACAATATAATCTATTTGGGCCCAAAAGTAAGACCCAAATAGGGTGTGAGACAAAGTCCAAGTAGGTAACCACCCAATAATTTGTGCTTAATGGTCAGTGAATATATGGAAGGTAAAGTGCAGTAAGTTGTAAACAATAATCAGGAAACAGGATAATGCATAGCAGTAACAATCCACATATTCTAGCATACATTCTACAACCATGAAATAGCTACTCAGGCAAGTAGAACAAAAAGGTAACCACTGGGTAGTTCTCACAGTATAACCCCTATTGTTCAACCTACAAGCACTAGAAACCCTCTGGGAGGCACACACAGTCTCACCCCTTTCTTTAAGCTAAATAATTTATAGACTCTCTTGGGAAGCACTCACCGTAAATTCCCCCTATAGTCTCGTATCGTACTAAAGGATCTCTGGGGAAGCACTCAATGTCAATTACCCCTAGGGCCCATGTCAAGGAACTACAGACTCTCTGAGGAAGCACTCAACGTCAATTCCCCCTGTGGTCTGGCATCATAATTAAAGACACTCTAGAGAATCCCTTTCATCCATTCTCTCTATGGTTCACTACACTAGGTTCTCGCCACCCTGTGTAAAATAAACATGCACGGTGAGCATGTATCGTCCAAGTAAACCTCAAGAACTACATGGCTATCATTCTAAGGCTCAATATCATAAAATAGAAATAGTTCCACTATCCTACAAATAGGCATGGCAAATGGAAAATGCCAAACAAGAAAACAAGCATGGAAAAGCATCCATATCACAACACAATTTATCTTATTCACAAGAAATGACCACTACACAGGCATATCAGAAACGCAAGAAAACAGCAAGGGTAATACGGGAACACGCAATACCCCATTCAAGGGTAGTGGTGGAAATTGCACATAATATTCAATGACTTCATATAGAAAGGCACAAACCACCTACCTCGATCCTAGGATATCGATATATGTGAACAACGATGAAAGATTCTCCTTAGAACGTCGTAGATCTGAGAAAATGTTCGAAAAACATAAACCATGATAACATGAGAAAGAGGGGGAATTGGAAAACAAGGATCAAGAATAAGGGAGAACTCACTACTGTGATTCCAAATCAATCAATGGTGCTCGAATCGAAGAACGGATGGAGAGACAGTGGCTCGTCTAAGATTCGCAGGTTCCCGACGCTCTCAGACGAAGAAGCAGGAGAAGAAGAGCTTTTCATCGGTTAGGCGCGACCCCGGACCATTTAATGAAAAAAAGTACATGGCGTGTACTTTTTGTGTACATGCCATGTACTAGGTTTTTTCGTACTCCGCTAATGTTGTCCTGCACGTCACCCCTACACACCGTGTGGGTGGGCCGGACACGGCCAACACATGGCTTCGAGTGGGAAATGAGTACAAAGCGTGTACTCGTAAATTACACGGTGTGTACTTCATAAATTTATAGAAACTCCATTTTTATCAGAAACACCAGAAAAAGGAAAGGCGTACCTGAGATGAAGATCCGAGTTCTTAAAAACTCCCCCCCTTAAAGAAATTCGTCCACAAATTTCCCTAACGAGGCAGGGAAAGAGAATCCCAGAACATCTCTGGCCACTGTGATCGTACATCGACCTCCCTCTCCAATGTCTCGTTCTTTACGTGCCCGTGCTACAATAGCACTCGTACCAGAGGAACATACCGCCCACGGAGAACCTTCGTACTGCGATCGAAAATCCGGATGGGACGCTCCTCAAAAGATTCCTCCTCTTCGACCTCAACTTCATTAGGTTCAAAGACATGAGACAGGTCTGAAAAGTATTGTCTGAGCTGAGAGACGTGGAAGACGTTGTTCATATCCTGATACCTCTGAGGTAACTACAACAGATAGTCAACCGACCAAACTCTCTACAATACCTCAAATGGCCTGACGTGCCGCGATGAAAACATACCCTGCCTCTGAATCCTCTTGTGTCCCAACCTCGATGCGACACACAGGAAAACTTGATCCCTGATCTCGAACTCCAGAGGTCACCTCCGCTGATTAGCATAAGACATCTGTCGAGACTGTGTTGTAGCCATCCTCTTCCAAATCAGCTCTATCTGCTCTGAAGTCTCCTGAACAAGATGAGGTCCCAGTAAAGTTGCCTCTCTTACCTCCAACTAGCATAAGGGTGATTGGCATGGCCTACCGTACAAAGCCTCGTATGGTCCCATATGAATGGTCGCCTGGAAAATATTGTTATAGGAAAACTTCATAAGAGTAATATGCTTCTACCAAGAACCGCCAATTTCTAGAATGAAAGGTTGGAGCATATCCTCAATCACCTGTATCGTGCACTCGGACATGCCATCTGTCAAGGGAGGGTTTGTTGTACTCAGAAGTACCTATGTACCCAGAGCATTCTGAAGCCCCTACCAGAACCGAGAAGTAAAGGGCACATCTCTATCTGAAACATTGGATTGAGGAACTCCAAGAATACTCACAATATCCCGGATGTAAATTCATCCCAGATCATCAACACTGAGGGTCTCCTTGATCAGAAATAAGTGATCAACTTTTTTAAGTATATCGACGACAACCCAAACAGCATTGTTCCATCGAGATGTCCTCGGCAATCCGGTCACGAAGTCCATCGTGACATCGTTCCACTTCCACTCTGGATTGGGTAACCGATTTAAAAGTATTGCTGGTCGCTGATGCTCCGCCTTTACCTACTGACAAGTAGAACACCTTAATACGAAACTAGCAACATTCCTCTTCATACCTGGCCACCAGTACTGGCGATGAAGATCCCCATACATATTGGTGACGCCAGGATGAACTGCCCAAATTGAGGAATGAATGTCCCGCATCAGCTCCTCGTGTATGTCTACTGGCACCCATACGCATCCCTAGAAATGAAAGATCTCATCCTCACCCATTTTCCATCTAGGAAGAGAGTCCTCTCATAACACACTCTCCCGCTGGACTATGTGTTCTGAGTCTCATAGCGGCCTCATCCGTACCCAATCAAGTAGTGTAGAGGTAACAGTTACAGAAGATTGGAAAGTATGTCCATGTCTGTTGTGCACCTCCAGATGCATCTCAGAGAACAGAGCCATAAGCTTCCACTCAGTACTGGCCTCCTGAACTACCTGAATCTGAGTTCTCTTACTCAACACATCTGCCACTGCGTTGCCCTTTCCCGGCGTATAGGAAAGCTCGAAATCAAAAGACTAAAGATACTTCACCCACATGTGCTACCTCAAATTTAGATAACACTGAGTGAAGATATAGTTCAGGCTCTTGTGGTAAGTGAATACCATAATGTGCTCCCCTAGAAGATAGTGTCTCCAACATCGTAAGGAAAGAACAACAGCTGCCAACTCCAGATAATGCGTCGGTCGTTCCTCTCATGTGGCCTCAACTACCGAGACCCGTACGCAACGACTACATCTCCCTGCATAAGAACAGCGCCCAGCCTGATACCTGAAGCATCACAATAGACTGTATAGCTCTTTCCTGGCTCTGGAAAGACTAGTATCAGTGCCGACGTCAACCTTCCCTTCAACTCCTTAAAGGCTAACTCACAAGAATCTGACCATAAGAACTTCACCCCCTTCTTGGTCAGACCTATCAATGGTGCTGCTAGGCGTGAAAATTCTTGAATGAAGCATTTGTAGTATCCATCCAGCCCTAGGAAACACTTTACTTCAAACATGTTCTTCGACTGCTCCTAGGAGACTACAGCTCTCACTTTCTTTGGGTCCACAGATACTCCTTCCTCTAAGATGACGTGACCCAAGAAGTGAATCGGTTCCATCCTAATGTGGCATTTCGAGAGTTTAGCATAAATCTGATGCTCTCTCAGTGTACTCAGAATGATCTCAAGATGTGTGGCATGGTCATGTCGAGTGTGAGAGTACACAAAGATGTCGTCCACGAAGACCACGATGAAGAAGTCCAAGTAAGGAGGGAACACTCGGTTCATCAGAGCCATAAAAACTGTAGGCACATTCGTGAGATCAAACGACATGGCCGTATACTTGTATAGACCATACATTCTCCTAAAGTCAGTCAGAGGTATATCTGATGGTCTAACGCGCAACTGATGATAAGTGGACCTCAATTCAATCTTAGAGAACACCCGAGCTCCTTTAAGCTAATCAAAGAGGTCATCGATCCTAGGCAAGGGATATCAGTTCTTGACCGTCAACTGGTTTATCTCCCAATAATCCACACAAAGCTGAATGGTACCATCTGCCTTCTTAACAAACATGACAGGTGAACCCCAAAGGGAAGTACTGGGTTAGATGAAACTCTTTGCATGCAACTCATCCAACAGCTTCTTGAGCTCCTACAACTCAATTTTAGCCATCCTGTAAGGAGGAATGGACACCTGTGATTCTCCTGGAACGAGATCAATAGAGAAGTACACCACACGCTCTAGAGGAAAACCTGAAAAGTCCTCTGGAATGACATCTTTGAAATGATCCACCACTGGAGGAAAGTCCAACTGTGAAGTCCCCTGGTCATCCAGATAAAGACTAGCAATCTGGGTTATCACCCTTCTTAGTACATGATGCTCGAGTCTTGGTCGACTCTCCTGAACATCCCATTTGACATTATGAAGAAAAGTTTCACCCTCTGGTGAAACAAAACTCACTCTACAGCGGTAACAGTCGACAATTTCCTATAAGGAAACCAACCAATCCATCCTGAGGATGACATCATATCATGTCATCTATAGGACATAGTGATCCCATAAGAAACAATACCCTTCATCTTCGAGAGGGCACTCTCTACACTTCCGTACACTAGATTTCTTCATCCCCGAAGGTGTGTCTAGTGTCAACGAGTCGGCAGAGGAAAGGATATAGAGCCCAAGACACTCTACAAAAAAAATAGAGATAAAGCTTTGCGTAGCACCATTATCAAAAAGAGATGAAGATAATATTGAGGATATTAAATTGTACCTCAAACTGTACAAGGTCCCAGATCCTGCTCCTGATAGTTCTGCTCTACCGCAAAAGTCTGGCCTGCCCCGCAGCCCTTTGGCCCTATGTTTCCACTCTAAGATGAACCTCCCTGTTGGTGCTGAAGGACCGGTGACTGACTGCCATGGACTTGACCTCCACCTCGGCCCGAACGGCTGGAAGAACTCCAGTTCCCCAACTGGTGTTAATGACTACTTGGAAGGGAACCAACCAGTGCATCCTGAGGATGACATCATAGCCTATCATATCTAGGATAGAGAGATCCCATATGAAACGATACCCTACAACCTCGAGAGGGAATTATCTACACTAGCATACACTAGATGTCTTCGTCCCCAAAGGTGTGTCTAGTGTCAAAGAGTTGGCAGAAGAAAGGATACAGAGCCCAAGGAATTCCACAACATCAACAGAGATAAATATATCTTTAGCACCAGTATCGAAAAAAGATGAAGATAAAATTGAGGCTACTAAAATTGTACCTCAGACTGTAGAAGGTCCTGGATCCTGCTCCTGATAGTTCTGCTCTACCGCAATAGTCTGTCCTGCCCCGTAACCATGTGACCCTGCATGTCCACTCTGAGATGAACCTCTCTGTTTTCGCTGAAGGACCAGTGACTGACGGCTATAGCCTCGACCTCCACCTCAGCCTGAACGGTCAGAAGAAATCTAGTTTACCGACTGGTGTGAAACTGGTGGTGCTTCTCCTGAACGAGGAGTCATGAACGAACCCCTATCACCACCAACTGGTGAGAACACCTGGCAGAAACACTGATGGGGACCCATCTTACTGCATGATCGGCACACCACCGGGCTCTCTGGCATTGCGGCCTCGTGTTCACTACCCTTACACACTTGTAGCATATGACCTGGCTACCTAAAGATTTATCTTGCCTCCTTGGATCACCGCGCGTAGGCACCCTTCAGAGATTTCTAATGTCAACTAGAGGAACACTATCTCTAGAAGCAGAACCGCCCTGGCTCACAACTCCCGAGTCTCTCAAATTGTGCTCTACAATCAGTTCTTGGTTGACGATGGAAGTGATAGATGTCAATTGAATGATATTCACCTACGAGCGGATCTCCCACCTGAGACGATCCTCAAACTTCCTAGCTAAAAACACCCTGCTTCCAACCCGGAGGGGTGTAGATCACTGCATCTCGGTGAAATGAGAGGAATACTCCATGATAGAAAAAGTACTTTTCTCAAGACTCATGAACTCCTGGGCTTGATCGGCCCTCAGGGTCTCTGGGTAGAAGTAGTCGTAGAACACGCGTTGGAACTCCTCCCAAGACATAACCTGCTGATGACCTGACTTTGAGATCACGTCCCACCACCTCTTGGAAGAGTCTCGAAGCATGTCGGTAAAGAGAGAGACCCGCCTCTCTGGAGGAGTATCCAGATGCTCGAAGATAGTCCGCATGGCTTCCAGCCCTGACTCTGCAGCATGTGGTCCACCTTCCCTGATAAAGTAGGAGGATGATGCTGCTGGAAAACCCACATCAAGTCTGCCATAGTCGTGGTAGGAGTCGGTGCTCCCTGAAAGATATGCATCATCCTCATAAAAACATCCCTGAACTACGTATTAGTGCCTGCAACAGGTATGACAATGGGTTCCAAGGCTAGCCCAAATGGGGGATCAAGAGCAAGTCCCTGATCAATCATATCTGGTGTCTGATCACTGCCTAACAACTGACATATAACCGGAGTACGTTATGGAGGCATAGCTCTGAATGATCAAAAGCACACAATAGATCAGAATTAACAATGATAGAGAATAAACGAGTTGAAACGGGAACAAGGGAAGGAAAACACACAAGTTTCCAAAACACGACTACACAACGTGTATAAAAACTACACTGCGTGTCTTCTTAATCCAATGACATGGGTGTGTACCCCATCCCTACAGTTCCTGTAATGCCTCAAACTACACGGCGTGTTGACCACACACACAGTGTGAACTTGAAAACTATTCCCCTACCCGAGTCTCTTTACAAGGCTAACCCACACGTTCCGACATACCCCGAGACTACACGGCGTGTTCTGAACAAACACTGTCTGTACTAGACAAGGCTGCGGCGGCCCATGTTTTTAAAAACATGGCCTTCTACATGGACGAACATTACAGGACGTGTTCCATACATTCACGTCGTGTATAGGTGATGGTGACACCATCCCGTGTTGTTCATGACATGAACGGGTACCTGAAGAAGACTACACGACGTGTTCCAAAAACCACACGGAGTGTCTAAGAGAAGGTAACGCCGACCCATGTTGTTCGTGACCCAGACAGGTACCTGGACAATACTACACATTGTGTTCCTTTACAACATGGCATGTTCTACTCGAGCTTCCATGGCCCGTGTTGTTAGTGACACGACCGGGTACATGGCTCCGAACTACATGGCGTGCACCTACCGTACACGGCGTGTTCTTGAAGGCATTTCTACATAAGAGTGTCCATTCTCACACGGTCAGTGACACGGTCTAAAAACTACAGGACGTGTATCCAAAAAAGTACACACTGTGTATTCTGGGTTTTTCTGGGAAGTAGCTCAGAAACTGCACAGATGCACAGAAAACACAGAAAACCAGGAAAAAAGATGCCAAATTCCGATTCGTGAGGGCCCATAACACCTCAAAAATAAAATGTGGCATTCATTTAAGAAACGTACAAAATAAACAATCCTTTAACAAGGCAGGAGAGATTCTATCAGTCATCTATTACAAAAACATGCATAATCTACACAAAGTCTATCAAAACAGAATACAATCGCTAATGCACCCTAGATGGCATGGCAAGAATGCATGGCATGTGATTTATACAAGTTCTTATATGATGCATGAGATGGAATACCCTCATCTAATTAGGTTGCGACAGAAATAGAATCGCAATAGTCAAGACGATAACAAAAAAATCATGTGAGTCACTCTAGGTGAAATCATATAAACCGTAAAATCTCAAAACCAGAAAACTGCAATAAATCAGGTAGTATGGCTTTCCCATGTACATGGGTTAGCTACTCCCGGGCACAACTTATTACTAAGTACTGAATGTTGGGAGGAAAATAAAACAAGTGATGGAAAGAGGGGGGGTGAATTGCCTTTTAAAAAATTTATTAACAAATTAAAAATCAAAGTGAAAGTGCAGCGGAAATAAATGAGGCAAGACACAAGGCTTGATAACGGAGTTCGGCTTAAAACCCAAGCCTACGTCTCCACTCCCAACTCAACCGTTGAGAGATTTACTACCGCTTGCTTTTTAATGGTTTTAGCAAGAAACCCACTAGACATTAAGGTTAGTCTAGAACCTATTACAGCTTGCTTTTAATGGTTATGCAAGAACCCACTTGCTTTTAAATGGTTGAGCAAGAACCCACTAGCCTTCTTACAGGTGAAGGCTAGCTCACCTTTGTCTCAAGCCTTTTAAAGGAAAGGATTGAACAACCTCTTCACACCTTGAAGGTGGTGTGAAAACCCAAATGAAAGGATGAGAGAAAGAGATGGGGGTTTGTAGGCACAAACCCAAAATGATGCTCAAAATAAATAAAACAATGAAAAACCGTAATTGGGAAGTCTTGGGTGCCAATGGATTGATGGAGCTGATGAAGGGCTCTCCCAAGCTTCTTTGGTGGTGCTCCTTGGATGTGGAAGTGTGTTGGAGCATGTGGGGTTCCCTTGGAGGAATGCGCCGGAGGTTCGCCAAATGATCAAAATGTGTCCCGTGGGCTTCCTTGGCTTGGTTATGGTTCCGGTATGTTTTCTTAGGCTTCCGGGGGTTCCTAGTCCTTTATTTATAGAGGGGGAACCCTCATATGGCCTTTGGAGGTCTTCGGAGCCGTTGGAAAAGGCTTCGGAGCCGTTGGGAGGCAAGTAGACCAGCGTGGTCAAAGGCCCAACGGCTAGTTTGACTGGCTCCACCGGCTGACCGGTGCTGAGCCACCGGTTGGCCGGTGCGTGCAAAATGGAGGAGGACTCGGGCTCAGGCTCCACCGGCTGGCCGGTGAGGAGGCCACCGGTTGGCCGGTGCTGAGGCAGTAGCAAACACTGTGCTGGCTGGGTGCCACCGGCTGGCCGGTGCTGAGGCCACCGGTTGGCCGGTGAGGAGGCAGTAGCAACCTCTTCTGTCTGGGCTCCACCGGCCGGCCGGTGGTGAAGCCACCGGTTGGCCGGTGGTCTGGACAGAGGAATGCCTCCTGTCCAGTCCTCCATCGGCTGGCTGGTGGTGAAGCCACCGGCTGGCCGGTGGACATGAAAACAGTGCACTTTGCTCCTTTCTTGGATTCAGCTTGCTTGGCCCAATTCCTTGGTAACCTGAAATGATTCCTATCATCCAAAAACACTTGAAATAGGATTAGATAAATAAGTGAGTGATTGTGATCATGAAAATCAAACCACGAGGGGTACGAGAGGTACAACAATCTCCCCCTATTTTGATGATCACAATCACCAAAACAATCAATGTAAAAACTGAAATGAAAGGCATGCTTTAAAGGATAAATTTAAAACAATAAATGCATGAGAGAAAGATTTCTCCCCCAATCAACCAAGAATTCCTCCCCCTTTGTGATTATCAAAATAGCACGGGGCATAAAACTTGATTGAGGGAAGATGATTAAAAAACAAGATAGAGTTTTTTTAAATCAATTGAAATTTTTGAATTGAAATTTTTGAATCAAAAATTGAATAACAGTTTGAATTGAAAGTTTTAAATGAAAAAAGAATAACAGTTTGAATTGAAAGTTTTAAATGAAAAACGGCTTTAAACAATCCTAACTCCCCCTAAATAAAAACAACAAATCACCGGGGAGAGGTTTTTGAAACCGAAACAAATTTTGGCCCGGAGAGACTCGCTAAAAGGGATTTTTCAATCCATAATTGTCTTGTGACGAGTCTTATCCTGAAAAATTAATCATTAAAAGAAATAGTTTTGGGCCTACCATACCGGGCATTTTTGCAATCGCACTCATAAATTAAGTGCCCGGGTTTTTTACAATAATTGAAAAATTTATATTGGGAGCTCCCCCTTACAAAAATAGTTGGAGCATGGGAAGAGGAAGCTTTCTTGGAATAGCCAAGCCCTTCGGCGGTTCTAGATACACGTTGGGAACCAATAAGTTTGGTCAAATTTTGTTCACCTTGGGTGAACTTAGCTAAGGATTCCCTTAGGTCTTTGATTGTTGATTCCATAGAATCAACATCGGGAAGGTTTTGGATTTTGAGGGACAACTCCTCCTTTTCTTTGAAAAGTTGTTACTTTTCAGAAGAAAGTTTTTTGAAATTCTTTTTTAAAGCAACAAATTTGGAAGAAAGTTCGTGAAAACCTTCCTCCAATTGATCTCTTGCATGTTGGAGATCCTAATATGACATGTGACCGAAAGAATTTGAAGAACTAGAGGATGAGGAGTCGGAAGATGTTACCTCATGAAATGCCATTAGGCATTTTTTACCGTTGTCACTTGAGGAGGAGGAGGAGGATGAGGAGCTATCACTCCATGTGGCCTTGAATGCCTTCTTCTTCTCCTTTTGCTTGGCCTTTTTCTTGTTGAGTGGTCAATCGGGCTTGTAATGGCCTTTCTTGCCACACCCGTAGCATGTTACCTCAGGCTCGGATTTTTCGTCGTGTTTTTCCTTTCGAGCCTTGCGGTATTTTTTCTTTTTGTGCTTCTTCATGAATTTGTGCATCTTGCGGGCAAGATTCTCCATTTCGGAATCGCCGCTTGAAGAGGAAGAAGATGATGAGGAGGAGCTTTCTTCTTGTTGAACTTTGAAGGCGATGTTCTTTGGAACTTTGATCGGTTTGCCTTCCTTTTCAGCTTGCCTCCTCATGGTGATCTCATAAGTCATGAGGGATCCGATGAGCTCTTCGACCGGCATGTTCTTGATGTCTTTTTCTTCTTGGATTGCAGTGACTTTTGGTGCCCATGTGCTTGGTAAGATCCAAAGGATCTTCTTGACCATCGTTTCTGCAGAAATATTATCACCAAGGGACTTTCTACCATTGCAAACGTCAGTAAAGTGAGTAAACATATCAGAAATAGATTCGGATGGATGCATAGTAAATGACTCAATATCTTGACGAAACATGTCCAATCGAGTATCCTTGACATTGTTGGTCCCCTCATGGGTAACTTCCAAAAGTTTCCAGATTTCATGTGATGTAGTGCATGTGGAAACTCGATTGAACTCATTACGATCAAGGCCGCAATGAAGAGCGTTCATGGCTTTGCCATCAAGCTCGAAATTTTTAATGTCGGCTTGAGTCCATTTGGATTCATCGGGAGAGGAGAGAGAATAACCATGCATGACAATTTTATAAATGGGATAACCTATACTTCTAAGAAAAGTGGTCATGCGGGTTTTCCAATATGTATAGTCGGTTCCATCAAAAAATGGAGCACGACCCAAAGAATAGCCTTCGGGGGCGAAAGAGGTTGAAGCCATCACAATGGATCTTAAATTTGAAACCGGTGAAGGTATTACTCAAATTTCCCTCTGATACCAATTGTTGGGAGGAAAAGAAAAGAAGTGATGGCAAGAGGGGGGGTGAATTGCCTTTTAAAAAATTAATTAACAAATTAAAAATCAAAGTGAAAGTGCAGCGGAAATAAATGAGGCAAGACACAAGGCTTGATAACGGAGTTCGGCTTAAAACCCAAGCCTACGTCTCCGCTCCCAACTCAACCGTTGAGATATTTACTACCGCTTGCTTTTTAATGGTTTTAGCAAGAAACCCACTAGACTTTAAGGTTAGTCTAGAACCTATTACAACTTGCTTTTAATGGTTATGGAAGAACCCACTTGCTTTTAAATGGTTGAGCAAGAACCCACTAGCCTTCTTACAGGTGAAGGCTAGCTCACCTTTGTCTCAAGCCTTTTAAAGGAAAGGCTTGACCAACCTCTTCACACCTTGAAGGTGGTGTGAAAACCCAAATGAAAGGATGAGAGAAAGAGATGGGGGTTTGTAGGCACAAACCAAAAATAATGCTCAAAATAAATAAAACAATGAAAAACCATAATGGGGAAGTCTTGGGCGCCAATGGATTGATGGAGCTAATGAAGGGCGCTCCCAAGCTTCTTTGGTGGTGCTCCTTGGATGTGGAAGTGTGTTGGAGCAAGTGGGGTTCCCTTGGAGGATTGCGCCGGAGGTTCGCCAAATGATCAAAATGTGTCCCGTGGGATTCCTTGGCTTGGTTATGGTTCCGATATGTTTTATTAGGCTTCCGGGGGTTACTAGTCCTTTATTTATAGAGGGGGAACCCTCATATGGCCTTTTGAGGTCTTCGGAGCCGTTGGAAAAGGCTTCGGAGCCGTTGGGAGGCAAGTGGACCAGCCTGGTCAAAGGCCCAATGGCTAGTTTGACTGGCTCCACCGGCTGACCGGTGCTGAGCCACCGGTTGGCCGGTGCGTGCAAAATGGAGGAGGACTCGGGCTCAGGCCCCACCGGCTGGCTGGTGAGGAGGCCACCGGTTGGCCGGTGCTGAGGCAGTAGCAAACACTGTGGTGGCTGGGTGCCACCGGCTGGCCGGTGATGAGGCCACCGGTTGGCCGGTGAGGAGGCAGTAGCAACCTCTTCTGTCTGGGCTCCACCGGCCGGCCGGTGGTGAAGCCACCGGTTGGCCGGTGGTCGGGACAGAGGAATGCCTCCTGTCCAGTCCTCCATCGGCTGGCCGGTGGTGAAGCCACCGGTTGGCCGGTGGACATGAAAACAGTGTACTTTGCTCCTTTCTTGGCTTCAGCTTGCTTGGCCCAATTCCTTGGTAACCTGAAATGATTCCTATCATCCAAAAACACTTGAAAGAGGATTAGATAAATAAGTGAGTGATTGTGATCATGAAAATCAAACCACGAGGGGTACGAGAGGTACAACACTGAATCCATCCTATCCCTGGCTAAAGTCTCCAAACATCAAAGCAAGAAAAAAGAAACTCCTCTATTACCAATTTGTAACATCCCTGTTTCGGAAGCCACCCAGAGGCGCCCCGTACCCGGTTGGTCACATGACCTCAAGGGAATTTCCCCAAATGCCAGAGGCTGCTGACTAGCAGTGAGGGAATTGGGTGTGATAGTGGGGAAACTATTCCCTCATTGGAAGGGTACACAGTTGAAGATAAAACAAATAACAACAATAGAAAAAACAGTAGACATCCATACAAGAGTAAACAGTGGAAGACTGATAAATAAAAAACTGAAGCAGAAATATATGTAAATCATGCATGGTGCACATATGTCTAGAAAACATCCAAACAAGTCAGAATGTGGAATACAGTACTAAAACAAAGTACAAAAGAAATAGGTTAGCAACTTATCATCATCGCAAGCCTCGGCTTGGTCCCATGCTCTCCAACTCCAGTGTAATCTAAAACCTGAAGTATAAGGGCACTTGACCTTATCTAGACCAGCAAAAATATAATCTGTTTGGGACTAAAAGCATGACCCAAAGAGGGTGTGAGACAAAGTACCAATAGGTAACCACCCAAAGATCTATGCCTAATGGTCAGTGAAAATATGGCAGGTAAAGTGCAGTAAGTAGCAAACAATAAGAAAGAAACAGGATAATCCACAACAGTAACAATCCACTGATTCTAGCATACATTTTATAACCAAGGAATAACTACTCAGGCAATTAGAACAAAAAGGTATCCTTTGGATAGTTCTCATAGTCTAACCTCTAATGATAAACCTACAAGCACTAGAAACCTTCTGGGAGGCACACACCGTCTCACCCTTCTGGTTAAGCTAAATAATTAATAGACTCTCTGTGGAAGCACTCACCGTCAATTCCCCCTACTGTCTCATATCGTACTAAAGGCTCTATGGGGAATCACTCAACATAAATTCCCCCTGTTTCCTTCATTGAGGATCTACAGACTCTCAGAGGAAGAACTCAACATCAATTCCCCCTGTGGTCTCGCATTGTAATTAAAGACACTCTAGAGAAGCCCTTTCGTCCATTCTTCCTATGGTCCACTACACTATGTTCTCGAATCCCTGTGTAAAATAAACATGCATAGCATGCATGTATCATCCAAGTAAACCTCAAGAACTTCTTGGCTATCATTCTAAGGCTCAACATCATAACAAAGCAACAGTTCCACTATCCTACAACTAGGAATAGCAATTGGAAAAATCCAAACAAGAAAACAAATATGGAAAATCATCCATATCATAGCACAATTTACCATATTCACAAGCAATGACCACTACACATGCATATCAGTAAGCCAAGAAACCAACAAGGGTAATACGGGAACATGTAATACCCCATTCAAGGGTATTGGTGGAAATTGCACATAATATTCAACAACTTCCTACATAAAGGTACAAACCACCTAACTTGATCCTAGGATATCGATATAAGTAAAAAACGACGACAGATTCTCCTTAGAACATCGTAGATCTAAGCAAACTTCCAAAAAACATAAACCACGATAACTTGAGAAAGAGGGGGAATTGGAAAACAAGGCTTGAGAAGAAGGGAGAACTCACTGTTGTGATTCCAACACAATAAACAGTGCTTGAATCGGAGAACGGATGGAGAGGCTGTGGCTTGTCAAAGATTCATGTATTCTCGGCGCTCTTGGTCGAAGAAGCTAGAGAAGAATAGATTTTCGTTGGTTAGGCGTGACCCTGATCCGTTTAATGAAAAAAAGAATGTACATGGCGTGTACTTTTAGAGTACATGGCATGTACTAGGTTTTTCCATACTCCACTAAAATCGGCATCCACGTCACCCCTACACACCGTGTGGGTGGCCCGGACACGGCCTGTACATAGCATTGAGTGGAAAAAGAGTACACAACATGTACTCATAAAGTACACGGCGTGTACTTTGAAAATTTCCATAAACATTATTTTTCACAAAAATACAGAAAAAGGAAAGGCATACCTGAAACGAAAATCTGAGTTCTTACAACTGAGGAAAATTTAGTTTTATCATTTATATTTAATTATAACACAACCATGAAACTAGAACAACAAAACACAATAGAAAAGCATGTCTTTTACATTCCAACAACCCATGTGGTTCAACCAGCACATATCACAACCACATATCATCTAAACCACATTCCATCAAAATTGTATAAAACAACCACCACACAAAAGAACCACTATACCACACATTTCACATTTTTATTTCAGATTAATTAATATGATTTTATCATATATGTTCTTTATTTATGACTGAATTCTCACACAAAGATGAGATTCCATGAAAAAAAAAATTTGTAACTAGATATATGTTCATAGACATTTTTATTTATGGTGAGTAAAATCCAAGAGTACAACAACAATAAAAAATACAGTATCCACAAAAATCATAAAAAATATCAACATAAGACAAAGCTATATGGAATAACAATCATGCTAAGACAAATTAGAAAACCAATAGAACAAGTAAACCACATGCAACATATTTATATGACCTTAAATTTTAATTAAAATTGTTAATTATTTTCATTTATATCATTAATACCATCTCATAGAGGAATAAATTCATGATCCCCCAACATGTAAAACTAAAGGGTAGAGTTGAAGGATACCATACATCAAGCCAATATTTTTAAACTAGTGTGCATGGTTGGAATAAGAGGAAGATGACTGTCAAGAACCAAAAAGGAACTAAACACATTGATCATACTAGAAAACTATATCCCACATCAATCTCCCTTCATAGTACTATCCAATCCATCTATATCCCAATGAAAATAAGGAACATGGGAGAAAAAAATGAAACCATTGTGCAACATCCCTTACTGCATCACAAAAGTGCAGAAAAAGTGAAAGACAACTATCTAAGGTATGGGGCCACACTATATTGGGTCTAGTCATATACACATCTAAGAAACATGGTGGGTTCTACACCAATTATCCAAAAAATCCAAGAAAATGTCTAGAGTTCTATATGAAATTTCATTCCATGTTACTCAACCACCAAGTAGAAGGTGAAATCAAAACCCAACTCCACAACATGCTTCCCCAAAATTTAAAATAACACATGAAAACTCATACCATTATCCATTCTGATAGCTCCCTCCACATACTGAAACTATTTCGACAGCGGAAGAACAACCAAAACACTAACTATAAGACTCTATGCCACAATTGGAATATCCCTACCCATCAACTCCCTTTACGGTGGAATAATAACCTCCACACCAAAAAATTCTTCCCAACTGAAATATCAACTAAAAATCCACAAAATACACCCCAACTCCTTCAGAACATCCCCATGACATATAAGTTAAAATAATTATCCCAAATTAATGAGTTGGGTGGATCTAAAAATTACATCAGGTGCCTATCAAACAATTCGCATCCCCAAGAATAAAAACGAATCCATAGAATTGAATAGAAAGGAAGGGTCCAAAAAACTATCCCCTGAGATACCTATCAGGGATCATATTACAATTAAAACGCTATCATCATATTATTCCTACCTCAATCCACATATTTTAAACACAACTATTCTCAAATCTATTTTGTCTTTCACACAGCCCAATCCAATGTCATCATTAACCATCGGACCACATAGAATCAAGCACAAAATATATGGAATACAACCCTCCAAATAAATATTTTATCCTCTTTGGATGGCACTAAATTTCCCCCATAGTTTTAAAACATGTTTTAATATAATTAATCCTGATTTGGAAGAGGTATTACCCTTTGTTGGTTGGCCCTCTTTATATGTTTCATTATTTAACACATATTATGTTATCAATAGGAAAAAAAGATGTCACAAACTTTCAATATACAACCATCACGTCTATGAAAACAAAGAAAAACAAAATAAAAAAACTCTGGATATTAGGTATGCATATGTGTCTCACGGACCCATGTACTCTCCCAAATACCACCATGAATCCATAATACACAAACCAAATGAATGGTTCTTCGACACATCAATTTATCATGAGGATCCTGGATCTCTATCAGTCACCCCACAAATTTTGCATTGCCTTGATATCCAACTATACCAATTAAATGATATGGGAGTAACCATGAATAAATTGGTAGATCTAAGAAATGTGTATTATTTTATGGATTATATCTAGTCTTGGATGATGTATTAATAAATATTCCAAGACACTACAACAACATAATGGGCCTATCAGGATGCCGGTTTCTGCACTGGACCAAACATCAAGTGGTCATAATGAGGAGAGACCATTAAAAACATGATCTCCACTAAAAAATACATGGTATTCCACCAATAATAATCATATGGATTATTTGATTACATTTTCAGCTTCGTCCCCTCATGAACTAGATGAAACATATCTATTGTGCAACGCACCACATAGGGACGAAGACCAGATGACTCCCCAACCTCTTCCCAACGTAATAAATATTGATAAAACCACCCATATAAATCATAAAATGGGGCCATGGTGATGGAATAGTGGAAACCATTGTTATAAATGAACTCATCCAAAGGTATGTTATTTTCCCAAGACTACTAATTTCCTATTTTCACATCGAAAACATATCCACCATCCTTTGGATGGTCCACATCATAAGAATTTATTTTTTAGTATGGAAAGTAGTGTTAAGGAATTACTAATTTCCAAAAGAATGTTGCAAACATATCTAAACTCACAGGGTTAAATGATCGTATAGATTAAAAAAATAAACCAAAAATATATATGTATCCACATAGCCTCGTCCACATACCTCCTTATAAAATCATCCATGAAAACCAACTCCTTGATCGATAGGAAGTGATATGATTTCATTATTCAATATATGGTTACTGATATATCATCATATAATCCTCAAGATATGAGAATTACTATAACAAATTTCATCGATACATTATCCCACTTCCACTCTAGATAATCCCAGGGCTATAAAAAACATTCTGGAGCATGATGTTCTACCTTCACCTACATGTAGACTAGACATCGAGGCACATACTCTTCCACCACCCATATCATCTTGGGAAACAAAAAATGTATTCTCAAATGATGGAAAATCATAGAAACTCTTTGGTGTACAAAAATGATATGTTCTGAAACTTTTGAGGAACTCCATCATGCATCAGCGCTGAAACGAACGAACACCCTTGAAACAATATATGGTCCTGACCAACCATCTAGGGTATCACCATGGATAATATCATCATGTGTCACCTCTGATTCAGAGTCTCCCACATGAGGCTCCTCCGCCTACATGATTATAGAAGATTTTACTATCATCAAAAGTAAGAACCCTCCACCTTCAACCACTATATTATCTATGTGTAGGGATACCAAATACTCCATCAACCTCTATGTACCTCCAAAATATTGGTCTAAATCCCTTCATGACATCTTATTTAGGTTCTTATCCTTGAATTAACCCTACCCAATGTGTAGAAGATCTCATATTCATAGTCCAAAATAGTCTCCATCCACCTATACTATAAAAAATATCGGTTATGCTGAGATATGATATACCTAAATCACTTATGATCTGTGATGACCAAAATGAATCATCAGATGAGGTAATGTTGACACTGTATCAATGAAAAAAACACCCTTAGATCTAGATAACTAATAAAAAATTATTACCATTGGTACATAACTTCCTAGGCCTATATGATGTAACTTTCTTCCACTACATCAAGATGCATCCCAGTCTTGCGTGGGATGCATCAAAAAAACCACAAACATCCCTCTTATTATAGAAACTAATGTACAAAAACATTTATTAAAATCTAAAGTAGTTAGTCAAATGCAACCTAACATTTATTAGTCCAACTGATAAACAGGTTCTTCATTGTCTGGGATGTCATCAGGGACTCATTCCATGGGAAATTGGATAAAAGACTTTAGTTTTTTATTTTATATTAAATAATGTATGAACCTCTAGCCCATTATAAGGTGCCTCACAAGAAATAATTCTCTCGATCATTGAATTTTCCATTACCACACCATGTTGGTAAAAAATAATAATAAAATAAACCTTTTAAATCTAAAAATTATACTTGGAAAACATTTCATTGATCTCGTTGCATGAGAGGACCGACAAGACATCTCTAAGATGATTGAAATTTTCATCCTAAGATTTTTTATTAGATATATATGTAATCAATGAACATAATTATACAATAGAGTAAAAACTCATGGAAAACTGTTTTGGTGATCTTGATGAACATAATCGGTGTGTTCGTTATGCTAAATTGCATGACAACGAACTCAATATTCCCATACCTGCACTAGAAGGTAGTCATCAGGATATTTTCCACCTTAACCCTCATTGGTGATATCTATAATGGAAATAGATCTTTGAGATAAAAATATATCCTCTCAAATGGTAAAAAAGAAAAGTGATCCACCAAATTGGGTAATGATTCTTTATTGTCACTTGATGAAACCTTTTTTAATCTATACGTTGCCTCAAAAAACAATCTACCTTCTTGGAGAATAAAACATGTGCACCCCACTATGAAAAATTCCACTAGATGAAATCATTCTATATCAGATTATCTATCCAAATCCTCAACTCAAATAACACATAAGGTTCCATATGAAAATGATCCATTGAAATTTAATAAGAAACTGATTATGATATTATCCCAAAATCAATGTTCTGTTGAAGGGTAGTGTCGCAACCACCTCAAGGAAAACATCCATAAATCCCCTAGTGACTATATGATCCTCCAACATCCCATCATCTACTGACATCACCAAGAACACTACTGTCAATGAAATTAGGGTCTTCACAGGTCTACTACCCAACCAAAAATCCATCTCACTTATGAAAACATCACATTGACTATCTGTATCCAAGAACATCGCCCTCCCTTAGAATTATTCAATATCAATTATCATGGAATAAAACCAATAAATGATAAGGTTGGAATATAATGGATTTATTTGTTTAGAAAAATATCATAACAATATTGATGTTCACCCATAAACAGTCTATAATCCGAAAAAACATTAAACAGAGTAGTCAAGTCTCTGACTGGTGTAGTCAAGACTAGTGGATGAGAAGCCTCAAAATGTATAGTCTCATAAAAATGATTAATTCTAGAGATAAAAAGGAGTGTGAATATGTTGAATTAAACAAGGTGCAAATAGAGGTAAAAATCTAGATGCTGATACCTCTGTAGAGATAAGTCCACTATGGTGTTGGGACCTTCACAACATGTAACTGTTAAGACCCGTATCCCTTTCCATGCTACTGATTGACACCCTAACAACCATTATTAATTCAAGGACCCTTACGATATGAAACATAAAGATTTAAAACCTACCTACACAATCTCATCTCATTGTGTCATAGGTTTTCAAACCCTGCCACTGAAATAACCTTGTTAGAGAATACCGATAAGGCTGAAACTAGATTTCACCACCACCACTCTTTTGGTATCCAATAAGAAATGAAAACTAATACTGATATTAACAATGTCACTCATAGATAAATCACACTAGACCAAGGCCATTAAGATAATTATAAATCCTAACATATCTAAAATGTAGAAATATGGACTACTAAGGCCGACACCTCATTGGTTGAAACCTGGATGTCCCTAATGCCAAAGATCTAACATTGATAACTCAGATCCTCAATGAACCTTAATATTTCCCCTATCATGATATCCTACCACACAAATGCATATACTTGATCACCTCCACTTTCTTTTATACCTCTAAATGTGTTTGAAACATAAATTAGTAATTTCATACTAGATTGAGGGGTAGATAACTTCATTAAGATGTTGGGCCCAAGACTCCTCATCATAGAAAATATTAGGGGGAACATAGAAGATCCTTGATCCTGATCCTATGCTCTTATATAGGCATGCTCTCTTGTGGAAGATAGATCAACTCCTACCTCTTTAATGCCTTCATGGTTGATGATAGGAACTGTTAACATAGATTATACTTTATGTCTACCCATGAAACATCTTCTTCCTTACTCTCCTTGAGTTATAGTTTCCATCACTAACACAGAACACCTATCATCTAACTCACTAATAGAAGGACCTGGTACTCTTCCTAGAACATCATCAAACCAAAGGCAATCTCGAGATCCACCGACCAATGATCTATCTCCAAATAAAAGATTCTATCCTTATACTTTCCCAAAGCATTCTACTAAATGTAAAGCAACATCCTCTACCACTAATCGTCCACATCAAATAGGTTAACCCTCTGGTGGACAACTAGGGAAACCTGATAAACCTCCCAATCCAAAACCACATAGGGACAACATGTAGAAGAAATAAATAAAATAAAAACTAAATATCCCATAATCCCAATAGCATGTAATTTTACTATGGTTCATTTAATCCTTATTAAATTCCCAAGACCACCCAATTGAGTAATGAGTGCCCATAATAATGAAACATGTACCTATCCTAGGCATATACCTTGAAACAAGCACCACATAACTTTTTCAATAAATTGAATTAGAGTCCATGAATTAAATCATGGGAGGCTAAAATCATGTTTCCTACTTGGTCTTTCCTAGTTTATGTCTCACAATAAGATTAATTAACACAGATTCCCTACCAACTACATGAATTACATCTAATTCCCTACTCCAAAATTCATTATGTCTCTTAACCAAAACATTTGATAGCATTCTATCACAACCACCTATATGAAAAAGTTCCCCTCATGGGGATGAAATAAAGGAAGACATATAGTGACCCCGTTTCACATTTTATGTAGGCTTTAGGTTGGAGACATGAACTAAGGGAATAAAAATCTCACATATTAAAGGCATTACCCTCAATATTTAAAGTAGGATTGAGAGATACAAAATCATCCACCATGAAACTCCATGACATAATATAAAAATAAAAAAACTAAAACCATCCAACAATGCATGTGTAAATTAATCAAATACATAGTGTTTCCAAATTAATATAAAAAATAATGTTCTAGAGTAGCAAATCATTCAAAAATTCAATGTTTGGAAAATTATTGATCTATTCGGTCTTCAAAGTCCTCTTGAACCCTGAAAAAGAAAATTATATATGTGGGGTGAGAATAAAATTTATACTCAGTAGGATCGTACCCAAAGGCATTGTTGCACATGGGAAAATATCATACTAACGCACCCATGAGAAAACAACAAAACAAATTGAACCTATGTATTCAACTAACAAATCCCATATTCACAAACACATGCTAACCAAATAATGTATCCATTTACTGTAACATAATTAATAGAAAAACGATAAAAGGGTGGCCCACACTACTTTCCCACAAATTTTCTACTCTCACATGCCAACATCATATGTCATGGTGCTACCATCCCATCTATATATTAATCAAGGATGAAGACACATAGAAAATTACCTCATGGTATGCACCCCATGAGCAATAATACATAAAAATTCTCCCAAAGACACATGCGAAACTATATTGTACCAAACACTCCATGCGAAACTGATCATCACATCCATCTCCCCTTATAACTATGAAAATTAACAAAACATTAGGTTATCATGAACATTCACAACATAAAACTTTTTCCCTCATTTTATCAAGCATGAACCCCACAATGAACCACCTCATCAACCTCATTGATCAAAACGACATGTTCTCCTTTAGACTTTTGGTCATCATAGCCTTTAAATAAGAACCTCACTAGAAGAGATATCGAGGAAGAGGGGGTATCAAGACATCTTCCCAAACAATGTTGGGTGTTGGGGAAAACACCCTAACAAATATTTGTGTGTAGAACATAGTGATCGACACTAGTGGGATGAACAAACAAATACCAATGAAATTAGAGTATATATATATATAATATCTAGACACAGAAGACCAACCTATGAGTTCATAGTAAGAGTACCATCCTAACTTGGGACAATGTCACAATGTATTTCAACATCCATTACATTCATTCCCAGCTATAAATGAATATCTCTAAATAAGAAATCCATAGCCATCGTACACATTCCTCAATTCCATTTTCATATTAATCCATTTAAAATTTTTAGAAATTTCCAAAACTCATCCTTTATCGAGAACATTCATTTCATGTTTTACATTTTTCCAGATTAACCACAATTCCCAATTTAATTAAAATTTTATTACCCATTCTAACGCATTCCATTTATATTTTATCATTTATATTTCATTCAAACACTATATGTAAATTATAAAAACACATCATTTCTTCTTCCTCAAACCAACTAGCCACATTATTAAACCACCATATTTCCTAACCCCATCTCATCTCTACCACATGACATCACATAGTTACAACACAACCACCACACCACACATTTCACACATCTTATTTTAGATTACTCATGGTTCTTCTATCCTATTAAATTCAATATTTATATGGTATTTCTCACAAAAATATAATATTCTATGGGAAACTGATTCTGTAACCATATATATTTCTTTATCCAATTTTATATCTGGTGAGTCAAATCATAGAGTACAATATGGTTTTGTAATTTACAAATAAAAACAATCATAAAAAATATACACATTTTCTAATGCTATAAATAATAGAAAGAATATTAAAACATATTAAAAAACACAAAAACAAGTAATCCTTAGGCAATCTATTCCTTTCTCCTTAAATTTAAATTAATACAATTAATATTAAGTCAGTGCATACCATCTACAAAAGGAAACAAAATCATGATTCCACCAAATGTAAAACTAAAGGAGGAATGATGAAGGATACCCTATCTCAAGAAAAACATTCTGAACAACTACATATGTTTGGAATAAGAGAAATATCTACACCAAGTGCCACAATAAAAGGAAACACATTGATCAATCTAGAACACAAAATCCGACATCAATTTCCTTTTATAACACTACCCAAACAATACTCCTTAGAACGAAAAACCTACCATGGAACAATGAAAAGTGTTCAAAATAGATAACGAAGAGGGGGTAACCTTATAATTTCCATGGATTAGTATCTTGATACCAATAGGTAAATCCTAAATGATAGGTTTGAAGGACCCTCAAAATCATGTAAGAGACACACAAAAACTGATAGAAAATGTTAAATTAAGGATGGGTTAGAGGGGGGATAGGGAATTTTAAGGATAATATGAAAACATAAATTCCTGATGCAACACACTTTCAATATATAAAAACTGCTTATGAATAGAAATTCAATGATTTACATTAAGGGACCATGCCATAGTGAGGCTGATCAAAGGCACATCCAAGAACTACAATGAGATCCATGTCATTTATCCAAAAGAACTAGGAAAATGACCCCAACATAAGAGTAACCACCAAATTACAGGATATAACTGCCAAAAAGAAGGTCATGTCATAACCCATCAATGTGACATAGGTACCCTAAAATCAATAGAACCATATGAACTCATTCTCCCAAAAACCACCCCACATCCTCCCTCTCTATGCCACCATTTTTTAGATGCTAGAAAACTCACCAAAACATCAACTCCAAGGATCCACACCACCACATGCCTCTCCATGATGAAATGACTTCTTTCATTGTTCAACATAGACCTCCAAATCCTAAAATCCTTCCTCAATGAAATTTTAGCTACAATTTGACCCTCTACTCCCAAGTCCCCCAAAACATCCATGCGACCCCTCCATCAAAATAATTATCTCAGCGTAATGCTTCTTAAGGTACATACCATAAAATGATTCATTAAAAAACATGTTAGAGATAGTTATTTGAGTATGATAATATTTAAACAATGGATCGCAATGTGATGGGATATTTCGTCTTTAGTGGTTGAGAAAATGGTTGAGGTCAGTGTCACCACATTTTGTCTTGCAGTTGTTAGAAATGAATCGATTAGAGCATTAAGGTTATCCTTTTACCCTAAGGTGGACAAAATCAATATATGTTCCTTGTCATAATATTATAAGGAGTGGTGGTAGGCCCTTGTGAGGTGATAAGTAACTCTTGTAGAGGTGAATGATGGTGGAGCTTGTTGTGTTAAGATTTTCTCGATATGGAAATCCTTATGTCTTAATTTTTTTTGAAAGGAATGGATCTTGATTTACCTATTTTTAATGACTTATAAGATGATTAGTATCAGTTGGATATGAAGGGTTTTATTTATTACTTTATGCTAGTGTTGTTGTGTTTCTCACGGTTGCAGGAATTAGTTTTTGTTGAAATGTCTTTGTGAAATTTGCATAGGTGATTTGCAACGATCTTGGGAGTGTACCTTGTGGTCGGCAGAACACTTTGGAATCCATAGAGGAATGGGAGTCTAAGTTTTTTTGACCCTGGATTGGGTGATAGAAAAAGTATGTCTCCTCGACTATGTTTGGATCTCAGTTCCTTTTGAATCTATGGACTTTTAAAAGATCGAACTAGTCTTTCTTGGATGTGTTATCTTCTTATGTGAGGATGTATTATTGGATCTTGGAGAGAAAATTGAGTTTTTTCCTTCCTAAAATTAAAATTCATGAAGGTGGGGAGGATGCAACAGTCTAGTTTTTTACATAAAGTGGATTTGACTCCTTTTGGGATTTTGGATCCCCAGGCCTTTAAAAATGGTAAATAGAAAATTTACCGAAGAAACGACCTCAGAAAGTTATTTGATAGTCATGTAGATCCTAGGTCATGTTTTTTACCATCAGGATGAGCCTATGTATAAATATGATCATGAAAGGTCCTTGATAAAAATGTAAAGTATAAAAATATATGATTTTATCTCACAGGTGTGTATTTGTGATATATAACAGTTATCCACTCAATGGAGTATCTAATGGAAAAACTTACACCATGGTTAGTTCTAAAAAGTAATTTTTATTCTAGGATTTCTATAATTTGGATTTTTATTGATCTTATGAGATGGTAATATTTTTTTAAATTTTTTAATATTTAATAAACCACTATTTTTTAAATAATCATTCACGAATATTAATATCGTCAAAATGATTCTTAAAATGGTGACTTTAGGTTGGTAGTTGAGATTCAAATAGATGATTTTTTCCTTAAATGGTATTATCATATGATCGATTTTATCCATTCTAGGTATAACCCTACCACGGTTTTGGGTTTGGCCTTCAAGTGTTTCAATTCAATTTAATGAAATATTTATCTCTCTCCTCTACCCTAATATCCTCCCCAATATGTGCATCATAGTGGGAGTGATCCATTATTATTTCAATTAGATCTAGTTGGATAGTGGACATATCTTCCTCTGAAAAGACCGTTCAGCGCTGAATTAGAAAATGACATCAATTGAACATGGAGTCAAACCTCAAATGTTCATCATTTCAGGGTGAGGTTGGAATATTTGTCTTACATTGACTTGATTCATTTCAATTTAGTTTTGTATTTTTAAGGAACATTGATTTTGGTAAGGTGTAGTCAGTGTTGACGATCAATGATGGCCAACTGTCCAAAGGCCATGGCTGACGATGGGTGTGCAGGATTGACAAGGGAAGCTCACTGTGGGTTATGTCCGGTGGTGTCGAATGAGTCATATTTCCATATATAACATAAATAATAAAAACCATTTTTAAAAATAGGTAGATTATGAAACTACTTCACAATTTATCATTTAATTTGTGTGAGGTGAGTAGGAGGGTGGGTGTAATTTCAAATAGTTCCCACATTAAAAATATTAAAGGAAATGTGCTTTCTAAAATAAGACCTTCTTCATAACATTTGTGTAGAAGGAACTGTCCTTGATAACCACATCGTGAGAAATTTTCTGTAAAAGGTTCTATTCTAAAAAATTCCTTCTTCATAAATATTTCGAATAAGTCTCTATTTCAAACAATGCATTCCCTCTTTTTAAAAAAACTAATTTAATTTTCATACTATGTTTTTATATATATTAATATATAAATACAATATATATATATAACACATTTTCAATAAATAATAATAATGATGAATATAATTAAAATAATATGTATAATAATAATAATAATATTATTATTATTAAACATAATAATTAAAAAATAAACATATAAAAATATAAAAATATTATTACTGAACATAAAAAAATTATTAAAATAACTATTATTTTCCTATTATAGTCTAATAAAATACAATAATGTTATCAATATATACTATTATAATTTAATAATAAATATGTGCATATATTCATTTCGACATAATGATTATTTATACTTAATAACATTATTATTTATATTTTTATTTATTTTTATTAAATACATAAATAGTTATATTATATATGAAATTTAAAATATTTTTTTTTATTTTTTTACTATTAAAATATTAATTAAATTACTATTATGATTATTATATTTGACTAATAATTGCCTTTAAAAAAATGAAAAATAACAACATTATAAACAATTATATTTCTAATATTACAAATTAGATTAATATTTATTTTTAATTTTATTATTTACTAATTTATTAGTTACACAAAGAATTTTATTATATACATCATTATTCCTAAAAATTGATAATTTTTTAAAATATTTTAAAATATTTTTTTTAATTTATTACAAATTTATTTCAAAATACTATAAATAATAAAAAATATTTATTATTGATTATTTTTTGGAAGTTCATATTATTTTTAATTAATTTTTATTTGTACAATGATAGATATAATATTTTCAATATTGTTCATATATGTTTCCATGATATAATGCATTCCAATTAATAAATTTTAATTTATTAGCATCATTTTAATATTTTTGTTGAATTTTGGGCTTAATTGTGAAAATTGGTTAATTCTGGAACTTTAGCAGTTTTGTGGGTCTTTTTTATTTCAGGTATATATTTTAAAATTTTCATCCAAATTGAATGATTATTTTTTTATTATTTTTCTATTTGTAGGATTTAATTTTTTACCAAGTTCCAATTTGACACACAATGGCCAAAAATGTAAATTAAGTGGAGAACGTTTGATGGCTGATAGAGTGGACCCCACATCAGTAATTGAGAATATATCATCCAAAAGACCTCATAATATGGTTATTAAATGTTTATATGAAATATATATCAAATATTGATACCCCATAAAATTTCATGGGGAAATTATCTCATTAATCGTTACTTTTCTAGCACACAAGTGGAAGAATTTGAAGAGTCTCCTTGTGTAGAACAATTTCACATTAGTAATATATTCATAACTTCCTCTAAACATTTATAAATGAATTAAAATTCTTATGGACTGTATCCAACATCATTTAAAAAAACTTTCAAGAAGAAAATATTTCATTTTTATGGATCTGGTGGGATGAACTGTAGAAATATTTCGATGAAAGGATTATGAAGGTGAATTTTTTTATTCTTATTTTTCACTATTTTATTTATTTTTAGTTTTGTAATGCATTATTATTCCCTATTTTTTATGGATTCCCATTACATGTATTGGTAATCTTATATGTTATTGGTGAAGGAGAGGCTTTCCATTTTGTAATATTTTAGTTCATTCACTTTATGGTATAAAATCTTTTCTCTATTTTACAAAGATTGATTCAATTCCTAATAGTTGTTTTGAAGATAAAGTATGATCGTATTTGATTTTAAATTATGTTGTGTTATTTATTTTTTCAAATATCATTTTCTCCCACTATAAGGTTTTGATCTATATATTATGTAATAGATCATGGAAAAGTGGTGAAATAGTCGGGGATTGTGAGAATGTGTGGGAGAGGTAGTGGATAATCTTGATTTTTTGGGATAAGAAAGACCCAGCCGGGAATTACCTATGTCTATTGAGGGTATTCAATGCAACACAATCTCACATAATAAGGATAGTAGATCATATTGATATCATAGAATGTTTTACCATCACCATCACTATTTGACCAGGGGAGTGATAGAAAACAATCATGAAATCCCACTTTAATCGGCTTAGTATAATATGATTGGATAAATTGAAGCTATGAAAGCATTGCAATGGGAAAACTAATACTGACATGATCACCCAATTCATATCACTATTTAGATATCTTTATTTTTCAATTTTATTTCAATTTTCTTAATTGATACCTTTTTTTGTAACTTTATCATATTTTATAAATCAACAAATTTGAAACAAAACCTCAACATATTTCTCTAATTTAAGGTTACAGATTGATTTTTGGGAACTACTCTATAATGAAAACCTTGTATGACCACTTTGGGTAATTTAAACATAGGAAGTAATATTATTTCAACACCCAATGATAGTCATGTGTCAAAACATGGCACTATTTCTGGGGAGGCAATTCCAACTATCTAATTCTAACATTTTTAAAATATTTTTCTTTTACATATTTTAAAAAAATTAAAAAACAATTTTGTGATGTATGAAAAATTAAATTAATCATCTTGGATGATAGATAAATGGTTCAAATATAAATGATAGATAATTATGATATTTCCATGTTATAAAAGTTTGATGAACTCAATCTTTTGTCCAAGAAAATTTTGAATGGCCATGTCATAGGTCACTAGCTTCAATAACTGATGGAAATGGTTAATCAAGTCAAAATTGATTATAAAATATTGAAGTCCAAGGAAGAAGTTACATTAGATTATGTAACTAAACCAGAACGAGAAAAAGTGGTGGAAGAAGTTTCCCCACTTATCATTCAAGTTGATGAACCCATGGAGGCCCAACTGAAATTAAAATTATATCCATTTGGATTATCCCAATCAATGTTATAGGGGATTTATGGTGAATATTTTCCTTCTAAAAAACATATTGGTGATCAAAAACATTTTTATTACTTATGGAATGAGAGTGAGGAACTAATTTGACCCCGTATTTCATTCAATGTAGAAGAGACAACACCATTGAAGGAAGTGAAAAATAATGTGGTGGAATTTGAAGAGAAGATGGAGGATCCTGACTACCTACCACTATCTACTAAAGATCAACTACAAGAAGAACATACCACTAAAGATGAAATTGAAGTTGAATAAAATTAGTGAGATGATATTTTATTGAACTCATTATATTCTAATTTTATTGAAAAGTAATTATTTATTACCTCCCCTTGTTTTAAATTTTCATATTCATACAACAATTGTATTACCATGATGGAGTAAGGAAAAAAAAATTGCACTTAGAGGGAAATATATGGAGATCCCTGAACATGTTAATCATTTATTAGAGGAATATTAAGAGGATATCCCAATGGATTTTCATGAGGAAAAATAAATGCAAGATTTTTTCTTTGAAAGGGAAGAATTTCATATTGATTCTTCAGGCATTAATATTGTTCAAACATTATTACACTCTAATATTCCCTTTTATTAGTCCATATATGCACCATAAATTGAGAAATTACTGGAGAATGAAGATGAAGTTGTTAATGTGAAAACTATGAAATTGGAAGAATCATTAATTATCCTACCCCACCATTAAAGTTTTATATTATAGTCCAATGTGTGGATTTTTTGTGCTATAAACATTAATACATCAAAAAAAGAAATAAGTGCATGCTGGAAATGAGATTTTTTTGTTATTTGTCACAAAGAAACTACACTAACCATCAGATTGGGGATATCCAACTAGAATTCACCATCTGTAGGTTGTAGAAATATTGGTCCCACTTGGGAGTGGGGTTAAACTAATATTTATATTAAATTTTTAATTCAATTTATGTTTATCTAATCTTTAAATAAATTTATTTATTATCTTCTCTACTTTTATTTGTTAGTTTTCAAAGAGCTACACTTAAGAGCTCAACTCAATGTTACATTACTAATAAGTTATTTTGTACCATTCCATAACATGTACATTCATTATTTGAATAATTTTCATATTTTATTACATGTTAAATACATTTTAATTCATTTCATACATTTCATCGTTTAAGTGTGGGGTAGGGAACCTTTGTAGTTTAGAATTTTCCTTTTTTGTTTTTTTTATTTTCAAATTAAAACTAGTGTGGCTGAAATGATTATCATTTTCATTTTTTGAAACACATCTACATGAGTGTACTAATTTATCCCATGAAAATGATCATAAATGAATACAGAAAATGACTTTTATTCAAGTTCAAATAATTAGTAACGTCATGAAAAGTACTCTGATTTTTAAATCTCATTCCACATATCACTGTCTTTATATTTGAAATCACATTCCCATGTGGCTTAAGAACCATTTTTTTCAAATTATTTTACCTCACCACACTTCAAGAGAGAACCAAACCATGCATGTTTTACTAGAATTTTATTTATTCTTGTCAAAACATGAGGGTTTTAGGTAATTTTGTTTTAAATGATTGATGAATTTCGTTTATTTTAAATCCCCCTTTTGAAGATAATAATTTTCATTCTGGACATCCGGGTATATTTATCCCTTTATCCATTATAATAAATAAAATTAATTTTAGGTTAGCCACATTACAATCCAATTTTCCCTATCCACCCAACTCATAAAGTGAAATTTAATGATATAGGTGAACTTATGTGTGGGGAGAATCTATCTCATGTTGTGCAACCTTATTTGGTGAAACATTTAATGAAGAATTAAATGATTTAGAGATGTTTTTTCAACATAATAAATATTTTCTTGAATGTTGGGAATTTTTGGGACTTTCATTATAAAAGAAGTTATTCATTTCTGGATCTTCCAATGGAGAATAAAATTTGTGCCTTTCTAGAACTTTCAAGAAAAATTACATTTAAGAAGACTAATATTTTTTCTATGAAAATGTTTAATTGTTAGAAAATTCCTTAAGTTTACTTGATTATGGAGATGATTTCTTTACTAAGGTTAGGTATTATTATTCCATAGGTGATTTTATATTAAAATCTTGTAATTTTATTTCAATAAGGGAGAATCCCTCCTCATTTAGACTCAAAAAGTATTAACATATAAATACTAATAACCAGAATCCAGAGAAAAACCATGAAATGTACTCATGATAAACACATTTCCTTGACTAGAATCATGTGTATAAGTGAGAATTTATTAATCATATGGTGAGCCTTGAAATATTTTGGATAAGAAAATACTTTTTGAAAATTTACATTTGTGAGATGAGAGAAAATTCATGTGAGGTAGGTCTCTTGTGAGTAATAGAGGACAATTAAAAATAAAAATATATAATGATCTAAATAAAGAACTTTGTAAAATGGATGTTGTTGAGTCATGAAATCTTTTGATTCCTTGTATGGAATTGGTGTATCTCATGAGCATGTTTTTTGAATTTGCTTTGATTTGATTTTGATGTTGGCGTGTCCAAAAGTCCAAGTTCTATGTGTGTGAAAAATGATAGAGATATTATTTTATTTATTTTTCATATTTTTTCAAAACATTAATCCATTCCAATTAATCTATTTTATCTTATTTGTATCATTTTAATATTTTTGAGTATTTTTGAGCTTAATTTTGAAAATTGGTTAATTCTGGAAATTTAGCAGTATTATGGATCTTCTGTATTTTGGGAATATATCTTATAATTTTATTCCAAATTGAGTGATTCTTTTTTTATGATTTATTTAATAATGGGATTCATTTTTTCTTCTAGTTCTAGATTCAATTCGACACATAATAGCCCATAAAAACAAATAATGTGGAAAAGGTTTGATTGCCAATAGAATAGGACCCACATCAGTTATTTATGTATATTTTAGCCAAAATACATAAATATTTGGTTATTCCAAGTAAATATAAAATAAAAATCAAAGAATAATACTCCCATAAAATTATCTGTAGAAATTATCTCCTTAAGGATGCATTTTCATGCCTAAAAATGGAAGAATTTGAAGTGTCTCCTCAGCCAAAAAAGTGTACTTCATTAAATAAATCATAATTTCCTCTAATGTTTTTCAAATGAATTTTTAATTTACAAGGTATATAGAAATGATCAATTAAAAATTATTTCAATAAGGAACATCAGTAATTTTATGGGTTTCGGTGTTCATAATATAAGAAATATTTCGGTGAAAGGATTCTGGAGGGGAAATTTTATATTCTTCTTTTTTCACTTTACATTCTTTATAGTTTTGTAATGTCTTATTATTAAAACATTTATATGGATTCCATTTAAATTGAAATGTTATTTTATAAGTGATTTGGGAATTATATTTTTTTTCCATTTGTTATTTCTTGATTTCATGCACTTTATGGTATAATATATTTTCACTCTTTTTCATAGTTGGTTTCAATTTATAATAGCAGTTTTTATAATCAAGTACGATCGTATTTGGTTATAAACTATATTTTTGTTATATATTTGGGAAAATGTCATTTTCTCCCTCTATTAGTTTCTGAATAATATATAATGGAATAGATTAGGGATTCATGGTAATGTACTCAGGGATCGTCAATTCGCGTGGTAGGGGTAGTGTATAATCAAGATTATTTGGGGGAAAACAAGACCTGGTCGGGAATTTCATAAGTCAATAGGGTTTGTTAACTAAAACTCTATCAAATATAGGAAAAAGAGTAGATCATGAAGATATTTTGGAATGTTTTACCCTCTATATCAACATTTTAACAAGGTAGTGGTTGGAAGTGATTGTAGAATCTCACTTTAACCATCTTAGTAGAAGTTAATTGCAAAAAATTAGTATTATGATTGCATTACCATTTGAAAAAAAATCCCATCCTGATCACCCAATTCATATTACTATTTTCTATAATTTTATTTTTCAATTTCATATCAATATTTTTCATAATTTTTATCTTATGTTTTGTAACTTTAGTTTTTTCTATATCCAAACATATCAAAAGAAACCTCCACTTCATTCTCTAATTTAAGGTGATATATTTATTGTTGTGATATCTTCTCAAGAAAAAACCTAGGATGACCACTTTACTGCATTTTAACTTAGGAAATTATTGTTTTCTCACACCCCAAAACATGAACATGTCAAATCATGGAACCATTTCTAGAGAGGTGGTGCCAAAAATTTAATTACAACATTTTAAAAACATTTTCTTTTCATTCATTTAGAATAACTAAAAAATTTGTGATTAATTCCAAATAAAATTCATCTTATTTTAATTATATTTCATAGTTTCAAGGATAAATTTTATCTAATTATGAGATGTCAAAATTATAATGGGTAGATAAACTCGCTATTTTGGACAAGAAAATATTGAATTTCTATGTAATTGGTCTCTTGTCTCAATAACTGATGGAAATGGTTATTCAATTGAAAACAAATTGTATAATATTGATGTTCAAGGAAGAAGTTACAATGAATGAGGGATGTAAAACAGAACTATAAAAAGTGGTAGAAAAAGTTTCCTCGCATATTATACAAGTTGAAGAACCCATGGAGGCCCAAATTAAATTAAAGGAAGATTAGTTTGGCCCATCTCAGTTAATGAAGGAAGCGATTTATAGATAAAATTTTCCTACTTAAATACATCTGGGAGATAAAAAAGATCTATATGGCTTCTGGAATGATTGTGAGGAACTAATTGACCCTCATATTATCCATCAACATTCACAAAAGACACCGCCAAAGTTGTTGACATTGAAGAGAATATGGAGAAGCCTAACTACCTATAACTTTCTAGTGAATTTCAACTACAAAAGGAACCACCCACTTAAGAAGAAATTAGAGTGAAAAAAAATCAGTGAGATGATATTTTCATGAAACCATTATCTTAAAATTTTCTTGAAAATGAATTGACTATTACCACCCTTTGTTTTAGATTTTCATATTCAGCCAAAACTTGTGTTACCTTGGTGGATGAGGACGAAAACTAAGTTGTACGTAAATAGAAACATATGGATTTCCCCAAACATGATGATATTTTATTGAAGGATGTTCATTAGGAAATTAAAATGGATTTTCTTGATAAAATGATATGAAATATTATTACATAAAAACATAATAATTTGATATTGATTCTTCATGCTTTAATTTTTTTCAAATAGAATTACACTATGAAATTCCCTTTGATTAATCCATTGATGAAATATACATAGAGAAATCACTGCAGAATAATGAATTTGTGAAAGTGAAAACCAAGAAAGAGTATGAATAATTAATTATCCTACCCCCACTATTCAAGATTTATATTATTGTCTTAGGGGTGTACTTTGTGAACTATATCGATGAAATCCTCAATAAGTAGAAAAAAGTGCATGCTAGAAAGAAGAAAGTTTTGTGGTTCATCACAAAGAAACTACTCCCACCATCAGTTTGAGGGCAACCAAAATTAATTTCCCATATGAAGGTATTAAAACCCTATATACAACTTGGGGGATTAAACGAAGATCTATCCTTATTTTCTCAATCTATTTCTATTTTTATTTTATTTTATTGAATTTTTTATGTTATCTTCTCTAATTTTGTTTGTAGGTTTTTAGAGAGAAACACTTAAGAGCTTAACTAAATGGTTTTTTACAAAATAATAATTTTGTACCTATACATAACACTGAATTGCTTTATTTTTTTCATTTTAATGATTCATTACATGTTAAATCTATTTGATTACATTTCTGACATTGCATCATTTAAGTGTGGGGTAGAGAACCTGTATAGTGTAGGATTTACATTTCTTTTTTGTTTTTTTATTTTGAAAAAAAAATTGTATCTAAAATAATTACCATTTACTATTTTGAGTACCATTTTGATGAGGGAACAAATTTATTTCATGAATCAAATCTTAAATGAATACTGAAAATGACTTTGTTTCCAGTTCAAGAGATTGGGAACATCATGAAAAATACTCTGGTTTTTGAATACTAGACCACATATAACTGTCTTTATATTTGATATCAAATTAGTTTGAGGCTTTTGAACTATTTTTTTATATTATTTTAAATCACCTCACTTGTTGAGAGAACCACAACATAATTTCTTTAACCATAATTTTATTTATTCCTCTCAAAAAATCTGAGTTTGGGGTATTTGTGTTATAAATGATTAAGGCATTTCTTTGGTTTTAAATCCTCTTATTCAAAAGAATCCTTTTCATTATGGGAATCCTTTTAAATTTAATCATGGTATCCATTAGAATCAATGAACTACCTATTATTTTAACCATATTAGAAGATAATATTTCCTATTGAACTTACTCTTGATTTGAAATTGCATGATCTAGTTGAACTTCAGTTTGTGGGGAGGGGGGAATTGCCTTGTGTTCTGATACGTCATTTTGTGAAACTTTGGGTTTTAAATAAAATTCTTAATAGATGCCTCTGATGATGAAAAAACATTATTTTTAATGTAGTTACTTTCTATATCTTTATGATAAATGTAGATTTTTTATTCTAGAGCTTCCAATACAGAAGTAATTTTGTGCCTTTTCTGTATCATTTAAGAAAAAATATGTTTAAGACATCTACCATTTTTTCTACTAAAATGATGAATTGTGTTCAAATTCCTCGATTTTTCATGATTATAGAGATGATTTTATAACAAGGGGAGTGAGGATGATGTCACACGTCAGTTAAAATTATAATCACTCAATTTTTCTTAAATCATTTTGAAGCCCTCATCAAATGGACTCATAATTATTTAACATATAAATTCTACCAACAAGAACACACAAAACAAATTTGAAAATTATTCCCGATAATTCCACATCCTTGAATTATATCTTTTAGAGAAGTATTAATTTATCAATACTATGGTGACACTTTCATTATTTGGGATGACAAAATCATTGCTAAAAATTGTCATTTTTGAGATGAGAGAAAATTAATGTGAGGTAGTTTCCTTTTATGAAAGGGATAAGAAATGAATAAAAACAATTTTGAATGACCTAAATAGAGAACATTTAATAATGGATGTTGATGAGGCATGTTATCTTTTATTTCTTGGTATGGAATTGGTGGATCTCATGAGCTTTTGTTTTGAATTTTCTTTGATTTGATTTTTATGCTGACTTGTCCTGGAGTCCATGGTCTATGTGTACTAGAATTGATAGAGGTAATGTATTCATATATTTTTCATATTTTTTTAAATAATTTATTCAATTAAAATTAATAAATTAGTGTTAATTTTCATTATTTTAATATTTTTGGAAAATTTTGTTCTTGATTGTGATAATTTGTTAATTATGGAAATTTAGCTATTTTATGGATCTTCTATATTTCAAAAATATCTTGTGAAATTTTGATCTAAATTGATTTATTCTTTTTTATGAAATTTTTTCATATGAATAATGTTTTTCTTCAATACCTAGAACCAATTTTAATCACAATGGACAAGAAAAATAAATTATATGGAAAAGTATTGATGGAAGACAGAATGGACCCCCACATCATTAATTGAAGCATATCTCAAACAATTATCTCTAAATTAGTTGATTAAAAATGGATATATGTGATAGCTCTAAAGATCAAATTCCCATAACATTTCATGGAGAATTTATCTCATTAATATTATCTTTTCATGCTCCCAAATTGAGGACTTGGAAGAGTATCCTCATCTAGAAATAATTTACATCAGTAATTTATTCATCAATTCTTATAAATTGCTTCAAATGAATTTAAATTATGAGGGTTTATATCCATATTCATTTCAATCTAATTTTATTATGGAACCATCATAAATTTTTGGGGTTTGGTGCGTATAATCGAAGAAATATTTCATTAAAATGATTCTAGAGGAGATATTTTTGGTTCTTTTTTTCCATCATTCATTTTATTTTATTTTTGTAATGTTTTCTTCTTTCCCCTTCATCATGGATACCATTCACATGAATGGGTATTAATCTAAGTGATTTTGGAGGGATCAGTTTCCATTTTTTAATCTTATTATTTATGCACTACATGGTATAAAATATTTTCTCTCTTTGGAAATGTGAGCTTCATTTTCTAATAGCTTGTTTTATAATTAAGTATTATCATATTTGTATTTAATTTCTTTTGTTGTTATTGAATTGGTTAAATATCATTTTATCCCTCCATTGGGAAATGATCTATATACTATGGAATATTTAAGCTATTAGTGGTGAAGTACTCAGTGATCGTCAATATGTGTGGGAGGGGTAGTCGATATTCATGATTGTTTGGGATAAACAAGACCCGGTTAGGAAATTCCTATGTCAATTAAGGTTATTCACCACAAATCTTTAACACATATGATAGAGAGTGAATCTACCTCAGATCTTGGAACAGTTTATAGTCACTATCACTATTTGACCAAGGTAGTGAGAGGAAGTGATTGTGGAATCTCAGTTTATTTGGATTAGTAGAAGAGAATTGGATAAATTTGAACTATGGTAGCATTACAATTGGAAACATGATCTCGAACTGATCACCCAATTAATATTATTATTTTCGATCACATTCTTTGTCAATTTTATTTCAATATTTTTCTTATTTGATATACTTGTTTACAATAGTTTTTTCAAAATCAAACAATATCAAAAACAACCTACACATCTATTTCTAATTTAATGTGACAACTAGAATGTTCTGCACTCCTCTCTAGAGAAAACCTATTTGGAACACATCAATTTATTTTCACTTAGTAAATAATATTTTTTCCACACCTCATGATAGGCACGTGTCATAAAATTAATGTATTAAATTAGATTTTGATTTTATTTATACAATATTTTATGCACATAAAATTTTAAGGGTAAATGATGTTTTTTTATAAACAATGTTTATGTCTTGAAAATTACTTTTTGTTTTTTATATTTTTTTATTTTAAACAACTTTTAATATATTTAATCCAAATTTTATTTTTCAGTTAAATTGTACTTATAGTTTATATTTTATATGATTAAAATTTTATTTGAATGAAACGTAATAATGTTTTTAGTATATGAGTTTGATATACTATAAATTATAAAGTATATAAACAATATAAATTAAATTTGAATAATTATATAAAAATATGAAAAATAATTGAAAATAAAAATAATTTGTAAAAAAACGTTGATGAAAAATAATTTCAATGGAACACAACACTGTGGGTTCAAAACATAACATTTGTATACATAAATATTTTTTTGGAAAATGTTTATTGATTCAATTAAAAAAGTATTAATTTTTTTAACATTCATTTATTTTTCATTTATTTTTTTTCAATAATTGATTTAAATTCAATATTGATTTTAGTAATAAAAAATTATATGCATATAATTTTTTTGATTTATACGTGATTTTTTATAATCCATAATGTTTTTATCATGTTAATTATTATTGGTTTGTTATATTTATCAAATTATTTTTATTTTAAACTATTTTTAATAATTTTAATCCATGGTTGATATTTTATTTATATTTTTCTTATACGTTATATTTTATAGGCTTCAAATGTCACCTATATGAAACTTAAAATGTTTCATGGAGGTGAATTTGAAAGATTATAAATTTTATTTCATCAACCATTCTCACAAAATTCTTTTTATTTTCATCTATTTATTATAAAATTAATCCATGATTTATGTTTCATTTAGATTGCTCTTATAGATTATATTTCATTTTCTTTTAAAGTCACATACTTGAGAAATTATTACCATTCTAGTAGATGACTTTGGAAGCCAATAAAATATAAACTCTATTTATAATATAAATGAAACATAAAACATGGATTAAATATATAATAAATAGTTGAAAAAAAGATAATAAACCAAAAAAACACATGAAATAAACATTATTCACTAAAAACTGGACAATTACACTTCAAAAAAATTATGTACATAAAATATCGTATAAATAAAACCTATATGAAAATTTAAAAAATGGATTTGTAAATAAAAAATAATTGAAGATAAAATGATTTTAAAAAAATATTAAACAAAATTTAAATTGGGAAAAAATATTTCTCGTAAATAAATATATTTGAAAAAATGTTTTGTTTTTACTACGCTATTATACAACATTTTCAATAATTATTATTAATTTTAAATAATTCCATAATAAATGAAAATAAAAAAGTCATAATTTGTAAATTCAAAATTAATAATGTAACAATAATTAATATATTATTTATATGATGTCACAACAATTAATATATTATTTAAAAGTAGAAATATTTAATAATAATAATATTATTTACCACATTATCACCAGCGTTATGAATAATATTATAAGCTATAAATATAATAAGCATAAAATAATTTAAATGAAAAAATATATATATTAAATAATAAATAATAATATTGATATTATTATTATTAAAAGATCTATTTATAACGTAATTAATATTGATTGGATTATTAATTATTTCTAATTATTTTTATATATCTAATTAAATATATTATTAATTTCAATATTTATATTCATTTTCAAAATTTAATAATAATAATAATATTATTATTATGATTATTATTTTATTAATGAAGTAATTTTTAAAAAATAATATTAGTTATAGTTTTAACATCATTATTGAAATTACTTGTAATCATTATTATGTATTTATTAATCACCATTTATTATATTTTTTAGTAATAAATATTTTTTTTAAATATGTTATGAATAATAATTTATAAGAAGTTAGGTGTTGGTAGAATTAATATATTATTCATTAAATGGTATAAAATTGGTGTCTGAATCCCACATCAATAATGTTGAAAAGATGTCAAGTATATCACGTTTATAAAAGGAGAGGTTCATTGAGATGTTACATAATATATTTGAAATACTTAATTTAATGTAACACACAATATAAAAATAGTTAAATACTATTTTATTTTTTTTTTACTTTTTTTATTATATATATATATATATATTAGGTGATTTGGGGTACAATTAAGATCAATAAAACACACACACCACACCATAGACCCTAAAGGAAGGCCATATCTCACGCAGTGGATAGCCCACCCATCTGGAGTTATTTATTTTTAGTACATAGCTTGTAAGTCTATTGGACCTGAAACCCATTACATTACTAACCTGAATGACCCATAGGTCCACCATCCTTCCTTTTCTGGCCCAAAGGCCCAAACTAGACACCGAAACTCCTCCATTTCATGCCAGCACAACCGTTACTGTGTCCATTGAAGCCGAAACTGCTATCAGTGGGGACCATCTATTCTTTTCTTCATCCTCTCACAAAATGTATCCTTATACCGATTCACCCTATCATCACCCTAGAAAAAAAATCAGTTACCACCAAATTTTTTCGAGCGTTGATCCCACCTATACATCACCTAACAACCTCCCACCCTTTTTCACGTCGTCATCCTCTTTCTGAACTTATCCCATCATCTGTCCACCCCATCATCACCCTAGATGATTTCCATAGACCACGAAACACCATAGAGTATAGATCACACCTGTCATCATCTTCTATTAGCCTATTGACTGAGGACATCACACCAACATTACATGAGTCCACACCAAGACTTTTCCTTCCACTAAATGGTGAAATTCTAAATGCCCGAAATATTGGGGTTCTAGCCGGACATGTTCCAAGGATTTGGTTTAGGTTTATAGAATTCGTTTTACCACTAGATCAGATACCAAATGAAATTTATAAATATATATTTACACACAATACAAAATAAAACATAAAATAATTTTTTCAAAAAAAAAATGAAGGGATAGCGCTATGTAAGTGAGATCATTTGGAATATTATTTCTTGAGAAGGTGTTGTCTCAGACATCACCCACCATTCACCAAAAAACCATCCTGAACATAACAATATATTGGTAAATATTTCACTAATTTACACAAATTCCTAATTTCTTTTTAAAAGTATATTATTTTAGAAAAGTTTTTTTTTCAGATGATGGGGAGATCTAAAGTCTTCGTGTGGGGAGGGACGATTTGGATTCAGCTTCAATGGCCAACCATGGAGCTGGTAATGGAAGAATAGTAATCAACTAGATAGTGCGGGGAAAGGTTGGTCGGCCACAACCAGCATGGAATGAGAGCAATGGCCACTCTCCACCGCAGTTTTGAGATAAATAATGGGCAAGGTTCAACATTTTCTCCCCTTGTATTTCAGTAATAAAAGAAGGTTGGGAATACAAATGGGCATACGCCCCTTGATTTGAGATAGGTGGGTCAAGATGCGTGTGACCACCCTATTATATAAATAATTAATTATATATAAATATAATAGATTATTATTATTTTTGTTATTATTATTAGTAGATCATGTACATATAACATAAAACTATGCGAGGAAGAACATTGTAGTAAATCACAGACCATCAGTCATGACCCCGCAACCTACACCTCACCTCTCAAACCGTTATCAACCCACCACCAATGGTGGATCTTAGTAATATTATCATTTATATATATTTGTTTTGGTGTGATGGTGTATCAATATTTCACATTTGATGCCCCGTCTATAGCATCGAGACATATATGCTGAGATAATAAATTTATGACCAATATTGGGCATCTAAATTCGACTCTGGACATGAGGTATAGATCCTTACATTTGAAATATCATGTGTTTGATAAAATGAAATATTAATTTTTCATATGTTTCACCATCATCATAAATTAATAGAATATTCTGAGTATTTTTCAATGTATATCTCAATAATAAAATTTATTTCAATGTTAGGGGTTTCATTTGTGATGAGATTGGGCTATTTAGAAATTAACCTTGTTCGAGTGATGTAATAGTTTTGTTTAGTCCTCGTATTGTCTTATATACATTTTGGTAGCTCGAAAGGACACACATATAAGTGTAGTACATGATTAGAATCCCTTCTTCCCAGCACCCATTTGTTAGATCTGGTGCACACAATTTGGATTATAGGATGGATATTTAGATGTATGTTCCTTTCATATATTAGTTGAGAATAGTCCACATCATTGACTATTAGTGTCAAGAGTGGAAACATCATAACCTTATCAATGTCTTGTTACATTACATTTCTGTTTGCAATGATTATGGGTGATAATGATATAGAGATGGGTTTTGTGCATTCCCTTTTTTTTCTTGTATGTGCGGGGGAGGAATTGTTTCCCTATTTTGATTATTGGTCAAGTGATGGTTTTAGTGACAGTATGACCGAAATGTATTAGATATCCACAGTCAATAAATCCCCTTTGGTCTGGTTGACATCCTTGATGAGTCATGATACCCCTTGGTTTTGATACTCGGATGAGTGATACGATGGTGGTGGTTTTTGACTTGCATGGATTGGGGATTAGGCGTTTTCCGATAATAGTGTGCATGGCCTTTGAGTACACTATTGGTATACTGCATTCTTAAAGCCAGATTGAGAAATGAGGAACCACATAATTTTTTTATAACTTTCCCTTGAGTTTCATAGGATTCAAGACCTTATTGGGTCCTCTCCGAATTTATGCATGGTGATTTCCCACTTATGAATGGTATAATGAAAAAGTCACCCATTGGTGTGGTTAGTGGACCCTCAAACATCCTCTCTTTCCTAATTGCGAAGAATCCCCACTCTGATCAGAATATGATCTCCTAACTTTGAGAATGAGGTGTTCATATAGGCCTAATGCTGTAAGGAATTCTTGGTAATATGTTTTCACCGGTGAGTTCAGTTGTTCTCCTTGTATGAATGGTGAGTGATAACTCATTCTTATGAAAAGTGGCTAATGGTTCCCCTTTTTATGGGATCATCCAAACTCATTATTTGTGGTTCGGTGTGATGTTTTTAACTGTGGTTCCCTAATATGGACCAATGTTGTCAGATCATCTATATCATGGAAGATCAAATAGTTTTACCCTTATGAAACATCATGTATCTTTTATGGACAGAAAATAAGTTGTTTTCCCATTTGGATTATGTGTAGAGAGGCGTTTTCCACTATGGCATAGGAATTTCTTATAGAGTCCTCAATATATGGAATAAGAAATCATTTGGGGTTATCCTTGGTTTATTTCAATGAGATCATGATGGGGTCATAGTGGGAATTGAAACTGAAGCTTCATGATTGGTCAGTTCTTTTACCTTTGATTTAGTTAGGTTGTTTCATGGTTATACCTTTGGTTTCATGATGAATTGAAACCCTGATGCCATTTTGGGGGTTTCCTATTTAGTATATTGGTACTCACGTCTGTAGGGGCCTTTATCCCACACTTGTTGTATCTCTATAAACAGTTCATAGGTCGATAGTGATATTTGTGGGTGTGGATCTGGTGGAGCTGGAGATCAATAGGGTCAGTGGATTTGTAGTTTTAAGTGTTTGATTTGGGTTATCTTTTCAAGGTGATACCTTATTCTCAGTCTGTCTAGGTCAATGATTTGAGAGTATTATTATTGAGTCAATAATTTATTCCTTATTAATTTTCTATTCCTTGATTTTTTGGGGAGATTTTTTAGTCAATAAGGTTTCCTTATGACATTACCATTCCTTCTTGTTTTTAAATTCACAAACACCATATCTCATGGAAAGTCTCTTTTTACCTTGTGTTTTACTTCTATAAATAAAAATTTTATTCCCCAAGGAAATTTACCCTGACCTTGTTTTCATTGTTCATATCATAATTTTTCTATGTATGAAATTTGGTTTGAAACCAAAACCTCGAAATCCTATAATTACCTAGATATGAATTATTCTGTTTTAGAATCCAAATTCTGGTTACAAAATATTCTGGGTTATGATACTAAATTCTGATTACGAATTCTTGTTACGAACTCTTCTGAGTTCTGACTCCGAATTCTGATTACAAATTCTGGTTACGAACTCTTCTAAGTTCAGACTCCCAATTCTGATTAAGAATTCTGGATAAAAACTCTTCTGATTCCAGACTCCGATTTCTCGGAATTCATACTCTGGATTCTTATTAGTTTTTACACTGAATTCTCATGAAATCTGACTACGAACTTGGTAATTTCATGTTCCATAATCATGTAAATCTAGATTCCAAATTTTCTTGAAGTTCATACTCCTAATTTCTATAGAGTTCCGATTCCAAATTCCTAGAAAACAGAATATGAATATCCTTGTATTATATACTCCAAATTAAATTTTGGTTAGACTCTAGACTTTCATTTCCTTACATTTTGAATACTGGATTTTAGTCATGTAACCACATTTTTTTCTTACAATTGTTTTGTTATAAAATAATGTCGTGCTTTAAGTTACTCACTTACCATTTTTTAAGTGACATGTGTACTTGTCCCTCCGAAAATCAAGGAAAATTATGACTGTTGGAGGAGGGAGCTAACCATTGAATCCGTGACTATAAATAGGAGCTAATTTGAAAGAGCTCAGAACTTTTGGACAACTGTGGATATAATGTGATTTATAGAGAGAGATACTCTCATGCCTAGTGCATACTAAACATTTGGTTCAGATTTGCTTTATGCGACTCCGATTGTTGTTGTGTACAATCGAGGGCTTCCGGGGATAGGAAGATTGAGGTTCCGACTACCTTGAAGTTGAGGGCTTCCTTTCTAGGGAAGATAGAGGTGTTGAATACCTTGATGTTGAGGGCCTGCAGGGATAGTAAGACAGACTTCGATCTTCATATCGAGGGATTACCCTTGTTTGGGTAAGGTAGACTTCCTTGAAAGTATAAATCAAGGGACCTTTATCCAAGGTTGTTGGATACAATTCTCTTTGTGTTAAAATATTTACTACTTGCTACTTGTTTGATTACATGTTTTCCACTGCATTTGTATTGTTGAGGAAAGTATAACTATCTTAAAATTTCTTATACATGTACTCTATTTTATTTAGATTCAATACACTTTAAGGTAGAATCTTCATCTTTTTAAACCTTCATTAAGTTTTATTTCTGGAATCACTTTTCTAGAATTGATTTATTGGAATCATATTTCCTGAATCAAGCAAGTGTTTAAAACATAGAGGTTTTTTAATTACCTTGTTTAACCTTGTTAAACATAACCATCTTTAAAAGTTCCAAAGGAATTCATTAAAAGAATACAATACACCCCCCTCTTATATTTTCAGCATCATTAGATACTCCATACAATATCTCTATTATTATGATCCTACATTTGGTATTATAGAGTATATCATACTCACATACCATCTCACCAATTGGTATTAGAGGAGGGGACCATGAATCCTGAACCATTCCAAAATTTGTTTTCAGAATTTTTGGTTCAATCTGAATTAATGTCATGATTAATTTCAGAAGATAATTCATCTCATTATTTCCAGAATCAGTTTTCGGACTCATAATGTATGGATTCATTTTTTCATAGAGATACACTTGTTCTATATTTTCCTTGCTCAGTAATACTTTATTTATTTACAAACCATTATAACTAACAAGTTTTTGTGGAAGGATTTTTTTTCTATAAGATGGTAGGAATCAATGGTGGTTCCATAGAAAATATCAATCAAACTAGACCACCTATTTTTGCTAGAAATGATTACAAATATAGGACAGATCACATGAAGACATTCATTATCAATCCTGGTAGTGATAATTTTTTTATGCTTACTAGTGGATATAAAATCCCTAAAAAAAGATAGTACCTTAACCAATCAAAAAAAGTATGAATATCAACTGAAATTTAAGGTACACAATACTTTGCTTTTCTCCATGACTAGAAATTTATATAGCCTAATTTCATCTTGTGAATCAAAAAATTTTATGTGAAAAAAACATAAAGTTACTCACATTGGAACTTACAATGTAATTGAAACTAGAAGAGCTATGTTGAGAGCTGAATATCATGGCATTCATACTCCTTATGGAGAACTCATATGTAAGGTGAAACAAAGGTTCCCGACTATTGTGAATAGTTTAAAATCCATGGGTGAGAAAGGATTAGATGATGAATCTCTTGTTGATAAGATCATAGACATCATGCCAAATGATTGGGAATCCAAGAGAACTACTATAGATGAGAACAAAAAGGTTACACAGATTTCCTTAGATGGACTGCTTGGAACTCTTCATCAGCATGAGACTAGAATGAAGAGAGTTGCTGATATTGTAAAGAAGAAGAATGAGAATGGCAGTGTTTCTTTTACTACTACTTCAAAACATATGAAAGAAAAGACTCCTAAAAGATCTAATAGATCCAAATCTAATAAGATTGTTATACAATCTGAATCAAGTGGAAGTGAGTCCTTAGAGAATTAATTAGAAAATATTACTCGAAGAATGAACAAGATAGCTGGACAGAGGAACTTTCAAGCTAGATATAAGAAGAAAGAAAGGAAAGATAAGAAAGATTCATAAGTTACATGTTATGAATGCAAGTGATCTGGACAAATAAGATATGATTGTCTTATTATCATAAGAAAAGATAGAAACGAAAGGCATTCAGAGAGAAATAGAAAGTAGTATTATAAGGATAAAGCTGAGAAAGTCGTAAAAGCTAATGACACCTAGAGTGTCATCGGTGGTGACTCTTCTGTTGAATCATCGGATTATGAATCTTCTGGACAGAAGAATCTTGGTCTAATATCCAGAGTACCTATTGAAAATAATTTTTTAATGGCTAAGGTACACAATGATGAATCAATGACCAATGTTTCTTTAAAAGAAAATTATAGTAATGATAAATATTATAACTCTTCGGGTGAAGAATCTTATTTTGATGAATATAATACTTTACATTACTTTGAAGAAGTTTCTAGGTTTGCTAATCATCATTTGATTGAGAATTCAAAACTCATAAAAATACTTGATAAGGAAAAATGTAGGAATACTATTCATTTTAAGGAAATATCATATATTTCTAAAGATCTTGATAATAAAAATGTTGATTTTGAAAACACTTCAAAAAATCTTGAGTAAATAAATTCTAAGAAGAATAAACTTTCTAAATATCTAGAAAAAATAATTTCTAAGAAAAATGTTTTCGATCCTAGCTCTAGTCCGAAATAAAACGTTTTAGAAGACAATAACAGGGTTATCAAACTCAAATCCAAAATTTTTTCCATGTGGAAGTGCTTTTCAAGCATTAACTTAGGTAAGGAAATTTTTTATAAAATGTATTCTCAAATACGATCTCTATGGAATAGTTTTGGTTTTAGTTATACTGATTCTAAAATGATTTTTAGTAATAATTATTTTGTTCCTCGAAGTGCTCCATTCTGTACTAAGGGTCAGTGTGGTGGACACTAGGAAACAAATTGTTCCTTAAAAAAACCCAGTATTTAGGATTTCATAAAGTCTATTTTTCTAAAATGATGTGGGTGCCTAAAATTTCTCATTCTAAGATTTCCGGATCCAAGAAGGTTTGGATTCTGAAAACAAAACTTTCTCTTATTTTCACGAAAATAGAAAAAGTACCAACATCAATACTTGGTAAATGGATACTATATGTTCCTTGAATATGATTGGTAACAAAACTATTTTCAAAAGATTATGATGACTAAAGGAGGAAAATAACATTCGGAGGTAATGATCAAGGAGATATTATTGGTATAAGTAACATCGTTCTTATTGGAAAGACATTGATTTCAAATGTTTTAATTGTTAAGTGTCACAAGAACAACCTTATTATAATAAACCAATTATGTGATTAAGGTTACCTTATGAATTTTAGGAATGATAAGTTCTTAGTAGACAATTCCAAGGAAGATTTTATTCTTTTTACCCATAGGAAAGAAAATGTTTACACTCTAAACATAGAAGACCTTAAGAGCCAAGATCTACCTTGCCTTAGTGAAATAGAGGATCATTATTGGTTGTGGCATAGAATATTAAGACACTATAACCATAGGAATATATGAAAACTTTCTATGATAAGATTAGTTAAGGATCTACTGGATTTTAGATTTGATTCTAAAAAAAGTTTGTGCCATTGTCAATATGGAAAGCAACATAAATCAAGTTTAAAATCGGTTGGTGAAGTCTCAACTACAGATGCATTACAGTTATTGCATATCGATCTCCTTGGTCCTACAAAAACTAGAATAATTAAGGGAAATTATTATGTATTTGTCTTGGTTGATGATTACACTATATTTACCTGGGTCTATTTTCTAGCAAAAAAGTTTGAATATTTTTCTTATTTCAAAAGTTTTTGAGCCCAAGTTAAAAATGAGAAAAATATTCCATTGAAAACTATTCATAGTGATCGTAGTGGAGAATTTCAAAATTCATATTTTGAAACTTTTTGTAGTAGAAAAGGCATTAATAAAAACTTCTCAACACCAAGAACACCTCAACAGAATGGTGTTGTTGAAATAAGAAATAGAATTTTTCATGAGATAACGTGAACCATGAAGATTGAATATTCTATCGCTGAAAGTTTTTGGGCTGAAGCTACAATTACTTCTTGTAATACTATAAATTTAGTTTTTATTAGAAATTTTTTTAATAAAACTATTTATGAGTTATGGAATGGTAGAAAACCTAGACTTTACTACTTTCTGTTTTTTAGTTTCAAGGTATTCATTCTGAATACTAAAGATAATCTACATAATTTTTCACCAAAATCTGATGAAGGAATTTTATTAGGATACTCCACAACTTCTAAGGATTATAGTGTTTAAAAAAATACTTGTATTGTTGGAGAGACAGTACATGTGAAATTCGATGAAACTGATCCATTTGTTTTAAAACAACCCCAACCTACATCCTCAAATGTGTTTTTGAAAACTGATTATCAAAATTTGATAGAAGATTGTTCTGATAAGGAAAATTTCCAAGAAGATACTTCTAAAATGTTTACCTCGGAATATTTCTTACCCTATGTTGATGAACATGTTTTACAAAACCCAAATCAGTTGATTCTAATTAATCACCCCAGTGATAATATCATTGGAGATGTGAATCAACCTATTAATACTAGAAGTTCTTTAAGAAATGAAGTAGAACATCTACCATTCCATTCCCAATTAGAACCAAAAAGCACTAATGAATTCTCAGGTGATTATGGTTGGATTGAGGATGTGCAAGATGAACAGAATGAATTCGAAAGGAATAATGTCTGGACATTAGATGAATGACCTAAAGAAACATTTGTTATCTGAGTAAAATGGGTCTTCAAAAATAAGTGTCATGAAAATGGAATTATTTTTATAAATAAAGATAAATTAGTTGCTAAAGGCTATAATGAAGAAGAAGGAATAGACTATGAAGAAACCTATTCACCAGAAGCTAAACTCGAATCTATTCGTATCCTACTTGCCATTGCAACATTCTTCAATTTTAAACTTTTTCAAATAGATGTGAAATGTTCTTTCTTTAATGGTTATGTACAAGAGGATGTTTTTGTTGAATGACCTACTAGTTTTGAAGACACAAAATATCTTGATCATGTTTTTAGACATACCAAAGCTTTTTATGGACTTAATAAAGCCCCTCGAGCCCGGTATGATAGAAATACATGATTTTTCCTTAAAAATAACTATGTTAAGGGAAATAACGCTCGAACCCTTTTTATAAAGAAATATAAGAAAAAAGTTTTCATTGTTCAAATTTATGTTACTGACATTATATTTGGATCAAATCAGAAATCTTTAACTGATTATTTTGCAGATCTAATGAAATCTGGGTTTGAAATGAGTATGATGTGTGAGTTAACATTTTTCCATGGATTTCAATTCTCTGAAAAACAAGAAGGAATCTCTATATCCCAACATAAGTATTTTAAGTATCTTCTTAAAAATATTGGATATCAAACACTAAGAGTATAAGTACTTCCATTGGTACCTCAAATACACTTGATCTTGATGAAGCTGGGAAAAAAGTAGATCAAACATCTTTTAGAGTTATCATAGGAAGTCTACTTTACATGAAAACCAGTATTACAGACATAATGCTTTCAGTATGATTATGTGCAAGATATCAATCGAATTCTATGGAATCTCATTTAAAGGCAGTAGATAGAATCTTTCGCTACTTAAAGGGAACCATGGATTTAGGACTATTTTATACTTCTAGAAATGTTTTTGTTTTAAAAAAATTAGGATGCTGACAATGGTGGATATAGAATGGATATATAAAGTACATCTGGTACATTTCATTTCATAGGAGATTCATTAGTATCTTGGTCTTGCAAGAAGCAACACTCAATAGCACCTTCCACTGCTAAAGCTGAATATGTAGAAACTAGAAGTTGCTGTGCTCAAGTGTTGTTGTTGCAACACACACTCACAGAATATGGTATGGGTTTTACCCAAACACAAATTTTGTGTGATAATACAAGATCCATTTACCTTATTAAAAAACCATGCACATCACTCTTATTCAAAGCACATAGACATTAGGCATCACTTTCGTAGGTATCACACACAAAAAAGAGATATCATTCTTGATTTTATCGGAACGCAAGATCAACTTACTGATATTTTCAAAAATATTTATCATCTTATAGATTTGATCAAATTAAACAGATGTTAGGAATGATAACCATAAGGTAATCTTCCTCATTAACTTCATGTTGAACCAATCTCCTTACAGTAATAATCTTCCTTTCGTAGGGGGAGTACATTTGTTTGATTGTTTTCAAAATTCTTTATAATGAGGTTTTTAAAGTATTGTAATAAACATTTTTGTAGTTAGTCTTGTTTTTCATATTTCTCATAATTGTTTTTTTATATTTTCTATAATGATGTTTTTCATATTTTTCGTAATAATTTTTTTTATATTTTTCATAATGTAGTTTTTCATATATTTTATAATGATGTATTTCATATTTTTCGTAATGATGTTTTTTATATTTTTTGTAATGAAGTTTTTAATATTTTTTGTAATGATGTTTTTCAAATTTTTTGTAATCATGATTTTCATATTTTTCGTAATGAAGTTTTTCATATATTTCATAATAAATTTTTTCGTACTTAAAACTTTCGTTATAATGTTTTTCATACTTGAAATTTTCATAATGTAGTTTTTTTTTGTACTTGAAATTTTCATAATGAAGTTTTTTCATACTTGAGATTTTCATAATGAATATTTTTCTAATGAAGATCTGTGTACTCATTTCATCATACTAAAGTTTTTTTTCGGAATCTAAAGTTTTTCATGAATAATTTCCCTCAACACGAATAATTCTCCCGATAATCTGAATGGTATGATTCTTTCTTGAGTTTTCATAATCACCTTTTTAGTTTCTGGTAGTTTATTTTGATTTTAAAATTTCTCGGATTCTAGTTTCAATAAATCAGAATGTTTTATTTTAAAAACCTCAAAATATTGGATCCTAAAAAAATTTCTTGTGGCTATCATTTCAACCATCAGATCTGATCAGACGAATTCTCAACCATTGGATTGAGACAGGATGTTCAACCGTGGCATCAACACCTATATAAATGGGACCCCCGATGGATGTCCCACATCAGTTTTCAAGCATTTGCGTGTCGAATATCTTCCCCTATTCAAAATCCCATTCTTGATTATTCTAATGTTTCTCAATTTCAAATTTCTGGTGAAATTCCTTATCAAGATATGTCTTCTGTCAAATCGATTGCGGAGTGGAAAATATAAAGGGAGAGGTTGGTACATCTGAACGTCTATAAAATGTATGAATCTATTATTTCAAAAACTATCAAGATTAATGGATGGTAGAGTGTATCCATATCAAAGATACGAGCTCACAATGTTGTTTATCCAGATCTACTCATTGAATTTTATGAATCCATTTTCTTTTTCAAGGAAGATAGCAGAGAAAAGTATTCCTTCAAAAGTTATGGTAAAACTTATGCACTTTCTTATACAAAGGCTACTAGCTTGGTAGGGTTATCTTATGAAGGTGAATCTGAGTTTCGTTCCCACAAATTATCGGATATGCAAGGAATATTTTTAAAGGTGAAGTCTTTGGAGTGTCTTGGACTTTCAGATGTCAAGATCCCAAAGATTGCACACTTGCCTACCAACAATAGGATACTTGAGTTATGGGTTCATGGTTTTATCATACTGAGAAATGGTGAAACTGAAAAATTGAAGAAAAGTGAAATGTATATCTTGGTTTTTTGTTAAATCTAAGGAATATCAATCTGATGAATCATATTCTCATTACCTTAGAGAATATCAAGAATTGGAATTTCAGAGCACAGATAATCATGTATCTTGCCCCACTCTCCAAGTTGATTGTTCGATGTCTTTAGTCCTTCAAGATTCCTTGCAGTTCTAGGCCGAGGAATTGAAAAGTTATGTTAGTAAGTGATGACACTTTGAAAAGAATGAATGTTTGCTTTTCTAAACACTCCATAATGTTTTATTGTCTACCAGTGGAAGAAGCAGAAGTCGTTCTAGAAATTGACGAAGAGGCTGAACCGTCAACAAAGGATGAAAAGAAAATAAAATTGAAGGAAGTAGAAGATCAAGGTGAACCCTCTAAATATAATGAATCTCAAACCCCAACTCCTAATCCCAATAAGAAGAAATCCTATCTAGATGAAGTGGTTTCCAAATAAAGGGAGGATAAATAGAATCAGAAGGTAAGAGATCCACAGTTCGACGTGGATCCTGCAGAGGCCAAGGCTCTAAAAGAGGAGACTCTTGTGGTGATTAAGAAGAATTAAAAAGAGAATAAGGTTATGAAGAAATTTTCTAAGACTGATATTTTTCAATCCATTCTGAGGGACATTGAAATAGTATCGGAGAACATTCCCGTATAGAAAACATTCTTAGTAGAACCATTACTTGAGACTTCGGGAAAGATATTTTTCAGTCCAGAAAAAGCCCAAGAGAAGCTTTTTGAAGAAGAAGGTTGTTGAAGAAAATATAGTTGAAGAAAAATGAGAACAAGAAGATGAAAGTATTGATGATACATCTGATCTGATAAATAATGTTAAAGACATTCATGAGAAGGAAAGTGCTTCCGAAAAATTGTTAATCTGGACTTCTCAACCTGGATCAACGAAACATGCTACCCCTAGAATTGATGAGAAGGATGAAGAGGAAGTGAACAAATTATCTGAGGAAGAGAATTATAATCATCACTTCATTCATCTAGAGGATATTGATGTAGGATCCGAGAAAGAAAAAATTGATGAAGATAAAATTTTTCAGTTATCTGAAATCGAGCATGAGTCTCTAGATGAGGAAACTGTTCCGAGAACCGAAAAATGAAAAAAGGGTGTTGTTGACACACCAACCAAAATTTCTTGAAAGAAGAAGCAAGCTAGTGGATTTCTAAGAGGAAGCTGCTTGAGTTAGAAGAAGAACCATCACCATGAAAAATGTTAGATTCGGAATCATCAGCTCTGGGACATGATTTTGTCATTCAATCTCTGAAGAAGATTGTTGAAACCATTCTGATCATTCCATCCATTGAATATTGATGTCTGATGATTCATCATAGCATGAATCATAAATCAGATTCGGTATCCATGGTGATGGATAGGTGCGTAATGATTGAGGCTGATCACAAGAACTTCCTTATCAACTATGAATCCCACATAAAATCTTATAGGAAAATGGTCAGCTGGTGAAAGAATATCGTTGAAGATTTGAGAGAGATTGATGACTTTCAAGGTGATGTTAATGAAATTATTGATACTCAAGACAACAAAATCTACTATCTCACAAATAGCTTTGAGAAAAATATAACTCTTGAGTAGAATAGTCAGATTCATGATTTCAAAGATCAAAATGGGAAGTTGAATTATGTTGTCCAAAGTTGGAAAATAGAAAGGGATATCCAGATCAAGATTGAAGAGAATCTAGTGAAGCGAGATAACCTATTGAAGGATCAGGAATAGACACTGAAGTCTCAGGATGATATGATCAATGCCTTGGATAAGCATGAAGAGTAAGATTACAAGGAGCTAAAGAAGCTTAAAACCATAGTAATGAATTTGATACACAAGGAAAAGGAAGGAAAATAGATCAATCCAATCTTTTGTTGAATTGTTTTTCTCTTGTACAAATTCTACCAATCTTAATGAAATTGTGGATTCATGTTTTTTATTGGATTCTTGGACAAATATTTCAGGTACCATAATCTATTTTCCATTCCCTAAATTTTATTTTGAAAATCACAAAGGGGGAGATAGGAAAAAATAATTTTAAATAAACAATAAATATCTCTAAGGGGGATTTTATCAAAGGGGGAGTTCTCATTACAAAGATTTCCATCTCAATAAAAATGAAAAATCTCATTCTAGAAATCTAGAATATGATCCTTAGTTTTCCAAATCCTAAGGAAGAGTTAGTCATATTCATATTTTCCAATGTAAAAAGGGAGATATGCTTTATTTCAATGTCTAGAAATATTTTTCTAAGTCCTTATATTATTTTTCATAAGGATGTTGGTGCTTTCCAAAAAGGGGGAGATTGTTGATTCAATAAGGTTTTCCTTATGAATTTTCCATTCCATAATTCTTGAGGGAGATTTTTTAGTCAATAAGGTTTCCTTATGTCTTTACCATTCCTTCAGGTTTTGAAAATCAAAAACACTTTATCTTATGGAAAATATCTTTTTACCCAGTGTTTTACTTCTATAAATAAAAATTCTCTTCCCCAAAAAAATTTACCCATACCATGTTTTCATTGTTCATATCATAATTTTTCTAAGTATAAAATTTTGTTTGAAACCAAAACCTATGTATCCTATAATTACCTAAATATGAAGCATTCTTTTTTAGAATCTGAATTCTGGTTACGAACGCTTCGGAGTTCTGACAACGAATTTTGATTACGAATTCTGGTTATGAACTCTGAGTTCTGACTCCAAATTCTGATTACGAATTCTGGATACGAACTCTTCTGAGTTCTGACTCTGAAATCCGATTATGAATTATGGCTACGAACTCTTCTATGTTCTGACTCGGCATTTTATGAATTCAGACTCTGAAATCTTATGAGTTTTGACTCCAAATTCTTGTGAACTCTGACTCCAAAATATGTAAGTTCAGGTTCTGAAATCTTGTGAGTCCAGATTTAGAATTTACTTGAAATTCAGACTCTAGAATTCTATAGAGTTCACATTACAAATTCCTAGAAAACAGAATCTTAATATGCTTGTATTATAGACTCAAAATTCAATTTTGGTTAGACTCTGAACTTTCATTTGCTTATATTACAAATATTGGATTTTATTCACGTAACCATATTTTTTCTTACACTTGTTTTGTTATAAAACAATGGCATGATTTAAATTACACACTAAATATTGTTTGAGTTACACGTGTATAGGTCCCTCTGAAATTCAAGGAAAAATTTGACCGTTGGACGAGGGAGCTGACTGTTGAAGCCATGCCTATAAATATGAGCTCATTTGAAAGTGCTCAGAACTTTTGGACAACTTTTGACCTGAAGTGATATATAGAGAGAGATACTCTCATTCTTATTTTATACTGAACTTATGGTTCAGATTTTCTTTATGTGACTCGGATTGTTGTTGTGTACAATGAGGGCTTCCGGGGATAGGAATACAGAGGTGCCGACTACCTTGAAGTTGAGGGCATGGGGGGATAGCAAGATAGAATCTGATCTTCGTATTAAGGAATTACCTTAGTGTGGGTAAGATAGACTTTCTTGAATGAATAAATCAAGGGACCATTATCTAAGGTTGTTGGATACCCTTCTCATTGGTTTAAAAGATATAAAACTTGTTCCTTGCTTTGTTACAAGTTTTCCGCTACTTTTGTATTGTGGTGGAATGTATAACTATCTTATAATTCCTTAAACTTCTACTCTGGTTTAGTTAGATTATTTACACTTTAATGTAGAATCTTCTTCTTTGTAAACATTCATTAAGTTTCATTTTTGGAATCACTTTTTTGTAATTTCTTTCTCGGAATCATATTTATTGAATCATGCAAGTGTTTAGAACTTAGAGGTTTTGTGAATTACCTTGTTTAACCTTGTTAAACATAACCATCTTTAATAGTTACAAAGGAATTTTTTAAAAGTATAAAATTCACCCCCCCTCTTGTATTTTTATGATCATTAGATACTCTATACAATATCTTTGTTATTTAGATCCTAAATATGGTATTATAGAGTATATCATACTCACATAACATCTCAATAATTTTTCCTTGTATATTATCCCATCTTTTGAACTAGCATTTATAATGTATGTCTTTAGGATGTAAAATGATTTTCTTGAATTTTAATTTTCATTTATCTATGTATTTCTATATAGATAAAATTTAATGGTTGGTTAGTGATGAATGTATGTATAGGTTTTACAGGATAAAGCCTCACATAAGTGATATATGCCTTATTGGTGCTAATCCGCAACCTCTGGCCTATATGAGGTGGTCTTGGGGTGGAAAATTGGAGTGTAGAATGATAACTTGTAGCCTATCCTCGTATTTAATAGAATATAATGAGTGCATGAAACACTTGATTTAAAAGGTTAGATTGGAAGGATAACTCATTTACATATCTATTATACCTTACTAACATGTATTCTCCAATATCAAAAATGAAAATACAATATAGAATCCATTATGTCCTATTCATTTCCAATGTCCATGGAAGACACTATAACACATAAAAAAATAATATCCAATGAATAAAAACATCTAGTAAGGTATTTGTGATTTTTTACCTTTTAATGATAATAACTCTCTATAAGAAGATGGATCAATAGTTATATACATGTACACCTTCTACAATATCTTCAAAACAATATTTTTATTCTTGAAACTCTCACAAAATTTTTAGTGATTCAATCTTTCAATCTTTGTATAATTAATCACACGAGTTTCTTCTTCTCTAATTGATCTTAAAATTAAAAACATTTTTCTTCATGATTCAATGTTGTATCAAATTCCCTAACAAGTATTAGATCTCAACAACTTCATCTAATACATATAAATATTTAAAAATATTGTGTGCATTATTTTTCATTTATTTCATTTCCAAAATTCTTCATTATTATCTCATTTTAAATTCCATTTAAATATTTATTTTAAATAAACACAGCCTATACCCTATTCAATATATTTTAAAAATAGTTTAAATTACGTTTGGATCAAGTGATCTTCATTTATAGTATGATAATACCGTACTCCATGCATCTCAATGTACACACAACATTATCATCTTAAATACCTTAAGGAGATGTTTATTTATTTTTTTAAAAAACATTAATACTCACAACTCACTTATTCTTGAATCTCGCTTATTTTTTAAATAATTGGTTTTTCATTAATAATTTCATGTGGTATCCAAAAAAATTATCTACAATATAAACTCACATTCTCTCCTCCATGCATTCATACATCTCAGAATGATCATGGATTAATTATCATGAATGATTAGCTTGCATTTGGGTATGATGTTTCAATGATAGAATGAGGTTCGAATGAATTGGATGATTCCACAACCCATTTAACATTTGATCTTACATTCATGAAATTTAAAAATCATGCATGTGAATTTATCTGAAGGTTAGTCATGCTTTAATCACTCTTATATTACATTGAATGGTTTGTCTTCATTATGGGCGACATCATGGATCAGTTTCCTCTGTCCATGCATGGCATATGATTTAATATCTAATGCAACGTATGCTTCGAAATCACCTTTATATCAGGAAATAGAGATAGAAATATTTAATAAGGATAGTAAATTAGTATTATCTGGTGTATGTGGAATGTGTAATTCCCATGCATTGATCTAGTGACGAACATTCAAGGGTTTCAGTGTGGTAGATGATGATAGTAGTGTGACTAAACAGTCCACATAAACATATAAAAAATCGCATTCTTTATCCATACTTTTACTAATGGGGGAAATGTATTATAGTGCCATTTCCCACATTGAATATTTATTCAGTTGAGGTATGCTTAATTATATTCTCCATTACATAGATCTCTCGATCAGGAACTATGTTCGGAACCTAGATACACCCACACCCACAAAATGAATGTGTGATGCCACACCCTTCTGTGGTACCCCAAGCACTAGTTTATGCACCATGTGTCTATACACTATGCTTCTTGTGTGATCTCCATGGGATTTATGCACCTTATATACCTCTTGGTAGGATTATCCATCACTATACTCAACTACCACCTTGGATTAGTAGAGGTTGAACATGTTTCCCACTGAATTATTGGTTGTATGGGGTCCCTTTGGCATGCAAAGTAGCCATAATTGTTTTCCAAAAATTAATATCTACATGTTCGATGCCTCCATATAAAAAATAAAAAATAGACCTTCAAATAATTATTCTCTCTTTTTGAATTCCTAATGGAAAATATAATTTTTAGGGACATTAATAAATTCTTCATAATTCGTAAACCATGGTACAAAAATTATGTCTATTCACAAATTACAATTCACATATGTGTTTGATCATTAAGATTGGTTCAATAATAAACATAGTTATAAAGGGGAATTTGTCAATAATGACATCTAATTTCATTAAATGACTCCATAATAATTATTCAATAATCATCACTTCACCAAAAACATATTCACTTTTTGAAGAAAAAAATTAACATTTTGGCTCAATAATCACTCCCTTTGTATTTTGTTGTCAATATCTCCTCACATTATAAAAATAAATGTGTGTGCTCAAATATTTTCTCACCCTTATAGAAAATAATAATAATATGATAATTTAGGGTCTACTAATTTTCCAAAAACCTTTTTTCCTCCCTTACATGATTTTATATTGAAAAATTATTAGAGAGTAATTATATCACATAAAGTTTTTCAAATAAACATTAGTTAATTATCTATATATCTATGTGGTCTAACCCGGTATAGAAAACAAGAGAGATATAACAACATTTGCCTATGTTTTTTTTAAAATTATCTCACATGGTACCATGCTCATAATTTATCAATTCGCAAATAATGGAATACTAAGACCATAATTTATGATCCTTTACACACTTTAACATACACATCATAATGTTTAGGGGCACAAGAATATATCATTAATTATCTCATTATTTCATCAGCCAACACACCCCATAAATTATTAGAATTATAGAATTTGAGTAGGGGTAAAATGTGTGATTTCCATACCTAATTTATCATATAATACTTCCTTCAAGGTATTCACTTATATTCTTCATCATGTCAGGTTTTTTGAAATGAAAATCCATGAAATAACAGAACATCATTTTTGTCGAGAAGTGATAGCCACAACATCCACCGTTAATTCCCTAAATGTTACCTCAAAAATCATTAAATAATGTAGAATAATGAGTATCCATGTTCTGATTATATAATACACACCTAGGTTAAGCACCTCTTCTCAAAAATTATTTATTTTTATATCTAGACTCATCATTAGTGATTATTTATTTTTTAGATACCAAGGTAGATTCTTCTTATGATGCTAGAATTTTCACCCTAAAATTTTCATCTCAGATGGGTAGAAATTATTTAAAATGTTTTGATTTATTCTCAATTTTCCCATATCTTTCAAATTCCTTATGAACTTTTAGTCTCGTTTTCTAACATAAAATCATTTTGATTATTTTATTTTCCCAGTAATGTTATATTATACCAAAATGAATGATATTTTTTACCATACCTTGAAAAATACCGGTAATAACCTCTAAGCTATTATCTTATATATTGGTTCTATTGTTGTCCAAAATTTATTGTCATTATCCTACAACAGAAGAAGTCTTCATTTTTTCTAAGAGGACATGGTTTCATTTGAAGATTCATCTCTTCCACTACTGCAAAGACTACCTATTAATTTGAACCTAATTAGTCTAATCCATAGTTGTGGGAATTAATTATCTATATTCTAATTGGCTTGGTACACTTTTACCTTATTTCTCTCTAACATAATAATATTATCCCTTGGCCTCAACAAATGTACTGAAATATTATTTGGACATGTTTGATACCGTTTTTTCTACAACACAAATATATTTTGTTTGAATCAACTCTTGTTATTTAATATTAAACATCTCTTAAAGATCACATATTATCTTATCTTTTAAATTAATATTTAATTTGTGATTATTAATCTCAATTACAAATGTCTCCTTCTTATTGTTTAGTTCTTCTTTTTATCCATCAAAATGTACTATTTCATTTTCATAAAACCAATTCTTTTAAACAGTGAATTTTTTGTTTTATTTATTAATAAATTCCTTTATATTTGTATTATTATAAATAAAATTTTCTAAAATACCCTTATGTTGTCATTCAATTTCTATTCTTTCTTCACTTTTTTCATCACTACTAGGTGAATCAGATCCTTTCTCACCATGATCATATAGATTAAATTCATTATCTAAATCACTCTATGAATCATTATTCACTTTCATGCTAATAAAACATCAATATCTTTAGGTATTTTACTTCTTCTTATTATCTTTTATATTCTTTTGGATTCTCTTATAATCTAAATCATATTCTTCAACATATGTTTTTGGGAATTATTTCCCAGTGTGACTGATATCATCACAATTATAACATCTAAATAATTTATTAAATATTCGTTTCTATTTTCACTTCTTGATTTTTTAGAGATGATATATAATCTTGTTGAATTCCTCTCCATTTTCCTCAATGTATGAGATACCTAATTAAGACAAACCTTCTTCTTATTTAATTTTTACTTTTATCAAAGCCTCATAGGCTATCTAATATTCAACTTTCTCATTGATGTTTGGAGCCTTTCTAATTTCATATACAATGATTACATTATATAGATCACAAACATTCATATATTCTCTATATTCTAGGACTAATATTTTTGGTTCAAAACGCCCTCGAAAAACAGCAAATTATTTTTTATCAATAATAAAATCATCAAGATTCTCACTAAAAACCTGATATTTCCCATAATATCATTAACTCATCTTAAATAATAATTACTATTTTCATTATCATCTATTTTTATGTCTTCAAATATTATCCACCATACCTATATCTGGAATTACTTGTCTTTGATGTTTCTTTTATAACTACTTCTCAAATTATCTCAGATTTATTTAATAGTTTTATAAATCACAAATGTTGTGAAATGTTTTTCTAACAATGGCATTAAAATATCTTTTTGTTCCTTTCACTTAATATCTTCATTCCTCTTATCACCATGATTCATAGCATAATCCTCGACAATGGGTTGAAAACCCACTGTAGGAACATCTCTGATTTGAAGGGAAAGTGAAAAGAGGTAAGGTTACACTATGTTCATCTATGTGTGGTAATTTGTGTCATCTAAAAAAAGAACTCCTTAAATATTAAAATAATTTAAATTATCTATTCTCAATTTCCTCTTTATATCATTATAGGGAACCTCCATTGATTCTAATTATTGAGTGCAAGGACTAGCTATGTTCTGCTAAGGTTGGGGGTGAATCAGTGATAGACACATTTGTTGAATTATTTTTTTATTCATTGTCTTTATATTGATATGGTTATAAATCCACTAAAAGGTAGTTCAATGTTTCACCTAATATGTAGATAAATATAATGAGATCCCAATGCAGAAGTTTTATAATGTTTAACTAAAATGCCTACTCAATTTCACGTTGGTTATACCCCAAACATGGATTCTCCACTATCTCCAAAAAAATATTCTATAATAAAAAATAGACTATTCCCTCCGGGATTCTATATTCATCTAGGAGAAACAAAAAAACATCTGAAATTGATATCCAATAATGAAAGTATTCTAGTAAGCTCTTGGAGAAATTTTCACTTCTAGATGTAAATAAATCACCATGATTGGATTGATCAGCAGGTCTGCACATATCCACCTTCTTAAATATCTTCAAAAAATTATTATTGGTCTTGAGACTCTTAACAAATTGTGGTTGATTCAAAAATTTAATCATTGAATACTCAGGAACCCATGTTGCTTCTTCTTCATTAGATCTGAACTTAAAACTCTATATTTCTTCTTCATATAATTTTCTATCAAATTTTCTCTGATGTATTAGTAATCAAAATCTTTATTAACAACTTGTAAATATATAAAAAATATTACCACATAATATCTCATTCATTTCATTTAAAAAATCCCTTTTATTTTCACAAATTAAATTAAATTTATATAATTATTTTAAATATTCCAACTCACAACCATCTTCAGTATTTTTTTAAATTAATTTCACATAATTGTAGTCCATTAGATCTTTATTTGTGACATGAGAAAACCACATACCATGCATATGTTAATACAAGTGACTTTAACATCATAAATTTCTAAATAATATGAGTGTTTATTTTTTTCAACTATAATTCAATAATCAAAACTCACCTATGCACACATCTCATTTATTTTTCTATATTCACATATATTATTTTTTTCATTCAACATTTCATCTGGCCTTCACCTTTTTCTTCTGCAACATAACATCTTGATGTCTTTTTCTTGTATTCATACTCAATATAATGAGAATGCAATAATTCTAATGCATGGAAAACAAGAATTCATGAATGAAGCATAAATGGAAGAATGGGGTTCAAATGAATTAGATGATGTCATGTAACTTCTTTTATTCTATATTACATAAATTTCAGTGTAACAATAAGAACGTGAATTTAGATCGGTCTTACTCTTGTATTTATCCTTCTTCTATTTCTTTCAATGGTTTTACTTCATTACAAACAACATCACATCTCATGTTATTCGATTCATGCAAGGAAGATGCATGAATATCATATACTACATGAGATTTGGAATCACCTTGATCTCAAGAGTTTGATGTATCCATATATAATTTGGATTCACATTTGGTTTGATCTAGTGGATAAATACTATGAAATACCAGTCCCATGAACTAGTGATAGTCAAGAGAGGGTTTCAGTGAGGTAGATGATGATCAAAGTAAAAATGGATAGTCTGTATAAATAAAGATAACACCACATATTTTATACATACCTTTAATTATTGGTGAACAATGTAGTTGTAACACACCAAGATTCCACATTTTGATTCTATTTGAATAATACAACAGCTTGTGTTCTACGCAACTTTGAGATCTAGCACACCATGACTAATCAAACTAGGCATTTAACAAGAAGTAATGAATAGTAATACCCACTATTAAAATTTTATAAATTTTATTTTTTGATACGGAATTTAAAAATTAGCTTATGATGAATTATTATTATTTTTATAAAAACATTCAATTTTTTATGAATTGTGAAGAACACAGTGTTATTGTTTAAAAACCGAATTTTTATTTAAATAATTATTTTTAAATTCAAATTTATTTTAATGTAAATATATATATATATATAATACATATATTAATATAATTTAATTCATCGGAGTCATTTTTTAATGAGACTATATATATAAAATTTTATTGAACTTTTAACGACTTTTATCCACCTTATAGGCACATTTTCAAATCCTTTAAAATGTAATTTTACTGCTTCTAGGAATTGAATATCAAAAATCCAAGAGACGTGGTTGACACCATGAAGTAAACTTTGGTTCAATAGGAGGAAAATTATTTTTGGTGAAATGTAATTTTTTAATTTTATTTACCACGGTTAAAAGTAAATAGGATAATTAAAGGTAAAAATGATATAATAATTACTCCAACACTTCTCCAAATTCTGTTGGAAAATTTTATTTCTACCAAAATCAACCTTATTAATGAAATAATATTTTCTTGATCCACTTAGATTAGATGAGGACTTTTATTATTTTTTATTTAAAGAAGTGTTAATTCTGTTAAATTCAAATTTTATTAACTATGAAATTTTTTATATTGGGTTATACATAACATAAATTTGACTATATATATTAAATATAAATATAAAATGATTTCCTACATCGTGTTATTTTATTTATAATTTTTATAAATTAAACAATTAAATTTATTTATGACACAATGATGATTTCTTAATTAACTTATTAATGAAATATTAAAATAATTGATATTATAAATACTAAAATACATGTAAATTGAAACTTTTGATGACATCCACGAATTTTCTAGGTGAATATTACATGTTATGTTTTATTCAATATATGTTTTCTAGGTAATAAAGTATTTATAATTTCACAATAACCAAATACTAAATAGTCTCAAAATTGACATAAAAGGGTTTTCAGAACAAGAACTATTTTATTAAATGACATAATACTCTTAAAAATCTAAAATGTCCAAAGGACATATATAAGGTTATATATGTCATTAATGAACAACATGAGGTTCTATTGGATTTTTATAGTTTTTTTATTTACCATGTAATATAAAAATACATGTAGACATTGTAAAAGTTAATCTACTTAACTAAGAGTTAAATATAAAATAAAATGTTAATATAGTTTCCTAAACATGTATAAAACCTATTGATTGAGTTTATTTCAACCCATACCCACATTATACTCAAAATAAATCCATTTGGAGCTATTCAAAATTGGAAATAATTTTAGAATAAAATAATATTCCAAGATTTTCATAAAGTGCCATCCCCTCTCTTATAAAAGGGTACATCCCCTTATCTCAAGTTCACACCTCCAATTCAATTTTTCTCACCCAAACCCTACTCAAATATCCTCTAAAGAACCCTAAATTCATCCTAGAAGCATTAAATCAATAAACAGACCAATTAAAGGATCCATTTTGTTTGAATCAAAATGATGCACTTGAAGAAGAGGTAATTATTTCATCACCTCTATCAAAGTTCTTGTCGGCTTCCACTTCTCTTTCATTGTTGTTTCCATAAAAAAAATTCCAAGTCCTGCTATATACTGTGATTTTATTATAAATATATTATAACCATATTCATTATTCTATCCATCCTATGGATGATAAAGTCACTATATGTGCGTACGTACGGCTTACCATCTCCACGTCGTGCTGTAGTTTGTTATTTAAAACTTTATTATTTGGATGGGTATAATAATTAATATAGATGATGTAAATAATAAATATAATATGTTAATGATTCTGTATATATAATATACCATCCAAATTACATATGAAATTTACCATCAATATAATGATTTTGTCTCTCATGCGTACGTATGGTTTACCGTCTCCACGACGCGATGAGATTTTGTTCCCCATCGTAACCATTCATGAATAATTTTCATTTTATGATTAAAAATAATGTTTATGAAATTAATATAATAATTTATAATAACATAATATCATTCTAGATATGAATAAAATTTATCTTATCACTAACAAACATGACAAACATAACAAAACATATAAAGGAAAATGAATCAATTAACACCTAAAACAAGGATACTACTAAAATATTTTTTACAATTCAATATTAAAGGATCATATATGATATCACACTTATGTATGTGTTTTTTATAATTTAATAACAATTAGTTAACTATTATAAAGAAGTTTAATTTACCCTTGACTAAGTAAAAGTACAATGAAAGGGTTAAATTTCACAATCTCTTTACTATTTGAGGTTGTTTATACGTATATATCTACTAGGTCATCTTTATAATCCACATCTATGTTTCTTAAAAATATATTACAATGATATTTTTAATATTTCTTAGACTGTGGGTTAATGTAATCTATACCTTTTCTTCTTTTATAAAATGATTTTAAAGGAATATTTCTATCAGTTTTCAAAGAAGGAACTTTATGACATTTTCGAAAAATTAATGAAAGAATGTTTTTATCTTATATAGCGAGTGAAGGAATTTACCTCCATTATGACACCTTTAAAGATTACCCTCTAGTCTAATAAGAATATTTTCAAAATAAATGTTTTATTTCATTTTAAATTATTTCAATGTAGAAAAAAATATTTCACTCAAATAGTTTTTTGATTGATTTCATCTATGTCAAAATACTTTGATAGATTTTACACTTGTTTGATGTTGATTCATTAGGATAAAATCTTCCATATTGTATTGAGGGTTTTTTGAAATGTTTGACTATGGATGTTATATATTTATACAATTCATGGTTTATGGTTTATTTATTATCATTTCGTATGTTAGTTTCAATACGAATGTTTATGTCATGTTTCAAAATTTTCATACGAGGAATGCATTGGATGTAGTAAGTAACATGCGAGGTCTTTTATAGCCCCTAAATTCATAGGTAGGTCTTATGAAGAAAATTTGTGTCTTTCTAAAAGGCCTTGATAAAATTTCTATTTGAAGTATTCGAACGAGGCCATGACTATGTGGTTATGATGTCTAGAATTATGTATTCCATCATTATGAAACTAGCTATTGATATTACATGTAATTATTAGACAATAAAAATATCCAGGTAAATAACTTAATGGAATTATTTGTTTTATATATTTTATTTTAGAAAATTTTATGTTCAAAATTCATGTTTTTTCGTCTTATACATTGCCTCAAATTTTTATGCTTATTTATGATAGTATTTTCTATATTATTATCCTTATTGATATTCTATGATCACCCCATTTATTATGATTTATTTTCCCAGGATGCGAAGAAGTATATTATGATTTACTTGTAGAAATAAGGAAAGGAATATGAGTGTGTTCCAAGGGAAAACAATGTTTTAGTTTTTCCATTTCATAATGTAATGTAAATCTTATGTATGTTGTTATTACTTCCAAGGCTAGTAAATTTATCGGTCATTCAGGACATGATCTCTTAGGATAATTCCAATGTTATGTACCAATGCACTAACTTTGGGTAACTGGGGTCAGGGAATTATTGTTGGTATTAGTGTAATTTTAGTACAATCATTGTAAACTATATTTAGAAAAACTCTGATTTGAGAACATTACCCAAAGATATACTTTGAGGATTAGTGTAGAAAAACATCGAAATTTTTTAGTAATGTAGATATTATATGTCTTTTACAAGAAATATATCCATTTCTGGATGCTACAAGTGGACATGGTTCTGGAACAGATGTACCAAGGAGTGAGAACTCTGACAAGGAGTTTGATGCTTTACCTGAGGTATCCTGGTACACGACAACATGCCTTACTCTGCACCAGGTTTGACACTCTTGGGGGATATATTTAGGATAATTTACATTTTATTTACAAACAATTATAAAGGATTTATGAGTAATTACATCCCCAATGAAAACATTCTTTATTATTATGGATTATATGCATAAATTTTTCAATTAATGTTATGTATTTTTCAAGTCTGTAATTATGAATTGTGATTCAGAAACTAATCTAAAATATTCCATTGTTTAGAAATGGTTCCTAGTAGAAGCAATAGAAACGGTATCCATGAACGTAATCAATGTAGGTATTTCCCACTTTCTCAAGGTAATTATAGTGTTTATGGTGATGCAACTGGTGTAGAACAGCTTATAACCATATAGGCATAACTCACTCATGTTATGAATAATAACCTTACTCGTATGGAGCACCCTGATCCACAACATGGGGGATCAATGTAAGAACCCTTCCTGATGAAGATACCACCAACATTAAATGGGACTAAAAATCCATTTGTAACTGAGAAATGGATAAGTCCCCTAGGGAAAATATTTCATTCTTTGGGGAGTAGCGAAAGGGAAAAAGTTGTCATGGTAGTTTATCGCCTTATAGGAGATACAAATCAATGGTGGTCATTAGTTCAAAACACAATGGAGTATGAATATGTATAAAATATGGAATGGAATGAGTTTAAAGAACTTTTATTAGAAAACTGCTTTCCTTGTGAAAATCTAGATGATATGGAAAAGAAATTTTTCAGTCTGAGGATAAAGAATGATGAGAATGTCACAAAGTATGAGGGTAACTTTACGAGGATAGAAAGTCATGTTGCAGATTATATATATAACCCAAGAAGTAATATTGATTGATTATTTTATGGGTTAAAACCATTTCTCTGTCAATCATTATTCTCACAATCCTTCTCATCGTACAATGATATAGTCTCATATTCTATCATGATAGAAAAATAATTCTCTCAGTCTTATGAATTTAAAAATTACAAGAGAAGAAGAGATCTACTGAAAACTATAAAAAAATAAGTGGAAGAAGGGAAATATTTACTTTCTACCCAATAATAAATTTTGGAAGAAACACCCAGGTACACGCCTTATGGGGATTGGAGTTTGTTACAAGTGTGTAGAAAAAGTACACCAAGCTCATGATTGCAACAGAAATAAATAATCCATCAATGTGAAAGGCTATAATTGTAGAGAAATTGGGAAATATGAAAACGAATGTCCATGCCAAGGAAAATTACCTAATAAAGGGCGAAGGGAGAATGGCCTAGCTTTTTTGATCACTACTATTGATGTTGAATATCTTAATGACTTGGTAGTTGGTACTTTAATCATTTTTTCAAAATTAACCAATGCTTTATTTGATTATAGATCATTGTATTCTTTCAAATCATCCCAGTTTTCCAAGAAAATTAGATATTTCCAATTTTACTTAACAATGGAGTTATCAATCAAAACTCAAAATGGAAGTATCATACCAACTATGTTTTTTCAATAATTTACTGTTATGGAATAAAAATGTGATTTATCTTCTAATCTTATAGTCATAACCATGATTGAATTTTATATAATCCTCAGTGTGGATTTGATTTTGTACTATGATGAGAAACTTTTTGTAATAAGAACAAGGTTTCAATTTTTAATGATGATAAAGAATGCATTATCTTTACAGTTGAAATTTCACCATCTGATTCTCATCTAGATCCACCCATAGTAGCTCTATTTAATTCAATTATTGGGGAGGAATGGAGTGGAATAACTATGGGTGAGGAAGGGATTGTTCAAATAGAGGATGTACCTATTGTTGATGAATATGTTGATGTGTTTCCATAAGATTTAACTAGACATCCTCTAGAACTAGAAATTGAGTTTTCCGTTGACTTAAGTTTTGGGTTCAAGGCCCATATCTAACACCCCTTATGGAATGGACCCAATGGAATTAGTGGATCTAAATATAAAACTAGATTAATTTTGGAATAAAAGATTAATTCTATCTAGTGCTTCTCTATGGGGATCCCTTGTTCTTTTTGTTAAGAAGAATGATGGATCAATGAGGTAGTTCATTGACTACAGGTAGATCAAATCTATAATAATAATGAAAAATTATCCCCTACCTCGCATTGATGAATTATTTGATCATCTTAATTGAGCTCAAAAAAATTTCAATTATTGAACTTTGATTTGAATACTATCAGTTGTGTCTGATGAAGGTAGACATTCCAAATACATCATTTGGAACCAGGTATAGGCATTATAAGTTTTCAGTAATGCCTTTTGGAATGACTAATACACCCTCTGTTTTCATGGATATAAGGAATATAGTTTTCAAGATATATCTTGATGACTTTATAGTGGTATTTATTGATGATATCTCGGTATACTCCAAAAACTAAGAAGATCATGAAAATCTATGATGCACTATTATGAATAATCTTAGAAGAAATGAATTATATGGGAAGTTTAGAAACTGTGATATATGGGTTCAAGAGATTTATTTTCTTGTCCATATTGTCTCCAAGGATGGAATCTCAATTGATCCTTCAAAGATAAGGGCAATCAAATATTGACCATCATCAACGTCTATAACTGAGGTACACAATTTTCTTGGTTCAACAGGTTATTATCGGCATTTCATCATGAATTTTTTCTGATTGGCTAACCCATTAACCAAGATCACACATAATGGGGTTTAATTTGTCTATAAAAAATAGTGTTATGAACGTTTTTGAATAATTTAAGAGAATAATAGTCAATGCCCCTATCTTGACCCTACCATCAGAGAATGATGGGTTTGTTATTTATAGTGATGCTTCAAAGAAAATACAAGGTTGTGTCCTTATACATAATGATAGTGTTATTGCCTATGCATCACTGTAGATATAAATTCATGAAAAAAACTATCCCACTCATTATCTTGATTTATCAGCTGTAATATTTGCTCTGAAGATATAGAGACACTATCTCTATGGTGAAAAATGTGAGATATATACTGATCAGAAGAGTTTGAAGTATATTTTCTCACAGAAAGAACTCAACATGTGGAAAAGGTGATGGCCTGAACCACTCAACGATTTTGATTTTATAATACACTACCACCCAAGGAAGGAAAATAATGTGGCAGATGCTTTGAGAAGAAATAATCATGTAGTTCCGAACAAGATGAGAGTTTAAAGGGATCCTATGTTCATGGATCTATTAAATATGGATATGGGAATAATCATGGAATGTGAATCATCAAAACTTTTTTAGATTATTTCCAAACCGTATTATCTAGAAAGGATAAAAAGTTCTTATACCGATGATGTGGAGTTTCAAAAAGAAAATTAATGCTATAAATGATGGGAGATTTATGGAATTATTTTATGAAGATTGAATTTTAAAATTTGGGAAAAGGATTTGTGTTCTTGATATACCATCTCTAAAAAGGGAATTTTTGGATGATGCCAATAACTTAAATTTCCCTATACACTCTAGTAGCACTATGATGTATATATATTTGAAGGAACATTTTTTGTGGGACAACATGAAGAGGGATATTTCTAATTATCTGTCATGATGTATGGTTTTTTAACAGGTGAAGGTTTGAAGAAAACATCCTAGAAGAGTCATGCAACCTCTTCCCATACTTAAGTGGAAATGGGATGATATTATGATGGGATTTTTCATGGCGCTACAAAAGACTCCTAGAAGGAATGATGCAATATCCTTCATTGTTGATCATCTTAACAAGTCAACACAGTTTCTTGATATATGTGAAATTTTACCACATGAACGTTTAGAAAGACTATAAATTAATGAAGTTGTAAGACTTCATGGTCTACCCATATCGATTGTTTCTGATCATGATCCTCATTTTACATAAAGGTTTTGAAAAAGTATTCAGAATTCCCTGGATACTGAACTTCATTTGAGCACTGCCTTCCACGCTCAAAATGATGAACAATTAGAACAGACTATTCCAACCGTAAAAGACATGTTGAGATCTTTCTCACATAACTTTCAGGGTATGTGGGATCAGTATTTACCTCTGGTAGAATTTTCCTATAACAATAGCTTTCATTCAAGTTTTCATATGGAACCATATGAAGTGTTGTAAAGAAATAGATGTTGCACACCAACTTGTTGGGGTGATGTTGGTGAAAGAAAACTCATAGGTCCAGAGCATACTGAGGAAACAATGAAAAAGGTGAAGATTGTTCAAACCCACATCAAAGTAGATCAATTTAGGAAAAATATCTATACTGATAACCGAAGGAAGGATTTGGAATTTCATGTAGGAGATCATGTTTTCATGAAGGTATCTCTAGGGAAGGGTGTTATACATTTCATTAAGAAGGGTAAATTAAGTCTCAAGTACATCAAACCTTTCAAAATTCTAGAACGAATTGGAGATGTAGCTTACCATATGGCAATGCCTCGAAGTCTCTATGAAGTTGATGATGTGTTCAACATATCACTCTTTAGAAAATACACGCCTGTCCTAACGCATGTACTCACATATGATGAAATATAACTATTACATGGCCATTCTTATTGTGAAGATCCTATCAAGATTCTTGAAACCAGAAAACATGTGTCGAGAAACTGTACGACTTGTCTGGTAAAACGTCCATCGAGAAACAATAAAATGGAAGAGGCATCAAGGGAACCTGAGGAACTTATGTATAAGAACCACCCAAATCGTTTTATATAGTAATATTATAGAAATTTCAAGGATGAAATTATTTGAATTAGTAAAGATTTTAACAACACATGCTTTCACAGTAAGTTTCTGTTTAACAATATAATAGCTTGTGTTGTACGCAAATTTGAGTTCTAGCACACCATGAAAAAAACAAGATGTTTATAAAGCAGTTATGAATAATAATACCCACTTTTTGAAATTTTATAAATTTTTTTTTGATTTAGAATATAAATATTAATTTATGGTGATTTAATTGTTTTTTAATTAAAACATTCAATATATGATGAATAGTGAAAAACACTTTCTCTTATTGTTTAAAAAACAACTTTTTATTTAAACATTTATTTTTAAATTTAAATTTATTTTAATGAAAAAATAGATATATAATACTTATATTAATACAATGTAATTCATTGGATTCATTTTATAAAAAAAATATATATATAAAATTTTACATAACATTAAATGTCTATTACCAACCTTTTAGGAACATTTACAAATCTACATAAAACAGAATTTTAACTCTTCTGTGAATTTGATTTCAAAAATCTGAGACACATGGTTGACATAAGTATGTAAAATGTTATTCAATATGAGGGAAATAATTTTTAGTGAATAGTAACTTTTGAATGTTATTTACCATTGTTAAAAGTAAATAGGGAAAATAAAGGTAAAAATGAAATTATAATTACCTCAACACATGTCTTAATTCTATTAGATAAGTGTATTTTGACCATAATCAACCATAGGAATAAAATATGATCCTTTTGATTCACTTTTATTAGATAAGGACATTTGTTATATTTAATTTATAATAGAGTTAAATGTGCTAAATTCAAATTATAATAACCAAGTAATATTTAATATAGGGTTATACATAAGATAAATTTGACAATAAATATTCATTAAAAAGATATAAATATTTCCTACATCATAGAATTTTATCAATAATTTATAGACATTAAATAATTAAATTTATTGTTAACACAATGATGATGAAGTAATTATACTAGTGCAGAAGACGTTATTTACGTCGGTTAATTTCCATTTTTTATGTCGGTTTTTAGGTGATGTTAATACGGATGACGTTATAAATATTGTTTTCTACGTCAATTATTTAAAAACTAATCTAAAAAACCTAACATCATTGTGTTTATCATGTCGGTTAATTAATAACCGACATGTAAAAACCAGGGGGAGGGTTTTTCACATTAGTTATTATATAACCATAGTGATAAACTGGAGGGGGGGGGGGGTTATCACATCGGTTATTATATAACCGATGTAATAAACTAGTGCATAGGATGTTTATCACATCGGTTATATAATAACCGATGTGCTAAACTAGTCTGGGGGGGTTTATCACGTCGGTTTATAAATAACTGACATGATAAACCATTTCCCAGGCCTTTTATCATGCCAGTTATATAATTAACAACGTGATAAACCATTTCCAATGCCTTTTATCACATCAGTTATTAAATAACCGACGTGATAAACCCTTCATGATACCTTTATCACGTCGGTTATAAAATAACCAACCTGGAAGACCAAATTTTTTTATAAAAATCGAATGCAGTCCTCTGATCTCCCTAGAAACAACCAGAAACCAAATCAAGAATTCTTACCACCAAAAAAGAAGTATATCAAAACTAGAACCAAAGAAAAATTAAGCATTTACATTGATAACATTTAAAACATACCCCACTAGATATCCCCCCACTACCCCCTGAGCAACACCCCCTCACCCCACTAGATAGCCCCCACCACACCCCTAGACTACCCCCAACCCCCTGGACAACCCCAAAACCCCGGGACAACCCCCCCAGACCTCATCTATACCCCACACACCGTAAACAACACTCCCACACCGCTGGACAGCCCTCCCACCCCCCAACCTCACTGGATAGCCCCCACCACACCCCGGGATTTCTCCCCCCCACCCTCATGTATACCCCACCCCCTGGACATCACTCCCACACACCTGGACAGCCCTCCCACATTAACACCCTGAGATTTTATGAAAAATATTCTTTTAATTTCATTTATTTCTTGTGTTGTATGCTACACCAATATTACCTTGCGCTATACGCAACATCGTATTAGCTTGCAGTATACACAACACTATTCTTGGATCGTGTTACACACAATTTTGATAATAGTTATTCTATGCAACATTGAATATATATATATATATTCAATGTATAACTGAAATATGGTTGGATTCTGTTATACGAAACAACTAAATATTCTTTCACAACACGCAACCCTGACTTGGCTTGCATTACACGCAATCGCGACCTTCCTCGATAGCGTGTGTTGTACGCAATACCGAGTTTTACTAAACAACGATATATTATTATAATATTGTTATGAACTAGCCGTTATGAATATTATTAACTAAATTTTGAATTTTATAACATTATTATTCATCTTACACATTTTCTAGAACATGGTATAAGAACAAAATAAATTTTTCGGGTAAAATAAGTATTTTTAAAAAAATGCAGTTTTGCCGCCTTTTGATGGCGCACCCACATTAAATCTAGTTTTTGACATTTTTATAAGTTCAATTTGACAAAATAAAATTCTTCTTTGGAATCCAGAAATAATAATTTTCTTTGGATTAATTTTTTCGTATTATTCTGGTAACATTCATATTTTGATGAATAGTAAAAACACGCTATATTTTAATGAAAAACTTTTTTCATCGTAATAATTTATATGGTTAAATAATAATATTGAATGTTTTTAAAGTATAAATAGAATATATTTTTACCATTTAATATAATGTAGGTCATTAGTATTGATTTTACATTGAATTCGTAGGTTAAATCAATTCAATCTTTTGCAATGTTTTAAACAAAAACCCGTTTTCATTCGACAACGGGATTAATTTTAATTTAATTTCTGAAACTTCTGAGTATTGAATTTGAAAAAATGGATTCCATATTTGGAATCAGTGGGTCCAAATTATGTTAATAGGCTACTTTTTATTTTTGGGAATTATGAATAGTAACTACGGTAACTTTTATTTACCATAGTTAAAGATAAATCGGGTAATTAAGGGTAAATATAATATTATAAAATTACCCTGACACATGCCAAAATTCTATTGGATGGCTAAAAGTAAACCCATATCAACTAAGGGTCAGATTAGATTCATTTTATGGACTTTTGACCATGAAAATAATTCAATTATTATTAAAACAAAGAAAGTGACAACATGTCACTCTCCTAAATATTAAAAGTATAATAATTTTAATTTGGTGATAAACAGCATAAAACATCGAACATGAATAGTCTCCAGAAAGATAATAAAATTATCTACATCATGATAATTTATTTAGAATTTTTAGGTATTAAATAATTGTCATTAATGGTGATACATTAATGATACTGAAATTATTTATTAAGTGGAAAATAAGTAATATTGTTTTTATTTAAATAATAATACCCATTAAAAGGCCCACAAACCTGACCAAAACTTATTGGTAGTGTATATATACAATTTAATCCTACAATGACCTAATATATAACCATTTGGATCCTAATAAAAGTGATTATGAAACTTATATTATTTTATTTTAAATAATGCCAATGTGACAACCTTCATAATTTAATAAATATAACAATTTAAATATTGTGATTTTAAGATGATAAATTCTATTAAAAGTATTATTGTGAATGTTAATAGATTTATCTTAATAATAGGATTTTATGTTAAATTTTATGCAAAAAATAAGTATATTAAATAATTATACAAAAATGTTGTAGTAATTATATTATTAAGAGATAAACCAAATAAATGGTTTTAAAAATAATAAAATAAATATTATATGAACTATTGAATGTGATCCACTAATTTTATAGATACATATGACATTTTATGAATCTATTAAAGCTTTTATTTCAAACATATCTTCTGTATATATTTTATTTAAATTCAAATAAATGAATAGTGTCAAAATTGACACTATGGTTATTTTATAAAAATAACATATTATAAAATTGTTTAAAAATCACAAAAATATTTAAAAATTATAAATTTAAATTTATATGGTCTATAATGTTATAAAGTAAACAATTATGGAAAATTCACAACAAATAAGTAATTATTTGTTATAATTTAAAATTTAGAATTTTATTACCCCAAATAAACGTAAATAGATTAAATAAGGATAAATCAAAATGATAAGGTTTAAAATAAGATCCAAACATGTCTAAATTTGGTTGGTTGATGATATGAAAACCCTATATCATCTAATATTCTGATATGAGTCATTTTTGAGGTTTTTAAGTGGGTTTATATTTATTATTAATTAATATTTTTAATAATTCCAAAGGTACCCCTCTCCTCCCTTATAAAAGGGCACCTCCTCCCTCTCTTCCTCACACCACATTGAGCATTCAAGCTCGACCAACCCCTACCAAATTCTCTTCTCCACTTCCCTAGAAACATCCTAGAGGTCCTGTTATTCTTCAAAGACCAATTTCAGTGCCCTAAAAGGATATCTCAAAGAGGCGCTTCAAAGAAGAGGTAATGTCCGTTACCGATTCTTTCAACTTTATTTCTTCTTCCACTTCTTCTTCATTAGTTGTTTCATTATGAAGTAATAACATCAGTATCACTCATATAGGTATATGTTATTATAAGTATGAAACAACCCTATTTCATCATCTATCCATCTTACGGAAAATGAAATCACCGCGCGTGCGTATGTACAGAATACCGTCTCCACGCCGTGGTGTAATCTGTTTTTCCAAAACCACCTTACTTGGATGGTTATAATGGTGTAAATAATAACTATACATAGTTATTATACCATCATACTGATTATGATATATTGTATCATCCACTCCAATTCAATTCAATGATTATGGAAATGATATCATCACTCATGCGTACGTACGGACTATCGTCTCCACGATGCGATGAGATTTATTCTCCATGTTAACCATACATGAATGATCATAAAGTTTATTTAATGAATAATAATGAAATATATGAAATAATAATGCTACTGGATTTATGTATATATATATATATTTATGTCATCTATTTAGTTTCATTCAATTCAATAAGGAAACGAAAATAGCGTTCACGCGTACGTACGGTCTACCATCTCCATGAACAATGTATTTCATTACTTTTATCGACCTATAATATATATATGTATATGTTGAATATATGTAAATCATGTTTTACATTCTGAAATTATTTAAATCAGGATATAATTAATAATATCAATAACGACAAGTCGAAACACATATGATAAATGAAATGATTTTACCCAAAATGCTGCATTAACATGGAATTTACAAAAGAACAGGTAATATAAAGTCATAAGTGAAACATATATGATATCATAACAATGAATATGCTTCTGTAATAAGTAAATGACATTATTTAATTCATTATAAAGGAGTTTCAGATACAAATGAATTATATCCGACCTAAGGTAAGGGATAAATTTTCAATCTCATTTTTATCCGAGATTGCTTTTACGTAAGTATTTACTGGGGTTACGTTTATCATCCATGACCATGTTTTCTAAAAATTCTTTCATAAAATGTTTACCATTCTTCCATTGATGTTTAAAGTCATTTTTACCCTTTATTGACTTTTTACCACATTTTATGAATGGAATCTTTCCTTTGGTTACCATATAAGGTACTTTTTTACTTTTCCGACAAAAGTACGAGGAGAATGTTATTTTTAACTTATACTGTGTGAATGGATTTTTATGGTTTCATAACGCCTCATTTTCAAGATGAATCCTCTACAAGATTGCATTATTATTTTCAACAAAACCCTTATCTTTTAAAATTTCATGGAATTTTGTGAAAAGAAAATGATTTTAAAGAAGAAAGGATATTTTCCTCAAGAATTCATTTCAAGTGTTTTGTCAAAACTATTTTCTATCTAAGATGACATTATTTCATATGTGTATGTTTCAAGTAAAATGTCTCTATAATTTAAATTGTTTCCATTTTCTTATGATGAAATGATATCAATTGTTTATGGATTATGTTATGATGGCATGATGTTTAAGAATCCCATTTTATTTCATGGGTTATGCTATGATGTATGATTTATGATTTTGTGGCACACGAAAGAATGATTTCATTATGAGATGGGTGGGACCTATATCTCCCTCCAATGCATTGTGTAAAGATTTATATCTCATGAGATAGACATGGCTGGAATGGCAAGATAAACCTGTTCAGTAATACAGGACTGGAACGAGGAGTGAACTCGATTCAGAAAGGGACTTTGTCCACTAAGATGGTCTTGGCAGCAATGCCTTGGCTACTATGGAAATCATATCATGTTCTTAATGGTTTCCACAATTACATGTTTTATTCCCATGCTATTTTATAATTCTTAATGTTTCTTTATGATTTATGCCTTACGTACTTCCATGTTTTATGTCATTGGTCAAGCTTTTGATGTTTAAACATTATGTTCATGTTTTAAGTTCAAATGTATATGGTATGTTTTATTTTATCCGTGCATACCCTTACTGAGAATTTGAGCTCACCCTTTCTATGTTTTCTTTTCCCCAGGATATAAATAATGGTTTTAGGTAAGAAAAAAAAGGGGAAGATCTTTATGGGAGATGTTGAAGATCTTTCACCACGATTAGAAGATTACATTCCAAGTTTCCAAAGACACTAAACTATTACGATCCTTGTGTCTCTATTATTGTTATGTATTAAGTATTCCGCTAAAGTAATGTAATATCCATGTATGTCAAGCTTAGGGTCTCTACAGTTGGTATCAGAGGAAAAGATTTTTCAACCTTTGGAAACTAGGATGGAAAAATATTAGTGAGACCCCTAGAGATATTTCTAAGGTATGTCTAGGGATGTCCCTAAGGATAAGTATATGTATAGGATATAGTCCTAGAACTATGGTAACGATATTAGATTAAACTAAAGATGTTAGATATTGAAGTCAATCCCCCTTTATTATGATTTTTGACTCTCACACTATTCTTTTTGGGTTTTAGAAAATGGCTGGAAACAGGAAGATTCATGATAATGGAGGATATGACGGACAATGTAATGATTATATTCATGAGAAACCAAATGAAACAGGATCTGGAAGTCTAAACATCGTTATTATGCCTAATCATAAATATCATAATATGATCAATAATCTCATATTTGGTAAGTTTCCTGACTCAGATAATAAGAGAAAGATGGAGTTTCATGATGATCATAGAGGAAGGAACGTTCAATTTCCCTCATGTAAATAATGTGGGAAGAGACATCAGGGAGATTGTTTCAAAGGAACTGGAAGATGCTTTGGGTGTGGAAAAGAAGGACACAAAGCCAGTAAGTTCAAAGGAAAAGGTTCAGTTAAAACCATGGACATGGATAATGGTATTGCTACGACATCAACAATGATTAGATTTTTTAAATGTGGAATGTACGGGCATTATGAAAACCAATGCCCTAATGGAAAATCTCATGAAGAGAATCAGTATGGTCATATAGGTAGTATTTATGTGGATGATGATGTGGAGACTACAAATGATATATGAGCTGAAAGAAGTGTTGAAGCTCAGTCGGTTGTTTTAGATGGTAGTGGAATGATTGTATGTTTATCAAATGTTATGTTGTATAGTTAATGGTACTATGGAATAAAGAATCATCTAAGGATTCTTACACTATTGTTTTTCCTAAAAGTATTTGAAAGTATATGTTGAATGGTACCAGTAACCATGGAATGTTATTCAGATATTTTTGTAAAGTAGATGATATGTGCATAATGAAGGAATAAGAAGATAATGTGATGTTTGATTGTAGTCATGAGCTCGTGATTGATATAAGGACTAAGTGACATCATGGTTTGAGTATATAGAATTTTAAGGATTTTGGTATTTGGAAAGTGTTAACTTTTAACTGCATTCATGTTTTCACTAAGGTTCAATGGGTATACATTTTTCAAGAGAATACATGATTAAGGCCTTTGAACGTTTGTAATGTGACCAACAAGACATATCTTATGATATATGGGGATCAACGATGGTATTAACATGCTTCTTATATGAAATCTCTGGTAATCGTTTACACTATAATATGACAATGGACTGCAATATTATGGATAAGCCTAAAGATTGGAATGGATTATTTTGGACATAATTTAGTATTGTTTAAGGATAGAACCTTCTTTCGATATTATTGATGTGATCATATAGTAATGTAGTTTTAGAAAAAGGACAACCTGTAGGATGGGCGACATCCCATCGCTTCGGACAAGGCTGTGGGAATTGAACCCACAACCGAAGTGTGACTAGCCTTTATCCCCTACCACTAGCCTACAGGAAGACCCTAGTTAGTAGAAACTAGTTATATTTTATTAAGCAGTATGATATATGACGTATAAGTTCATTTTTGGAACCATATATGATTAATCTAACCATAAGATGGACTTATAACTTTTTCTAACTTTTTTTTTGAAATAGATGTAATGACCCATTATTCTATCACATGATCTTCTAACACATCACGAATAACAAATTCAGCTTCATTTCTTTAAGGGATGAAGGATAAATTGTTCAATTCATGAACAATAGTGAAATTTTACCAAAATCATGTAAGTATTTCTTTTAATTCACCAACATTAGAGAAATGATCTTGAAAACCAAAAATGTTGTCCTAGTACCCTTATATATGATGAATCAGATGGTACCTTAGATCATCGCAAATCTATAGTTTTGTGATTGTTGGCTATTTCGTAGCCATGTTCTCTACCACTCTTCATCAGAACTTGATGGTTAGATTTTTCTTCCATATCCATATTTTCACCTATGTTCTCCTACGTGGACAACCAGTGATGAGTTAATTTGGGTTACCGTTACATTTCATACTTTAGTTTTTAAAGCGAAGTTTGGGTATTCCTTTTTACGATGTGGGTTTCTATTAAACAAACTTTCGAGTAGTAAACCATTTATAACCCCGACAAATTTCGAGGGAGAAATTCATTTTAAGGGGGGTAGAATGTAACACCCCGAGATTTTATGAAAAATATTCTTTTAATTTCATTAATTTATTGTGTTTTATGCTACACCAAGATTACCTTGCGCTATATGCAACACCGTATTAGCTTGCAGTATACGCAACACTATTCTTGGATCGTGTTACACACAATTTTGATAATAGTTATTCTATGCAACATTGAGTATATATATATATATATATTCAATGTATAAATGAAATATGGTTGGATTTTGTTATACGAAACAACGAAGGATTCTTTCACAACACGCAACCTTGACTTGGCTTGCATTACACGCAATCGCGACCTTCCTCGATAGCGTGTGTTGTACGCAATACCGGGTTTTACTAAACAATGATATATTATTATAATATTATTATGAACTAGCTATTATGAATAGTATTAACTAAATTTCTAATTTTATAACATTATTATTCATCTTACACATTTTCTCGAACATGGTATAAGAACAAAATAAATTTTTCGGGTAAAATATGTATTTTTAAAAAAATGCAGTTTTGCCGCCTTTTGATGGCGCACCCACTTTAAATATAGTTTTTGACATGTTTATAAGTTCAATTTTAAAAAATAAAATTCTTATTTGGAATAAAGATATAAAAATTTTTTTTGAATAAATTTTTCGTATTATTCTGGTAACTTTCATATTTTGATTAATAGTAAAAACACGCTATATTTTAATGGAAAACAACTTTTTTCATCATAATAATTTATATGGTTAAATTGTAATATTGAATGGTTTTAAAGTATAAATAGAATATATTTTTACCATTTAATTTAATTTATGTCATTATCATTGATTTTACATTAAATTCGTAGGATAAATCAATTCAATCTTTTGCAATGTTTTAAACAAAAACCCGTTTTCATTCGACAACGGGATTAATTTTAATTTAATTTCTGAAACTTCTGTGTATTAAATTTGAAAAAATGGATTCCATATTTGATATCAGTGGGTCCAAATTATGTTAATAGGCTACTTTTTATTTTTGGGAAATATGAATAGTAACTACAGAAAATTTTATTTACCATAGTAAAGGTAAATCGGGTAATTAAGGGTAACTATAATATTATAAAATTACCCCAACACATGCCAAAATTATATTGGATGGCTAAAATTAAACCCATATCAACTAAGGGTCGGATTAGATTAATTTTATGGACTTTTGACCTTGAAAATAATTTAATTATTATTAAAACCAAAGAGAGTTACAACATGTCACTCTCTTAAATATTATAAGTATAATAATTTTAATTTAGTGATAAACATCATAAAACTTCAAACATGAATATTCTACAGAAATATCATAAAATTATCTACATCATGATAATTTATTTTGAATTTTTAGGGATTAAATAATTGTCATTAATGGTGATACATTAATGATACAGAAATTATTTATTAAGTGGAAAATAAGTAATATAGTTTTTATTGAAATAATAATACCCATTAAAAGGCCCAAAATTCTGACCAAAACTTATTTTTAGGGTATACATACACCAATGACTTAATATATAACCGTTTGGATCCTTATAAATGTGATTATGACACTTATATTATTTTATTTTAAATGATGCCAAAGTTGTCACCTTCATAATTTAATAAATATAACAATTTAAATATTGTGATTTTAAGATGATAAATTATAGTGAATGTATTTTTCTGAAAGGTAATAGATTTATCTTCATCATAGTATTTTATTTTAAATTTTTATGAAACAAATAAATATATTAAATAATAATAAAAAAATGTTTTAGTAATTATTTTATTAAGAGATAAACCAAATAAATGATTTTAAAAATAATGAAATAAATATTATATGAACTATTTAATGTTATCCACTAATTTTATAGATACTTATGACCTTTTATGAATCTATTAAAGCTTTTATTTCGAACATATCTTTTGTATATATTTTATTTAAATTCAAATAAAGGAATAGTGTCAAAATTTACACTAGTGTTATTTTATAAACATAACATATTATAAAATTGTTTAAAAATCACAAAAATATTTAAAAATTATAAATTTAACTTTATATGGTCTATAATGATATAAAGTAAACCATTATGGAAAATTCACAACAAATAAGTAATTATTTGTTATAATTTAAAATTTAGAATTTTATTACCACAAATAAACTTAAATAGATTAAATAAGGATAAATCAAAATGATACGGTTTAAAATAAGATCCAAACATGTCTAAATTTTATAGTTTGATGATATTACAACCCTATAACATCTAATATTTTAATATTAGTCATTTTTGTAGGTTTTTATGTGGGGTTAGATTTATTATAAATTAATATGTTTAAGAATTCCAAAGGTGCCCCTCTCCACCCTTATAAAAGGGCACATCCTCCCTCTCTTCCTCACACCACTTTGAGCCTTCATGATCGGCCAAACCCTGCCAAATTCTCTTCTACACTTCCCTAGAAACATTCTAGATGTCATGGTATTCTTGAATGACCAATTTCAGTGCCCTAAAAGGAGGTTTCAAAGAGGCGCTTCAAAGAAGAGGTAATGTCTGTTACCGATTCTTTCAACTTTATTTCTTCTTCCACTTCTTCTTATTTAGTTGTTTCATTATGAAGTAATAACATCAGTATTTCTAATATATGTATATTTTATTATAATTATGAAAAAACCCTATTTCATCATCTATCCATCCTATGGAAATTGAAATCACCGCGCGTGCGTATGTACGGAATACCGTCTCCACGCCGTGGTGTAATCTGTTTTTCAAACACCACCATACTTGGATGGGTATAATGGTGTAAAGAATAACTATACATAGTTATTATAACATCATACTTATTGTGATATATTTTATCATCCATTACAATTCAATTCAATGATTATGGAAATGATATCATCGCTCGTGCGTACGTACGGACTACCGTCTCCACGACGCGATGAGATTCATTCTCCATGTTAACAATACATGAATGATCATAAATTTTATATAATTAATAATAATGAAATATATGAAATAATAATTCTACTATATTTATGTATATATATATATATATGTATGTCATCTATTTATTTTCATTCAATTAAATAAGGATACGAAAACAACATTCCTGTGTATGTACGGTCTACCGTCTCCATGAACAGTGTATTTCATTCCTTTTATCGCACTATAATATATATATGTATATGATGAGTATATGTAAATCATGTTTTACATTCTGAAATTATTTAAATCAGGATATAAGTAATAATATCAAGAACTAAAAGTCGTAACACATACAATAAATGAAATGATTTTACCCAAAACGCTGCTTTAACATGGAATTTACAAATGACCGGGTAATATAAAGTCATAAGTGAAACATATATGATATCATAACAATGAATATGATTATGTAATAAGTCAATGACATTATTTAAATCATTATACAGGAGGTTCGGATACGTACGAAGCATATCGGACCTAAGGTAAAGGATAAATTTTCAATCTCATTTTTATCCGAGATTTCTTATACGTATGTATTTACTGGGGTTACGTTTATCATCCATGACCATGTTTTCTAAAAATTCTTTCATAAAATGTTTACCATTCTTCAATGGATGTTTAAAGTCATTTTTACCCTTTATTGAGTTTTTACCACATTGTATGAATGGAATCTTTCCTTTGGTTACCATATAAGGTACTTTTTGACTTTTCCGAAAAAAGTACGAGGAGAATGTTATTTTTAACTTATACGGCGTGAACGGATTTTTACGGTTTCAAAATGCCTCATTTTCATGAAGCTTCCTCTACAAGATTGCATGATTATTTTCATCAAAACCCTTATCTTTTAAAATTTCATGTAATTTTGTGAAAATAAAATGATTTTCAAGAAGAAAGGATATTTTCCTCAAGAATTCATTTCAAGTGTTTTTTCAAAACTATTTTCCATCTAAGATGACATTATTTCATATGTGTATGTTTCAAGTAAAATGTCTCTATGATTTAAATGGATTCAATTTTCTTATGATGAAATGATACCAATTGTTTATGGATTATGTTATGATTTCATGATGTTTAAAAATCCCATTTTATTTCATGGGTTATGCTATGATGTATGATTTATAATTTTGTGGCACACGAAAAAATGATTTAATTATGAGATGGTTGGGACCTATATCTCCCTCCAATTCATTGGGTAAAGATTTATATCTCATGAGATAGACATGTATGGAACGACAAGTTAAACCGGTTCAGTAATACAGGACTGGAACGAGGAGTGAACTCGATTCAGACAGGGACTTTGTCCACTAAGATGGTCTTGGAAGCAATGCCTTGGCTACTATGGAAATCATATCATGTGCTTAATGGTTTCCACAATTACATGTTTTATTCCCATGCTATTTTATCATTCTTAATGTTTCTTTATGATCTATTCCTTACACAATTCCATATTTTATGTCATTGCTCAAGCTTTTGATGTTTAAACATTATGTTCATGTTTTAAGTTAAAATGTATATGGTATGTTTTATTTTATCCATGCTTACCCTTACTGAGCATTTGAGCTAGCCCTTTTTATGTTTTCTTTTCCCCGGGATATAAAGAAAGGTTTTACGTAAGAAAAAAATGGGGAAGATCTTTATGGGAGATGTTGAAGATCTTTCACCACGATTAGAAGATTACGTTCCAAGTTTCCAAAGACACTAAACTATTTCAATCCTTGTGTGTCTGTTATTGTTATGTATTAAGTATTACGCTAATGTAATGTAATATCCATGTACATCAAGCTTTGGGTCTCTACACCCACATCCCTGTAACAGACCAAAATATTACCAAAATCAAACCAGAACCCCCTCACACCACTGGACTTCCCCCGCCAAACCCTTGGACACCCCACACCCCTGGACATCACCACCTCTCCCTAGACATCCACCCACCCTCCTGTAGACCCCCCCTGGACATCACTCCCACACCCCTGGACAGCCCTCCCACACCTTTGAAACAGATCAAAAAGTTACCAAAAACAGACTAGACCCCCCTCAAACCACTAGACAGCCCCCACCACACCCCAAGACTGCCCCCCCACAACCCACCCCTGGAAACCCCCCTCACCCCATAGGAAACCCCCTAGACAGCCTCTCACTCCCCTGGATAGCCCTTCCTCCCTCCTGGAAACGCTCCCACACCCTGGACTACCCCCCCACTCTCATGGACACCCAGGACCCCCCCACCCCCACCCCACCAGACAGCCCTCCCAGACCCTTGGACACCCCCACCCCACTGAACACCCCCACACCCTTGGAACACCTCCCCCTAGACTAGAATCCATATCTGAAAAACCATCATAAGTAGAAAAAAACAATAAGTAGAGAAAAATTAAACATTCACATATATAACATTCAAAACATACACTGTCAACATTAAAAAATAATAAATCCAACCTAAAAGACTACCAAATACACAATTACAATGACAATATTCAAAATTACTTTTTACATTACAACCAACTACAATTCAATAAAACCTCTAAAATAATTTGACAAATCCACTTGTAAGTGATTGATGTCTTGAGCAGTATAGGGTTGAGGGTCATCAAAAAGCTACAAATGAAAAGGATATTAGTTAACATGTATATGAATAAATCAAATTGAAATATTATGTAATGTTTAAGAGGAAATATTACCAGGTCAAAATTCACAACTATCCGAGTTTTAATTATTTCATACATAAATGTTAACATATAATATCTGCATTCGATGATTCTTTATTGTTCATGAAAATTATATTTGAATGATTGTAAATTCAATATATTATATTTATGTAATAAATCAAAAAGTACAAATTATAAAAGGATATTTACCTTTGAATTTACATATTTTATCTTTGCACTCCTTTTCTTTGTGTTTCTTAATAGTATACCCATCCCTTGTTAGAAAATAATACTAATGGGGTAAATTTAAAATTCATTATAATATATAAAACTATTGAGAAATTGAAACTTAATTTTCAAATATATTCTAAAAACATTCCCACACATCATCATAGACAAATAATATCCAATAAAGCGTTTTATCCCTCAGAAAAAAACCACTAACATCCAATTATCACTGATAAAAGGAAATTTAAGGTAAGTGGTTTTTTATGTTAAAAGATAATGAACTATTTGAGAGAGATTTGTTTCATACCTATCACAAAAAGGCATCATCCAACATTGTGTGGTTATATTGTGTTCAAGTATTTCAGAAATATAAAGCATTATTTGTTCCTCATCCAATGCACATGCTTTAGGGGAAATCAATTGCGGGTCCATGAATCCTTATTCATATGTCAGCTCATTCCTCTCACAAATTTTTTAAAGATACCTAATACAAAATAGGCATAAGTATAAATTTTTAATAAATATAACGCAGGGAAAAGGTGGTATGACTCACATGGTAAAAATTTTCACCACGTTGATTCCCAACTTATCTCCAGTAACAAGCTCCAAGATATCAGTTTTCATAATCCCCGCATTTATTGCACGTCCACAAACATGAGTTTCCATTGGAAACTCATAATGACCCACCAAAAAATTTGAATATCATGAAAATCTGTCAAGACAACTATAATTTGTATTTGATGTCATAGCCATTTTTCTTTGTTGTTGTCTATTCATTATTTATTTACCTTTGAACTATTCCTATAAAAATAAATAAAAAAGTATATTAGTTTTGAAATGATAAAACAACATTACTAAAAAAAATAAAATAAATGATTTAACATTCATACCTCTAGGGTAATGAGTCGAAGATGTCTAGATAGACAAATTAAAAATGGCCGATACTATGTCCAACTGTCGTCACCTCATCTGTAGGTAATGGTACTCTAGCTGATCTATCTATAATATCCTGTACAGTGACCCTCTGATTCACTACCTCTAATTGTTGATGATGAACTGCATCTCTTATACAATATACCAACCCATATAAAACTATATGATGTTGAGGATCATCAACATTCAACTCACAATTAGTAGAAAGTTGTGGTGGAGGAGTAGGATAAAAAATGGGGTCTGCAGGCTGAGGTGGGGGAGTGGGAGCTACTGGCGGAGGTAAAGGATAAATAATGGGGTCTGCAGGGGGAGGTGGACGAGTGGGAGCTATAGTTTGAAATTGTCTATGCATGTCTGCAAACATAGACTGTAACGATGCTCTATTCCTTTCCTCTATAGTCGCATTAATATTATGAACTTTAGCCTCCAAGGGTTTTATTTTTTATAAACCCTCTCAACGTTAGAAGTTGAAGAACTTGGCCACACTTTTATTACTGATACACCTGTCGGATATCCTCTTACACGACCAGGATGTCCAGGCTTTCCCAATGCTATAGATAAAATATCTTGACTCCCAGTAGCTATAAATTTCCCCTATGAACTCTGCTCCTCAAGAGAGTTTTTCATTAATTAAATGAACATTTCTGTAAAGATTGAAATTTTATGAAGAAAATAGTTAACATAAATATATAAAATAGTTATCTTACAATCCTCTCAGCTACGATTCTCGATTCATCCGAAATATATTGCCTTTTTTTCCCATCTGAGCTCTCCTCTATTGTTCATGTCTATATGGAGGGGATGGAGGGGCCACCTCTCTAGATATTGAAGACACTTCTCTTAGTTGTTGAAAGTTTTACGCCATCATTTGTTCTTCCCAAAATGCATACCCTCCCCGAGATAAACTATGAGGGCATAAATTTTTAGATTGGATCCCCTGATGAGCTTTCCTTGATTACTGTAAATTAAGAATAAGAAATCATTAACCAAACATTAATAAGATAATTTATAAAAAAGAATTTAAAAGTTTAAATTACCCTTACAAAAAATGACTCTTTTCTTCTACATTCAAAAAACTGCCTCAATGTGTCTTCATCTATAAAATGATATATACGAAATGAATTTCCATGACTCATATGACCATAAATGAGTTCAGATGAGCGGTTTGATTTTAAGTCCTTCTATCTCATGGCAGCCAACGATAAGCATTTCTTCTTGACTCCTCCAGTGTTAGGAATATCAAAAGCCATCTGATAAAGAATAGGTTAAACATATTATATACACTAGAAAAATTTAAAGAATAGTCAAACAATAGCAAAAGATCTTTACAAAATCATCTCCCACAACTGAGAGATTATTGCATTATCAACACTTATCCAATCATCATACATATTTCTTACTTTTCTCTTAGCATGAGTTGATACAAAACTCTTAAAATATTTTTCATTTGGACCTCTAAGAATATCGTCATCATGAAAATCAACTACTATCCTCTGATCCTACATACGTGCAAGTACTAATTTTCATAAATTTGTGCACCCATGTTTACCAACCTTTAAACTCTTTTTCGTAATAGGAGCACATGAAGAAGATTGGGGAACATCAAGAGGAGAATCTGAATGTCCCTCCCCAGAGGTATGACCAATATTCTCATCTCTAGATTCATGTGTTTGATCAACTGAATGATCTATCATTATCCTTCAAATCAAAAAAACAAACAATATTTCATAAATATAAAAATTCAAATATTTTAATACTACTGTAATCAGAAAATAGACTATTTTACTAAGTTACGTAATAGTAAACATTGTTAAAATGGTAAGCATGTTAAACAATGGTAAAGATGGTAAAGATGGTCAAGATGGTAAACATGGTAATCATGGTAAACCTGGTAAACCAGGTAAACATGGTTAATTAATTTTCACTGATCAAAAATAATATATATATAATTCATGTAATGGTAAACTTGATAAATTAAACCAAATAGACTTAAAATAAACAAAAACTTATACTTATTTTGTTTTAATACATATTTTAACAAAAAAACAGACAATATCGAACATTTTATGAAAAAAATAAATGTAAACATGAAATAAACACATGTTACCTGTAATTTTAGGAATGTACAAATTGATTGTTTTCCCAAATTCCTTCGTCGTGATCGTTCCTTATGGTACAAACCATGTCTTCAACATGCTCATCATTATGTTCTATTAATCTATACATGGAAGTAAGGATCTCACATAAATCAGCATCTTCGTCATGTTCATCCTCACCAACATATTGTTTTTTCCCTTCTAGAAAAACAGCCCACTGCATATCTGATTGATCTACTACATAGAAATTATTTTTTCCATGTTTTTCCATTATAAAAGAATCAGCAGTGTATTCCAATCTCTTCAGATTAACTAGTGTCATTCCAAATTCATCATGTCTGAAATTGTTGTTACCGATACACCATTTATAGTTAAAAACATGAACATTTATTTTAAAGTAATCAACCTACCATATGTCTTCACTCACTCCATAATATGAACTTGATGTAGAAATTGGGTTTTTTCCCTTAGTACTCGAAAAATAAATTTCTTCTGCAAACACCAATACACCACAATTCTGAACAACACTTCTGTTGTCCTGAAATTTTTTATGAAATGTATAGCCATTAATTTCATAACCGGAACATGTTATTACATTTAAACATGGACCACCCAATATCCATTTTAATGTCTCTGATACATCTGATCTACCAAGAAAGGTCTTTTTAAACCATAACAAAAATGTTTTATTGTGCTCATTCAAAATCCACATTTCCTTCTTATTTAGATACCATTGTTTCAACTCATTAATATGCAATGTGATATACGGTTGAGCATCAGCTATGTTATTCAAGATGTATGATTCTAACTTCTTCATCTGTTCAGTTGACAATGATTTGACTTTCAAGCCTCGAATCACCTTCCCTGCATTATTAACTCATTCATGGAGATATGGAGGAAAACTTATGTGATGTGTCACATCCAAGTAGCTCGTAAAAAACTCTACTACATCCTCAGAAATATAATTTTTAATAATGGAGGCTTCAGGTCGACATGGATTCTTGACATACCCCTTTAATATTTTCATATACCATTCAAAAGGTTACATCCAATGGAAATATATAGGTCCACAAAGATTTATTTCTCGAACCATATGAATCATTAAATGAACCATTATATCAAAAAAAAAGTTGGAGGCAAATACATTTCCAATTGACAACGTTTAAAAATTGCATCCTTTTCAAAAAAATTCAAATCGTTCACATCAATTGCCTTGATACATATTGAATTGAAAAAATAACACAACTTCATTATAGTATTTCTGACATGGATGGGTAATATTTCATGCAATGCATCTGGTAGAATTTGTTGCATCATGACGTGACAAACATGTGATGTCATACCTATCAACTTCAAGTCCTTCAATGAGACAAAATTTTTTACATTTGAAGAATAACCTTGAGGAACTTTGATATCATGAAGACAATGACAAAAGCTAATTTTCTCCCTCTTCGATAATGTATGACAAGCTGAGGGTGGAAATGTTTGTCTTCATTTAGTAGTGGAAGATAACTCCAAACGTATTCCCATTGATAGTAAGTCTAATATTTCATTCAACCCATCTTTTGTCATTCCTTTAATATCTAATAATATTCCAATAAAATATTCACAGTTATTCTTCTCCACATGCATGGCATCAATATTATGTTTAAATTCATGATACCTCCAATATGGTAGCTCAAAAAATATTGACCCTTTCATCCAAATATATATATATCATTACTAGATTTCTATGTCTTTCCCAATGTCATATCATGGTTTTTCACCCTCTCAAAATACAGATCATGGGATAATGTTTTTCGATAAATATGGAATTTTTGTGAGCCATTGAATTCCTTTTTTAGTCATCTACAAGGTTTATCCATAAGCAAAAACTTTTGATGACCCATGTACACTATATTCCTCCCATGATGAAATTGACAATATGAAGTTTGTTGTTCGCAAATTGGACATGCATTATGCCCTTTAACACTGTTTCTAGACAACTTTCCATATGTTGGGAAGTCATTTATAGTGAACTGAATCACTACATGGAGTTGAAAATATTCCATTTTATAAGAATCATACACCCTAATACCATCATCCCATAACAATTTAAAATCATCAATCAACATTGACAAGTAAACATCAATATCATTGTCGGGTTGCTTTGGACAAGAGATCATTATACTCAATATGACATATTTGCGCTTCATACAAACTTTAGGAGAGAGGTTGTAAATTACTAATAAAATAGGCAATGAACTATCTGTGTTACTCAGGGTTCGGTATGGATTCACTCCATCTATGCACAACCCTAGTCAGAGATTTCTAATTTCATTTCCAAATGTAGAATACTGCTCATCAATTTTCTTCCATTGTGGACAATCAGCAAGATGACCTATTTTTCCATCACATAACCACTCATCATCATGCCATCATAACCTTTTTTCATCATGTGAATTAGAAAATAAATGTTTGAAATGGAGAATTATAGGAAGATACCAAAATACCTTTGAAGGGATCTTTGTAATCTCTATATCAGCCTGTGATTTTAAAATCGCCTTATAAAGTGATGTCCCACATTTAGGACACTATGACAGAAATTCATATTCCATCCTATATATAATGCATTCATTCAAACATTCCTGTATTTTCTTGTATCCCAATCCCATCAGGCATAATATTTTCATGGCCTTATAATGTGAATCTGGAAGATCGTTAACTTTTGGAATAATGTCTTTAATCAATTATAGCAGCTCTGTAAAACTTCTGTCACTCCATCCAAGTTTTTCATTCATGATAATCTATCTTAACACCTCCAACAAAACTATAAAATCTGTACAACCAGGATATAATGGTTTTTCAGCATCACCATATAGACACACAATGGTCGGTTCTATCTCAATTTGTTCTACTGCAATATCACGAATTATTTCTTCAATTCCATCGGAGTTACCATCTTGTGAATCATCATCATCATTGACATTCTGTCAAATTTCACCATGCCATATCCAAGGGTTGTAACTCGAATTAAAGCCATGACAAATCAGATGATCTTTTATCTCTCTAATTTTCAACATCATCATATTCTAACATTTCAGGCATGGATAGAAAAAAATGTCACTACTTGGAAAATTTCATTTAGAAAATTCCAAAAAGGCATCAACACATTCCTCATATTCATTCATCATTCGATGCTACGTAATCCAAATTCGGCTCATTATTACCTATAACAAATATCAAATATATATATATTTTTCAGATAAGACAAATATAAGTTTATATGAAAAAAATCATAATTTTAATGTAAGACAATTTTGAAATATAAAACAAATATATGTGTATTTAAATGAATAAGGTTGAATATTATTTTAAAAACAAAGTATAGTTAGATATAATAGGTTTATGTTCCATTGAATCAAATAAAACCATGGGACATACAATGGTTGATAGAAAATTGGAGAAAATGGAGTAAACCTGAGAATCAAATCAAAATTAAAATAGACTCAGATGGAGAAAATCACAATGTAAATCCAATCATCTCGGCACAATCATTGTTTCATAGTCTCAGAAACCACGATGCGGTAGTCAATCCCAACTAACACTTATCCCCAACCCACATAGACACCCCCATGACACCACCACCCCCTTGGACACCCCCCACCCCCTGGACACCACCCCCACCCCCTTGGACACCCCATGGACACCACCACACCCTTGGAGAGCCCCCCCACCCCACCTGGACACCCCCACCTCTCCTGGACACCACCACCGACCTCCTACCCCCGTGGACAACCCCCTAGACACCACACAACCCTCTGGACATCCCCCCCCCCCCGAACAACCCCATACCCTCTGGACAACCCCCCCACACCCTTGGACACCCCCTGGAAACCACCAGCCCCTTGGACATCCCCCCACCCCTCTGGATAGCCCCCCCCACCCCTAGTACATCCCCCGCCCCTCTATACAGCACCCCCACCCCTCTTAGACACCACCCCTACCCCCTTGGACACCAACCTGGACACCCCCAACCCTCTGGATAGCCCCCCACCACCTAACCCCTTGGACACCCCGTGGACACCCCCAACCCTCTGGACAACCCCCCACCCCCTGGACACCACCCCCTACCCCGACCCCCTTGGACACCCCCTGGACACCCCAACCCTCTCGACAACCCCCCTCCCCCTGGACAGCCCCCACCCCTCTAGACAGCACCCCCCACCCCTCATGGACACCACCCCCACCCCCTACCCACTTGGACACACCCTAGAATCCCCTAACCCTCTAGACAGCCCCCCAACCCCCACCCCCACCCCTGGATAGCTCCCCACCCCTCTAGACAGCACTCTTACCCCTCGTAGACACCACCCCAACCCTACCCCCTTAGACAACACCTAGACACCCCCAACCCTATGGAAAACCTCCACCCACACGGACAACCCCCCAAACCCTCTGGATAGGCCCCCACCCCCTTGGATAGCTCCCCCACCCCACCCACACACCGACCCCCGTGGATAGCCCCCCCACCCCACCCCCTTCGACACCCCCACCCCCTTGCCCCCCCCCCACCTCCATGGACACCCTGGACAACCCCCAACCCTCTGAACAGACCCCAACCCCTGGACATCCACCAACCCTCTTGACAACCCCTTGAACCATGCGATTTTAACCTCAAGATACTAGTTTTGGAATATCTAGATATATTAACCTCAAGCTACTAGTTTTGGTATCATACCATTATTCAAAATGAGAACCATGAACTGTGTCTCCTACTAGTCTAAAATTCACTATTATTCAATGAATCAGGTTATAATAGATTATGAAGACTTATAATAGTCCGTGTAAATAAGGGACGTAAATAGATTATGGAACAACAAAATGTGATAACCAAAATAGAACCCACCATGGATCCAAAACAAATATTCCACCATGAAAAAATATATATACTTATAAAATAAATCACACTGGTACATGGAATGGGTGTATCACAATGGATTACATATAAATTTTAGTAATATAGGTGAATGAGATCATTAGTTGTCAATGACAACAAAAATTACCATAAATGTCGGGCATCCGCGAAACAAAACCAATCGAAATAGAATTAGGTGAGGCTTACAAGAATATTGCGAGTCGATCTAATAGATCTACTTATAATAAATAAGATGATGATGTAAATACGAGGTAAGAGGGTTCTAAAATCGAAGAATCATACCTAGATTAAACAAAAAAATTGCAAAACCTAAATATAGACTATCCGAAAAACAAACGAATGAAATAAAGTCGTGGGACACTTGCTTGAGTGTTGCGAGTTAAGATGATAGATATGAGGAGAGTAAAGAAGATATAAAATGATGGAAAAATGATTTTAACTCAACGAGATTGAGGAGTCTATTAGGGTTTTCCATGTGAGAGAGATGAGTCACCAGACTGTTGATCGAAAAATCGTAAATGTCAATACATGAGGCGTGATAATTTTTTAAATGTTTTATAACGTCAGTTATTTAATAACTGAAACTATTTGTATTACATTTATAATATCGGTTATTATAATAACCAACTTTATAAATGTATACAATATAGCTTTTTTTACGTCAGTTATTTTTTAACATACGTAAAAAAAGCTGCATGTTGGTTTTTTACGTCGGTTATAGAATAACCGACCTTAAAAATACATCATAAATCACAGTTTTCTACGTTGGTTATAATATAACTGACGATAAAAATTCTGTGGGTTGGGTTGTTATGTCGGATATCAAATAACCGACGCCAAAAAGGCCTCAAATGAAGATTTTTTACATCGGTCATTTTATAACAAATGTAAAAAATTTGTAGGTACCTCTTTTTTTACGTCGGTTTTTTAATAACCGACACAAAAAACAAATGCACGCGATTTTTAATGTTGATTATTAAAAAAACTGACGTAAAAAATTTACTGTCCATATTTTTTATGCCGGTTATAAAATAACCGACATAAAAAACCATGTATCACAACTTAGCACGTTGGTTATATATAACCAATGTAAATAATAGTGTTGTTAAAAACGTTTTCTGCACTAGTGTTACCTTATTAATGATAGATTAAAATAATTGATATTATAAATATTAAAATAGATGTAAATTGAATCTTTTGATGCCATACACGAATTTTATAGGTGAATATGACTTTTTTGGGTTGATTCAATGTATTTTTCTCAAAGTAATCAACTTTTTATAACTTTTACAAAATCAAAATACTAAATAGTGTCAAAATTGACATAAATTGGTTTTGAAAACAAATACTATTTTATTAAATGATATAATTCTTCAAAGAATATATGATTTGGAGAAAGGAATTATATAAGGTTATATATGTGATTAATTAACCAATTTAGGTTCTGTTGTCATTTTATAGTATGTTTATTAACCATTTTATATAAAAATACCAGAAGACATGGTAAAAGTTATACTATTTAACTAAGAGTTATATCTAAAAGATAATGATAATATGGTGACATAAACATGCTAAAAACCTATTTGTTGAAAGTATTTCAAACCATCCCCACCATAGCCTCAAAATAAATCCATATATATATATATATTATGAACCAAAAATAATTTTATAATTAAAAAATATTTCAAGTCTTTTCTAAAGAGGCCCTTGCCTCTCATATAAAAGGGTAATTCCCATTTTCTCAAATACACACCACCAAATTCATTTGGATTTCCCAAACCCTACTAAAATCTCCTCCCAAATACTCTTAATTCATCATAGAGTCATTACTTCAATAATAAATTCTACCTATGGAGCCCTTTTTTTCAAATCCAAACGAAGCACGCGAAGAAGAGGTAATTATTTCATCACCTCTTTCGAAGTTATTTTCTTTTTCTACTTCATTTTTTTTGTTTCCATACCAAAATTATAATTCCAGTACCTTCTATAATTTTTGATTTTATTATAAATATAGTACAACCATATTCATTATTTTATCCATTCTATGAATAAAAAAGTCACCTTATGTGTATATGTTCGACTTACTGTCTCTACATCGTGGTGTTGTTTGTTATTCAACAGTTAATTATTTGGATTAGTATAATAATGGGTATAATTGATGTAAATATTAAACATAAATTTTAAATTATTTTTTATGTAAAATATACCATCCAAATTACATACTATTTCACCATCTATATAATTATATTGTTTCTCATGTGTACGTATGACTTACTGTCTCTACGATGCGATGTGATTTTGTTCCCCATCATAACCTTTCACAAATACTTTTCATTTGATTATTAAAAATTATGTTTATGAACTAAATATAATAATGATTAAGAACATAATATCATTCTGGATATTAATCAAATACCATAATAAAACAGAAGAAGGAAAACAAATCAATTAACACCCGAAATAATGATACTACTGAAATATTTTTGACAAAGTAATATTAAAGGATAATATATGATATCATATTTATGTATATGGTGATTTTATTATTTAATAATAAAAATTTAACCATTATACAAGAGATTAACGTACTCTCGACTATGGAAAAGTACAAGGTAAGGGTAAACTTTCACAATATCTTTATTTTCAAAGGTTGTTTGTACGTAAGTATCTACTTGGACTTCAATATCATCCACATCCATGTTTCTTAAAAATTTATTTCACAAAACATTTTACTATTTCCTAGAATAAGGTTTAAATCCATTTATAGCATTGTATTACTTTTATAAAACTCTATGAAAGGAATATTTCCATTATTTTCCAAACAAGGTAATTTATGACCTTCTTGACAAATTAAGGAAAGATTTTTTTTTAATTTTACATCGGGTGAGGACATTATCTGCCACTATAACATCTTTGAAACTTCCCTTGTGGGATTATAATAATATTTTCAAATTAAATTTGTTCTATTCTTTTAAATGATTTCAATGTAGAAAGAGATATTTCACTGAAATAGATTTTGGAATGTTTTCATCTTTTTCCACAACCTTTGATGAATTTTATGTTTATTTGATGTTGAGTCATTATGATACATTCTTCCATATTGTGTTGAAGGTTGTGTCATTTTTTTGACTGTGTATGTGCAATTTTTATACCATTCATGGATTATGGTTAAAGTATTATCATTTCATAAGCTATTTTTAATATGAATGTTTATGTTATGTTTCACGATTTTCAAATGATGAATGCATTGGGCATAGTAAGTGATTGGCGGGGCTCACTATATTCCCTTAATGGATCGGTAGGTCTCATGAGATAAATTCGTGTCTTATCACATTTCCTTGACAAAATTGTAATTTCTATTCTTGGCATGATGCCTTGAATATGTGGTTATGAAGTTTGGAATTTTTCATTCCATCATTTTGAAATTATCTAATGATATTACATGGGATTATTCGATTAGTAGAATATACATATGGACAAGTAAAAGAAATTATTATATTTATCTTTGTTATTATATGTTGAAGTTTAAGTTTAAAAGTCTTGTGTTTTAGTCTTATACATTACCTTAAATATTTATTCTTATTATGATAGTCTCTTCTATATTTTTATCCTTACTGAGAATCTGAGCACACCCCTTTCTTATGTTTTAGTTTCCCAGGATGTGAAGAACTATATTTTGATTGACCTGTAAAAATAGAATATGGGATATCAGTGTGTTAAAATGGTACACAATGTTGTTGTTTTTTCATTTCATAATTTAAAGTAAAACTTATGTTTGTTTCTAGTACTTACAAGGCTACTAAACTAATCATTCATTCAAAACATGATCTCTTGTGATCATTCCAATGATATGTAATAATGCACCGATTTAGGGTAACAATGGTCAGGGCATTAAAGTAGTTATTTTATTGTCCCACATCAAATATTTCATCGATCAAGGAATTCCTAATAATAATTTTACATCCATAGATCTCTCAATAAGGAAGCATATTCAGCACTCAGAGAAAATTACACCCACACCCTATATGGGATGTGCCACACCCTTGAACAGTACCCTGAGTACCCTCTTGTGTACCCTATGCATGAACGATATACTTCCCATTTTCTCCCAATGCATGATATGCACTTTTCATTACTCCATAGAGGCTTATCCATCACTATACTACGCCTCCACCTCGCCTAGATAGAGGTGGAAAAAATTTCCCACCAAATCAGTGGTTACACAAGGTCCCTTAGACTAGCTAGGTAGTTGGAATTTTTTTGTCAACACCTATAAAATATCACAGTGTAAAATAACACAATATAGTAATTCCAAAACATCCCTTAAAAAATTATTATCTTTTTACATATTGCTCATTGGGAAATATTTTTATGGACTTCAATCAGTTATTAATAATTACTCAAGCATGGTGTAAACATTGTGTTAGTTCCTCAATTACCATTGACCAATGTATTTTCATTATGACCAATTCAACAAACACCACAATTATTAGGTATAATTTCTCAAGAATTAAATATGATTCTATTAAATGATTCTATTACAATTCTCTAATAATATTAATTTCAATAGACATATATTGAATTATTAACAAAAAAATGAAAAACATGGGCCCAACACAAACCCAGCCCACCGTCGGGCTAGGTTTGGACCAAGTGGGTTGGGTCGGGTCATGATATGTGTCCAAGTCATGTTAAAGTCTCATAAACTAATTGTATCTGGCACATAGTCCATGGACATTCTCCTATTGAAATTCCTATTCATCTAAATACATTGCATTCATCCTATAGTAATATTATATAGTTTCTTAGTACACTGAACATCAATGATATTTCTGGAACCAACCTACTTTTTGAGCTTCAACATTTGAAAAAGTATGATATGATCGGATAGAAAACTCCCACTAAAAAACATCCCTCAGCACAACTGCCAAGGGAAGTCCATGCCTAATTTTAATGGGGAACCCATTAAATCATGTAAAAATTTATAAAACCAAGATAAAAACTATAGATCACAATAAAAAACAACCTCTGAGGGAGCCCCAGGAAGTTTTATATCCTCTTGGATGTATATTCCCCTAATCTACTATACCTTTAAAATTTCCTCGATTTGAAGGAAATGAGTGGATTTTTTTAATCAATGATCACATAAATTATATCATTACATCTATGAGTATACGGTAAACCACTGATGATTTCTATAGAAATATTTTTCAACTTTAATAACAGAATGAGAAAAGGTAACAAAAATAGTAAGTTCATTGGTGCTCTACCTTAAATCCATGACATGTAGGGCATCGTGACAGAAGATATTCAATATAATTTTCCATCTCTGATGATCAATATTGTTTTCTCAGATCATAATAGTTTTTGGTAGTCCCATGGTGTACGTAACAACAAGATTGGTGTCTACTTTCCATCAATTCCTAGCTTAGAGATATCATATCAACCAACCTTCCTCCAAAAATTAACCAATGGTTGACCAATACAAATAAACCAAGTTCTCCCCATAATTAATGATTTAACAAAAGCACAAAAAAATGGGGTCTAACACTTTCTTGGGAAGAACACTCTTATTGAATGATGAGTCAGCCTTCACGGAAGGAAATAAACCCGTCCACTAGTTTCTACCACCCTGAAGGTCATATCAGCATAGAAACGCATTAGAGGCAGTTAATAAATTAATTCTGGCATGCCTTGAGTTAGTAATTTTTTTACAGAATGCATCAAAATTTTTTTTTTCCTTTCCCAAGAGTTTAGTTGACATCAAAATTGAAAAACTAAAGATACTCAACCTATTTTATATGTCACAAGTTTAGATACCTATTACTAAAAAAGGTACATTAGTATTTTATGATCATAATATACCATTATTTACTCCCTAAAGATATAGTGCAACAACATTTTGTGATCTTGTATTACAACTTCCAACTCAATGTCAAGGGTACGGTAGTTTTTATCATGACGGTGTAATTAACAAGAGTCATAGGATACCACATATTTTCCTACATCAAGATACACCCCATTAATATATCATAAACATTAAAGAAAACATCATAACCCTAACTACACTCTGGAAAAATAAGAACTAGTAATAAATTCACATTCACCTTCTATTTCTCAAAATAAATATTACATTTTTTATTCCATTAAAAAATAACACCCTTATGAGTAAATCATTCCATTGTTGATGAAGTCTCGTAAAAGTCCAGAAAAATCACATGTAATAAATAGACAAACTGAAGAAATTTAAAATCTAAAAAACATTTTTGGGATCATACTAGGATATTCCCATATGCATTATTTTAGGATATATAGATATTCCCTTATTAGACACAACATGAACAAAGAATTTAACTTATTGGATCCAAAATTCAAAATGGAATGATTACCAAACAATCATTGTTTTATCATGGCTTTAAGGATTATATCCAACTAATCTATGTGTTCCTCCATTGACATTAGGTATACAAAAATATCATCCACAAACTAAACTATAAAAGAGTCTATGAAATGATAAAATAACTAATTTATCAGTTCTATAAATTCCAAAGGGTCATTTTTTAGAATGAATAGAATAATCATAAAATAAAAATTCATAGACCATATCGTAAATGCTATCATATGTTTATCATATTATTAGAATATAAACTTATGGTACCCCAAATAGAGATAAATATAACAAAACCATTTATCCTTTCTTGAGTTGATCAAATAGATCATGAATTCCCAAGGGATTATTATTCTTAATAGTCACCAGATTTATATATTGGAAATAGAGTCCATATTGGAGGCTTCCATCAGCCTTCATGGAAATGTAGGTTGGTGAATACCATGGTGATACATTTGGAAGAATATATCTCATAGCCTCAGGATCCACAAGTTGAACCTTAAGATCCTCTTAATTAGTTGGTTCCATGAGATAAAATAGCATAGATATGGGCATCATACTAGGAAGAAAGTCAATATTAAACACAACCTCACTTTATGGTGGTATCCTTAAAAAATAACAAGGAAATACAACATAGTATGAACTCACTACTAGAATAATTGAATTACTAAAATGTGGATTAATAGGCTCAAGTGTCAATTTCAATATCTAACTTGATATTGTTCTGGTGTAAGGAACAACATGCCCTACCTTCCCGAATCTAGCATCCCACTCACCATAAAAGACATGAGAGACTCCATCATGAGATAATAACTGAACATGACTATGATAACTGTCAATCATTGATTTAACACTGATAATATAATCCATTCTAATAATAAGTGAAAATATATCTATTTCAAGGATGAAGAAGACCCACACAACATCATTATCATCTATCATCATCTGAAACTTGGGACATCTAATACCTTTTTTGGATTTCTTTCCCCAAGGCATGGAAATATCTAAAAATAGAAATGTAAGTTTTAGACATAATCAAAACATGTTAATTTTGTTTTTTTGATATTATATAATGATTAAAACGTATATCAAATAAATATTGTAACATATAAGATCAAATAAATATTTTACCTCTAACGGTAGAAGACCATACCTAGGATTCCTCATGTACATACTCTGCTATATAAATACTTCAAGCCTCAAATACACCCTAAGAATTGTTTGCCACATGCACACCCCCTTTCAATGTGGATAAGACTCACCACCCCTAGAAGTACAAAATGAACCTTTAAACCCTTGCTGGGTGTGGATCTAACCTTACTAACTTAGGAAATCCCAATATAAAAATTCCTTGGATGACCATATTTTCCAAAATAGTGAAAATTTTGGTTTGATTATATATAATTAGGCTTTGTATAAACCATATTTCTAAAACTATAGTAAAAAACCTTCTTAAATATTGATGAGGCCCTTGGAATTGGTTATGAAGAAAAATAATCCCCTTTCCATTTCGTTTTCAAGCTAGAAGGAACACCCCGTTAAACAACCGAATCAACCAAAGATCTTCTTAAATCTATCATATTAAGTATGTATTCCTCAGCCACATATGATTTTTAAACCACCTCAAAAATGTTTTTAAACACAATAGAATCATCATATTTTGTAAATCATCACTCATCCCCATATCTAACCTCCATGGTTTTAGTTTTTCATTAATAACAATATTAGGATCCAGGTTCACCAACTTAATGAAATAGGGGAATACTCCAGAATTGTAATCTCCCATTACACTAAGGTAAAAATTTATTTTGGCTTTTTAAATAAAACCATTTTTAGAAAAAGTGCAGGATGGATATTTTATTGAAATAAGTCCATGTAAGATTGTCATGAAACTTTTCATTCACGATGGAGTCCCATCGTCTTCTTCATAGTCCCAAAATAAAAATAAGGGGGTAATTCCACCATAGATTCCTAAAGAGTTTTTAGAAAATGAAATATTATTTCAATATAATCAGTCCATTATTCATATTCTAGGAAAACTATCTACCCATGGAATATAAGGGGATTCTTCTTAGTAAATTCTGAGCCATGATAAACCACACATCATTGTTTAATAACTCTCACTTGTCCTAGAGTCTAAAGAGTTTGTATTATAATTTCCACCAATGAAGGGTCCACCAGAGTATTTTCCTGTTTAAATTTTATCATGGATTCTTCACTTGGATTTAGAAGATCTCTCCTAAGAGGTATTTTCTAATGAATATAAGAAAAAAACCAATGAACTTAATAGAAAACAAATAAATAATTAGAATAAAGTTTGGAATCCATATTCATACCTTTAAAAAATATTGAAATTATGGGTAATTTGAAACAAAGACACCACATTAAAAAAAAGTTCATTTAAATAATCCCTAAATATAGTTCATTCAAACAATCTCAAACACCATGTCTAAATCTTGGAAAATTTCCTAGAACACCCATAGTAACTCAAGTTCAAAAACAAAAGAGAGAAATCAAGGAACCCTCCCATGCATAATAAAAAAATTTAGATGGTTATAACACATTACTACAATTGAATCCGAAAAAAACCCTTGAAGTTTCACAACACTTCAAGATGGGTCCACCTGCTAATAAAATTTTATAATGAACTATCCTTGGCCAACTTGACACATCACCCATGTAGGCCTACCACATGGTAGAGAGAGAGATGTAAAACTAAAAATGTATAAATGATAATAAGAAAAAGGAAACGCAACATAATACATTGTGTAAGAAAGAGTAGACATCCATGGTACATAAAATTTCAACACCAAATGGATAAACCAAAAAAATAAAAATGAGTCAATTCATAAGACAAAACTACATGTGACCATATATCCCCACAAAACATTCTAACAACAATGGTGATGATATTCAAGAGAAGTTGGTGAACTATATGATTCCCTTACCTTTAATTGAGTCTTATAAAACTATATCTACAAATTCTCAACGAAAAAATTAGGGTGTGGAATAAATCCTAGCAGGACTCAGTAAAAAATCTACACAATGTCTAATATCATGAAAATTATGGCCCTATATTTTAAAAACATCTAGTTTATAATGAATTTTCAATAGATGGAAATTTTGTAAAACAAAATTTGGTTTTCTATAAAATCCATTCACATTCAGATAATCTAGTAATATTAAATGTACATTAAAGATAGCGTACAATCATAAGAAAAACCATCCATGGATACACTATAAGATAAGCAAGAGAGAAACAAACCATGAAATCTACCATCATAGATAAAACATAGAATAAATTAAAAACAAAAATATTTGGGATATATTCTATTGTAATTCAAACTTAGACATAAAATGAAAATACTATGATAGGAATCAATTGAATCCAACCGATTTTGAGTCCTATCACAATATGTTGTAATTAATCCTCTAGTGGTATTACACATTCTAAAGTGACAGTTCCATTTCTAGATGAACCCATTGTTCCCAATGTGATATTAAGGACAAATTCCATTTCAAACCCATGATAATAATTTATAAAATAATTTCATTGTGAATAATTACACATCCATTCTTGAAAACCCATTTTAGAATAATAACCACCTTCAAGGAATTTCATCAAACACCTAGTGTAAACAATCCCATTTTTGTACAAACACTCCTTAAAAACATATATTTCATAAATAAATTCGACCTTAAATCCAATCCATCATTTTCATTAAACAAAAAAAAATTAATCCACATGAATAATAAGAAAATAATTAATTTTAACCTTTTTATAGAGACTTCTTTTTCAAGAACAGAGGGAAACAAGTCACCTATAACAAAGGAGATTGGGAATAAGTAAATTGGGTACTTATGATCCTAGATCCATGATAAACAACATAAAACCCCAGTAAAAACCCTTATAACTATAATTTTATTCTCGTTATGGTTACAAGAAGAAAATATGAGGGGAGATCAAGAGAGAATCTAAGAAGATGATAGTAATCCAATGAAAAAAATGAATGTAACTCAAAGAGATCCATAAAGAACAATGTAAAATCACAATGAATCCTGTAGGATGAACCACTAGAGTATGGGGAGATTTATTTCAATATAAATGATAATTATTGGACTTTATACATAAAATAATTAAAGGAATTAGTAATTTCATTCTTTTTAGATGTTTGGGTTAGGAAGAATGGTTAAGAAATATGATTATAAAAATCATGTGCCAACTATCCATGGACTATATCCCTTGAAAAATAAGTCACAAAATTTCTTCAAGGTGAACCATACGGTTTTATAATATCATGATTAATCTTTGTGACACCCATAGAAAACCCCCAAACACATAAAAGATCTCCTTGGTGAGCTACACAGTTGGACTAACCATTCTGAAACTATGAAAAATTCTTCTAAACCCTCATTATTCCATACAATATAGTTACTTATTGGTTAGTTCTTCTAATTTTCCCAAACTTTTTTCTTGGATTTTTTCTTACAAAAAATCATGTTTTTAAACCATGTCTACTAGAAACCTTCAGAATCACCACAAGGATAAACCAAGCTCAATCCAAAGTATGCTTATTGTAAATTACGAGCCCTAGTAGCCCAGATACGGTGGTTACATTTATACATTGTAATAATATACATGAAACCACATCCCAAGTGATCTACTAGTTTAATGGTATTGTTAATCTAGATATATAAGTGAATATCTCATTATATTCAAAACAAGTTTCACAACATAGTGAAAGTAAAAAATTAAACATCCTTGAACTCATTTAATGATTCCTTATTCACATCCTAGTGAATGGAGACAAAATAAGGGGAAGATTTGATTCCCAATAAGTAATATGTACCATGGATTATATCATTAATCAATAGGGAATAACCAATATGTGATAGTAGACAACTAAATACACATTCTATTTAATCAATAACTTAAGAACTAACAATAATGTGGAAGGAATGAATGATAATTACATAATTCTTTATAAATAATCAAGTGATATTGAAGCCAATCCTTGGATAATATTAATTCAGTAATCTCTTGGACAATAATAAATAGATTATCAATGAAAGAAACGATTAATATTGGATTTCATATTCTCATACATCAGGATGTCTATATTGTTTAGACCTTTCTCCAATATAGATTAAAACTATTGGTAAAGACTGATTTAAGGTGAACTTACTGATTTATATCACAAATCATGTTTGTGAATCAAAGGGATATATAATTATAGGCCCCATTTTTCACTGCATGTACAAATAATTCCTTGTATATATAATTATTGATTTAATTTATAAACAATATGCCTTATAAAAAAATGTCTGTATTGAGTAAATAATAGAGATTGTCAATAATTCACCATCAAGTCAAAAATATTCATGGAATAAAAGAATTTATATAAATGAAATATGTTATATGAAATAATCATATCCATGGTGAAGAATATGGATTTATAAAGTAAATTTAATGTCCAATGATCACAAGAAAGTTAATATTTCAATAGAAAGTTAATGAGTACAAAATTAATCAAGAAGCATAATGTAAATACTTTCCTTATTCAAACTAATAATAAACTATCATAAGAAAGAATAAAGATGGTATCATTACAACATATACCTAGTGGTGTATATGTAATATTAATGGTTGTTTTCATTGATGAATTGAAATAAAATAAAAATACCATTAAAATAATTCTTTTGGGAAATACCCATTTCAATTTGAAAATAACATTTTCAAACAAAAAATTTACAAAATATTAGAAAAAATTATATTTTAGAATAAAATTTATATATTTTAAAGGAGGATTCAATGCATTGAGCAGTCATGATGCTGGGAAATACTATTCAGAATGAGTATGTTAAAACAATGATTATTTTCAAATTTTTGTTAAATAGGAAAAAAATTATTTTTTTTCAAAAAATGACAGGGAGATTAATTTTAAAAGATTTTTTCAAAATTAAAATAGGGTTAAAAATTACATCAAAAAATCATTGGATAAAATTAAAAACATTATTGAATTATTTTCTGAAAACATGTATATGGATGAAAATATTTTTTCGACCAAAAACAGAAACACAATTGAATTTTCTTAAGAAAAATCTCAATAATTTTAATTAGAAAATATAGGAAAAGGACACTATTACATGAAAATTTCATAAATAATAAAATGAGAATGAAATTAATGTGTTTTATTATACAATGATAAAATAATATCCATCTATGTAAATTTTAGCATAAAAATCCTAGTTAAAATGGGATTGAAACATAAACACTTACTACTTTGGTAACTCTGGAATCATAACCCCCATGAAATAAATAAATGATAAAATATTAAAAATTATTAATTTTAGTTTATTCATGGTATAAAATTTCAAGGGGTAGTAGACAAAACTCATAAATATTAATAGGTGTATAATAATAAATATGTCTCAAAGGAGTGGAAATTGTAATGATATCACATACAATAATCATACCATTGGTGTGATGATTAATAAATGGATTGATTTTTCGTATCAAATCTAAAATAATATAAAAATATGTAAATACATAATAATTTAATCAAAATATATGACACACATTAGCATAGAATACCAAGTATATAACCCATTTAAATGAAATCGAGTTTGGAAATTCCTTACCACGTAGTAAATTTCAAGTCAAATCCACTAGGATAAAATAATTAAAATTGAAACATAAATTTACATTAATCATGAAGGATTCATGATATTACATGTAAATAGGGAATTATATGCACCATATAAAAGAAATTAGGTGCATAACATTAAAATATTCCTCAATGATGGGAAATTAATACGAAGTCCCTTATCTGACACTTCCCTTTAGTTAAACATTCGTTAGACACATGTATAATTTCTTAAATTGAGTTAATGTTTTATAACTAATTAATATTCATATATATAATTTCATATATGGTCCTCTAATAACATATTACTCCCTATTCGTTAATAATATTTCATTATTACTATTGTTAGAGTGTTAAATGCTTTATCTTCTGATTCTTGTTTTATCAAGGATGTTATTATTCTTGTTCATATGATATTGATAAATCATCCAATGAATTACATTAATGTTATAAATATCATATTTATTCATTGGATTACTTTCTATAACCATTCTTGAAATTTGGATGTTGAAAATGAATCTTGTCGCTTTGTGGAGATGGTATGTCGTAGTCACCCCCAAGAGGTGATATCATTCACATTATAGGTGAAAGAAGAAGGAAGTGGATGATATATTAATTTATAAAAAATAATTTCATATCCTTTGTATCATATATATTTATTATTTCGATCTTTTTGATTATCCATGTGAGTCGGTTATGGAAACAAATTACGTCGACCCATGAGGTAATAGTCCACCCGACACATGAGCGATGATTTTGATTCCCATTTGACAGAGATGGATATGAATACATATTATGAAATAAACATAATACTATCTCATTATACTAGTGTAATTATATTTAAATTTTTAATACATAATTTTTGGATATAAAATAAGAAGTTAAAAACGTTCTTAGTGAAGATAATTAAAATCGCTTAGAAGAACCTCCATTGGATATCCAATTAAGGACCATAAGGCTGGTATTTTGGAAGTAATATAAGCTATATAATATGGAGAAGGATGTTAGAGATAGATTTTTAAATATTCTTGTTGAGCTAAATTGATTTATTGTTTTGAATAAGTGATGGGAGGGGTTCCCTTTTAAAATTGAGGCTGAGTGATGTTTTTTGTAAATATCTAGAATTATTCAATAATAGAAAGTCACTCTCACCATAAGTATCTACAAAATTAAAAAATAATGGATTGGATGGATTTTAAGTTCTATATACACCTCAAACACAAAAAATAAAATATATTTTGAATATTTTATTCAGTTATCCCATATGTTTAATAACGTTTACCATTTTAGTTTTTACCATGGTAATTTGTTTTTAAACCTTGGCAATTTATGTTGAAATAGTGGGATCCCTAGGCCCAAATTGAACTATAATTTTTATTACCATATCATGTATATTTTAGATATATATTATGTATTGTTATCATTATAGTGTACATATATTTGTTTCCAATATATAATGTTAATTTCCAAATATTATTTATTGTATTAATTGGTTATAGAAGATCCCATGCTATAATGTGAACATCGAGATACTACAAAATTAATCAGAACTAAAAATTCAATTATTTATATAAATCTTACTTATTTGGATCAATATATTTTTGAATATTAGAGGATGGGGGCCCATAAACATTGAGGATTCTTCTCATGAAGTTTGTTCCTGGTGATATCTAACAGTGAGATCTTGAGGAAAGATCTGCCAATAGGAGAACCACAAATTTTAGGTTTTATTAGTTGTTCCTATCTATAAAAATGTGTATTGGTCTCATAAGTTGATATCATTACCACTATGTTCCATTTTATAACACACTTTGATGAAAGGAAGAAGCCATGATAATGAAATCATAGAAAGGTAGCTTTTGGTGGTGTGTCATTGGTGGAACGACATTGGTTGTATTGTCCATAATGGATTTATTATTTCGATGTTAAAGAAGTAATATTTAATAGGTCTCGTTTATTAAGATGGTTATACCTTCATAAGATCATGGAAAAATCACCTAAAAGGTTAATCAATCCAGTTAAATAAAAAAATAAAAAATCGACCAAATGGAGATGAGATAAGTGTCCATATTGCTTTATGAGATATTTAAATACAAATAGATTATAGTACACAGTAAGTGTCCGTAGGTTGGTTATATTTTCTATGAAAATTTTTATCTCATTAGATATTTTATTGGTTTCCAGACACTACTCTTGGTCTGTAGATTTTATTCACAAGGACCTATAGGGTCACACACAATAGTGTATTCAATAATTCACCAAATTCAATTGAATTGGTATATTGGACATGGTCATCCCACTATGGGTCTGAGTGTTGTCCAATTTATTGATCACTAATAATTACATAAATTTATAATGTTTATGTTAAGAATAATTGGGATGAATTTATTTAATGTATTTACAATTCAATTAAATATGTGGTAATTTTAATTGAACAAATATTATTTTATTATTCCAGGTTCATTTAATATTTAGTTGAATTTATGAGATCAGTTAAATGACTTTGGTTTACCACATAATATATTTTAATATATTTTATAATCGTGTGATAAAAATATAAATAATAGATATGTAGTTTAGTTATTCATAATTATATATTTAGTTGATGTTAAATAAACAGGGGTCAGGGAACCCTAAGTAGTATTTTGAAAATCCACTAAATAAGGGAGGAGAGAGGTTCATTCCATGGTCTATTCACAATAAGAAACCAAGTGCCTCCCTCTCCTCTACCACTTTATAGAGAGATACTCTCAATATAGGAACTCAAATCAAGATCTCAATCAATGATTAAAGGAATTTTTATGCGGTGATCCTCAGGGAATAAAATTCATCATTGGATCTTCGTGATAGTACTCGAAATTCGACATACAACACTGAAATAAATATTTGAATCATGTGTATATGATCTAGAGGGATCCTTCTATGTATCATTCATGAAACGATAATTTTATACTAGTTGCAGTAATTCATGATTTCATATATGAACTTTTATGTTTTTTAGTTTTATTTTATGTTATATTTTAATTTATATGAGATCCTTATACTATACTAGGGCTTTGATCATCAGTGATGAAATGTTTCGTCACCCCGATGAAGACAATTTTTAAATCATAGGACAACCTGCATCCTTTGAGAACCCATGTACCTTCAATTGGTATCATTGGAATCGTATAAACATTACGAGTCAAAAATAATAATTTTTAGTTAAATTAAGTAGAATCTTTTATTATGGTCACTATGGAATTAACTCCTTGTCAATCTTATTTCAAATGTTCATGTTATGGCCATCAGAAAATTATAACATGAGTCCGGATTGTGTTTTTAGGTATAAAATTAGAATAAAATTATTCCACCAGTTTTTTGGAAGAAATAATTGTAATAATTATAATAATATAATATATAATTATAATAAATTTTTTTATTTATTATAATAATAATATTAATAATATTACATTTATTCTGTTAAATGGATATATCAATATCCTTTTGAAAAATTTTAAAGAGGACATAATGTGTACATAAAATAATGTTTAATGTCTGTTTGAGTATAGAAAAGTAGGATTACATCAGAGACCCCCAAAATTCTATGGTGGTCATGTGCCTCCTTGTTCATATGGTGTGGCCCCATGCCCTATTTCCCTCTCAATTTTGGAAGCCTCGAGTTCAACACATCTGTTGCCTCGCCCTCCAGCTCTTCTTCTATGCTGGTTTCTACCACAACCACTCATGGTTCCCATCGCCGCCTGGATCCTATTTGGTCTACCATCCACCACCAGTAGAGCTACGATCACCTCTATCCATGTGAAGTTAACCATAGTTACATCTGTGGAACCGGATATTCCCTTCTTTGGTCCCAAGACGATTTCCAAAACCCCAAATAGGTCTGAGTAGGGATTTTGTGCTTGGAATGGAACATCCATTGCACACCCCAAAATGGTTTTGCACATGTTTGATGATAACCACTTTGGGGCTCCCCGTGTTTGTGGTACATAATTTAACCATAATTAATAAAAATTCTAATTTATGGTTTGACAAATAATTATAATATTACTGAGATGAAATTATTTTAATTTTGGTAATGAATTTAATTATTTGATTAATATAATTTCTCATATTAAAATTTATTAAATTAACGGACTGAAAAATAATTAAATTATTTTTATTTAATTAATTCTTATAATTTAATGAAAAAGCTCTAAATATTTAATTTATTACAATTTATTTTTTAGCGCGCATTTAATTATACCCACTTACTGGTCTTAATCACTAACTTATGTATGCATTTAATTTTTATTTAATTATTATTACTTGCATGCAATGAATGAGATATGTAGTTAATAAATTGAATATCTGTGCAATGTCATTTATTTTCAGTCAATTTGTATAAGACCATGTGTTTCCAAACTCATATTAGGAACATTACACCCCTAACCCCCCAAAACTACACATGATTTTTCTAATACCTCAGACAAAGATGACGCATGGCGTGGACCCCGCTAAGATGGGGTGATATGCTATTATGATGATGATGCATTATGTGGACCCCACCAAGACAAGGCGGTACTCTAGATGTGAAGTGGATATACTACATGGGGTCAGGTTGTATCAAGAGTCATGATATGACTTAGGTAAAATTCACTTAGTTTGTTTAAGAAGCTCAATACCAATTATGAGATGCTTTCCTTTTGGCATTTATTTATTATTATTATTATTATTCATTTTATAACTACAATAAAATACAAAATGTAATAAATTATAAAATTCATCGATAAGCGACAAGTGTTTCTATATTAATATGTAATTGTGAGCATGATAACATAGAGTTAACATGACAAATAGAAATGGATTACATTCATTAAGATAAAAATACACTTACCCTCGACGAAAAATTTAGTCATTACTGCCTTCCATCATTCAATTTGAACAAAACTGGTTGTTTGTGGGGCTTATACTTCCATAGCTGAGAGTGCCTCTTATGATAATAGAGTTCTTCTGAGATTATTCGGTTGACATAAATATAGTAGTTGTGAGTATTATCCATTGCTAACTTTATAACATTTTATAGGTAAGTATTGAGTAAATAATGTTACGATTTTAGAAGCTGCGAATTCAATAAACATATCAAGGAAACATTAGTTAATGCACTTGGCTAGTAAAACACTTACATTAAACAATTCGGGTAGTGGTGTATCCATATCTTTTATACTATGGGAAAATGTTTAGGGATCCTTTCTACTAGAATACTCAAGAGATAGAGTATTTTGATTCTAGTTCTTAGGGTTAATATAATTTGAAAAAAAAATCATACAATATTTATGGATATAATTAATAATTAATGACTAATTAAGAAATCATTATAAAATTACTTATCTTCTAAAAATTATTTTTTTAGAAAATGTCAAGTAATACCACAAGATGAACTGCAAAAAATATTGTATGATGTAAATGTCAAAACCAGCATGAATTTTCCAGTATAGTACTAGCACTTTCACCCAATACAAAAATATAGGAAATTCAAGGTACCAGTGCCCCTATAGCAACTAGATTACCTCATGATTCAATGGTGTAGTATTCCTTATTGTAGACCCATTCTTAGAACATATGAATTTTATGGCATTATTCTATTATTGACTTTTGATGTTAGTTTCATCCAAAACATCAGGACATGAATAATGTAACACGTAATTTCATATCCGAGAAGTATATAAGGAGAAAAAAAGTGATATTTAAATGTGTGATAAACTACACTAGCATTGTGTAAATATGAAATATGTGTCACAATATTTCAAGGAATCCCTTTCTTACACAAAATTACCCCAGCTTCATTTTAGGTTACAAAACAAATAGGATAAATTAAACCATTATTTCCATTTATGTATTTTTCCCAAGTAAATAAAAAATTAGATAAATAACAATCATTAATTACTATAGAGAACACGTTGAAAGTCAAGGAGATAAGTCCAATGGTAAGACTTTCACAAAATGCACCTTCACAAAATCATTCAAATATTGAGTTTCGTTATTTAACATGAGGTAATTCTCATTGCATGACATGTAATAATATCTATATAAGTTAATCACAATAAAATGAATTAAATAAGTAGGTTATAACTTCTCTTTCAGTGAATATTCATCGATTAATTACTAAAATATTATTCTTGGTTATAAAATACAATTTAACATATCTGTATTTGAAATCAGTAACCATGTATGTATAGAGACATTATATGAAGTAAGTTGTATTCTCCAAGCAGCTGAGAAAGGGTGATTCTTATGTTAGTAGTGAGGAAGACATAAAATCTAATTTCCATGTTAATTATTTAAGCCAATTTATTTTTGATTATAACCAAAACAATTATCTCATGTGTCCATTGGACACTAGGAGACATTATTCCATGTTCATGAATGGATGTTGTTTATGGTTTATCATACTCATGTAATAGTTCTGTCATACTTGAATATTATTTAAAAAGATATGAATATAGAATGTAAGGCATATTTTTTAATTTTTGTCAAGTTAAATATTTTTCTAGAAAAATTAAAACTCGACATTAATGATATATGTAGTTTGGTAATTAGGAGCAGTATTGTAAAGACCCGAAAATTCCATGTAATATTTTTATTAAATATAAGTATTAAGAGTCTGCAAAAAATGAGGGAACATGATTCAGAGGCTCGGAATGAAAATTTGAACTTTTTACGATATGTTCAATAAATTTGTGGGTGTGAATTTCTATCTTTTTAACTAGTGCTCAGATTAAAAATCTGAGGGCACCATTGAATTTGCAATGCCGAGATTTTCATAGGTGAATCTTAACATCGAATGGAAATGGTCAGATGAAAAATTTAATTTTTGGACATTACAAACAAAATAACTCCAAGAGTTATTTTATTCTCTTCTCACCATTGAGCTGTTTATGGCGGGACCATAGTGTAATGTCAGGCATGAATGGGACTAATTTAATGACACGACCCTTGGGTTACATAACCATGACGTTTGTCGAATTAATGAGACATTAATTGGGGTTCACTAATGAACAGTATTAATAAAAAACAATATGGGTGCTTCCTTTTTTCTATTTAAAAAAACCTATGACATGGGTATTAGAGATCCACGTGAGGAATATATGATGAAATTCCAATGGAATCCTACTCCAATTAAGAACGTGGAACAAACAAATACTGACGAACATCATCGAACAAGGACCCTTCTTCCTCATCCACAACGTCTTTCAACGAGTTCTAGGGTGGGTTTTGGCTTGATTTATTTCTAATATTTTTATGAATTCATCTTCTCTTGATGATGTTTCAAATATTCTCTTATTATAATGCTAACGTGGGGGGCACATGCCAAACTGAACAAGGACCATACCCTCTACTGATCTCAATTTTGATTGTGTTATTCACAAGAAACCAAACAATATGAAGGTAAGATTAAGATGGGGGCCACGTAGTGATGGACATGTCCTAGGAGGTCATAAGAATAGTTGGAAAATAAAATGGACCTCATGAGATTCAACAGAGGCACTTGGAAGCTCTATCGGTGTGGCGGTGCTGGCGACCGGAAGAGGCGTCGATTGGTTCTCACTAACCGCAAGGAGGTTGTAGTGACCGATGGAGCCATAATATAGAGGGGGCGGCCGAACAACACCGACCACACTAACAGTGGCGGCGCACCATGACAGTGCACCAAGGAGGATGGATGTGGATCCGAACAGTGGCAGAGGGGGACCCAAAACCGTGGGACCACCTGTTGGTCAGTCTCATGAACTAGACAGTTGGAGAGCCCCCTGGAGCTGCTAATAGGGGAGCCTGAACGGACTTAGTCAGTTTAGGGAGACGGCCCATACCCAGCTAGCAGGCTGCACCGAGCCTGTAGGCTGGGCATATTCCGCAGCCCGGTAGGCCATGCCCAACCAGGTGGGATGGGCTGAGCCTCGCCAGTTTGGGTAGGGCCCAGTGGACCTAGTCAGGTCAGTCTGACTGGATCGGACAGGACCCACACCATTTTTAGCCCAGTTTCGATTAAAAAATATCATTTTCTAAACCATACGTCTGTTCCAAAAACCATCTACGATGCTGGAGCCCTTAGGATGAGGTCATTTTGAGGAACTCCACATGAGTTTTGAAAAAATTTATAGTCTGGCTGGCTTGGATTGAACTCGAATCCAACTGAACCCTAGACACTAAAATGCCTATAACATACAGACCAAGAATCTGATTGACCCACCGTATGAGGAATTAGATCCCTTATAACATTATTCTTATTCAGGATACTTCTTCTTGAGACTTCATGGAGGTTGAGTAATGATCAATTTCTTGAGTAGCAGATTCTCTTGGAATCAAGCGTGCTATGTATGGGAATCTAGTGGTTGACTATGGCATGATAACAATCCTCTGTGGGTTAGCACCTACAGATTCATTGAGTGTGTTACCACCAAGTGATCTTCTACGGGTCTACACTTATCAATCCTCTAAGTGGGTAAGCACCTAGTGATCCTCTGGGTGGGTCACCTCCTAGTGATCCTTTATGGGTCAACACCTAGATATTCTCTTTGGATCATCACCTAGCAATCCTCTGTGGATAAGTACCTAGATATCCTCTGTGGGTTAGCACTTAATGACCTTGTACAGTCTAGAGGAAATAACCTTTCGACCAAATAAGATAATCTAGCATTACTACTATTCATCTTAATACAAGTTCTTTACGTTTTATACCTGCTTTGAGTTGATTATTTGACATATTATTTTTGATTGAGTTCATGCTTTGTGGTTTCTCTATAGTGTAATTCTGGGATACCTTTATTGGTCTTGGGGTCCTTACTAGGTATTGTTCTACTCACCACTGCACAGTCTTTGCCCGCACCTTGTTATGTTTGGTGCAGATGACGGGTAGCTTTGACCGAGACATGAGAGCTAGGACTAGACGTTGTACGGAGGTCACTAGTTGGCATGTAGATCTGTAGAGATGAGTTATAACTACCCTTCTGGTAGGATCATTGGAGGACGATATCAGGAGTTGTTTTTCTTTTTTGTTATACCTTCATTCTGGTTGGGCTTGTGTAATGGCCCCTTTACTTTCAATACTTAATTTTACACTCACTGGTGGTTTTTAGTTATGGTTTTAACTTTATTCATCCATAGTGTTTTACTTGTGCGTTGTGTTCCTTGTTTGTGGGTGTATTGGTTCTGTGGAAATGCCTTCCCATGTTTTGGATAAGAAATTCTGGTGCTAGTCACCAACCCCTGGCCTATGAAAGGCTTTCTTGGGGTAGTCATGATATGGGCCCCAGGGGATGGGTCATGACTAAGTCGCATTAGAGGAATTCAGTTCTACCAGAAGAACTAGGATTCTATGTTTTTAATGGAGAAATAGTGTTAAGTTTCTTGATTTCGGGTTTCAGTTTGTGGATTCCAGTGTTGGTACGGAGACTGACATATCCATACACTGGGACCCTGAGATCTAATTTCTACTTGGTACATGAAAACAATGTTTTCATGTGTTTTAAAAAAAATATGCTTTTGATCATTTTTAGTTAACCATAGCTCATCATTTTCGTTACAGAATGCCACTGCGTAGATATCCATCCATGATTCCAGAGAGAGTTTGCGATGATGGCCCACCGAGTGATGATGCTTTAGTGCATGGCCCTCATATGGAGATGGTAACTTCGAGTGGTGTACCAGTAGCACAACTACCCGTAGGGCAGCGGATGCCAACAACCCCCCCAGCAGACCCTGCACACTGACTGAGCACATTGCACAAGTTCTAGTGGTAAGGGCCTATAAGTTTTCTAGGCGAGACGGATTCGTAGGAATTTAAGGAATGGCTGGAGGCTGTGACATGGATTTTCCACATGGTCAAGACACCAGCAGACCAGATGGTGATCCAAGCATCTAGTATTTTCCAGAGCTCTACAGGGAGATGGTGGGGCTTTAATATCTAGACACATGAGGAGGAGATTGTCTACTAGTTGGACATCGAGTGCCTCTTTAGGGCGTATTTCGTACTAGAATATTTATGCTTAGTGCATATTTATGAGCTACTACACTTACAACAGGGTATCCAGATAGTGGCCTAGTACTTGAATGGATTTACAGAACACTCTCACTACTCCACTGGCATGGTAAAAGAATCATTCTTTAGGGATGGACGATTGAGTAGGGTCTCAGATATTAGATCAGAGCATCAGTGATATCACCCAACATCCCGATGTATCTTGGGGTGCTAGAGCGAGCACTATTATTGGAGAGATTCCTAGCTGAGCAAGAACTGGTGGTGAGAGTCACCACTGGACAACAGGTAGCCGATTCATCTACTGCAGGTAGTAGGAAGATGACGAAGAGGTAAAAGCGGGCCATACCTTCTAGAGGACAATCCCAAGATGGAGGGTCGGAGGTGCCGAGCTCATGAGGCCGAGGAGATCATACGAAGACAATAGTCTATTACTCTTGTGGTGGACATGGGCACATGTCTCGCGACTATTTGACTCCCCATGTGGATGATCTATAGAATATCGAGGGATTTCTGATTCAATGATAGAGATTCGAGTGAGGAGGTCTGTATTGCGATGGATGTGGTAGAGGAGAAATATGTGCAGCAGGCTGTGGGTGACAGTTTCAGATTCTACCGCCACAACCTCCATGTGGCCCACCCCCACCTCATGGAGCAGGTTTAAATGAACGATCTCATCTTCAGTCAACTGAGGAATATGACCATGATTCTCTAAAGATGATTCGAGGTATGATTTGTGCCTAATCCTCCCATTTTATAGTTTTTATAGACATATGTTCTAGTCACTCTTTCATTTCAATGACTCTCGACCGGAGCTCAGTGTTTCTAATGCAGCCATTTGCTCGATCCTTACGATTAAGGACTCCTAAATGAGAGGATTTTATGATTACTGACTAGTTCTGACATTGTGAGATTACTCTATGATAAAAGAGCTTCAGTTGTGATCTACTAGTAGTAGCATAGATGACTAACATCGTCATCTTGGTATGGGATAACTATCCACACTCGATGCTCGGATAAACTGTTTTAGGTGCAAAGTGTGGTGTGACCGTAAGGATGTGATGAGGGTTTCCTTATCTAGTGAGAAGGGAACCTTCAATGCTCATGTTGGACTATCTCGAAGTAGGGTACAACTGATCACTCATAAGATGTCTAGCCTTATCCCTAGAGCAGTTAATGAGAGGAGTCCGAGCTATCCTATTGTGGCGGACCAGTATGCAGATGTCATTCATGATGATGTTCTTGGACTACCTTCTTGTAGATAGGTAGTCTTTTACATTGAAATTTACCCCGGGATGACACTGATATCTACACCAGAAAATTGGATGGCTCCCATAGATCATCGTTAGTTGAGGGTACAGTTAGAGGACTTGCAGAGAAAGGGTTTCATAAGGCCCAGTGTTTCTCCATGGGCAGCCCTGATTTTGATCACCAAGAAGGAAAACGAGAGTTAGAGGCTTTGTGTCGACTATGGGTGCCTGAATCAGGTGACTGTGAAGAACAAGTATCGTCTATCGAGTAATGATAATCTCTTCGACTAACTTAATAGAGCATTGTGGTTTTCGGATATAGGCCTATGATCAAGCTATCATCAGCTCAGGGTACAGGATGAGGACGTACAGAAGATAGCCTTCACATGCTGGTATGGCCACTATGAGTTATTGGTGATGCCTTTCGGCATGACCAATGCTCTGGTATTTTTAACAGGGCTCATGAGCAGGATCATCTAGACTTACCTTGATCGCTTTGTGTTGGTCTTCATTGATGATATATTGGTGAACTCAATGTTTTAGGTGGAGCACTCAACTCATCTGCAGATAGTTAAGATACACTCTGAGAGAACCACCTTTATTGTAGGATCTCTAATATCTCGTTCAATATACTGTAGGTCCACATTCTGGGACATGTTATCTGGGATGATAGAGTTGCAGTGGATCTGGAAAATATAGAAGCAGTAATTTTGTGGGATCTGCCTTGGAGTGTTAATGTGGTGCGAAGATTCTTGGGGTTAGTTGGGGAATAACAGAGAATTGTACCATACTTTTCCAATGTAGCCTGACCCTTTTCATCTTTGAAATAGAAGGGAAAACTTTTCTTGTAGACAGAAAGATGCCTGCAGATTTTCTAGGAATTGAGGTGGAGACTAATGAGTTCCCCCATCTTCAGGCTAACAGAAAATGGCTTTGGGTATGTAGTCTACTGCGACACATCAGGGACTAGACTAGTATGCATCCTAATGCAGGAGCGAGAAATGATCTCCAACGGCTGACAATAGTTGAGAAAACATGATCAGAACTACACTACCCCTGAGTTGAAGTTAGTACCTGTGGTATTTTCATAAAATTTGTTAAATCGCTAATTGATGGGTGAAAAATTTACTTTCTAATATGATCACAATAGCCCCAGGTATATCATCTCCCACGAGGACCTAAAGTTGAGATAGTGGCAATGTCTCGAGTTCCTCCAGGACTATGAAATTGATATAGTCAAAAATCCTAGGAGGGGGAACGTGGTGGAAGATGCACTCAACAGAAGGATTGGACTATAGTTGTTGAGTGATGTGACAGATTTGGTAGCCGCATTGTCGATATCATTCATGGATAGTGATATAGGAGCTTACCACGAGTCTATGAATGTTACTCTTCCACTCCTTCATAAATTCAGTGAGGCGCATCTTGGTGATGTTAACTGCAAGGCCCAACGTGCTCAGATATCCTCAGGATTGACTCTTGAAGGATTCTTTGAAGGTCAGAAGAACGTTATCCATTACTGAATATGCACCATGGTACAAATGATGCTGTAGGAGGAGGTGTTGATGGTGGTCCACACTTCCACTCTGGCGGTACATCCTGGTGTGGTGATGATATACCAGGACCTTCGGCATTAGAACTGGTGGACAAATATGAAGAAAGTAGTGGAAAAGTTCATTTCATGGTGCCTTACCTGTCAGAAAGTGAAGGTCAAGCACCAAGATCCAACAGGCTTGACACAACCACTTGAGGTGTCGGAGAGGAAGTGGGATGTATTCTCCATGGACTTTGTAAAAGGGAAACCATGTATGTCGAGGGGCCGCAGTTCCATCTGGGTGATCGTTTACCGACTCACCATGTCGGCCCACTTCCTAACCATCTGAGAGCAATGATCAGTAGGGGGATTGGGAAGCTTCTACTAGAGGAGATTGTATGGCTTCCCAAGGTACCATTGATGATATTTTCAGATCATGATCATCGTTTTAAATTTTAGTTTTGGAAGGGATTTCAAAAGGTATTCGGGACTCAGTTACGCTTTAGAATCACCTTTCACCATCAGAAAGATTGTTAGAAGGAGAAGATCATACAGACACTTGAGGATATTATTCCTTCTTGTATCCTAGATTTTTTCTGTAGTGGGGTGGACCACCTGCCACTGGTTGAGTTATTATACAACAACAATTATCACTCCACCATTAGCATGACACCATTTGAGTCCTTGTACAGTTGACTATGTAGATCACCTCTATACTGGACAGGCCCAGCAGAGTCAACACATGTGAGTCCAGAGTTGGTATAAGCTACCACTGAGAAGGTGCAGATCATCAAAAAGTGGACGAAGACTACACAGAGCATGGAGAAGTATTATGCCGATAGAAGTCATAGACCCCTAGAGTTTGAGGAGGGAAGTCATGTTTTCCTTCATGTATCACCTCGATGAGAATTGTGAATATTTGGCCAAGGGGAGTGCTATCTCCGAGGATCATCGAAACATTCCAAATTCTCAGAAGAGTAGGCAGCGTGTCATATCGCCTAGCTCTTCCCCCATATATGGACAAGGTGCATAATTTTTTCTATGTGTTATAGCTGAGGATATATGTGAATGATCCATTTCATGTTATTTACTGGGGTGAGATATCCATTGACGATGGGAAAACATTTACAGAATTCCCAGTGGAGATAGTGGATCAACTAGAGTGGGTCCATTGTGGATGGTAGATACCTATGGTGTGCGTTTGGTGGTAGTATGAGAACCACCAAAAGGGAACGTGGGAGCTGGAGGCCGATATTCATGTTCAGTATCCCCATTTTTTTATTAGCTTTTATTGTATCTTTCAGGGATAATAATCCATAAGGTGGGGAAAATTTAGAGACCCATAAATTCCATGTAATGTTTTTTAATTAAATAGAGTTATTATGAGTCTGAGAAAATTGATGGCATGTGATTATGAGGCCCGGAGAGCCCAAACATAATTTTGATTATTTTTTAATGTGCGTACAGTAAACGTGTAGGTTTGAATTTCTATCTTTTGAACCGGTGCTAAAATTAAAAATCTGAGGGTACCGTTGAATTTGTAGTGTTAGGATTCACTAAGGCGAAGCTTAACATCGATCGGCAAGGGTCGGACGAAATGGTTAATTTTTTTGAATTTACAAATAAAAAATAACTCCAATAGTTATTTTATTATATTCTCATCATGGTGTGGTGGATGGCGGGACCATAGTGTAAGGTCATGCTTGAATGAAAGTCATTTAACAACACAACCCTTGGATTTCGTAACCACGAATTTCGTTGAAATAATGGAACATTAATTCAAATTCATTAAAAAATCACCTTAATAAAACATATCATGGGGGGTTCATTTTCATCAATTTAAAAAATACCTATGGAATGGGATTTTGTGATCGATGTGAGGATCCTCTAAAAAACTCTGGTGGAAACCTAATCCAACGAAGAACGAGGAACGAACGAATGGTGAAGAACATCTTCGAACACAGACCAATATTTCTCATCTACAACGTCTTCCAACAAGTTCTAGGTAGGGATTTTTCATTGATTTATTTCTAAGAGTTTTATGAATTCATATTCTATTGATGGTGTTTCATCTCCTATCTTTTTATAACGATTACGTGGAGAGTGCGGGGCGATCTAAACAAGGACCGTACCCTCCACTGATATCGATATTGTTTGTCTTCTTCGTGGAAGACCGACCAATATAGAGAAATGATGAAACAAGGTACCATGTGGTGATGAAAGTGTCCATAGAGGTCATAGGCACAATCGGAATAGAAAACAGACCTCCAGATCTTCACCGTAGGCCCACTGAAGCTTCGTGTGGTGTGGCTGTGCCGGCAATCGGAGGAGGTGGCAGCCAGCTCTCACCGGCCATAAGGAGGTGGTGGTGCCTAATGGAGCTGTAGAGAAAAATGGGTGGCTAGACGATGCTGTCCATGTTGATGGTAGTGATGCACCATGGAGGATGGTCTTGGTTCCGAGCTGCGTCGGAGGGCGGACCCGCTCCCGTGGGTCCTATTATTTGAAAGGTCCATGCGGACCGGTCATGTGGAACGACACCACCCAGGTGCCAAAAATAGGGGAGACTGAAAGAATGTAGTAAATTCAGGGAGGCATACTACGTCCAACTGGAGAGCTTCACCCAGCTGGTTTAGGCCAGGCATAACGAATTGGGGTGGGTCAGTCCGACCAAGAAATACTGGACTGGGACCATTTCTAGCCCCGTGTCGCTTAAAGGGGATTATCTTCTAAACTATACTTCTCATTGAAGAATCGTTTGTGGAACAATAACCATTAGGGATTATAGGTTATTTTGATATACTATAATTGAGTTTTGGATAGTGTTGGAGTATAGCCTGGTTGGATCGAACATTAATCAAAGTGGGCCCTCAGCAGTAAAATGCCTATAACTTATAGATCGAGCGTTCGATTCACGTGTTGTCTGTTGTGTTGGATCCCTTATAACATATAGGTTCTCCAAATTACTTATTTGTGGTACTTCGTGGAAGTTGAGGTATGACTGATGGATTGAGGAGCAGATCCTCCTATAATCAAGCATGCTAAGTGCGGGAATCCAATGGCTTTTTGTGATGTGATTGCGATCCTCTGTGGGTTAGCATCTTGAGATCCCCTAAGTGGGTCAGCCACTATAAATCCAATGTGGTATAGAACCCACCAATCCTATGAGTGGTTCATCACCTAGTAATCCTATGAGTAGGTCAGCACATAAAGATCCTCTATGGGTTAGTAGCTAGTGATCCTATAAGTGTGTTAGCACCCCGTGATCCTCTAAGTCGATCAGCACCTAGCGATCTTCCATGGCTCAGAACAGAGCGGTCCTATGTGGGTCAGAACCTAGAGATCCTCTATGGGTCATCACTTAGTGACCTTTTGTGGTATAGCCGAAAAATCATCCCAACAGAATAATATGATCTAGCGTTAAGGCTAATAGTCATTATTCATTTTCTTTAAGTTGTATAACTAGTTTGATCTGAGTCTTTTACTTATGATTTTTGATTGATTTCTTGATATTTATTTCTCCTTAGTGGAATTCAAAGGGACCTTTGGGGTTCTCAGGGTTATTAATGGGTATTTTTTACTCAACCCTATACAGGCTTCACCCACACCTTGTTGTGTCTGGTACAGATGACGAACAACATTGACTAAGGCTAGGGTCCAAGGACTAGATGGTGTACAGAGGTGACTAGTTGGTGTGGAGAGCCATAGAGACAAGTTGTAACTGCCCTTTAGGTAGGATCCTTAGAAACGATATCAGGATCTGTTTTCTAATTTTGTTGTACATTATTTATGGTTGGGTACCTTTAATTTTAGTATTTATTTATACACTTATTGGTGGGGTTTTGTTGTGGTTGTACCTTTCTTCTTCCGTAGTGTTTTACTATTGTACAATGTTCCCTCTCACAGTGTGTACAGGTTTTGAGGTAATGCCTTTCTATCTTAGGTATAAGGCTTTCCTGTGATAGTCACCAACCCCTGACCTATGGATGGCCGGCTTGGGGTAGTCATGACATGGGCCCGAGGGATGGGTTGTGATAGGTACAACTAACCACATATGATTTTGTAGACTTATTTAGTTTGGGAAAAAACATTAGAGATAATGGTATGCCACAATTCTTTTGAAAGTATTTCATTAATAAAGAGTGATCTATTATTTGGGAAATCTATTTGTAAATATACTTCAATCTATTTATATAAGTAATTAAGGAATTAGAAAGTGATGTATGATAAATTCATGGTCAGATTATATGAGTTGCTTCGGGCCATCATGCTGAAGAATAAACTAACCAAGCTTCCATCAATCATGATAATGTAGTGTGGATTAATTCCTAAACATGCATTACTTTATTTACATCATTACATTGATGTTCATAAGGAGTATTAATGATATGTCTTAAATGTTAACACTCATAAAAAAATTAGTATGGAGAAATTCTTAAATTCACATTTTATACATCAGATTTATGATTTAAGTAGTATCCTTATGGAAAATAGCATAATCTTCCATAATATTTCAACACGTGCATTTAAAATAATAGAAAACCCGATAACCATATTCTATCTATATTGAAAAATGGATATCATATGATTTATGGTATGATGGAAATACATTATGTTATATGACATGTTTTTAGATGTAAATATTTTTTTATGATATAAACAAACCTGTATCATGTTGAACACATTGTGTGTGTAAGTAAGTATACAAACAATTGCTTACGATATTATATAAATACCATAGAAAAGTGATAATAAATTGATTTACTATATTTCTATTTAATGGTTCAAAAAACTATTTGAGATGGGTGGAGCAAGATTGGCTTGGGTTTAGTCCACACTAAAGATGCACATGTAGTGGGATTTGGAAAAGTTAGACAAGTGCATGTGGAACTGGTAAGTTATAGAGACACATACTTCATTAGAAGATTAAAAATTATAGTTATGGTTTTGTATTCCCTGCGGCCAGTGATAAATTATTTATTGTTTGTAATTTTTTGTACAATTTAGTAGTATATGATAAGAAACTAAAATCAAAAATGTCATTTAAGATTAAATAATTGATTCCATGCATCAAAGTTAAAATGGTATTATTAAATTTAATATTTATGTGGGTATTCAAATGAGTTGATACATGGATGTTAAATTTGAATTACTAATAAGGATTTATTGGTAATACTAAGTCTATTTTCCTAAATCCATTAGAATTTTATTTTCTATAGATAACTTCTATGATCATTTAATAGGCTATTGGATGTCAAAATTAACATTCATGGAATGTTTCTATACAACAAAACTAGAAAGGGATGATGAAACCATTTTATTCTAATAAGGGTTTCAAGTTAATAAAATATCATCCAAAATTAATTTAATCGATAAAATTCTCGAGCATTTAGTTAGAACAAATCTTTTCTGTTTTTATTATAGAGGTTAGTGGGAGCACTATAATTTTCCTTGACATTTATGTTCTACAACATATGGAAAATAGATATCGGTCTTACAGTTAGATAAGACATAGAAGAAAGTAATTCTCTAGGTATTGAATTAATATAGAAACCTAAGCTCTACAGAGTAGGATATAATGGTATCTTGGACCAAGTGAATCATACATATAATAATATGGTATTGAAAAATAAAAGTTGTAAAAATTAAATAAAATAATCTTTTCAAGTGTCATATGGTATGATTCTCTCCACATAGACATGAAAATACATAATTGGATATGAACACAGTAATTTGAAATCTATTCTCTTAAGCAGTGGAAAAATCATGTATGTCAGTTTATATAAATGTAATGATTTTTCTATTTTAAACATTTTTGTATGAAAATATCGTTTATTTTTTGTAGAACTACAAGTGATGTATTCAGAACTATGTTATTGTACTTATGAATGTGGAAATTTATGTAGTAAGTAAGCGAAGGGGAATAATAATAGATTTAGTGGGACACATAAAAGTCTTCAATTGGATTAATTTTATTTAATATCATAGTTTTGCTATGTTTTTGAGAGAGACAATACCATTAATCTAGCGGTATCCAAACCTATAAAATATTAGTATGTTGAATCTTCTAATGAAGCTAAGATGCAGTTATTATGTGCCATTATTAGTTCTAGTTCATGGAATCATGCATACCATGTATCTTTTTATCAATATTATAATTATTTTACTATTAATAGATAAGAAGTCATGTTTTTATTGTCCAAAAAATAGATATACTTAGGAATACCATCTCTTGAGATGTTTTACTCAAGAAAGTGAGCTAGTACATTGACGAACAGCCACATAAAGGAAACCTGGATGACCCATCAACTAAATTTGTTACTCTGCATAAACATTATATTTATCATGTGAGAGCTACAAAGGTTGGTTATAATGATAGATTTAGTTCAAATGGGAGTGTTGTAATATTGGGTGCCCTAGACCCAACATGAATAGTAATTTCGATTACAATATCATGTATATAGTAATATGTACATGATTTATTCTTCACATTATAGTGTAGATATTTCTAAATCCACTATTTCATGGTAATACCCACAGATTACTTATCATACCAAATGTTATAGCAGGTCACATGCTATAATGGAAACCTGAAGATAATATTACATTATGTTTAAACAATGGTTGTTTTGGTCTAGAAACATCATTCTGACTGCACACAGTATGTGTTATACTATCAAGTGTTATTGGATCATAATCATTGAGACTTCTTTCTCATGAAGCTTGAACATGGTGATACATTGAAGTGAGACAATAGGGAAAGACCCACCAGTAGGAACACCATATGATTTAAGTTTCAATGGTTGTTCCTATATGTAGACATGTATATTTTTCTCATGACTTGATATCATCACCACCATGTTCTATTTTATCACACACTTTGATTCTAGAAAAAACCAAGTTAATGAAATTATGGTGACGTAGATTTTGATCGGTTACTCATTGGTGGTAGGACATTGGTTGAATGGTCAAGAAAGGATTTTTCACCTCAAGGTTAAGGATGTAACATATCTTTTGCTTGGTTGATCAGTATGGTGTTGCCTTCAAAGTTCAATAGAGAAATAAATCGAAAGGTAAATCCATCCGATTAGAACAAAAAAAGAATATAAAGTACATGGAAATTCCACATGTGTGTTTAATTCGGTTTCAGATTTTTAAAGACAAGAATATTATAGTAAAAGTATGTGTTTATTGGTTTTTATTCTTTACATGGAAAATCCTTGTATATTTAAGGGCCTTAATGGGTTTCTACACCCTTCTCTTGGTATGTTTATTTTATTCACTTCTATTAAGATGAGGTCCAACAGGGTCACAAACAATATCTTATTCAAGAATATGCACTATTAAGTTGAATTTGTATACTAAATTTTGTGTTACCAACCCTAGGGTTCGAGTGTTTTTCACGTTATCGATCATCGATAATTAAATAAATTTATATTATTCAAATTAATAATAATTGGGTTGAATTTTTTTAATGTAATTACAGTTTAAGTAAATATTTGAGAATATTAATTGAATTAATATTATTTTAATATTCCATGGTCGTTTAATATTAAGCTGTAATTATGAGTTGATTTAAATGACATGATTTTATCTTTTAATATATTATAATATATATTTTAGGAATGTGATAGAATAATAAATAATATTGATGCATTTTAGTTCATCATAATATTTTATTTAGTCTACAATAAATAACTGAGGGACGGGGAACCCTAAAATGTATTTTGACCATTCACTATATTAAGTAGTAGATATTCTCAAGCCATGCACCATTAATTTTAAGAAATATAGAGTCACTCTCTCATCTCCCACTTTCCAGAGAAATATACTCTAAATCTATGTGTTTGGATCAAGATATCCCCCATCCGTAAATGGTATATCAATGAAGTGACCATAGAGGCATTGTATTCTTCCTTGGATCTATACACTAGAACATATAATTCTATGTCTTATGCTCTAGTGGATTTTTTAATCATGGTTGGATGATCTAGAGGGATCCTTCAATGGATCATTCATGAGATGACCATCAGAAACCAGTTATAGTTGAGCGATGATTTAGATCTAAAGAAATATTTTTTGTGTTTTATTTTATGATATATTTTTAATTTATTGAAGATCCTTGGACCGTACTAGGGCTCAGTTCATCATTAATGACATGTTATGTCATTTCGATGATAAAAATGTTTAAGTCCTCGTCCAAGCATCTTCTATTAAGTGCCCATGTACCTTTAATTTAACCTTTAATACAATAACCAAATTAGTGTTATTAGATAATTTAACCACATATTCTTCATATAATATCCAATTTATTAAATAAATATTACATTCGTGTGGGAAATTAATTTTAACGGAAGCTCATCTAATATAGAAAATAGTGTTTTAACTTCAAAATATGTATATAAATTTTACATTCATTAATAATAATTATTAAAAAAATCATGTTGAAATTATTATATTATATTAATAATTAATATTCCATTTATGAAATCCATTTTATTAAATTAATTCAAAAAATTGATATAATTTAATTTATAAATAAACCCATAAAACTTGTTGAACAATAGTTTTTCACGAAATGCATTTTCTATGAATAAGATGATCTTACATTAACAATATAACTACAAATCATCATTATATTGAACAAATTCGTATATATAGATATATATAATCTATAAATTTGATTTAAATAATTCCTCATTACAATTTTTTTATATAATTTAAATAGATTACCATTATGCACTTAAAATCAGTTTCTAGATAATGCATTTTTAAGCCTAAAAAGTGAAGTTATACCAAAATAGGGTATAAAGGGGATTAAAATGAAATTAATTATATTAAATATAACTAAATAATAATAGGTTACTTTAAATAAATTCCAAAGAGTTATGAGACTTTAAAATTACATAATTTTATGAAAACAAATAATAGTATTTGAAAAAAGGGTATTTATCAATATTTACCAAAAAAATCCATATTTTTTATGAAAAATCATAACATTTCACCATAAGATAATTTGGATATTATGATTTTAATAATTATATCCATTTTATCAAATAAAATTTCTAAAAATCTCATAAAATATTTATAATATTTTCTCACCAAAAGAAATGGAGTTCATTTTTTATAAAAACTATTATAGAAGAATAAAATGACTAATAAATAATTAACTGGTTATTTACAAAGAATTTATTGATAAATTTATTTCAATTTGGATATTTATATATACCATAATTCATTTAATCATATTAATACCCACCCATTCAATGACTTGGTTATAATGAGCATATTTAAATAATATATTTGCGGGTCATTTAAGCATGATGTTGAGTGTTGTATATTTTTTTCAACCCAATATTCTTATATACATTTCTTTGATGTTAAACCATTGAACCCTATGAAATCACAATTATTTACCACGGATTTCATGAGTATAGGTTTTTGGAACTATATTTTATTTCCAAACAAGGTTCGGATAAATTTAGAGGTTATAAAGAGTACATTATCAAGGTATAGACTTTATGTGAAAGAAAATTTTGGTTATTTGGGAGAATACATGATTATGGTATATTTATATAGGTATGTGATTTTATATTGTTTGGGATAAGGCTCAATTAGAACTCCAGAAGCATAGGATTCCATAAAATTTTTGTTTCAGGATATAGAATGAGTGATCATGATTTTAATGTTATTATAAATTAAGAATATAATACACTAGAGTAAAATATAAGGATATAGCTATATAAATGAGAAGATATTAAAATCTTGATAAATTTTAGAGTGTCTATTTTATGAGGAAAATAATCTCTTTATAGAAAAAAACTTGTGGATATTGGCTCTAGGTTAGGTGTACTTAGGGGTGATAGTCTCGAAAAGGGTGGATGAGTATTAAATTTATCTTCACTATTTGAATGAAAAAGAGGTCCAACAGACACCTAGTTTGACACTCCTCGGGGATATTCTATGGTGATTATCATGCTCTTTATAAAGCATTATAAATTATTTCACCATATTATTATTATATAGTTATAGAACCTAATTGGAAAATAACATTAATGATTCATAGTTGGAAATGATGGTATCAAAATGTGATATATATTAGAATTGATTTTCTATATAATGAATTTATTCATTTATTTTCAGATAATATCAAAACAATTTGATTTTATGAATTTTATTTCCAAATTAAATATAAATTTTAAATAACTAACCATTTAAAATATTATGTTTAATTTAGAAACCGATGATGGCATTTTGGAACATAAGTAATATTTTTTTTGAAAATTGTTCTTCATTATGTAAAGAGTGATTTTAGAAAAATTAATTTTTAACACATCATGAAATTAAATATGATAAAATATATTTATTATTTAGAATAAAAATATACGAATCATCTAATAATGATAATTTTATTTTTAGTTATCAAAATATGTTACCAAGGTAGAATAGTGAGTTATGAGGATAAAATTAAATTACGTTAGAATGTAAAATCTAGGGGGAAATAAATAGAATATAAAAATATTATACATATGTTTATTTATTTTTTGATATAGATATACCAAAAATACTTCCTAGAAATTTATTATAGTATTCCTTTGAAATCTTCTTTGGATTCCAAGAGAAGGAGTTGTTATTTACAGAAATGTCACTCCTCGCACTTATAATAGGATACTTCCACAACCCCATTACATATAATGAAAAATATAATTAATCTTGAATATACTCCCATTTTAATTCCCCTATATCCCAATAACATGTTTTTAATCCCATTTATCTATGTAAAATTTCTAAACCCTTGACATCCAAGAAGTCTCTAAGAGAGGGTTTATGTTCTCAACGTGAGTACAAATCACTGCACAACCATTTTATTCTTTATATTACCCTTATAAACCTATTTTGACTATCATAATATTATCAAATAAGTAAAATAATAAAACTTATATTTCATTATATTTATAGAAAAATCATTTTCATACTTCATAACAACCATTTATGAATTTAAAATGTCAACCATGCGTACGAGTAATCGAATGCCTCTATAGACAATTGGTTTCAATTTTCATAAATTATTTAAATTTAGGATTATAATAATATATTTAGTAAATAAATATTATATTTATGAAATAATAATTATTATATTAATATAAATAATTTGATACCTTTCTTTCTTTCCATCTGTCAAAAATTAAAACGTCAACTGTATTACATGCTGACTATTGCCTCTATGAGCAATGTGTTTCACTTTTTATGACATCATTCTTGGGTGATTATAAAAAATAATTTTATTCATAATTATTCTTATAATAAGTATATTATAACATATTTCACATTATTTAATGATGAATAAAAATGATCCTTCGTTATAAAGTAATCAGTTGATATTAGTAGATTACCTGAAACAAGCTCCACACTAATTTCATCTTCAAAAATCATTACTAAAACTCCCATGAAATGATGTGAACATTTTATAAATAATTATTGTTACACTATTAAATTATCATGGAATGTTTCTTATTGATGAATTTTTTACTGAAGAACGAGAATCAATATTTCCATTACTAAACTCAAAAGAATCAATCTAGGTTACTAACATCTTGTGATGAAAATAAAAAAAATGTAATGTTAATGTATAATGAATGGTTATAATTGAAATGTAAAAAATTTAACATATATTAAAAGGTTTCTAAAATTATTAATTAAAAAATATATATTTATTATATATTAATTTCAAAAAATTTCTTTTCGGGTTAAATTTAAGGTAATGTTTGTAATTTATATTTTCTATCTTTGAGATATATAGAATATTCACCACTTGTTTTATTTTATATGGTTCATGTAGTGTTGGAACCTAGAACACCCTGAGAGGAGAGGGGTGAATTAGGTTTTCAAATTTTTCTTTTAAATTGAAAAATCTTGTACCCATGTTGGTTGAAAAGTTTTAAACATGTCTGATAAAATCATGACGTAATTAAACATTCACATGCTGGGAGACAAGACATTAGTTTTACATGGATAAATTCTAATATTTATTCCAAGGACTATATACCAAATGTGATTAACTCATATATAAATCCACTAATATTCAATTGTTTTGGAATAAAAAAGTTTAGATACATTCACTCTATTCCTGGAATAATGCCTTTATTAGATTTTAGGGATAACATACCGCCTCCCTAAAAACACTTCTGTTGACCACCTAGCTCACTGTCTTTGGCAGGGTCCTACTCAGTTTAATTACATGAAAGTATTTAAAAAAGATTTACATTTATAACTTTCTCCCTGACTAGAATTCCACTCTAATTTCATTGATTTAGTAATATTATTCACCTGAAATCACTGCTCAATAAAACCAAATGTTCAAAACTGTTGTTCGCCGAGCTCCTTCAAAAAGATTCTTTACAAAGCTAGATTCCATTTTCATGAAAACTCTCTTCCTGGAAAATTAATTAATATTAGAATAACTATTCATCATGAAACTAATTTTTTCATGATTCCTAAGTAATGGTCAATACTAAGATAATACTTTCAAGATATTCATGCTAACAAATGAATACATTATTTGTGAAACTCTTATCTATCTTAAATTTAGAATTTTAAGTAATTTTCAAAAATTATTTCAATGTAAGATTTAGTGGGGTTACAACTTATTTATTAGAATTACCCTTAACAATGATACCATGCATCTAATTGATTTTAAAAGAACACCAAATTTATGTTACTGGAGCTCCTTGATTTGCAAATCTCTAGCAATGTTTAAACCATTTGTGAAAATTTTCAAAGTCAAATATATTTACCATCATGCCATCATGAATTCAAATTGATTATAATAGTCATAAATATTTACCATCATCCCATCATGTCATTTGCGATTAAAATTTGTGATGCTTCACATATTTTTGAATCTCATTCTTTATCAAATATAGTATACATTAAACTCATTCTGACTCTGTGTTTAAGAAGATTCGATAATAAAAAACCCCTTATAATGAATAATTCTAATGATTCACCATACCATCACGAAATATACTCCATCCCCTTGATTTTTAGCACAAAAAAATTGGAAAACACTAGGAAATGACTCCAATTTCAACACTATAGTCATCTGGTACTGAATGATTACCTTCCATGTAAGATCCCGGATCAAGCCACTATGGATTCCCCACAAACATAAATTAGATTCTATTTAATGATGTTAAAGTTCATGGTTCCCATATGTAGCACATATTTGTCATATTATATCATGATTATATTTATAATCATGGAATTTAATGTTTTATTTCAAGTCGTATCTTTTAATATTATTGGATTTAAGAGTTACCAAAGATGAAATATTTCTTTGTCTCAATTTTCAATTTATTGATACATGTTTCATATTGTGAACTATTTATTATATTATATGGTGCACCTACTACCCCATCAGTTTCTATTTTTTTTATTAATGATTATTATATGGGATCTACAATCTTCTGAGGAATCCCTCCTTCCCACTCTTTTGATCCATGTGTGACTAAGGTCATTAATATTTTGGTAACTAAATTTAAATCCATTCATTTGTGATCATTAATCAGGAACATTATCTGTATATTTTTTTAATTCAACCTTATGATTTACATATAATATAATTCAAATTCTTTTTCAGTGAATTTATCTTTCTTCCTCATGAACTCATTTTTGAAGGATTTTTACATAAATATTTTCTTTTGATGGATTTATTGCTTTATAATAATAGAACATTGTTGAGAATAATCCACATCCCTTGTGTAGGATATTTCTACACCTTTACATTCTATTACTTTCTCAAAAAGTTTTACTATATTATTTTGAAACCCAAATATGAATTTTCTTAATTGATATCATTATCTATCTTTAAAAATTTTCAAAATAAAATTATATTTTCCTTTTTACGATGGGGTTTTTCAATAAAGTTATTTTGAAATATTTAAATAATTCTATTCACATTATATATATTTTAGATTCCAATCATCATTTTTAGAATTAGACATTATTGCCTTCAAAAATTGCAATTTTATTGATTTATATTTTGAATTTTTTTTTGAAAGTCACCTTTTCATATTCTTGAAAATAATTTTTAAAAATAACCTATGAAAACCTTTTCAATTAACTTTAAATTTATTTAAAAAAATTAAAGGAATTTTATTTTAAAATATTTCTATAAAAACGAATTCTTCATGTCATATTTGATAGTTTTATTAAAGAATCTTAACCTAAATGTTTTCAATTTTTTCTTAAGAAATTTCTATTATCGTCAGTTTATATTACTTATTCTTAAAAAGTTTATAAAATTTTAATGGGCATTACTTATTATTTCTATAAGTAAACTATTAATACTCTTTTAAATATTTTTTAATATATATATAAAATAATTTGAATATTTTTATGTTAACTGAGGATATTATCTAATGATACTATGCAGATTCATTATACAGATGTCTTAGGATACTGTTATTCCATTTATTGATTGGGTAAAGTGTTTACATATCATATGTTCTTTATTCAAATAAAAGTGTTTGTTGATTACTAAGGCTATTTAATTATGTATTTTATTGATAATTCAATAAATAAGGAACGAATTTATAAGAATAATTTCTTTGATCAATTCATGAAGGTAAGAACAATGATTTGATTTCAGTCTTGATGGTAAGAATAATGTCAATGTTGTAGTCAAGAAGAATTAATAATGTCTTGGATAGAGTCGAGATGATAATAGTAATGTCTTGGTTATGTTCAGGATTGCATGAATATGTATTTTGTTAATATTATTATGGTAATAAAATATCTTCATTGTGGTCATGATGGTAAAAACAATTCTTGGATATAGTCATAATAGTAAGAAATCTGTCATGGTTGTGGTCATGACATTATGATAATTTTCATGGTTGTGGTTATCAAGGTAATAATAAAGTGGTTTTAATTACACATTCCATCACCATGAAATCAGATATTATTACCCATGTGATTATATCTATTATCATATCATCTGTAGATTTATTTCAAGCTCATGTGAGCAGTTATATTACCTTATCTAATTTATTTATTCCTTAAACATTATTCATTGCTTGTTTATTATATGATTTATTATGATATAATCCACCACTTATTGTTCCTTTGATATAACCCTTCTTATGTCTCTTTTTCAATAATATTATAATGTAATGCCCCAACCCTAGTTACATAGAGTCAGTGAATTATTACATAACATTAGAATGATGAAAAGAGATCAATTCTCGTAATACCGATTATTTTAGTAGCATTGGATGTACTAGATACATACATAAGTTTTACATTACACTATGAAATAAAAGAACAACAATGTGTCCCCTTTGAACAATCTTATATACATTAACCTATTCTAGAAGGTCAATCGTAATATACTTCTACAAATACTGGGAAAAATAAAACATAAGAAAGGGGTGATATCAGATGCCCGGTAAGGATAACAATATATTGGAAACTAGCATAAATATGCATAAACAATTAAATAAATGTATAAGACTAAAACACAGGCCATATAAAAATAAACTATAGAATAATATGGAAAAGATAAATCAAATAATACCATTTACTTACTCACATTGATATTATACTAGTCGAATAATCACTTGTAATATCAATAGAGAATTTCATAATGATGGAATGCATAATGTCATACATCATAACCACATAGTCAAGGCCTAGTTCCAAGACTAAAAATAAAATTTTTTCAAGGATATTTTCCAAGATGATATTTTGCCTCATGAGACCTACCGATTCATAGAGGAGCTATAGAGGGCTCCACCAATCAATTACTATGTCCAATGCAATCATCATAGGAAAAGGTTGAAACCTAACCTAAACCTTTGGATTAAAACTAGCATATGAAATTTTAATACATTTAACAGAAACCACGATTGGTATAAAATAACAAATCCATAGTCAAACATATCACAAAACCTTAAATACAGTATGGAATATTGTATCATAATAAATCATCTTCAAACAATTGTAAAATCAATCAAATGATGTCGACATAGTTGAAATCAAAAATATTTCAGATAAATATCTCTTTCTATTTTGAAATATTTTAAAAGTTAAATAATTATAAATTGAAATATTTATTTTGAAAATATTATTATAATCATGTATGGTAAACTTCGAAGATGTTATAAAAGTAGAAAATAGCCGCACCCACAATATATGTTATGGAAAACATTATTACCTTAATTTGTCGAAAAGGTCATAAAGTACCTTTTTTGGAAAATGACGGAAAGATTCCTTTCAAACCATTTTATAAAAACTAAAATGAGGGGGTAAATGAACTTAACCCATTGTCTAGTATATATTAAAAATAATTCGAAATAGATTTTTATGAAATAAAAATGTTGATGATAAAGAGGACCCAATAAATACTTACATAATAACAACCCTGGATAGAAGAAATTGAAAAATTAACCCTTACCACATACTTTTCCTTGATTGATGGTAATTTAACATCATTTATAATAGATAAATAATTTTTATTCAATTATAAAGAACCACATACAAAAATATGATATCATATATGATCTTCTAATATTTCTCTGTTAATAATATTTCAGTAGTATCATTGTTTCAGGTGTTAACTGATTTGTTTTTCTTTTATATGATTTATTACGTAAGCCATGTTTGTTATGGATATTATGTATTTTATTCATCTCTAGAATGATATTAATCTCTTAAATATTATTTTTAATCATAACATTAAAATTATTCTTGAATGGTTATGATGGGGAATTAATTTCATCGCGTTCTAGAACACGGTAATCCGTACGTATACACGAGCGATAATATCATTATATTGCTGGATAAATCATATGTAATTGGATGGTATATCATATATAAATAATCATTAACATGTTATATTTATTAGTTATATCATTTATACTCATTATTATACCCATCCAAATAATTAAGTGTTTGAATAACAAACGACACCACGACGTGGAGACGATAAGTAGTTCATACACATGTATGGTGACTTGTCATTCATAGGATGGATAGACTAATGATTATGGTTGAAAAATATTTATAGTATCATCACAGAATGTATAAGTTACTGGATTCATTATTTTGGTATGGAAACAACCAAGAATGTGGAAGTGGAAGAAGAAAAGAACGATGAAAGAGGTGGTGAAATTATTACCTCTTCTTTGGTTGTTTCCTTTTGAGTTGATGAAAAGGGATCCTTATGTTGGCTTTCTGATCAAAGTATGGAGTATAAGTCAAAGTGAGGGTTTTTTGGAAGATATTTGAGCAGGGTTTGTCCAAGAAAAATGTCTTTTGTGGTGTGAGTTTGATAGAAGGGGAAGTGCCTTTTTATAAGAGAGGTGAGGGTCACTTTAGGAAAAGCATGAAATATTATTCTATTATACAATCAAATTCAGTTTATAATGGATCAAAAAGGATTTATTTCAAGGATAAGGTGTGTATGGGTCACAAAAACCTCTCAACCAATAGGTTTTAGACATGTTTAGGTAACCTTATTAACCATATCTTTTAGATTTATCTCTTTGTTAAATAGATTAACTTTTACAATAAATTCTTGTATTATTATAACAAATAGTTAATAAACATACTATAAAAATACAAGAGAACACCAAGTGGTTCATTATTGATATAGATATCTTTATCTATGTCCTTTGGATGAACCTTATATTTTTAAGAATATTATATCAATATATAATATAGTATTTGTTTTAAAAATTCATTTATGTCACTTTTGACACTATTTGGAATTTTGCTTTTGTGAAAGTTATAAAAAATTTAGAGCTTCGAAAAATATTTATTTAATAAACCCTAAAATTTTATATTAACCATTAAATTTATTGGAATTTATCATAAGTATAATTTAAATTTATTTGGATATTCATAATATCATTTATTTTAATCGTTCATTAATAAGGTAATTACTCCATCATCCTTGTGTCATGACTAAATTTATTTATTTAATGTCTAAATATTATATATAAAATACCACTATGTAGGAAATATTATTAGATTTCTAATGAATATTCATATTTTAATTTATGTTATGTATAACCCTATATTCAAAATCATTTAATTATTAAACATAGAATTTAATACTTCTAACTCTTATTTAAATAAAATAATAATAAATGTCCTAATGTAATAAAAGTGACCCAAAAGGATAAACTTTTATTCCTAAGGTTGATTTTGGTCTAAATAAACATAGCCAATAGAATTAATACATGTTTTAGGGTAATTATAATATCATTTTTTACCATTAATTACCCTATTTACTTTTAATTGTGGTAAATAAAAGTCAAAATTTACTATTTAGTAAAAAATTAATTCAACTTATTGAACCACATTTTACATACTGATGTAAACCATGTCTCTCAGATTTTTGAAATTCAATTCATAAAAGTTTTAAAATTATGTTTTATGCAAATTTGTAAATATGACTAAAAGGAGAGTAAAAGCCGGTAAAAAGTTCAATAAAATTTTATGTATATAATATTATTATAAAATGGCTCTAATTAATTACATTGAACATATATAGGTTTTATGTATCTATTTTTACCTAAAATTAACTTAAATAAAATAAATAAATATTTAAATAAAAAGTTGTTTTTAAACAATAATATAGTGTTTTTTCACTATTCATCAAAAAATGAATGTTTTTAGAAAAATACCGAAAATTCACCTTAAGATAATTTTGATATTCCGAATCCAAAAATTAAGCCCATTTTGAAAAATAAAATATATATATTTACAAAAAGTGGGTATTACTATTCATAACTACTAGTTTGATTGGTCATGGTGTGTTAGAACTCAAAGATGCATACGACACAAGCTATTGTATTATTCAAAGAGAAGCGTTCCGTGCAAGCTTGGGGTGTTACCTTCTTCCCTCCTTCAAATAATTTCATCCTAGAAATTTCTAGAATATTACTACATAAAAATATTCTTATGGTTCTTCATCATAAGTTCCTTGGGATCCCACGATGCATCTTCTATCGTATGGTTTCTCCAAATAACATTCACCATATGAGTCTTCCAGTTTCTCAACACTTGTTCTATGGTATCAAGAATTATGATAGGCTATTAGAAATAATACATTTCAGGTTCCAGTTCTATTTTTTAATAGATGAGTACAATTATTGTTTCAGACATGTATTTTCTCAATAGTGATACGTGGAACACATCATGAACTTTAGAGAGACTTGGCATCATTGCCAAATGATAAGCTACAACTCCAATTCATTCTATAATTTTTAATGGTTCGATGTACATGGGGCTTAATTTTCCTTTCTTACCAAATCCTATAACACCCTTACATGGAGAAACCTTCATGAAAACATGATCACATTAATGAAATTATAAATATTTCCATCGGTTAGAGGCATAACGATTTTTTCTACATTGATCTGATATGATGTGGGTTTGGATAACCTTCACCATTTCAATTGTTTCCCCGTCATGTTCTAGGCCTATGATTTTTTTTTCACCAACATCATCCAAAAAAGTTGGTGTGTGACATCTCTTTCCATATAATGCTTCATATGGTGCAATCTAATTACATGAATGGAATCTGTTATTATAGTAAAATTCAACCAAAGGTAAATATTTATCACACATACATTGAATGCCATGTGATCAATATCTCAACATGTATTCTATGGTTTGAATAGTCTATTGTGATTGTCCATCAATTTTAGGGTGGTAGGTAGTGCTCAAAGTCAGTTCAATATCCTAGGCCTTCTGAAGACATATCAATAATCTTGATGTAAAACAAGGATCACAATCAGAAACAACCGATAGGGGTTCTCCATGATGTCTTACAACTTCATTAATATATAATCCTTCTAGACGTTCAAGTGTTACATATTCTCTTATTTCATGAAAATTTGCTGACTTGGTAAGACGATCAACAATGACCCATATTTCATTATTCCTTCTAGGAGTCTTTGGTAACCCCATAACAAAGTTCATGTTAATATCATCCCATTTCCTGTCAAGTTTGGGAATAGGTTGCATTACTCCTCTATGATGTGGTCTTCTAGCAATCACTTGTTGACAAACCATACATCTTGACACATTATCATCAATCTCCCTCTTCATGTTGTCCCACATAAAACTTTCCTTCAAATATCAATACATCATAGTGCTACCGGGGGGTATAGATAAATTCGAGTTGTGTTCATCATCCCACAATTCCCTTTTTAGATCATGTATGTCAGGAAAACAAAGTCTCTTACAAAATTTCAAAATCCAATCTTCATATACGAAGTCGATCAATCTCCTATCGTTCACAGCATTAATTTTCATTTGAAACTCCTCATCATCAGCCTGAGAACGTATTATCCATTCTATTAAAGATGGTTCGGAAATCATTTCAAAAAGTATTGATGTTTCACCTTCCATGATTATTCTTGTTTCCATCTTTACTAGATCCTTGAACATAGGACCCCCTTTAACTGTCATCTTTATCAAAAATCTATGATCCTTTCTGCTCAAAGTATCTTGCACCTTATTTTCCTTCCTCGGGTGGTAGAGTATAGTTCTATCATAATCTTTGAGTTTTTCAAGTCATCCTATTTTCCTCACATTGAGTTATTTTCTGAGAAAATATACTTTAAACTCTTGTGATCAGTATATATCTCACATTTATCACTATAGATATAGTGCCTCCATACCTTTAAATAAAATATTAGTGCTACTAACTCAATATCATGATTATGATAGTTTTTTTAATGAATTTTTATCTATCGTGATGCATAGGAAATAACCCTATCATTATGAAAAAGGACCAAACCAAGTCCTCTATTTCAAACATCACTATAAATAACTAACACATCATTCCATGATGGTAGAGAAATGTTAGGAGATTTTAATAATCTTTTTTTTCAGATAATCAAAACATTATTCACACTCTTTTTTTCAAAAAAAAATTAACCCCTTTACATGTGAGAATGGTTAATGGGTTAGCCATTCTTGAAAAATCTTAGACGAAAGGCTGATAGTAACCTGTTAAACCAATAAAACTGTTTACTTAAATTATACTCGTCAGTGCTGGACATTATTGTATTTATCTTGTCTTAGAATAATCAACACAGATTCCATCCTTACAAACAACATGTCTAAGAAAATTAATCTCTTGAATCTAGAGTTAACACTTTCTAAATATCCTATATAATTCATTTTTTAGGTGTCTTTAGAACAGTGCGCAAGTGATTTTCATGGTCATCAAAGATTTTAGAGTAAACCATAATATCATCAATAAATACCACTAAAAATTTATCAAGATATTCCCTTAGAACTCTATTAAATAGATACATAAAACCAAAGGGTGCATTAGTCATTCCAAAATGCATTACTGTAAACACATAATGCCCAAACCTAGTACGAAATGTTGTCTTCGAAATGTCTTATTTGATCGCACACAACTTATGATATCTATATCAAAGTTCAATATTTGAAAACTATTGATCTCTATGAAGTTGGTCGAATAAATCATCAATGTGAGTTTGGGGATACTTGTTCTTTATTATTATAGAGATTATCTCCCTATAGTCAATTCACACCCTCATAGATCTATCTTTCTTCCTAACAAAAGGAATAGGGGCTCCACATGGAGAAACACTAGGGAAAATAATTCTTCTATCACTCAATTACTCTAGTTATTTCTTTAGTTCCACTAATTCCACAATGGCCATTTTATAAGGGGTCTTCGATATGGTCCTTAAACCATGAATTAAAAAATTAGAAAACTCAATTTCTTATTCTGGAAGACGTCCAGGTAAATCCTCTGGAAACACATCAACATATTCTTGAATAAAAGTTGCATCCTCTATTTAAACATTTCATTCCTCGCCCAGAGTTATTTCACACTCTTCCTATACAATAATTAAATTTAGTAGTGCTACAGGGGATGGATCTTGATAACAATTAGGTGGTGACATTTCTGCTCTAAAGATAAGGTACTTTTTATCGTGGTCAAAAATTGTAACCTACTTCTTCTTAAAATAAATTTTCGCATCATGGTCCAAAATCCAATCCATATATAGTATTATATAGAATTCCATCATTGGTATGATGATGAGATCAGTAGATAAAGAACATTTATATGCACTAATGAGAACTGATTTACAAATCTTTGTATCAATGATACTTCCCTTAGGTGTTTTGACTAAAAACACCCTTGATAAATCAAATTGAAAATATCTAATTTACATAGAAAACTAGGAAGAAATGAAACAATGTGTTGATCTAGAATCGAAAATAGCATTTGCTAAATTTGTGGAAACTATTAAATTACCTACCACCAAGTCAATTGGAGCTTCAATCTTAGCTGTAGTGATCGCATAAGCATGTCCTTTCTCCCTTGTCCTTTTCTGAGGTAAGTTTCCTAGGTGCTTTGAACATTCATTTACAAAATGCCCCATTTATCTAAAAATGTAGCATTCTTCATTGATAGCCTCTTTCACTCCCTTACAATCACGAGTTTGGTGGCATTTTTCACCACACATGTAACAGACTCTCATTCCCTTCAAGAAAGTAATGGGGTGTTTCTTCATACATTTAACGTAGGTTGGAAATTCCATGTTTCACTTCTTCCCCTTATTTTCATTTCCAGAGTGTTTGATAGATCTCTTCTTCTCTTGTTTTTCATTAAAGTTGTAATACTTATAAAATTCCTTTTCTATATTGATTGCACATGATACAATACCTTCGTACGATGAGAAGGATTGTGAGACTAATTCTCTATGGAGAAATGGTTTTAATGCATCAAAGAATCGATAAATCTTACTCCATGGGTTACGTATAAAATCTGCTACTTGCCTTTCTAACCATGTAATGATATCCTCGTACTTTTTGACATTCTCGTCCTCATTTTCCCTCAAACTCATAAATTGACATTCAATATCCGCTTGATGGACAAAAGTAAAGTCTTTTTCTAAGAAAATATCTTTAAACTCCCTCCATTCAATATTTTATAGTTATTTATCCTCTTTTGTGTTTTGAATTAATGACCACCATTGATCTGTATATCTCGTGAGGCGATAAACTACCATGTAAACTTTTCCCCTTTCGCTACTCTCCAAAACATAAAATATTTTATTTAAAAAACTTATTCGTTTCTAAGCTACAAATGGATTTGTATTCTCATTTAATGTTGGTGGTTATTTCCTCATGAAGTGGTCTAACATTGATCCACCAAATTTTGAATTTGGGTACTTCATACGAGTAAGGTTATTATTTAAAACATGAGTGATTTGTCCCAGTATGGTTATATGTTTTTCAGCACCTATTGCATCTCCAGCTCCGCTACAATTATCTTGATTAAGAGGAAAATCCCGATATGGATTACGTGCATTGATACGGTATCTATTCCTTCCACTTGGCACCATTTATAAACAATGGAATACACTATATTACTTTATGAATCACAATAAATAATTCCTAAACTAGTAAAATACCTAACATAAATTGAACTATTTATGAATATAATCCAAAGTCATATAAAATGATTTCAATGAGGAATTATTTACTCATAAATCCTTCATATTGGTTCGTAAAAAATTGTGATTTATCTTAACCATATCCCTTGGGAGTTTCATAACAAAGAGTGCATCAAGGGACGTTGTCGTGAACCAGGATACCCCAGTGCAAGCCCGAAACATCTTGTCAGAGTTTTCACTCCTAGTTACATCTATGCTAAAGCCACCTCTACCTTTTCCTACTCAAATAGGGAAGTATTTCTTTGAAATTACACAAAATCTCTACATTACCAAAATTCTAGGAAGTAATTCTTTACTAATCCTCAAAGTCAATATTAGGTTAATGTTCTCTAATCATAGTTTTTCAAAATTTATTTTACATGGTTTTTACTAAACATCCTATGATACCAACTATAATTTCCCAACCCGTTTTAGCTAGAGTTGGTGAGTTATTACATAACATTACCATTATCACCATAGACCATGTCTCTAAATATTGATCAGTTTAGTTACCTTGGAAGTAATAAATACATACATAATTTTTACATTTCATCATGAAATAAAAAATTAGAATTGTGTCCCCATTGAACACTCTTATATCCCTTAGAATATTTTTTCAGATTAATCATAATATACTTATTTACATCCTAGAAAAAATAATACATAATAATGTTGTGAGATTAGATGCTCAGTAAGGATAACAATATAGTGGAAGCTATCATAAATATGCATAAACCTTTAAGGAAATGTATAATACATAAACAAAAGCCTTCTAAGAATAAACTTTAGCTTAATATGGAAATGATAAATCAAATAATTCAATTCAATTATTTACATGGATATTCTACTAGTCGAATAATCACATGTAATATCAATATCGAATTTAATAATGATGGAATGCATAATACCAGACATCATAACAACATAGTCAATGCCTCTTTCTGAGACTACAAATAAGATTTTGTCAAGCCCTTGGGCCAAGACACTAGTTTGTCTCAGGAAACCTACATATGCAGTGAGGAGCTGTAGAGGGCTCCACACATCACTTACTAAGTCCAATTCAGTACTCATATGAAAATTATGGAACATAACATAAACATTTGTATTAAAACTGGCATACGAAATGTTGATACTTTAACCATAATCCTGGGATGGTATAAAATAACACATCCACATTCAAACATATCACAAAACCTACAATAAAATATGGAAGATTTTATCATAATAAATCAAATTCAATCAAGTGTAAAATCCATCAAAGGATGATGACATAGTTTAAATCATAACTACTCGAGAGAAATATATCTTTCTATTTTGAAATTGTTTAGAAGTAACATAATTATAAAAGAAAACATTTATTTTGACAGTATTATTAAAATCATGTAAGGTAATATTAAAAGGTGTTATAATGGTATAAAATAACTTCACTCACCATATAATTTAAAAAAAATTCTTACATTAATTTTTCGAAAAGGTCATAATGTACATTGTTTGGGAAACGACAGAAAGATTCCATTCAAACCATTTTATAAAAATTAAAAGAAGAATATAAATGAATTTAACCCATATTTAGTAAATAGAAAAAAAATTGAAAATAATTTTTAAGAAACAAGGATGTGGATGATAAATAGGTCCCAGTAGATACTTACATCATAACAAACTCATATAAAAGAGATTGTAAAATTAAACATTTCCTTGTACTTTTCGTTGATTGAGGGTAAATTAACCTCTTGGATAATATTTAAATAATTGTTATTAATTTATACAAGAACCAAATACATAAATATTATATCAAATATGATCTTGTAATATTGATTTGTTAATAATATTTCAATATTATCATTATTTCAGGTGTTAACTGATTCGTTTCCATTTATATACTTGGTTATGTTAGCCATGTTTGTTAGGGATACAATGTATATGATTCATCTCCAGAATGATAATATGTTCTTAAACATTATTTTTAATCATAAAATGAAAATTATTCTTTAATGGTTATCATGGGGAATCAATTTTCTCACGTTTGTAGAGACGGTAGTCAGTACGTACGCACGAGCGACAATATAATTCTATTGATGGTGAAATCATATGTAATTGGATAGTATATTGTATATAAATAATCATTAACATGTTATATTTATTATTTAAATTAGTTATAATCATTATTATACCCATAAAAATAATGTAGTGTTTGAATAACAAACTACACCACGATGTGGAGAGGGTAAGCCGTACGTACGCACGTATGATGACTTGTCATCCATAGGATGGATAAAATAATGAATATGGATGTACCATATTTAACATAACATCACAGTATATATAAGTTACTAGATTTATTATTTTGGTATGGAAACAACAAATAATGGGGAAGTGGAAGAATAAAATATCTTTTAAAGCAATGGTGAAATTATTTTCTCTTCTTCGGGGTTTCCTGTTGAGTTGATCAAAATGGCTCCCTAGGTTGGCTTTATGATGAATATAAGTCCTTATGGTAGAATTAAGGGTGATTGGGAGGATATTTGAGCTAGGGTTGGCTGATCCAAATGGAATTGGAGGTGTGATTTTGAGAGAAAGGAAAGTACCCTTTTATAAGAGAGGTGAGGGTCACTTTAGAAAAAAACATGAAATATTATTTTATTATAGAATCATATTCGGTTTACAATGTCGCAAAAAAATTTATTTAAAAGTTAATGTGGGTATGGGTTTAAAAACTCTCATGTAATTGGATTTAGACTGGTTTAGGTCACCACATTAACCTTATATTTTAAATTTAACTCTTAGTTAAATAGTTCAACTTTTACCAAGTATTCTAGTATTATTATAATAAATGATTAATAAAATTACTATAAAAATATAAGATAACTCCAATAGGATAATTATTCATAAATATAACCTTATCTAAATCCATTGGATGAACCTTATATTTTTAGGAAAATTAAATCAATTTATAATATAGTAATTGTTTTACAAACTCATTAATGTCAATTTTGACACTATTTGGTATTTTTTTAGGGCAGTCATAAAAACATTATCAGTATGAAAAAAAATATTTAGTCAACCCTAACTTGTCATCTTAAACTTAAAATTAGTGGAGTTCATCCGAAGTCTCAACTTACATTTATTTGGATATTTATAATATCAATTATTTTAATCAATCATTAATAAGTTAATTACTACATCATCATTGTGTCATAAATAAATATAATTTTTTAATGTATAAAAATTATAAATAAAATACCATTATATTTGAAATAGTTTTATATTTATAATTAATATTTATAATCTAATTTATCTTATGTATAACTCTATATTAATGATGGTTTAGTTATTAAACTTGGAATTTAACTCTATTAACTCTTCTTTAAATAAAATAATAATAAATGTTTTAATTTAATCCAATTGGACCAAAATGAACATATTTTATTCCTAAGGTTTATTTTGTTAGAAATACACTTATTCTATAGAATTAGGACAAGTGTTAGGGTAATTATAATATCATTTTTACCTTTAATTACCCTATTTACATTTAACCGTGGTAAATTAAAGTCATAAGTTACTATTTAACAAAACATTATTTTCATCTTATTCAACCAAATTTTACTTACTGATATCAACCATGTCTCTCGTATTTTTGTTATTCAGTCCACAGAAGTGGTAAAATTACATTCTATGAAAAATTTTCAAATGCACCTAGAAGGTAGGTAAAAGACAGAAAAATGTTCAATAAAATTTTATATATCTAATATTATTATAAAATGACTCAAATTAATTAAATTGAACATATATAGATCTTATGTATCTATTTTTAACTAATATAAAATTAAATAAAATAAATAATTACTTAAAAAAAAGTTGGTTTTCAATAATAACGTTGTGTTTTCCACTATTCATCAAAAATGGAATGTTTTTAGGAAAATACCAAAAATTCAACCTAAGCTAATATTGATATTCTGAAACCAAAAATGAAGTCCATTTTGAAAAATAAAATTTATAAAATTTTAAAAAGTGGGTATCACTATTCATATCGGCATGTTCTATTGGTCATGGTGTGTTAGAACTAAATGTTGCTAACAACACAAGCTATTGAATTATTCAAAGAGAAGCGTACAATGGAAGCATGGGGTGTTACAAATAAAAAGATTAATATACATGATATGTCTATAAGGGTATCTTGTGTGGTTAATTTATTGGGAGATATTGGAGACTTATTATAGAATAAGGAATTTTGTGTATAACGGGAAAATTTTCTTTTGGATGGGTTGGTTTTGTTATATAAATTATTTTTTTCTAAATAATTAAAACTTCAATCCTAAATGAGTCTTTATGTGTAAGTGACCCAATATTTATTATTGATAATGTAATAATGAATGGTTATTATGGGGTCACTTCAATATTTTTCAAACATTACATATAAATGAATATGATTATTTGCACCAGATTCTAGGAGTGTGAGTCTGGGGAACAACATCAATAGCTCATTGGGTTGGAGAATAGAGACACGATAGTGTTAGTTCACACAAATAATTTTTTAGATCTAGTATATTTTGAGCCAGATTTTATAACTATGTAAAATATCAATGAGAAAAGGTTTGAGATTATTATTTGACTATATATCTACTAGATTATGATTTAGATTGACTTTATTTCATATATGACAATAAAGAAATAGATAGTTTTAGGGGAACTAGAATCCAGGGTTAGTAAAGGGATGTATGGGTTAGGATATATTTTCTTCTTAAAGGGAAAAATATGAAGTGAGATGACTCATTATAAAGTGGTAGTTATAAGAAATAAACTAGGTCAAATTTATCCCACGGTTGGGGATATATTCGGTGTTATCAACACAACAGAATTACACAACTAATGTGGGAAAGTCCAAATGAGATTAATGTGTATAATAAATATAAGAATCATGTCCTTAAAAATAATTTATGAAATTAATTCTCTTATGATTATAGTATTTGGGTTCTATCCAGACATAGGGATCAATTATTTCTATAAATAATTTGAAGTAAGATGTAATTGAACCATATATAAGGAATTGTGAATGTCCTTGGAATGGTTGGGATCAAAAGAATCATTAGTAATTTTTTTATCATAGATCATGTTCTAGATGATTCTTAAGTTGGGCCTATGTTAGTGAGAGGAAATATCCATATTTATTCTAATATGGTCTCTACCATTTTTTATATATGTGGATCTCAATAATTAATATTGATAACAATTCTGGACTAATTTAATTTTACAATGGATTTTATTTTTTATTCTTTTAATATCGTGATCCCTCTTAGGGAGTGGGTAGAACAAATACATAGGTTTCTATGTTGTTCTATTTTGATTAGTAAATATGGGATCAATTAGAACTACTAAGTTTTATTGATGAATTAAAATTGAAAGATAATTGTGATCGATTTAATTGTGAAGTTCAAGGATCGTGTTGGTTTCTCTGAATATATAGTATCTTTTACTTTAAGGATGAGATTGTTTGTACTTTTTGGGGAGAGTGTGGAATTGGAACAAGTAAATGAAGACAACTTGTTAATGATCTTGGATCATTAATCAGTCATTTACTGGATTGGTTATTATTTAAAAATAATTATGTAATTAATTTTAGCTTCTAGTGGAAGCGTGGTATCTCTATGACGTTTATTTAAAAATACATATCAAATATTCCACTAGAGATATGTGAAATTATCAATTGAATTATTCCCATGGATGTATCTAATATTTTTGTGTCTTCATATCAATGGATCTTTTATAGTTTTACAATATAAAAATCATGATATATGATTTTAAGGAATTTTTTTAATTAGAATAAGTTTTTAACCACTAAGATTAAGTATTTATGTTTTCAATGAGATATAATAGTACCTTGGAATTATAAATCGACTACTAGAAGAGAAATAATTTGGCGTGGAAAAAAATACCATCAAACTCATATCAGTGGATCTATTTGATTAGAGAACAGGATACACGTGGTTTTGGAATATCTACTTAATGTCATCATATCACCATAAGAGGGTTATAGAGATGACTATTCCAAACACAACTGTCATTATTTTATGTGGATATTATGTATTTTTATACTGTTTGGGTTTGTAATTATTATGAAATTTTTATATCCTTTATGAATCATTTATTTTATAATGAAAATTCAAAGTTTATTATCGTGCTTTAGGATGATATTCTAATTTATTTCAGAGTTTAAGAGGATCTTGGTAGGCATTTTAGGGTTTCATTAATGATGCTTCAGAATTGCAAGTTATATAGAAATATATCCAAATATTAATTTTATATTTATGAGGTAATGTTTTTGGAAAATTTATCTTTTTGGAGGGTATTTATGTTTTCAAAGAGAAATTATCAATGATGATTTCATGGGAGTATCCCAATTTTTTCACAATTTTATGTTTTCTCAAATTAGAAGAATACTATAGACACCACATTCATTGATTTTTGAATTTTGTGTCACGAATGATGTTATTGACCCAAAGGGTAAAAAGTTTTATTAAGAAGATATGTGTAAGGAGTTTTTCAATGAGCTAAAACGGTGGTTCATTTCTGTGCCAATATTGATCTTACCTAAGTCTATTAAGGTGGTTTTGTAAACTGTGAAAAATCTAGATTCAGAGATTCGGTTCTTCTGTCAGGGAAAATATTGTGTCTTATAGATATAGGAAGTTGATTCCAAATGACAATTTTTATCCCATTAATTGTCCATAGTTGTCAGTAGTTTTGAATTTTTATATAGATGGGGATATTACCTATTATATAAAAGGTTTAGGGTATATTTAAATCATAAAATTATGACGTATAAATTCTTTTAGTGGGATTAAAACATGAGGCAACGAACAAGGGTGGAATATATTTAGAATTTCATCATTATATAATCATATAAACTAGGTTAAGGTAATATTGTAGTAAATATATTAAATAGGAAGAAATAAGTGATGATGGTAATATTCAATGAAAACTAATGGGCTTGATGGTTGATTGTTATCAAAAATCTCATGAGGAGAGAAATGCAGTGTTATATTGGATCGATATCACTTATGTTCTGGTAGACCATGAAAAAGAACTAAAAATTATTAATTTTAGATGTAATATGTGTAGTGACCAATTATATGATGGGTATCATGTGATGGGTGTTCAATAGTGGATGACTCAATGATTTATTTCTAAGAGAGAGTGGTGTTATTGGGGAACAAAAATGATTTATAATTTTTATTATAACATTGGTTGGGTAGTTTATCAAGGAGCATCAAAGATGTATCATGACCTTAGATCGGAGATCTAGTGGGTGTGAATGAAGAGATATATAGTCTATTGTGTATATTATTGTATGAGTTATTAATATGTAATGGTAGAAATTCTATGACAAGTGGGAATTTTTAAAATTTTCTCCATGACATCATTGATGTGGTAAGATTCTAGTATTGAATTCGTAGAGTTAGGATCACTTTATTTCATGATCAACATTGTGGGGGTGATATTTTTTCTTTTTCCCAACACAGTCACTCACTGTATTATATAAAATTGATATCCCAACCCTTCTTTAATACAAAAATAAAATAAATAGCTTAATTAAATTTTTAATGAGGATAGGATCCAAGATGGATGACTATTTCCCAAGTGCATGGTAGTTATTGTTCTATGAACACAAACTTACGATTTTATTATAAATATAAAGGTTGATGTTTTGTTATATCCTTAAACCTTCTATAATCCATGGAACTGACTATATGTGAAATAGAACGACTTGTTATTTAAAAACAAAACCCTACATTGAAGAAGGATCTTCAAGAAATCATGAGTCTTTAATAGAATACAACTAGTTTTATTTTTTAATACTCTTCCCATTAAAAATATATTTCTACCTAAAACTTATTTATCTTTCTCTTTTTTAAGAAACACAACATTATCATACTATGTCTCAACTCATTCCATCATCATCTTCTTCAACATATATAATCTAATAAATATCACAAGAATGATATTATTTATAATAGTCAAAATGGAAAATTTTAATATATTTAAATTCATGATTTCCCCCATCAAATCCATTTCTTTATTGAAATTCAATATCTATATGATTATTAAATTTTCTTTTACTCTTGATTATCTTAATCAAAAAATTGAATTAATTCTCCATGTAACATGAGATTTCTCTACTTAAATACTCCAAGATTCCATAATAATTTAATCAATGTGTGCAAGAAATAATGAATAAATCTTATTAGTGAAGAAATAAATTTCACGGATAAATATTTTATCACTCATGTTCTTGATATATTAAACATCATCATAGAATCACCATCTATAGTGAAACTCTCATAGCACAAATAATTATTCTTCAGGCACTGTGGTGTGAAAGACTCTCCATGGCATAATCCTCTTACTAATATCTTATATTAAATCATGCATTAATTATGATGATTTTTAGTCCATTAAATTTATCTCAAAATTTGTCTATATTTTATTTCCTTCCAAATTAATTATTCTAAAATATCATCTTACAAAAATACCACATTTTTGTAAAATAATTATTCATATGTGAAACATAAATTCATTAGGTTTATACAACATTTAACACCATGATATTTTATTAAATATATATTTCTTTCAAATAAATTCAATCATTAGATATTTTACATTATATGCAATACTAAGGTTTACTTTCATTACACGATATACTGAGTTTATCTTGACTAACATGCATCACATAGATTAAATGAAACAATAAATACTATTCAAATAAAAATATTTAATATGATATTTTAAAATATATATTCGAATTCCCTACATTAATATATTAATCTAAATTATGAAAATATATCATGAATTCGTTTTTGACCAATTACTTAGAAATGAAAAAAATGTTTTTAAGAAAAAGGAAATATTTTTTTAAAACCATTTTTACACACATAAAAATGATTTATGTCAATAATTAAATAAAAAAATTTGAATTATGTTAATTAAATATATATATTATATATTCAATAATTTTTTACATAATTAGTCTTATGTTCATTATAGAAAATACACAGTAATAAATCTAACATTTTTCATAAAATTTTATTTTTCCAAAAACATGTTTTGTCGTACTTTTTCACTTATTTTAAAGTTAATTTTTTTCAATTTTCTAAAATTTATCTTAAAAAAAATAAATTAGTTTTTTAAATCAACTTATAGAAAATATCTTGGAGTGAATTTCTATGTATTTTCTGAAAAGATAAATTTTTTGATGAATAGTGGAAATACTGGTTTTATTAGGATTTTTCATTTCATTTAAAGCATTTTAAAACATATAAATTATGTTAATATATTTTAAAGGTAAAATTTGTTTAATTATATGTCTATTAATTAAATTTAGTTCATTGGAACAAATTTTATATTGGATTTAGATATAAAAATATTTACATTTTGATCATTTTCTCTTTGGTAAATCACTTTCTCATCATAACTACAGGATTAATTTTCAAATATATATTTTCCCCATTAGTAAATGTAATTTAGAAAATTTGAATCCATTTTATTAATTGTAATAATTTTTATTAGCTACCAATATGACCTTAATTTTTTCTATTGCAAATAGTAAGAAAAATTATTTACTCTGCTTATGGTAAAAATGGGTTTAATATGGAGTTAAACTAAAAATATAAGTGTTAAGAATGATATAAAACTTTAATAATATATATATTATGACTAAATTTTGACTTTATATCTTCTATGGATTTGTAAAAAAAATCCTTGTGATATATGAAAATAGTGGGAACACCTTTTTATTTATAGAAATATATATTTTCCACTCACCTCACTTATATAATACCACCCACTCTCTTCACCTATTCACACATACAAAACCCATTATTTTATCCAATAAATAATTAAATAAATTCCTTAATTGCATCCTCTAATTTTATAATAATTATTTATATATATATAACCTATTATTCCTTTTAGTGTATACCAAAATATGTTTTTTAGGATGTGGTAACATCTTTAACTTGGTGTTATATTTTATTTTTACTCCAACCCCTTAAAATTATTATTCAAATATAATGATATTGTAACATAAGTATATTAAATATATTGAGATGTTATTATTTAATTCAAATATCATAAATATTTCTTCTTTTCCAACAATTTTTTTGTAAAATCATCATTTGTGTGTAAGGTGAAATATCGCCTCGTGAACCGTTTTCATTCGTTTTTCCAATATCAACTATCAATGATCAATATAATGATTGAATAAATTTTTTTTATGTTTTTTTTATTATTTTATTATATTATTATAACTATTATATCATATATACCTTTTTAATTTCTACTTTATCGGAATACGATAACATCGCCAGTTTGTACGATAGACTACCGCCTCATGAAGCGATGTTATTCCTTTACGTATTACGTGGAAGGTAAAAAAAATGATTTAATTAAAATATATAATATATATGAAATAAAAAGGATTATTTATTTCTAAAGTACTATATATATTTTATTCTTTCAATCTATTTATAAAATTGAAATGAGGTTTATACATATCTATGATCTACCATCTCCCTGAATAGTGTATTTAATTTTCATTATATAACTCTTATGGACCACTATAAACACATATATGCTGAATATGTATATGATATTTAAACCGTTTTTAAAATTATGTATATTATTTAACCATGATAAAACTAATAGGGCCAAAAAACTAAAAACTCAAAACATATAGGGAAAATAATGCAGTTATTTTCTGAAATGTCACTTTAACAAGAAATAGATTACAAAGAGGTAATAAAAGATCATAATTATTTCATATATGATATGATATATATAAGTTTTGTGATTAAATATATATTTAATAAAATTATATTTATTTTACATGTGGTTTAAATGTGCATAAAAGATTTCATGACTTATAATATGTGATATTTATCCAGCTTTTTTTACTTCTATGATACACATACCTTAATCAACCTGTATTTTTTTATGTGGTGTATTTTCTACCCATGAATTTATTTTATGATCATTCTCCTAAAAATTATTTATATTTCAATATCCATTTTATGATCTATAACATCCCAAGTAATTATAAAATAAAAAAGTTTAATATTTATTAATATTTTTGAATTTAATATTAAGCTCACATAAAATGGGGATCCATGTAAGATAGCATACTAAACAAACAGTAATGGGTTTCTTTAAAATATCACATTTCTCACAAGACTGAGTAATACAGAAAAATAATACTTTATTAGTTTTATTATTTTGAATGGTTATTATTTCCTTGTTGTTGTATTTTCATGAATGAATTGATCTAGGTATATTATGTTTACAGATGATTATTAAATGTTTTTAATTTCAAATATTAAATTTTAAAGACTTAATAATGAGAACTTATCTAGTTCTAAGAATAAAGTACTATAATATGTAGAAATGAAAATTTTGATGCCTTTTAATGGAGAAATCCTTTTCAATATAGTTTTTGTTACTATTAAATTATATATTTGAAAAAACGAGCTTCTTTTTTTTGAATAGGGACATCAAAACTCACATTGATTTAATTTTTGGTATTTTTTTGATAAATTTCATATTTAATGAATTGTGAAAGAAATACTACATTTTCATTCAACATTCCCTTTCCGTCTAATTTAATAATGCATTAGGATTATCATAATAATTTGTTTAAATGTATAATTAATTTGGGTTATTATCATTTAATATAATTTTGGTCATTCTAAGTAATTTCACATTGATATTTGATATAAAAATTTTCAAATCATTTGATGGATTTTTCTTTTAAAACCTTGATTTCCCAATTTGACAATGGGGATTAATTTTAAATTAATTTATGAAACTTCTCTATTTTTATTTTGAAAAATTTGATTCCATATTTGGAATCATAAGGTACAAATTGTGTAAATATATACCTATTAGTTTTGAAAAAAATGAATATAAACTTTAGTAATTATTTTTATTTACGACATTTCAAGGGTAAATCAGGTAAATAAGGGTAAAAATAATATTATAATAAAAAAATTTCGTAACACTTTTCCAAATCTTATTTTATGAGTTTTTTATAACCAAGACAACCCTAGTAATGTATATTTGGCCCTTTAATGAATGATTGGTGTGACTATGACATTTATAACCGTTATTTTAAAGTAAGGGAAACTATAACATAAACATGTCTCTTATTATATAAACATTTCCAATGAAGGTTAATATAAGTGATATCATAGACAATAAACAGTAATTAGAAATCAAAAAAAAATTACCTACATCACAATATATTATTTATAAATTTTAGACATTAAATATTTAAATTTAATTATGACATAATGAAGATATAATAATAGAATTATCAATGAAAGAATCAAATAAATGATATAATAAATATTAAAATATATATTATTTGAAATAATTTATGTCATGAACGAATTTAATAAGTGAATATGACATGATAGAAGACTATTCAATTGTTTGTTATGATGTTTTCTCTCCTTTTGGATTTTACTTAAATTCAATAATGTAAAAATTGACATAATTTATTTTTTTATAAAAAGAGTAATTTATTAAATTATATAAAAAACATAAAATTATTTTAAACTCCAAAAGTGTCTATGATAAGGTTTACGTTTTCATTATTTGTCCAATTATGAGAAATGGACCTCATATAAGTAAAATTTATAACTCTTAATACATAAAATGATATTAAGATAATTAAAATTAAATGAGAATAATTAAAGGTAAACTGAAAAGAGAAGGATTAAAATAAAAAAGACATGTCTAAAAATTATTGAATGAGAGGATTTTTAACTATCCTAATGATATCTTTTTTATATTTTAATTTGGAAGTATTTTTATTAAAAAAGAAATTTATATTCATTTAATCTTTTAAGACTTTCAAAGGGTGCTTCTCCCATAACCTATAAAAAGGTACTCACTCTATTCTCATAATCAAACATAAAAATACTTTTTGATCATCCCATATCTACCCAAAACTACTTATAGAATCCCTAAACACATTATTTGGGCCTTATTTTAGGCATAAAACCCTCCTTTGAGGTGTTTAGGTGTTTTTCAAAGGCGATAAGCTGAAGAAGATGTATAATTTATTTAAGTGTTTCCATTTTATTACTTCTTCCTATTAATATAAATATTATTATTCTAAGATTAACTAAAAAATATTTTATCCTAAATATACTGAGATTTTATTATTTTTATATCATCACCTAAATTCATCTCTAATTTCATCAAATGGGAAATGAACGTTACGTGTGTGTGTGTACGACAGACTACCGCCTCGAGAAATGATATTGTGCGTCTTTCATTATTTTCAATCTAAACTGGTTAAAATTATAGAAAAAAATTATATATGATATTCATGAATTATTTATCATTGTAAAAGAATAATATTTTAGTTACATTCTTATGTTCCACGAACATAAAAATTATAACGCCGTTCATGTGTGCGGGTGAACTATCACCTCCACGAAATGATGTGAATCGTTTTTATTCACCACACCCCTTTTACAATATATATGTGTATATTTAAATTATTATTATTCTCTTAGAAATAATATTATCATTATTTAAATATAAAATAATAATTACCTTATTTTCATATTGATCAATGAAAAATGAAAATGTTACTCATGAGTATGTACATCCTACCATCTCCATTAAATATCACATTGTTCATTTTTCATAACCATAATTAATTGATTGATTTAAAAATTATTTTTAAGGTATAAATGTGATGATTATGTAATGAATAATATTCTGGAGATTACATAATTATTACTACATGGACTAGTGACATCAAAACCATGTTTATTTTCAACTCAAGTACTGAATATGGACAAAACGTCTGATATAAAATTAAATAATTTCTTGATTTTTATAACATGGTAATAAGTGATATAAAAGAATTAATAAACTTGAAGAAGGTTCTCAAGAAATTATAAACCAACCAATGTTTATTATTCATGAATATAACGATTGTATGTGATGAGTTAGACTCAAGGTAAAGGACTTCATATAAATCTCCTTTCATTGATGCATATTTTGATATTATACACCACATTTATTTATATGTTGTAAAATAAACACCTTCGAATTTTAGTTTCATTAAAATATTTTAAAAATGAATATTTCTCTAAGAATCATTTTACTAATTTACAAATGGAATTTTGGTTTTTAACATATGTGGTGACAACAACATTTCCACTATTGAGACCATTATTTGATATTTGGCTTCATCTAAATGTTGTAATGTTTTAAAAGAAAAATAAATACGATTTTCCCGTTCTAGGTATTTAAATATTTAAAATTGTTTTTATAATGGATATATTATATCAATATCATGAAATGATATCTTAAGATTAAATTTTGGAAATTTTAGTTTTTCTGTATGGATGTTTTATGGGATATGAGTATTTTCTATTATCTAGGAATTGTTTGTGTATAATTGTGGTTATGTGATAAATGGATAGTGGGTGAGCCTGTGATAGATCTCTAATGAATTGTGTAATGAGATAGATTTAAAAAATAAGGTTCTCATATAATATTTTTGGAATATACTAGGATGAGTATTCCAAACGTAACAATAAAGGTTACTCCCTATGTAGTTGTGAAAGATACAATGTAAGTACAATATGGATTCCACAAGTTTCCATTATGATTTATGGTTGTTATAATGTTTTACTATATTATTATGATTTTATGGGTTTATAATTGTTCATGGAGTAATGTTTATTTCTTTATTTTATATCCATTATTGAGATTATTATGCCCAGCCAATGTTTTCATAATGTATAAGGATTGGTAAGGGAATGGAAGATGTCAAGAATATATTTTCTCACGAAAAATAAATCATGTTTACATTAACTGTTTTATATTATGGATGAAATATATACTATTTTAGTTTTATTCACATTGTATGTAATAGTTATGGCCAAATTATACATAACTCTAAACCAGAAAATATCCTCAGTGTGAATTATTGACTTAAATAAATATTAGGAAATGTTTACGGCTTGAGCCTTATAGTTGGTATCATAGGTGGGTTTAAATAACATTATGGGTTAGGATATTGTTAATTGAGTATCCTTAATTATTTTTAATTTCTGTTCAAATTGATATGATATAACATTTGAAAATTACCTTGTTTTTTTTGTCTAAGATATGTTTTTTAGTAATGATTTTCCATAGAAGAAATAGGGAATATATGTTAGGATGACATCAAGAGAAACAAAATACTTCTAAATCAGCAACCATAGATGGTTAGAATCAGACATGAATTTATTTTATAGTGATGGAATAGTAGAATCAAGCAGTAAATTGTGGTGGTCCTTATGCATGAGATCTTCCAGATCAACAACCAAATAACATGTTGGTAGTGGATTATTTAATGATGATACATCCTCTATAATTTTTAGGATCATCCATCCTCATGAAAGCTGAAGGTTGGATTAAATCACTAGACAGAATTTTGATGCCATTGGGTGTTCAGAAAATCAAAATGTTTAGCTTGTTATTTACTATTTTGATTGTGAAGACGATCAGCGGTGGTCGACGGTTAAGAATACCAGAGATAGTGAGGATCTTGATTCTCTTGATTGGGATGAATTCATAGGTATGTTTTAGGAGATATATTTTCTTTAGGCGATTAATCATATGATAGAAAATAAATTCTTCGAATTGAGGAAGGACAAGGACTCAACCATTATATATGATGTGAAATTTACTTGATTGTAAAGGTATGATCTAAATTTCATATGATATATTCATATTAAAATCAATCATTTTTACTCAAGATTAATGCCAAAGTATCAAAGGGTGTTGTATTTTTGTGAGTTTAAAAGTAATGAAAAACATGTTATTTGTTCGACGAAGCATGAAATGGAGTTTTCCAATGACCATGTGTTATTTAGAAAATAGAAGAATAACAGGTTAAGGTGGTAGGATAAATGGAATAATTCTTCCAAAAATTTTGATGGCATGAAAATTATGTTTAGTGTTTGCAAGAATTATTGTAAAAAGAAAATTAGGAAATGGCTTTTTTAATTCTGGTAAGTACATCTGATGTGGTAAGACATGTCTTGAGGCTCATAATTTCACTGAAAAATATAATGATAGTGGTAATACAATATATGATTCACAGTTTTTAAAATGTTTTAAAATCAATGAGATGGGTTGTTTTGAAAATGAGTGTCTGATAAGGAATTCAAATGAATAGAATACACTGGATGATAAGTAGAAATGTGTCGTGAAAATATTTTCATTTACATCAATATATGATGTGCCATTTAATGAAGTGGTGTCATGTAAATTGTATGTTTATTTATATTATTCCAATGTGTTGTTTGATTCAGGGTCTATACATTCTTTCATTTCTAAGAAATTTTCTATTAAATTGGAAATGTTGCCTTTGGATATGAATCCAAACCATATGGTAAAAACACATGAGGGAAATTTTGAGGCCAAAATATTTATAAGAATCATTATGTCCTTTTCTATAGAACTATTTACATACAAACCTTATTGTTTTTCCTCTACTAGAGTGGGATGTTATTCTGGGTATGAATTGGATTTCTATTTAACATGCCGAGATAAACTGTAGAGATAAAGAATATTCATTCCAGAAATTCTTTCAAATTGTGTAGACGAATGAACCCATACTCTTGATAATATATTCTGATGTTGAGAAACTATTAAAAGAAAGTAATGAATGTTACCTTGAACATATTTTTTAAAAAAATGGAATTTTTTATATTAATTATGTTCCATTGGTAAATGAGTATCTTGATGTTTTTTCTAATGAGTTTCCTGGTACAATACCTAAGGATTAAGCATAATTCACTATTTTTTTAGTCATCGATGTTATGCCAATTTAAAAACCATCTAATAGAATGACTCAAAAATGAACTTTTATAGTTAAATAAGAAACTTCAAGAGTTATTAGATAATGGTTTCATTCGACCAAGCACATCACCATGGGGTACTCCTGTCTTGTTTGATAAAAAGAAACATGGTTCAATGAGACTTTTCATTGATTATATATCCTTTCTTAACATCATTAATATGAATATGTATCCTTTGCCTCATATCGATGATTTTCGTGGTCAGCTCCAGAGATGAAAATATTTTTCGAATATTGATTTGAGGTTGGGGTACCATCACTTGAGAGTAAAGGAAGAAGACATTTTGAAGACTACGTTTCATACTAGATATGTCCATTATGAATATTAAGTTATGTCATTGGAGTTAACTAATGCACATGATTTATTCCTGGATCATTTGAATATAATTTTCTATGAGTTCTTGGATAAGATTCTCATTGTGTATATTGATGACATTTTTGTATATTCTAAAAGTAATGATCCCCATGAAAGTCATTTCATGGTTTTCTTTCGAACCATAAATGAAAAAAAAATATGACAAAATTAAAACGTGTGAGTTTTTGATACAATGAATTTCATTTCATGGTTACTTTATTTCTAATGATGGAATAACAATTGATCTTTCTAAAACAAAAGCTATTGAAGAATGGACAAGACCCACAAAAATAATCAATATTCTTCATTTTCATGGTTTATTAGTTTATTATCAGAGGTTTGTTTAAAAAAATTCGTCGTTATCTAGCTCACTGACTAAGTTAAATCGAAAAGGTGTTAAGTTCATCTAGAAAAAAAATAATCTAATGGTTGTTTTTAGGAATTGAATAGAAGATTAGTGAATGCTACATTCAAGAAATTTCCTTCCATAAATGGTGAATTTTTTATCTACATTAATGATTCATTGAATGGATTTGGTTTTTATCTAATGTATAATGATTTGGTAATTGATTATGATTTACATTAGTTGAAAACTCATCAATTAAATTAACCTACACATGATTTGGAATAGGCTGTTGTTATGTTTTTCAGAAATTTTTTTGGCATCATCTATTTTGAGTAAAATTTGAAATATAGATGATCCACAAAATTTTGAAGTATATAATAACTTATAAATAATTGAACATGAGACATAGAAGATGGTTAGAACAAATCAAGGTCTATGATTTCATGATTCCTTAACATCATAGAAAATAAAATAAAATGGAAAATTATTTGATTCTAGAAACTAATGATACATTAACCATGTTATGTTTGGAACATGAACTATAGATTACTGATTTGATGATCCTTTACATGGATGTTGTGGGTGCAAGAAATTTATCTGTTTTGTTTTACGTGTTAGTGAAATCAACACAATCAAACAGAATTATGAAAATGGAGATGAAATAAATTCAGTTGAAGAAAAAGGTAGAATTGGTTCATAAGGCTAAGTTACCGACATTTAACATTGATAAGGTTTGTGTTTTGATATTTGGGAAGAGTTTATGTTGGCCCTATGATTCACAATTTAAGAATGAGTTATTATGTAAATCTCTTAGATCTCCATTTTTAGTTCATCCTAGAAGTAACAAGATGTATAGACACCTTCAATAGTATTACTTGTGGTATCGAAGGAATAGAGATATTGATGAATTTACTGTGAAGTGTTTGACTTTTCAGTAGGTGAAAGGAAAATGACACTTTCCAAAAGTGATGCTTCCACCTTTTCCAATACTATAATGTGAATGAGAAAATATATCCATGGATTTTTTATTAGGATTACCAAATACTTCTCAGGGTAACAGAGTGATTTGAGTTATTATTGTTATATGAACTAAATCTTCTCATTTTTTCCTATAAGAGATATATATTCTACAGATAAACTTTCTAGATTGTATCGTAGATATATAGTTCATTTACACATAGTTCCTCTCTCCATTATATCTAATTGTGATCTCAGGATCACTTATAACATTTGGAAAGGCCATCAATAGTCATTGGGAACTAAATAAAATTTTAGTACATCATTTAATCATCAATCAGATGGGAATCCAGAATGAAAAATTTAGTCCTTAGAGGATATGACATGTTCTTATTCAATGCATTACCATGAAAGTTGGAATCAATTGATTTCTTTGGTTGAGTTTTTTTATAATAACAGTTTGAATTCGTTTATACAGTTGGCACTATTTGAGACATTATTTGGAAAGTAGTTCTGAAGTCCCACTTGTTAGTATTTAGTATGCTAAAAGATGTTTATAGGACCAAAATTCGTAAAATGGATGGAAAAAAAGTTTAGTTGATTCAGAAACACATGAAGATTGCTCATAGTAGACATAAAAGTTATGCGGATAACTTGACTAAGAATCATTCTTTTGAAGATGGTGATCATGTCTTTCTAAAGGCTTAACAACGGAAAATTGTGATGTATTTTTGAAATAAGAGAAAGATGATTCTGTGGTTAATTAGACCCTATGAAATCTTTTTGAAATTTGGATCAATTTCCTATAGTGTGGATTTACCTAAAATTTTATCATAGGTACATAATTTTTTTCATGTTTCAATATTGACGTAATATTTTTTGGATCTATTTCATGGTTTGGGTCTAGAAGTACTTCAGTTCGAAAGGAATATTTCTTATGAGGTACAACTAGTCCAAATTCTTGACCAAAGATAGAAAGTGTTAACAAATAAGTTAATTCATTAGGTTATCTTTTTATGGAAGAAGAATATATTTTATGATGAAACATTAGAATCTGGAAATGCTATTAGAGGGAAATGCCCTTTCTTATTTATTAGTGAATAAAATTGCGAGGACGTAATTTCCAAAGGGGGAAAGGATGTAACAACCTAGGTAATTATAAAATAATTCATTTTCATATCTATTAATAGTTACGATTTATATATTGTGTTTACTTAAAAGGGTATGTTATGTATGATAGAATACTAAAAATGTAACAATGGGTTTCTTTGAAATATTATTTTTCACACAAGACTAAGTTATACAAAAAAATAATAAACTATTATTATTATTATTATTTTAAATGATAATTATCTCATAGTTGTTGTATTGAAGGGAATTAAAATAACTCACTATATTATATTTACACATGTTTATAAAATGTTTTTTTCTTTTATCTATTAAATTTTATTTGATTAAAATGAGAATAACTCCAATTTAAAGTATAAAATACTCTAATATTTTTAAAGGGTAGTTTTACAGCCTTTTGATGGAAAATAATTTTTAAATATAAATTTTTTTACTTTTATATATTCTATTTGGAAATATACAATTTTTATTTACAATTGGGACCTAAAAATTTTCATTCATTTAATTTTTGGTATTTTTTGATAGAAATCATTTTTAATTAATAGTGAAAAAATACTACAATTTAATTTAAAATTTTATTTTCATCTAATTTAGTAATGTAAATATTATTATTTTAATTGGTTTTAATGTATAATTAAATAATGATTTTATAATTTAATCCAATTATGGTCATTGTAATTAATTTCACACTGAAATTAGATATAAACATATGTAAATCTTTTTGATGTGTTTTACTTTTAAAAACAGGTTTTTTTGTTTTGATAATGAGGATTGATTTTAAATTAATGACTATAACTTATATGTTTTTAATTTGTAAAAATGGAGTTTAAATTTGGTATCATATTGTCTATATTATATAAATATTCCCATTTTATTTTTGAACATTAGGAATAGTAACTTTAGTAATTATTTTTATTTACCATGGTTAAAAGGTAATTCGGGTAAATAAGGTTTAAAACAATATTATGTGGATATAAAACTACACTAACACATATCCTCGTCTTGATGGATGTGTTATGGCCATCCTTGAAAATCCATAGGATGATAGGTTGGCCTTTGGAAGCCACTTGGGTGTGAATAAGATAGTTTTAACATTTAATATAAAGAAAAGGAAAATATAACATAAACATATCTCTTAGTATCAAAAATACTTTCATACGGGGATATATAAGGGATTTATTTGACTATAAATATTAATAAAAAAGATAAAAATATTACCTAAATAATATTATTTTGTTATTAATTTTTAGACATTAAATAATTAATTTTAATTATGATACAATGATGATACAAAAATATAATTATTAATGAAAGAATAAAAAAGATGATATTATAAATATTAAAATAAATATTATTTGACATAATCTATGCCATAATCATATTTTATACACAACAATGATATTTTATAAGACAATTCAATGGTTTTTTACAATGTTATATGTCTTTTTTGGATTTTAATTAAATTAAATAAAGTGAATTGTGTAATAACTGACATAACTGATATTTTATAAAAAAGTAATTTATTAAATTATTTAAAAATAATAAAAATATTTTAAAATAAAAAAGTTTCTTTGATAAGGTCAAAACGTTAATTATGTGTCCAATTATGGGAAATTTACCGCATATAAGTAAAATTTATAGCTATAGGATCGAAATATGAATGTAGATGCTCAATTGCAAGAGTGGGGGTGAATTGTATGTTTAAAAACATTCATTTTTTACCTTAAGGAAAACAATGATTAAAAAATTTAAACACTGTAAAATGAAAAGTCTCCTTAGTTCTATTAACTTGCTAGGTTCCAGAATTATGGATCCGGAATCGAAACTTAAGTAATGTTTACAAATAAAATATTCTACCTTAAAGGGTATATAATCTTATTCATCAGAGTATTGAAGTAAAAAATGTTTAAGATAGTTATACTTTCCTTATTAAACAAAAAGAAGTGTAAAATTAACATTTAACTAAAACAAGATACCAGTATGTAATATTTTAACTCAATGAGAAGGTTATCAACCCACCATGGATAAAAGTCCGAAAATTTATACTTCCTAGAATGTCTATGTTACCCACACTAGGTAAATACCTTGATAGAAATATCATAATCTATCTTATATCCCCGCAAGCCCTCGAATAATAAAGTAGCCAACACCTCTGTCTTCTTATCCTCATAAGTCCTCGAACATTTAAGGTAGTTGGAACCTCTGTCTTCCTATCACCGGAAGTACTTGATTGAACACAACAACAATCGGAGTCGCACGAATCAAGCTGAACAAAATTTTTAGTACACACAAGGCATGATAGTCTCTCTCTCAAGAAATCACTTCAACAGCATGTAATCTCTAGATTGATCGAGTCAGTTATGATCTCGTTCAAATGAGCTCCTATTTATAGGCATTTTCCCAATGGTCAAATCCCTTCTCCAATGGTCATATTTTTCTATGAATCTCAAAGGGACCTGTACATGTTCCACAAAAACAACAGTTAATTAGAAACAGATTGCATGACATAGTTTCATAACTATAGTAGGGGTAAGTAAAATATTTTTGCTTAACCCAATCCAATTTTTCGAAGTCTATGGAAAACAAATATTGGAGTCTATGTAAATAAACAATAAAAGACTATAAATCATAAATATCTAGATTCTGTTTTTCAAGGAATTTGGAAGTAAATTCTATTAATTTCGGAGTCTGAATTCTAATGAATTTGGAGTCCGAATTCTAAGGAATTTTGAGTCTGAATTCAAAGAAATTCACAGTATTTATTCTATGGAATTCGGAATCTAACTTCTGAAGAATATAGAACCGGAATTCTATAGATGTTTGAGTCTTAATTCCAATGAATTCAGAGTCTGAATTATAAGGAATCCAGAGTCTCAATTCTAAGGAATTAAAATTCTGAATTCTGAGGAATTCAGAACCTTAATTCTGTGGAAATCAGATTCTGAATTCTGAGTAATTCAGAGTCTGAATTTCAGAGAATTAAGAGTCTAAATTATTGAGAATTTAGAGTCTGAATATCAAAGAATTCAGAGTCTAAATATTAGAGAATTCAGGATTTGAATTTCAGTGAATTTAGATTCTAAATTTCTAAGAATTCAGAATCTGAATTTCATAGAATTTTGAGTCTTTATTTAGGAGAATTAAAAAATTTAATGTCAGAGAATTCAGAATCTAGAAATAGAATACTCTATATCTAAGGATTTATAGGATTTTGAGGTTGTAGATAAGAAAAAAAACTTCAGACTTTAGAGATAAAAGGACATAGAATAAGAGAAATTATAAAATGACCAATGAAAACATAGGTAGTGATAAAAATTTCTTAGGGGAAAGAAAAATTATCCTTATTAGGATAATTTTTAAGGAAAATAAAATTTACCTTAATATAGGTTGTTTGTGATTTTCAAATCAATAAGGAATGGAAAATTTATAAGTAATTCTTATTGACTCAACTATCTCCTCCCTTTTGGAAATCCCAAACATCTTTACGAAAATAATATAAGGACTTAAAATTTTATTGAATTGAAAATTAAAACTTCCCTCCCTTTAGTTATGGTTCAAAGTTAATATGAAAAACTCTCCCTTAGGCTTTTGAATCACTAAGGATCGTATTCTTGATTTCCTAAATGATATTTTACATTATCTTGTGTATGAAAATCATCTTTGATAAGAACTCCCTTGTTGAAGAACCCCCCCTTACAAAGAGAAATATATTATTACTTAGTATTCTTTTTATAATTCCTTTCTCCCCCTTTGTGATTTTCAAAATGGAATAGAAGGAATGGAATAACAATTTGGTACATAAATATTAGTACTACGAAACCTAAAAATATATGAAGAAGAACCAAAATTTAATTAATATTATAATAATTTCTACAAGGTAGAATTTCAAAAAAATATTGGAATTGAAAAATTTACACTTCTTTCCCCTTTGGCATCAGCTTCTTTAAAATGGTTTTCAACTTCTTCAGCTCCTTGTGATATTCTTCCAAATTCATAAGAAACTCATCTTGATCTTCATTTTTTCCAAGGCTCTTATCATTCCTTATGAATTCTTAATTCATTCTCCTTGAGCTTTCAACACTTCTTCTTGCATAAAAAGCTTCTCTTAAAATTATATTCTGAGATCCCATTCCCTATTCAAATTTATGACCACAGAATTAATCTTTCCATTGAGATCCTTATCTTCAGGCTTCCGAGTAGCCTTTTCAAGAGTCATATTTTCCTCAGAGCTCCTAGAAAGTTCATTGAGATTGCCATCTTCGGTGTCAAAGGAATCATTGAAATTATATTGAAATTCATAAAAAACTATTAGGTCTTCAAATTGTTTGTTGACTAACTTGTAATCATCATGCATAAACATTTATGAGCCTCATAACCTATGAAAATGGATTTGAAATCTGCCTAGAGTCTGATAAATTTATCCATAACCATGGAAACTAAATCCGATTTCTGATTCATCAAAAATTGAAGCATCTGACATCTAGAATCAATAAATGGAAATAAAGTAATAGTACCAAATAGATTTTTAAATGATTGTATCAAAAAATCATGTCCAACAGAGGATTATTCTGAATCATAAAGTTTGGTTTGTGAGGAATCATTCTCTAACTCATCCGCTTTCCTCTTTGACAAACTTCAAACACCATTATTTTTCACTACATATTTTTTTGGTGTATGGACCAGAACCTGCTTTCTATTATCAACTATCTGAATGAACTATTCAGGTTTAGGTGATTCATTATGACTATCTAACAACTAAACAATTTTATCTTCGTCAACATCCTCTTTCTCTGCATCAGCCACTTGATCTTCCGAATGAACCAAATTATGATTACTACTTTTATTTTCAGGGGGTTTGTTTACTTCTTCATGATCATTCCCTTAATTCACTGGAGTAGCATGTTCTGAGGATTTAGATTGAGAAGTCCGGATTGATAATTTTATAGAGTTACTTTCCTTATATTGACAATCTTGAACATTCTTTAACACATCATCAGTTTAATTACCTTAATCTACTTCCTTGTATTATTATTCTATTTCCTTTTATTCTTCCTAAAAAATTTCTTCTTTTTATTATAGATTTGGAATCACCACCTTCTTTCCCAGAGTCTCAAAAAGTGATCCTATAAAAATCATTTTGGAATTGTGATTTTTTCTGTTGCATTCTCTGCATCCTTGAGAAGTGATTGTAAAATTTATACTTCAAACAAATTCTTCCTTTGCATCTTCTCGTTCTTTTTCTTCTCATGCTCTTCAGTAGCCTTTATCTTTAATCATATTTCCTCTGCAGGGACTAAGCCAAACATATCCTCCCCTTACGTCCAGTTCTTATTACCTTCTATCCACTTAGCCACTACTTCATCGTGATAATCCTTTTGTTTCTTTGGCTTCAGAGGTGCATACTGAGTTTCCTTAGCCAGATGAGGTTTCCTTTTTTCTTCAGGTTCCTTTGCCTTCCTCTTCCTTCCACCCATCTTGGAAGTCTCAGCCACTCTTGTTTATTTGAAAGAGCTTGGATTTTAGCTTCTAACAAATCATAATATTCTTCTGAATCACTGGAAAACAAAACATTCATTCTCCTTAGAGTATCATCACATAGCAACATCACTTTGAAATTTATCAGCTTAGAACTAAAAAAACTTTTGAATCAATGAAGGAAAAGAACTATAATCATTGAAAAAATAGTTTGATAGATGATAATATGAGACTTCAGATTTCCATTCTTGATATTCTCAATCATAAGAAAGATATAATTTACCATGTTAATCTTCATGAGGTTCACCAAGAAGTCCAGAACATAGATATCACAATTCTTCAGGGTATCCTTATCCCTTTTTCTCGGAATGACAAAAAATTCTACCCATAGCTCATGAATCTGAAGGTTTTTATATAACGGAACAATATTCAGAGTCTTCAATCCTTTCAAAACAATACAATCTAGAGCCTTCTTCTTATCAAAAGGTCATAAAGAATCCAGTAATTTTTGAGTACAAAATTCTGCCTCTCCTTCATAAAGAATTCCGATCAAACTTGCTACCTTTCTCTAATAAAAAGAATAAGTCTTCCCATATCTCTTCAAAGAAACTTTATCTCTCCCCTATTCTTTGATAATTTTTTTTATCTCATAAAATTCAATCAGAAAGTCTGAATATACCGGATCCTTTGCTTTTGATTTTGATATACAATGACTCTCCCATCCATTAAGCTTAATATTTTTTGTAATGATACAGTCATATTTAACGAAGAATTTGGGATCAACTAACCTCTCTTGGTATATCTTCAATTCACAAATTTTCTTTACAGTCGACATTGCTTTCTAAGGATTGGCTTTAGCAGAAATTCATAAGTACGAAAACCATAAAAAAAAGAGTAACCTTAAATAAAGCAGTAGGGATTCAACACATCAGAGCATGATGATCAATGTGGGATAATCATTAGGTGTCCTTATATAGGCTATTGAGGCTAAAGTTCACCTTCCTTACCTGATCCAATGGTTGAAATACACTTGATCAGATTTGACGGAGAGATGATAAAGGAAGGAGGGTTTTTATATGATCAGATATTTTAAGGTTTTTAAGGTAAACATATGGATTTATGAAAAAGTGAATCCGATAAAGTTTCTTAAAAAAGATAAAAATAATAACGTACTTGAAGATGGTTATTAAATGTTAAAAAGTAAACATAACTTATAGATTTCATGGAAAAAATATCGTAATGTGAAAAATTCTTCTTTGACTATGAAATGTTTTGATTACTAAAAATTTGACTATGAAAAAGTTGACTACGAAAAATCTTGACTCCAAAAATTTTTGACTATGGACAATTTTAACTATGAAAAATTTGGACTACGAAATATTTGGACTACGAAAAATTTTGACTACGAAAAATTTTGACTAACAGGAAAATGTACCCCCCTTTGAAAAAGAGGTTCTTACAATAAAGATATGGGTTTCAACAAAAAGTTAATATGGAATATTACCTTATATTTATTATTCATAAATTCTATTTAATATATTAAAATATATCAGATTGTAAATATTTAGTGAAAATATCAGGAAGTTAGTCTTTTGTTCCGATAAATTGAAGAATGATATCTCTTATTTTTGGGTTTGATCCCTAAGAAATTGATAACTAATATCTATGGGTTTTGAACAAGAGTGATGTGTTGGGTTTTTACATAAGGCAATGGAACTATTATTATCACATAATATTTGTGTTTCTGTAAAACACATACCAAAGTATGTGAGTGTGTGTTGTGTCAATAACACTTAAGAAAAACAACTTCCTGCTACTACATATTCAGCTTTAGTAGTGGAAAGTGCTACTGAGTGTTTCTTTTTTCATGACCGAGAAACTAATAAATCTCCTAAGAAATGACATGTTTCATATGTACATTTACTATCAATTCTATATCCTCCAATGTCTGCATTTGAAAAAGACGTTTTAGAATAAAATCAATTCCATAGGTATAAAAGAGTCATAAATCCATGGATCCCATTAAGTAGAGAAAATTCATTTTCACTGACTTAAAAATGAGATTCCATATGATTGTATTCATATCTGGAAAATAAGCATACTGAAAACATTAGGTCTAAACGACTAGCGGTCAATTATAGTTGACTTCATATCATACCTGTAAATGAAGTTTGATCTACTGGTTTCCCAGTTTCATTAAGATCAAGTGAATTTGTGGTACCAATGGGATTAATTATACTCTTTGTGTTGTCATTTCCATACTTTTTAAGAAGATATTTAATATACTTATGTTGAGATATAAAAATTCATTCTGGTTTTTGAGAAAATTGAAAAACTAGGAAAAATGTTAACACACCCGTGCTACTCATTTTAAACGCAGATTTCATTAGATTCACAAACTAATTAGTTAATTATTGCTGAGTTGAACCATATATAATGCCATAAATATAAATTTTAATTATAAAAACATTTTTATTATATTTCTTTATAAAATTTTTGGGATCAACATTCCTCTTATTGTAATTGTTTTGTAAAAAAATTATGTATGTCGATCATACCATGATATAGGGGCTTGTTTATGTCCATATAAAGATTTGGTAAGTAATAAAACATGTTTAGGATGTTTTGTATCTTATAAACCTAGAGTTTGTTCAACTAAAACATTCACTTAAACATATCTTTTAAAGAAAGCACATTTAACATCCATTTGAAAATGGTTGAATTTAAAGAATGTTGCAATGGCATTTAGAATATGATTAGATTGACGTCTAGATACTATATCATTGGTTTATTTATAGTCTATTCATTCTTGTTGATTATAGACTTTAGCAACCAAGATTGCTTTATTTATTACTATGATTCTATTTTCATCACACTTATTTCTGAAGACCCATTTTACACTAATAACAACATTTTCATTAGGTCTCTCAACCAAGGTCCACACATTATTCCAATCAAAATTATTTATCTAATCTTGCATATTTTTTATCCAATTGACATAACCTAAAGCTTCATTAGTGATTTTAGCTTCTAATTGAGAAAGGAATGTTAGATGTTCTACTTCATTTCTCAAGGAACTTTTAGTTCTTAATGGTTGACTTACATCACCAATAATGCTATCCCAGGGACGATTCTTATGAAACAACTGATTTAGGTTCTGTTAAACCTGTTAATAAACTTATGGTAGGAAACATTTTGGGGTAAATGTCTCAAAAAAATTTCTTCAACATTTTCCTTATCATAAGGATCTTCTATCATGGGTTGATAATTATTTTTTGAAAACACATCTGGAGATATAGGTTGAGGTTATTAAAAAACCAAAGGATTAGTTTCATCAAATTTACCATTAATTGATTCTTCAACATTACAAGTATATTTATTGAAAACTCTATAAGCCTTAGTTTTTATGAAGCAGCCTAAGAAAATTCATTCATCATATTTAGGTGCGAATTTATGTAAATTATCTTTAGTATTCAGAATGAATTATTTGCAATAAAATACATGGAAATGTGAATGTCTAGGTTTTTTCCCATTCCATAACTCATAAGGGGTTGTTTAGTAAAAGGACAACTCAAAACTTGATTTATTGTATAACAAGTATTACTAACAACTTCAGCCCAAAAATGCCTAACTATAAAATATTAACTCAACATGGTTCTAGTTATCCTTTGAAGAACCTGATTTCGTATTTCAACAACACCATTTTGTTGGGGAGTTCATGGTGCTGAGAAGTTATGAGTAATGCATTTTCTACTAAAAAAATTATTAAAATCATATTTTTTAAATTATCCTCCATGATCACTACGAAAAGTTATCAATGGAAAGTTTTTATCATTTTTAACTTGGTCTCTAAAATTTTTGAAATAAGAAAAATCCTCATATTTCTTTTCAAGAAAAATGACCCATGTAAATATAGTGTAATCATAAACATGAAAAAATAAATAATATTTGCCTCCAATGCTTCCAATTTGTGTTGGACCAAAAAGATCCATATGAACCAATTGTAATTCATCAGTAGTTGATACTTCACCAACTAATTTAAAACATGATTTCTGTTTCGTTCCTTATTGAAAAGGATCAAAAACATATGAAGAATCAAATCTATTCTCTGGTAGATCTTTAACTAGTATTTTAATAGAGTGTATACATAGGTTTCTAATGATACAGTGTCCTAACCTTCTATGTCGTAACCAAGAATGATCTTCAATTGAATGAAGACAAGGTAGATCTTGGCTCCTGAGGTCTTCAATGTTTAGAGTGTATACATTCTATTACCTATTGGCAGAAAGAATAAACTCTTCCTTGGAATTGTGTACTAAGAACATGTCATTCCGAAAATTCACAAGGTAGCCTTCCTAACATAATTGACATAGGAAAATAAGGTTGTGATTAAGGCCCTTATCAAATAACAAAACTGAAATCAACATTTTTCAAAGAAGAACAATGTGACATATACTAATAATTTCACCCATAGCATTGTCTATGAAAGTAACATTTTCTCTTTTCATCTTGATAATATTTTCAAAGAATATTTTGTTACCAGTCAAGAGATGGGAACAGTCACTATCCATGTACCATGAATTTCTGTTGGAACTATCTTTATTTTCTTGAAAATAAGAGTGTCAGACTTTCTGAACCCAATCATTCTGGGATCTAGAAACATCAAAAAGAAAAATTTTAGGAATCCACATTTCTTTGAAAAATAATCTTTATGAAAACCTAAAGACTGAGTTTTGTTTACAAAATAATTTTTTGACCAATGTCCACAACACTGACACTTAGTGCAAAATGTATCACTTTGAGGAACAAAATAATTGTTACTAAAAGCTGTTTTTGAATGAGTATAACTGATTCTTGAATTAATCCTTAGAGAAAAAATTTGGTAATTCTTATTATCAAAGATTTTATTACCTATGTTAATGTTAGGAAATCACTTCCTCAAGGAAAATATTTTTACTTCAGTATAATAAATATGTTTTTATCCTAAAAATAGTAGTTTTAGCACTAGAGTTACACTCTAAAATATTTTTTGTAGAAATTATTTTTTCTAGATATTTAGAATGTTTATCCTTCTCAGAATTGAATTAATCAAGGTTTTATGAAATACTTTCAAAATAATAAATTTTCTTATCAAGATCATTTTAAAGATATGATACTTCTTTAGCTATAATAAAAAATTGTTAGTTTTTCTTTATCTTGTTTTTTCTTGAGTTTAGAATTTTCATTCTCCAGAAGCTTAGAAAACCTAGATACTTCTTCATAAGTAGGTAAAGTATTATCTTCATCATAAGAAGATTCATAATATTTATTTTCACTATAATTATAATTCACGGATACAATGGTTATAGATTTAACAATGTTTAACTTGTCCATTAGACAATGATATTCAATGGGTAACATAGCAATTAAACCAAGATTCATCTTACCAGAAGATTAATACACTACGGTTTCATCAGAAGAGTATCCACCACTGGCACCCCATGTGTCATTAGATTTTAAAACATTCTTAGCATTATCATTGTTGTAATTATTTCTCTTTCTCTCAGAATGATTTTCCATTCTATTATTTTTCTTAATCTTAGGACAATTTGCCCTTATATGCCCTTCTCTTTTGCATTCATAATAATAACTTCATAGTCTTTATTTTACTTTCATTATTTCTTCAAAAATCTATACTAAAAGTATTTCTTCTTAACTATTTTGTTCATCCTTTTAGAAAGATTAGATTTTTCATTCTCAGAGTACTCCCTTTCAATTGATTCAGTTAAAATAGTGACTTTCTATGACTTGGATCTTATAACCCTTTCAGAAGTCTTGACTTTCGTAGTAGTAAAAGCTACACTTCTATTTCCATTCTTCATTTGATTCAAATCAACATCTATTTTCATTCTTATCACATGTTAATGAAGATTTCCAAAATTGTCATCAACAGTAATCTGAGATACTTTCTTATTCTTATCAACATCTGTTCTCTTAGATTCCCACTCATTAGGTGTGATATCTATAATCTTTTCCACAAGTGCCTCATCATCTAAAATTTTATCGCATATGGATTTTAAACTGTTAACAATAGTCCAAAACCTTTGGTGTACCTTTCACACTGGTTCTCCATAAGGAAAAGAAATCCATGATATTCATCTCTAATCATAGCTCTTATAGATTCTATGACCTTGGAAGTACCAAAATGGGAAACCTCCAACTTCTTCCAAATATAATTTTCAGCTTTCATAAGAATAAATATGACTGTATATATTTTTGGTCATGGAAAACATCAAAGTATAGCATACCATGTATTTTTGTTGATATTCTGACTTTTCTTGATTAGTAAACGTTATGACTTCTTTAACATGAATCATTCAATCTCCGATAAGAAATAACAAATCTGTCCACTCCAATATTAATAAAAAAAGTCTTTATAAGATCTCTCCAATATTAATAATCATTCCCACAAAATATAGGTGGTCTTGTAGGATTTAGATTTTCAATCAAACCAACATTCATTCTTTCCATCTAAAAGAGAATATCTTTCCATGGAAACATGTTAATTGTAAGAGTTTATAAACAAGGATAAGAATCCTAGGCAAGGAAAATATTTAGAACAATGAAAACTTGAGAAAGAAAACATATATGTGAATATAAGTATTTCAGAGACCACATCTAATACAAATTGGAGGATTGAAATATAAATGTAGATGCTCAATTACAAGAGGAGGGTTAAATTGTATTTTTTAAAAAAAAATCCTTTTTAACCTTAAAAAAACTATGTTTAACAAAGTTAAAAAATGTAAATTCACAAGACCTCATTGTTCTATAAACATGTTAGGTTCTATAAATATGGTTCCATAAATTAAACATAAGGACAGTTTACAAGGAAAAGATTCTACCTTAAATCGTATCGAATCTTACAAATAAGATATAAAAGTAAATGAAATTATAAGATAGTTATACGTTCCTCATTAAACAAAAATCATCGGAAAATTTACCTAATACAAAAACAAGTAACAAGTATAAAATATTTCAACCTAAAGAGATGGGTATCCCACAAACATAGATAAAGGTCCCTTGATTTATAAATTCAAGAAAGTATGTATTACCCACACCAGGGAAAGCCATAGATAGGAATATCAGAATATATCTTATTATCCCCACAAGCCCTAGAACTGTAAGGTAGTCAGCACCTATGTCTTCCTATCCCCAGAAGTCCTAAAACATTTAAGGTAGTTGGAACCTCTCTCTTCCTATCCCAAGAAGTCCTCGATTGTACCCAACAACAATCAGAGTCTCACGAAGAAAGATGAACAAAATGTTCAGTATGCACAAGGGATGAGTGTCTCTCTCTATATAAATACCATCAACACCATGTAATCTCTATATTGATCAAGTCATTTATGAGCTCATTCAAATGAGATCCTATTTATAGGCACTTTCCCAATGGCTGACTCCCTCCTCCAATGGTCATATTTCTCCTTTAACAATAGAGGGACATGTAAATGTGTCACTGAAACAATGGTTAATTAGAAACTTATTGCACAACATCATTTCATAACAATAACATGGGTATGTAAAATATGGTTTCTTAACCAAATACATTTTTCCAGAGTATAAGGATAATAAAGTTCAGAGTCTATGTAAATAATCACATGGAGACTATAAATCAGAAATATCTGGATTCTGTTTTTGAAGGAATTAGGATCCCGGATTCAATTGATTTTGGAGTCTGAATTCCAATGAATTCGGACTCTGAAATCTAAGGAATTTGGAGTCCAAATTATAAGGAATTCTGAGTCTGAATTCTAAGGATTTCCGAATCTGAATTCTGATGAATTCAGAACCTGAATTATATATATTTCAGAGTCTGAATTGCAATGAATTTAGAGTCAGAATTATAAGGAATTCAGAGTACGAATTATAAGGAATTAGAAATTTAAATTTTGAGAAATTCAGAAGCTGAATTTTGAACAATTCGGAATCTAAATTATGAGGAATTCAGACTCTAAATTTTAGAGAATCCAATGTTTGAATATCATAGAATTATGAGTTTGAATTTTAGAGAATTCGGATTATGAATTTCTGAGAATTTGGAATAGAACTTCATAGAATTTAGAGTCTGAATTTCCATAAATTCATATTTTTAATTTCATAGAATTATGAGTCTGAATTTCAGAGAATTCGGAATTTGAATTTCAGATAATTTCAATTCTAAAAACAGAATACTCTATAACTAAGGATTTAAAGGATTCTGAGGCTTTAGATATGAAACCGATTATTAGAATTTTGAGATAAAAGGAGTTAGAATAAGATAAATTATAAAATGAAAAATCAAAACATAGGTTAGGATAAAAATTTCCTTGGGGAAGGAATCTTTTCCTTATTAATATATTTATTAGTGAAAATAAAATTTGCCTTAATATAGGTTGTTTTTTTATTTTAAAAACATGAATGATTGGAAAATTCATAATTAATTCATATTGACTCAACGACAACCTCTTAATAATTAAAATATTATTACAACAATTAAAATTAAAATGGAATAATTAAGGGTATACCAAAAAGATAATGTTTAAAATAAAATCAATACATGTATAAAAATTAGTGGATGAAATTATTTTGAACTATAATAATATTATATTTTATATATTTCAATTTGGATGCGTTTAGATTAAAAAATTAATTTATATTAATTTAATATTTTAAGAGATTCCAAAGGTTCCCCCCTCATTTAAAAAGGTACCCACTATTTTCTAATACTCACACTTACAAATCCTTATGGTTCAACCCATATCTTCCAAAAACACTTCCTATAATCCCTCTCTATGTTCTTGATGCCTTATTTTAGTCATACGACCATCTATTGAGGTGTTAAGGTGTTCTTCAAAGGTGATCATCCAAATAAATGGTATCAATTTTTTATCTGTTTTTCTATTTATTTCTTTTCCACATCCCCTAAATCTTCTTATAATAAGAAGAACTAATAATAATAGTATTTTAAATACATTTGAAATGTTATTATTTTTATATGATCATCAAAATTGATCTCCAATTTTATGAATTGGGAAATAATAATTACATTTTTACGTATGGTGGACTACGCCTCACGAAATGATATAGTTCATTTTTTATTACCCTTTATCAAGATTGATTAGATAGTTGGAATCATTGTTTATATATAATATTCATTACATATTTATCATTTTATAAATATAATATTTTAGTTATGTTCTTACATGCCATGCACTTAAAAACGAAAACGTCGTTCGTGCGTACGTGTGAACTATCACCTCCACAATGAGATTTGAATCATATTTAATCACCAAATCACATGAATGATATATAAAATTATATATAAATTATTATCTTTTTGTTAATAAAATAATCATAATTCTGGAAAGATACAATAATAATCACCTTATTTCTATAAAGATAAATGAAAAATGAAAATGATACTCATGCATGAATATGAAAAACTATCTCCATGAATATAAAAATTTTAATTTTTCATAACCATAATAAATGGTTTAATTAAAAATGTATTTTTAAGGTTTAGAAATTATCATTATTTCATATATACTATTCTCGATATTATGTAATTTTCACAACATGAACTATTTAAATCAACACCATGTTAATTTTTGACTCAAGTACCGAATATCGGCAAAACATCTGATATAAACATAAATAATTATGTTATTTTTAGAAAATGGAATTAAGGGATATGAAATGAATAATAAAATTGAAAAGGTTCTTAAGAATGTATAAATTACCCTAATTATTTTATTCTGCAATATAATTATTGTACGTGATGAGTTAGACTCAATGTAAGGGACTTCGACTCAATATCCTTTCATTTAGGCATATTTTGATAATATACAGAGCATTATTTTATATGGTGTATAATAAAACCCTTTTAAATTTATTTTCATTAAGAGTTTTTCAAAAAGAATCATTTTATTATGAAGTGTTTTATTGAAAGACCAAAGGAATGTTTGTGTTTAACATATGCAGTGACAACGATATTTCAGCCGCCAAGACTATTATTTTATATTTGTTTTACTCTACAAGCCAAACTATTTTTAAATGAAAAATAAATACCTAATTACCTTTTTAGGTATTTTGGCATTGATTTTTTTAGAATGGATTATTTATATTAATATAAATATATTTTATCTTATGATTGCAATATGGAAATTTTAATTTTAATTTATTCTTGTCTTATGTGAAATGATTATGTTATTGTTTTTTGGAATCGTTTATTTATATGGGTGGTTCCATGATAAACTCAAGGTGGGTGACTTTCTGATAACTCTTCAATGCATTTAGTAATGGTAATGAGTTAAACTATAAGGCTTCTCCTTAGATATTTAGGGAATATACTATGAGGGGTATTCCAAACATAACCATGGAGGTTACTCCCTATGTATCTATTAAAGCATTAATGTATGTGTCATATTGTTTCAATTAATTAACATTATAATTTAATATTTCATTGAACTTTTACAGTATTCTTATGATTTCATGGGTTTATAATAATTAATGGACTATCAATTACATTCCTTATTTTATATCCCTTAATGATCTTTTTGGACTCAACCCAGGTTTTTAAAAAATTTTCATAAGGTATATGGATTGTTAAGAGACATGGAAAAGTCAAGATGATTTTTATTAAGAAATAAAAATATTGTTTACATAAAATGTTTTATATTATGGAATAAATGGATACTATTTTAGTTGAATTCACTTTGAATGTAATAGTTATAACTAAATTTTCTAAAACACTAAACGAGAAAATATCCTCAATGAGAATTTTTGAATTAAATATAGATAATACAATGTTTACGGTTGGGTCATTATATTTGGTATCAGAGGTCATTTTAGATTACATTATGGGTTAGAATATTGTTAATATAGTATACATAAATGATTTTATATTTCTTTTAAAATTGATATGATATAGAATTTGAGGATTACCATGATGATTTTTCTAAGATAATTTTCATCATAATGGATTTCTATAGAGGAAATAGGAAATCTATGCTGGGATGACATCAAGAGGAAAACAACCTTCCAAATCAGCAACCCGAGTTTGTCGAAATTGGAAAAGAATAGTTTTTCCCATGATTGCATTGTTGACCTAGGATATAAGTGGTGGTGGTATCTATGAAAGAGATAAACCATATCAACATTAGAAGAACATGTCAATATTATTATTATTTTTTAATATTGTGAAGGTGAAGCTGATTAGTGTTGGTTTATGGTTAATAATATTAGAGACTGTGAGGATCTTGAAGCTCTGGATTGTGGTGAATTCAATGGTATGTTTATTGATAAATATTTTTTTGAAGGTAGTTCAACTTAGGATAGGAAAACAATTCATGGAATTGAGAAAAGTTGAGGACTCAGTGGCTACATACAAAGAGAAATTTACTCGATTGGGAAGGTATGATCCAAATTTCACCTAATATATTGATAGTAAAATCAATCATTTTTAATCAGGATTAAATCCAAAGTATCAAAGGGAATTTTCTTGTTGTGAGTTTAGATGTTTTGAAAAAACTTATTCTATTTGTGGAGGTGGAAATGTGGTTTTCCTATGATGATGTTTTCTTTGAAAAACATTTAAATAAGAGGTTGTGGTAATAGAAAAAAGGGAATAATTCATCAAAAAAGTATGATGGTATGAAAATTAAGTTTATATTTTGTGATAATTATGGTAAAAAAGTGCACTAGGGAATGCCTTTAGAATTATTTTATGTTCTTCTGATGTGGTATGAATGGACTGAAGGCTCATAATTTCCCTAAAAACGATAATGATAGTGGTATGAAAAAAACTTGATTCATAGAATGTCGAATTTTTCAACTGAAATGGGATGGGTCATTATGAAAATGAGAGTATAATGAGGAATTAAAATGAGGGGAAGAAACCTTACTATAAGTAGAAAGGTTAGGTGAAATCATTTATATCTACTCTACTGTATTTTGGTCCATTTAATGAATTTTTATTAGGTAAATATTTTGTTTATTCAAATTATGTAAATGAGTTGTTTGATTCACGGTCTACACATTATTTCATTTTTGTGAAATTTTCTGGTAAATTAGAAATTGTTCCTCAAGAAATCAATCCATAACTTATTGTAAAAACACATGGGGAAAATTTTGAGGGATCAAGAATTTATTAGAATCCCTTTTTCCTTATCTGTGGAAAGAATAATCCTAAAATCCATATTGTTTTTCCTCTAGTAGTGTCTGATGTTATTCTTGGTATGGATAGGATTTTTGTTAATCATGCTATAATTGATTGTCGAAATAAAGAAATTTACTTCTAGAAAGATATTCATATTGGGTATAAGAATAAACTTTTTACTATTGATAACATATTAGGAATCTTAGACAATGTTAAAATATGTAAATTAATTTTTCCTTACACATGTATTTAGAAATAGGGGAATTGGTTAGATTATGGATGTTCCTATGGTAAATGAGTTTCTTAATATTTTTTCTGATGAGTTTTTTGGTCCTATACCTTATAAGAAGTTGAATTTACTGTTGACTTAGTTCCTGATGCTAAGTAAATTTTCAAAAACCCCTAATAGAATCACTCAAATTAAAATTTTAGACATAGATAAACAATTGTAGAACTTATTATATAATGGTTTCATTTGACCTAGCACATAACCATGGGGTGATCCTATCTTGTTTCATAAAAATAAAGCTGTTTCCATGAGACATTTCATTGATTATAGAGCCTTGAATAACATCACTATTATGTACCAGTATCCATTGCCTCACATATATGATTTTTTGATCAGCTCTAGGGAGAACAATAGTTTTCAAATATTGATTTGAGGTCGGGGTACCATCAGTTGAACGTAAAGGATGTAGACATTCCGAAGACCCTATTTTGTACTAGATATGTCCATTATGAATTTGGTGTTATATCATTTTGGTTAACTAATTCAACTTCAATATTCTTGGATCTTATAAATGGAATTTTTTGTGAGGTCTTGGATAAGTTTTTGGTTGTGTTTATTAATGAAATCTTGGTATATTATAACTATAAATAGGATCATGAATTTCATTAATGGTTGTCTTGTAAAACATAAATGGAAATAAAATGAATGGAAAATTCATAAAGTGTGAGTCTCGGTTATAATGAATTTCATTCCTTGGTCACATTGATTTTATATATAGAACAAATGTTGGTCCTGCTAAAACAAAATTTATTAAAGAATGACCAAAACCCAATAATATGACATAGATTTGTAGTTTTCATCGTTTATCAAGCTAATAACAAGGTTTTGTTGAAATTATATTATTGTTATCTAGCCCACTGACAGAGTTAACTAGAAATGGTGTTAAAGTCATTTGGACAAAATAATGTGATGACTGTTTTTAGGATTTGAAATGAATATTAGTGAATGGTATAGTTTTGGTATTTTCTTCTTGATTTGATGGCTTTGTTATCTATAGTGATTATTCATTGAAAGGAATTGTTTTTTTCTAATACCTAATGATCTGATAATTTCATATGATTTATGTTAGTAGAAAACTCATGTGTTAAATTACCCTACACATGATTTGGAATTATCTTATGCTATTTTTTCTTTAAATATTTGGAGGAATCATCTGTATGGAGAAAAATGTAAAATATATACTAAGAAAAATATATTGAAGTATATATTCACTCAGAAATAACTGAACATGAGACATAGAATATGGTTGGAAATATTAAATGATTATGATTGCATGATTTATTACCATTCTAGAAAATAAAATAAAGTGGTTGATGTTTTGATTCATACAAGTAAATATATATTATCCATGTTACGTGTAGAACATGACCTGTTGATTAATGATGTGATAAACTTTAGCATGGATGTTTTGGGTGTATGAAATTCCTCTATGTTTCTTCAGGAGTTATTGAAATCATCTCTCTCAGACAGAATTAACTAAACATAGAAGGAAGACAATGACTTGCAGAAAAAGGTAGAATTGGATTAGAACAGTAAGATACCTGAATTTAACATTGATAAATAAGGTTTTGATATTTGGTAAAATGTTATGTGTGACTTATGATTCACAATTGAAGAAAGGTTTGGCTGGTGAGGCTCATAGTTTTCCATTTTAAGTACATCCTGGAAGTACTAATATGTACAAAGACCTTCTAGAGTATTACTGGTGGGATGGAAAAAAAGATATATTTTTGACTTTACTATGAAGTGCTTCACATGTTTGCAGGTGAAAGAAGAGTGATAGTTACCAAAATGGATACTTATTCCTTTTAAAATATTAGATTGAAATGGGAAAAATATATCCATGTATGTCATGGTGGTGTTACAAAATACATTTCGAGGAAACAATTAAATTTGTGTTATTTTTGATAGATTTACCAAATCATCTCATTTTATTCTAATTAGAGATTCATTATCTCTAGGTCAAAATTAACACTTGTATCTTTGATATGTAGTCAGGTTACATGGATTTCATCTCTCTATTGTATCAAATTGTGATCCAAGGATACCTTCCAACTTTAATAAACGCATTTAAAAGTCATTGGGAATAGAATTAATTTTTAGTACAAGTTTTCATCCTTAGCCAAATGGGCAGTCAGAATGAAAAATTCAGACCATGGAGGATATTATATGTACTTTTTCAATGGATTACTAGGGATGTTGGGATAATCATATTTTTTTAGTTGAGTATTCTTATAATAATTGTTTTTATTCTAATATATATATGGACACATTTGAGGAAATATATGGATAGAGAGGTTGATCTCCACCTTTTTGGGATGATGTAGCTGAAAAAAAGTTAATGGGAAAATGATTGATTGAAGAGATGACATAAAAAGTTAATTTAATTCAGAAACACATGAATACTACTCATAGTTGTAAGCAAAGTAATTTGGATGACCATAGGAAAGATATTTCTTTAGTGGTAGTTGATTATGTCTTTATTAAAGATTCACCTTGGAAAGGTGTGATGTGTTTTGATAATAATTGAATGTTGTGTCTGAGGTTAATTAGACCCTATAAAATCTTTGATAAAGTTTTATCATTTTCTTATAGATTGTCTTAAACTTTGTGTTCCTCCCAGTTACGTAATGTTATTCATGTTTCAATGTTGAGAAAGTCATTGTCGTATCCATATCATGTTTTGAGTCTAGATGCAGTTCAGTTGGAAGATAAAGTTTCTTATGAGGAACATCTAGTCCAGATTCATGACCATTGAGAGCAAGTGTTGTGAAATAAGGTAATTGATTAGGTTATGGTTTAATGAAAAAAATATATGAATTAAGAGGAAATAAGAGAATCTGAAAATTCTATTAGGGTGAAATACCTCCACTTATTTGATAAGTGATAAAATTTTGAGGAGACAACTTCCAAAATGGGTGAAGGCTGTAACATCCCAAGTAATTTTAAAATAATAAATTTTAATATATATTAAAATATATTAATTAGATATTAAATTTAATTAAAATTGGATTCTATGTATGATATCATACTTGAAACAAAATAATGAGTTTCTTTGAAATCTTGTGTTTCACATAAGATTGAGTTATACCGAAAAATAATACATTATTAGTATCATTATTCTAAATGGTAGTTATTGCCTAAATTTTTTATTGGTTGGAATCAGTAAAATAACTATATTATATTTAGACATTATTATAAAATATTTTTACTTTCTTCTAATTAATTTTAATGGATTAAAATTAGAATAAATCCACTTTTAAGTGTAAAATACTCTAATATTTTTAGAAGGTCTTTTACCACCTTTTGTTGGTTAACCCTTTTTAAAAACATTATTTTTAACATTTATATGTTCTAATTTGAAAATTAAACTACTTATTTAGAATTGGGAAATAAAAAATTTAATTAGGTTTAATTTATAGCATTTTTAGAATAAAATGTATTTTTAATGAATAGTGAAAATACTATATTTTAATTCTGAACTACCATTTCATATAATTTAATAATGTAGTTATATTTCCATTTTATTTTCTTTTAATGTATAATTAAATAATTTTATTATAAATTAATCCAATTTTTTCATTTTAAAAAACTTCACATTGAAATTTGATATAAACACATGCCAATCTTTTTTTATAGTTTTTACTTTTAAAAACTAGATTTATCATTTCGACAACAATGATTAATTTTAAATTAAATACAACTTGTTCTATGTTTTGAATTTGGAAAAATGTATTACATATTTAGAATCATAAGCTCCATTTTTTTTTAATATTTCCCTTTTGTTTTTGGACATTATGAATAGTTTCTTTAGTAATTGTTTTTATTTACCACAATTAAAAGGTAAATCAGGATAATAAGGGTAAAAATAAAAATTTAATTAAATAAAACTACCAAAAAACTTTTCTAAATATTATTTTATGAGTTATGGATTACATATAATACCCTTGGTATGAAAATTTGGCCTTTTTAATATACATGGGTGTGATTATGTCATTTATGACATCTAATTTATAGTAAAGGAAAATATAACATAAACATGTATCTTTTTACTAAAATAATTTTAATATGTGGTTATATAAGAAATATATTTAAATATAAATATTCATTTCAAATCTTAAAATATTACCTTTTTCATGATATTTTATTTATAGTTTTTATATGTAACACCCCGACCCCAGCTACCCAGAGTCGGTGCATTACTTCGTAATATTGGCATGATCACAAAAGATCAAGTCTCGAAAGATCGATTAGTTTAGTAGCCTTGGAAACACTAGATACATTCATAAGTCTTTCATTACATCAAAAAGTAAACAAACTACAATAAAATGGTCTTTATAGTCCACACTCATATCCTCTTCTGACTATCTCTGCAGGTCATTCATAAAATACTTCTTCACATCCTGGAAAAATATTAAAACATTGAAAGGGGTGAGCTCAGATGCTCTGTAAGGATAACAATATTGCGGAAGCTTTCATAAATAAACATAAAAATTTAAGGCAATGTATAACTAAAACGAAAGCCTTTTAAACTTGAACATCAACATAATATGGAAAAAGTAAAATGAGATAATGCCATTCACTTCTTCACATGGATATTCTACTGGTCGAATAATCACATGCAATATCAATAACCACTTTCATAATGATGGAATGCATAATGCCAGACTATCATAACCACGTAGCCAAGGCCTCGTGCCAAGACCACAAATAAGATTTTGTCAAGGCCTTGTGCCAAGACACTAGTTTGTCTCATGAGACCTGCCGATGCATCTAGGAGCTATAGCGGGCTCCACCCGTCACTTATTAAGTCCAATGCATTCCTCATATGAATAGGTTTAAACATATCATAAACCATAACATAATCGTATCACATAAAACATGCGTAAAGGAAACATAACATTTCCACATTTCAATCACAAGATTTCAATACAACACATTGATATAATAAAAACGCTTTCAAAACCATTTTCAATACCAAAATAAAAGAAAGTTAAATCTTTGTATTTATTTTTCATTAAAAAAAGTGATGGCTTGTAGAGGAATCCGAAACTCAAATAATGGTCACGGCGGTGGAGAATTCGTTGTCGCCGCATAAGTACGGAAAGTAAAACATTCCCTTTTTGTCGTTTAGTAAAACGCTTCGTATAAAAAAGATTCCTTTTGAATAAATGTAAAAGTCAAAGGACTTTATACACCGTATAAAAGAAAGTTGTGTATAAAACCAAATATGCCTCAATGAAAGGAGATTGAGACAAAGTCCTTAAAAAGATAATTTTTAAAATAAAATAGATCTATTATGTGTATTCAATATAAGTACACACAAATAAAGTACAAATAAAAGATAGGACATAATAATATCATGACATAATTTGAAAGTATGAGATTAACCCAAAGAATGGAAGTTGGGTTAAGAAATTCCCTTACCTTGTGCCCGACTTGACTCAACCATTATTTAACCTCCTGAATAATAAACTAGAGTTAATATATACCTTATTAAGAACCATTTTCAATTTCATTATCCTTTTTATATCACTTATTACAATGTTATTATGTAATTATTTAAGTTAATAACGGTCGTTTTGTCGAACTTTGGTACTTTAGTCAACAATAAACTTCTTATAATTACAAGTTGTTCATGTGGTAGAATATCCATTATATCCAGAATTATATTCATGATTTAGATGTCATATATATCTTATATATCCAGTATATACATTCATTTATAATATTACATAACATTTAGAGGTAAGAAATGAAACGCACCGTTCATGGAGACGGTAAGTCGTACGTACGCATGAACGCTACTTTCATTTCAATTTCATATTTAATGGAACTAAATCATAATGATATAAATTTATAATATAATTCCAGTATAATATAGTGTATAATACCATATACTCCATCCTTTATACATCCCACATATGGCATTAACGATTCAAATCACTTTGAGGGGGCGGTAGTCCGCCCTTCCTAAAATGAAATTATCGCGTTTTACCCATAATGGAAATCATAAAGTATTCCATAAATGAGAAATAAAGAAGCATAAGTAAAACATAAACATATTATATATCATATAAAAAAATATTAACATCTTAATGTCCACCTTTGAAGGTGTTATATGAGTGTTGAACAATCATCGTTTCGTGAGGCAGAAATTCGCCATCCACAGAAACCGTATGTTCTTTAACCATTAGATGTTTGTGTGTGTAAGTGTAGCTAGAATCCTTCTTATAAAAACATCCTAGTATATTGAGGATACTGGTGTTGTTACAAAAGAAATTAATAAAAAGATTTTAGGGGGTTGGAGAAGAAAAATAAAACAAAACAACATTAGAGAAGACATTACCTCAAAATCGGGTAACTCTTTTTGATTTGAGCCAAAGGATTCCTTGGGAAGAGTTCTGCCCAAAGTGAGGATTCTAGGAGTAAGAGGGGGAAGTTGGGAGAGTATTTGGGCAGAGGTTGGACGAGCCAAATGGCTGGAAAGTGTAAATGAGGTGGGAGAGGTGGGGGCCTTTTATAAGTGGAGAGGAGGGGCTCTTTTGGAAAGATTGAAATGATACATTATTATACAATGATTTTCGGATTATTAAGGTCCCACATTTATATAATTCGTGGCTAAGGTGATAAGGGTTAGAAATATACCCATCCAATAGTCTTTGGATAAGTTTAAGCCTCGGAGTTTACATTATCTTTTCATTTTATTAAAATCGTTAAATAATGAGGTCATTGCTGCATCATACTGATGTCATAAATAATTTAATTTATTTAATGTCTAAAAATTATAAAAAAACTACTATGATGTAGGAAATCTTTTTAGATTTCTAATGAATATTTATAGTCAAAATTTGGACTTGTGTAACCCCACTTAAATTCTGTTTTAGTAAAACAACTCATGTTTGTGTCAATTTAATTTTAACATTAAATAAATATATATTAATGTCATTTTCCAACTAAAGTGGCTTCATGGGGTCCCCAAGTTGACCCATGGGTTGTCTTGGTCAGCCATGACTAATCCAATATGAGTAGGAAAAGTGTCATTCTCATCTCATATTATTAAAACATTATTTGTACCTTAAACTACACTAATTACCTCTAATCGCGATTAAGAACTTAAAAGTTACTATTCACCAAAAATTTATTTTAATATCATTGAACCACATTTTACTTCTTAATGACAACCATGTATGTCGGATTTTTGAAAATAAAATAACAGAAGTGGTAATATTTCATTTAAATGAAAAATCAGTTATTTAACTACCACTTAGTGGTTTCACTATTCATCAAAATTTAAAGTTTTTCAGAACAAAGCCAAAATTTCACCCTAAGCTATAATTGATATTCTGAATTCAAAAATGATGTCTATTTTATAAAATTCCAAACATATAATTTTCATTAATTAATTTTATAATTAATTCCCGCTGTCACAACAAATAGCGTGTTTTTAAGAAAAATTTATATCAAAAGATTGACAATTGTTTATGTCCAATTTCAAAGTGAAATTAATTATAATGACCACCATTGGATAAAATGGTAAAAATATATTCTAATTATACTTTAAAACCACTCAATATTATAACTTATCACTATAAATTATTTTCATTACAAAAGTTGTTTTAAGTATTTTTCACTATTCATAAAAATTTTCAAGTTCTCAGAAAATTACAAAAAATTCAACATAGGCTAATTTCAATATTAGGAATACAAAAATGAAGTCCATTTTGAAATATAAAATTTCTATAAATTTAAAAAGTGGTTATTACTATTCATAACGACTACTTTGATTAGTTGCAGTGTGTTAGAACATAATGTTGCGTACAATGCAAGCTATTACATTATTGAATGAGAAGCGTATCGTGGAAGTTCGGAGTGTTACATTCTCCCCTCATTCAATAAATTGCGTTCTCGCAATTTGAAATTTTTCTTTGAAAATAAAAGGTTGAAAAGATAAAATACCTTTGAGGAAAACCGACATCAGAAATAAGGTTAATAAATATATAACATTAAAAGAAAGCAAGATAAGTACAAAGGTCACCCGATATAGACCATTCTAGGATTCTATGAAAATATGGATATGGAGGAGAAAAAAATCATCAAGGTCTGATGGAGAGTTATATAAAACATGATTAGGAGAAAGTTTAACTACAAGAAAATCACAAACTTGTGATTGGTTAAACCGTCATTGAATACCCAGTTGGAAAAGTTAACCGACAACATTTTTGTTTTAAGTTACCTTTTATAATGTTGAGGAATTTATTTAGGATATTTACTAAGAACGTAAGGTAATATAAATACTTGTTATGTATACTTTCATTCGTTAATAAATTTTTACCACAAACCCATCTTTTACTCCAAATGGTAACGGAACTCAAAAATATTCTTTTTATCCTAATTGTATAAGGTTACAAATATTAACACATACCATTTAGATTAGTAAAACTATTTTGTAATAACCAGGGACTTCCTGTAGGCTAGTGGTAGGAAATAAAGGCTTGTCGCACTATGGTTGTGGGTTCGATTTCTGCAGCTTTGTCCGACGCGACGGGTTATTCCCCACCCTGCAGGTTGTCCTTTTCCTAAAACTATAGTATCATAATATTCCAAAAATAATCTTCATAAATTTTTTAACCTTAAATAATACTATCCAAAGTTCAACTTAATCCATTCCATCCTTTATAGTTATCCAAAATACCTCCATTCAGACTTTCTCTAAAAGGTCTCTAAATTCCAAAATCAATTGTAACATCAGATTCCCCAAACAAAGAAAAGATTCTCTTATTGTTACATACTAAAAATATGATTACCTTAATCATATTAAAACCTTACTGAAATAAAAAAGTATTGCAGTACAATCTTTATATATATCACATTATTATTATAACCAGAATATAATCCTTGAGTCCAAAAGCACTAATACATTAATTATTCCGCTTCAACTGTAGTCACAACATAAGATTGGCCTTGATCCCTTGACCTTTTCTGAGGTAAGTTTCCTTAACGCTTAGGACATTCATTTGCATAATGCCCCATTTCCCTACAATTGTAGCATTCAACTTTGATAGCCTCTTTCTTTCCCTTGCAATCACGAGCCTGGTGACCCTTTTCTCCACATTTATAACAAACTCCCATTCCTTTTAGGCACGTACCAGGGTGATTCTTCCCACAATTATCACATAATGGAAAATCCTTCTTTCCCTTTTCCCCTTTATTTGTCTCTTGTTCCCCCGTTCTCTTCTTCTCTTGCTTTACTTTGTTGTCATAAGACTTAGAGAATTCCTTTTCTGTCTTGATAGCACACGAGACAATATCTTCGTATGATGAGAAGGATTGTGATACTAATGCTCGACGGAGAAATGGTTTTAACCCATCAAAGAAACGATCAATCTTACTCCTTGGGTTACGTATATAATCTGCAGCATACCTTGCTAACCTTGTAAAGTTGGCCTCATACTTTGCGACATTCTCATCCTCATTTTGTTTCAAACTCCGAAATTGTCTTTCCATATCTGCTCTATGGTCATGAGGAAAGTATTTTTCTAAGAAAAGATATTTGAACTCTCTCCATTCCATATTCGATATGTCATCATCTTCCTTTTTATTTTGAATCAATGACCACCATTGATCGGCATCTCCAGTGAGGCGGTAAACTGCCATGATATCCTTCTCCCTTTCACTGCTCCCCAAAGCCTGAAATATTTTCTCTAGGGAATTTATCCATTTCTCGGCTACTAAGGGATTTTTACTCCCATTGAACATTGGTGGTTGTTGCCTCATGAATCTATCTAAAATTGAACCTCCACGTTGTGGATCAGGGTGCTCCATACTGGTAAGGTTATTATTTATAACCTGAGTAAGTTGTCCCAGTATAGTGATTAGCTGATCGGCAACAGTTGCATCACCAGCCCCACTATAATTATCTTGAGAAGGAGGGCAATCCTTACATGGAGTGCGTGCATTGATACGGTTTCCATTTCTTCCACTAGGCGCCATTTCTAAACAATGGCATAAACTAGATCAGTTTATGATTCAAAATAAATAATCCCATACTTATAAAACACTTAACATAAATTGAACTATTTATGGATATAATCCATAATCATAAAAAAAATTTCTTTGAGAAGTATACACTCATAAACCCTTTATAATGATTTGTAAAGAAAATGAGAGTTATCCTATGCATATCCCCCGGGAGTGTCGTAACCAAGAGTGCAGCAAGGCCTGTTGTCGTGCACCAGTTCCCGTTCGAGTCTAGCTCAAAGCGGTGTTTTCGGGTTTTACCCCTAGGAACATCTGTTCCAGAGCCGCCTCTACCTGCTCGTATACAGACAGGGATGTATTACTCGAAAAACTCACAAAATCTCTACAATACCAAAATTCTAGGAAGTTCTTCTTTACTAATCCTCAAATTTCATCTTAGGTCTACGTGCTCTAATCAGAGTTTATCTAAATCTAGCTTCCAAGGTTTTTACTAAACATCCTCTGATACCAACTGTAACGCCCTGACCCCAGCTACCCAGAGTCGGTGCATTACTTCGTAACATTGGCATGATCACAAAAGATCACGTCTCGAAAGACCGATTAGTTTAGTAGCCTTGGAAACACTAGATACATTCATAAGTCTTTCATTACATCAAAAAGTAAACAAACTACAATCACATGGTCTTCATAGTCAGCACTCATATCCTCTTCTGACTATCCCTGCAGGTCATTCATAAAATACTTCTTCACATCCTGGAAAAATATTAAAACATTGAAAGGGGTGAGCACAGATGCTCTGTAAGGATAACAATATTGCGGAAGCTTTCATAAATAATCATAAAAATTTAAGGCAATGTATAACTAAAACGAAAGCCTTTTAAACATGAACATCAACATAATATGGTAAAAGTAAAATGAGATAATTCCATTCACTTCTTCACATGAATATTCTACTGGTCGAATAATCACATGCAATATCAATAACCACTTTCATAATGTTGGAATGCATAATGCCAGACTATCATAACCACGTAGCCAAGGCCTCATGCCAAGACCACAAATAAGATTTTGTCAAGTCCTCGTGCCAAGACACTAGTTTGTCTCATGAGACCTGCCAAAGCATCGAGGAGCTATAGCGGGCTCCACCCTTCACTTATTAAGTCCAATGCATTCCTCATATGAATAGGTTTAAACATATCATAAACCATAACATAATCGTATCACATAAAACATGCGTAAAGGAAACATAACATTTCCACATTTCAATCACAAGATGTCAATACAACACATTGATATATTAAAAATGCTTTCAAAACCATTTTCAATACCAAAATAAAAGCAAGTTAAAACTTTGTATTTATTTTTCGTTAAAAAAAGTGATGTCTTGTAGAGGAAGCCGAAACTCAAATAATGGTCACGGCGGCGAAGAAGTAATTGTCGCCGCATAAGTACGGAAAGTAAAACATTCCCTTTTTGTCGTTTAGTAAAACGCTTCATATAAAAAAGATTCTTTTTGAATAAATGTAAAAGTCAAAGGGGTTTATACACCGTATAAAATAAAGTTGTGTATAAAACCAAATATGCCTCAATGAAAGGAGATTGAGATAAAGTCCTTAAATAGATCAATTTTAAAATAAAATAGATCTATTATGTGTATTCAATATAAGTACACATAAAGAAAGTACAAATACAAGATAGGACATAATAATATCATGACATAATTGGAAAGTATGAGATTAACCCAAAGAATGGAAGTTGGGTTAAGAAATTCCCTTACCTTGTGTCCGACTTGACTCAACCGTTCTTTAACCTCCGGAATAATAAACTAGAGTTAATATCTACCTTATTAAGAACCATTTTCAATTTCATTATCCTTTTTATATCACTTATTACAATGTTATTATGAAATTATTTAAGTTAATAACGGTCATTTTGTCGATCTTTGGTACTTGAGTCAACAATAAACTTCTTATAATTACAAGTTGTTCATGTGGTAGAATATCCATTATATCTAGAAATATATTCATGATTTAGATGTCATATATATCTTATATATCCAGTATATACATTCATTTATAATATTACATAACATTTAGAGGTAAGAAATGAAATGCACCGTTAATGGAGACGGTAAGCCGTACGTACGCATGAACACTACTTTCATTTCAATTTCATATTTAATGGAACGAAATCATAATGATATAAATGTATAATATAATTCCATTATAATATAATGTATAATACCATTTACTCCATCCTTTATACATCCCACATATGGCATTAACGATTCAAATCACTTTGAGGGGGCGGTAGTCCGCACTTTCTAAAATGAAATTATCGCATTTTACCCATAATGGAAATCATAAAGTATGCCATAAATGAGAAATAAAGAAGCATAAGTAAAACATAAACATATTATATATCATTTATAAAAATAGTGACATCTTAATGGCCACCTTTGAAGGTGTTATATAAGTGTTGAACAATCATCGTTTCGTGAGGCAGAAATTCGCCATCCACAGAAACCATATGTTCTTTAACCATTAGATGTAGGTGTGTGTAAGTGTAGCTCGAATCCTTCTTATAAAAACATCCTAGTATATTGAGGATACTGGTGTTGTTACAAAAGAAATGAATAAATAGTGTTTAGGGGGTTGGAGAAGAAAAATAAAACAAAACAACATTAGAGAAGACATTATCTCAAAATCGGGTAACTCTTTTTGATTTGAGCCAAAGGCTTACTTTGGAAGAGTTCTGCCCAAAGTGAGGATTCTAGGAGTAAGAGGGGGAAGTTGAGAGTGTATTTGGGCAGAGGTTGGCCGAGACAAATGGCTTGAAAGTGTAAATGAGGTGGGAGAGGTGGGGGCCTTTTATAAGTGGAGAGGAGGGGCTCTTTTGGAAAGATTGAAATGTTACATTATTATACAATACTTTTCGAATTCTAAAGGACCCACACTTATATAATTCGTGTCTAAGGTGATAAGGGTTCAAAATCTACCCATCCAATAGTCTTTGGATAAGTGTAAGCCTTGGATTTTACATTATCTTTTCATTTTATTAAAATCGTTAAATAATGAGGTCATCGCTGCATCATAATGATGTCATAAATAATTTAATTTATTTAATGTCTAAAAATTATAAAAAAAATACTATGATGTACTAAATCTTTCTAGATTTCTATTGAATATTTATAGTCAAAATTTTGACTTGTGTAACCCCACTTAAAGTCTGTTTTAGTAAAACAACTCATGTTTGTATCAATTTAATTTTAACATTAAATAAATATATATTAATGTCATTTTCCAACTAAAATGGCTTCATGGGGTCCCCAAGTTGACCCATGGGTTGTCTTGGTCGGCCATGACTCATCCAATAGGAGTATGAAAAGTGTCATGCTCATCTCATATTATTAAAACATTATTTGTAACTTAAACTACACTAATTACCTCTAATCGCGATTAAGAACTTAAAAGTTACTATTCACCAAAAATTTATTTTAATCTCATTGAACCACATTTTACTTCTTAATGACAACCATGTATGTCGGATTTTTGAAAATCAAATAACAGAAGTGGTAATATTTCATTTAAATGAAAAATCAGTTATTTAACTACCACTTAGTGGTTTCACTATGCATCAAAATTTGAAGTTTTTCAGAACAAAGCCAAAATTTCACCCTAAGCTATAATTGATATTCCGAATTCAAAAATGATGTCTATTTTATGAAATTCCAAACATATAATTTTCATTAATTAATTTTATAATTAATTCCCGCTGTCACAACAAATAGCGTGTTTTTAAGAAACAATTTATATCAAAAGATTGACAATTGTTTATGTCCAATTTCAGAGTGAAATTAATTCTAATGACCACCATTGGATAAAATCGTAAAAATATATTCTAATTATACTTTAAAACCACTCAATATTATAACTTATCACTATAAATTATTTTGATTAAAAAAGTTGTTTTAAGTATTTTTCACTATTCATAAAAATTTTGAAGTTTTCAGAAAATTACAAAAAATTCAACATAGGCTAATTTCGATATTAGGAATATAAAAATGAAGTCCATTTTGAAATATAAAATTTCTATAAATTTAAAAAGTGGTTATTACTATTCATAACGGCTACTTTGATTAGTTGCAGTGTGTTAGAACTCGATGTTGCGTACAATGCAAGCTATTACATTATTGAATGAGAAGCGTATCGTGGAAGCTCGGGGTGTTACATTATATATTAAAAAAATAAATTTAATAATGAAACAATTATTATGCAATAATTGACATCTTAGTGAAAGAATAAAATAAATTATATTGTAAATATTAAAATAAATATTATCTGACCTAATTTATGACATAAAATAATTTTCTATGTGAATATGAAATGTTATTACACTATTAAATGGTTTTTTCTGTTGTTATCTCTCTTTTTAGAATTTATTTAAATTCAATAAATTGGATAGTGTAAAATTGACATAATTGATATTTTATAAAAATTTTAATTTATTAAATTATTTAAAAGTACTAAAAGTAATTTAAAATCAAAAAGTATATATGATAAGGTTTAAAATTTCATTATGTGTCCAATTACAGAAAATTTATCTCCTATAAGTAAAATTTATAGCCTCTTAATAATTAAATATTGTTACAACAATTAAAATTAAAATAGAATAATTTATGGTAAACTGATAAGATAATGTTTAAAATAAATTCCATACATGTATAAAAATTATTGGATTATATTATTTAGAATAAGAATAGTATTATCTAATACATATTTTAATTTGGAATAATTTTAATTAAAAAATAAATTTATATTAATTTAATACTTTAAGATATTCCAAGGGTTCCCCTTCCCTCACATATAAAAAGGTACCCACTCTTCTCAAATACTCAAACTTCCAATGACTTTTGGTTCAGCCATGATCTCAAATAATATCTTACTATGATCTATACACACTTTACTGATGCCTTATTTTATTCATAACAACATCCTTACAGGTTTTGAGGTGTTTTTCAAAGGTGATCAACCGATGAAGAGATATCATTTTTAAGTGTTTCTATTTTATTTCAACTTCCACTGCCTCTTAATCATATTCTTATATAATGAACTAATAAATATAGTATAAAAAATATAATTAGTTATTATTATTTTTATATCATCACCTAAATTCATCTCCAATTTCATGAAATGGTAAATGAACATTTCGTTCCTCTGAACAATAGAATTCTGCCTCCCGAAACGATATAGTTCATTTTTCATTACCCTATATCAAGAGTCATTATAATGATGGAATAAATGTTTATATATACTATTAATGAAATTTTTAGAATTTTTTAATATTAATATTTTAGTTTTGTTCTTACCTTCTATGCACATAAAAAGCATAACATCATTTGTATATATTTTTAAATTATCACCTCCATGAAATGATGTGACTCGTTTTTATTCAAAACATCATTTGTATAATATATATAAGTATATTTAAATTATTATTATTATGTTAATAATATTATTATAATTATATAAAATTAAAATAATATTTTTCTTATTTCCCAAATGATCAATGAAAAATGAAAATTTTACTCATGTGTACGTACAACCTACCGTTTCCATGAATATAATGTTGTTCATTTTTCATAACCATAATTAATGGATCAATTTAAATTGAATTATTAATGTATATAATTGGTGAATACTTCATGACTACTATTATTAATATGAATTACTTATGACCACATGGACTAGTGACCTCAAAACCATGTTCATTTTCGACTCATGTACCGAATATCAACAAAACGTCCAATATGAACATAAATAATTATGTAATTTTAATAAAATGGTAATAAGTGATATAAAAGGAATAATAGACGTAGAATGTGTTCTCAAGAATTTATATATTATCATATGTTTATTATTCATGTATATAATGATTGTTTGTGATGATTCTAACTCAAGGTATGATAATTCATCTCAATCTCCTTTCATTGAGGCCCCCAAACCCGAATGGCCCTAAGGCCTTCTTTATTATTGAATTTTGATAACCCCTTCATTTAACTAAAGGGATATGTTAAATTATACACCTCCTTATTTTATGCAGTGTATAATAAACCCATTTTATATTAATTTTGTTAAAATATTTTCAACAGAGAATCTTTTTTATGAAGAGTTTTACTAAATGACAAAATGAATAAGGTATGTTTTTCACATACATGGGGACAACAAAACTTCCCCATTTGAGACAATTATTTGATATTTGTATTTATCAAAAACCCATAATGTTTTTAAAAACAAAATAAATTCCATATTGCCTTTTTTATTGTATTTTGGTCTTGAAAATGGTTTTGAGAATGGATTGATTATATCAATATATTAAAATGATATCTTATGATTACAATATGGAAATGTTATTTTTTCAATATTTTTGGCTTATGTGTTATTTTTAAGTTATGGTTATTTAGAATATTTTATGTATACAGGTGGTTCCATGATAGACTGAGGTTGGGTGAGGCAATGATAGCTCTCCAATGCATTAGGTAATGAGACAGAGTTAAACAATAAGATTCCCCTAAGAGATTAAGGGAATATAATATGATGGGTATTACAAATATACCCATGTAGGTTACCCCTTATTTACCTGTGAAAGATACAATGTAAGTATGATTTGGATTTCATAAGATAACTTCATGATTTATTATTAATATGAAGTTTACAATATTATTATAATTTAATTGGTTTAAAAATATTTATATACTAACATTTTTGTTCCTTATTTTATATCCCTTACTATGATTTTTCTTCTCATCCAAAGTTTTTAAAATGTTTCAATGGTTATATAGATAGGAAATAGAAAGGAATAAATCAATAAGATTTCAATCAAGAAAAAGAAATCATGTTTACATTAAATGTTTTATATTATGCAAGAAATTGATACTGTTTTAGTAGTATCTACATTGTATGTAATAGTTAGGGCCTAATTCTCTAAAACTTTATACCAGAAAAGATCCTCATTGTGAATTCTCTATTTAAAGAAAAATTATGAATTTTTTAAAATTAAATCCTAATATGATAACTCTTTTATGAGGTTTTTTATCCAAAAGATTCTTAAGTGGTAAGGGATTTTTGTCCTATTTTTCTTTCTTTGAGACAAATTATATGATATGAAACTATAATCTTTTATGAGGTGTATATACAATCCATTAAAAAGTAAAATAAATAATTTAATTATTATCTGGCTATTTTATTTTTCATTTAATTTCATTATTTCATGTGGATAACAATACAATGTTACCAAAGTGGTAAGAGTTTAATGGTAAAATATCATTGTGTATCATGAATATTTGATTATGTTTCCAGAGATGAAATTTTATAATCCATATCTAAAGCAAGTAATGTTTTTTATCTTACTCTTGTTATTTCATGATAATAAAACGTTTCCCTTAATTTATCCTCTTTATGTTCTCAAGAGTTCAAATGCTAATTTTTTTTTAAAAAAAAATTCCTTTATTTATATATTTGGTTTAACTCTAATTTTCTTTTAAGACCATTCTTTCTAAAAATGTTTTCAGAAAATATTTACAAAATTATCCAAATTATTTATTAAATACATTTTCACTCATGTTTTAATTATTAATTTTTTTTGAAAGGAATCATCTTTCCTTATTCCAAACAATGATTTTTTAGATTTTACTAAAAATGTGAAATAAATTATACTTTTAACATATATAGCATTAATGAATTTCTCCCTATTTATGAGAAATAATTTATTTTAATCTTCATTCATATTCATTTATGTTTATTTTCAATGAAAATTATTTTCAAAATGATGTTTGTTTTAATACATTTTATTTGAAGAATGAATATTTTCCTCATGAATTGTTTTATATTATTTTTAATGATTCATTTATAAATTTTAATGTTTTTTTTTCAAAGAAACTCATTTAGAAAATGATTCATGAATATTTAGTTTTGAAATATTGTTATAAAATAATTTTTCTCAAAAAATTCTCCAACTATATTTCTAATATAAATTTCCATCTAGGATAAAATTTTTGATGTTACCTATGATTTAATAGTGATATAATACAAGTATTCCATTATAATTATTTTTCTGAATTGTTTATGTTTACAATGAAAATATTTTTATGAAACTTATTTCTCTTCCATGTGTTATAAAAAGAGAAAATTCTTAGGAAATATTCTTATTTTAATGTCTTATAATATAATGAAATGATGAAATGTTTACGAAACCTATCTATTTGACACATGTTATGATATGATGAAATATTTATGAAGCACTTTTCATTTCATGGGTTATGATATGATGAATCTTTTATGTCCTTACAGAACACACACATATTTTTTCATTATATTTTAGGAGAGTCTTATATCTCAGTATAATGTATTGGATAAATGTTTATATATCATGAGGTAGAAATGACTAAAATTGAGAGTGACACTAGTTTAGTAAGGGAGATTGTCCACTATAGTGGTCTTGGGAGTAAACCTTGAATAATGTGATGGTTTGAGGAGTTAACCCATTTCACATTGATATCCATGGAAGAAATCCTTGAAAACATTGGATACTATCATCTATGCTTATGTGTATGCCAAAATACCATGTATTATGCCACAATTATGCTCCCATGGATCATGTTCTTTGATTTCCTTATAATTCTTGTTTTATGATTCACAAATATTTATGTCATGCCTTAATATTTTGATCTTTTATAAATTGGTTATGGTTTTTATAGGTTATGATCATGTTCTCAAACCCTTATGATAATGTTATGTTTATGTATTTTCCGTTTTTACCCATACTAATCATCTAAGATCACATTTTCAAATGATTCCTTTTCCTAGGTTGTGAATATAGGTTTTAAGTAGGGTATATATTTGAAGAATAGTAAATATAATGATATTTGTGGGAATCAATGAAGATCATTCACTAAATATGAAGATTATCATTGTATTCTACATAGACACTAAACCATTACGTTCCTCAAGTGGGTATTTATGTAATGTAATAAATATTAATATACAAACATGTGATATCTATATATGTGAATTTTGGGTTTCAATAGTTGTTATCAGAATAAATGTTATTAAATATTCAAAAACTAGGATATGAGAAATTTAGTGAGAAATATCAGGATATGTCAGATGATAGGTCTAAATATGATTCAAAGAGTAGGAAAATGTCCTTGGATTTTGGTAAGGGGTATAACAAGTGGTTTATAAGAAATTAAATCCCTTTAATGACACTATAAGTGGATATTTATCATTTCTAGATGTACCTTGGAGTAATAACTCTAAAAATGGAGAATTGAGATGTACTTGATCATCACCTGGTGCATGACAATGGGTCTTGCTATCCCCATGTTTAACACTCTAGAGGGATAAACTTTTAATATTTATAATCTATTAATGAATAATATTGAAGGAAATCATTAATGAAGATCAATTACCTAGGTTAAGAACTATTCTCCACATAATTAAAATAATGTATCATGATTTATACATCTTATAAGTTATTTATCAGGATTGTGTGGTCTCCTACATTGAATATTTTTATTCACACAATTTTTTTTGGTTTTATTAAATGGTAGGAACCAGAAGGAATTGGATTAACATTGAATGTGGTATACAATGTGTTAATGAGAAACCAAATGGGATGAAGAATGGAGTGAAGTATTTTATGATTATACCTTATTAGATATCATGAAATCTGATTAAAAACTACCACTATTTCAAAATCACAGACTAACCAATAAAGAGAAGGATAAAGTATGTTGAGAGTTTGGGTGGTGGATACTATATGTGAAATAAGATTAGACTTTCTATATTATAGTAATGTGGGATGGAAAATCTAGAAGAATATCTCAAATGTAGGGTAAGTTGTAATCTAGGTTGAAAAGAAGTTTGTAGAGTGAAAACATTTAGAAGAGTTAAATTTATTTTTTGTGGTGAACATGGGAATTATCCATGTCAACAACCCAAACTAATAATTAACTTCTAGGAAAAGGAAGTAACTATTCCATTTAAATAATTTATGTGTAAAAATGGAATTTTTTATTTATTTAAATTGAATAATTATGTTATATGAATCATGAAATATATAAGGATTATTCAGTATAAGTTTTTTCATTAAGGATTTTGAAGAATGTGTTGATCGGTACTGATATATTTCAAAATATTTTTATTAAAAACGTGATATTTTTTGGAAAACCCATGGTTTCAGGAATGATGACCGTTAATATGTTCTAGACGTTGACATACTCTTGTCAAGATAGAGGGATGTTGGATATGAATAAATTGAATTGGATATTATTTATTACCTTTGAATTTATCAATTATTTGATGATAATGTATTTTATGTTATCATTAATGGAGCTTAAAATATTTTTGGATTTATGGAATATATTCAATAATCTATGATTTTATTTACGTAATGGGGATAGAGTTAATTTTTGAAAGTAGGCATGCTTTCATTAATTGTTTACGATAATTAATGATATTACAATGGTGTTGAAGAATATATGATCAACGTATTCATATATTTGGAATGTGACACTCAGAAATAATTTATTTTTTTGGGGATTAAAGATAAATAGTTATTTTTGAAATTTATTTACATCCTTTCTAAATTATTGGATTTTAATTTTTATTAAACCCGCAGGATATACATGGTTAACATTTTAGGAAATGGATTAACTTGAACTTTGGATTTTATTGGAAAAAATGATCTAACAACTATATTTTTTATAATAATTATAGAAATAAGAGATGTGTTATCATTTAGTTATAGATCATATGATCCCTTAGTTCTCTAGGCATAAGAAACCCATCTCTTGGAGTAAGTCATGATGTTGGAATTTATCATGGAACAAATAGAGTATGAGATTATTCTTTTGAAATAGAATGTAATTAATTATATATAACTTTAGAGGAAAATTATTAAACATTGAGAAAGGTATCTTCAAATAATATTTTGAAAATTTACCTTAAATTTTTATGAATGAATTTTCTATTCACTTATCATGAATATTTGGCCTTATGGACATTATCTTTCTCCATGTCATATTATCTATCACTCTCCATCAGTATTTGGGTTTTATTTTAATCTTTTATGACCATGTTTTCATATCCCTCTAATGTTCTCCTTTTTAAAAAACTATAATGAATTTTTATTGATGTACCAAACAAATCACTTTATCTATTTTCAATAGTATTTTTTATTAATCCTTTTTATGATTCCGGTTTTCCACAAAGGTATTTTTAAAGTTTAATGCATTATTTACCAAAAACAAGTTCAAATTGTGAGGGATTAATTTATTAAAGAATTTAGAGTTTATCACCCATGAATTTTGTTAAATATATATTTTTTAAATAATTTGTTTAATATTTTGGGTGACATAAAACATTAAGTTTAACTTTTTTTAGACACAAAACTGATTTTAACTTATGTTACACATTCCACGTTGTTTAAATGAAATAGGACATACTTGTATGATATTATTTTTTAAATATCATTGTTATCAACTAACTATTATTATTATATAAATGAATATGATCAGCTACATTTTTAAAACATATGATGAATTTTTTTTATGACAATTTAATTATATATGATAGTAAAAACCATTTGAAAACTAAGGAAATATTTTTCTGAAAAACCTTATGAAAAAATTAATGTTTTATGTTAATAAATTAAATAAACATCTTTTGATGAATGATTATAATTAATTTTATATCTTATAAATTCAATAATTACTTTTCAATTAATCTTATTTTTTTCTTAGATAAGATATAAGAATAAATACTATTTTTTTCTTAAAAACAACATTTTTCTAAACATCGATTTTATTGTATTTTGTGCACTTATATTAAAGGTATGATTTCCAATTAAAAAATTTATCAAAAAATGATATTTTTTTAAATAGTAATTTCAAAATTATCATTGATGAAATTTCTAAGAATTTTCTATAATGGAAATTTTTTCTATGAATAATGAATATACAGTTTTTTATTGATAATTATCATTTCATTTAAAGATGTTAAACAAAAATTAAATTATATTAATTTTTTAATTAAATAATTAGTTCAACTTTATATATCTTAATTCAATTTATTTATTTTGAATAAATTTCATTTTAAATTTGTATATAAAAACATTATAAAAATTTGAACATTATTTCATTGGAAAATCAATTTCTCGTCGAGACTATTTTATTAATTTTAAATTAAAAATTTCCAATTCTGTAAAAGGAATTTGGAAAAATATATTCTATATTTGGAATAATAATAATCATTTTTTTCAAAAAAGGTAAACCTAAATATTTACCATCATTAATAGTAAAAACAATAAAAAATATTTTCCACGATTAAGGTAAAATTGGGATTAATGGAGGGTTAAACTATAAGGATAAGAGTTAAAAATGAATGAATACATTCCATACACGAAATTTTATGATTTGATTTTTATCTTTTCTCTTTTATGTTAATCAATTACACATTGTGTATCTTTTCAGCATGTAGAAAACATGGGTACCCTATTTTCATCTTAAAAATTACATGTGCACCACTCATCTCACATATACAAAGACACCCTTCTCATCTTCTATTTAGACATCAAAAATATATTGACCCTAAATTCACCATCCAAATAACTTACTCACATTACCCTCATAATCCTAAAATCCTTATTTTGGACAGAAATCTAACCTATGTTGTCTGAAGAAGAGGCATAAGTTTAAATTGAGGTTATAAACACACCTTTATATCCACAATTTATAATACAATGTTTATAGGGTAACATACTACCAAGGGTCATAAAATACTCATGGTAGTATGACCCACTCTTATTTCTACCCTCAACTCCTCCCCAAACCTATCCTTCCTCGATGATACCTCTCGTGATCCTCCTTTAATGATGCGGCTTCCAAACATCCCCAATGTCCTCCTCCTCCTGTGTAGATACTCCAAAGAAATGCTAATTTATCTCTGAGGTTGCCTCCATACCTCCTCCTCTTCCGGTTATCTGACATGCCACCCCACCTCCCCATGATCCTCCTCCAACACAGCTCTGACAAAACTTTAATGTGGACTTACATCTGTCTCTACCACCACTATCACCCCCACCGTCAATCTACCCACCTACTCGAATCATTTTATAGTCTCTATATAGTCTTACCAAATTTTAGGCACTCCTACACATATCACTGGTTTTATCTTCATGATTCACTACTTCTTATTGGCATGCAGTAGGGTTTTTTCAAATGAATATTTCCTATTTCTACATATAATCATTCAATTTATAATGGTGGGGTTTCAATTAACTCTGATTTTTTCTTATAAATAACCACATAATCATGTTAAAGATAGAAACATATGAATTAGTTTGGTTATACTTTCTCAAATTCCATCTGATTTCTACCACTAAGATATATTTATTTGATTTTAGATACTTAAATGCACAAATTATCATTGGGTAATATTTAATTGCTCTGATTTTATGTCTTTTTAATTGTCATATTTGTCTTGTATTGAGATTATTTGTTTTTAATTATTAAATTTTTTATGATTTCTTTCATTTTTGATATATTTTCATTGGGTTTTATTATCTTATCTGTTTTTGTGATTTCAGATGAGAGGAATAATTGATTTAAAAGTTTCAATGTTAGACCACTAGTTGATAGGTAACATTAATATTTCCCCAATTTCAACCCTCAATTATCTCATATGATTCTGATTCCTTTGGTGTCAGTTTTTTTACTTCCCTTAATTTATTAATTTTTCCCTCCCTCTAACCACTCTTAAAAATATTTTTGTTATTTTCTATTGTATCTCAGATATCATAGAGATGAATTATTTTATAAAATAACCTCATATCATCTCATGTAACAATATATTTTAATTTTATTTTACAAAATATGTTTACTAAATTAATTGTCTTTAACTATACTATTTATTTATTGTTTTTGTTTGGTATCTTTAAATGTTCACTCTATGATATTTCTCCTTCAAAGAGATTGATTGTATTTTGTTTCAATTTTGTCTCTCTAAATTCTCCACCCTATATTTTTTATGTACATTTTTACTCTTTATTTTTCATGATATTTTTTATCAACATTCCTGTATTCAATATGATAGGAATTAAATGTTTATTTTTTTAATTATCTAAACCATATTATTTAAATATTAACTGAATATTTTATTTTTTATTTTTTATTAACAAATTTTTTGTTCTTACTTATGATGTTAATTAAAAATTTACCCAAATGACATGAGAAATGAATCGTCTCTAAAAGTAAAACATATGATACATGCCTATTTTATCCTCTATATTTTTAAAATTTAAGAAACTACGAAATTTATTCAATGTATACTAATTTATTTTTAGAATTTTAATGTACAATGGGAATCCAAATTTTGTGGTATTATATTTTTAAGCCTCTAATCAAATATTCTTCATTTTATCATGGGTATAAAATTTTACATTCAGTTTTTATATTCATTTATATAAACCACCTCTCAAGGTTTAATGAAATAACAAAATAAGATATCAAACAAATATAATCATGGATTTTTTTAACCACATGATTTCTATGATATAAATTTTTATCGATTAGTTTGGTATGGAAATATTATATCTTTTGTAAAAAATACTATAGACGTTTAACATTACATATTCTTATGTTAAATATTAAATATTTTAATGTCTAATATTAAATATATATTTTTCTAATGTTTTTTTAACCCAGTAAATTTAAATATAGTTATTTTATTATCTTTAGTAATAGCGACCTTTTCACTGAATTTCCATTAAATATCATTTTAAATGAAAAATAAGATATTATCCTCAAAATAGTGTATATATTTTTTAAATATGTCCACATTAAATATATTTACGTATAATAGGTTTTTGTTAATTTATTTTCAATATTCTAATATATGTTCATTACTTATTCCTATAACAATCTACCGATGATTTCTCCCCATTATTCATTATACATTGTTAAAATTTTATTTATTTAAATTCTTTATAATACACGAAAATATTAATTAATTTAGTGTTTAGATATTTCTTATAGTATATTTTCATTAATATAAAATTGTAAAACAATTTTGAAAATGCATATAGTTGTCATATTGTATTCACTATATAGATTCTATGATATCTGGGCCCATTTTTAATTGAATACATTGTGTTGTTAGGAATTTTTATTTATTGTATGATAATAATTTTATGATCATGTAACATGTTCAATATTTTCAATCAAACATAAATACATTTGATGTTACAACTACAAAATTAGATTTCTACCAAACTTGTATTGCTGTGTTTTTTATTAATTATGGAAGTGGTATTATATGATCCATTGAAATTGGACACCCCCATGTATTGAAAACTATTATATTTACATTAATTGTATTCTCTCATACCCCCAAAACTCACACTAACTTACCTTTCCTAATTTCTCTAGTAAAAGAACCCGATCGGGTCCCTACTCTTAGCAACATTGGCTCACACAAAGGAAGCATATCATCTCCATGATATCCTAAATGAATCCTAAAAAAATTCAAAGGAGACCTAGAAATTCCCTAATCTCATAGATTAACCCTACAATAAAATGGAATTGAACTTTTGGATCCCTTCTATCATGATTAACTCATTCACATGGGTAACCACAATTCATTCATCAATAAAAATAAAGTTGTTACTTTCAGCGAGGCTAGATTCAAGGAGGTATTTCCTTCCCTGTGAATGAAATGAAAAAAAATTATTTCTATTTTCATATTTTAGATAATTTGGTCTGATCTACTCCATGAGTTTAGGAATTAATTCATCAATGGTAGCTTCTTCAAATCTCCAGTTCTATTTTCCTCCAGAAATCATATTCCCCCATTTTTGTTAACCTACATTTTATTTATAGTCCATTATTTACCAAGGAAAAGTTTAATTTAGTATTTACACTTGATACTAACCCTAAAAATAATATGGAATAAAAATTAGTTATCATTGAACATAAAAATGTACTAAATGATCCAAGATGATAATTATTTCTTATAGAGATTTTATATTTTTTAAAAATTTTGAGTTCTTCAAATAAATTAGAAAATGTAACTTAAATTATATATAAAATCAATGTATTATATTCTTGATAAATTGTAATAGACAATGTAATTTTTATATATTTATGTTGTGTTAATTATAATCATCAAGCACACTCTATCCAGTCACAATTCTTGTAAATATAACATCATCATTTTAATTATAGATAATAGTTATTCCACAATAATAGGTTTATTTTATGACTCCATTCATTTACTATTCAAAAATTCTAAAATACTAATTTTATATATGTATAACATAAACAATGTTTGATATGTTTTTCTATGGTTTTAAAACTAATAAAAATATTTGTTTTTCACTTTTATATTTTTTAATTATAATTGTTATGGTGTATTTTCATAATAAAGAACATATTTCAAGGATAATGAAAATTTTTTATTTAATAATAAATTAATGGAAATTATGAAAATTTATATATCTTTAACTATTTCACTAAATTCCTTAATAAATTAAATATAATTTTGTCTACAATTTTCATATTTTACACATTAATAAGCGTTTGTTGGAATTAAAAGCATTGAAATAATCTATATTTTTAAATATTCATGATTCAAAAATATCGATTTTTTCTCTTTCCAAATCATTGATGCCATCCATATTTAATTATAAATCAATGATTCATTAATGTTTAATGACATCAAATAATTTATTCAATAATTTATATCCCTTAATTCCAATGTTATTTTCTTTTTAAGACCATATATCAATAAAATATACAATTAATATCTCATTACCTCATAATATTTAGAGGATTTTATAAAACATACCTTAATTTTTACATTACGGCTTCCATTTTCATGTAATAATGTCTTACAAAGATATTTTAACAAGAAATATAGATGAAAATGATCTTTTCCAGAGAGAATTATGATAGAATACTAATATTATTTACCCTGTGAGTACCATAATTTCCTATAAATATTTATTAACTTTAAACATACTATGTTTATTATTAAAAAACATCATAAAGTGGGCATATTAAATTTATAGAGAGTCTGTTAAATATTTTCACAAATCCTTTTTTAAGGTATTCAATTGTATTGTTATGTTAATTTTGATTTATTATTTTATGAAGTGGAATATGAATTTATTTTCTATAAATGTTTTATTAAATTGGTTATAAATTTTTAAAGTAATATTTTAGATATTTCATTGTTGTTATATTTGAAATTTTTAATAAACATTTTAGTGTTTTTCAAAGTGAAGGGAATGTTTTTTCAATCATGTGTCTAAAGAGTGATGTTTTTTTCAAAAGTGATGATACTATGAAAATCATCACAATATTCATAATAATATTAAAATTTTATATTCTTAAATATTATTTGTAAAATAAGAAGCCCTTTCCAGCATAATAGTTTTGAGAAATATCAGTGATATTAGTTTTTGAAATGAAACAAAAAAATTTGTTCAATTTTTTTTGTTGAACCAATAACATTGTTCTCAAATATGGATGTTTTCATAGATTAATAATTATTCTATATTATTTAATTAAATATATAAATATATATGTTTCATCGATCTTACACTAATTCTATAAAACATGTCATTATCTAATAATCTGCCTCTTATATTTTCACTTTGTTTTTATTTGTGTCCTTAAATTTATATATAGTAGATATTTTAAAATAAAGATTATGATTAAATTGAAAAGACATCAGTATAAGATAAAAAATTAATGTTATTAAAATGTGGTTCAATACTTTCAAATATTTAACTATGATTTTATGGTCAAAAAAATAAAATAATTGATGAAATGAAAATCTAACTAGGTTCTATGTATCAATATTATTATGATGGTATAATGTAACTGATAACATGAATTAATCGTTTTAGTTATTATTTTAGTATATATCTTTATTTTATTTCTTAAAAATGTGTGTATTGATTCAAATCATTCTGAGTTAATTTAAAAATAATATCTATATTATTATATTGTGAATAAAGAAATCCTCCAACACCAAGAACATGGTGATCAAACATATAAATTGAATGATATTAATGGGTGATGTATCCTTGAAATACATTATCTATATTTTCCTAGACATAATGTTTTATTCACGTATAGAGAGATTTATTTATCTAATCATTATGATGATAACTAAAAATATAATTTCTCAAGTAACTTTCCCCTATCACTCTTGAGGTATTTGGCTGCACACAATGATGGATATTGGTAATTCTATGTTGTCTTATGGATGATATGGGAGAGTAGTAGTGAAATGAATATTATTTGGCTAAATTAACTACTATTGTTGTCATTTCAATCACATTTCAAATGCATGATCATTGTTGAAGATACTTTTATCATGATATTTTTCCATAGTGAGAATGGAGAGCATTATTGATATACCCATCTTCATGTTTCGAAAACATGAATTGGAAAATTGAATTATGATCAAATTATCGATTTTTTTATTTGTAACTCCCTAATAATGTTTAATCCTCTTCATTCCTAACTTTTAGATATTAAATTTTATTGTAATTCAAGTTATTGAGTTTTGGGAATGTGCATGTTTTATGCCATGTTGATATGAAATCTGGTATTTCATTAAGATGAATGTCCTAATTTTTATATTGATAAGAATGATTATTTGTATAAAGATTTATACTTGAAGCAGGTTAATTCCTTGATATGTCCTATGAATTATAAAAGGAGTATGTGTGCATCTATTATTTTAATAATAAATGGTTAAAATAGATTAGTCTAATGTTGACATTAAAGTACATTATATGGGTTTTTTTTTTGAGTCCCGATTGAGTGTATGACTTAACATATTTCACAAGATGGTATCCCAAGGAATTTTTATACATGTTCCCCATTACATATAGAAGGATTATGATGTGAATCATGAATTGTACCAGGTAGTATGGGCTACAAAACATCCAAATCCCCATCCTGTATGGGATGAACCAAAATATGACCAACTGGTAACATGAAATTGATATCTTGAATTCCACACACAAGTATGGCCAGGTGATTTAAGGTATAGATCCTCCAAACATAGGGTATTAATTAATAAATTCTATGATTAATATCGTAGTTACATATTTATATCATTTCCATTCTTTTGTATCCTCTATTGTTTATTTTTGTTATTTATATTTATTTGAATGGTTAGACCTATTAAAATATACTCATATTGATTTAATACTAGGTTAAAAGAAGTTGGAGGTTTATTACTGGGTATATATAAGCTCACACCCATCGTGGACACCATGTAGGACCAAACACATTTTCTAATGAAAACTAGGTAACAATTTAGTGATCAATCATTCTATTTTGCATTGGGATTTCTAGAGATAATGGTTTGGATAAAATATAATAATAATATTGAAATATTTTAATGATTATTTCAACCATGTATGGTGATGTTCATATTGATATTATTTCAATGGTGATATGGTTAAATAAATAATATAATAAAATACACTTCACGGTCCTTTTATTTTTATATGATATGGAAATATTGGAGATTATTTTGAGATATTAATGACTTAATATCCATATTGATACAAAAACTAATTACTGATCAATCTATGATTTTTTTTTTTTTCTAAATCACCGCATTGGGTATATTTGATATTTTTTTAGTGTTCGATAAATATTGATGGAGAAATATCCATCCAATAATTAATAATAATTCTTTCCATAAACGAAAGTGTTGTATTATTATATGTTTTTATTCCTAGATTTTTACTTATTATATGATCCCTGGTTTTATATTTAATTACCTTATCTTTAAAATGAAATGATATGAATTTTAAAGTGAGCTATTTTTTTATTTGATGATTTGTTTTAGAACCACATAATAATTTATCTACTATATAATATTATATGTTTTATTTTTAGTATTGTATAATAATAAATATTACGTGGAATAAATCATAAGAATATAATAAATGTCATTCTTCATGAAATAATATTTGATATGAGTTTCCAATAATTTATATATCAGTAGAAATAATTTTATGATCTGGTTTTGGTAACTCTATTATATATTTATTTTTTGTGCACTATGATGTTTTAAATAAACAGTTGAATATTTTTAAAAGAAAATGGATTTTCAATTACATATTAAAAGAGAAGTTGATTTCAAAAATTACGTTGGTCTGAAAATAACCATCGTATTAAAAATAATATTGGAGCATTATATTCTTAATATGGGTTGCAAAATGAGATGTTCTTGTAAATAATAATGTTTATGAGGAATTTATGCTTCATATATTTGAGTGCTAATTCTAGGAAAATTGAAAGAATGGTAATAGAATAACTGTTGAATTTTGCCATTGAGAAATCAACACAATATGTTCAACATGAGTATTGGAAGAATCAAATAAGTAAAAATGATAATCTTATCTAAGTTGTATCAGATATATTTTATTCCATTCCTCTAGAAATATCGATAATGGATAGTTTTTTATGAATCATGGACATGATTTATGATAATGGTTGTGTGGTTCCTGTTGATGTTGTTGGTGGTGAGGGTTCTACTGCCCGAGGTGATTGTGTTGATTCTAGTTTCAATTATGTTGTCTATGAGGGTGGAGATGATATTTGTGAAGACTGAGATTATTGACAGTGTATATGTATATGTGGGAAAGTATTAGTAGGTAGTGTGTATTGAAATTTATGAAATTAACTCTTTTTACATTGTTTTTATAAGTTTATTATTATATGAAACATTTTTTATTCTACTCGGATAGAATTGTAGAGGTGGTGGTTGAATGTAGTGAAAAAGGGAAAAAAATATATTGTAAAATAGTGGTATAGGTAGCAGAATACGGTAAATAAATTCAAAAAACCCGCACATTTTGAACCTGTTTTTTGAGAATATAAATCCAAAAAAATAATTTATACAGCAACGATATTTCAATGGAATAATCTCCATACCACAATGATTAATAATAATTATGGAAATCTATCTTCTGAAATGGACACAACTGTAATGACCCAAAACCCTACCAATGAAATTTTCCTTCTTATGTTTGTTTCATGGAGAATATATCATATAAAATTACTTATATAACACAATAAAAACATTATAAATGAATAACTACTAAAATAAGAGGTATTTATAGAAGTTAAGGAACATATATAGACGAAATAGTAACACGGCCATTGGAATATTAATGTTACACTAATGAATATGAAACTTTCCAATTAAATAGTAGGCTCTCCAATTAAATTATAAATAAAAATTTTCCATATTATAAATAAAATTATCCTATAAATTTATCATAATGTATGTAAATGAATATTTTTAAAATTATTATTTAAGGGTTGGTATTTTTATAAGCCATAAATATTTAATTACTATAAAATAATTAATAAAATGATTTAAAAGAATATTAATTTTCATAAATATTATTCATAAAAAATATTTTTATGTCTTATGATTTTAGGATAATTTTATAGAATCTTAGTTAATTTTTGAAAGTGTTATAAAATGAGTTATAAATTTAAAAGTGAATTTTTTTAGTAAATTATAAATTCATTTAAATATTAAATTTCTCATTCTTATAAAACTATTTTCATAAATTGGAGTTTATTTTTTATTTCTACATGTCTACAAATGTTTAGGATTTATTTTTGGGATTTTTCTGAAATACATTAATTATTAGTGAATAGTAAAATACAATAACATACAGTATAAATACATTATAACCAAAATACACTATTTCATGATACATAGTTGATGTATGAATCCTTGGTTTAAAATCACATAAAACTATTACTATATTTAGTCATAATAATCAACAATATTTCTTATAATGAAATAAATAATTAAATCACGAATAAAATAATTAGAAATAATCCCTCTCCTCTACTATAAAAACTGCCCCTCACCCCCACTTCTCCTGACACCTATAATCCTTGAATATTATAAAACATATTTCCAAATACTCTCCCATGTTCTCTTCCCACATCCAAAATCTCTTGTTATTTCCAAAATATCAAAACCCCTTCCCTTAATGAGGTTCCCAAGGAGTATAATTTAAGAGGAAAATCTTATTCCTATTTCTTTTAGTTTCATTTAAATTTATTTTTCTTTTCTTATCATTTCTTGAAAAACTCTATAAAAATGGTCATGAAATCATTAGTATCATATATATACTATAATGATATCATGTGAATGAAATATCCATTATCAATCTACTTACTCTCTCTATATTTTATTTTAAAAACGAAATCATTGAACAGGAGGAGTCAATTTAAAACCTTCATGGATGATGAACATTTATTCTTTAATTTATCATTAAAACATTGTCATGAAACCATTTTTATTGTTGAAAATGATTATAAAATATTTATTATATCATATTTAAGGTTCTCTGATCATTTTATATACATAATATTAAATAATATAACAAAACCACTTCATTGTGATCGAAAACAGCTAAAATTAAGAAAAATGATTATCATTAACAAGTTATATAACAATTCATCCTCATATATAGAAAATTAATAATAGATAATACCAATTAAATTTATCGTTATTCAATAATAATAATTCATTTTCATAATGGATAATTATAACTATTGTTTCATGAACATCATTACTCATATACATGTATACATATCATGAAATCCAAGGAAATGAATGCTCCTGAGCAATAAAATTGTATCTCATAACTCATATGAAAGTCCATAAATGAACTTAATAAAATTATAAAAAATAAATTACATGTATATTAGTTTCTAATTAATTATTCAATAAATTTAATTTGATTACCCTGACATTAATGTCTTGTTCATAACACATTCAGACATAAGGTAAGGGATTTCTACCCAAACCCCCAACTGCATTTGGGGTTCTGTTTTTCTCACTTTACACCATTGAAATTCTTAATTATTATTAATTAATCTTCAAATATTATATTTGAATGTTCTATATATTTTACCAATTATAATACATCAATATTTTAATGGGATTTAAATGTTTTAAAGGATATTTTTTAAATTCATCCTAATAATCAAGTCCAATTCAAGAGAACTTCTCAAATTCATTCCGATTATCAAGTTTACTCTATAATATATTTTATGAAACTATTATTTTCATAAAATAACTCATTTTATTTTGAAAATACTATATTAGTTTACTTTTGGTTTTATAAAAATATTTTTTCAAATGATCTCTTCTTTGAAATGTAATAGCGTATTCCTCTCAAGTATTACTCAAGAATTTTATAATAGTATTTCCATATTTTTCAACTCTCTTGTTGATTATAATTTTAAATTAGGATTATTATTTTATTATATCCTCTAAAATATTTTATTCAATGGTTTATGGATAGTTTGATTGTGGATGTGTTAACCTGTTACCATGCACCATATTACTCTAAATGGTTAGTGCTTATGTTTACTGATTGAGGAGAGTTATTTACATTTCACAAGTAAATTACAATATGAATACATATATTGATTATGTTTCTCCCAATTCATATAAGGAATGAATTAGAATTATTATGTGATGGTTGGGTTCCTCTCTATCCCCTTTATTCCTCAGTATGTCTCTAGAGACAAACTAAAATGGGGTTTTACCCATTATGTATACTGACTTGGCAGAGGGAATGATGGTATGATTATGATGTCCATAATTGTGTATTTCGTCATTATGAAAATACTAATTATTCATCCATTTGATTATTTAACTAGAATAATATACATAGTTATGTTTTATGATGGAATTATCATTTTTTTTATTTCTCTCATTTTATTCCCAAGATTATGTTTTAATTGAATGTGTACTTTTAGTTATTAATCATGACTTATTTTTTTACATCAGTTATTTTACTTACCCTTACTGAGCATTTGATCTCACCCATTTCTTATGTTTAATTTGTACCCTATGATGTGAATATGTATATTAAGAATGACTTGTGAAGATTATATTGAAGTTTATTATTGTTCCCAATATATTTATTATGTTTTCTTTAGTTCATGTATTAATGAAACTATTATGTATGTATATAGTTTTCCAATGCTATAAAATTATTTCTTCCATTAGGACATGAATTCCTTGTTTATATGTTAATGTAATAAAATAAAGCATCAGCTCTGGGAAATTGGAGTTGGGCCTTTATTGTTGGAATAAGAGGAATTTTATTAAAAACAATAGAAACTAGATTTAGGAAACATAAGTTAGGGAATACATCCCTAATATAAACATTGAGGATAAGCTCACAAGAACATTTTAGAATTTTGGTAAAGTATATATTTTGTGGATCTTCCATGAAATAAATCTCTATCTAGATACTATAAGTGGATGTAGTTATGGAATAGATGTACCTAGGGGTAACAACCTTGACAAGCTATCCCCAGCCTAACTAAGGGTAACCTAGTACATGACAATGAGCCTTACCATGTACTTGGTTTGACACTCTCAAGGGATATTATTAGGATAATTCATATTTTCTTTACAAATCATTATAATGGATTTAAATGTAAATATTTCCTAAAAAACCATACTTATTATTATGATATTATACATGATTTTTTTTTCAATTTTTGTTAAGTAATTTCTAGTTCAATATTATAAATTATTATTAATAACAAAATTTAGTGTATTCAATTATCAAGAAATGTGTCACATTGGAGGGAAGGTAAACTGCATGATCGTGTGCATTCCATGTATGAAGTTCCCACCCATGCATTATAATGATGTCAATATTAGAGTTTTGAATGGTGATGATAAATTTATAACTATACTTGGACAACTCACTCCATTTGTGAACAATAACCTTACCCATATGGAGCATACAAATCCAAAATGTGGAGGAGAAATGTGAGGCTACTTTATGCGATAACAACCCTCATCATTAAATGAGACTAAAACCCCACATATAGCGGAGTAGTAAATAAGTTCCATGAAGAATATATTTCATAATTTGGTAACTAATGAATGGGATAAGATTATCATGGCAGTTTATTATCTCTCGGGAATACAGATCAGTTGTGGTTATTAATTCAAAACACTAAGAGGATGATGAAATATAAAATTTGGAGTGGAATGATTTTAAGGAATTTTTCCAAGAGAAATATTTCCCACATGAAAAATGAGTGGATATAGAGATCAAATTTTTGGGTCTAATACAAAAAGAGGATGATAATGTTTCTTTGTAGGAATCCAAACCTACAAGGATAGAAATGAAGGATATAGATTATGGATGTAATACAAGGAGGATTATTGTTAAATTATTTTATGGTTTAGAAACATTCATCCAAATGGCACTGGTATCACAAAATCGCTCATCATATGAACTTATATTCTCATGAAAAATATCGATAGAAAATGAATTCATTAATCTTATGAAATTAAATGAAATATAAGATAATAAGTGGGTTGTTGAAAACACTTGAAAATAAATAATGAAAAGAGGATGATGGGAAGTATATATTTAACATCCTGTGCGAATTGTGGAAATAAACACCCAGGTACATACCTGATGGGCTTGGTTATTTGTTACAATAGTGGAAGAAAAGGCCACCAAGCCCATTTTTGTAGGGAAAGGAATGAAGCATCCAAATTTCAATACTATAATTAGAAATATATCGGACACTATTCCATTGATGTGATGGTTGGTGCCTTAATCATTTCCTAAAACATAGTCAATGCATTATTTGATTCAGGATTATCACATTATTTTATATCTTCCCAATTTAACAAAAAAATTAGACATTTCCCTTTTGATTTAATAATGTAGTTTTCTGTCAAAACGATTTAGGGAAGTATCATTAAAATAAAGAAGTATCAATCGGTCCCCTTTATGATACGTAAACATGCTTTAGTTTCTAACCATATCATCATACCCATGATTTATTTTCAAGTAATACTCATTATAGATTAGATTTAAATTTATTATGTGAAAATATTTTTCAACAAGAAGGAAGTTTAATTTTTTAATAATGATTTATAATAACATATCCTTATAGAATAAACCTCTCCATATAATTCTTATATATATCCAACCCAAGTAGATATAATGAATAAAATTATTAGGAGGCTGAGTACCCAATATCTATGGGTGAGTAAAAAATTATTTAAATTGAGTATTTACTTATTGTGGAATAATATATTGATTTATTTCCAGAGGATTTTCCTAGACATCCTCCAGTGCGGGATGTTGAGTTCTCTATTGATTTAATTCTTAGTTCAAGTAGTGTATCAATGACTATTAATTAAATAGAAACTTTGGAAATATGAGAACTGAAGAAATAACTAGAATACTTGAGTGATAAAGGATTTATTCTCCCTACATGTTTTCTATGTGGAGGCCCTATTATTTTATCAGGATGAAAGACTAATCTTTGAGGATGCGCATTGATAATAGAGAAGTCGATGCAATTACTATAAACAAAATGTTTCCCCTTCCATGAATTAATGATTTATTTCATCATTTTCATGGAGATTAATTATTTTTTAAGATCAAAATTTGATCTTTATATCATCATTTGTGTGTGAGGAAGGATGATATTCCATGTATAGAATTTTGAACCATGTATGGGCATTATCAGTTTACAGTAATGCATTTTATAATGATTATGCACTCTCTATTTCCATGGATCTAATGAAGAGAGTTTTTAAGGAATATCATGAAGAATATTTTGTGGTATTTATTAATGTTGTCTTTGTATTCTCCAAAATATATGAACATCATGAGAATCACTTGAAAATTATTATACATACTCTTAGAAGAAATTAGTTATATGTGAATTTTAGAAACTATGAATTCTAGAATCAATATATTTCTTTTCTAGTCCATATTGTCTCTATTGATGGAATCGTAGCTGATCCTATGAAGAAATAGGTAGTTTAGGAATGTCCTACAACAAATAACATATCCAATATTTGTTTCCTTATTGGGTTCATAGGTTATTGATGGCATTTCATTCTGAAATTATCCCATTTTCCTATCCTATTAAACAAGTTTACTCATAAAGGGGTTATGTTTGTATGGATAAAATAATGTGAATAATGTTTTGAAGAATTAAATAGGATATTGTTGAATTCTCAAATCCTGACTCTACCAATGGGAAATGGTGTGTTTGTGATTTATAGTGATACATCAAAAAGAGGACTTTTTTCTGTCCTTGTGAAGAATGAAAGAGATGCATCATATCCATTAGGATAGATAAAAACACATGTATGAAACTATCCAACTCATGTTTTTCAGTTAAAATTTGTAATGTTTTCTCTAAAAATCATGATATACAATCTATATAGTGAAATATGTGAGATATATACAGATCGAAAGAGCTGGAAATAAATCTTCCCATAGAAAGAAATCAACATGAGGAAATGGTGATGTCCTAAGATACATAAGGATCATGATTGTTCAATACACAACTACCTGAGGAAAGACACTAAGGCATCAAATGATTTGAGTCAGAATGATTATGGAGTTATTTACAAAATGAGGATTGAAAAAGATCATGTATACACAGATCATGAAAAGATGGATATGAGATTATCAAGGAAGTTGAAACATCGGTATTTTTTCAACATGTTTATCAACCATAATTATTAAAAATAATTAAATTTTCTCCATGTAATGATGAGAATATTCAAAATAGAATTAAATCTGGAATGATGGGATGTTTCTAGACCTCATGTGTAATGATGGAATTCTGAAATTTGGGAGGAGGTTCAGTGTTCCACTTATACCCGAGATAAAAATGTAGTTATTGGATGAATCCCATAACTCAAATTTCTCTATACACCCTAGTAGTATTAAGCTGTATAGAGATTAGAAGGAACATTTCTAGTTGGAGAATATGAAGTGGGAAATTGTAGACTATGTATCAAGATGTTTATCCTGTAAATAGGTGAAGGATGAAAGACATCATCATAGAGGTTTCATGAAACCCCTTCCAATTCCTACATGGAAATGGGATTACATCACTATGTATTTTCTTTACTAGATAACATAAATCCCCAATAAAGAATGATTCAATATGGGTGATTATTGATCGACTTACAGAATCTGCACATTTCTTCACTATAAGGGAGGATTTTCCAATGGCGCTCGTTGTAGGAATCTATATTAATAAAGTTGTAAAACTTAATGGAGCACCTCTCTTAATTGTATCTAATACTAATCAATTATTTACATAGAAATATTGGAAAAGTCTCTAGAAATCATTGGATACTGAGTTTCATTTGAGTACTTATTATCACCATCAAACTGATGGGCAGTTTGAAAGGACAATCCAAACTGTAGAAGACATATTTTCAACATGATCACATGAATTTCAAGGGATGTGGGATCAATATTTACCTTTATTAGAATTTTCCTACATTAATGGATTCTATTCAAGTATTCAAACAGAACCGTATGATGCATTTTAAGGAAAAAGATGTCATACACCAACTGTTTGGGATGATGTTGGTTAAATGAATCTTGAAGGCCTAAAGCTTATGGAGGAAACAACCACGAAGGTAAAGACTATTCAAATCCATATCAACAGAGCTCAAAGAAGACAAAAGTATTATGATGATAGTCGACATAAGGATTTGGAATTTCAAGTAGGAGATCACATTTTCATAAAAGTATATCCATGAAAGGGTGTTATAAGATTTCTAAAGAAAGGAAAACGGATCCCCATGAACATTTTTCTTTTTGAAATTATAGAGAGAATCAGAGTGGTGGATTATCTTTTTCCAATGTATCCTATCCATTATAAGTTACATAATGTGGTCCAAATCTCTTTATTAAGATAGAAAATTCTAGACCCAACACATGTACTCACATCTGATGGAATAGAAATGGATCTTTACTTATGTTACAGTAGAGCGCCTATCTTGATTTTGGATACTAAAGAATATGTCTTAAGGAATAAAACATCTAAGATGGTAAAGATACTTTTGAAAAATCATAAAATTAAAGAATCAATGTGGGTGAATAAGGATCTTGTAATGAATAACTACCCAAATATTCTTACAAGGTGAAAATCTAGAAATTTCACAGACAAATTTTTTATAGGAGGGGACAAAGTAACGACTTGGAACTCTATCATTGAAATTTTCCACCTTATGTTTTTTTCATATATAATCATTCTATAACATAATACAAACATCATAAATGAATAACGAATGAAATAAGAGGTATTTATATAAGTTAAGGAACCTATATCGATGAAATTGTAACATGCCTATATGAATAGTAATTCGAACATTATGAATAGTAAACTTGCCAATAATATAGGATCCTCACTGATGAAATTATATATAAAATTTTACTATATTGTAAATGAAATTAAGATATTATTAAATCCTAGTGTAAGTAAATGAGTATTTTAAATATCAATATTTTAGTGGGAGTATTTTTAAAGTCAAAAATATTTAATTAGAATATTGAAATTAATAATATTATTTAATAGAAAATTATTTTTCATAAAAATTATATATAAATAAATATTTTATTTTTTAATGATTTTAGGATTATTTTATGAGACATTAGTAAATTTTTCAATATGTTATGATATCACTTATAAATTTAAAATTGTATTTTTCATTTAAATAATGATTTTAATTAAATAATAAATTTAGCATTTTTAAAAAAAAATTTCCATAAAATTGTGTTCATTTTTGAAATATACACATTGAAAAATGATTTAGGTGATTTTTTGGAATTTTTTCTGAATTACATGGATTTTTCGTGAATAATAAACACCGACAATTTACAATATAAATACTATATAAGAAACATACACTATTCCTTGATACATGGATGATGTAATAAAACTTGGTTTGAAATCACATGAACCTATTACTTTTTTTGGTCACAACAATCAACAATATTTATTGTCATAAAACAAAATAATAAAAAAATGAATAAAATAATGATAAATATTCCCTCTACGCCATTATAAAAACTACCCCTCACCACCACTTCTCCTCAGACCTATAAGCCATAAATACTATCAAAATTATACCCAAATCCTCTTCCCTAGTATCTTACCACTTCTATGAGCTTATTTCCATTTAAAAAGACCAAAACCCCTTCCCTTAAATAGATTCTCCAGGAGGATAATACAAGAGGTAAATTTTCTTCTCTTTATTTTAGTTCATTTCAATTTATTTTATTTTAATATCATATTCTCTCCTATTATGTATAAATTATTATGATAAATCCATTATAATATATATAATATAATCATATCGAGTTAATATAATATCCATTATTAATTTTCTTAGTCTATCTCTATTTTATTTTAAAAGTGAAATTTTTGTTGAGCGGTTTCTGATTTACAACCTTGAAGGATGAATAAATTTTATTATTTAATTTATCCATAAAGGATAGTAATTAAACAACTATTATGGTTGAAACAGATATTAAAATATATATTATATCTTATATATGTTTCAATTACTATATTATATACAAAATATTGAATAATAGAACAAAACTAGTTTATTTTGACTGAAAACCACTAAAATTTTGCCCAACGATTATCTTTAAGATGATATCTAATGATTCATCCTCATGTATAGAAAAAATAATACGTAATTATTATTAAGATTTTCTTTGTTCATTAATAACATTTAATTCAAAATTTGGAGAATTATACCGATTTTCATGAACTTCATTACTCATATACAATTATATAAATCGAGATACCCAGGGAAATGAATGCACATGAAAAATAAAATTTTATCTTATAACTAATCATAAAAGCAATAAATAAACGTAATAAAATTATAATATATATATAAATTTAAGTGTTTCTACATGAACATCTGATTTTTTTCACGTTACTCTTTTTCTCTCTTTAACGCAACGAAATTATATACTAATCTTATGTACTCATCATAAATTATATGTGATTGTTATATATATATATATATATATATATTTGTGTGTGTGTGTGTGTGTGTGTGTGTGTCTTTGTACCAATAAGAATCATTCTTTCTTTTGTGAGGATTTAAATGTTTTAAAGGGTTATTCTAAAATTCTTCACGATAAATAATCCCAATTTAGGAAAACTTCTAAAATTCTTACCTATTTTCAAGTGAACTCTATAATCTATTTTGGGACAAAATTATTTTTCTAAAGTAACTCATTTTATTATGAAAATATTATATTAGTTTACTTATAGTTTTATAAAAAAATTCCAAATATCTCTTCTTTGCAAAGTAAAAGATTATTTCTCTCAACTATTACTCAATGATTTTATAATAGTATTTTTATTTATTAAACAGTATTTTTGATATTTATGATTAATTGGCATTAATATTTTATGATATAAACTAAAATATTTTATTGAATAGTTTATTATTAGTTTGAATATGGATGTTATATCTTGATACAATCACTATATTAATCCAAATGGTTACTAGTTATGTTTTCTGATTGGGGAATGTAATTTAAATTTCATATATTAGTTCCAATATGAATGTATATGTTGAATATTTTTCTCCCCTTTAAAAAGAGGAACACATTGGACTTAGTATGTATTGGGTGGGGACCACTTTAGCCTCTTGATTCATCATTATGCCTCATGAGATAGACTATCATGGGTTTTTACCCATTATGTATGGTTTCTTGGGCGAGGCCTTGACAGTATAATTATGATGTCCTACATTATGCATTCCCTCATTATGAAGCTAGTAATTGTTCATCCATGTGATTATTAAATGAGTAGAATATCCATGATTATTTTTTATTATGTCATTATGGGTTTTTAATTCTGGCCATTTTATGATCAAGATTACTGTTTAATGAAAATTTTAATTTTAATTAATCACCATGATTTATATTTTTTCTTCTATTCTATTACATACCCTTATTGAGTATCTGATCTCACCACGTTCTTATATTTTATTTTTTTCTACGGATATGACGTTTTATATTAATAATGACTAATTAGTATAATATAGATGTTTATTAGTGTTTGTAACATTGTAACCATGTTTTACTTTATATCATTTCTTAATGAAACTATTATGTATGTATCTAGTTTTCCAATGCTACTAAATTATTTGTTCATTCGAGATTCAACATCTTTATTTATATCCCAATGTAATAAAATAATCCACCAACTTTGGGAAACTATGTTCATGTCTTTAAAATAATGACTAATCTTTTTAAAACCATGGTCATAACTAATAGACATAGTTTTTTTGTATATGGCCATAGTTTAAATCTATGGTCTTTGTGGATTTCTCCAGTTGTGAGGTTACATCCTTATTAGAGAATTTTATTTTATTTATTTATCCACCACCCTCAATTTTTATTAAGTCATGATGATATGATAACCATATTTTCTTACATATAATAATATTTTATTAGTTGAATAACATACTTAAATACTTCTCCTCTTCTATCAAATGGGATATGAGATCATCATTTGAGTGTACCGTGGATAACCTCCAAGCGAATCTGTATCATTATTTTTTCCATTAAAACCTCCAAAACTAAAAAAATGATGGACTAAATGATTATATATGATATTTATTATATCATTATACCTTTTTAATTAATATATCATGTATAACTTCGTACTTAATATTCTATGGGAATATAATAATGTTGCTCGTGTGTACGTAGTACTACCACCGCACGAAGTGATTTGATTCATTAATGCTTTATATAAAAGGTAATTGGATGGGTTAATAAAAATATCTAATATATATATATAATAAAAATTATTATATATTACTAATATATTAATTATCTTTGTTTCTTTCAATCTGTTTCCAAAAATGGAGAAAATGTTCTTGAATACATACGACCTACCATCTCATTAAAAGGTGCATTTCATTTTCAATATCTAACTTTTATAGAATAATCCAAATACATATATAGAGATTATTTATCTAATTTGTTTTAGGGTTAAATTTATTTATATTATAGATTAATGATATATATAATTTGTAAAAAAATAATAAATCATACCATACATGAATAACAATGAAGATCTTTCCCAAACTGTGACTTTAACAAGGAATTGTTAATAAAAATGAAATATAATGTCACAAGTAAATAATTTATGGAATGATATATATATATATATGTATGGTTCATAAATATATGTATAATAAACATAGATTTATTATATAAGTAGTTAAAATGAGTATTAATGAATTCAAGATTTCTGGTATGGGATTTCAATATCACTTTTTTCTTTTGTGAGACAGATGTCATATTCTACAAATATTTATTTAATGTGTATTATATACTTCACATTAATTAATTTTATGATTATTCTTAAGAAAATTATCTATATTTTCATTTCTAATTTATTATATTACTTCCATGGTTTTAAGATTCGAAATATTCCAAAGTTGTAAAGAGTTTTTGTCGCATTTTTCATTCTCTGAGACATATGTTTTGTTATGCCCATATATTCTTTTATGAGGGGTATATAAAAAACAATTGACATATAATATCATAAATTTATTTCGTATAAATATATTTTAGGTTTTATTTTATTTTATTTTTTCATGGATCATATGATTCAATGTTATAAAAATGTTAAGGGTTTTAGGACACAATATCATTATTTCTCGTGATTGTTTATGATTATGTTTCCAACGATGAAATATGACAATTAATCTCTCAAGAAACACATGAATTTTCTTCTCCTGTATTTTCATCATAAGAATACACTTTTTCATTCATTTTACTCTCTTTATGTACAAAAGAGTTAAGAATAACATTTTTATGAAAATTCATCTTTATTTTTCTCTTCGATTTAATGACATTTTTCTTCCAAAACCTTATTTTCATATAAAAGTTTAAAAATAATTATAAAATTATCCAAATGAGTTGTTAAATTCATTTTTTACCAATGTATTAATTTGTAGAATTTTTTTAAGGTAATATTCATGTTGTTTTATAGAATATATGTATTTTGATTTTACTAAAAATGTGAACTAAATATTCATTTAAACATATAAAACATGAAAAAATACACTATTATTAGGAACATTAATTTTTTAAAATATTTTGTTTATAATCTATGATAGTTTATTTTCAAATAATATGATTTATAAAATTTATGTTAAGAAAAAATTCAAAGTAGAAATGATATTTTCTTCAAAAAAAGTTTAAATTATTTTAAAGCCCCCTTTAAAAGAATCAATTTTTGTTTTAAAGAATTTTTTTTAAAATGTTTATTGAAATTCTATTTTTAAATTTTTTTTCATTGATAATTTATTTTCCTCAAAATAAATTTCCCAGTTTCTTTTCATGATTGTTTTATATCTAAAATGACATCATTTTATGTTATGTATACCTTACAATGGATATGATCCATGGATACCATTATTATTCTTTATCGGGATGGTTTTTGTTCATTATGGACTGATATTTATTAAACCAATTTTTACTCCATAGGTTATACCGCAATAAAATTCTTATAAAACTAGATTCTTTTCATGGTTTATTCAATGATTAAATGATGAAATGGTTATGAATCCTAGTTCGTTTCCATAGTTTTTTATATAATGAAATGAATATGAAACCAATTTTATTTCATGGGTTATGATATGATGAATGTTTTATAATCTTCTGGCAAAAATACATATGATTTTCATTATGTGATGGGTTGGACCTATTTCTCTCTCCAATGAATTGGATGACTATTTATATCTCATGCAATATACAAGACTATAATAAGTAGTGATCCCAATTTATTTAGGTAATTTTTCATTTATGATGGTCTTCGGAGTGAACCCAGACTACTATTATGGTTTGAAGAGTTAAAATATTCCACAGTGATATCCTTAGAAGTGAGCCTTAACTACTATATAAATTATTTTTTATGCTTATATGTATGAGAAATTCCAATGTCTTATTCCATTATTATTCTACCATGGATCATTTTCTTTGATTTAATTATGAATAATATCTTATAATATACCAATATTAATGTTATTACTCAAAATATAGATCTTTGATATGAAGAGAATGGTTTTCATAGGTTCTTCTCATGTTCTCAAACCCTTATTCTCATGATATTTTTATATATTTTCCCCAATTTACCCTTATCTATAATCTCATACCACCCTTCCTTATGTTTCAATTCCATTTGTCATTAAGAGAGGCTTTAAGTAGGGTATTTATATTAAGAGTACGAAATGGGAAGATATTTGTGGTAAACATTAAAGATAATTCACTAAATAAGAATATTTTTTGGTAATTATACAAAGATACTAAACCATTATGATCCTTTGGAAGTGTTTTTTTAATATAGTAAATATTTATCTAAATAAATTTTACAACTATGAATGAGAAGTTTGGGTCACTATACTACACGATCCTCTAATTACATCTATATAGATTTGGGAATATTTGGTTTAATATAACTTAAATAAATTTCTACATTAATTCAATATCATGTGGCTCTATATAATATGATATATAACATTCCATATATTATATCTGGAACAAGTTAATCACATGTAACTATTGTAACATCTGATGTTATTTTAAGATAGTGCCTATTTTAAAACATGTTTTTATCATGTACTCAAATTCTTTTAAACTACATTTTCTGCAACATGTAGTTACTCTAGTGTATCCTTTATTTTTGTAGAATTAATCTGACATAATTCATGGGTATTCTTACATATCTTTTTATTTCATATATTAAATTTAAGAAGCTTTATAATTCAACAGTTTAATCATACATAGATTATAGAAAGGCATATTTATTCATATGAAATATAACAATTCTAGATTTATTCATATACATGAATTCAAATAAATTCCATCATTCTCAATACATCTTTTAACTCTGTAAATCATTTCAAAAAACCATTAAACATATTTAAAATAATATTAGCCTCATGAAATAAATTAAAAAATCACCCGCATTTATTAAAAATAAATAAATCATTATAAATAATGCTTCCCAAAATTATCCTTATAGGATTTTTTGGAAATAATTTATACATCACTAATTTATCATAATATCATTAAAAACATCTTTTATTGAGTTAACCTCCCCCCTCAATTACTCAATCTAAAGTGTGTGAAAAACTATTTTATCTAAATTATTAATAAAAAACTCAATAATGTACCTCAAAGGGATGCAATGAATATCAATAAATTAACACTGCACTAATAAATACCCTTTAATATTATGATACCTTTCTCACTGTAGAAAACATGATGGATTAATTTTTACATTAATGAAGTCTAGAAATTACCTTTTGATATGATACCACTCATAAACTCAAAACTATTAAACTAAATTCCATCACTCATCTCAAAAAAATGAATTAAAAACATTAATGAGAAAAGAAAATTTCTCCCATTATAGATCACATATCCCACTTTTTAGTGATGAAAAACTAATTAAATGAGGATTGGATAGTCTAAAACATACCTCAATATTACTGTCTAAAAGTTTTTAAGCCCATTTTCAACCTTATCATCTCATATATCTTATATAGAAGTGGTTTTGAGATAATATCATCAATTTTATCCTTGGATGAAATAAATTCTAGCATCAATAATCTTTCATCAACCTTATCCTTCAAAAAATTAATCTTGATTTCAATATAATTTGATTTTTAATATTTAACTATATTATGGGATAGAATTGCATAATATTTTTTTTATCACAACCAAGGACCAATGGATATTTTGAAACAACATACATATCCTCATGTTAAGTTTTCATCCATATAATTTGTGTTGATAACATCAATGAAACGTTATAATAATACTCAATGGAACACAAAGTGACTGATTATTACTTATTGTAATTCCATATGACACATCTTACATAAATAAATATTCTCCATATAATGTGGCTTATCAATTATCCACTTGATTATCTTAGTCACAATCTATGAGTCCATATATGTACATATCTTTATAACAATCATATAAATGAATATAATTGGATTTATTTTTTGACAAATATCAAAATAAGATTATATTATAAGAAATGTGATTAATTTGGACTGGATTGATATCTATCATAAAGAGTTACATAAAATACCATGTCTGGCCTTGAGGATGAAAAATAAAAAATTACTAAAATTAAACTTTCTAAATCCTTTAAAATTATTAATATTCCCTTCATCAAAATTTTTCATATTATTCCCACCTAAATTGTTTAGTAACATCTAATGGTTCTTCGATCCTAAATTATTTTAATAACTCTTTAGAATATTTTTCTTGAGAAATGAAAATGTGAGTACGAGATGTAGAAACATGAAAACTAATGAATAATTTCATGTTCCCAAGAAAAAATATCTAAATTTTTTTTCTCATTTCTAAGAAATATTTTTCACACAAATTATAAAAATTACTAGAAAATATAACGTTACTAATACCCATAGTCAGATTGATTATTTTAGGGTTGGTATTCTTTACATACATTTTTTTGTCCATCAATAGTTTTAATATTTACATACATCCCAAGTACTCATATATCATTAAATACTAATATTTTGGTTCTTTATTAAACATATATATATCCTTCGTCAATTTCATACCATGATTCCATATTTATCAAGCATAAACCCCTCATGATTTATCATATATATCTCATAATTGATCTCTCTAATTTGATATTTATTATTTATATCCCTCTGATAAAATATGAAGTTTATTCCATGTATAATTAAAAGAATATTATTAATGTTTAATGATGGGAAATAGGAAAAATTTATTCATCAAAATCGAAGAATTTAATTTGAGAGTACACATTGCACACAAGTATATAATTATTTATTCTATCTTAACCATTACCATTTATCTTTTTTCCGAAGCCCCATTTTGTAAAACTGAAATAATTATCCTTATGCCCAAAAGAACTCCCATGTTTCATTATTTTTTGTTTGATCCATGTAAACACCCCAACCTCAGTATCCTAGAGTCAGTGGTTACTTTTTCACATTGGTACCAGAATCAAGTAATTAAATTCCAAAAGACCGAATAGTTTATTATTCTAAGTAAACTAGATATATAATTTAATTATTCATTACATTTTAAAACATAAAATAAATATTATTATTTACATAGATAATTAAATTATTCTTCTTAGTATATACCCACATAAAAATAAAATTACACTTCTTTGTATTCTATGAAAAATAAAAATATAAGAAATGGGTGAGATTAGAAGCTTAGTAATGGTCAGTATAATGTATAAGCTATGAGTAAATAAGGAATAAAATTTGAATTAAAATATCTAAAACACATTCCATTTAATCAATAACTTGAGAATAATATTAAATGAATATAATGTGATCATATAATTCCCTATAAATAATCACATGATAATGAAACATAACCATGGATATCTTAATAATTGAATAGTTACATGAAATATAAAGAAAATAATCAATAATAATTGATTGAATAAGTTTATACATTTAAAACATAACATAGAGTCTTCATTCAAAAAATATAATATTATCAAGGCATCATGACAAGAATATAATGTTGTCAATGATTCATGCTACGAATATAATATTATCAAGGATTCATTCTAGGAATCTAATACTATCAGGTCCAAGAATGTAATATTATCAAGGCGTCATGGTAAGAATATAATATCATCAAGTCTACTGAATTCCTCATATATATAAATGATCAATTTAATTCATAAATCAATATTCCTTATAAACAAAATCTATAACTATTAGTATTAGAAGAACCATGATTATAGAATAATAATAATTTTCCCCATTAAACTAACTATTAACGATAAAATGAAATAATAAGTATTATATTAATTAAACATATCCCCAATGGATCATAATTTCATTAATGGATTGATTTTATTGATGAAAATTTTTTTTTTGAGGAAATTATCCTTCTAAACTTTGAAATCAACTTTTTAAAACTAATGTTTTTCAAGAAAAATGAAAATACATTTATTTGAGAATAACAATTGAAATCATTTTTAAAATATGTAGTGTTTGGGATATAGGAAAATTTTATTTAGGTTTTACATTTGAACAAAAATATTACTTCCATTTTTTTCGTAAAATCCAAACAGGTATTGTTTCGAAAATGACATGAAGATTATTTAAAAAATTTGTAAGCAAATAAATCTGTAAACTTTTATTTCAAAAGTAATTTTGAAAAAGATTAAAACATATAAAAATAGTCATGGAAGATTAATATTTCACTATATTTAATTAAACATAAACAATCCTTAATAATGATGAGATTGTGAAATAAAGCCTTACAACATTGTAATTAGTCAAATCATTTGATCCATAATAGAAATAACATCAAATGAAACTTTTTATACCATTGAGAAAAATATATTCATGATATAAAATATCAAAGGATCAGTATATAAAATTCATATACGAATATAGGTTCCTAATATTAATAGTTGTCTCAATGATAAAAAATTGAGACAAAGTCTATAAAAATGATAATATCATTGAAGTGAGAAATAATCGAATGAATATATTATATATATCAAATATAAATTCATATAATTAAAGTGGAACTACGAAATACTATAATCAAAATTAATTTGATACATAATATTAGCTGGACATAATCAATGGAAAAAAGTTTAAACTAATTAATGAAAATTGACTTAAGATGCCTCTTACCTTGCAGTTTATTTAAGTTGAATGTTCTATAAAATTCAATACAATGGTTTAAATTGATTTATTAATTTATTAAATACCCATATTAATATTTATTTTACTAAATATGATCCTATTATGGAATATTATAACCCATTATTTAATAATATTTCATTATTACCCTTGGTTTGGGAGTTAACTACGTCGTTTTCATATGTGTGTCTTATAATGCATGTCTTGATTAATGTGCATTGTATATAGTTACCTAATATAAATAATGATTTTATGGTCATAAATATCACATTTATTCATTATATTCATGTTCTATGAATCAATCTTGAATGGTGAACATAGAAAATCAATCGCATCGCATCATTGAGATGAGAGTTTGTACGTACGCATGAGAAACAATATCATTACCTTAATGTAGAAATTGTAAGGAATTGTGTGGAATATTAATTTTTAATGATTATTTATCCAGTAATAATTTATTTAAATATATATCATTTCCTTTATTATTCTCATCCCTGTAATGTGGTGATGAAAGGAAAATTTCACTAAGGTGTGGAGGGAATAAGTCATACACACACACGCACGATACATTCATATTTCATAGGATGGATTTACAGTTGAAAATGGTCATACCATAATCATAATGAAATATGATAATATATATTATATTGGATTTATTACTCTATCATAGAATCAAAAAATGATGAAGAAGTTAAATAATAAATAAAAATGAATGAGTTGGTAAAAATTTTTACCACTTCTTTTGAGAACATTAATTATAACTTCTATTAAGGGACATATAGTATATCTATTGGAAGGTCTAGAACCTCAAAAACATAACTAATTGTGTTTATAAGAGAAATATGAAGAGGTTAGTCGAGATTACTTTCTCAAATTGGTTTAAATAAGTGAAGGAAGGTGTTCCCTTTTATAATTGAGTTGAAGAACACTTTTGGTAACTTTCAAAATATTAATTTAATTTAAATTAATATTCAATTAAAAGTGTCTCAAAATGATTTAATTATAATATAGTATTATTATGGGTCTTAATAATCTCATACAATAATTTTTAGACATTTTTTAGTCTCATACATACCCATATCTTTTGGTTTTTATACTAATTTAATGCCACTAACTCTTACCTTGACAAGAAAGATTTTTATGATTTGTGGGTTAATATTGTAATTATAAAATTTCCAAAAACCATAAATATATCAATTGTGAAATTTTATCCCTTATCCCATTCATTTTTGAAAATTTATATTTTTTAGGAAATTTATATAATTTAATAAGATATTATTTATTTTAAAATATCATTAATGTCAATTTGACACTATTTTATTTCATTTAATTTTACAAATATGTAAAGACCTAGAAATTCCATATAATTGTTTTAAATTATTTGGGATTGTTACAATTTTGTGAAAATTCAAGGCGCTTGATTTTGAGGCTCAGTGTTCCTGGAATGTATTTTTGAACTTTTTTAGGTACGTTCTGGAAAAATACAGGTGGTGTTTTCTATCTTTTCAGTCAGTGCTCAGATTAAAAATCTGATGGCACCGTTTAATTTGCAGAGCTAGGTTTCTCTTAAGGGATACTTAACTTCGAACATAGTACGTCAGGTGAAAAATATAGTTTTATCGATTTTTTTAAGATTAATAAAATAACATAAAAAAGTTATTTTATTCTTCCCACAACTTATGAGTGGTGGTGGTGGGACCACTGAGTTTTTAGGACATTTAATGGCTTGAATCTTCTGTTTTATAACCATAACATTGAGAGTTAATAGTTTAATTCATTAATGAGACTCGGTAAACATTTCTGTGATAATAAACCTTCCAATCAATTTAAATGAGGCTCGGGCTTGGGTTCTTGAAATGGTAGTTAGGAACCTCTCACGAAGTACCATGACTTCTTCCTGTAATGAAGAAAGAAGGATCGAACGACATTGTTTGAGGAATAAGTCTTGGATTGATGAACGTCGGTGGCTTCATGAAGTGTTGATTCTTCTTCCACAACTATGATGTCTCCCCTGATTCCGAGGTTGGGTATTTTTATGTTTAAATTCATGGGAATTGTTTTCATTTCTGTGTTCTTGAAAAGCATAACGAATCGCAAAAGTGTTGAAGAGGTTTTAGTTTTCCTTTGATGATTATATTATTACCTGTTTGATATGATGTTAATGTGGAGGGTGTGGGCCTAAAGAACAAGGCTCGGATCCTCCACCATTTCGGTTTTTTTCACGTTCTTCATGGGAAATGTTTGAACTCGACGAAAACTTGAATCCAGGAGCCACTAACTTGTTGTAGTATCCTGGGAGGCATTTAGGAACATTCAGAAGGAAAAAAGAACCACCGTATCCCTCCCGATGGCCCACAGAAATTCTGCTGGGGACGGACATTGGTAGGAGACAGTGGCGGCCGGTGTCGGCTGGTCGCGGTGGCAATAGGCGGCATGCAATAGAGAGAATCCAGTACATTGAGCCGTGGTGGAGAGAAGGGGACAACCATCACTCGGTCGGCCACATTAGCGGAAGGTAGAACACCGTCACACACCATGGAGATGATTCGTGACATCGAGCCATGACAAAGGGGACCCGCGCACCATGGTAGAGGGGACATGCATCCCGTGAGTCTTGCTGATAGTAGGGTAGTGCCACATGGCACCGTTGATTAATTAACCCAAATAGCTTTGGTGTTTATAAAGGGAGTCGGTCACCCGGCTGGTGGACCACGCCCTGTCGGGGTGGGTCGGGCCGGTCCGCGGCCCAGCAGGCCAAGCCCACCATGGCCTAGCCGGTTCTGTTCGGGATGGGTTAGGTCGACCCGAACCGGGTCGGTTAGGCCTAGGAATGGATGGGACGGGACGGTCCAACTAGGTCAAACAAGACCAGGACCCTTTTGGAACCAGAAACACTTAAAAGAAGACATCTCACAAACCAAACGTTTGTTGCATGAACCATATGTAGCGTTGGCATCTTTGGAAAGAGAATGTACTTTTAAAATACTCCACTTCAGTTTTGGAAAAATTTGGAGTACGTTCGGGTTGGATCGAACCCAAATCCAACTAGGTCCTTGGCACTAAAATCCTACAAATCCTAGACCGGGCATCCTATTGATGTGTTGTCTATCGTGTTGGGACCCTTACAACATTTTAGTCCTTTGATTTATTCATTTTTGGAACATTGTGTCAGCTGAGGCATGAATGATATCTTGACACTACGGGAAAAATGAGCAATTGCGACGGGTTATTTGCGACGGGATTTAATCCCGTCGCAAATAGTCATGTTAAAAAAGTATTTGCGACGGGGGTACATCCCCGTCGCAAATAATGAGGCATTTGCGACGGGATTGCTTTCCCCGTCGCAAATAGTTTTCCCGCGATGCGCGCCAAATCGCGGGAAACGTATTTGCGACGGGGAAATATTCCCGTCGCAAATAGCCGGCGGCGGTAAATGGTATTTGCGACGGGAATATTCCCCCGTCGCAAATACTATGTCGGCAGAGGGTTATTTGCGACGGGACCCGTCGCAAATAACTATTTACCGGTTGACCGTAATAAATGTTGGCGAAGGTATTTGCGACGGGACCCGTCGCAAATAATACTATTTGCGACGGGAATCCCGTCGCAAATGGACCCGTCGCAACTAATCTAACCTATAAATACCCCCATCCGTTTTTTTCATTTCATTCTCATTCTTTATCTTCTCTCTCTCTCAGAATCATATTTCTAGAGTTTAGTTTTTCTCCAGTTTAAGTTTTTTCTCCGGAGCTGATATTAAAGTTTTGAAGAACGATCAGAACAGATCAATTTTCAAGGTATTTATCTTCATTTTAATTTTTTATTTATTTTTAATTTTTTATTAGTTTTTATTATTATTAATTAGTTGTAATTTAATTTTGTTTACATTGTTTTATTACTTAATAAATTTAAATTATTAGTATTGTTTATATGGTAATTAGGAATAATTAGTAATAATTTTTAATAATTAAGAATAAATATTAATAACTAGTAATAAATACCAATAATTAGGAATAAGAACATTATTACATTATTAGTTTATTTTATTATTAATATTAAAATAATATAATTTTTTATATATATACAGTTCTTTTTTCATCTGTGTGTTTGCTGTCTTCACATGTATTATTTGTATGTGGAGATAGAAAACGCACAGATGAAAAAAGAACTGTATAAAAATTAGAAAATTATATTATTTTAATATTAATAATAAAATATATTAATAATGTTATTATTTGTAATTATTGGTAATTATTTCTAATTATTGATAATTATTCATTTTATTACTAATAATTATCAATAATTAAGAATAATTAGTAATAATTACCAATAATTAACAATAATTAGTATTAATTACCTATAATTAGTATTAATTACCATTAATTAGTATTAATTACCAATAATTAGTATTAATTACCAATAATTCGTAATAATTAGGAATAATTAACAATAATTACTAATAATTAGGAATAATTAACAATAATTACGAATAATTAACAATAATTAGTAATAATTAGGAATAATTAGGAATAATTAGTAATAATTAAGAATAATTAGGAATAATTAGTATTAATTAGGAATAATTAGTAATAATTACCAATAATTAGGAATAATTAGGAATAATTAGTATTAATTACAAATAATTAGTATTAATTAGGAATAATTAGTATTAATTACAAATAATTAGTATTAATTACAAATAATTAGTCTTAATTACCAATAAGTAGTATTAATTACCAATAATTAGTATTAATTACCAATAATTCGTAATAATTAGTATTAATTACCAATAATTCGTAATAATTAGGAATAATTAACAATAATTAGTAATAATTAGGAATAATTAACAATAATTAGGAATAATTAGTAATAATTAGGAATAATTAGGAATAATTAGTAATAATTAGGAATAATTAGTAATAATTAGGAATAATTAGTAATAATTAGGAATAATTAGGAATAATTAGTATTAATTAGGAATAATTAGTATTAATTAGGAATAATTAGTATTAATTACCAATAATTAGTATTAATTACCAATAATTAGTAATAATTACCAATAATTAGTTTTAATTACAAATAATTCGTATTAATTACAAATAATTAGTATTAATTAGGAATAATTAGTATTAATTACCAATAATTAGTATTAATTACCAATAATTAGTATTAATTACCAATAATTAGTATTAATTACCAATAATTAGTATTAATTACCAATAATTAGTAATAATTAGGAATAATTAACAATAATTAGTAATAATTAGGAATAATTAACAATAAGTAGGAATAATTACGAATAATTAGTATTAATTAGGAATAATTAGTAATAATTACCAATAATTAGTATTAATTACCAATAATTAGTATTAATTACCAATAATTAGTAATAATTAGGAATAATTAACAATAATTAGTAATAATTAGGAATAATTAACAATAATTAGTAATAATTAGGACTAATTAACAATAATTAGGAATAATTAGTATTAATTAGGAATAATTAGTAATAATTACCAATAATTAGTAATAATTACCAATAATTAGTAATAATTACCAATAATTAGTATTAATTAGGAATAATTAACAATAATTAGTAATAACTAGGAATAATTAACAATAATTAGTAATAATTAGGAATAATTAACAATAATTAGTAATAATTAGTATTAATTAGGAATAATTAACAATAATTAGTAATAATTAGTATTAATTAGGAATAATTAGTAATAATTACCAATAATTAGTATTAATTAGGAATAATTAGTAATAATTACCAATAATTAGTATTAATTACCAATAATTAGTAATAATTAGGAATAATTAACAATAATTAGTAATAATTAGGAATAATTAACAATAATTAGTAATAATTAGGACTAATTAACAATAATTAGGAATAATTAGTATTAATTAGGAATAATTAGTATTAATTAGGAATAATTAGTATTAATTACGAATAATTAGTAATAATTACCAATAATTAGTAATAATTACCAATAATTAGTAATAATTACCAATAATTAGTAATAATTAACAATAATTAGTAATAATTACCAATAATTAGTATTAATTACCAATAATTAGCAATAATTACCAATAATTAGCAATAATTACCAATAATTAGCAATAATTACCAATAATTAGTATTAATTACTAATAATTAGTAATAATTACGAATAATTAGAAATAATTAGAAATAATTAGAAATAATTACCAATAATTAGCAATAATTAGCAATAATTAGCAATAATTTGAAATAATTAGCAATAATTAGAAATAATTAGCAATAATTAGAAATAATTAGCAATAATTAGAAATAATTAGCAATAATTAGTAATAATTAGCAATAATTAGGAATAATTAGTAATAATTAGGAATAATTAGGAATAAGTAGGATTAATTAGGAATAAGTAGGATTAATTAGGAATAATTAGGATTAATTAGGAATAATTAGTAATAATTGCCAATAATGACCAATAATTGCCAATAATTACCAATAATTGCAAATAATTAGGAATAATTGCAAATAATTAGGAATAATTAGGAATAATCAGGAATACTCAGGAATACTCACGAATACTCACGAATACTCACGAATACTCACGTATAATCACGAATACTCACGAATAATCACGAATACTCACGAATACTCACAAATAATCAGGAATACTCACAAATAATCAGGAATACTCAGGAATACTCAGGAATACTCAAGAACACTTAGCAAAAAATTGACAATTGACGACCCTTTAAGATTTGAACATGTTAATAATAGAACAAAGTTTGTTCTGAATATTGATAATTTTAATATTTTTTAATTTTTTTTATTATTTTAATAATATTAATATTGTTTTTTCGTAAATATTGATAATATTTTTTTTATTACTAATAATTAGTAAACGAAATCTGCTTGGATAATGAAGGGAAAATTTATAACCATCTCCACAACGATGATTATCAAATTTCCTTTCATTATTCAAGCAGTTTTCCTTTTGCTAAGTATTGCTAAGTATTGCTAAATTAGTAATAAATAGTAATAATTAGCAATAAATTGTAATAATTAGTAATAAATTGTAATAATTAGTAATCCTTGCTTGAGTGTTTTTTCTAACAAATTATTCAAAACCAGTAATGCTTTTATATTTTATAGAAAAATATGGAACAGCGAGGTCGTCAACAGTCATTATTAGATGACCGCATATGGATAAATCAACGCAGAAATCCAAATGGTTCTGGTTTAAATCCAGTATATATAGAGGGTGTGGAGATTTTTTTATCATTTGCGGCATCAAATTCAGAATTTGTTTCAGAAGGAAAGATAAAATGCCCTTGCAGAAAATGTGCATTGAGAACGTTTGACACGTTTGACAAAGTGGGGGAACATCTCTTGCGTTTTGGTTTTCAAGCTGATTATGTTTTTTGGTATCAACACGGTGAACGCAGTTCCAGAGCAGCTGATACCAACTTGATTCCGGATCCATCCCAGTTTCAAGATTTAGTACATGATGTTGCAGGTTCATCTGTTCAACATACAGAAACTCCGGCTGATATAGCTTCAAATCCTGAGTTGGGACCGTCTGAATTTTATGAGTTGTTGAAGTCTGCTGAGGATGCATTATATCCTGGCTGCAAGATGAGCAAATTAGAAGCAGTTGCAAAATTTATGGCTATCAAATCAGATAACGGAATGTCAAACACATGTTTTGACCAGATATTTTCTTTGCTGAAAACACTGTTACCCGAAGGAAATGTTTTACCTGCAAATTACTATGAAAGTAAGAGGTTGGTTCGAAATTTGGGGCTTACTTGTCAGAAGATTCATGCATGTTCAAATGACTGCATTTTATATTCAGGGGAAAATGAGTCGTTGGATAGTTGTCCCACATGTGGGCAACAGAGATATAAAGAAGGACAACACGGGAAGTCTGGTTTGATTCCTGTAAAACAGTTGAGATATTTTCCGCTTACATCCAGACTTCAGCGTTTATTCATGTCTAAGAATACAGCGACAATGATGTCATGGCATAAAGAGAATATTTCAACCGATAAAAGCTTGAATCATCCAGCCGATGGTGATTCATGGAAACATTTTGATAGAGTGCATCCATCATTTGCTTTAGAAGCTAGAAATGTTCGACTGGGCCTTTCCACTGATGGTTTCTGTCCGTTTGGATCTTATGGTAGTCAATATTCATGTTGGCCTGTTTTTTTAACTCCGTATAATTTACCTCCATGGATGTTGATGAAGGAGCCATATATCTTTTTGACTTTACTAATTCCAGGACATCCGAAGAAAAATATTGATGTTTATTTGAAGCCATTGATTGATGAATTAAATTTATTGTGGAGTACTGGTGTCAGTACATATGATGTTGCAACGAAACAGAATTTCATACTGAGAGCAGCATTGATGTGGACAATAAGTGACTTCCCGGCTTATGGGATGTTATCTGGCTGGAGTACACATGGTCAGAAATCATGTCCTTACTGTATGGGAGAGAACAAAGCATTTATGCTCATTCATGGAAAGAAACCTTGTTATTTTGACTGTCATCGCAGATTTCTTCCAGCTGATCATCCTTTTCGCAGAAACAGATCTCATTTCAGAAAAGGAACAGTTGAAAGGGATGGACCTCCAAAAATGCTATCAGGTTCGGAGTTAAAATCGGTTGTATTTTCATTACCTCCCATCACTTTTGGTCCCACAATAAACCAACAGAAAATTTCTGGTTTTGGGAAAGAACACAATTGGATTAAACGTAGCATATTTTGGGATTTGCCATATTGGTCTGATTTGTTGGTCCGACACATGTTAGATGTCATGCATATTGAGAAGAACTGTTTTGATAATTTGTTTCATACAGTTTTGGATACGCCAGGAAAGAGCAAAGACAATGTAAATGCACGTTTAGATCTTGCCCAAATTTGCAGACGTCCAGAATTGGAACTATTTGAGAATGTCAGAACAGAAAGGTTACTGAAACCAAAAGCAGCTTATACACTGTCTAAAGAAAACCGTTTATTATTTTGTCAGTGGATTGCAGATTTGAGACTTCCAGATGGCTGTGCTTCCAATTTGGGTAGATGTGTAAAGAATGGTCATATTACTGGATTGAAAAGTCATGATTGTCATGTTATAATGGAGAGACTTCTACCAATTGGATTAAGAGGTCTGTTGAATTCTGTGATTTGGGATTCCATAACAGACATGTCTCATTTTTTTCGGGAAATTTGTGCGGCTACGGCAGATTATGATGCTCTAGGCAAACTTGAAAAAGATGTTGTTGTAATTATATGTAAACTGGAAAAAATATTCCCGCCGTCTTTCTTCGACTCAATGGAACATTTGATGTTACATTTGCCATATGAAGCCAAATGTGGAGGTCCGGTACAGTTTCGATGGATGTACCCATTTGAAAGATGCATGCAAAAATTGAAAAGAAAAGTACGCAACAAAGCATCTGTTGAAGGATCTATTGCAGAAGCTTATTTGCAAGAGGAAATATCTTTTTTCTGCTCCCATTATTTTGAATCTGAGTATCCTTCAAAACACAACCGAATGGGACGGAATGAGAGGAATATTGATGAAATCGACAATCAATTATCTGTTTTCAACCAGTCAGAGCTTGGTTTTGGTGGAGTTTCTGAACGCTGGCTTTCAGATGATGAACATCATAGAGCTCATACGTATGTTCTGCTCAACTGTGAAGAGATGACATCAGTTGTACTGTAAGTGTTTATATCACTTATTCTATCATTTATGTTACAGTAAATAACTTTGGTTTTTATAGGTTGTATGATAATCATATCAAGAAACAAATTCCACAAATTACAGCAGCTGCTCTCGAAGAACGGCGACTGAAAAATTTCTCTCAGTGGTTTCAAAAACTGGTAACATAAATTCTTTATCATTTAGCAACTCATTCAATGTATAGTTTACTATATTGATAATTATTTCACAAATCTTCAGGTGTCTCGACATGCTGATAAAATTGACAAACGGCTCTGTGTATTGAGTAACCCACCTTCCAAACTTGTTAAAACTTATAATGCATATGTGGTGAATGGATTTCGATTCCACACGCATGCATATGGGGAATCGAAAAAAACAATGAACAGTGGAGTTAGCTTGAGAGGATCTCATCATCGAGAAAATGAAGTTGACTTTTATGGCATGCTTGATGAAATCATTGAACTCTGTTATCTTGGACAACATTACATAACCATGTTCAAATGTCGGTGGTTGGATACAGAGAGAGGCGTGCGTGTTCATCCGACTCATGGAATCATCGATATTAAATGTAAAAGTGTTCTCGCAGTAAATGAACCATTCTTATTGGCTCAACAGGCATATCAAGTTTATTATGCAAAGTACTGTGCAACATCAAGAGACTTGACTGATTGGTGGAGTGTAATAAAAATCAAAATTCGAGACAATCAGTTTAGTCAAAGTGAATGTGCTTTCACTGATGTGCAAAGAATTGAAGTTTTTCAAGAAAGTACTCAAAATCAATCTTTTTTACAAAGAGATATGAGTATCGATGACGACACCCCACATTTAAGAGTCGGTGATGACGATGATGTTAATGATGTCACACATGAATTTGAAATGGTAAGAGATGAAGCAACTGCAACTCGAATGGATATCGATGATGTTGAGGAGGAATATGAAGATGACATTGACATATATGAAGATGATGATGAAGATGAACACTTATAGAATTCCATGGTATTTATATACAATCATAATATGTATATATATGTATATATAATAGTAATTATCAATTATTTGCTAATATTAACATTTTCTGTTTCAGATGGACGAGGCCACATTTCGTGAGTTGACGGAGGCTGACCTGCCTTTCGATGCGGATGAGTTGTTGGCAGATGACCCTCAGCCTGCAGGCGCTTCAGGGAGTACGCGGAGGGGGCGCGGTCTTGCACGATTGATGATTCCTGACCCCGTCCCCGAGCGACGTCCACGTCTTGGGTTTGATCCGCGCACCCGGAGGTGTGATAACCTGTGTAATAACTTGTGAATTTGACTAAGATTTCATTAATCTATTCACATAATAAATGTTTATTATTTTTTCAGTTTTTCGCATATAGCAGTCGGACAGGGCAGCGCTATTTTGCGCAACTATTTTTCTCAGCCGTGGACCACATGGGAGCAGATTCCCATTGATGTGCAGCAGGCCATGTTCGGCCATTGGTTGGTACGTACGTAAATAAATAATTTTTATTTTGAAAATTATTTCATTTCTAACTTGATATTTTGATTTATTTGTAGGGTTTATGGTATCCGATCGAGGATACCATGCGTGACGCCATCCACGAGGCATGGGAGGTGGCCATGCGTGATCGCCTTCGTCAGTTTTTGCACAATTTAAGAAAAGCTGCGATGAAGAAATCAGGAGTGTCAGATTTTGAGGAGTCATGTAGAGCACACCGACCAGAGTACATTTCATCCCATGTATGGGATGGATTATGTGCGCACTGGTTGAGTGGTGCCTTTCAGAGGAGATCATCGGTGGGGAGGCAGAATCGGGGGAGGCAGGAGGTGACTCATCGAGCTGGGAGTCGTTCTTTCAGTACTCATAGACAGCATCTGGTACGTACATTATTTATAAATATTTTATATAACTATAAATATTAACAGTTTATTTTTTATTCTTATAGGCTGTCGAGCACCCCGATATTACAGAGTACGACGTATATCGGAGGATGTATAGTGATCCTGCTACTGGGGAGCTTAGAGGTGATCGTCAGCATCACATCGTGGTCAGTATTATTTGTTTTCAAGTTTAAAAATTAACTGCATATAATATATTCACAATTTTAATTTTAAATTGCAACTGTAGGAGTCATATGAGGCCGCAGCGGCACAGGCCCGGCCTGAGAGTCAGGCCGAGTCATCAGATCAGACCACTGCCCGTCAGTTTGATGAGGCGGCATGGATGCAGGCCACCCAGTATGCCTTCGAGAAGGGCCGGGTAGTTGGTATCGGCTCTCGACTGACTCCCGGAGATTATTATGGCAGTGCTGCGATGTCGGCGTCCAGCTCGAGGGGAGCTCGTGCATCTTCTTCTACACAGTATGAGGAGCAGTTGCGATCTCAGACTGCACAGATAGAGAGTCTCCGACAGGAGCAGGAGCAGATACGTCAGCAGCATGAGGAGGAGCGTCGACGCCAGCAGCAGCTGTACGAGGAGCAGACGAGTCGGTGGCAGCAGCAGCATCAGGAGCAGATGGAGTACATGCGCCGACTCACTCATGCTTTAGGGATGGAGTTTCCTCCACCACCATCTGCAGATCCCCCACCTCCCCCCCCTCCTACAGATTAGAGTTTGTATTTCTGTTATAAAATTTGTGAAATCAAAATATTTTTTTTTTCTATTCGTAGTTTCTGTCTCATTATAAAATATTAATAATATTATATTTTTAAATAACAATATTAATATGAATAATAATAATATTTATATTTTATAATATTAAATTTTATATATATATTAAAATTTTATATATATATTAAAATTTTATAATATTATAATTTAATTATTTTTTGGTAATACTTGAATTATTTTAATATTTGAATGTAAAATAATTCTATTATTTTTATATTAATTAAAATAACTTATTAATATTTTTTTATTTATGAATTATAATTATAATATTATTATATTAATTAAATTATTTATTAGTATTCTATTATTTTTATTTTTGAATTATAATTCTACTATTATTATATTAATTAAAATAATTTATTATTTTCATTTGTAAATTATAATTCTATTATTATATTAATTAAAATAATTTATTAATAATTTTTTTTTATTTTTTTTATAGTATTTGCGACGGGATACTATGCCCGTCGCAAATACTAGTATTATTAATATTTTTTTATTTTTTTTTAAAAAGAGTATTTGCGACGGGTCCCGGTTCCCGTCGCAAATACTAGTATTATTATTTTTTTTATTTTTTAAAAAAAAACGTTATTGCGACGGGCCCGTCGCAAAAACAATTTGCGACGGGAACCGTCGCAAAAGGTATTTGCGACGGGCCCGTCGCAATAACTGTTTAAAAAGTTATTTACAAAAAACGGAATACTATTTGCGACGGGGAGAATGCCCGTCGCAAAAAAGGGCTTTAGCGACGGTCCCGTCGCAAATAAGTTTAGTTGCGACGGCGTTTTCCGCAACGGGCTATTTGCGACGGGACCCCGTCGCAAATGGCTATTTGCGACGGGATCCCGTCGCAAATAGCCCGTCGCAAATACCTGGTTTTCCAGTAGTGTGAGGTGTATATACTTCAGGACTCAAGCACACCATGTGTAAGGAGTCATGGGGCTATCTGTCAATTGAATAACAACCCTATGTGGATCAGCATCAGAATGAACTTATGTGGATCAGCATCATAGTGACCCTATGTATATCAACATTCATGTGTCCCCATGTGGATCAACTTCAAAGAGATCTTGTGTGGATCAATATCATAGAGACCCTGTGAGGATATTCTTTATAGTGACCCTATGTGGATTAGAATTCTAGGACCATGTATGGATCAGCAGTAGGTTACCTGATGAGGACTAGCCTTTGAGCGGACGGTCTTAGATCAACGACATACAACCCTGTGTGGATCGTCAATAGAAAAACTCTTTCTTAGATCATTTATGGAAACATCCTAATAGAATAAAATGATATGGCTTAAGACTAATCATCTTTATTCTTGATCTCTGAGTTATTTACCTAGTTTGAGACGAGTCTTTTTATTTGTGCTTTTTGTTTGAGATCATGCTTTTTGGTTTTACTTTTTGGAGTTATGAATGTCCTTTGGGGGTCTCAGGGTACCTACTGGGAATTGTTATACTCACCCCTACATGATCTTCTCCTACACCTTGTTGTGTCTCGTGCAGATGATGAGCAGCTTGGTTGAGACTATAGGAACCAGGACTAGGTTGTAAATGGAGGTGACCGGTTGACATGGAGAACTGTGGAGACAAGCTATACCTACCCTTTCAGTACGATCTATGGTGGAAAATCCTTGAATATTTTTTCGGTTGTAGTTGTATCATTCAATTATTCTTGTATTCCAGTCCCTTTATTTCCAGTACACACTTTTAATATTGCAGTTTTACTACATGATTTGCATCTTGTCATGTTCTGTGTCTTTTTGTTTGTGGGATCAAATTCAATGCCATACTATTTTAGGGATACACCTTTTCTGTACTATTTTACATCCCGTTGAATATGGAAGGTGGGCCTGGAGTAGTCACAACATGGAACCTGGGAGACGGGTCATGAAAGAGTGGTATCAAAGGCGTCGGTTCAAACGAATATCTAGGACTTTAATCTTACAAATGAAGAAATAATTTTATGTGTTTCGAGTATGGTTTTTTAGGTCGTGGAGTCCAATGTGGGTGTGGAGGCTGATGTATTCCTACACAAGGACCCTGAACTCTGATTTCTGACTCGGTGCACGAAAACACTAATAGCATGTGTTTTGAAAATGTTTTACTTTCAATCTATTTTTATTCTACTCACCAAGTATAACTTTTTGACCATGCCACTTTTGTTCCTTTCAGGATGCCACCACAAAGACAGCCATCCATTATTTTAGAGAGGGTTCATGTTGACGGCTCACCGAGTGATGAGGATTCAGTGTAGGGCCCTCTTACAGTGATAACACCTTTTGGTGTTCAACCAGTAACACCACCACCCTTTGGGTAGCAGTTTCCACCAGCACCCCTAGAAGATGATGCACGGCAACTAAGCTCATTCCATGAGTTCCAAAGGTAGATGTCTCTGAGGTTTTGAGGCGAGAGAGATCCCCATGCAGCTGAAGACTGGCTAGAGGATGTAGCACGAGTTTTTCTCTTGGTTGAGACACCAGCAGAGTAGATGGTAATCCTAGCTGCTAGCCTCTTCCAGGGCACAACACGGAGATAGTGGAGCCTGACGCTATAGTTACATAATTAGGAGAACCACACTGGGAGGGACATTGAGAGCCTCTTTAGGGTGGATTTTATTCCATAGAATCTACACACTTTGTGTATTCAGGATCTCCTACACTTACAACAAGGTTGCCTGACATTACCCCAGTACTTGACAAGATTCACTGACCTCTCATGCTAATCAACAAAATTGGTATGAGACCCTTTCTTCAGGGCCCAGACCATTGAGTAGGGTCTCCAGCCGGAGATCAGAGGGTTGATGATATCACTCAATATCTCAAAGTTGGATGGAGTTATCGAACGAGAATTATTAGTGGAGAGCTTCTAAGCTGAGCAGGAAATGACGGTGAGATCCACCACAAAATGATCGGTAATCGAGTCATCTATAGCAGGTAGTAGGCAGATGACATAGAGGTCAAAGTGGGCTAGACCTTCCAGAGGAAGACCCTAGGATGTAGGATCGGAGGTTCAGAGATCATGACGTAGAGCATGATATTAGAGGAGCAGATTGTGCTTCACATGCGGTGGGAAAGGCCACATGGTTCGTGACTGCCTGACCCACTATACCGATGATCAGCAGACACTCGAGGGACCGTTGAGGAAGAAGTAGATATTCGATCAAGGAGGTCTAGAGGGTTTTATATGTGGTGGAGGATCATGTCGTAAAATAGGAAGTGGGTGGCTATTTGATGTTCTACCTCCACCAACTCTAGGTGGTCCACCCCGACCTCAGAGAGCACGCAGATAGGTACGAGCTCAACTTCAGGTAGCTAAGGTCTACAGACATAGTGCTCCAGAGATTATTTGAGGTACGATCTGTGTCTAATCTACCCTAGCTGCAGTACTTATAGACACATGTTCCAATCACTCATTCATTTCCACAACCTGTGTTTGGAGCTCGTATATTATGGTATATCCATTGGCTCGATTCCATACAATTAGAGACTCCTATCAGAGAGGATTCAATGATTACACACTGTTGAATGAAGTGTGAGATTACTCTAGGAGGTGAGAGCTTTGGCTGAGATCTCTTAATAGAAGTGTCTAGGCCTTATAATGTCATCTTGGGTGTGGACTGGTTATCCACAGTCTATGCCAGATTGACCGTTTTAGGTGAAACGTTCACTGTGCCTGCAAGAATGGGATCAGTTTTTCCTTCACCGGTGAGAAGGAAACCTTTTCATCACATAATAGACTTCCTCAGATGAGGGTTCATACAATCACTCATCAGTTAGATAGCCATACCCTCGAAGCAGTTGACAAGAGGTGTCTGATTTATCCTATTGTGGTGGACCGGTATGTCGATGTCCTTCATGATGATGTTTTGGGACTACCTCCTTGTAGAGAGGTATATATATGCATCGACCTATACCTCGGGATGACACTGATATCAACACCAGCATATCAGATGGCTCTAGTCTATATTTGTGAGTTGCGGGTACAGTGGGAGGACTATCAGAGGTATGAGTTCATAAGGCCATGTGTTTATCTATGGGAATCCCCGATTTTGTTTTCCAAGAAAGAAAAAGGGGGTCTGAGGCTTTGTGTGGACTATCAGCACCTGAACCAGGTGACTGTGAGGAACATGTATTCTCTACTATGGATTAATGATCTCTTCAACCAGATGTAGGGAGAAAAATGGTTTTTAAACATAACCCTCAGATCAGGCTATCATCAGCTCATGGTATGAGATAAGGACGTACCAAGGACAGCCATCATATATATTTATGGACACTATGAGTTCTTGGTAATACCTTTCAGTGTGACCAATTCCCTAATAGTGTTCATGGGACACATGAACATCATATTTCAGCTTCACCTAGATCATTTCAGGGTGTTCTTCATTGAAGACATAACGATATACTTGGCGTCGGAGGTGGAGCATGCCATACACCTGTAGATAGTTCTAGATACACTCTGAGAGCACCAGATTTATGGAAATATCTCGAAGTTCCGGTTCTATATATGGAAATTCCACTTCATGGGGCATGTTATATCGGAGGCTGGATTTGTTGTGGATCCAGTGAAGATAGAGGAAATGATTTCTTGGGAGCCACCCAAGAGTGTGACTGAGGTGCGGAGTTTCTTGGGATTGGCTAGGTACTACCAGAGATTCGTACCTTACTTTTCAAGAGTTGCAACACTGTTTTCATCTTTAACCAGGAATGGACAACATTTCTAGTGGATGAAGAAGTGATAGAAGAGTTTTCAAGTGATGTGGCAGAGACTGACGAGTTCCCCCCATCTTGAGGCTACCAGAAAAGGGTGTTGGGTATGTAGTCTACTGTGACACATCATGGACCAGACAAGGTTTTGAATGGATGTGGTAGTGAGTAGTGATCAACAATATCTCACGATAGTTGATACAACAAAAGAAGAACTATTCTACCCAAGACCTAGAGTTAGCAGTTGTGGTCTTTGAACTGAAGATGTGGCAGCACTACTTGATGGACGAACGTTTTACAGTCTACCCTGATCACAAGAGTCTCATTTATATCTTATCGTAGAAGGAATTGAACCTGATACCACGACGATGGCAAGAGTTCCTCCAGGACTACGACTTTGAGATTGTCTAAACTCCTGGGAATTGGAATGTAGTAGCAGATGCACTCAACATGAGGTCTGGTCTACGACTGCTGCGTGAGGCGATAGAGGAGCTAGTCGCATTGTAGCTATCCTTCATGGATAGTGATGGGGTACCTTATCTCCAGTATTTGACATTTAATCCCCCACACTTTTAGCTAGTCAGAGAGGCACAACATGGAGAAGTAGACTGTGAGGAACGATGTACTAAGATATCCTCAAGATAGGCTCCTGATGGATTTTCTAAAGGCAGGGAGGATTTCATTCTCTTCATAGGATGCACCATGGTACCAGTAACACAACGTAGATGGTGTTGAGGGAGTTCCATACATCCCCTTTGGAAGTAAATTCTGTTGTGGAGAAGATGTAATAGGACCTTCAGTGTTAGTACTGGTGGTCAGGGATAATGAAAGAAATGGAAGATTTTGTCTCATGATGCCTCACTTGACAGCAAGTGTAGGGCGAGCATCAGGTACCTAGGGTCCTAGCTCAACCACTTCAGGTACCAGAGTGGAAGTGGGTTGGTATATCAATGGACATCATGATAGGGATACCAAGTATGTCCATGGTCCACAATTCCATCTGCGTGATTGTTGATTGACTCACCAAGTCAGATCACTTCCTACCAATCTGAGATCCATGATCAGTAGAGAGCTTCAGACGCCTTTACATACAGAAAATTGTATGACTTAACGAGGTGCCATCGACTATTGTTTCAGATATCAGCACTGAATTTACATCCCATTTGTGGGAGGGATTGTAAGAGTATTATAGAATCAGATACACTTGAGCACTGCCTTTCATCATAAAATAGATTTTCAGATGGAGTAGAACATTCAGACACTAAAGGAAATCATTCTTTCTTGTGTCCTTGATTTTGGCCACAGTTGGGAGGAACACCTTCCACTGTTGGAGTTCTTCTAAAAAAACAGTTATCACCCCACCATCGGCAATTCCCTATTTGAGGCCCTATATGAGGACCTTGTAGATCACCACTATATAAAACAAACGCAGGGGAGTTAGCATTTATGGTTCCAGAGTTGGTACAGGATACCAAAGAGAATGTGAAGATCATCCAGAAGAGGATGAAGACTACACATATATGGTATATGTCTTATACCGACAGGAGACGGAAACCATTGGGGATTTAGGAAAGAGATCTTGTATTTTTTTGGGTCTCACCCTGATGAGGGTTACAAGGGATTGTCCAGGGCATCAAGCTATCTCTGAGGTTTATCATATCATTCTAGATTCTTAGTAGATAAGGTGTGGTGGCGTACCGTCTAGTTGTTCCCCCCCAGATGCACCATGTGTATAGTGGTTTCCACGTGTTGTATCTGAAGAGGTACATGCATGATCCATCGCACGTTATCGACTAGCGTGATATAGACATCGGAGATGGGGTGATGTTCATGGAGTTCCCAGTATAGATAGAGGATCGACAGATGTAGGTCCTTAATGGGAAACCAATTCTTCTTGTGTCATTTCGTTGGCAGCACAGGATTCTCTGAGAGAGTATTTAGGAGAGGAAGTCTCAGATACCTTCTCAGTACCCCAATATCTTCCCCCAGTTATGTTTTAGATTTCATGGACAAAAATCTCTAAGGTAAGGAGAATGTAAAGTCCCGAAAATTCAATATATTTTTTTTCAAAAAATTAGGGATTTTTATAAGTTTGTGAAAATTAAAAGCACTTGATTCTGAGGCCTAGTATTCCTGGAATATATTTTAATCTTTTTTAAGGTACATCTAGTAAATGTGTGAGTCGCGTTTTCTATCTTTTAAACCTGTGATTAGATTAAAAATCTAAGGGAATAGTTGAATTCGTAGCGCTGAGGTTATTTTAAGAGAGACTTAACTTAGATTATAGTAAGTAGGGTGAAAAATATAGTTTTATGGATTTTTGAAGAATAATAAAATAACATAAAAATGTTATTTTATTTTTCCACCAACTGTTGAGCGGTGGCGGTGGTACTGCTAAGTTTTCAAGTAATTTAATGGATTGACTCTTATGTTTTGTAACCACACTATTGAGAGTTAAGAGGCCAATTAATTAATGATCCTCATTAATCTTACATAGCATTAATCACCCTTACCCACTATTTAAGTAATACTCGGTCTTGGGTTATTGACACGAATGTGAGAAACCTCTGAAGAAATACCCTGAATTATTTCACAAAAGAAGAACAGATGCTCGAATGACGTCATTAGAGGAATCAATCTGGGATAGAAGAACTTCGTCGATTTCATCAACCATGGATTCTTCTTCCACTACTGTGAAGTCTCCTCCCATTCTGTGGTAGGGGTTTTTTATTTTTAAATTAATGATAATTTTTTTCTTTTCCACATTCTTGAAGAGCATGAAAAATCACATGATTGTTGAACGAGATTTAGTTTATCTTTGTTGATTTAATTATTACTCACTTGATATGAAGTTAACATGTAGGTTGTAGGCTAAGAGAACAAGTCCTAGACCATACGCCATTTCGGTTTTTGTCTCATTCTTCATGGGTGATGTTTGAACTCAACAACAACTTGAATTCAGGATCCATGTAGGGAGAGAAGGATCCCAGGAGGCCTGTAGGTGCGTTTAGAAGGGAAAAAGGACCACCAGAGCTCACCCAGTGGTCTATAAAAGTTCCGCCAATGCGGCACCAGCATCGGCGGTAGACGGTGGCATCTGGTGTTAGCCATCCATTGTGGTAGCAGGAGGCGCGCCATCACGAACTGTGTAGGGATGCTGTGACATCGAGCTACAACGGTTAGAAGGGACAGCCGACCGCATTGGTGGAATGTGGTTCACCGTCGCACGCCCCAGAGAAGAGTCCTGGAATGGAGCTTAAATGGAGGGAACCTGCGCCCCGTGAGTCCTACTGATAGGAGAACATTATTATGTAGTGCTGCCAATGCATTAACCTGAACAGCTTTTCCATTCAAGAAAGGGATGTGGTCGCCCGGATGGTGAGTCGTGACCAGTTGAGGCGGGTCAGGCCAGTCTGCGACCCAGTGGGACAAGCCCGCTGCCGCCTAGCCGGTTCGATCCGGGCCGGGTTATACTTGGACCAGGTCGGGTCAGCCCATGATAGGGAGGGTCGGGTCAGTCCGACCGAGTGGTCCTGGACCCAGACCCTTTTCGGCCTAGATATGCTTAAAAGGTCGTATCTCACAAACTAGACATCCATTTGATGAACCGTCCACCATGTTGGAATCCCTGGAAAGAGGTGGTTCTTTTTAAATACTCATATTGGGTTTCGGAGAATGTTTAAGTATGGATAGGTTGGATTGAACCTGAATCCAACCAGACCCTCAACGCTAAAATGCCTATAACTGACAGATCTGACGTCCTATTGACGTGTCGCCTATCGTGTTGGGACCCTTACAACATGGTGGTATGTTGGGTTACTAAATTTTTGGAATGTCATGACAGTTGATTAACAACTGATATTTTTAGGAGAAGATACTATAGAACTCAAGTGCACCGAGTGTTGGGAATCTTTTGGTTGGCTGCGAATTGAATAGCGACTCTATGTGGATCATCATTAGAGAAACCCTGTGTAGATCAGTATCATAGAGACCCTGTGTAGATCACCATCGAAGAGACCTTGTGTGCATCAGCATCATAGAGAACTTGGGTAGACCCACATCATAGTGACCCTTTATGGAACACCATCATAGTGACCATATGTTGATCAACATTCTAACGACATTGTGTGGATCTGTAGGGAACGACCCGATGAGGACAACCCTTAAGGAGGCCCATCATAGATTAGGGACATAAGACCATGTGTGGATCAATAATGGAGAAACTCCTTCATGATTCAGTTTTGGAAACATCCAAATGGAATTAAATTATATGGCTTAAAACTAATCATCATTATTGAAAATTTCTGAGTTGTATACCTAGATTGAGTGGAGTCTTTTTATTTGTGATTTTTGATTGAGATCATGCTTTTTGGTTTTCCTTTGTGTAATTATGAGATACGTTCAGCTGTCTCGAGGTCCCTATTGGGTGTTGTTATACTCACCTCAGCACCGGCTTCGCCCACACCTTATTTTGTCTTGTAAAGATGACGAGTAGTTCAGGTGATACTATAGGAGCTAAGGCCAGAAGGTACGTGGAGGTGACTGGTTGACGTAGAGAGATGTAGAAATAAGTTGTACCTACCCTATAAGTACGATCCCTATTGGAAGATCACATGATTTTTTTACTGTAGTTGTATCCTTCAGTTGGGCTAGTATTCTTCCCCCTTTACTTTTAGTACCCACTTTTACTAATACAGTTTTACTGTGTGGTTTGCATCATGTCATGTTCGTGGTCTATGCATTTGCAGGTTCAATGAAAACGCCTTCATGTTTTAGGGATATGCCTTTCCGATGCTAGTCATCAACCCCTGGCCCATGGTAGGCTAGCTTGGGGTAGCCACGACACGGGCCCCGTGGGACAGGTCGTGATAAATTATTAATATAATATGATATAAAGAAAAGTAATTTTAATACATCTATAAAATGAAAAGTACATCTAAAAAAAATTTTGATGTCAAAAATTATCTGAAATTATATTTCTTGTATTAATTTTAAAATTGTTTATTTTATAATTCCACTACTAAAACAATTATCGCATCACTGTTATAAAAGAATTTAAGATAAATATATATTGACTAAAAATTAAAATTAAATTACTCAAACGAATATAATTCATTTATATTTTAAAAACTATTTATATTTGAAGATACCTTCTAGATCACACAATATTAAACATGTTCTAGTTATTAGAAATAGGAATGTGCCATCTCTGAATTCTCTTTAAATATAATATTATAAATATCATATCTTCATCCAAATAGACATAAATAGCCATATAACCACACCCTAATTGATTATTGAGGTGATGGGATAATCCAATAATATTTTTTCTAGTGTGATTTTCATTTATTTCCCTTTTATAATTTTATTTGTAATCTAAATTTCTCAATTTACACTTTAACATGGAAACAAAAATTACCAAGCTTACTATTCATATTGGGAAGAAATGAAAACGTCATATTTACTAAAATTTAACCATATGAATCCAAATATGGAATAAATTTTTTTTATTAAAATAAATAATCTTTAGGTTTTAATTTAAAATTAATCCTGAAAAAAAAATGAACATCAATTTTATTATAAAATGCATTTTGGTGCAGAAATATGTAGTTATACGAAAAATATATATAAGGATCATTAAAATGAAATTAATTTGGTAATATATAACTAGATATTACTTATGTTACATTGGGATAAAAAAATATGAAAATAACTTTTCATATAAATAAATAGATTTATAAAATTTAGTTTCTTTCACTCTACTAAAAAATTCATATTTTTTGAAAATTAGAAAAAATTCACCATTAAATAAGTATAATATAATATATTTTAAAATTATATAATTTTTATTAAATAAAAATTTTATTTGATCAATTAATTTAATATAATATTTATTCATAAAAATTAAACAAATCTATTTTCGAAGAAAATATATATTTTTAAAATAATATTGAATTTACTAAAAAAATTTCATAATCAAAACACATTAATTAATATATTAGAAATAAATTTGATAAATATATATTTTATAATTTGGTTAATACTATTCATTCAAAAAAATTTAATGACATGGTTATAAGGATAACACAATACTATTTCATTGTTTGTTTAATTTGGGTGAAGTGTGTAACACAATCTATCAAAGAAGATAAATTTATTTAAGAAGATATATTCTCTATGTTATCTGATTGATACATTATCCCATCATTTAATATATTTCATCCTATCAATTTGAAATTTTAGTTCTATTGAATTTTTTTGATACTTTAGAATTTATTTGTGGGTAACCATCGTCATATATAGGGTTAATAAAATGTCATCTTAATATGAAAAAAAGGGTATTGTGAAGGTTGTTAAAAATTTTAGATTCCTAATAGGATAAAATTAGTGGTAAGTGAAAAAATGTGTATGGAAATGAAATCTTAAAATCATGTTTTAATGGATATGGATATAGAATATGTTCTCTATAAATTTGACAATCAGAAAAATGTAAATAATTGATCGGTTAAAATACCCATGATTTCTCATACAGAAAAGTCAATAGATAACTAAATCAAGTAAAAATGATTTTTATAGAGTTTATGGATTATTTTATTATCCAGATTAAAACTTGAAAATTTGTCATACTTGTATTCTTCCCATGTCAAAAGCATAATCTCATCCATTTATTATGCTTCTATCTGTTTTTACTTGATCCCTTATGCCAGGAAATGAATTTTCATGATGAATTTTTTTCCTTAGTCACTTTAATGAATCATAAGATACACAGGTCATTCCTTCACCCTTTAAATTTTTTCTAATCCCAAAATGGTTATCAATAGATATAAAATATTATAAAAATACATTAACCTCAAACAATAACATCCAATGTTAAAATTAATACATTCCCTAAGTTGTTGACCTTAATCCTCATCTAAGATACATATGTGAAGAAAATTTATAAGGAAGGTCACTAAATTTCCAAAACTAGATATTCTCCAACCATAATGTATCTAATATTGTAAAATATGAAATATATTAATACCAATATCACCTTTAACAATTAATTAAAACATTATTTCATCAATAAATAAATTCCCATGTTGTTCAGTATATTCCCTAAATCCAAAAGAATAATAATCCAATCAAAGATAACATAAGTCATAAAATCACTAACCACCTTCATGGTCAACAATTATGTCCCATAAACATATCTTTTTCATTATTATATCAAAATCAAGAAACAATTATGTTTATCTTCCCCAAACCATGTGTTTTTTAAAATATAAACTTGTTACAAAATCACTTCTCTTGGTTACTCATAGTATTCATCACATGATTCCAAATCCTTAAAGAATATTTACTGAAGTAAAAATCTTTATAGATATCATGTTTATTATAACTATATACTCATTGATAAAATAATTTTTTGAATTCAAATACACAATAAATTAATCATACTACATCGTATTTTAAAAATTAACAATGCTTCATTATCTTATCTCTCAATAGCTCCTTCATTTCTTTTTTCCATTTGTAGTATCTTTAACATCAACATTTTAATCATTACCTATATAAACATGTTAATTCTCATAAGATTTCCACTAGGAAATCTATTTGTATAATCACCATATTTTAGATATTTAAAACACTCAACAATCGATAATACTTTAATGATACAATTATTCATAACATTTCATTTTTCCTCAAGAAATACCTCCTTATATTGTTATTTTATACACCCAAAACATCATACAATTATTATAAGAAATTATATTGTGTGTTTCATTGGGTATTCTGGATATATAAGATACTGAATTATATTTCTTCTATTGCCTTTATGATCATAACTCTCAGAAAACATTACAATTCTCATATTCGTTATGTCTAGAAGTTGGTTAAGGTGTATGTTTTTATTTATATAATGTGATAAATGATTATGAATAATCCAAATATATTTTACTCTAGTAATAATTCCATTTGGTTTCTCAACAACACATTTTTTTTCACATTCAGTGTTAACTCAGTACCATCGGATTATCACCATTGACTGAAACATGAATCCATGTGTGAGAAACACTAATCATAGTGATAAAATCTTGATGAATCTTTTATAGGATATCTGAATCAGGGAATATTCTTCTCAATATATGAGTCTATAGGTCTAACATCATTAATACATGGAAATTACAAAAACTATAGGATGATATCCTATACATAAACTTGACATCAAAATAAGTCTTAGGGTTATGTTTTCTAATTAATGATTTCCTAAATCTAGCTCCAAATGTTTCAAATGAACATTCTCTAATACCAAATATAAATACCCCAACCCCAGTAGCAAAGAGATAGTGGTTACTTCATTACATGGCACCAGATACAAGGAATATCATTCCGAAGGACCAAATATTCAAGTAGTCATTGTAAACTGGATACATAATAGAATATTTCATTATATCAAAAAACATAAAATACAGAATAGTATTTCCTTCAATAATTACAGTATTTCCCTTGTAATATCATTGTATAATAATCATAGTAATGTTCCTGGTATCTTTGGTAAATAAGACCTAATAAATGGGTGATCTATGCTCCTAAAAAGTCATAAGAATACAATAAACTATATTACTAAATAAGGATTATATAATTTTGAAATTAAAATAAATGAAACTCATTCTATTTAATCAATAACACAAACATAATATGGCATGAATTAAATTTGATCAAATAAATCTTTATAAATAATCACATGATAATGAAACATAACCATGGATATCCTACTAATAGAATAGTCAAAATAAATATAAATAATTGAGTTCATAATAATTGAATGCATAATATAGGAAATATGAAACATACCATCAAGTATTCGTTCCGATATTATAATATCATCAAGGGTTCATACCAAGAATCTAATACTTTAAAGGATTTATGCTATGAATCTGATTCTATTAAGGCTTCATCCTAAGAAATTAATATTGGTATGGATTCATGAAAAGATTCTAATAATATAAAAGATTCATGCCAAGAATCTAATATCATCAACTATATTTCATTCTTCATATATCAAAAATATTTATTTAATTTATATATCAATATTCCTTATAAAAAAATAAATAATTATCTATATTGGAAGAACAATATATATGATATATGCATTATTTTCCCCTTCAAACGGATCATAAGCCATCCAACTAAGAAATAAGTAGGATACTAATAAAAAATATCCACAATGGATCAAAATTTCATCAATGTCTTCATGATATTTATGAATAAAATCTTTCATGAGGAAAATATCATTTTTTAGATTGAAATTCACGTTTTAAAAAATACATTAACAATTTTTTAAATACTTTTATTTGAGATTAAACATTGAAATATGATTTAAAATATTTAGTGGTCATGACTGAGGAAATGTGTTTCCATTCCATACAATTTAACACAAATATTACTTTCATATTTTCTATAAATTCCAAATGTGGTTTTTTTAAAGACATGAATTTTTTTCTTTAAAAAATCATGAAACAGAAAAACTGGGGAAAAAGTCATTGAAAAATCACGTTTAATGTGACTAAAACATAAAAAATGGGATTAGAAGAGTGATATCTATCTGAATAGACTTAAACATAACCAATCTCAAATAATGATGATATTTCTAAATACACCCTTACAACAATGTAATTTCCCAAATTGAATGCCACATAAAAAAAATAACTTGAAATGAAACTTTTGATAACATGAATAAAAATATATTAATGATATAATATATCAATGTGGAATTATATACACTTAATATAATATTATCGGTGCATAATGTCAAAATATTCCTCAATGGAAGAAAATTAAGATGAAGCCCCTTACAAATAACAAATCAATGAAGTAGGAATTAATCAAATGAATCGATTATTTTTATCCACTGTATATCCAAATGAAATAAGTTGAAATAAAACATAATATAAATAAATTTCACTTCACACATAGTCTTACCATGAAATAATCAATGACAAATAAGTTTAATCAAATAAATGAAAATTGAGTAATGAAATCCCTTACCTTGCGCTTTCCTTTAGATGAAGATGATTTAACATCCTGTATAACAGGTTAAATAATGTTATTACATTATAACAGAACCATATTAATATTTATTTTATCATATATGATCCCCTAATATTATTTTATCCCCAATTTGTTAATAATATTTTGTTATTACCCTTGTTTTTTGAGTTAATTGCTTCATTTTCTTATGCATGTTTTCCAAGTAACTCCATGTTCTTGTGTATAGGATATAGTTATATCATCTCCAGAATGATATTAAGGTCATAATTAAAATATTTATTCATTATTTATATTTGTAGAATAATTATTGAAAATTTAATATGGAAAAGAAATAGCATCACGTTGTGTAGATGGTAAGTCATACTTATACACCGCGATAATATCATTCCCTTAATGGTAAAATGGTAAGGAAGTTAATGGTATATAAATTTTTATAGAATAAATATTACATTATAATTACCATATATATATATATATATATTTTATTTCCATAATTATAACCATCCATTTAATTTGATGATGTAAATAAATTACACCACGACGTTGACACAATAAGATTCACGTACATACGCGTTGTGCTATCTTTTTTTAGGGTGGATAAAAGGTGGAAAATGGTTATACCATAATCATAATAAAAACTCAGAATATATAAGATAATTAATTTATTAAATTATTATTTAAACAAAATATGAAGTGGAAGTAAAATATGAAATAAATTTGAAAGAGGAAATAAAGACGATTACCTTTTGTTTAGTGAAATTTCATTATAAATTATTATAGGGGATCTAGGGTAGATCTTTTGGAAGGAACGAATCCTCAATAACATAAATAAAAAAGTTTTTAAGATAAATTATCAATTTTTGGTAGATATATATGGTTCATAGTATGGTAAATAAGTTATGTAAGGTGTGATCTTTAATAATTGATGTGTGGGTCACTTTGGGAAACTCAAAAAATGTTAAATTAATATAAATTAATTTTCAAATAAAAATGTATCAAAATGTGTAAAATATAAGATAATATATATATATGGGTCTAAATACTCTCATAAAATTTTTAGACATATTATGTTCACATTCTTACACATATATTTTGGTTTTAACCCTTATTTAATACTTTTTTACTTTTATAGTGACAACATCATTTTTTACTCATTGAGGGTTAATATGGATACTATAAAAAACAAAAAAAAACAAATAAATGGATATTTTATGAAATTTTAAAATTTATCCAAATAATTTTTTTAATATAGTTTTTTTATAAATTTTATATCACTTAATAATATTTTATTTATTTTAAATAATTATTAATTTCAATTTTGATATTATTCATTACTTTGACACTTAAAAATATCAATACAAAAAGATAGATTTTAAAAAAATTTAATATATTAATAACATTTAAATTACATCTATAAAAGTTTTTAATGAAGTAAAATATCCCTAATTATATTTGTTTTATTATTTTTAATGTCATTTATTTTAAATTTCCATTAATAAAATAATTATTACATTACAGTTATTCAAGAATTTAATATAATTATGTTTTCAATAAAAATTAAAACTAAATTACTATGATGAATAAAATTACATTATATTTAAAAATAATTTTTATAGTTGAATATACCTTTTATATAAAACAATATTAAAAATTTCATACTTATTAAAAATATGAATGTGACATCTTTGACTTTTCTTCAAATAGATTATTTTAAATGTAATATTTTAATATTATTGGACATAATATTCCATATAACAAAAATTTAAATTATTAGGGATGAAATGGGATCATTAAATAATATTTTGGAATGTTTTATGATCATTTTATAGTCCTTACAATTTTATTTTTAACATAAATTTCCCAATTTACACATTATCATGGTAACAATAATTAACATGGTAACAACTCATATTGGCCCAAAATTAAAGGGAAATATTTACTCAATTTGGAACTATATATAAATAGGAAATTAACTATTAAAAATTAAATACATATAATTTGAAGAATATAATTTCAAATTAATCAAGCAAAATGCAATGAAAAACAGTTTTATTGAAAAATGAATTTTTATGGAAAAAAATTAACTTCTTCCAAAACATGGTATAAAGATTATAAAAATTAAATTAATTAGAATATATATAAATAAATATTTAGTAGTCTAAATTCATACCTAAATGAAATAATAATTATAATTTTAATATAAATAAAGTAATAGTTTTATAAAATTCAATAAATTTTTCTATTTACTAAAAAAATCAATATTTTTTTAAAATTATCAAAATTAACCATAATAAATTATTAATGTGATGATTTAAAAATTATATTAATATTAAAAAAAATTATTTAAGTTCCATAAAATTGTTATAATATTTAACCATTAATAAAATAAATATATTTTTAAGAAAACATATATTTTCAAGATTAAATTTCATATACAGAAAACAAAATTTTTATTCACAATATTAAATATATTAAATATGTATATCAAAAATATATTTATTATAGATCCATATTTTACTCTATTCCCTAAATGATTTTTCATTCATAAATCGCATTATTTCCATTAACACAAACTTGTGGTACACTTAATATATTATGGTTCAACTTTTCATCTAGAAACATTTTAGGATTTATCTTATTCATCCCAATTTTATCCACGCAAAAACCATTGATATTAAATGACGTATCATTTAAAAGATTAATGAATTATCCCAAATATATTGTTGAATTATTTATGTCATTTAAATCACATATCATGTGTTAAGATCAGCCGTTATCCATAATCCATAGATTACAATATTTTCATGCCTTGAATACATCTTCAACCACAATTTCATATTACTTGAGTGTATTTATTTTATAAAAAGTCTCAAATATCATATATTTATTCAATTGGGATTGTATGACCCTGATGCCTTTATTTGGGGTGTTTCCTTCTTCGTCACACATTCCATAATCTTCCTAAAAACTCTTAAAACTTTTTTTCACATCAATATTCTTCTCAAACTATTGAAAATGATAATCTGTCATAAATTTATGTTGATAGGATTCTTAGTATAGTTAAAAAATTAAACATATTAGTGGAATTATAATGAAACCAATAAACTTGGAACCCCATGAAAACAAAACTAAATCCATGTATAACAATAAAATGAAATAACAATGTTGTATACCTTTCACTATTGATCTTATTCTTCTTTGTTATCATCTGTGGTTGCTAAAAATTACAGGAGGAATCCAAAGGAAATTTCTCATTCATGTTGTATCCCCCGGTTGATTGAATCAATTGATGCTTTAGATGGATCCTCTATATACCCATGAAATACTCGTGCCTCATGAGAGAAAAGGGTAATTGATAAGCGGACTTATTGATAAGGGAAGATAATCACCAATGAATTAATCCCCAAGATTCATAAAATGTCATCCTATTTTTATAAGACATGAGATTATATTGATCTGATCAATTCATTAACTCATATCTTATGAAATTTATATGTAATGCATGTGATCGCAATACATTCACAACCACTGGCCAAACTATGTTTTCTTATGTGGTTCATTAAATAAATCACCCTAATAATGGTATCTAGTAAGTGGTATATATCATAATTTTGTCATATAAAATCCCGATATCCATCAATGAAATATAATTTTAATGAAAATTCTTTCTACACAATTTCATTGGATAATGTATCATTAAAAATAACTTATATCAATCAAACACTGAAATTGGATAATGGTTGATGCATTTTATCTTATAACAATAATTAAAATATAAAAATAAATGATATATGCTAGAAACAACCAATAAAAATACTATTTGTGTTATGTATATAAATATATCATTCAATATATCTCATAGACTAAAGTCTTTTGGGATTTTTGTCATTTCACCATATATTCTACCACATACAATAACTTCTCAAACCATGTCTGAAAATCCTTTCAGATACCATTCTAAACCCTTTTCGAAATCCATCATTAGCCTTAGCATGTATCACATCACATGAAATACCTTATGAAAAACCCATTCAAAAATATTTTATATAATCTTGGAAAAACATTTTGGGATGTTCTTTTAGTTAAACTCCATCACCAATCCGTAAACCACAATGTGTTACCACAAGATCCATTGTATCATTGATAAAAAAATATGAATCACATTATCCATAAATTTAATCAATGAGTAGATTCTATAAAAAATAAATAATTCCCAATTTATAAAAGTAAATAGTGCAGTACTTATTTGTAGAATCCCACATATTTGGACAAGGTTGAAATTCCTAGGGAATTTTTTGTTTTCTTGTTTGGAAGATGGAACGATTTTTAAACCGAGCATCAGAATGTCAAACCGAGCATTACAAAAATACAATGGGTTATTTTTATACATAGTTAAATACCTGAGAGGTGCCTCGGGTGTTATGTCGATATCCTGAAGCATTGGATATCAAACATTTAGTTTTGAGAGATGCTAGAAAAGTTGAACAATTTTCCTATAACTGTGCTGCCCACTAGAAGAAAATATGAAGAAGGATTTTCGAAATTTTCATGGATTTCTGAAACCATGCATCCGCTGGAGTAAATTATGTGTCCGGGTCCAGTGTGTTCAAGGATCATTCACTATTTTAATCTAACCGTGTGAGTGGAGGAACATGACCATGTGAGGGGTCTATAGATTATTGAATAGGTGGCGCACAAGCTGCACATAGTTTTCCCAAACTACACATCGTGCATGAACCCTTAGTGACACTTAATTGGTAGATATATAGGGACTAGTGCAACGTTTTTTCAAACCATGTATCCCAACCATGCACCCCTTTAAAATGGGTATGGCATTAGGTAATGAAGCCCACAAAGTTGACATAAGGTTACCAAAATCGTGTTGTCATTATATGTATCTCATTAAGGGGGTTAATTATATGACTTTTCCCACACCTCTTTATTGGATTACCCCCTTCTTTATTCTACCATCCATTAATAGCAGAACCCCCCTCATAGAGATCCTTCTATCCTTCTCTAGTCATGGTGATATCTCACCATTCTACCTTTGATTCATGTTCCATTCATCAAGATGGATGTATCGGTGAGTATATGAATCCTCTATACATATTTCTTTGTTTATACTTCCATCATCACCACAATATTTGTGTCATCTAATTCACCCAATTTTCATGGAGTTTGTCCATTAAATCAAATTCACTAAATCCAGATAGAATTAAATATTGATATTGGATATGTGGACTATAAAAAGAATGACATGGGTTGTTTAAAGAATTATCCATTAAATTATCACTATATATAATCTATTTCATTGTGCCTCATGCCATATTTTCTAGTAATTTCCTTTTAAATGTGTCATTTAAAATATAAAATCTAATTCCCAAATTTTATTAGCATTGTATATTATATTGAAAACATTGAAGGTTGTGGAACTTGATCTATAACTGCAAAAACCAGAGATTTTGTGAAATATTTCAGTCCATATAAATTGAATCTTTTTATATTTTTTTATCTAACATAACACTAAATATAGCATGAGATACATAAAATCACTATTTTTGGATTCTGTTACACTCCACACTAAGTTTACCTTATAGTACTTGAAAAACGATGTTTGGATTGTGTTACACTCAATACCAAGTTTATATATTTTTACAACCAACAGAAAGCATATTCATCATTATATAGAACAATTTTAATGTGTAACACGCAATACATAGTTCATTCATAACCTTACATCACACGCAAGACTATGTTTTACCGACCTACCATATATTATTAATATTATTATTAAAATATTCGTATAGTTATCACCTTAAAGTTAGAATATTGGATATGAAATGGAATAAATAAATTATAATATTATGGTTTATATATTTATATAATAGGAATTATTTCTTGTCTAATTAACTAGAAATTAAAATAAAAACCTTTAGAAAATATCAGAAGTGATTTTTTGGAAGCCTATATTTATCCAGAAAGTTTTAGCTCATTAAAAAAATTAAAAAGAATTTTAGATATGATTTTAATTATATTAATATATTTTATATACAACCAATTATTTAACATTCATCCTATGTGTTTTATAAGAAACGAGATAAGAATAAGTCCAGTTTTATGCTAAAAATAAAATTTTTTTATTCCAAAAATTCGGTTTAAAGCCTTTCAATGTCATACTTATTTTAAAAAATAAATTTTATTCTTTTATAAATTATATTTGAAAACTGAAATGTCATGAACCAGGCCGGGTCTCCATCTGACCCGGTGCCCGACCCAGTCCGCAGCAAGGCCCGAGAGGCGTTCCTGATCCTACCGGGATGGCAACAAGCACCAGGGCATCAACGGGGAATGTGGGAATGATTTTTCCCAATAAAAATAATTAAAGTAGTGAAAAAAGGTAGAATAACATACTAACCTGACCACAACCAAAAACTCCTCATGACCTTGGGAGTCACTCTCCAAACCACAACCAAGTATTGCCCAAAATGATCATGCTCGTGTCAAACCTGCAGTATAAGTTAAAAACAAGAAAAAACTATAGGCATGAGTATTAATACTCAGTAGGTAGGCCTGGCTAATTATATTCCCAATGTACACCCCAATAAATAAATAATTCACTAAATTCAATTTTGAACTACAATTTATAAAAGTAAGTTTTTCTAAGTATTTTTTCTAAAAGCAAAGTACAAACCATTGCCCTTAACCATTTCAAATCTATATTCATTTCATTAGTGTCTAAAGATTTTTAGAAATGGAAAGTGGTGTTTATATTTTTTTAAATTTGTATGAATAGGATTAAACACTTTCGTTTGCAAATCATTTTTAGAAACGAAATTAAAATTAGTTTACCACTTTCCAAGGAATACAATACACCAGAAATGAACAAAAGAAATCACACAGGAACGGAAATGTAGGTATACATATAAGCATCATAATAACTACTACAAGAAAAAAAATCTGAATAGACTTGGGTCAAACCTAGGAGCTCGTGAACAATCTAGAACATACCATAAATGTGAATCATCCTGAAGTCATGACCTAACATGATGACATCATAACGCCCATACTACTACCCGGTATAGCCCTGAATGCCTTAACCGAGGGGCACAATCCCTATAACAGTAATAAAACTATATTCCACAGTTATGGGCCACTAGCCAATGCATAACATAAACTAGTGCACCATCATTCACAAAACATCACGTACTATGCCAGGTTCCCATGTCCACATGTGTAATGAAATAAAGGGGTGAGTCAATAGAGTCAATCAATCAATTCAAACATCATACACAAATTATGCATTCAACGTACATCAAATACCACATCTGAGTCACCCCAAATAGAGTTTTCTAAAATAATATATTTTATTAAAATGCCAAACGGGCCTTCACTAATTGTAAGGAAAATACTCATTTCTCAAGTGAACTAAAACACTTGTTTGCGTTTCAAAATAAATCATTTACCAATAAACCAAAACTACAATTAAAATTCCGTGAATAATTTTTAAATGCCAAACATGAATTATTTCACTATTGGGTGTTCGCTCATCAGGAAAAAAATTTAATGTGTCGTGTATAAAATAAACGACTCTTTTTACATCGAGTGATCATTTAAAAATTTATCATTCAATAAAATTTTTTTATTTATTAAAATTTATAATATATCAATCAACTAATAAATTCTAAATTTAAAGGCATGTGTAGTGAGGGACCAACCTCGAATCGCCGCTCAATCATAACGACACAACTCGCTTCACACTTGCGCATAAGCACGTACAAACCGATAACCAATGTGTTGGGGGATTTCGTTAATGACACGATGCAACAACTACAAGAAATTAAATGCCAAAAACATTACCCAATTCGATTAAAAATAATTTTCTTCCTTAATAATTATTTAATAAAACCATTTTGAAATTTTATAAACAAAATTTTAATGACCATTTCCATTGATAAACAAAACAGTAGAAAATTTATTAAATAGTGTTCATGATATTTCACATGACTTTAAATTCCAAAAACATCACTCAAAACATCATTTTAAAACCAAATGCACCTTGGCTCTACACAAAACCACCTTTTAGACATGTTTCAAACCATTAATATAATTTAACAAACCATTTAAAAAATGTTATAAAAAAATTCTTGAGAGGTATCATAAGACTTTACACAATTCCCAAATACAAAACACCTTACAACAACAAAAAACGAAAACACAAACCCAACCAGAACACAGTACGCAACAAAAACACGAAACTAAAACACAATACAAAACAACGGCACAACTAATTAAGCACACGCAAATACCATTTTAAAATAATTCATACACCAAAACAGATTTTTAAACAAGATTTGCAGTGCACAAAGAAATTAATTAAAATTCTAAATTAATTAAATAAGAAAACTAATATTTCGGAGAAAATTTATACGTGGAACCACCTACCTCGGTGTAGGAAAACCTCAAAGTTTTGGCAGAAAACTTCTACCGCATGTTATTGGAACCTCAAATAACACAAATAAACCCAAAAATCAATAAATCGATCAAATACACCATAAAAAAACAAACACAACACCAAACCCTAACCTGAAAATCCCCAAATCAAGAAAACATCACATCGAAGGGAAAACGCACCTGCGACGAAGGTGCAGATGGCAAACCGGGAAAGGGAAAGGTAGGTATGAGGTTTATTGCGCTGGAAAATTGGCTGGAAGGGAGGGGCAGCGTGGGTCCAGCCGTGCGAGGCAGCGGGGGCTACATGGGGGTGCTCGAGGCGTGGCAGGCAGCGTGGACAACCAGAGAGGGAGGAAGAGGGTGGGGCGGCGCCTGTCCGGGAGAAGGAGCGGAGGAGGAGAGCAGTCCGGAATAAGGAGCGGAGGAGCGTCTAGGGTTAGGGGAGGAGAAGCCTGCATGAAAGAGTGGGAGAGAATGAGAGGGAGATAAAAATAGAATGAAAAGAAAAAGAGAGGAAAGAAAAATAGGAAAGAAAAAAAATTAGGATTAACTAATATCCTATTAAAATCTAAATTTAATATTAATAATAAAATAAAAATAATAAAATCATCCAATATAATAAAATTATTTAATTGGGATGAACACCGCGCATGGTCAGGCGCATGGTCGCGTGCTCAGTTGCGTGTATGGTCACACACACGGTCGTCGTGCAGGGTTGCATTCCCAAAAGAACCCAAATATAATAAATTTAAAATAAAGTGTCGGTCAGGTTGTGACAATTCTCCCCCCTATGACACTTTCTTCCCCCAGAAAGTCCCAAAAATACTTGGTTAACCAACGGTTCCAAGAAATACTGCGAAAGACTAGAAAGTATTTTAAACATAACCTTCATCGCTCGATGACCGAGCATTTAAGACCCCCATATCCTGAAATTCCATAGATCTCAAAACTATAATCACCAAGAGAAAATTCCAACATCAAGAAGTTCACCTCCAGACACAACTTCAACATAGGACACTATGACCCCTAACATAGGAAACACGAGGGCTCGCTCGAGACCTCCATGAACAGTCGCAAGGTGACCCAATGCCCGAGCGAACCAATTATAATGATCAGGGGTAGGTGGAGTAAAAGCAAGGGGTTTCCCTGCCAAGCGCAGTTTCAAAACAGGGTTTCCTCCAAGATCATCCTATTTTGGTTTCCCTACCATATTAGGATTCTTGTCAAACACTGGTTCTCCAAACCAAGACGAATCACAAACCCATACAAACCTCCGACACTGGCTTGAAAATCCAAGCTCTCTAGATTTATCAAACCATCACAAGAGGGGACATCGGTGAGACCTGCACTGGGTCTCCCAACCATTTTAAAATTTCCTAACACCACGGAAACCGCGTGAGCATTCTCTGTTTACTTTGAGAGATATGGACTGGATGACTCATCACAAACACACAAACACAGTTTCTCGTGCACGAAAAACTTCCACAGTGAACCACACTCGACAACATAAGATGGTCTTGATAGAAAAACCCCAAAACATAGAGGCAAACTAGACGTGTGTGTGTCAATTCCCTAAGAAGAGGGCATCTCCAAAACGAGTACAATTTCGACTCCTAAGGGACCCACAAGATTGTTTACAGAGCCCACCTACCGGCTTTACAAGAATACAGATTCTCTGATCCTTTTTAAGGCCTATAGAAAACTCCAATAAACTAATACTGTAACCAGGATACACGACCATCATACCCATCACAGAAAAAATGAACACTTCAGAGGCGATGTTGCAATAAGAAAATTGAAGTCATTCCGATCCATCATTGCAAACTTATGTCAGACCAAACTCATACCACGTCCGATGAGTTTTGACTGCGCGCAAGCTTCACCTCGAGACCTATGGCTAGGGCCCTGATGTCTAAAGCATCTACCGCCTCACAGTCATAAGATGACCACCTTTGACTGGAACTTCCTCCGTTGGAAAAGCAACCTGCATACTACTCCTCAACCCCCAAGCGGACACTCTGTCAATATATCAACTAATAATTATAATGAACAACTTATAGTGTCTGACTGACCACACTAGAGGTAGGATATTGAGAGGTTTGTCAAACACGCCACAAAAACTGACGAGAGGGGAACTCCCAGAACAAGTCCCTTTGGTTCACACTCTTCATCAGATGAGGAACCTACACTTACCACAATATGGACGAGATCAACATCTATTATGTGCATTAAGCTGATTGTTCCACACAACCTCTGGAGAACATGAAACAATCTCAACAAAATGGTCAGTGCACCCCTCCGCTTCATGTCGACTGGTCGATCACCTACGAGATCAACCACTTACCCTCTCTTTCACTTATTTAGGTGAAACCTTAAGATTGAGGTAGTCTTGATGATCGCTCAAGAAGTCCTCATTCATAGCAAACGAGATGATCATCATTTACTGATCTACTCTCGCTCCTCCAAACACACTTGAGATGACTTACACCCACACCACAATCAGAGTTCCTCGAAAACCGAAGACACTCCCAACATTGAAAATAATTAAACAGTATTCATTTCACCTCAACATCTACAAAAAGCTGACACAACCAAGAAGAACCCAACTCTGTCACTCCAATGAGTGTCTAGGTCGGGCCAAGAACTAAGAGACTTGCAGGAAACCCATGGGACATTTCTAAGGGGTTTATCCCAAAGAAGAAACACAAAACAACCTTCCACAAATCCAAACACATCACAAATCAATCATCTATACATTAGAAAAAAATCAAACAATATCAATTTAAAACATAAATTCATCATTAAAGAAAACCATCTCTTGAAAAACCAAGCTCAATACAATAAAACCCAACAACTCTTTTGAACCCATCGCTTTCACTCCAGACTCGAAACCATTTTTCAATTCCAAAACCATTTAAGCCCAAAAACCCGTTTGAGGGAAAACCCCACTATTCTTGAAACCAGATGCATCTTTTAAAATTAATCACTCAACACTGAAATTTCGGGATGCCTAGTATTTTTGAATTTCTATGAAACCCAGGCACCCATCTACACAATCCACCAACTATCCATTAATAACTTCCACATGCACACGTGAGAATCCATAAGAATGACACTAGACAAAGTAAGGTTCTTTCGCTTTCAAAAATAAAACATTCTGAATATACCAAAAATACATTTTTTTCCAAAAATTTTTCAAAAACTCAAGACAAATTTTCAAGATGTTTTCCATTTATAAAACAAATAACTCCAATTTCAAATAACCCAAGAAATTCTTTTACAAATTCAACTTCGAAAAATCAACACCAAATTCCAAAAACAATGTCCAAGTGAAACGCACCCAAAAAATCATGACAACCATACACCAAAATATAATAAGAGCAACACCAAATTCTTATTTCCTTTAAAAAAACTTTTTCACCAACCCAAAACAAAAGAAAGACCTCAAATACTGTAAGGAACCTCGACGGAAGACTAGTGGTTGTGTCTAACCGGGCTACATGGTTTAGCAGACCATGGCCTAGGCAAGCACCAACCACCAGGAGTGTCGAACCGTACCCTCAGGCATCACAAGGGTCACTACTCTATGTGATACCATGCGATGAACAAGTTTAATCCTATTTTCATCCCCCATCCACACAAAGAAAATCCAAAAACATAAATCCCAAACTACCCCTAGTTACTCGAGGATCGGAATGAGTAAGAGTTCGTGACACTCTTCTTGCATCTATCCCTCGTGTACCGACAGTCCTATCTCCAATCTACATAACACCCTAGATAAGAAGAACAAAACCACCTCTAATACCATTTTTTCACGAACCAGGCCGGGTCGCCATCCGACCCAGTGCCCGACCCGGTCCGCGGCAAGGCCCGAGAGGCGTTCCCAATCCTCCCGGGCTGGCGACAAGCGCCAGGGCATCAACGAGGCAAGTGAGAATGACATCACCCAATGAAAATAAATAAATCAGTGAAAAAGGTAGAACAACATACTAACCTGAACACAACCAAAAACTCATCGTGACCTCATGAGTCACTCTCCATACCATAACCAAGTCTCTCCCCTGGCCAACATGCTTGTGTCAAACCTGCATCAAAAACTAAAAACAAGAAAGAACTATAGGCATGAGTAATAAAACTCAGTATGTTGCCCCGACTAATTCTATTCCCAATGAAAAATCTATTAAATAAATAATTCACTAATTTCAAGTTTGAATTATAATTTTTATAATTATGTTTTTCTAAATATTTTTCTCAAAATAAACGTACAAACCATTACACTGAACTATTTCAAATCTAGATTAATTTCATTAGTGTCAATGTATTTTTATAAAGGGAAAGTTGTTTTTATTTTTTTTTCAAATTTTTACGAAGAGGATTAAATAATTTCATTTAAAAAAAATTTAAAAAAACTAATTAAAGTTAGTTTACCACTTTCCAAGGAGATCAATACATCAGAAATGATAAAAGGAAATCACACAGGAAGGGCAATGTAGGTATACATATAAGCATCATAATCACTACTGCAAGCAACAAAAGCCTAATAGACATGAGTCAAACATAGGAGCTCGTGAACAATCTAGAATGTACCATACATGTAACTCATCCTGAATGCATGCCCTAACTCGATGACATCATAACACCCATACTACTACCTGGTATAGCCCTGCATGGCCTAACCGAGGGGCCCAATCCCCATAGAAGAAATAACACTGTATTCCCCTTCTATGGGGCCACTAGCCATTGCATAATCTTAACTAGTGCAGCATCTTTCAAAACAATTCACTTACTATGCCAGGTTCCCATGTCAACGTGTGTAATAAAAGAAAGGGGGTGAGTCAACAGAGTCAATCAATATGTATAAACATCACACACAAGTCATGCAGTCAACGTACATCAAATATCACATTTGAGTCACCCCAAATAATGTTTTCCAAAATAATTTATTTTATTAAAGTGCCAAACAGGCCTTCACCAATTTTAAGGAAAATCCTCATTTCTCAAGTGAACCAAAACACTTTTTTGTGCTTCAAAATAAATCATTTACCAATAAACCAAAACTACATTTAAAATTCTGTGAATTATATTTAAAGGAAAAATAGGAATTCTTTCACTACTCGGTGTCTACTCATTATGAAAAAATTTCAAGTGACATGTATAAAATAAATGGCTATTTTTACATCGAGTGATCATTTAAAAATTTATCAGTTAATACTATATTATTTTTTTATTAAAATTTATAAAATATCCAGAAATTAATAAATTTTAAATTTAAAGGTATGTGTAGTGGGGGACCTACCTCGAATCGCCTCTCGATCGTGATGACTCGAATCACTTCACACTTGCGCATAAGCATGCGCAAACCAATAATTGTAGTTTCGGGGACTATCGATGATGACACGCTACAACAACCACAAGACTTTTAATGCCAAAGACCTTTACCCAATTTGATTAAAAATAATTTTCATCCTTCATAATTATTTAATAAAACATTTTAAAAATATTATAATTAAAATTTTAAGACCATTTCCACAGATAAACAAAACACAAGAAAATTTATTAAAAAGTTTTCACGATATTTCGCATGACATTAAATGCCAAAAACATCACTCAAAACATCCTTTAAAACCCAAACACACCTTGGCACAACACCAAACAACCTTTAAGACATGTTTTCACCATTAATATAATTTAATAAACCATTTAAAAAATATTATAAAACAATTCCTGAGAGGTATCACAAGACATTACATAATACCAGAATACAAAACACCGCACATCAACACAAAACCAAAACCCAAACCCAACCAGAACACAGTACGCTACAACAACACCAACCTAAAACACAATACACAGCAACTGCAAAACTAATTAACTACAAAAAAATTCCATTTTTAAATAATACACACACCAAAATAAATTAGTTAGCATTTACAGAACAAAAACAAATTAATAAAAATGATAAAGTAATTAAATAAACAAACTAATTTGTAAGATAAAATTTATACGCGGAACCACCTACCTCAGTGTAGGAAAACCTCAAAATTTTGGCCAAAACCTCTGCCACACATTAGTGGCTCCTCAAATAACACAACTAAACCCTAAAATCAAATAATCAAATCAAATACACCAAAAAAAATCAAACGCCCAACCAAACCCTAACCCAAAATCCCCATATCAAGAAAACAACCCAACGAAGGGAAAACGCACTTGCTGCGAAGGTGAGAATGGAAAACTGGGTGAGGGGAAGGGAGGTTGGAGGTACATCATGCTGGAAAATCAGCCGGAAGGGAGGGGTGGTGTGGGTCCGATTGTGCGAGGTGGCGGGGGAGAAACGGGGGACCTCGAGGTGTGGCGGGCAGCGCAGCCGACCGGAGAGGGAGGAAGAGGGAGGGGCGGTGCTGGTCCGAGAGAAGGAGAACAGGAGGAGGGCTGTCTAGGAGAAGGATCTAAAGAGAGGTTAGTGTTAGGGTAGTAGAGGCCCATGCGAGAGAGGGGGAGAGAATGAGAGGGAGATAAAAAAAGAGATAAAAGAAAAATAGAGGAAAGAAAAAGGGGGAACAAAAAAATAAAAAAAATCAGGATAAATAAATATCGTATTAAATTATAAATTTAATATTTATAATAAATAATAATAATAAAATCAACCAATATAATAAAATTATTTATTGAGGACAGACACCTCGCACGGTCGCGTGCCCGGTTGCGTGCATGGTCGCGCACACGGTTGCCGCGCATGGTCGTGTGCCAGAAAAAACCCAAAAATAATCAATTTAAAATAAAATGTTGGTTGGGGTTTGACAATAAACATAATTTTTAGATTTTTAATTTTAAAATTAGATTAGGGTTAATTTTTTGGTATTTTTCTAAGGTGAATCATTTTTTGAGGAATAGTAATAAAACTAATAACTTTTAACTCGAACCAATCTTTTCGTCTTATTTATTTATATAGATAAATTATATATTTATTTATTTTTTTTTATAAAATATAATTAATAATACATCAATAAATCTTTTTTATATAATTTCACATTGAAATTGGATATAATAGTAGTGAAAAATTTTCATCATTCCCACTTTAAAATCATATTGTTTCATCTTGTCTGCATTATTAATTGTAAATTACATTCATCCATATTGGTCGTTGGAATTTTGAAAAATGTATTACATATTTGAAATAAATTTTAATTTATAATTTATATTATGTTAAACATAGTTTTTTACTATAAATAACAGTGAAATCCATTAATATTAATTACAGAGATTATGGTGAATATTAATTTACAAATTTGTTAAATGTTAATATTATAGTTAAAATGAACTATAAACTAATTAAAACCCTATTTAATGAAAATAATTCCACCTTATGTCAGATTTTTTATAAATTTATTATTATTTGAGGCATATGATGTAAGTTATACCTCTCTATAGTGTTTACCTATTTGTATTTATAGGAAAGCCACTCCTCCACCACTATATAAATTCACTCAACCCCTCACTTATTCACACCTAGAAATACTTTTGGATAATAAAAAAACAAAAAATAATAATCTCAAAACATCCCTAATCCCATTATAGCATCCTCATTTTGGGAAGAAATCCACCCAAGTAATCTATTTGGTGCAAACCTAATGATTTTACCCGAAGAAGTGGTAACATTCCTCAATGAACATATTTGTTTTATTTATTCATTAAGACACTAATTTTTTTTATATCTGGATTAGATAATAAAATAAACATCCTAATTATACGAAGGTATTTTTATGTTATATTTACTACCAACACTCACATAAACATCCATAAAATGGGATATAAAACCATCATTTATGTGAACAGAAGAGTATAACCTCTCGAACCGATGTTGTTCATTATTCCATTATTGAATTATGAATTAAATACTGTTTTAAAATAATAATTATGATATTTATTATTTATTTATTTTTATTTATTTATTATGTAACACATAATATCATTCATTCTATTTTGTGGGAATATGATAACTTCACTTGTGGATGTGTGGATTACCACCTACTCAAAGGGATGTGATTCATTCAAGATTTACATCAAAAGTAGTTTGAATTATTTAAAAAAGAGAATTATATAAAATTTATCAAAATTAGTAAGGATTTGTTAATATATTGTTAACATATATATATATATAACATTTACTTTATTTGAATATGATAATAAAATGGTTACATCATTCATGCATACATAAGGCCCACCGTCTCCATCGGCGGTGTATTTCTCTTTTTGTGAATAAATTTTTTTATTTACTATAAATACATATATAATGATTATATATAATATTAATATACTATTTTAAATTATTTAATTATTCAATTCATGGTCAATGTAAGGTGAATACAAACAAAAATTAAAAACTTATATGAAAAACAATAATGTTATTACCCAAAAAATAACTTTACCGTGGTATTATTAATAAACAAGTAATATAAAGTGAAAATTAAGTAATATATTTTATAATATGTTTTAATATGGTTATGTGATATATTTATAATATAATTATATTTATTATATTGGAGGTTTAAACACACACAGAAGAAGTCAAGACTTAAGGCAACATAATTTCATATAACTTTATTATATTTATGAAATACATGTCAGATTCACCCCCAATTTCTTTTATGTGGTATTTATATTTCCATAAGATAAGTGATATCATGAATTATATTTATTCAATTGTAATAAAATTTTAAATTTGTTATATTATTTCTTGAGTATCACGATTCAAATGTTACTCAATTGGTAAGGGTTTTCTCATGTCACTTTTATTTGTGTGGGATATATGTTGTATTAACAACGTATTCTTGTTGTGTGGTGTATATGGTGAACTATAAAATTTTATATCATGAATTTAAATTAATTTATGATATTAAAATTTTCAATTGATTTTATTATTTTATGGATCTAATGATTCAAAATTTACTCAAGTGGTATAGATATTTCTAGACTCACTTTCATTTCTGTGAGACTAATGTCATATTCACCGTTCATTTGTTTTGTGTGGTTAATATACTGAACTATTACATATTATATCATTAATTTACATTATTTAATGATATTATATGTTTCAATAGATTTTATTATTTCATAGGGAAACTAATTAATAAGTTACATAATTATAAATGGATTTATGTCTCACTACTATTTACTATGAGACACAAGCCATGTTCACCACATACTTCTTATATGTGGTGTGTATACTAATATTGGATGTATTTTATAATTATTATAAGGAAATATATTTGGATTTACATATCAATTTGTCTATATATCTTTAATGTGGTTTATAGTTCAAAATTTACTAAACGAGAAAGATAATGTTTTCTCAGTTTTCCTTCTTCAGGGCACTTGTAATGTTTTGCACTTATATTCTTTTATGAAGTGAATATAATTCTCTTTGAAATGTTTTATAAAAAATATCATTATTTTAATTGTATTTTATGTGTCATTTAATTTTATTATTTCATGTATATTATTAATCAATGTATTAAAAGTGGTAACAATTTATTACTACAAACTCATCTTTTATCGAGATTGTTTTCTATTATGCTTCCATTGATGGAATATTATTATCCATATCCCAATAAAACTCATGAATTTTATTATCCTCTATTTATAAATTATATATTCATTTATTGGTGCCAATTTTATTCCCTTTTTGTACCTAACATGATTATGAAAATGTTTTTAAAAAAATCATTTTTATCACTCTGTTTGGTCAGAAATCTGTTTTATTAATTAAAAATGTTTTCTAAAAATGTTTTCAATAATGTTTTTAAATTGAATTTTGATGCACTCCTGACGTAGGGAGTGGAAAAAAATTATTTCTTAAGTTAAAATGTAGTAATGTGGTTGACCTAGGATGTCTCCCGAAGAGGAGTGCATACAAAACGGGTTGTCACCTTAAAACAGGGGTAAAAATGTTGTGAAAGGAAATTTGAAATTATAATGATTGAAAAAATATGAAATTAAAAGGGTGATTATATCGGGGTCGGGTTCTAAATTATAATTCTATCCTTGTTCAATTTAATTCAAACCTCTTATTCTTAGTTGATTAAAGTGAGTTTCCACAATCGTTTCCTCTCACTTCCTTGGTGAAATTATTATTGTGAGAAAAACCATAACAAGATATTGGTTTAGTCAACTCTCCTTCCATGTGTAAAATATTTGTATTGAATATAATTAATTGATATGGGAAATACCTAATCGTGTTTTGTTTATCCCAAACAGTCGAGAACATTCAATACACCTTTTACACGTACTGACGATCGTCAAGTACTTCACCACTAATTCCTGGTTTATTCCATCATATATAAACCAGAAATTAGTGGATGGAGATTATGATTATTTTACCATGGACAAAATAAATAACGGAATTAATATTAAATAAAGATAGAACTTGATTATAAAATCCTCTACAATAAATTGAAATCATCTTTAAAGAAGAAATAAATTTATTCAATTGCATCCAAGAACTCAATCATTACAATGTAGAAAACCAACCCTTCCCCAATCAATCCAAATGTTTACCCCACCATGGTAAGTGTAATCGAGTTGAATGGGGAAGAATAAGGCATTAAAAACTATGAAAAATAAAATAAATAAAAGATAAATATGAAAAGTTCTCCTTCTTGGTGTCCCAGAAGGAATGGGGTGGAGAATGTGATGCTTTGAGAGGGTGGACCTCTCCTCCTTTTATACCCAGAATTTGTCCCCCAGATGTTGACACGTTGTATCCCCATTAATTGACATCTTAATGTGTTGATATCTTATTTAATGTTGTTCATAATTCCCTTGGATGTGTCCCCTCAAAATCTCAGTGGATTTGGACATGTATTCTAAGAGTTATGGTCGTTTTACTCTGAGAATATATTCTATCCAGTCAGACTCTCCAAAACGAAATCCTTTTAATTAGTGTGATTTAATGAACCAATAAATGGCCAATTAACTCGGTGATTCTTTCATAAAATATTCTCCAAAACTCCTTTCTCGTCAACCCACCAAATTTTACAAGCTTTGGGCGCACCATGGATGAGTTATGGATCCCACATCAAAACTAGGCAGAACTGAAAATAGTTTCTTTTTCTCAATTGTGAGCTTCTTTTGAGATTCCATATGGCCGATTTAGCTTTTAGTCCAAAAATATTAAATGAAGCCCTAGATGTTTAAAATCTCTAAGAGAAAGAATTTTTCAATTTGGATCAATTTATATAATTTTATGGCCAAACTACAGAAATAATTTAAAACTGTTAAAAATCCAAAATGGCCAATTTTTACTATTCAGCTCAAAATAACACCATTATCATAAAAATTAAACAATTCATATTAGATAAACACTTTTTCGTGTCTAAAACAATTATATTAAATATAAATTAATTGAAAATATTTTCTCTATCAATTACTCCACACTTAGAACTTGGACTCCCGGACAAGTAAAAATCAACTCAAATCAAATCCAAAACACATATCAATGAGATCTATAAAATCAATTTCAAGAAACAAAAAGATATCATTCCTCATTAGAAACAGTTATTTCAAGTTCTCCATTTGTGATTTTAATATATTTCTACTTAATTTCTTATCACATGCACACAAAACACCTACCTCATATGAATTTTCCCTCATCTCACAAATGTAAATGTTGAACAAGTCTGTTCTCATCCAAACTCACACCAGAGTCACCATAGGATTGATAAATTTATACTTATCCACCCGATGTGAGTCAAGGACATGTGTTTCTCATGAGGAATTTTTAGGGTTTTTTATGGCTTCACGTTGGTAGGATTTATATTTTAAACATTCTGAGGACGAAAAAGGAGTGTTTGGCTCTTTTTGAAGCAAAATTTCAAGATTCTAGGTTTTACTCATGTATGGTCTCCTTCACTTACCCTTTGTAGAAACTAGGCTCCATAAACATTCAATTAGCTTAGTAGAAAAAATTTCAATCCTTTCAAACCGGATTTTTCTTAAAAGCTCTAGATAGGCACATATTTATTTTTTTTACATTGGAAGCTCCAGAAAGGCACAACTTCTCTTGTTATGAATGCTCCAGAAAAGGCACAGCTTTCAACAGAATAATTTTTCAGCATCACACACATCTCATCCACAATTTATTTTACACCCAAAGTATAACCGAATGAGGTATTACACCACAAGACATATTCTCCCACACTTAATATCAACTAGATAATGCAATTTCACTTCAAGAGCGGGTAGGATAGGAATCATTGGCTTATAATGTGGCTAACCAAACAGGAAATTCATGGATACTAGGGGATAAAATGAAGGATAAATGTAAAGGTGGGCCATAATGAAAAGGATTATTTTGAAAAGGGGGATTCAAACCAAATAAATGCCTCAATCATTTAAAACACACGTACCCCAAACCCACATGTTTTGAAAGGAATAAATCAAATTCTAGTTGAAGAAATCATGGTATGGTTCTCTCAAGAAATGAGGTAAATGAAAAGAATATGACAAAAATGGTTCAGAATCCTCACATGAAAGTGATTTCAAAGATATAGACAGTGAAATATGGCATGGGTTTCAAAAATCAGTGTACTTTTCATGAAATTATAAAAGACTTAAACTTAAAAAGAAGTCATTTCAGCATTCAGTTAATCTCGTTTTTTTGAAATAGATTGGTTCACTCGTTGACATGGGTTTCAAAAATGGTATTGATAATCATTTCAGCTCAAAAGTTTAAGAAACACACAAAAAATTGATAAATAAACACACAAAAATTTGAAAACACATATTTTTTTTTATTTTTTATTTTTTTTGTGAAAACAAACATCAAATGAAAATCCTATACTACAAAGGTTCCCTACCCCACACATAACTGATGTATTTTCCTCGATGAATTCAAGTGGATTTAACATGTAATTGGATTTCTGATTGAATCGCAACAACAAGAAAATGTGAAAGAGAGGTACAACCTGATGGATCTTATTGATAAATAGGTTGGTGGAGCGTGATCTCCCCCACTGGCTCTGATGGAAGGGTCCCAAGGAATTTCTTCATCCTATGTCCATTCACAGTGAATGGATCCTGCTCTCCACCCTTCATAATCTGTAGAGAACCAAAAGGATATACATGAGTAACTATAAATGGACCTACCCATCTGGAACGAAGTTTACCTGGCATCATCTTGAGTCTTGAGTTGAATAATAACACTTTGTCTCTAGGAGAGATTTCTTTTGGTTGGATCAGCTTGTCATGTCTACTCTTGTTCTTTCTTTGTAAATCCTTGAATTTTAAAATGCTGCCATTCTTATTTCCTCCAGCACTTGAAACTTCAATCTTCTCTCCTTCCCAGCACTTTCAAGGTCCAAATTCATTTTCCTCACAACCCAATACACCTTATGCTCCAATTCCAAAGGTAGGTGGGAGCTTTTCCCATAAATCAGCCTAAATAGACTCATTCCAATCGGGGTTTTGTAGGCTGTCCTGTAAGCCCATAAGGTTTCATCCAACCTTTGGCTCCAATCCTTCCAGTTTGGATTAACGGTCTTTTCTAAAATTCCCTTGATTTACCTGTTTGAAACTTCACCTTTCCCATTAGTCTATGGATGATAGGTTGTTGATGTTTTATGATGCACCCCATACTTCTTCATCAAAGTCTCCATTCTCAAATTGCAGATTGAGTCCCTTGATCACTGATGATTTATCTGGGCACTCCAAACCTACAAAATATATTAGTCCTGACAAAATCACAAACAACCTTAGCATCGTCAGTTCTGGTTGCTTTTTCTTCCACCCATTTGGAAACATAATCAACTGAAAGCATGATATAAGAAAATTCAAATGACATAGAGAAAGGTCCCATAAAATCTATCCCCCAAACATGAAAAATTTTACAAAAATTCAATGGAATTTGGGGCATTTCTTGTCTCTTTGAAATATTTCCTGAAAACTAACATTTTTCAAATATTTTTCAAAATTCATGAGCATATTTAAAATTGTTGGGCCAATAAATTCCGGATACTAAAACATTACTTGTTGTCCTCTGAGGTCCAAAGTGGCCTCCACAAGCTAAAGTGCGAAAAAAATCAAAGACAGATTTAACTTCACTTTCAGGTAAACATCTTATTATAACTTGATCATTGCAAATATTTCAAAGGAATGGATAATACCAAATGTAATATCTAGATTTAGATTTTAGTTTTTGAATTTGGTGAGAATTGAAATGAGATGGGACCTGAGATGTTACCAGAAAATTTACTATGTCACCATACCAAGGCACTTATCCTTCAATCAAGTACAACTGCTCTCATGGAATTTGATCATTCAGTGGGTCTCTTTCTAGAACTTCAATTTCCGCAGTGTTTGGCAGTCTACTTAAGTGATCAGCCACTTGGTTCTCAGATCCCTTCTTATCCTTGATTTCTATATTGAATTCCTGCAGTAGTACCATCCATCTCACTAACCTTGGTTTAGCATCATCTTTCTTCATCAAGTACCTCAAAGCTACATCATCCGAAAACACAGTGATTTTAGTTCCAAGAAGATATGATCTAAATATTTCTAAATAAAAACAACTGCAAAGAACTCTTTTTTCATGGTTGTATAATTGAATTGTGCGGCATCTAAAGTTCTCGAGGCATATGAAATGACTTGTGGTCTGCCCTCAATTCACCGATAAAGGAATACTCCAACTACTTGGTTGGAGGTATCAAAAAGTATTTCAAATGGTTCTTCCAAATTAGGAGGCTGCATCACGGGTGGTGAAATCAATCTCTTCTTCAACTCATCAAAGGATTCCCTACATGAACCATTGCAATCAAAATTAGAATCCTTCAAAAGTAATCTAGAGAGAGGGAGAAAAATCTGATTGAAATCTTTGATAAACCTCCTTTAGAATCCTGCATGTCCTAAAAATGATCTAACATCTTTCACACATGTAAGGTAAGGCATTGAATTTATCACTACAATTGTTGATTTATCAACTTCAATTCAATTTTGGGAAATGACATGACCAAGCACAATTCCTCTTTGATCTATGAAATGACCCTTTTCAAATTTTAAAACATGCTTTTTTTCGATGCAGGTTTTGAAAGATTTTTCCATATTTTTCAAACATGATCAAAAGAATCACCAAAAGCTATGAAATCATCTAAGAAAACAACCAAGAAATGTTCATTGTGATCAGAAAATATACTCACCATGCACCTCTCAAATGAACCGGAAGCATTATATAATCCAAATGGAATTCTTCTATATGCAAAAGTACTAAAAGGGCATGTAAATGTCATCTTCTCTTGATCCTCAGGAGCAATGGGTACCTGGATGTAACCTGAAAATCCATCCAAAAATTAATAATGAGTTCTCCCTGCCAATATTTCTAACATCTGGTCAATTAAGGGGATGGGGAAATGATCTTTTCGAGTGACCTAGTTCAATTTCAAAAAATCAATGCACACTCTCCAGCTATTTTGAATTATCCTATGGATTAACTCATTATTTTCATTCCTCATAGTGGTCAGGCCAGTTTTTTTTGGAACGACATGAATAGGGTTGACCCACTACGAATCTGAAATGGGATAGATGATCCCAGCATCCAAGAGCTTCTCAATCTCCTTCTTCACAACCTCCATCAAGGTGGGATTCAGACTCCTTTGGGGCTGTCTAGAAGGTTTAGAATCTCCTTCAACCAAAATACTATGTGAGCATATTTTTGGGTTAATTCTTGGGATATCACCTAAGCTCCATCCTATTGCCTGGATAATATCTCTCAAAAGCTCAATCAATGATTTTTCTTGGGTTTTAGAAATATTATTAGAAATTATCACTGGTAGTTTCTCTCCCTCCTAAAGGTATACATATTTCGAATCAGTGGGGAGTGGTTTGAGTTCTAGATTATGGGGATGCTAAAGGGATGAGACTAAATTGATGTTTTCCACTTCCAAATTTTGGACCTCCTGCACACAAGAAACCATATAATCTTCCTCATTATTTAACAAATCATCAAAGAAATCAGATTTTACCTCTTCCTCCCACATGATGTCAGAATCTCCAACATCTTCCGCATCTACATGTTCAATGATATTTCTAAGGGAAGAAGTCTCTGTTAAGTCTAAGAATTCATAGAGAATACGTGATTCTTCAATTGGTTCTACACCAACTTCATTGGAAAGCGAAAAGAGGGAGTGATCATCTGATGGATGCCTCATGGATTAAAAAATATTGAAGTGGATTGTGCTCTCTCCAAACTCCATGGTGACTGTCCCCTCATGGACATTGATGATGGTTTCAGCTGTCTTCAAGAAATGTCTCCCCAAAATGATGGGTGGATGTTATGGGCTCATCTATTCTTCTATATTGAGCATGTAGAAGTTAGTTGGGAATAATGGATCTTTGAATTTCACAAGGACATCCTCCAAAACTCCTGCATGAAAAACTATGGATCTGTTTGCAAGCTAGACCACCACTCTTGTGGGATTCCATTCTCCCATATTCAAAGAAGTGTATACCAAGTGAGTCAATACATTAATTTAAGAAACTAAATCACACAAATAATTGGTGAAATTTTATGATCCAATGGTGCATTGAATAGAAAAAGTCCCTGGATCTTGACATTTGGTTAGAATCTGCAGTGTAATAAGGGCTGAGACACTTCTTCCCAAGTTTATTCATTAATTCCCATGAAGCCTTCTCTTTTTGGTGTAATGATCTTTCAAAAATTTTGCATACCTTTTAATTTGTTTAATAGGTTCAAGTAGGGGGATATTGATTTCCACTTTCTTGATGGTGTCCATAATTTCTTTTTGAAGTGATTCTTCTTGCAATTTCTTTGATTCGATCATCCTTGTTGGAAATGGTGGGGGAAATTCTTTATTCTCCCTTTGTTTTCTTTGCATTGGTGTTTATTGTTTCTTATTTTGTGTCCTATCCTTCTCCTCCTCATATTCCTTTTCATCTTCCTGGTGTATTTTCACAAGACTTTCTGAATCATTCTCCCTCAGAATAAGAGGTATTATTTCAGGTTCAGGGTTGGATGGAGGTGGGATTTATTTTCCACTTCTTGTTATGATTGCACTAATTTTCTCTTTACTATTTGGCACTGTTTGGGATGAAAGATCCTTGGATTCTTTGACATTATTTCAACAAGACTTCCCACTGTGTCTTCTAGCTTGTCAACCTTATCTACTAGGCCCTCATACTTGGATTGTAGCTATTCCACAAAAGGTTGTGTGATGGTGGATGGTTGTTCATATGTCTATATTTGGAATGGTGGTGGCTGAAAAGATTGTTGTTGTTGGAGGGGTTGTTTATCAGATTTTTGGAAGGGATGGGGGTTCTAGTATTACTTCTTGTGGTAAGGAGATTGACTTGGGTGCTGGTTAAATGGTCTCATCTCGTTTTTTTGGTTCCCATATCATTGTTGGTCTTACAGTTTATTTTGTTGGAATTGTCTTGGTTGAAAGGCCGCAACACAGTATTCTGTCTCCTATACCTCAGGGCATTGGTCAGTATAATTAGTGGAAGAATAACATAAACCACATACCTGAGCTGAAGCTTGTTGTCCATTTTCTTGTGTTACAGCCATTTGACGGACTAAACTTGCAAGGTCATCAACTTTTTTTTCAATCAATGTGGATGAATCATATGTTTTTACCTCATGTATCCCCCCTGGTTCACATTCCTCTTAGTCCAAATTATTGTAAGTTTTGAGCAATCTTCTCAATTAGTATTCTGATATCTGCAGGAGACTTTTCAAACAGGGACCCCCTGATGAGGCATCTAGAAGATTTCGATTGTTATCCATAAGTCCTTGGTAGAATAACACAAGGAATTGGTGTTCCTCCATTTCTTGATGTGGGCAGCTGGAACTTAGCTTCTTGAAGCGCTCCTAGTACTCGTAGAGGGTTTCTCCAGTTGATTTTTGTATGATGTAAATCTCCTTCTTGATGGCAGTGCCCCTCTATGTGGGGGAAGAATATTTGCATGAAACTTCTTTTTAGGTCTTCCCAATCATTGATCTCCCCTGGTTGTAGGTTTTAAAATCATTCTTTAGCTGTTCCTTCAAGTGAGAAGGGGAATTCCCTTCACTGAAATTGGTCTTCAGGTGCTCCTCTTGGCCTGAAGCTCGAGCAAATGTATCTAAATTCTTGCATGTGCCGATTTGGATCTTCTCCTGTAAGACCGTGAAAATTTGAAAGCACATGAATCATATTGACACATAATTCAAAATCATTTGGTTCCGTGGATGCATTTAGTTGGTTATTTTGAATGGAAAATTGTGGTGCACATAGATCATGTAGGGTTTGGTTCGGATTTCTAGCCATGATTTTAGGTTCAGAGTGAACACTAAGAGTTTAACTTGAATCTGAGAGATTTATTTCATCAAATATTTCTGGTAGATTTCCTTTTCTTAGTTGGGTTAATGTTATTTCAATTTCTGGATCAAATTAAATTAATGGTTTTTTTGAGGTGCGGGTCATTCAATTTTGATTTTTTTTGTTGTTCCACTGCCTCCCTGGCAACAAAGCCAAGTTTAATGCACGCCTGACTTAGGGTGTGAAAAAACAATTATTTCCTTAGTTAAAATATAGTAATGTGGTGTACCTAGGATGTATCCTAAAGTGGAGTGCACACAAAATGGGTTTTCACTTTAAAACGGGGGTAAAAATGTTGTGAAAGGAAATTTGAAATTCAAATTATTGAAAAACTATGAAATTAAAATGGTGATTAGGTCGGGGTCAGATTCTTAATTATAATTCTATCCTTATTCAATTTAATTCAAACCTCTTCTTCTTAGTTGATTAAATGGAGTTTCCACAATCGTTTCCTCTCACTTCCTTGGTGAAATTATTATTGTGAAAGAAAACCTTACCAAGATCTTGGTTTGGTAAACTCTCCTTCCATGTGTAATATATTTTTATTGAATATCCTTAATTTAAATGGGAAATACCTGATCGGATTTTTTTATCCCAAACAATCAAGAACATTCACTACACCTTTTACATGTACTGATGATCGCTGAGTACTTCACCACTATTTCTTGGTTTATTCAGTCGTATATAAACCAGAAATTAGTGGAGGGAGATTATGATTATTTTACCAAAGAAAAAATCAATGATAGAATTAATATTCAAGAACAATCACATTTGATTATAAAATCTTCTATAAGAAATTGAAAACAACTTAGAAGAAGGAAAAAAATTTATTCAATTACGTCCAAGAACTCAAGCATTACAATGTAGAAAACCAACCCTTATCCAATCACTCCAGATGTTTATCCCACCATGGTAAGGGTAATCGAGTTGAATGAGGAAGAAGAAGGCATTAAAAAACTATGAAAAAGAAAATAAATAAAAAATAAAGCTTAAAAGTTCTCCTTATTCGTGTCCGAGAAGGAATGTGGTGGAGAATGGGATGCTTTGAGAGGGTGGATCTCTCCTCCTTTTATAGCCAAAATTTGTCCCCCGGATGTTGACGCATTTTATCCCCATTAAATGACATCTTCACGCATTGAGACCTTCTTAAATGTTGTTCATAATTACCTTTACCGTGTCCCCTCAAAATATCAGCAGATGTGGACATGTATTCAAAGAGTTTTGGTCATTTTAATCTGACCATTTATTCTGTCCAGTCAGACTCTCCTAAACGAACTCCTACGGATTAGGGTGATTTAATGACCCCATAAACGGCCAATTCACTCGGTGATTCCTTAATAAAGGATGCTATAAAACTCCTTTCTCTTCCACCCACAACATTTCACAAGATTTGGGCCCACCATGGATGTGTTTTGGATCCCACACCAAAACTAGACAGAACTGAAAACAGTTTTCTTTCACCCACTTGTGAGCTTATTTTGAGCTTCCATATGGCCGATTCAGCTTTTAGTCCAAAAATAGTAAATTAATCCCTAGATGATTAGCATCTGGAAAAGAAATAACTTTGCAATTTGGATCAATTTAGTTATTTTTATGTCCAAACTACCGAAATAATTTAAAACTGCTAAAAATCCAAAATAGCCAATTTTTACTATTCTTCTCAAAATAACACCATTATCATAAAAATTAAATAATTCATCTTAGAGGAACACTTTTGTGGGTTTAAAACAATGATATTAAATATAAATTAATAGATAATATTTTCTCTATCAAATTTTAATATCCATTTAGAGTAAATGTATTTTAAATTATTTATGAATTATAAATTGTTTTAGATTATGTTCAATTCATCTTTTATATGTTTCAAAGGATACTTTTATAGAAAAATATTTTCAACATTTTTACTGTTTTTAAAAGAATTTTTAAAGTGGAAATGATATTTTAATCAACAAATTATTTGAATGGTAATTTTAAAATTATTGTCTATATAAGATTAAATCTATTGAAATAGTTGATGTTTTATTTTGATATGATCATAGGAAACCGTTTATATTATTTATATGAATTTTTTAAGTTTATAATTATAAGTTTCCTAGGAAACCGACTTAACTTTGATTGGTTATACCATGATAAAACACTTATAAAACCCAATTCCATTAACATGATATTATATGATGAAATGGTGATGAAATCTATCTCTTTTCCACATTTTATTATAGGATCATGTTTTTATAATACCCATTTCATTTCATGGGTTACTATATTTTGAATGTTTATAATATTTTGGCACATGTATGTTTGATTTCATTATGTGATGGTTGGGACCTATATTTCCCTTTAATGAACAATGTAATGAAGGTTTTATCGTTGGAATATATGTTATTAATGAACATGATTACATGTCAAAAAGGTCATGAGTGAACCATATAATTTGTTCATAATGGAATTCATGAACATGATTACATGTTCACAACATTATGGGGGAACCTAATTACATGTTCACAATGTTATTCCTGAACCAGAATACATGTTCAATTATTTTACTTTAACCTAATTACATGTTCAAAATGTTATGTGTGGAACTGTCATTCATATCCATAATGTTATATATGGACCTGGTATCATTTCCACAAGTTTATGTAAGGGAATGATTTCAAGTCCTTAACATAATGAGTGAACATGTCTCTATTTACACATGTTCAAAATGTTATTAGTTGATGTGTATTAAACAAGTATATGTCTTATTCCAATGTTATGATCTCATGAGTCATATTCTTGGATTTAATTATGATACATACCCTGTGAAAGGAAATTTTTGATTCCATGACTCATGATTATGATCTTCAATATGCGGGGTATAATCTTAAAATTCTATCCCCATATTATCATAACCTTATGACTTGTTTATGTTTACATATCCCATTTATATTTACCCTTAATGAGCATCTAAGCTCACAATTTCATAGGCTTTTTTTCCCAGGTTTTGAAGAAAGGGATTATGTAGGATTACTAAATGGGAATATCTTTATAGGATATATAGAAGATCTTTCACCAAATTTGAAAAATGTTTTCCATGTTTACAAATACACTAAACTATTATTGTCCATAGGAATGTAATTTTGTAATGTGATGAATACTTATATAAAATGATGTAATATCCATGTATGATAATCCTATTTTTCTATAGTTTTTATTAAAGGAATGGTTTATTCAAAAATCATATACTAGTATAAAAATTTTGTAAGATCTTTAGAAATATTTCTAAGGATATTTCTCGGGATGTATCTAAAGATAAGTCTAAACATGAGTCAATGTTTATGATAATGTCCTAGAATTTTGGTAAGGTATTGAGATACTTGGTTTCAAGAAATTGCATCTCATCAAGATACTAAAAGTTTATCCGGATATGGGACATGTGTATATATGGTTAACAACCATGAAAACACCATATTGAGGTAGACTCAATTGGGAACTCGTGCACGAAAATGGGTCTTTCTACACAAATAATTTGAAACTCATAGGGGATATTCATTAAAAATTCGAAGAACTATTTACATATAGTCATGAAGGATTTAAATAAATGATGACTATGAATAACCAAGGATAAACCTAAGGTTTCATAGAATTAATTATTAGGTTTAATTATTTAGACATCATATAAATGGTTTTCATGATTATGTGGTTTTTCATTAGGAAAATTATTGCTCACACTATGCATTTTGGTTCTAGTCAATGGTGGGAACTAGATGCAATTTGGTAAACATTCAATGATTTGTATGTGTAATGAATCTAGATTATGAAAATTAATTTCCAATGAAGAAATATAAAGTAGATAATAAAGAAGGCGTTATGAGTATTGGTTCTACTTTTGATGATAATGAAACTGTGAATGACTTGTGAAAGGTATGTGATTTTTTAAATGTATTTGTTAAAATCCTGATTAAATTGAGCATACATGATTTGTATTTCATGTTTTCAGAAATGGGTATTCATTAATTAGATAATGGAGCTTAGTTAATGGTTTAATAGTAATATTGGATGAATGGAGTATTTATGTTTTGGAATATAGATATTATCTTATAGGAATCATAAAATATATAATTATTTTCTGTATAATTTTTTCATTATGTATTTAAAGTGATATGTTGAATGTTTCTACTGACATAGAAATGTGATTTAATTGAAAGGTGATTTTTTTATTATTTTAAGGTCGCCCTTAATGTGTTCATTATGTTTATAAACTTTTGTTTATGATGTATAATGAGATGATTGATTTAGAAAAAGTAAATTGGATAGTATAAATGAACAAAAAATTAATAAAATATCTTTTAGAGAAGTGGTTTATACTATAATGGATGGAGGTTAGAAATTTTTTTGATTTAATAAATATATCAAATAATATATTTTATATGTTAAGAATGACAAATAGTGTATTTATTCGATATGGTTTTATGGTAATTTAGGTTATTACCATGTTTTAATATAATACTTGATAAATTTATTCACATGTATGGTATGTGGAAACCAAGTTATACTTTATGATATATGGGGGATCAATGTTAATTTGATTTTGTGAAATTATTTCTAATGTTTTTATTTTAATATTTTCAAACTGTTATATGATTAAAAATTTATGGAATCGTTTAAAATAAACACTGGATGTGGTTTTATATATTAATGTATTATCCCAACATATGAGGATTTATGAAATTTGGATAACTTATTCAAACTTTTATTTGTTTTGATGATACCTAAAGGACTTATCAGTCTATCTATAGATTTTATGATATATTTATACTTCTAGGTTAGAAAATTAACCTTTATTTATTGGATAAATAGATAAAGTCGATTTTGATTAAAGGTCGAACTATAGAAGAATATTGTTCTTATGAAAGGGAATGAAATCAAGTAATTATATCATCTCATGAAAATTATTCTAATTTATAAAAAGGGTCTTGAAATAATTTTTTTTTCATTTTAATATTTTTTATGATACCAATGAAAATTTTCAATCTTCTATAGAATATGTATTTTTTATTGTTAACAATCTCATTTTCATCATTTTCATCATTCTCTATTTTAATTTTTTTCATCATTCTCTTTTTCATCAATTTTTCCTTCTTATTAATGACATTTTTTGTTAGTTTTTTTGTTTCTTCATAATTTTTTTCATGATACCAATTACCTTTTCAAATACTATTTGGTTTATAGATTTTTGATCATTATATTCTCATGAAAATAATTTTTTTATGTTTTTTTCCATCATTTTCATTTTCTATATTTTATCCCCTTTCATGATTTTTTATATATTTTTCTCCTTATTTACATTTTTCTCTTTTATTAATATTCTTTTTATTAATATTATTTTATTAAATAATTTTTTCTTTTCATTTATTCCTTTTTTTCATTTTTGTTTTTTATTTTTTTCTTTTCCTTTTGTTCCTTTTTTCTTCACTTTTTTATAGTTTTTTTTAATTGATATTTTCTTTCTCTAAATTATTTTTTTTTTGTTTTTTTCAATTTTCTTCTATTTTTTAGCTATACCTTTTTTCTGTCTTTTTTTTTCTTCTATGTTTTCTTCTCTTTATTTTTTATTTTTTTCACCTACATTTCAGTTAATTTGATTATCCTTTATTTTCTAAGGTTATTTTTTAATGGATGTGTCATTATTCATTTTTATGATGTGTGTTTCTATAAATAGAACATTCCGGTATTAAATCATTGATGACCTAGAGAAATTTTGAGGTATAAATTCATTTTAAGGGATCTAGAATGTAACAAGATCATATTTTAAAAAAAATCTGACATAAGTTTATCTTGATGATATTTTTTTATTTCACAAAAAACATAAGATATCTTGAGTTACCCAAAATCACTATGTTTTACATTTTCTACACATAATTCCGAGTTTCAGTTATGGTTTAAGAAACAATATGTATTGCTTATGTTACATGAAATAACTTATTTATATTTCATTATATAAAAACCTAATTTTATCTTTAGTTATACACAACAATATGTTCAGATTTTTTTATAAATAATTCTGAGTTCCTTTGATAGCTTATATACATGTAAGACCAAGTTTTATAGAATAAAAATATATTATTAATAATATTATTGCAATATTAGTGCAATTATCACCTCATTATGTGATTATTGGGTATGGAATGGAATAAATAAATTATTAAATTATAGACTACAAATGAATATAAGATGATTTTTTTTGTTTCCAAGTAACTATAAATTAAAATAAAACCCTTTTTAAAATACATGATGTCATTTTGAGAAAGCTATTTTTGTCCAGAAAATTTTTACCTAAATAAATAAATTAAACCACATTTAGAGCATTATTTTAAGTAAATTGTCATAGTATATATTAAAACATTTAGTTAACATTAATAATAGGCGTTTTTTAAGAAAAATAGATAATAATAAATCCAAATTTATGCTTAAAAATAGTATTTTTTGAAAAACAAATTTACTGCATTTTAATGGCGCATTCATATTAAAAAAAATTACACTTTTATAAACTATATATGAAAACATTAAATTTACTTTTTAATGCGAAACATTAAAATTATCTTATGTTAAATTTTTGGTATTTTCCTATGATGTTTCATTTTTTATGAATAGTAAAAAATAGTAAAATTTAAGAGACATCTACTTTTCATCTAATTTATTTATATAGTCAAATTATTATTTAAATTGTTTTTAATGTATAATTAGTTCAATTATACATAAATAGATCCGGTTTAGCTCATTTTAATCAACATAACTTTGAAACTAGACATAAAAACAATGCAATCTTTCTAACATTTTGACTTTAAAACCCCGTCTTTTTGTCCCGTCTATGGGTTTAATTTTCCATTATTTTCTACAGGTAATGTAATTAGAATTCCGAAAAATTTATTCCATATTTTTATTCATAATAATATATAATTTATATTATTTTCAACTTAGTTTTTTACCATAATTATTGTTGAATGTAATTAAATGTAAATACAATGATTAAGGTAAAAATTAATTTCTTTCATGGTTTAACATTTATCATATTATTGTAATTGACATAAAAGTTTTTCCATAACCTATTTTATGGCCATATTTATATAATATACCTACTTATATATATATATATATATATTATAATTATTTGACGCACATGATGTAAGGGGACCTCTTAATCTTGTTTACCTTTTTGTATTTACAGTAATTTTATTCATCCTCCACTTTGTAAAGGAACTCACCCCATACTTATTCACGGTTATATAGCCGTATGGCTCATTCAAAACATGATAAAATAATATCCCAAAATCCCTCCTATAATCATAGAAGCATAAATTTGAGTATAAAAATTATGGAATCCATTTGGTTTAAACCAAAACGTGTTACTGAAGATGTGGTAACATTCCTCAATTAATGTCATTGTTTTATTTTTTCCAAAAACCACTTAAATTATTATTATATCATTCCTATATAACAACCAAATTATCTACAATATAATTATATGTTTTTATGTTAATGTTATGAACTACACTCACACACAGTTTCTTCAAATGGGATACGTCGTCATCGTTTGATTGTATGGTCAACTACCACATCGCAAACAGATGTCGTTCGATCTTCCATTACCCCCTCTCAAGGTTGGGAGTAATTATAGAATTATTATTTTTATTTTATATATGATATTTATTATAACAATATTCTTCTATAATTATTATATAAAACACACCTTATTTCTTTATATTTTTTGGGAATATGATAACTTCATTTGTAGATGTGTAGACTACTGCCTCTCAAAAGCGATGTGATTCCTTCATGCTTCACATGGAAATGTTTAAGGATGAGATTAATTAAAATATGTGATATTTGTGAAATAATAGTTCTATGGGAATTATAATATATATATATATATATTACTCTCCTTCAATATTATATGAAATCAAAAACATCTTCCCTACGTACGTAGGGCCTACAGTCTCCATCAATGGTGTATTTTGTTTCCTATCACTAAATTTTATGAGTTACTCTAAATAAATATATAATAAATATAAATTATATTTATATCATGATTTAAATTATTGAATTGATGAAATATTGATCAATGTAAAATGAACAGAAATAATAAGTAAAAAACTTATACAATACCCAAACTAGTTATTACCTGAAACGTATCATAAACATTGGATTGTTAATAAATATGTAATATAAAGTCATAAGAAAAAAATATATGGAGTAATATATATAAATATGGTTTTTTTGGATATTTATAATAACCTTATATTTATTATAAATGAGTTTTGGATGTATATGAATGAATTCAAGACATAAGGTGAGGGAATTTCTTCCCACATTCATATATTCATGAGATACAAACCATGTTCACTACCCATTTCTTTTATGGGGATCATATAATTCCATAAGATATTTTATATCATTAATTCCATTTATATAGTGATATTAAAATATTTAATTAATTTTATTCTTTCAGGGGGCTCATGATTCAAAAGATACTGAAGTGGTAAGGTTATTCTCATTTCATTTTTATTCTTGTGAGATATATGTTATAGTCACCAATTATTGTTAATATGTGGTGTGTATAATAACCTATTACATGTTATATTATGATTTTAAATTATTCCTAGATATTAAATTTTCAAATTGATATTATTTTTTCAAGTATCTCATGATTCAAAAGTTACTCAAGTCATAATAGGTTTTCTAGTCTCACTTTTAATTTCATCAGACATATTGTATATTCACCACTCAACTATATTGTGTGGTGTATATACTGAACCATAAAATTTTATATCTGAATTTTCTTTATTTAATTCTATTAATATTTTCAATTTATTTTATAATTTCATGAGGCTCATAGTTAAAAAGTTACATAAGTATATAAGGATTTCTGTCTCAATATTATTTATCATGAGACATAAGCCATGTTCACCACCTATTTATTATATGTGGTGTGCATACTGACCATGGATTTATTTAATAATTCCAATTAATAAGAATTTTTTTATTTAAATATCCATTTGATTATCTATATTTCTTGGGTTTTATGGTTCAAATGATAAAAAATAGAAGAGATAATTTTGTCTCCTTTTTCTTTTTTTGGGACAGAAGTTATGTTATACTCTTATATTATTTTAGAATGTGTATATAATACTCATAAATATGTTATATAATAAATATAATTGTTTTAATAGTATTTTATGGTTTATGTAATGTTATTATTTCATGGGGATTATGATATAGTATTACCCAAGTATTAGCAGTTTATTAATACAATGTCATCATTTATCAGGATGGCTTATGATTATGATTTCATTGATGAAATATTATGATCCATCTCTCAAGAACTCTAATTAATTTTCATATCCTATGTTTAATCATGATATATTCATGTATTGGTAACATATTACTAATTTTTGGTACATTATATTATTGAAAAAATGTTTTTCTTTTAATTTGACTTTATCTCTCTCTCTTTAGTCGAAATGATCTTCTATTCAAAACCATGTTTTCTAAAAGGATTCAGATATTTAAATGATGTTTTAAGACCATTTTCATGGAATATGATTTTAAAATATTATTATTCCTTGAAATTTTTTCAATGTGATTTTAAAATTTTTTTTATAAGTGTAAAATTTTGCATTCAAATAAAATGGTTTTCAAAATTTATTATGTTTTAAAATTTAATTTTTAAAGATGAAAGTTTATTTTCCTCAAGAAATAATTTCATTGAACACTTTAAAATTATTTTTTATGTAAGAGAAGAAAATTTAATATAGTTTCTGATTTAATTGGATATTATCTAATGACCCCATTCTTATTCTATCTTTTAATGGTTTATTTTTATGATTAAAACATTATTATGAAAACGGTTTCTTTTCATTAGGTTTAACATGATAAAATGATTATGTAACCCACTACCTTTAACCCATTATTAAATAACTAAATAATGGTCTAATATTAACAGTTACATTTTTTATGATAGAATGAAGTGTTTATATTACCCATTTCATTTCTTGGGTTATGATATTATGAATGTTTATAATCATTTCGCACATGTATATATGATTTCATTAAATGTTGGCTGGGACCTATATATCACTATAATGAATTGGGTAATGATGAATAACTCATGGGTATATATGTTATGCATTGAAGTAATTACATATTCACAATGTTATAAGAGATCCATATTAAACATTCATTATGTTATGTGTGAACTTGATTAAATGCTCATAATGTTATGCATAAACCTGATTGCATTGTCTCAGTGTAATGCGTGGACCCGATTAGATGTTCACAATGTTAAGTGTGGCTATAATTATTTGTTCGAAATATTTTGAGTGGACCTATCTTTCAAGACCATAAGTATATTTTTGGACCTGGTTGCATGTCCACAAGTTCATGTGATGGATTGATTTCATTTTCTTAATGTAAAGAGTGAACTGGTATATATTTAAACATGTTCACAAAGTTATAAGTTAATGTGTATTACATTTGTCTATGTCTTATGAAAATTCCATGTTATCACAAACCATGTTCTTTGATTTCATATTGATCCATGCCTTATGAAATTATAATATTCAGGACATGACTCTTGATTATGATCTAGGATATGAATGTCATGATCTTCAAATTTTATGTTCATGTTCTCAAACCCTTATTTATATTTTATGATTGTATATCCCCTTTATTTTTACCCTTCCTGAGAATCTTAGATAACCCTTTCTTATGTTTCCCTTCACCAGGTTATAAAGAAAAGTTTTATGTTTGAGTACTAAAGTGTAATATCTTTGTGGGATATGTTAAAGATCTTTCACCAAATTAAAATAATGTATTCCATGATTCCAAAGAAACTAAACTATTACAGTCCACAAGAATGTAATCTTTTAATGTAATGAATATTCATATAAAATGATGTAATATCCATGTATGTAAATCCTAGGTCAATATAGTAACCACCACATTATGGTGTGTTCCTTGAATGACTATAGTTAATCTTTTGTTATATAATAAAACACTTTTTTAGGTGAACTGTCATATAAAATGTAAATGTATTGGTTATTTATAAAGAGAAAAAATTTAACACTCCCATATGTCATTCCCTAGTTTCCAAACCATATCCTAAGTGACTATGGACGATATTCTTATTGGAATACCTTGATGAATTGTAGTGGAATTGAGGTTATCATTGTCTATCTCATACCCCCTTACTTGTAGGGTGTTTACTGTTTATAAATACTACACCTGAACCCTAATACTTCTAGTTATTATTTTCCCCTCATGGTAAATGGAATGATTAAGGAAATTTCATTCTCTTTTTATATATAATTGAATTTTATTAAATAAATGTTTGTACATATGGAATTTTAATCTATGTTAAAGTAATTATATTAAAAAGTATTCATTGTGCCTTGAGGGATGTCTATTTCCTATTTATAGAATATTAGGCTAAGGGATCACAAGGAAATTCAATTACCTAATAGTGACCTAGTACTGAAGGGACCTTGAGTAGGTTCTTTTTCCATGATATGTCACACCCTCCTGGTCAAGTATATTGGCATGGTATCTACTTTACATGGGTTATTGCACATGACGTTCCTCACCCCCTTGATTTGGAGGTTGGGTATGATCCTCCTTGTTATTGATTTTGATATTTGGAATAAATTCATACCATATCTATGGTACTCATCATAGAGGAAAATATTTATTATAACCCTTAGTTAAGAAGATCATTATTTATTATCATGATATTATTATTATTATTAGTTTTACGCATGGAAAACTATGTTACACCTCCGGTCCTAGATAATACTATGTATCTATATATATTACTATAAATGTTATTACAATTATAGTTAATATATATATATCACTATATATATACTTATATTCAAAGGTATTATAGCATATAATTAAGTAGTTATGGTCGGACAGGTGGCCCTTAGGTACCTCAAACGTATTTTTTACTTTCATTTATTTACTACGTATTTTCTATACATAAACACTACTATATTTATATTAACATACTAACTTTTTCAATACACACAATTATTAGTGGGATAATTAGTATATCTCACACCTAGATCAGGCCTCCATTTCATTAGTGTACCAAAGGAGACCACATGTTTCTAGGTCTATGGATTATTTCTTATACTGTGCTTCGTACATGAGAGCTTAGGAGTACAAGACTAATCTAGTACTCAAGATGCTCGTGGAGATCACCTGTGGGGGTTTTTATTCTTTTCAGTTTTTCATGAATTAAATTAAATATACCTACTATATGTTTTCCAACATTTTATTTTTTTAGAATCACATGGAAGTACATTCATGGTTGTATTTGGAGTTATCCATGTTTATTTAGTCTATTATATTATTCCACTACATGTTATTTATTATTAATATGTCTTCTATTTTCTAATAAATCTTCATTTTTTAGAACATTAAAACTATAATAATGTGGGTATAGTCTCCCCATATTACCACCATTATAACCTTTCAATTATTTAGTATCCAATGGTATATTGGGATGTGCGTTTGACGCCATGTAACAGACTGGCTCCTAGAACCGTTTTAGTGTCTCCTAAGTCAAAAATTTAAAAAGTGGTATCAGCGGTCTATTTTGTTTCCTTTCTTTTTTATTATTATATTGGGATAGTATATAGGAGACTAAGAATGTGTTTTCTCTTGGTAAATATTTGTATCTTGGAGTGATGAACACACAAATGGGGAAAAACCAAGTGGCCAGGGAAGTGATTGTTGTTCGTGTTACTCATTGTTATTGTTGATAATGATTTCACCATGAGTGATTAATGAATAGTCTTTTGTTAAAAATTTATGGGATTTACATTATATTACCCTTTTCCCAATGTGTCAAGGAATTATCATTACTTTCATCATTATAAGAACAAATATATTCAAATTCCATACATATTACAGGCAATTTAGATTACATTCCAGGGCTATTGAGACTCATTGAAGTACATTATGTGTTATTATCATGTTATTTGTATACCATGTTAAGTTTTTTAGTGATACAATTAGTTGTATACCTATATAGGTATTTTCTTATCAATATTTTTTGGATAACATAATTCTTGGATTATTAGTCCACCATCATGTACAACATATTTCTATTATTATAGTTCTTATTGACCATGTTTACGTATATATACTACTTATCATACCATTCCCAGTGGATTTGTTGATATAAAATTGGTTATTAAATATTTAGCATCAACCTAAATTGTGTTTTCCCATATAGATTGATGGTGAAATCATAACTGGCAATGCATTATGTGATTGAGCCATGAACAATTGGTTTCATGGGATGGAACATACTAGTTGAGATTAAATGGGAGCTAATTTTCAATCTATAAACTGTATGGTTGATTAATAAATTGTTAAATGGTTACCCATATAATAAAACTATTACATAACAAGTTATTATATTCCCAAATAAAATCCAAAACATAGTTTTAGTTATATGAATGTGTATTACATTTTATAAGTTAAAGTAACATTATAACATGGGAATGATAATCCATCTTACTAAACCAATGTGCTTATATGTGTTTGCACAAATGTAAATTCTTTTCATAGATATTTACATGTATAAACGCTTGTGACCATATCACTTAGGAATTGTTCCCCATATGATTAATTTCTTGAATGCACAACTGGACCCAAGTAGATCAATTGGGGCATGTTTATTATAATATAACCCACTAAGCGTGTTAAAAAATTTAACAATTAAAAAAACTATTATGTTTTATGGACCCATGCTGGAAATAAAGGTACCCTTTAGGTAACCTTTGTTTTGGAGTGACTTAGTACATAACCCCATTGGGGTATGTTTATATTTTATATAAGTATGTTTATTAAATGTTTCTATATATGCTTATATGGATTCACATATATAAGTATGATGGATTCTTACTTAATCATTCCCCTATTATATTTATAAAAGACCTATTATATTCTTTTGGGTGGTACTTTTATGAGGAATTATTTAATTACAATTTCAATTGGAACCTAAAGGGTGTTTTCCATTGTATATTTAAATTGATATTTTATTCAACTAAAACAATTGTGAAAGCTTTTGAATAAATTAATGACTTTTAAACTGTAGTTATAACGATAGACAACCTAAATATGAATTGTTTTAATCTAAAAAAATAAATTATGGAATGAAGTTGATAAAAGTTTTCTTTGTGGATGTTTTTGTTAGCTAAATAAGTTTTCAAAGTCCAGTTTCCTTATATATGGTATTTGATGTTTTAGTAATCCCATTAAGAAAAATTTAAGATAAAATGAAAATAAATGAATTGGGTAATATAAAATATTAAATTGGTGTTATTAGTTTCAACCCAAGTGTAAGGGTAGTTTAAATACATTCTGGAAATTTCCCTAGAATGAGAATGTGAATGTTACCCGTAGGCCTCTTCATCTATAGCTTGAAGCTCAATGATATTCCCATAAGCCTAGTTAATTTTAAATCATGACCCTCTTATTGATTCAATATTTTATGTTTTATTAAGGGGATATCCCAAGTGTTTAGTGATATCAAAATCATAGAAATCTTCCTCTAAGTTGTTGAATCTTACAAGACGAGTGGTGTTGTTCTGGTACAATAATTCCCAAGATAGACTCTTTGTTTTTAAAATGACTCTATGTCTTGACAGGCAGTCATTTGGTAATTTGACCCTTTGGTGGAAATGAGCATCATGAAATGATCTATTTGAAGGGTGTTATACATTCCTAGGGAATTTTCATCCACTAAGTGTGTTCTGTGACCCCTTATCCTCTCCTTTAGTGATGGATAACTTAGTGTTTCATCATCTGAATTCTATTCATATTCGAAAATATGACTCTGGATAAAAATATATTGTAAAATAAATCATGTAATAGGATTAATAGGGCCAATAATACTAATCAATGGTATCATGTATGTGTCATTTTGTAGTGAAATCATAGAGCAACGCTCATCTCTATAGGTGTTATCATCGAGTTTATGAGAGGATACAATGAATCATATGAGTTTGGTGGTACCCATTTTACAATTGACATGTTAAAATTTGATCAACATTAATTTTTGAGGTAGATTGTACTAGTTTTGATGATTTTGAGTTATCCCAATTCTTGGGATGGTGTTGTTAAAGGGTCGGGTGTTGTGCTTGGTAAAAGCATGTTGGGAAAATCTAGGTCCCACAGTCATGGTTGATAAATCATGTGGCTAGGATGGGTTCACTTACATAATAATAGACGAATAAGACACTCTTATAGTGGGGATTCTCATGTTGAATGTTTTGTAGCATGTACTCCATGTAGATGGATCACAGCTGTGAAATGGCCATTAAGAATTGTTCAGTGCTTTCTTTTGAATTCCCATGTAGTAGGTATGTTTGGGAAACATGTTAGTCCTGACAATACAATTCGATGATGATATAGTTTGATGTGTACGCAACCTTTGGGAACACCATTAGTTATGGATGAACTTTAGTGATTGTTCTTAAGTGATCAATGGATTCCTCGGGTGGTAAGAGCATTGTGATTGGTTTATGATGACACATGATAGACCAAAATTATGTGCAATTTTATTTTAAATTATTATGAATTATTCATTATTTTTAGTGATAAAATCCATTTATTTCAATGTTTTATTAAAATAATGGGAAATTTTAACTATAGAATGAAAATGGGAAAAATATGAAAATTACATATGTTCAGAATTTTGACATATTTTTATAACATTGTTATTTTGATTATACAATTTAAATTATAGATCCAATTGATGGGATTCAATTTTTTAGGTATCCATAAATTTGTTAATACAAATTTTCCATCTGGACCTAAATATAAATCCACCATTTGGAAGCTCAAAACAATCTCACAAATTGGTCACTAAAAACTACACAAAATCTGATTTTTTTTATGATGGGACAATATATCATAATTGTCTTGACCAAATATGATTTATTTTAGATGTGAAATGAGAATGAAATTCATCAATAACTTTCATGAATAATTCAATGCATAAATCATCAATTTTAAAGTCCATTATTTCATGAGAAACTAGAGAAATTTAATATCGGGAGTGAGTCTAGGTAGAGTAAATTATCGAAATAAAATAGGCTTCACTCTCTCCACACATAGCCAAATGCAATAAATTTGGAGGGAATACACATAAGAAATTTACGAAAAACATGCATGGAGGATTCAAATCATGAATTGGAAATTAAATAGGGATAAAATAAAAAAACATGTGATAGAAAATTATTGACTATAATAGTAGGAGAGATCCTACATCCCAAATCAATTTAATACATCCCATTCCATCTTATGGAATGAATCCATGAGGATAACACCACTTCCTTCTACATCCTTATTCTTCATTCATATTTATTTCTTCTATATTTATTTATTATTCAATTTTTATGACCCTTTCACACATGATTGGGTATAATACGTAGTGATTGTGTAGAGGTATGGGGTCAAATTTTGTTATTTTTGAGTTTATAAAAAAATTTAAATCAAGAGGATTACTAGATTATAATTTACTAGTTTTCTGTTAAATTTATTTTTGAATATAAATTAAATAAGATTGAATTTTATTTTGTTCTTAAATATTAAATTTCTTTTATTTAAAAATTATTTGAGCTAGACTTGATTTATTTATATTTTTACACTAATTGGTTAAAATCAAATGAAAATAAAGTATGGGAGTGTTTTTGTGATTAATATAACATGTGAAGAAATTAAGATAGACTAATTTAATTATTAAAAAAATAGTTATTTATTTGGTTTTCCATAAGTAATTAAAAGTAATATATTAAAAATAATACAATTTGACATACAATTATGTCAAAGGTGAATAGAATAAAAAATTATTATTCAATTAATTTAATTATTTTGATCTAACGCCAAAATATTCATATAAATTAATAAAAAAATGATGACATCAAAAAAGGGAAAACTCAAACTGAATCCAATCACTTCTCTCTCATATGAAATTCACTAAAATATCTTATTTTCATAAATCCTTCAATCTTGATATTATAAATGACACCTTTATTAAAAAAATATCTTTGAAGTCTATTTTTTGGTTACCACTCCCTCTACACCCTACATGGCTTTAATTATTTTTTCGACACCTTATGAAAAACACATGTCAAAACTGCTGCCACTACCAGGGAGATTATGTAAATAAAAAGTTACCAGACTGTGTTCTATATTGATGAACTATTCCATTTTAACCATCAAAGTGGAAGAACATTGTTAGAAAGGAATACTAATTTTAATACTGAAAACGTATTTTAATAACTGAATTTAGAAGATTCAATTGTCAAATTAGAACCACGAATAATGGAAATGGACACACAACATGCTTTAAGGGTCCCCGGTGCCCCACAATATTCTAAACATCCAAATCTATTAACCATGACTGAAAAAAAAAATATTTTGAGTTATGAGTTAACATTATTCATGTGCTACATAAATTTAACGGCCTTGTAAGTGAGGATCCCAATAGATATATTCAAGAATTTTGTTTTTTTTCATGTTTCAAAATGAGAGGTGTATAAGAGAAAAAAAATCAAGTTGAAGGAATTCATTTTTTCACTTGACGGGGTAGCTAAGGAGTGGCTGTATACCTTATAAACAATAGAAATCCAAGACATGGATGATATCAAACAAAATTTAATTAAAAGGTTCTTCCCAACCTACCAGATCATATCAATTAGAAAGGAGATATACAGCATTCAAGAAGCATACTGGTGAGACTCTTTATGAGTACTTGGAATGATTCAAGAAGCTTAGTACAATATACTCATATCAAATGGTGGTAGAGCACCACTTCATAGACTTATTCTATCAAGGAATGTTGTAAAATGATAAAAACATCTTGGTTTCATCTTATGAAAGATATTTGATCAAAAAATCACCGATATAATCCCATATTCTCATTGGGATGATAGCTTTTAATTCATAGAAGTTCAAAATAAGAGGTACTTGTACCTTGAAGTAAAGACTTATGACTCATCACCTATCCTTACAAACCAAATTCCAGAATTGAAAATCCTTGTGAGAAATGTGGATATTAAAAATGTGGATGAGAAACCATATCTAACTATGTATTGGGGATTATGTTAAATACCCAATTATTACACTAATAAATGTGCTGAGATACAGGGTATGAAAAGTTGTGCAGCTTCATTTAAGAAAATATAACTCCCACATAATAAACAATAAAGACAGGAGAAAATCAAAGAAGGATTTGGATTTAAAAAACAAATATTTTCCACCTATTCAATAGAGATATCCAAACAAGACACCTTAAAAGTATCCCTTCCACCAACAACATACTTTTCAACTACCAACATTCAATTTAATGAATTTTTATCATGCCCCAACCATTTCTAAGAATAACTACAATGAAATCGAGATTTAGAAGTTGTAGAAAATAGTGAAAAATATGGACAATAATTTTGATATATTTATGGATATTTTGACCCATAATCAACGCAAAATCATAGAACAAACTTTCCCAAACTCAATGGATAATGTTTGTGAAATCAAAACTTGAAGCGGTAAGGAGCTTCCACCAACTGAACAAAGTAAGCTGGATGTTTCCATGAAACATGAATAAAAACACATCCACACCAAAAAAAATATAGTAAAACAAGTGAATCAGAAACATAGGAAAAAATATACATCAAGGTACCATTCCCTTATGTATTTACTTGATCAACCAATGCTGAAGAAGAAAAACTTCAAAAAGGGATCCAAGAAACCTTTATAAGGTTCAAATAAATACCCACATGCTAGAGGTAGTCTGGAAAAAATATGCGATGTTTCTCAAATAAATTATCACAAAGATAAATAATCCTGAAGGGGATAAAAGAATAACATTTTTAAGGATTGTATCAGCCATTATCGCCCCACCTTTACCCAAAAAAATTCAAGATCGATGGACATTTTATATTCTCTAGACAGTGGGTTCTTTATATTTTTCTGATACTTTGTTTATCCTCTATGCTTACATAAATTTATTTTCCAAATTTGTAATTTAATATTTGGAAATAGGTGAACTGAATCCCAAAAGAGTGGTTTTCCAACTAGAAAATTGACACACTATTTTTTCAACCAGTGTTCTGGAATATGTGCTAGTGGGAGTTGGATGACTCAGTTTTTAATAGACTTTTATGTACTCACCATAGAGGAAGATTTTACCCCTAATTTTTAGAAGTCCATTCCTAAACACAACACAAAAAATCATCAATGTTAATAAAGGAACCCTAACCATGGGGTTATGAGATATTAAAGTGAGCTTCAATTTCTTTGACTCAAAAAATAATCTTGTCAAACAATCATTCGCTAATTGTAATTTCCTATGTAGAAGGTAGTGATCCCATCGATGATTCAGGTACGATAAGAGAATTATTGGCTTCAAAAGATCACACCACGGGAGGGGAGAGTACTCAAAAATCTATTTTTTAAAATAACCTCTAAATCCAATTATAATTTGATGGAAGAAACTGATATGATACCCTCTAAAAATGGAGGTCAATATTTTAAGATAGGAGAAGTGAATTAATTTTAATCCATAGAATAGTAACTGAGTCTCGAGTTAAAACTCCTCCCCTGAAATTTAAAATATGTGTATCCATTGGAGGGAGAAAAGTTTCATGTTATTATTTCCAATAATCTATATGAAACCTAGGATAAAACACCAATTAAACTTATAAAATAAATGTATGAGCCATAATATAGAGTCTATGAGATATACATGGGATGAAATATGATGTATTATTACATATAATCTTTTAAAAAGAGGGATCTCGACCAATTTGGAAGCACTTGAGGAGACTAAACCCCACCATCATGGAAGTTGTAAAGAAAGAAGTTGAAACATTGATGATGTACTACATAATTTACCCAATTTTTAACTCTCAATGAATCATCCCCGTCCATGTGGTTTCAATTTTAATAGTCCTAACCATTGTTGAAAATGGGAATAACGAATTAATTCCCATGAGAGTCCAAAACTATTTAAGGCTATACATTAATTATATAGGGATGAACCAAGTCACCCTAAAATATCATTTACAAATCTCATTCATTGATCACATGTTACAAAGTTTAGTATGTATAACACATTACGAATTTTCAGATGGACTTTATTGATATTTTCATGTCTCAGTTTCCCCAGATGTTCAACAGAACACAAAGGTCACCTAACCTATTGTTACATTTTACTAGAAGAGGATGCCTTTGAGATTGTTCAATGCCCCCAAGTACATTTCTATAATGCATATTAATCATTTTTTTGATCTCATAGAAGACCTCCTGAAGTTATTTATCAATGTGTTACATATTTTTGGGAATTCATTTGATCAATTCATGGGAAATCATGAAAATGTTTTGAAACCATGCATCGAAAAAAATTTCTTTAAAACAATGAAAATTGTTTCTTTCGGGTTGAAAAAATGATTAAAGATTGAACACATAATTTAAAATAATAGAATTTAGGTGGATAAATACAGAATTGAAGTCCTCAATTCATTATCTTACACCACCTTTTTGAGAGACATTAGATCATTTCTAGGGAATGTGGAATTTTATAGGAGATTCATCAAGGATTTCTATAAAATTTAAATTACGCTCTCAAGATTTATCTTAAAATTGGATAACATTTTTTTAATAAAGGAATTTGGTGAGCTGATGTAGAATTTGATTAACACACAAATAATGTATTCTCCAAATTTGGAACATCCATTTGAGTAACTTTATAATGCATCAAATCAAGAAGTGGGAGCAGTTATTTTATAAATAATTGAATGAGAACACCAAGTCATAACCTAGGATTCAAGAACCATGGATTCAACTAAAATTAAACAACAACCCAAATAAAAATTATTTTCTTATATTTATCTTTTCATTAGATAAATTCAATTAATGTTTACTTGGAACTAATGTAGTGGTATTTTATGACCTTGCAGTACTCAGGTATTTTGTGAATAAGGATGATTCCAAGCAATAGATGATGACATGAAAACTACTATTACAAGAGTAAAAATACACATATTAAAGATAAAACTGTATCTAAAAACCATGTGGAACATTATATAAGTAGGGTAACCAACACTATTGAAATAGTAATTCCAGATCTGATCCCACTCAATAATCCCATGCAAGGAGAAAATCCCTACATCATAGAGGACGTAGTACAATGGAATGCTAACATAATAAATTATTTGACCACATAAAATTTACCATCTACCCTTAACTCCCATCAGAAGCATAAAATGAATTCAGAATCTAGATTTTATATCAGGTAGGATCCCTTTATCTAGAAAATTTTCAATGACCTAGTCATAAAAAGATGGTTCTCATCAAATGAAATTGCATATATTTTTCAATTTTTTTATACAATTTCTTATGGAGTCCATTTTTGACCTCAATGAAAGGCTAGAATTTTTTTGGAATATGGGATCTATATGCTAATATGTTTAAATATGCACATTACTATTTTTTTAATGTGAAACGTATAAATTTGCTACAAAAATTTCAATGAGGCACGAGATTCGCCAAACCCATTCATTTTTAGTCAAATCGTTGTAGTTTGAGGAATTGATTTTCTGCAACCCTTTCACATGTCTTTTATAAAATCTTATATTTTACATACTATTGAATATGTCTCCAAATGGGTGGAATCCAATGAAACCATGACTGATGATGCCAAAGTTGTCTGGGATTTTGTGAGGTAAATTTTTTTTGTAGGTTTCAAGTTCCATGGGAAATAATTAGGGACTGAGGGACACATTTTTTCAATAGAATAATTTGGGATATGATGAAAAATAAGGGGTTCACCGATAAACGTCAACACCTTAGAATCCACAAACAAATGTACAAGATTATTCTTCCAACTGAGAGATTTAAATAATTTTTTAGAAAACAATCAAAACAAACTGAAAAGATTTGATCCAATGGCTTGAAGAAACTTTATGGACATACCATACATTATACAAAATTCCCATTTGTATGGTTCTGAATCAATTTATTTATTGAAAAACCTATCACATACAAATGGAATAGGATTAAAAAACATGTTGAGCTATGAAAATGGTGAATTTGTATTTAGAGAGTTCTAAAATGTAGAGAAAACATAGTTATATGAGTTGAAATAAATTAGAAGAGAATATTTTCAAATTTCAATAATTTAAAAAGAATAAAATAGGGTGGAACATGAAAAAGTGATTCAAAAAAAGACTTTTATACCTGGATACCATGTTCAATAATAAAATTTTATACTGAAGTTAATGCTGGGTAAGATTACTTTTATCTGGGAAGTACCATTCCATGTTGCTAATGTTTTTATTTCGGTTCCATTCAGATCAAAAAAATAGGAAGGATAAAACCCATTTTTTGTAAATGGGAAATGCCTAAAGTTGTTAAATGCATGTTTACCTCATGAACTAGTGGAGGATCTCAAATTTCTCCAACTCATCAGTTGATTTCTTCTCATTTCATGAGGTCGATTCAACAGAAATATCCAAATGAACTTTCAGGAAGAAACATTATTTTCATGGTTTTCATAGAATTTATGACTCATTTACCTCTTACATCACCCCTTTGGTATTTAAGGAAATTTTTCTTACACTGGTTTTAGTGGCTTTGATTTTTTTAGAAACATCATTGTAGGAAACCATAAGGAATGCCCATGAAGAAGATGAATAAGATGAAAAGTCTTAGGTCAAAATAGAGTTCACCTTCTATGATTATCTTTTAAACTCCCTGAATTTTTTCCAAATCATGGTTTGAACATTTAATGGAAAATGACATGCCCACACTATAATTATTCTTTACTTGATTAATCCTAGATACATGAGTTTCTTATGAATCATGTGATTCCATGTTTTAGATTTCAATGTTGATATTTTTAAATGAGTAAAATAAATAATTAAATTCTTAAATTGAAGTATGGATACTAAATTAAGGACTCATGATTTGTTGGTATTAATTGATTAATGTAAATAAACTTCCCCATCGATTTTCATACATTTTTTTTTAAAATTCCATGTGAATTAATTTTTTATTATTAATCATTCCTTGAGTATTTATCCAAAATCATATGTCCCATTACCAAGAGGATTTATAGACTTTGTTCTTCCAAGTAAATCCTTGAGCATATTTCTTGAGTGATCTTGGGGCATGAGACCAACTAGAACTTGAATTTGAACTTTTCCAATCTATGCTTGTGAAAAACACATTTAAAATTGTTGAAGAATATTTTGATAAACCTCTTATCTTAAAAAGATGACCTTTACATCAATCCTTATATATCCAATAGAGACCATGAATAACATTTATAGTGATAATCCATTTTTCAATCAATTTTTATCCATTCCTACCCTTCACATAGCAATTTCATGATACTTTAATGTTGAACTGTGCGGGTGAAGGTAATCATGTTAAATAGGATGATTAGAATTTTAAAGAAGATGTTTGGGGTTCATATTTTAATAGTTGTGAAATTTTGTGAAATGTTGTGAATAATTCATTATACTAAATAGTTTTTTCTTTTATTGAATATAAAAAAATGAAAAAAGAACAAAAAATGTAGAAATTGGGTTGTGATTTTTGTAAACAAAAAATTACCATTATTAAAAAAAATATTTTTTATAATATGTGGTTAAGTGGTGGATGTGTGGTTTATTTTTAACATAAACATTAAAAAAATAAAAAATTCAAAAAGTTCATTGAAAACGAATTAAAGTAGAAAAATAAAAACAATATATATTCAAGAGAGGGAAAATCATTCAATATTATTGAACTGATGACAATCTTTAATTTGGACTTTTGGGTATATTGGGAGTAGATTAATATTGAAGGGGATAACTTCATTAAACTTTTACTTTGAATATCATTCTTTATGCTTTATTAGTTAAACCTCCTACTTGAGATTTACTTTTTTAACTTCATGTTCTACCAACCATAATACTCAAAGACATTTGAACCTTGATTCCAAGACATAATGATTTAATATTATTTTATGTCTATAAAAACTGGAGAATGTAGTTCTTTTACAATCTTTTGGATAAGAAACATGTTATCATTTTATGAGCATAAAATTACTTGAATTTTTTCGTGGTTAATGTGAGAAAAGATTGAAAAGTGACATAGATCATGATGCTTCATTTTTAATAATAATTAATTGAGGATCGTTAATGAATGAAAGGAGAAGTTCCATAATTTTTCAACGGGGAAAAGATAAATACATAAAATGAGTGTTTCATTGAAAAATGGGAAATTGAATTTATATTTTATGTAGAATTTGAAATTTTATTTTGTATTGATAATTTTTAGATAATATTGCATTGAAATTTGAAATTGATAATGATGGAGCCCTCATGAAATCCTTTCTCACTTATCCTGCATGTGGAAAACCATGGTTTATGTGTGGGGGAAATTGACAGAACAAAATTAAGTGAAAATTTTTATTAAAATTTTGATGATTTATTAATGATTTTCAACGATAAAATCCATGGAATTAAATGTTTTACTAATATAATGGGACATTTGAATTACAAAATGAAAATGTGAGAAATATGAAAACTGCTTAGGTCCGTAATTTTGATAAATTTTATTTAATTTGGTACTTTGATCTTAAATTATAAAGTATTAATCCAATTGATGTGATTTTTTTTGATTCCTTGTGATTTGTACTAAAAATTTCTCTTTTAGAACCAATTATAAATCTATAATTTTGAAGCCCAAAATCAGCTCAAAAGTTGGACCTTCAAAACAGTTCAATGATATGGAAATTTCTATGATGGGACCATATGTCTTGATTGACCAAACCAAACATGGAAAAATTTGGAGGAGAGAAATAGAATATATTGATGAAAAAAATTTCATGAAGATTCACAAGTGTGAATCGGTAGTTTTCAAGTCCATTAATACATGGGAAACCAAATATATGGAATATGGTGAGTCTGTCGGGGAAGATTAAATTATCAAAATAAAACTAGCATAACAATGTCTACACAATTCCAAATATTCTTAAATCTGTAGGGAATATGCTAAGGACATTTATAAACAATTATTATGAAGTATTTCATGGTTTTCTTGGCCTTATAATATGGATAACGTGTAGAAATATTAAAAGGTAATTTTTCGCCTATAAAAGGAGTAGATATCCTCCTTCCCAAATCCTTCCAATCCATCCATTACATCTTGTGGAAATCATCGAAGTGGAGAATTGCATTGCCTTTTTCATCCTTTTTCTTTATTCATACTTATTTATACAAAGATTATTTTTTATTCAAATTTGAGGTCCCCTTAATTTATATAGGGGTAGAATCATTAGTGATTGGATGAAGGGAAGGAGGATAAAAATTTGTAATGTTTCAGTTTCTGAAAGAATTCAAATAAATAGAATTATTTATTGATAATTTAATAGTTTTCAATTTAATTTATGTTTGAATTTAAATTAAATATAATTTTTATTAAATTTTATCATTAATATTAAATTTATTTGATTCAAATATTATTCAACCCTTACATTATTTTTTTATATATTTACACTGAATGGTTAAATTTTAAATAAAATTAAGTATGGAAGTGGTTTAGTGATTGATATATCATGTGAAGAAATTAATATAGACAGATTTAAACATTTAGTGAAAATCAATACCATATTTTTTATTTCCTGAGTAATTAAAATTATTCCATTAATATTTCTACACATTGACATATAATTAAATCAAATGAGAATTGATGAAACAATTGTTATTTAATTCATTTAATTTTTTTGATCTAAAATAAAAAGTTTAATTTTTTTCATAAAATATATGATGGGGTCACAAAAGGGAAAACCCAATCAATATTCCATCACTTATCTATCATTTTAAATTCATCAACATATCTTATTTTCTTAAATCCTTCAATCATGTTATTTTAAGTGACGCCTATGTTAAAAAAATACTCTTTGGAGATGATTCTATTTTTTCCACTTGTAAAAAAACCATATATGGATTTCATTATTTTTCTACACCTCAAGAAAAACAATTTCAATGCCTAGGTAGTTGCATATGAATTTTTTTCATAAGAGTCAACTTGAGGTGGTTCGAATTTCATTTCCTTTATTTAGTTGGATACAGTTGGTTTGTAACCGTATAAGGCACTTTATGTTGGATATGATAGTAGTGGATTGAATCTTATAGATATTTCTTGAGATCATCTTAGTGTACTTATGTCTTAGTGGTGATTATGTACCCTATTATGTTATCATCGTGAATACACAGAGTGGATGTTAGTTATATATTGAACTAAATTAGAATCCCATTTTTGTTCTGATCAGTCAACTCCCTAGGATTTATGTTCTAAAAGAGTGGTTGTTCATGGAGGTATTGTCAGTCTTGTGTGATAATTAGGTTCCCATGTAGGAATTCCATGGATATACATATGGGAACTATATGGTTCTTCGGATTGATTTTCATAGAGCCCAGTCAGTGATCAAATATATTGACATCTTAGTAAGGTTCTGACATCTAAATTTTAAACGATTGAGTATGGAATATCTTAAATGGTATCCTTGGACTCCATTTGATGACTCTAATGTTACCTAGACGTTATTTGGGATCAAATGGGGTGTTTAAAGGTGAAAACCCATGTTTGAATGATTAGGTATACAACCATGTTTGTGCTGAGGTGTGACAACTTAAATAAACATTTTTTTGAGACGTCCCTAGAAGTCCTAAATGGGCTTCGATAGACATGCTCAATGTAAATTAGAGGTTCCCTAGGAGAAGCTGTCATGTTTTGTGATGTGATATAGTTACAATATATGATCTGTGTTTTTAGAATATTCATCCCAATTGGCTTGATATGCTTCCTTTTCTTTTTCTAAATCTAGTTGTTCAGGAAACATTTAATGGCATATCGTAAGAATTAGGTGAGTGAAGTGTGGGTCATATTATAGTTTTTATGAAAATTCAAGTCTACTATAATTTTTTATGTCGATTCAGATTTGACTATTTGTTTAAGTTAAGGATCATGATAGGGAAGTCGTTATAATTCTAATGGCATGTTATAATATGAAATTATGATAGTAGAGATACCATGACTCAAAATATGACTTAAATTGCTAGAACCTGTAGTGGGGAGAACCATAGGGAGAATGGTTAACGAGATGGAAATGTTATTTTTTATTGGGTAAGATGGGATTGGTTAATAACCATATTGGGGAATAAATTATGAATTAAATTATTGGATCAAGTTTTAATTGTTAATGTTCTGTACACTTAAAGGGATTTTTAGTTATGTGTTGGGAATTGGAAATGCAATGTGCCCATTTGAATGAAATTTCACCACATGGGTAGGCCAATAACTATTTATACTATTTATTTAAGTATTATTGGTGATGATATGTTTTAAGGTAAGGATATTTTAGTGACAAAAAGTTTTTTTGACTAAGTATAAATCCCATGTGAATTTGAGATTTTCATTTTTATCGATGGGTCGAGTTTTGACCCAAGCATCAAATTGTTTATCTGAGATTAGGAACACTTAAATATGTTTTTTAAACTTTATTAAATTCCATGAGAGGTTCCTCGGGTGTCCCATTGAGTTTCAGGAGTGACAAGCCCTAGAAATTTCGTTTCTAGAGAAATTGGAAGATGCACATAATTTTCCTAAAGCCTTGGGTCCCTCTAAGAAAAATTATGAGGAAATTTTTTCTATAGGGGAAACATTATCGGAAACCATAAAACCCCAAGAGAAAACTATGTTTCCTAGTCTAGTTAGGTAGAGTTTATTACATTGTTTAGTCTAACTATGTTAGAGGAATGGAACAATTATGTGAGGGGTCTTTAGATTATTACAGAGGCATAGCGTGAGCTACACATGGTTTTCCAAAACCCTACACCCTTAACAAACCACTATTTCCACTTAACTAAAAACTATGAATAGTTATGAGCATGTATTTTCAAACCATGTATCCAAAACATGTGGCCCCTTTAAAAGGGGTATGGATTTGTATGGTGAATACTATATGGATGGTACTTAGTTATCCAGATTGTGTGGCCAAACCATGTGGCACGTTGAAATAACTAATTTCATAACTTTTACCTTGATTATTTAAGGGGATATCCACTATATATTTACTCCCAAATTCCTGTAACAACATCCCTCTTATAGAGATGCTCCTCTCCTACTCTATTAATGGAGATATATTCTCCATCCTCTTTCAGATTTAAGTGTCAATCATCACATTGGAAGTGTATCACTGAGTCTACAACTCCCCAATATTCCATTCTTAATTTATCTTTCCATATCCATCATTAAGTTTGTGTGAGATGATTCACCCAATTTTCATGGTGTTTTTTGATTCATATCGTTCTCTCAAAATGTCTCAAATAAAATCTTGATATTGTATGTGTAGGCCATCCTAATAATGAGTTAGGTGGTATAAATATTTTTTTCATTAAAATATTGTTGTTTATAGATGTCATTGTTGTTCTTCCCAACATATTTTTGATATCTTTCTTATTAAAAGTGAAATAGAAAATGTAGAATCAAATTCCCTAATTATATTTTCCTTGTATATTGAATTGACATTATTGAAGGTCAATGAACTTGATTTATAACCACACATAAGGTTGAATTCGTGTAATACCATTACATAATCATCTTTTTTCTAATAAAACCCATATTAAGGTGTGAAATATTATAAAATATAAATGGGTTGATTAATTGGATTGTGGAAGGATATAACACCCACTATATCATTCCCTAGTGTGAAAACCATGTCCTGAGTGGTTATGGCCTATGTTCTTATTGAAATACCATGATGAATTGTTGTGGAATCTATATTATCATGGACTATCTCATTCCCCCTTCATGTAGTGTGTTTACTCTTTATAAATATTACACTTGGCCTCTAATACATCTATTAGTACATAGCCCCTCATGGTAAATGACATGATCCTGACATAGACTTCTCTTTGATTATAAGTTAATTATATTAATGGAATGGATTAAAATTTGACCACTTAATCAATTTAAAATGAATTATATTAAAAATGATTCACTAAACCCTGAGAAATGGTGGTTGCCTCATTATAGAACATCGGGGTAAGGGATCATAGGGAAATTGAATTACCCAGTAGTTCCTTATGACATAAAGGACCTTAATTAGGGATGTTTTCCAGGACATGTCACACCCCATTGGTTGAGGATTATGGAATGGCATCCACTTCACTAGGGTTATTGGGAGTCATATTCCACACTGCCTTAATTAGGTGGTTGAGTATGACCCTCATTATTATTGATTTTGATACAAGGTGTCACATCTTTCATTATTTTTTATACTTAGCACGGTGGAATATATTGACTATGGTCCTTATTCATATAAACCATTATTTAGTATCAAGATATTATTATTATTATTTAGTAGTATTATTCAAGGTCTCCTGAGTTACGACTCAGGTAAAAAAAATACTACATATATATATATATATATATATGTCTATAAACATTAATATAGATAGAGTGTGTGTATATATTCCCATATATCCACATACACACAGATATATATATATATATATATATATATATTCAAAAGTATTCCGACACATGCCAACGAATGTATGGTCAGCAAGGTGTCCCTTAGAAACCCAATTTTCCTTTTTCACTTTAATTTATTTACTGCTTATTAGATATGCCCACAAACTTCTATAATTATATTTATTGACTAAAATTAGATTTATACACCATTGGTGGTGGTCTAGTAAGTATATCTCATATCCATATCAGGCCACCAATTGACTAGGGTACCTGGGCAGTCCTCATGTTCACAACATCATTGATTTTTCTGGTGTTTCGCTTTGTACATTGGATCATACAAGCACAGTACTGAGCTCGTACTTATTATATTCAAGGAGATAACCCTTTGGTATTTTAATTATTATTATTTTGTTCATTTATTTCATCATATCTTCCTGCTATATGTTTTCCTACTTTGGATTTTTGTAGCATCACATAGAAATGCTTGAATGGTTGTATTTGGTATTTTCCATGTTTTTTAGTCAATTATATTCTTCTATTGCATATCATTTATTATTACTACTATCGTTATTTTATATTGAATCTTCATAATTATACTAATGTGATACTCAAATAATGATGGTATACTTTCCCCATTATACCACAATTAGACACTCGGTGGTTGTTGGAATCCTTTGGCATATGGAGATATGTGGTTGAGGCCATGTGACCAACTAACTCAAGGCACCGTTCTAGTGACACTTGGGTTGGTAAATAACATTTTCAAACAAATGAATCTATATATCTGTGTGAATTGTAAACATTATATGTAGGAATCAATTTTCATTTGATTCCTTTTTGCAAGACATTGAGTAACCATGGGACATGGTGTATATCAATCACATATAGAAAACTCATATATTCTAGATTCATTGAGATAGACAAACCAATTCAATGAATGCATCACATGTCATTAAACATTATGGATGATTTCATCACATTCCCCACACCATAAAAGATAATAAAATGATATGAAATAACTATTTATTCTCATAAACTAACACAATATATCACTATCATGGTCCAAAATTTCATATTTTCATATGATAGGACTAATCCCATATATTTTATCTTCAAACCAATGTTATGATCAGAAACATACCATACCGAATATTGATTAGATAAACCTAATAGCTTGTGTAATAAATTTATCAATGAATTAAGGTTACCATGTGGGGATAAAAAATATAATTCATCCCTCCCTAATATACAAAATACATACTATAAGACACTCCGTATGGTAAATTCATGAGTCATCTGCACACAAAACCCATTTTTTTTCATATGATCATATTATGTGTCCTGATACCATAATCATATTCATCATAACCATAAACTTTTATCATAACTTATAATCTATCATGACTAAATTACTTTAGGTATAACTAATATTTATATTTTTAGAGTTCAATTATTATTACATTTTATGATAAATATATATTTATTTTTTTAATTTACACGCACACATATAACCAATGTAAATTAACGATAAAGTGGAGACTAAATTTTTATACGACATGATACATTTTATATTATTAAAATATTTTAATAATACTTAATAAAAATTAATAAGAATATGTTTCACATATCATATATGATATATTACTAGATCAACCATAAGTTTTCTACGCTTTCTGGGATTTTGTTAACACATTCCATCTATAAGTAATTCCTGGCACATTATTATGTGACATTCTCATAATACATTCAAACTAAACTCTTTGGTAAGTAAAATCTATGAAGAAATATTTCTTGAATAACACAGATACTTAGGAATCATATCCCCAATATTTAACTCATTGAACATATTAAAAAATCATTTTTCCACTGTAATAAATTTTAAAAGGTTAATAAATTCATGTGTTTACATAGAACACTTTATAATTACCTCATCAACATCATCATCATTTTGGACCAATTATATGAAATGCTTTCATTGAAAAATAATGAAACTATTTACATTACTACATCACCAACACATCCTAAAATATTTTAGTATACATTTAAATTCAATATTTATTTACATTGGTATAATCAATTATTTGTTAACATTGAACTTATCTTAGTTTAACTGACTCTAACTAGTTTATTAGACATAATATTATTCTCAGTATACTTTTATATGATATACAAAATATTTTGTCACTCTAATTTCCTTTAGTAGTAATATTTAACAATGAGACTATTGTTTTCATATCATATATGGTATTCTATTTTTTAGATAACTTTTCAAAAAGGAATATTATTCCTTAAAATATATCACTAATGGTAGTGGAATCATGATTCCCCATATTTTAATAAACATCTAAAGCTACATCCTTTTTCTTGGATAAAACCTTCTTATCCTTATTATCTTTTCCAAACATGTTTGAGAATTTGATATTTTCCTTTCCATTCAAGTAGTTTATGTATAATATCTGTTATTTATCAATTAAATTAAAAATAAAATATCTATAAATTATTCTTTGATTTTGAACTTCATTATATTTAAAACATTTTTAAATTATAACTTTGTTATTATATACCCTTCAAAATTGATGAATTTATTTACATAACAGAAATACCTAAAATGTAAAATAAATTAATTTTCCAAAACTCCTTAAGTCATCTAAAAAATTATATCATATGGAATCTTTATACCGTCTTCTTGATAACTCTATTAGTTTTTTGTGACCTTGACTAATCTCAAGAAGAACATTTTTGGAATTTATAATCAAATCTTATTCTTTTAGTTTAAAATTTGACCCACATGTATTTTCAATACCAAACCAGAATATTGATACCACATTCCCTAGTTCTTATATTATCAACAGTTTGAAGAAAATTGGGTTAAAATTTCTTGATCTCATTTATAATGTCTGATCAATTAAATGTGAATGAATTCTTTAACCAAAACTAGTGTTAATGATATCCTTAGTCTCACAAATTCTTTTCACACACTATATCATATTATGTGTGTTAGTGGAGACTAAATTTATATTGGGTCATCATGGATGAAAATCATTTAAAACCATTAATGAATCACACTACACTTCTATATATTGCTTAGGCACAATATTTGATCAACTTCAATAGTTGGTGACTCAATATTTTGTTTCTATAACATATAAAATTTCTCTTATTTCATAAAGTTTCATAAGTTACCTATCAGTATAGTTTCTTAGTGTATGATTATTCTTTTTAAGTGTTGATCTCAAAGACATGTTTAATGATGATGATTTCATTAATCTGCAGTGAAATATTTTATTAAAAAATTATCATGGTTTTTAAAATTTAATAAGTAATTTTATTACATGGAGTTACACAAAAATGATCACCCCTTTTTAACACATCATCTCCAATAATAGTCTAAGATCATGATTTCAATATACAATGAGTCTATATTGGTGTTCCTAAAACAACTTAGTTTTTTATGTAAGGAATAATCCTAATCATATATTATATGATTCTTAGATAGTTGATTAGCTAACAATTTTCCAAATCTATCATATTGATAAACCCAACTCTATTATATTGGTATCATAAGTATTACAATTTCATAGTAAAGTGTATTGGAAACCTCCTTTAAGGATTCAATTACTTGAATCATAGGGTTATCAATTTACATTATACCTTAAATAAGATAATCCATGGTAACCCTACTTTGGATGAACCTACTTGATTCAGGGACCAAGGTCTTGACATGTGATATCATTAGAATAATTCTAACAATTAGTATTTTAAAGGGGATTTAATTATCACCATATTATTTTATGTTATTCATTTTAGATATTCATGTTTCTAATGATTAAGTTCTTTATTTTATTACATCAATAAAATAAATATGTTCAAACCATATTGATGTGTATCCCTTCACACAATGCATATATTATGTTACTATCAAAAATTTAAAGGCAATTGTATTCATAAATTTTCAAATGTATACCATTCATATTCTATATAAAACCATTTCATATAAAGGTTATGAAATATATGATGTCAAAAATCCCCACCTGATTATGCTTGGAGGCATATATAGTCAACCCTTACTTTTTAATGAAGGAAAAATTTCCCTTACCTATGAGAAACCCAAAAAAATACACTATTCTAAGGGATACCTTACTCAAGAGAAATTCCAGTTCTATCATAATTATAACACCAACTATGTATAAATCATAATTAAATACATAAGTCAAACTCATAACTCAATATAATACAAATTCAAGTTAAAATAAAACTAAATCCATTATCATACCGAGCATGTAACTCCTTAGATTCAGGTATTATAATATCTAGAAGATGTTTAACACTTTAAACTAAATCATATATGTCAATTCCTTATATAACAATTATATCCTCAAATATATCATTGAATACCATTTAAATAAAGGAAAAATTCACATATCTAAACATACGATAAATATTTATGAACATACATAAATAAATATAAAAATAAAAATAATATAATTTATCTATTTATTATGGGAAATATATAATTAATTATATATAAACACTTTATATATAATCTCATGATTTGTTCCTTCAAATTGTACTTATATTTAATTAACATTAAATATATGATATTATTTTAAGAATAAACATTTTATATTTCAATTATATTATCTAAATATTTTAAAAAATCTAGATATCACATATTTATGTTATTTAAACCTTCATAAAATCAATAATCATAAATATTTTGATTTAGTTTAAATAATATCATTAATAAGTCCACTCTATTTGAAAATATTATAGTAATTTTTATGATTAATTCATATTGTTAATATAAACCATTTCTATTTAGGAAATATTTTTTAATTTTTGAAATTTAAATAAATTTCACTTGTAATTTTTATATAATTCTTTTTTAAATGAAAAGGAATTTTATATAAATGAAACAATGTATGTCACTATTTATAATTAAAATTATTGGACATTTAATATATATTTTAGAAAATTTAAAAAATTAATTATAAAGAATTTAAAAATAATAAATTTATAAAAAATGTTGTGAATAAATAAATATCTTATTTTACATTTTTTCATAATTTATAAAAAAAATGAACTGTTGAATTCCTTTCACAATTTAAACATATGTAAATTAGATTTTTTTGTCCTATGTAATATTAATCACACAACATGTTACATGAATAAAATTTAATGAAAGAAATCTCACCAAACTAGTGATGGGTGAGTGGTATAGGATTAACTCTGTTCAAAACCTCCGTCGTGAGATTTACTCCATTAAGACATAATGTGGGTCTTAGTTCACAGAAATAATTGACTTCATTCAGGTACACCATATGTGACATCATAACTAGATTTATTCTTACAAGAATTTTATGTTTCTATAAGAATATATATGGAACATAATGAATTTCATAGTATTAATCCACAATGATACGTAATAATATCTGATTAATGTATTAAGAAAAACCCTACATATGATTAAAAAAATCACTACATAACATTAACACAATGGGTGAGCTCTACCACGACCCATAATTTTGATACATAAATATTTCATCTAATTAGATGACTATTAATTACATAAAGTTATGATAAATTAAAAAAGAATAACGTTTTAGAGACTTTGAAAACCCGGATATATAATCCAATGGTTCATAATTGATCTATATCGTTTTCACTAAATTCTTCACAATTAGAACACTTTCTAAACATATCATAATTAAAACTTTTCTTCATATTTTAGGAAAAAAAATAAAATTAATGGTGCTATTTGATGATTAGTAATGGTAAACAAGATAGATATCAATGATCACTTCAAAATAATAAGAGAGATATCAACGATAGATTCACTAAGAAGGTGTGTGATTCCAAGGCATGGTGTGCCCGAAATAATTGATTTAAAAATGTTAAAATATTAAATGGAATAAGTGTGTAGTTTAATTTAAAAGGTGGAATAACATATAAATGGATGAGAGAATTAGAAATCTGAGTGAACTGTCTAGTTCAGAATGATTGTTTTTCCCTATGTGCGACCTAACATAGATCAGCATATGTCATTTTTAGATAAGTCATCAAGAGCACAGAAATGAATATATAATTTCAATAAAATTATTTTATTTTATTTTTTGATGTTGTTGTTATTTATTCATTAAATAGATTCCTATGGAAAAATTTCATGGTTAATCACATAACCCTACCACCTTTGGAGTTTTATTGAGAGAACCTTATAGGACTCCTATGAAGGAGATGATGATTAAATCACAGGCCAACGATCAGTACACACTAATTTTGATGGATATTGTCGCAATGACGGCACAATGATCTCTATTCATCAGTGACTGACCCAAATTGAGGTAGGTTGTATGTTTTAATTAATATATTCTCCGTTCTTGAATTCCACAATGAAATAAAACCAATCAATGAAGATATGGATCCATTGTATGATCGTATTACGGGGTTGGTTATTTTATGGTATTTGTTGGGAGACTGAACTAGAGATTTATTGGATGAATTTATCATTCGAATGTTGAAGAAATGAGATTGACACAAACATTGACCACGGTTCATCCCTCTCAATTTTATATCTGCTTTCTTATCCCCATTTAACCATTCTTCGAGCTGTTCTCATTCGTCCCCACAATTAGACAACCCATTGAACAATATATCTTCACAAATTAGATTCTTGGAACAACGATCCATATTTTTTTGGTTCATCATCATTTTAAATTTATAGAGATATAATAGTGGTTGTAGTAGTGGATTGAATGATAGTTGGTGATTATTCAATGTTCTTTATCATGTAATGTAGAGTAATGACAATTACTTTATTGAGATGATTGAATGCCCGAATCATACCAATTCAGTGATGGTATATCCAAGAGAACTCTAATATGGATTTTCTTGGAAAAAATACCAATGTACTAGAGACCGGAGAATTAGAATAGGTGTGCAGAGGATGAATATTGGGTTTCAAGAAAATCCTTATCCAGATGGCATGTAGTCCCTTTGGGTTAAGTGACATGTACCTTGGAAAGTACATGATCATGGGGTGGAGAACATGGGTCACTTACACGACATGTACTCCCCCATAAGGCATGGACTGGAACATAAACATGGAGGACCTTGTGTACTATTATATGTCCATAGATATATGAGATGACACCCTATACTAGAAAATGGGTGCAGTACATGGGAAAGACCCCTGATACAAGGACACAAAATATATCCCATTCACATGTCATATAATCTACTTCACGACATGGGTTGGATATCATGGGAAATTTTTCACAAGAAGTACCTAGGTTCAAGGAAAATTATGTGTTCCCCTACTACACAGTATGTACTCCTATCTACATGGATTGAATATATTTTCCTATATATCTTAAATAAGATACGTGAGGGTTTTTTCCCCATATTGTTACCCTGATGGATGGTACAAATGTTTTCCTACTCCTAAGACTATGATCCCTTCAGCATTACTTCCAGGAGTGATTTGATAAAATCCCCCTCTTGAGAGGCTAGTGGTGGGATCCTATATTTCTCTCTATGTCCTATATGGAGTTCATATTATCTACATCACCAACACTCTTTGGGCACTGGTCCTCTATGTAGTGGGGTTAAATACAGTTTCAGGTTTTGGTATCACCACATGGCCCTGGATGTGATCTTCATCTTTTATCATATTCTCTTCATATCTATCGGTGTATATTTCTCATGATTGTACCTGATGATTTTTACCTCTTGAATGTATGTAATCAATACTACCAGGCTCGTGAGTGTGTCCTCCCATATGAATGATTTGTGGGATCTTTGAGATGAAATTATAGTGTTGCTATATAATGGATGTAGCTTGCCTCTAGACTATGTGTCTTGGATTGACAATGTCCTTTTATTCTTTTTATATGTTATATAGACATATAACTATGTAGATGTAACTATACATTCCTTTTTTATATTTAATTTTGGTTTTAGGGTGTCTTGCTGAGTATTGTTATACTCACCCCAGCATGGGCTTTGCCTATATGTGTCATGTAATCTACAGAAAATTGGACTTTTGGCGGAGTCCTAGGTGGACTAGGACCAGATTGTTCATAGTGAAGTTGGATAGATCGATATGTCTTCATGTGGATTTCAAATAGAATTCTGAATACCTTTTTCTAACAGGTTAGACTTTCTTTTACAAAATCTTTGTTCTGGAATCTTATTTGGGCATATTTACTTTAATTTACTTCATATCGTACTATGGTTGTGGGATATAGTTCTATGAAATAATTGGTTAAATATTTGGTTTTTCATTTTATCTTTTTTTGATTTTGATGATTATGATGATGTGTGTGTGTGATTATATAGGTAGAAAGACAGGTCCTCACATGTTAGGGATATGCCTATCTGGTGCTAGTCACCTTCCCATGGACTATTGGATGCGATCATGGGGAGTCATGAAATTGGACCCACTTGGGTGGTTCATGATTGAGTGGTATCTGAGTGGTCGATTATAATTTAGGATCAGGATATTGCGAGATTGTTTTGGGAAAAAAAATTTAAGTGTTTCGATGTCATAGATCGGGTCATAGACTCCAATGTTGGTGTGACAGCCAACATATCCATACAATGGGACCCTAAGAACTTTCTTTTCTACTCAGTTCCTGAGAACATTGATTGCATGAAAAAAATCAGTACATGCATCATATACGAATGGGATGTGGTTTCCTGGTCCTTATTGAGTCAGCTCCCTAGATATACTCATTGACCATGCTATATCTTGTTTATTTCAGGATGTCTCCATGATTTATAGATGCTATGATTCATTGGATTGATCTTGAGCATGGCCCCAAGTGACGAGGCATCAATACATGGACCAATTATTGAGATTCTAACTATTGGTGGTGCACCAGCTATACCTCCACTAGTAGAGAAGCACATAGAACCGACAATACTAACTGATGAGGTATGTTGGTTGATCACACATTAATTTTTTCAGTATCAGGGACCACTCAGGTTCTGAGGTGAGCCCAACCCACAAGTGGATGAGAAATGACTTTTGGTGGTTACCTGAGTTTTCTATCTTGTTAGGAAACTGAATAATCTGATGTTGCTCTTTCCGGTGATCCTTCTTCATGGATCCATTGTAAGATGGCGGTGTTTGATTATCTAGGCTTACGACGAGGTGAATATTTAGTGGATAGCATTTGATCACCCATTTAGAGAGTATTTCTCACCAAATATGATGAGTGATATGTGTATCTAGGATATTCATTATCTCCAATAAGGAAGTATGTTAGTAGGTAATTATTCAGCAAGGTTTACCAACAATTCCAGGTACTTGATGGATATGATTTGAGATCAGTACATGATGACATTGACATTAGAGCATGTTTTTTGTAAAGACATCCAAGCCAGTGTTATCCCTCTATGAATTAATACTTATGTCAGGGTTCTTGTCTGGGATTTGGTGGTCGAAATATTCTTCGCTGAGTAGTTGAAGCCGGTAGTAGTCAACAGTAGGCATGCTGATGTAGAGACCTCGACAGTAGGGATTTGATGTAAATCTTAAGGACATGGACATGGGTGACATTTTAAGAGGAGGTCCCATGATATAGGATATATGGTTCATGTTTCATAGGATTGGTCCAGTAAGACTAGGGATATGAGATTCTATCCATGTCACTGGAGGGGAAATATCTCTTGAGATTGTCCAAACCGCCATTCTGCTGAGAGAGAGACCATGAACAGACCACTGAGGAAGAGAAAGAGACAAGAGAATGTATATCACTAGGTTTGTGTAATTTTTAGATAATCTAAGAGAGCTAAAGGAGGTTGTCAACATTTAGACATGATACCACCACCACCCCAGGTGGTCCAGACATGGATTAGGTAGTTTGAGGATAGGGGTGGGGATAACTACATGTGATCAAGGCATATGACCTAGTGGATCTAAGAATAATTCCATATACGATTTGTGTATTTTATAAATTATCTTATGTACTAATAGATAGATGTTCTATTAATTCCTTTTTCACCACATACTTCATATGTTTCTTAGAGATTCTAATGGAATGGTTGACTCGACCCATACACTTGGAGAAACCTACTAGAGATTACATGATGATCACACACCTATGCTGATAGTGTGACCTGACCCATGGAGGTGAGAGTTTTGGTTGGAACCTCTTGGTAGTGGTGTCAAGTCCCTAAGACATAAGTCTTGTTATGTAATGGTTATCTACAGTTCATTCCAAGATTGATGGTTTTAGGTGAAGGGTGAGGTTTGTCTGTAGTGATGGAAATTGGTTTTAGTTTAAATATAAAAAAGAATCTCATGAAGCACATGATGGACCCATGTATAGGGGGCCACAGCTGATTACACATTAGTTGGATGTCTTGAACCTTGAAACAATGGATGTCTTGAGTTTCCAGTTTCATTTTGTTGTGACATAGAATGAGGACTTCATTTCTGATGGTCATTAAGGTTTATATCTACACTGATAGATATACATCTGGATTGATCTACAACATGATATGGAACTGATATCTATGTCTGCGTATCGAATATCTCCTATGTAAATTTTTTATTTTAGGGTTCTATTGGAGGACCTTTAGTGGAGGAGCTTCATGAGACCTGGTGTTTCACCCTTGGAAGCCCCAGTTTTGTCTTCCAAAAGTAAATATGGGTGCTTCATGATTTATTTGAACTAATAGAACTTTAACCATGTGTCTCTAAAAACAAGTATCCACTATCATTGATATATAACCTCTTTGATTAGTTTATAGGGGAATGATAGTTCTTAAAGGATGACCTAAAATCATGTTATCACTAACTGTGAGTATGAGATGAGGATATATCTATGATAGCTTTATGATGTCTCTATGGTCACTATGAGTACTATTTGATTCCATTTGGCATGATTAAATCCCCAAATGTGTTTATGTGACTCATGAACGAGATCTTTTAGCCTTAATTAGACTAGTTTTTGGTTTTATTCATTTATGAAATCCTTCTGTACTCAATGTATGAGGAGGAGAACACAAGACACTTGCAGATAGTTATAGATTTACTACGATAGCACCAGATTTGTAGAAGGCTCTTGAAGTTCCAGTTATGGATTCTAGTGTTCCACTTTCTAGGACAAGTTATCTCAACAGATGGAGTGTCAGTGGACCCAGAAAAGGTTGAGGTGGTGTTAGCATGGGATCCTTCTAAGAAAATGATAGAGGCATGGAGATTCCTTAGGTTGGCATGCTATTATCAGAGATTCATACATGATTTTTCTAGAATATCAGAACCTATAATATCTTTGACTAGAAAGAGGTGACCATTAATGTGGATAAGGAAGTCATAGAAGTTTTTTAGTAGTTTATGCAGAGTTTTATGAACATTGTGATCTTAAGATTACAGGAGGAGGTGTCGAGTACATAGTATTCTGCGATGCATCAGGAACCAGTTTTGGTTTTGTCCTGATGTAAAGGCAATTAGAGATTTCCTAGGCCTCATTCTAGATAAGAACACATGAGCAGAACTAAATAAACCATTATCTTTATTTATTCATGGTAGTATTTTCATTTAATATGTGGAGACACTACCTGATGGGTGAGTAGTTGATTTTGTACTACAAACATAAGAGTATGATGTATATATTCTCTCATATGGTTCTCAACTTGAGACAAATGAAATGGACAGAATTCCTCCCAAACTATGAATTTGAGAATTTATATACACCTGCAAAGGGGAATAGATTATCACATTCTCTTAGTAGGAGATCTATTTCATAGTTGTTGAATTTCGCGTCACAGTAGTTTGCCTCATTGTATTTATCCCTTTTAGATGGAGATGGAGAGGCTTACCTCAAAAATATAGTGGTCACCCCTCTGGTATTATAGTGATTCAGGGAGGTACATTTTGGGATATTGACTATTAGACCATATGTGCTCAAATATCCATAAGGAATTTTCCAAATGGATTTTATAAAGGTGGGTAGAACATCATTCTTTTTATAGGTAGCTCTATAGTAACATTGATGTTGCCGGATGAGGTTTTGAGGGAGTGTCATACACCTCCTTGGAAGTACATCTAGCCGTGGAAAATATTTACCAGCACCTCTAAAGTTAGTTTTGGTGGATAAGGATGAATAAAGGAGTTCATGAGTTCTTCTCTTGTTTCCATACATTCCAGTAAGTGAAGGATAAATACCATGTTCAAGTGTGTTTGGCTCAACCCCTTAAGGTGCTAGAATGGAAGTGGGATGGGATATCTATGGACTTTGTTACAAGATTACCATGTATATTTGAGGGACATGATTCCATTTGTGTGATCACTGAAAAACTCACAAATTTGACCCACTTCTTAGATATATGAGATCAGAGTTCATTAGAGAGCGTAATATGCCTCTATGTTTATGTAATAGTTTGACTACACATATTTACATCAATTATTATTTCAGATCATGATGTTCACTTTTCACATTGGTTGAGGAAGGGATTACCGAATGTGTATGGGACCCAATTACACTTGGGAATAATATTTCTCACACAAACTAATGGCTAGATAGAACAAACTAATTAGGTTATGGGGTACTTGTTGCGAGCATGTAGTTTAGACTTTGGCCATTGTTTGGAGGATCACATAACATTGGTGGAGTTTTCATACAATAGTACCTTACCTTCCACCATTGGTATTTAAATATTTGAGTCTTTGTATAGGAAACCCTACAGGACACCATGTTGGTGGTCTGACCAAGGAGATTTAGCACTTATGGGCCCGGAGTTGTTGTGAGCTACTATAGAAAAGGTGTAGATTATCGAAGAGAGGATGAAGACTACACATAGCTAACATAAGTATTATGATAAATGGTGATGGAGTCCTTTGGATTCAAATGAAGTAGTACATGTTCTCCCATAGGTTTCACCTCGATGTAGATTATAGAGATTTGGCAGGGGTAGAAAGCTATCTTCGAGGTTCATTGTTCCTTTCTAGAGAATTCTAAGATTTATTGAGGTGATGTACCTCTTGGTTATACCTACGCATTTCAGTCGTATGCATGATATCTTCCTTGTGTTGCATTTGAGGTGGTATGTGAATGACCAGCCACATGTCGTCAACTGAGTAGTGCTAGAAAATGAGTATATAGCCACTTTTTTGAGTACCTAGTGGAGATCATGGATTGGCGGGAGAGGATCCATCGTGGGAGATCGATTCCTTTTGGTGCACATCTGATGGAATCATGGGAATCACTAGGAGATCACTTGGGAGTGGGAAGCTCATATTATTTCTTAATAGCCCCATAGTTTTGATTAGAATTTGTTTTGGATATTCATGTGTGTAAAGCCTCCATTTGAGGAGAATTTAATGAATCGGATTTTCCATGTATTATTTTTAAATATTATATAGATTAATTTTTGAGACCATCCACTAAGAGGTATGTGATTCCGAGGCCAGGTGTGCGTAGAATAAATGTTTTAAAATATAAAAATATTAAATATAATGAACAAGCTATTTTATAGAAAAAGTGGAATAACTTCTAAATGGGTGTAGGATCAGAAAGATGTGGTTACCGTTTAGTTTAGGATGGAGGTTTTAGCATTGGAGATACCTATGTTTGGTCGATGTGGGTGGTTTGTATATAAGTAATATTGAGATCCTAAATGAATAAATAATTTCATTAAAATTATTTTATTTCATTTATCAACACATCATCTATTTAGTTTTTTAAATTGACTAAAATAGAAAAATATTATGGTTATCTACATATCCCAAGAGCCTTTGGAGTTCCATTTAGAGAACCTTGGAGGAATCCACTAAAGATGACTATGATGAATTCGTGGGTCGATGATGGGCGCACAGTAATTTTAAAGGATCTTGCCGATTATTACGACACAAATATTTTTCTTCATCAATGACCAATCCACATTGAGCTAGGGTGTGTAACTTTATTTTTTTATTCCATGTTCTTAAATTTCGTGATTAACACTGACCAATAAATGAACATATTGATATTCAGTTGAATCATATTGTGAGACGGGTTATTTTAAGGGATTTATCAAGAGTTTGATCTTGATATTTGTTGGATTTTTTTATCCTTCTAACAGGGAAAAAACTAGATCAACCAAAACATTGATGGTTGTTCTTCCCTTGAGATGTGTTTTGTACTTTTATCCCCCAATTCAATATTCTTCATGGCATTCTTTTTTCTTCCATGCAGGTTGACAACCCTTTGAACAATTGATCGTTGTGAATTTAATTCTTAGTGAAATGATTCAAAATTGTAGATCTGGAATTGGTACGACTTGAAAGAGGTACAATTGTGGTTGTGGTAGTGGATCGAATGATGGTTAGTGTTGATTTTGAATTATTAGGAATGTAATGAGAAATGAATACAATTCATTTTCCTAGATGACTGAATGCCAAAATATTACTGATTCGGTGATGGTATGATTGAACGAACTCCAAACTAGAGTTTCATTGAAAACAGATGAAAAGAATTAATTTAGAAGAACCAGTCGAGGAATTTAGAGGATAAAGATGGGTTTATGAAATAACCTGATCCACATAGCATGTAGTTTGTGACTACACAACATGTAGTCCCTTTGGGTGACATAGCATGTACCTTGGTAAGTACATGGACATGGGGTGGAGTACACAGGTCACCACAATGGTGTGTACTACACCACACAAAATGTCTTGGACCATATACATGGGCTACCCCATGTACTAGTACATGGGAATAGATACATTGGATAACACTAGGTACTGTCACACGACTGGAGTACACAGGTCGGACCCCAAATATAGGAACACAACATGTAACCCGCTAACAAGATATATACTCTTTTACATGACATGGGTTGAATGACATGGATATTTTATATTTGTACTAATTGGGTGATAGGGATACAATTTTTTACCCTAATAAACACTCATAACCCATATCTACATGGCTTGAATCTCTCATCCTTTGTATCTTGGAAAAGTTTCATGAGGCTTAATTCCCCTTATTGTTTCCCTAAAGGTTTATACAAATTGTTTCCTAGTCCTAGAAATAAGATCCATTCAGAATTATGTCTTGGATAGGGTTGTTGGTATCCCCCTTGATAGGCCTTATGTGGGATCCTATATTAATCATTTTTTCCTATGTGGAGTTCTTGGTATCAACGTGTTCAACACTATGTTGGAGATGATACTCTACATAGTAGGGTTAAATCCATATTGAGTTGTTTGTATCACCCAGTGGCCCTGGTTGTGATTCTCATCTATGTATCATATTCTCTTCAGATCAATCAACTTAACATTCTCATGAAATTACACGATCATCAGTACCTAACAGATGGATGTCATCTGTACTATCAGACTCGAGAGTGTGTTCTCCTAGATGAGTTGTCTGTTGAATCTTTGAGTTGGAATTGTTGGGTCAGTATACTATGGTTGTGGCTTACCTATAGATGATGTTTCCTGGAATTTGAATATCTAGATATTCATGTTATATGTGATATAGAAAATGTTCAATGTATAGATAACTATAGATTCCTTTTTTATATTGCCTTTTGGCTTCTGAGTTTCCAAATGAGTATTTTTATACTCACCCCTTTATGGTATTTTCTAGCATGTGTCATGTCTTGTTCATATGATTGACCTTTTGATGGAGTCATATGAAGACTAGGACAAACATTGCTCAGTGAGGTTGAATAGAGCAAGGTGTGTTCTTATGGATTTCAAATAGCAGTCCAAGTACCATTTAAGTATATGTTCAACTTCTGTTTAAAAAATATTTTTAGTGGGATTGTATTTTTCCATGTTTAATATTAATTACTTATTTTTGTATTATGGTTATCAGATATTATTGTATGCATGCATTGGTTACATAGTGGTTTTTATATTTAAGAATATTTTGATCTTGGAGATGGGTCCATGGGTGTATGTATATGGACAATGGCTCCCTTGTTAGTGATATGTCTACTATGTTCTAGTCACATTCCCTTGGTCTGATAGAGACGGGATTGGGGAGTCACGACATGGGCCCCATTGAGAAGGGTTTTGACACATGGGAAATTAATTACTTAGTTAAGGCTCACTGCTCTAACAATCATAATGGATTGGGTTCAGTCATCATTAAATCGTATCTTTAGTGAAGGTTCACTCCCATGTATATCATATATCATAGAGTCCCTTACTGAACCGGGATCACTTCCTATTACAATATTTATTATCTAAGGTGATATCCATCCTTACCCACTACATTATAGGGTTATATAATTCCAGTCCCACTCATTATAAAATGAGGATCATATATATTTATTCCATAAGATCATAAATCATTCATCATTTTATAACCCTTGGAAATGATATGAGTTTCGTAACCATTTCTTTATTGCATAATAGTATAAATCGTGGAAAATAAAAGTGTATCATAATGGTTCCATCATAACTTAATTATGCCACTGGATGGTAATGGATTTACTAAAATCATCATTAAATAGTCATCATCATAATACATATAAAGGATTAAATTTTATAGTAACATTTGATAACATCCCTAGATAAGTGAATGTAGCATCAACTGATGTTATAATAGATGGAAAATTACAATAATATATCACCATATCACTTATTAAAGAAAACATCCTTTTCACACTGAATTGGAATCATTAAAATATATAAAATTTCCAAAAAAGTAAAAAATTTCATCAAAAAGACCTTTAGATACTTGAAAAGGAAGCTTCAATTTTTTCTGCAGTCATGATGGTGGGGGATTTCATTCATTCTATGTATGTTAAAACAAAACATCCATTCACAATTTTGGTAAAAATTCAAAACGAAATCATTCAGAAAATGACATGAAGATACATTTTAAAAAAATTATAATTTGTGTACAAGGATTTTAAATAGTTATAGTAAAATAGCAAAAAGAATCTTGATAATATTTTTTGAAATTATGTACATGGAATAAAAAGTAATTTTGATCAAGGAGATAAAAAAATTTATTTTCTTTAAAATAATTCATTCATTATCTTGGTTTTTGAAAGAGAGAACGATGATAGGAAAACATATAATATCTCGATATGAGAATTTTAAAATAAAATTCATGAGATTTCTGAGAGGTCGATCATGAAATCTCACCATATAAAACTTAATCATAAACAATCCAAGTGGACAATGATATTATAACATAAAAACATTACAACCTTGGTAACTTTTGAATCATAAAATAATGAAAGAATGAACATTATATGGATATTAATATCACAGTAATTTTCATAAGAATAATATTAAAATACAAAAATGTTTAGTACATACATTATATAGAATAAATAATTTTCCAATATGGCATGTGTCTCATAAAAATAAAAATGATATGAAAATCACTTACCTAGATTTTAACTTGCTTCAAAAGAAAATTAAATACATATAAAATACATTTACATTTATTATAAGTATATAAAAGATTCAAATAAATACTAATAATATAATAAATGGTCCAATAATAAAATATTAACACCCATTAAATAATAATTCCTTATTAAAATCCTCATTTCTGGGTGATAACAATTTTATTTATTATGAGAATTGTGATTCAGTAGTTTCGGTATTTATACATCGACCATGGTTTCATAATCTCTTTAATTTTAATCAGGATATAAATATAATACATATTTATTATATTTATATTTAAATTAATCCAAAAAATATAGTGATTGAAATAATTAATTACAACATTCATGGCGAGAGTAGGTCGGGCATACACACAAACACAATATTTCATTTTTTTACAGATTTAATGAAATAGTTGTAAATAATAATTCACTATTACATAATAATTATTCCATCATAAATAAAAAATATATTCATTAAATATATCCTCATTAAGATCCATGTAAATCATAAAATAAAAACGAATCACATCGCTTCGTGGAGATGGTAGGCCAAATATACACACAAGTAATGTCATCATTTTTTTAACAGATTGGGAGGAAAAAGGTAAACATGATAATATAATTATATAAGAACACATATTTCATAAATATCCTATATAAACATTAAACCCATCATAATAACCATACATGAAGAATGGTGATGGAAAATGAATTGCATAACTATGTGGAGGTGGTAGTACACAGGTACTCACAAGGGATACTTTCACATCCCATTTGATACAAACAAGGGTGGATAATGATAGTTACATAATCTTAATACAATTTTAGTATATTAAATATATTTAAATTATTATGTTTTTATAAATACCCTTGATTTATAAGAGTAAGAAGAAGTAATAAATTGAAAGAGGTTGGGGTAGATGACTACAACTTCTTTGGTAGGAATCCATTTTATCATTTTTTAATGATCATTGGAATGATATTTTAAGAATATTATAACCTATAATTCCTAAATAAGTAAGTCTATTTTATAATTGAGTATTTTTTTGTCATCCAAGATGGCTCAATGTGGTGAAAATAAAATATATAATTAGTTTTCTTTTTATAACGGAGGGAAATGATAAAAATGGAAATACTAAATATTTGAAAACAAATTAATACATTCTTTAGAAAAATACTACAAAATAGATTGATATTTGAATAAAAAAATTATAATGTCTAAATATATTCACCCAATTAATTTTTAATTAGTTTTGGTGTCATTTTAAAACATATATTTTTGGTTTATCCCGATAGTAAATAAATTTTAATGTTAACCATGGCATTGCCTTTTTTAATAATAAAAAACTATTATTTTACTTATAGGGTAACAATTGGTTCATAAATGAACAAGGGATAAAATTTTCATACCTTTATAATTCAACTTTTCCTCTCTCAATATTTCATTGATTTTTAAAATATTTTATAAAACATTTTTATCATAAAATACAATTAATCTCATTTTTAGAACTATTCACATAATTTGACTTTGAAGACAACATGATAGTAAAATAATTTGAATATAAACCTCTCAAAAATTTATAACTTGTTATATATATGTAGAAAATCATGTAACAAAACTAGTCATTGATTTTTCATTACTTTAAATATTTTTAAAATCATTTATTTTATTTTCTTACAGATTGAATAAATATTGTGCAATGTTAAATTATACTTTAGTGTAATTATTCAATAAATAAAATATTAAATAAATTATCATTATAAAAACATTAATTATTATTTAAAATGAACCCTTATAATTGAACTTATCCTGTTGGTATCCTTTTGTATTAATTTTATGGATTGTATATTCAAGAGAGTGATAAATTATAATTTTCAGTACATAAAACAATATAAACATCATATTCATAGAAAAATGGAACCCGAAAACCATATATAAGAATTTCGGATGTATATGGATGAATAAACATTATTAAATTAAATGAATAAATGTTTTATGTTGATTTTAAGACCATACCTCACGGTGTTAACATTGTTGTAAACATTTTACACTTACCAATGAGACAAATATTTACCACAATTAATATTCAAAACGATAAAAAATAAAAGGGTACTATTTATTAAATTTGAACATATTTATTTGAATTTTTTTTATTAATTTGTCAAAATTAAATATATAGAAGTTTACGAAATCAATTGAAATATAAATGTGTAAAATGGAAGGAAAAACAATTTTTAGAAAAATGTCTCTTTAAGAAAAAAACTTAACTGCTATCAAAATCATGAATAAGGGTAATTAAAATGTAATTGATTAGATTATTATAAATAAAATGGTTCATATATCTATTTAAGACCAAATCCAAAATGTAATTATAATTTTAAATCAATTTCTTAAATGAAAGTATTTGAAAAGAAAGCAAATTTTTCATTTCAAAAAAATACGAAAAGTTTACACTAATTTAATTTCAATATGATAATTTAAAATATTTTTTTATTTTATAAAATAATATTTTTAAATTTGGAAGAATTTAATTAAAATTTCAACAAAAATATTAATACAAGTAATTTTTGAATAAAATATCTTTTAAAATCATTAAATAATTTTTTAAAAAAAATCGATTCCATATTTATTAAGAATTAGTAAATGAATTTCAATTTTGTAGGAAAATTATACATACATTTTATAATTTGTTTACTCAGATTCATACCCACCAATTCAACATCTATGTTATTATGTCCATATTTAAATAACTATATTTTTATTATATATCTTAATTCATAGAAAGCTCATTGTTGAGTGTTAAGAAATTTATCAAGATTATTAATATTTGAAACTAAATTATCATGGTGTCATATTCTCTCCCCTATTAAATAAATTACAACCTTAAAATTTTAACATGGTTATCAAATTATAAATATTTTAAAATACCTTTATTGAAGACCCAAACCATACATGTGTATAATAAAACATATTTTAAAAAGGGAATGTGTGAAACAAAAAATATTTCTAAAATACCACATAATGGTTTTCCCTGATAATGATAACATGGGTCAGATGTAAAATTATAGTCATGAGGAATAAATTTAGTGTCCAAGGGATATTAGAGAGTGATAGAGAATACATATAAGATAAAGATAATATCCACAAAACCATTAATCTATAATGGGTTAAAAGACCATTATTTTATTTGAAATAAAGGTATGAGTATAACAGTTGCACTTCATGATCATTTTCATAATACTGATATATTATTTTACCATAAAGAATATGAACTTAAAGAATTATTCTTAATTAGAAAGTATAATTTCATCTTTTAGTCAATTTTCACAATGTAATTATCTTTTTCTCAAAATGATGTGTATTCAATATGATATTTTAGGACTGATGTACTAAATTGAACATTATAACCCACAGAAATATTCCAAGATATTCCTCCTAACATTAAATTTTAACCAAAACTGAATTTTTAAAACAACATTAGATGACATTTAAAATTTATAATCCATGATATTAAGAAAGAATACATTTAACTCAGAAATTTACAAAATGAAACCAAAGGTTCCACATGGATCATTATGTAAATAAATTACCCTGATCCTAATTAACTCCAATAATCTCAACATTATCAAATGTTTTAACCTCAACGGTTATCTCATACCTTTTAGTTTACATCCCCAAAAATTTAATAGTATTTGTTTGAACTAATAATTCATGTTAAATAAAATTTTAAACCTAAGTGTTACACATACATTAATCCCATGAAAAATATCCCAAAATTTCATTATCTTAATGATAAATAACTATAAAATTTTATAATGTTGGGAAATTCACAAAAATATCCTAAAAAATTTAAAATAATAACCTACAAGGAAATAATTATCTTGAACATAAATATATCTGAAAAATATCACCTTATAAATGAATCACTCTTGAACCGTAAATATTATCTATACCCCACTATCCAATAGATGAAAATTAAAATAACATAAAATATTATACTTACCCAAAGGGTTATTTAATCCTCAATATATTATTCTTCCTATAATATAATAAATTTTCAAATCTCCTCAAAATACTATAACATAAAACTTGAGAAGGGGAATCTATTCCATGGAATATATTATCCATCGTAAATTTATTTCCCGATGGGGATATACATAACTCTTGAGTTAGCCCCAAACCAAAACACAGATTCCTAAAAATATTAATACAATCTTTATTCCTAAAATAAAATCACAGATAAATTCCATAAATCAAAAAATGTTATGAAATTAATCATATATAATCTATCTTAATTTTTTATAAAATCACTGACAAATTTCAATGTCATCAATTATATCAAATTTACATAATCACTTTAAATAATCTCTTTATCCAAACTAAACATTATCACTTTACAACTTAATTAATGTTCTGGGTTATCATTATCTCAAATATATATTTTCAAATACTTAAGGAAAACTAATATAGAAGAATATTGATATATTTCAAGATAATTATATCCAAAACATCATTGATATAGCACTTCTATAACATAATTCATGAAACCAAATACATTTACACTTCACTCCTTAAATTAAAATTATTGGAATAATATAGTTCTTTCATTTATATATTAGTTAATAGTTTTATTAGGGAATTGAAATGGATAATTTCCAATTTCCACACAAATAATACATTGAATTACTCATCAACTCATTACTATATATCATTCATTTCCACAAAAAAAATATATTCCCATTCCTTTTTGATATTCTTTTAGGTGATCCTTATAGCATTATTGAAGTAAATAAAACTAAACTTTCATTCTTTTATGGTCATGAACACATGAAATTTGATAAATTCCATCTTCCTTTTATTTTACACAATAGTAAACTAACTAATGATTATGTTGTTAATCATATATAATGAAATATTATTAGGATTGATCATGGTGTCATGTTCATGTTCTGACATCATTTAGTTCCCCATTTGGAAAATCATGCCATAGTCCATCACATTCACCATTAGCTTGAATCCTTCTTCTTATAACCATTGTCTAACACAAAAATCCATACTGTGAGAAATAATTATCATAGTAAGAGATCATGAAAAATATATTATTGAATTTCTAAATCATGAAAACTTATTTCAAATCTATTTCACCTTATGAATATCTTAAATAATTCATGGTTATAATCTATTGAAATCTTTTATAAGGGTTCATAATAAAAATTGGAATTAAACAAAACATATCTCATTAGAGTTTCAATCCAGGTACAAAGTAAGAGTACACCCACCATGGACCTGAATGATGGTTATGATATACTTGACCAAATATTATTTAGGTTATTACCCCTAGATATATCTTTTCCAAAACCACATCCACTTCTAGTATCCATACATTTTTGTTTCTATTTAAAAAATGAATTCATTTATTTAACATAATGTGGGACATTATCCAATATATATTGTTATCCTAAGGGTTTTGGAAATAGTTTTTTCATCCTAGTTTCTAAAGGATACTAAATTACCGTTTGATAATAACTATATAAACCCATACTTGTTTTAAATAACTTTTACATATTATTAAATGAATATTTATGGGATTGAATTAAACTATATGATATAAATGTAAAGGTTTAGTGTAATTGGAAACCCAAATACATACAAAGTTGGTTCATAATAGATCACATCATCTCAAACATAGTTCTTCACTACTAATATACTTATTAGACATATCAGACTCAAAAAATTTATTAATATCTTAGTATAAAAATAAAAATGGTGATCTATAATGCTCATTAGCGGTAAACAAGGGAGGTATCTTGGTTAAAATAAACTTTACATGAGTATAAGGTCATGATAACATGATGAAAACATTTGAAAACCATACCCTGTATATCATAGGTCACAATCATGAGTCATATAAATATTGACCATTCATAAGATATGAATCATAAAGGAATCAAAGAAAAATTTCCATGAGACCATAACATTGGAATATGACATAATTTTTTTCATACACATAATTATTGAAATTAATTTCCTTAGTCAAGGATCACAACCAATACTATTATATTGGATTGGGATCACTCTATTACAACCCTTCTCAATATTACACATTAATTCTTGATTTATTACATAATATTACACTTAATAAAACCAAAAAGATCAATAAGTCTAGTGTCTTGGGAAATTAGGTGCATTACATAATGATATAAAATAATAAATACAATATATTTATTGAATCCCTCCTTAACATGCTCGTTTATATAACTACATTGGATAAGATGGGAATATATGTAAGAAAGGTGTTAGCTATAAATCCCAATAAGGGAATAACCATGGAATTACATTAAGAGAATAAAATAGTTTGGAAAATAGGATTATAAATGTGGAATAAATATATTAGGAATACAAAACATGAATAATGAGACATGATATATCATGATTATCAAAAAGGAAACCTGGGAAATGTGGCAATATCTTAAAACAATTCATCATAAAAAAAGGTTAAGGATAAATTCTATGACATCATGACAAAAAAATATCCATAAAGTAATCAGATTAAATATCTATCCCAACATGAATTGTCATGTGACAAAACATCACCCTATTATTTTATGTGATATATAATTTTAGGGGCACTCATCACGTTCATTTCACTCTCATACTTCGGTGTCCTATATTGATTATACAATATGGATTAATTAATCATTATATTTTATTCCACAATCATGGAAAGTGGAATAAATACATGTAAGTCCCAAATCAAATAATTATATGTTCATAAAGGTGAAAACCATTGATATTAAATGGGTATGGAATTCACTACACAATTTTTTGGCATGAAAAATCGCAGAGAAATTTCGACAGCATTACCACAACACTTGAAAATTCATTAATTGGGATGATGTGAGAAAATGGGGAATATAATAATTTTTAATTGAAATAGGATGTAATATGGACATGTGATGACATGTAACATCATTATAAATTGGAAGTTAAAGGAATAATATGATAAATAAACTTGAATAAAGAATAGAAGGTGAGGATCACTTACTTGAGTGTACGACTCAAAATGATTGGGACGAGCTTCTTGAGAGATTGGGGGAACCTTTATAAGGCTCTAAAAAGGGGATTAAATAGTATGTATGTACTCTAAGTATTTTGATTGAGGAGAAATGAGATCTTCAGTTGGTTTATAATGGAAAAGTGTGGAGATTTTTTTATTATTTCTCAAACATAGGTTTTGGACGGTATATAATAATGTAAATCAAAACAACAAACCTTTCTAGGGTTTTTGGCCTTGATTTTTTCCAAATGGGTGTGGTTTTAATTATTTAATATTTACAACATCTGAACATAAAAAAATAATACCCTTTCTTATGTGTAATTGAGTCGTACTCTTAAAGAAAAAAAATTATCCTTCAAATATACTATATGTTTTTGAGGATTCATTATAGATTTATAAAATAAAGAAACTAATCTTAATATCACATTATTTAAAAGTAAAAACAAATATGTTTTAATTTATCCATTTAATAAAATTTATTACATCACTTTTGGGTCATTATAAGGTCATAATACACAAAATATATTTAAAGTGTATTTAATGTTTTACCTGAAAATTTGATTGTCTCCAAAAATTATGAAAAAAATCACCATTGGTTAATTTCAACATTATGATTCCAAAAATTATATTAATATAAACTGACTAATTTTCTAAATATTTGAATTTAATCTTATAAAATAATGATAGAAATTTATTGATTTTTTTTCTTTATTACAATAGTTGTTCTCAAACCCTTAAAAATTTACAATTGACTTCATAAAATATATATGATCGTTTATATATAATTAAAATTATATAATAAAATTATTTTATTTATATATTATTTATTAAAAAATTCCATTATTTTATTAAAAAATATCCTTAATTTAATTCGAATATTAACCAAAAATATTATTTTTGTTTTATGGTATCAAAGGAAAAATCATTTATAGAGTAACAACAATAGGATGAATATACGTTAATTATTCTATAAAAAATTATATGTACTCATATTTCATGGTTCATGATACATGTCCATTTTATACACTATCAAATACCGTAAGAGTAAGTTGTGCGATGGTGAGACATTCATGGGGTGGTTCAACGTACATGGTATGTTTTGTGTTCTCAATGAGTTTGAACTTCTCCGATGAATAGTTTTTTTCCATATTAAGTTATTGTATGTATTCATGGGGTTGGTCAAGGGAAAATACCATGGATGAAATCTACCTCATAATCATAGATAAATAGGATTCTTCGGGTATGATCCTACATGTTAAGGTCATCACTTCCTTTTTCTGTTTCAATTGGAATTTCTAAAACCCTATATTAATAAAAATCATGTGATCCCTATTCAATGACTATATTGTAAATAGTAATTAAGCTTAATGGTCTTTAAAATAAAATATAATGAAACCATATAATTTCATGTGTTTTCTATAACCATAGTAATTTTTAAGGTATTCTAGGTAAAAATAAAGGGGGAATTTTATTTATAACAGTCCGGGTCAATACAATCCTCCCCCATTATAAAATTTCAAACTCAAAATATTCATTTACCACTCTAAAAATGATTATTATAACTCTGTTTCATCACTCCTTTGGTTTTCACATCACTTATTCGAACTTTTGGTTTCTCCATAACACTCTGACTAGGTGTATTTTCTTATTTTGAAGAACTTTTTATCTATGGTCTATAATATTTACCGGAATATATTCATAGGAGAGATCATTCTGAAATGGTACCACCTCTAGATTGAATAAATTTTAGGGTTCAATTATTTACTTTCTTAAAATGAATACAAGGAATACATCATGTACTTGATACATGTTAGGTGGGATTGTTTCTCAGTAGTCCACCGATTCAATGCAATCAACAAACTCAAATGGGTCAACGTGTCTTTGACTAATATTTCCCTTTTTCCCCAATATCATATCTTTATTCCATGGAGATATATGGTGGAATGTTCATTCTCCAACATAAAATTACAGGTCTTTTTGAAGATTATTAGCATAAATCCTTGGTTGAATCTAAGAACCATTGATGTGTTTTTCAATGGTCTTAAAATTTTCAAAAGTTTCCTCAAGTATTTTATGTCATAGTAGTATTTGTTCCCCTAATTCATCTCAGCATACAAGGGTTCCTTACCTCTTTCCATAAAAATCATATTAGGGATCCATTTGTATTATTGAGTGGAAACTTTTTTTGTAAGATAACTCAACCAAATTACCTTTTTGATCACATCTTCTATTGATGTCAATTGAGAATTCTCTAAACATATCCATAAATGACTAGATAGACAACTTATTTTGGAAATCTGTTTGGGGGAGATAATTCATGATGAAGTTTATCATAGTGGTTAGATCATGATGAAGAATTGTGCAGAGCATAAAGGTGAATATCATATGTCAATCAGATAAAATCGATATTGGTACACCCTACATCCTGGTCACTTATTTGATGTATATTTGTGCTAGTCGATACAGAGAGAAGTCCTGTAAAATAAAAGTGAAGTTTGTGGTATTTATAAGAAGATCCACCACAATCTCGATAATATTTCTTCCTATGGATTTCAATAGATGTCTGGTGATAATGTATATAGTTATGTTTTCCCATTTCTATGTTGGTATGGGTAATGGTTGCATCTTCCCCAAAGATTTTTTCCATTCATCCTAGGCTTGTTGACATATAAGACATCTTGATGAATAATTTATGATCCCCTTATTCATATTTCCCTCCAATATTTACTTTAGATATCTTGATACATATTTGTACTTTGGAGATGGATAGGAAAGGATGAACTATCTGCATAATCCAATAGCTCCTTCTTTAACTCGAGAATTGATGGCACACATAGACATGACCCAAAAAAATACAAAACCTTCTTCAGTTAAATTGAACTATGATTATTTCCCATTCTTTCAAGTTTATACTTTCTTCTGAATTCCCACAATATCACTTTGGTTATCCATTATCTTCTCTATAAGGGATGATTGAGTCAATCATTTGGGAAAGGATTTATTATGTTCCTTCCATTATGATCCCCATGTCCATCCTTTCCAAATCTATAAAGATCAAATACTTATCAATTATCATTAATTATGGATTGATGGATCATTTTTACTTAGAACATCTGACACTTTATTCACTTTCCCTAGATGGTAGTGAATTTAGCGATCATAGTCATTGAATTGATCTAACCATGTTCATTGGTATATATTAATCCCTTTCTATGTGAATATATACTTGACAATTTTGTTATCTATATATATTTAACACTTCTTACCAATGAGATAAAATCACCATATTTTCAAAGATAAGATATCTATATCCAACACTAGATCATGTGTTGGGTAGTTATATTTGTTTACTTTAAACTGACATAAAGCATAGGCTCCAAATTTTCATTCTGCATTAACAAACATCCAAAAACCTTTATCAAAGCTTCATAGAATACCACAAAACTTTATCCATTTGTGGGTAGTATAGTTCCTCAGGAGGTTATACGACTTAGTTTTATCACTCGAAGGAAATATGACTCCCTTACGGGTTATCTTGGAAATAAGGTTTGATAATCGCAAGAAATGTTACCCACATTGATGATAATACCCAGATAACTGAATTAAACTATAGATATATGTCACAGATATTGTTCTTAATTGTCCATCAATTTATTCTATCTTTTATGGGTCCACATATATCCCATTTCATGTGATGATATTCCATAATAGTGAGACATCCTTCAACTAGAACTCAAAATTATTTCACATAGCATAAACCATATCCTTTTGCAATGTTTTTTGTATAGTGCTCAGATTATCCTCATGCTGCTAATTTATTTTATCATATATTAAAATAGCATTTATAAATACCACAAAAAAAATTCAAGGTAATATCTAAAGATACTATTCATCAATTCTATGATGATTTCATGTTGGGTCTTGAACATTTATCATGCAAGAAGAGTTTTTTGTTAATTTAGTAGAGTGTAGAAATGAAACCTCAAATAAAAGTGAAGAAAATGATTAAATGGGTGTGACCATAAAACACAAAAACCATCATGAAGCACCACTCGTGATGGTGTTTTTATATTTCAGGAAGCATTTGTGAACTCAACAATTCATGGAAGGAGGTAGTTTTGTTAGTGCCTGTGAATGAAACAATGTTGTTTGCAGGGCGAAGTCAGTGATTTATTCCCCTAAAAATAATGCCCCCCCCCCTCAACTAATTATTTTTTCCCCACAAACAAAATAGTTTGTGGGAATGTAAATTTCTCTAGGGCTCTCATAAATGAAGGACACATGGCCAAAATAGACCTACCAAACTAGTATTCAGTTGAATCAATCCACTATAAAAAGGAAATAGTGGGAGAAGCAAAACATAAAAAAATATTAGGAGGAGGAGTGGGAGAAATCCCTCCCGCAAAAAAAGTACTTCATAGATTCCACCTAATGTGATGGCACGTCTAGGAAACTATCTCATGAACCGTATGTCGAAGACCAACCATAGATGAATTCATTATAGAGGAAGTGAAATTTTTTATATTTAGGTTTCATTTTTAAGACCCTAAAATGATTAAATTGCTTCCTAGATGGACCCTTTTTGGCCAACCCTTTTTTGATGATCCTTTATAGATGATGATTCATGGATAGTCCTTTGGAGTCAGATCCTTTGTGGGAGATCCTTTTCAGCTTTCTCCTATGAATCCATCTACCTCACGGACACCCATTAGTGAACACCCCTATATAAAAATTTCCAACATTTCAAGCATTATTTGGAAAATCCTATTCATTCATAGGTCCTTTCCATGGAGGCTTCACCCCCCTGCACCCTTGATCGGGGTCATTATTGACCTTTGATCCTATTCCTCGAAAAAAGATCCCTTCAAAATCGTCTATAACCACCATGAAAATCAACAATCACAATGAAAAATATTAGGGGTGGGTTGATTAAATTTTGGGTTCAAACTTATACATACATAATGGACATCCCATATAATACTATGACTAGATATATTCCTCATAAGACTCCTAAACTTCTATCACCTACCTCTTATTCTAGGTTGATCTAGAAAGGGCCACTCTAGTATAATTCCCACACTGGTCATTACAAGGAATCTGTCTCATAATAATCCTAACCACCTGAAGTTAGACTATATTAAACTAATCCTATCTACATGACATTATATTGTAATACACCCAATATAAAAAATATAGGATACCTCCTATAAAAACATGAGATTCCATGTGTTCTAGGCTTAAGATGGCTCATGTGATAATAATGAGACACTTTTTCTCTTGGAACCCCTATTAAGGCAATCCCCTAGACTTTCTGTGGATATAAAATTTTACATTGGATGACTTTTTGATATTTTTATGATAAGTTTTAAATTTTGTTGATTACTAAAAAATACGAAATTTTAAATGAAAACAACATTTTCATCAAAATAATATACATGGAAAGTTTATATTATTTAATGGTTTTAAAGTATAAATAGAATATATTTTTTTAGTTAATATAATTTTTGTCATTAGAATAAATTTTAACATGATTTTTAGTAAAAAAATTATCTTTTATAATGTTTTTAATTTTAAAAAATTTCTTTCATTTTGACAGGGGATTAATTTTAAATTAATTACTGAAAAATATTTTTATTGAATTTTTAAAAAAGGATTCCGTATTTTTATTAATTAGGTTAAAATATGTTAATAAGATTCTTTCATTTTTGGACCTAATGAATAGTAACTTTAGTAATTTTTATTAATATGGTAAAAATTAAATTTGATAATTAATGGTAAATATAGTATTATAAAATTAAATTAACATTTTTCAAATATTATTGAATGAGTTATTTTGGAACTAAACCTTTCTTAGGTAGATATTATACCATTTATAATCCACTTGTATGAGATTAGGACATTTAATATATTTTATTTAATGAAAAGTTAAAAATACCTTACTCAAATTTTAATAACTAAATTATTTTTATTATAAGGTTATACATAATATAAATTTATTATAAATACTCTTTTTAAATATTAATTTTTTTTATTTATCATGTTAATTTATTTGTTTTTTTATAAATAAATAATTACTATAAAGGATTATATATTTATGATGTAGAAATTATTTAATTAATAAAAATTCAATAAACTAGTTTTTAGTAAAATGAAAATAACACTTAAAAGACCCATAAACATGAAAAAATCATATTGTTAGATTATATCAAAACTATAATAATACATGGGTAGATTTTTTGACCATTTGGATCCATATCGAAATGATTATGACACTTATAATATATTATTTAATGTGATGTTAAAGTTGTCACATTCTTGTTTTAATAAATATAACATTTCTAACATAGGATTTTACAGAATATATATTATAATAAAAATATTCATCTATAATATAGAATAATTATCTTCATTATTGTATTTTATTTTTAATTTATTTTAAATAAATTATAATATTAAATAATTATACAATGTGGATGTAGTAATTATTTTATTAATGAAAATAAAACAAATAATATTATATAAAATAATAAAATATTTTTTTTATAATTAATATATCAAAAAAAATTATATATTACCATAACCCTCTTAGGTATATATTAGATTATTGTTTTTGGATAAAATCATATCTTGTTGTTTTTAAAAATCAATAAATTGAATACTGTCAAAATTGACACCATTGATTGTTTATCAAAATTATGTAATATTAAATTTTTAAAAATCAAAAACTATTTTTAGAAAATTTTTAAAAATTTTATATGGTATTAATTGTTCTAATGTATTCTTTATCATGAAATTGACATTAAATAATTAAAAATTATACAATTTTAATGTTGAGCGATTTGATACCTTAGTTAAAATTAATATAGAGTAACTAAGGGTTAATTGAAATGATAAGGATTAAAATGAAATAATAACATGTCTAAAAATTATTTTTTGATGAGATTAAAACCTAATATCATATAATATTCGAATTTAATACATTTTTGAGGTTTTTGGATGTGCTTTGAATTTATTATAAATTAATATTTTTTGAGATTCCTATGGTGCCCCTTACCTTAATTTTAATTGGAAACCTCCTCCCTAGTTTCTTAAAATCACATTAAGACTTCAATAGTGGACATCCCCTGAACAAGTTTCTTCTAAACATCCCTAGTAACATTCTAGATGTTCTATTGTTCTCAAAATACCAACTCCAGCTCTTTTAAGAAGAGATTTAGAGGGACATGTCGAAGAAGAGGTAATCTCCTCTATATATTCTTTCAAATTACATCTTATTATACTTTTTATTATGGATTTGTTTACAGTATAAAGTAATTAATTCATTAGAAATTATATTTTGTGTTGTAATTATTTATTTGTAATAACCATATTCCACCTTATATCCATCATAGGATAAATTAAATCACTAACATACATTTTCACAACGTATCGTCTCCACGCTGTGTTGTAATATATATTTCACCACCATATTTGGATGTATATAATGATGAAAATATTAAATGTATATGATTATTAAAAATTATATTGATTCTGTAACAAAATATATACCATCAAATTCGATACCATTTCATGATTATCAAATGATATTATTGCTCGGGCGTACATATGACCTAACATATTCACATTATGATGTGATTCATTCTATAATATATCCATTAAAACATGATTATGTAAATGTACATAATGAATAAATATGGAATATATTGTGTTAATATCATTTTCTAATGATATAACTTTGATCTAAAAAGGGTAACCGGAACTTATTCGACAAAAGATTCATAATAACATAAAGCAGTTAACACCGAAATAACGAGTAACAATGAAATGTTTCTAAAAAATGGATGATAATATTATCATATACGATCTCATAAAAATGAGAGATTAGAGAATAAATGAATTAAATTATTTAAATAATTATGTAGGAGTTTGGGATACATAAAATGGATTCCATACCTACGGTAAGGGATTATTTTGTCTCACTTATATTTTTATGGCACATATGCCTTATACACAGCCTATTTATTTTTTGTGGTGTTTAGGATTTCCATGAATGTTTTTATGATTATTGTTTTTTAGTTTATTATATTTACATATGAATATATGTTTCTTTAATTTATGATACATATGATTTGACTAATTATAAATTGGTAAGGGATAATTTTGTAATCTCATTATTATCCAGGATTGTTTATAAGTAAGTATTTATTGATGTATATTTTTCATCCAAGTCCATTCATCCTAAATATGAAATATTATTTATATTATTCAATGTTTTTTAAAATTTAATTTTACCCATTGGTGAATTTTTAATAACTGTTATGAAAGTAATCGTTTTTTTTTTCAATACGACGTACTTTGAGACTTGTCCAAAAAAATTCATCAGAAGAATGTTTTCTTTTAACATATATGGCATGAATAGTTTTTACATTTTCATAAAACCATATTTCCATTAAGAATAATTGAGAATATTTCTAGGTTATTTTCAAATTAATTATTTTCCTTTAAATTGGTGTGTCATTTTGGTAAAAGAGAATTTTTTTATGAAGAAAGTATATTTTTTCTCAATAATTAATTTCATGTTTTCAACCTAAATTATCTTTTATAAAATATAGAATTATTTAATAGGGTTATGTTTCAAGTATACAATCCATTAAATTTGTATATTTTTATTTTGTTTTTAATGAAGTGTAATTTATTAAATCCATTTTTTCATGGATTATTTTACGATGGAATGATATTTAAGAAACATATTTTGTTCCTTGGGTTATGATATGATGAATGATTTATGTTTTTCTATCACATATAAGAATTAATTAATAATGAGATTGGTGGGAACTGTATCTACCTCCAATTAAGTCAGTAAATATTTTTATCTCAGGAGATAGACTTGACTAGAATGATAAGTAAATCCGGTTCAATAATGCAGGGCTAGAACGATAAGTATACCAGGTTCAGTAATACAGGGCCGGAAGGAGGAGTGAACATGGTTTCACAATGAACATTTTCCACTATGATGGACTTGGAAATAATCCTTGGATAATATAGAAATAATTTTCTATGCTTATTTTTTTAAACAAGTCCATGATTTATACCAATTCTATTTTCTAATATCTCATGTTCCTTTGTGTTTAATGACTTATTAACTATCAATATTTATTTCATGTACAAATATTATTATATAAGATTAACATGGTATGATATTAAATATTATTTTCAAGTTATTAGATTATTCTTTTCATGTTTTATTTGATATATTAAATTTTTACCCTCACTGATCATCTAATCTCACCCTTATGATTTGTTTTCTTTTTCCCAGGATATAAATAATGGTTTTAGGTAGGAAAACTGAAGGGGTGGTATTTATGGGAAATATTGAACATATTTCACCAAATTAGAACAATGTGTCCCAACATTCCAAACCCACTACCTAATACCATATTTGGGAGTTTATTTGTGTAATATACTATGTTTTCAATAAAATTATTGTAATGTCCAAGTAAATCAATCATGGGACTTTACAATTTGTATTATAGTGAAGTTTTAGTTATCCTTTGGATACTAGGATTCAAAAACATCACTGAGATCACTAAATATATTTCTAAGGATATTTCCAGGGATATCCCTAAGGATAAGTATTAAAATGGGTTAAAATATTATAATTTTTATTACAATCATCAATAACCTAGTATTATAACAAATATGTAAGAGATTGAATGAAATTTCTTTTGATCAGTGGTTTCATAAAAATGATAATTACAGCAGACACTTTTCTTTTGGGGTTTTAAAAAATTATTGGAAACATAAGGATTATTTTTGATGGGGAATATGATAGAAAATGGAATGATATTCCACATAATAAACCAAACAAAATGGGATCTATAAGGAGAAACATCGTTATTATTCCAAATTATAAATATCACATTATGATCAATAATATCAACATTTGTGAGTTTACTGGCACACAAAATAATAGAAATATAGAGTTTAATGGTGACCATATAGGAAAGAATGTTTCATTTTTCTCATGGTCATCATGTGGGAAGAGGCGTTAAGGATAATGCTTTAAAGGAACTTGGAGATGTTTTGGGTTTGAAAATGAATGACAAAAATCAAGTAATTTCAAAGGAAAAGATTCAATTAACACAAAGGACAAGGATAATGGTATTTCTATTAAATCAATAATGGTTAAATGTTTTAAATATTGAAAATATGTTCATTATGAACATCGAATCCCTAATGGAAAATATCATTAAAAGAATCAGCATGGTCATATGAGTAGTATTTATGTTTATCATGATAAAGAGACTATGAATTCTATATGATATGAAAAAAGTATTAAGGAATAAATTGATGAACCTTGGTCAATGGTTTAATAAGATATTGGAATGATTTTCATGTTTTTAAAAATGTTGTATAGGCAATTTTATTGTATTATGAAAGAAATAACCCTATAAGGATTGTAACAATATTGTTCTTCCATAGGTAATTAAAAGTATATGCTGAATGGTACTAGTAACCATGAAAAGTGATCTTGGTAATAATTTGAAAAAAAGTCATGATGAATGGATGGATAACCCTTAATATGAGCATGATTATGAGTTATTGATATGATTATAATGAATAAGTAAGTTTTATGGTAATGATTTACTTAAAACTAATTATGGTTTTCTCTTTTATGCTGTCATGGTTGATGTTTATATCCTTTTGGAATTAAGAATAAAGAAACATTCATGTTTTCAATATTGATATATGATAATTTAGGTTATTATAATGTTAATACATAGTGATGGAGTTCACATGTTTGTAATGATACCAATAATAGACACCTTGTGATATATAGAAGATAAATGATAAGACTATTTAGTTCACCTCTTCTCTAAAATTTTGGGTTTTTATCTTTCAGATGGATTGTAAGGTTATCGATTTATTGGATGTATAAGTTAAACCTAAGATAAATATTTTAAGATTAAATTATTATCTCACTATAGGTGGATTTATTCATATTTGATAACTTGTGATAAACTTTTGTTTGTGACAACAATAGATGGAATGAAATGTCATTCTATTTAAGGATACAAGATCTATTAATGATTTAGGAATGAAAAATTCAACTCCATTTCTTGGAATAAGTGATGAAGTTGAAATTGATCAAGGCATAAATAATGTATGAGATTATACTTAATCATGTAAGTATTTCTTCTCATTCTACAACTATAGGGAAAGGGTTTTAAAACAAAAAATTTTACCCTAGCACCTCTATTTCTGTTGAATCAAATATCCCCTTAAATCCTTAAAGATTTATGGATTTCTTATTGTTATCTTTCCCTTAACCTTGTTCTCTTTCACTACCAATCAGAGCATGCTATTTTGAGTTCCATTACAAATCCATGTTTTCACATTCCAACTATATTAACCTATGTAGAAACCCAGTTATGAGTGACTTTGAGAAACTATTATGTTTCTCACATTCCATTTTAAAATAAACTTTTAGTATCATTTTTTCCGATGTTGGATTCAATAAAATAAATTTTATAAGTATTAATAGTTTATAACCCTAACAAATATTTAGGTATAAATTCATTTCAGGGGGTAGAATGTAACATCGCAAAATTTCTATGAGATAGATATATTCTTAATTTCTTTTATGTCTTGTGGTGTATGCTACACAAAGAGAATCTTGCATTATACACAACCCCAGCTTAGTTTGTGCTATATGTAACAATTTTCTTAGCTTCTATTATATACAAATTTAATTTATTTTGAAATAAGTCATCAAAAGAATGACTGATTTTAAGTTAAAAACTAAACATTGTTATGTTACAATATAATCTAGTCATTATAATGGAAGGTATGAACAATATTAACATTCTTCTAAAAAACAATATAAATGAAAGTAAGTGAGTATAAAATAATTAAATCACTCTTCATGTATTATATTAAAAAAATATAAGTTTAATAAATTTAATATAATTCCTAAAATTCATATTATATACTTTCTAAACATTATATAAGAAAAAAATTCTATTTTCAGATAAAATATGTAATTTTCAAAAATATTACTTTTTACACCTTTTAATGGAACACCCATTTTAAATCAACTTTTGGAAACTTTCGTAACTTATATTTGAAAAAATAAATTTATTTTTTTGAAATAGGGTATAAAAATTTACTTTTCATGAATTTTTGTTATTTTTCTGATAAGTTTTTAGTTACGATGAATAAAAAATACTATATTTGGTTTGAAAACAAGTTTCATCAAAATAATATATATGGATAAATTAAATTATTTAATGGTTTTAATGTATAAATATAATATAATTTTATCAGTTAATGTAATTTTGTTCATTAGAATTAATTTTAGTACGAATTTTGATGTAAAAACATTTCAATTTTTTGCAATATTTTAACTTTTGAAAATCACTTTTCATTCTGAAAACATTGTTAATTTTAAATTAATTACTAAAACATATATTTTTTTAATTTTTTAAAAATGCATTCCATATTTTTAATTACTATGTACAAATTATGTTAATATAATTCTTATATTTGTGTCATTATGAATTGTAAGTTTGGTAATTTATATTAGCATTGTAAAACGATAAATCGGTTAATGAAGGGTAAATATAATATTATAAAATTACCTTAACACTTATCCTAATTTTATTGTAAAATTTCTTTTCTACCTAAAATCTCCTTGAGTATAAATTATACTCTTTTGAATCAACATGGATGATATTAGGACATTTAATATATTTTATTTAAATAAAATTTATATAGGACTTAATCAAATTTTAATAAGTAATTATTTTTTAATATATGGTCATATAGAAGATAAATTAGATTATAAATACTCATTTTAAATTTAAGTTGTTTTTATTTATCATTTTAATTTATTTTTAATTTTTTTAAAAATAAATAATTACATTAATGGTGTATATATTGATGATACATAAATTTTTCAATTGATGAAAAATAAAAAAACAAATATTTTTTAAAATTTTAATAAATATAAAAATGTACAAACAGTTGAACAAATCGTATTTTTTGAGTATATCTCAACCATAATAATCCAAGGATCGGTTTATTGACCATTTGGTTCCATATAGAAAGGATTATGACCCTTATAAAATTTCATTTAGAGTTATGTTATAGTTGTCACAATCAAATTTCAATAAAGATAACATTTTTAATATAGGTCTTTCAAAAAGATATATTTGAATACAAGTATTCATATAAAATATAGAATAATTATAGTCATTATAAAATTAAAATTTTTATTTTTATTTAATAAATATATATATTAAATAATTATACAATATTGATGTAGTAATTATTTTATTAATAGAAATACAAAATTAATGTAATTAAAAATATTTAAATAAATATAATTTGTTATTATTAATATATATATAAAAAATTTAGATTAATTTAAACCCATATAGATATAAAAAAAATATTTTTTGTAGATGAAATCTTATATTGATATTTTAAAAATTAATAATTTCAATGTTGTCAAAATTGATAGTACTTATTATTTATCACATTTATGTATTGTTAAATTTTTCAAAATTTAAATCATTTTAAACAAATATATATAATAATTAATTTATTGTCTAAAATGTTCTAAAGTATTCATTTATGTTAAAATTTACATCAATTAAATAAGAATTACACTATTTTAATATTTATCTAATTGATACCTTAGTTAAAATTAAAATAGAATAACTTAGGGTTAATTGAAATGATATTTTTTAAAATGAAAAAAAAACATGTCTAAAAATTATTGGTTTAGGATATTAGAACCTTATCTCATATCATCTTCGAAACTAAGACATTTTGGAGGTTTTTCGATCATATATGTATTTTTATAAATTTATATTTTTTGAAGATTCCAAAGGAGCCTCTCACCTCAATTATAAAAGGTCACCTACTCCCTCATTTATTAAATTCACTTTGATACTTCATGCTCATCCATCCTATTCTTATTTACCTTCTAAACTTTCCTATTTAAATTCTAGAGGTTATGGTATTCCCAGAGGATCAACTAAAGTGCCTTTAATAAGAGATTTAGAGGGAGCATGCCGAAGAAGAGGTAATCTCCTCAACCGATTCATTCAAATTATTTATTCTTCTGCATCCTATTCATGAGTTGTTTACTTTATAAAGTATCAAATACGATATTATTTATATTATTTTAATTTATTATGCTTATGTAACAACCATATTCTACTTTCTATCCATCCTATGAAAAATCAAATCACCATGTGTGCTTACGTACGGCTTACCGTCTCCAGACTATGGTATAAGCTATTTTTCACCACCATACATGGATAGATTTAATGATGAAAATAATAAAAATATATTATTATTATAAAATTATTTGTAATTTTGAACAACATATATACCATTCACTTATATACCATTTCACGATTATCGAATGATATCGTTGCTGGTGGGTATGTACAGCCTACCGTCTCCATGAAGTGATGTTATTCATTCTACAAAATATCTATTAAAACATGATTATATAAATTCATATAATTAATAAATATGGTATATATTATGTTGAAATAATTTTTTATGATATAACTATGAAAAATGAAGGATAATAGGAACTTGTTTGATAGAACATGCATAAGAACATAAAGAAGTTAAAACCAGAATATCGAGTAACATTAAAATGTTACTAACAAAAAGATGATAATATGATCATATATAATATCATAAAAAATATTTTGATTCCATAATAAATAAATTCAATTATTTAAATCATTATACATGAGTTTTTGATATATAAAAAGGATATCAAACCTATGGTGAGGGATTATTTTGTCTCACTTTAATTTCTATGGGACATATGCCTTATAGACTACTTTTTTCATTTTTGTGGTGTTCATGTTTCCCATGAATGTTTTTATGATTATTATTATAATGGTTATTATATTTTTATATGAATATAATTTTATTTAATTTTTGTGGTATATGATTCGGCTGATTATTAATTGGTAAGGGATAATTTCGTAATCTCATTATTATTCTAGATTGTTTATACATATGTATTTACTAGGATATATTTGTCACCCACTTGCATGTTTCCAAAATATATAATATTATTTATATTTTTATAAAAAAAATTTAATTTAATTTTACCTATTGGTGAGTTTATATTAAATTTTATGTATTAAATTGTTATGAATTCTTCGATAAAAGGTACTTTTTTAATTATCTAACAAAAGTATGGGAAGAATGTTTCCTTTTAACTTATAGGACATGACTGGTTTTTACATTTTCATAACACCATATTTCCATGAAGCTTGATTTACAATATTTAAATGTTATTTTTGAAGAAATTATTTTATTTTAAAATAGTGTGGAATTTTTAGAAAATAATTTGGTTTGAAGAGTAAAGGTTATTTTCCTTCAGAATTAATTGCATGTTTTCAATAAAACTTATTTTTCATCTAAAATAAATTATTTCTTAGGGTTATGTTTCATGTATAATATATCTATTATTATTATTCTTTTATTATTTATTATGGAATTTTATTAATGAAATAAATTTCTTTTTCAGGGATTATATTATCATGGAATGATTTTTAAGAAACCCATTTTATTCTAGGGTATATGCTATGATGAATGACTTCTACATTTGAGGAACAAGTAAAAATGGTTTCATTATGAGATGGGTGGGACCTATATCTCCCTCCAATTAATTGGGTAATGATTTATATCTCATTAGATAGTTAAGACTGGAATAGAATGTAAATACCTTTTATCAATGTAGGGATGAAACGTTAAGTAAACCCCGTTTATTAATAAAGGGATTTAACAGGGAGTGAAATCAGTTCGGGCCTTGTAAATGATCCTTGGATATTATGGAAAATATTTTCTATGCTTATTCTTTTTCCACAAATCCATTTTTATGCTAATGTTATTTTCTAATGGATATTGTTCCTTTATGTTTTATGCCTTGTTAGCTACCAATATTTATTGCAAGTCTCAATATTATGATATATGTTGAACATGGTATGATTTTAAAAAGTTATGTTCATGTTTTTACATTCATATGTCCACGTTTCATTGGATAGTTTCCTTGTTTACACTTAAGGATCATTTGAGATCACCATTTTCATATTTTTTTGTTTCCTCATGATATAAATAAAGGTTTTAGGTAGGAAAACTAAAGGGGAGATCATTTTGGGAGATGGTTATGATATTTTTCAATATTATAAGAATGTGTTCCATGTTTCAAAATTCACCAAGTTAATACCATCTTTGGAAATTTTATTGGGTAATGTATTAATTATACTAAAAAATTAATGTAATGTCCATGTACGTCAAGATTAGGTATTTACTGAGGTAGAGATATATCATTCAAATTACTTTAGGAAGTTCCTAAATTATTAAGAGCATGATATATTTGAGAAAGAATAGATCTATAATTCTTTGAGTGTATGAGGGGGGATTGAGTAGGAAAAAAGAGAAAAGGAAGTAGACTCATGATAATTAGAAGTTCTGAGAACATAATGATTCTAATAAACAACAAAAAAATTATAACTAGAAATATTTTGATAAAAATATTGGATATTTACTTGAAAATAATGTTGTGTGAACATGTGAAGTGTTTTATATAAGTGGTGATTTGGGTTACCTCACCAAAATATGGTAAAATAAAGAGTTTCCTGATTGTTTTGATATTTTTTGAAATATGGATTTGTGAAAGGAAGTTTCTAGTTCATTAATATTATCATTTATAAGTAATTGTGATGTTGATATGTTTTTTGGGAAATTTTTCCAAAAGAAGAGTTATATAGATGAAGAATATTTTCTAAAGTTACACAAATATGGAGTTGTGTGATGTGTTTGTATTTCATAATAAATACCCCATCCTTGGATAAGAACATTGATGAAATTTCAGAGGATATTTCATGAGGGGGAAAAAATCATCAACCAACCTAGGTAACGAGGTAATCTAGAACCCGGTTTAATTTGTACATGGACTGAAGGGTGTTTCTGATCCCCATATGTTGGTGACATACACCTGAGTATAAAAAATAAGAAAGAGCGAATGATTTCACAATAATAAAACCAGATTAATAAATGAAATAGATATGAATCAATAAGCAGTCGGTATGCCAAACATTAATCATGAAAAAAGGTCCACATAGTAAAAAATAATGAAACCAAAATAGTGATAACAAAACCAAGATTTTACAAATCCATCCATGAATGCATCAAAAGATATCTTCACAACATGTAGATCACTGACTCCAACTATCATTTCCAACACTATATTGACCCAATATTGATGTACATAGACATTAAATCACTTTTTTGAAATACATAAAACTCTAAAAAATCAAATGAAAAAATAAATTATTAGTTTAGTGCCTTTGGAAACATGGAATAAAAATATTCTAGCTTAGTGAAAGATCTTCAATGTTTTCCACAAATATATTTTCCCTTAGTAACTCTACTTAAAAACCATTATTTATTATTTGGGTAATGTAAACATAATTATGGGGTTAGTGCAAAAGGTCAATAAGGGTAAATAAATGAAATGAAATTGCATATCACAAAAATAAGGGTACAATAATGTGACTATGGTCATTAGAAGATCATGCACTACACATTAATGATTATAAACAAGTATCATGGAATAAATAGTTGTAGTTCATAATACATGAATCATAATGAAATCAAGACCATAAGACATTAAAGAATAACATAAGAATAAGACAAGGAATTGTGGCATACACATACACATAAAATATAGATAAAATGTTTAAGTATAAATAGGTTAACATAATAAGCTAACAACATGAAATTAGGCCCTCTCATATAGTTATTGACTTGAAACCAGGTCTATGTATGACATTGTGAAAATGTAATTTAGCTCTTTTATAAACTTATGGACATAATACAAGGTCTAGGAATAACATTGTGAACATGTAATCTGGTTCATATATAACATTTTTAACACATAATTAGGTTCACCCATAGCATTGTGAACATGTAATCTGATTCATATATAAATTATGTACATGCAACCTAGTCCATGTGTGACATTATTAATATGTAATCAAATTCAAACATAAAATTTATAATCATTAGTCATCCATTGTTAACCAATTAATTAGAGAGATATATATGTCCTAAAAATATAATAATAACATCATTAATACATGGCCACTAAATAAAACATTCATCATATCATAACCCATATAAAGAGATATATTTTATAAACATCAAATTAGAACCCTTGAAATGATTTGGGTATCATTAACATTTCATCGCATCATAACCAATGGAAGGATATAAGTTTCAAAATAACATCATAAAATCTTAAATAATGAAAACTAGAGGGTATAAAAAGATGAAACCCCATGGAATTGGAACATGTTTCAAAAGCATATGACCTATGAATGAGGAGTGGGTTTGAAAAAAATAATTCAATCAAAACATATACCATTCATTGAAAATAATGTGAATGGAACCTTTAGATCATTTTCTTGAAGGGAATTTGTAACACCAATGGATGTCATCTTAGATGAAAAATAAATTGGAATGGTATTTTGAATAAATTTCTTGAGTAAGATGTCATTCCTCCTTTGAAAATGATTTTTATAACATAAAACCTTTAGAAAACCATTTTTTTAATTTTTCACGGAAAACTTATAAATAAGGCTAGAAATCATTTTGGAAATACTTTTTCCATGAAAACATATAAAATAGTATTAAAAAATTATAAAAATATTTTGTTTGAAAATAATGTGATAACGTTTAAATAAATCGTGAAAACATTTTAAAACACATTTATTTGAAAATACATTGAAAACAAATAAAAGAATCTTTGAAAATTATTTAAAACAATAAAACATTTTTGGAGACCGTTTTCATTTAAAATAACATCAAAAAAATAATTTCTATAATATTAGGGGAAAATTATTTTAAAATAAATAACCGTGTAATATTTTGATTGAAGCTTCAAGGGAGTGACATTCATGACGGGGGGTATATTCGTACATGCCGAATATTACTGTCAAACTGTAAAATGTTTAGAAAAGTGACTCTACTGGAAAATGAAAAGATAATTCTTTTCTAAGAAGCATTTTGTTTAAAAATTTAAAACATGGATAAAAATTTACTTTAAATATCAATGGATAATAATATAGTATTTTTGGAATCCTTTTTAGAAAACATGGTTTTGATGGAACATAGATTTCTTCTAGAATTGAGGGTAAATTCAAGATTTTTTAGAAACACTTTATTCACTATATTACATACAAAATAGTTGTAAAATTGTACTAATACATGAATATATCAGGAATAACTAGTGGAGAATAAAATACAGCAGCCTTCTTGAGAGATTGGTCATAATATTTCATTGAAGGAATCATATTCATAAATAATATCAAAAAGCGATGATATTGTTTCAAAAAACACATAACACTTGATAGCATTGATCCATAAACCCATTTAAGAAAATAAATCTTAAAATATCATAAAAATGAAGATATTCATGATATAACATTTCATTGGTATTATATAAAACTCATGGAATTATATATTCCCATAACATGGTATGTGTATCATAGATGGAAAATTGAGAAACATTTACATTACCGACTTAGTATCTTTTGAAACATAAAACCCATAAAAGAAATCTCATAAAATATATATGTGAACATGTAAAAATTTATGAATTATAATAATAGAATTCATCTATTGGAAGTGTTAAAACCACATAAAATGAATGGGTAGTGAATAAATAATTTATCTAACAGAAATAAAAATGGCATGAAATTATCTTACTTTGTTTATTGAATCTCTTTGTACTCTTAAGAACCTCCTCTTATTTAGGTAACTCATTCTTTTTTACACCAAATGGATTCCCTAGATTGAATTGTTCCAAACGGGTGGCTTTTTGGATTAGTGGAGATATTTTGAGTAGTTTTTTTGGATTATCTTTACCAAGACAAAGTGGCTTGATATGTGTGAGGACGTGGGAGGATTGGAGGCCATTTTATAGTGTAGGAGGATTGACACTCTTGTAGATTTTGGGAAAGGGAATTAAACCCACGTTTTTCCCTGACATATACATCCAATAATTGTAGAAATTCAATACAAGTGATTATAGTTTATAAATATGACAATCCAATAGATTTTTAACAAGTTTCATGGAAATTTTGGCCCATAAGTTTATGTTTTAGTCTTTAGTTAACCATAATTTTAATGCAATCGATGTATTTTATTTTAATTAATATCACTAATAGTTTTAGAAATAAGAATATTTTGACCTTATAAGACATTATAAATTTTTATAACTCTCAATATGGATTACATTTTTCAAAATTCAATTGTCAAAAGTGGTTGAAATTAATTTAAATTTAATCTCGTGGTTATGTCGACAATGTGGGATTTTATTATAAAAACGTTCAAAATATTACAATGTTTTTATATTTAATTTATTAATAAAATTTTTAAAACGAAATAAATCTTATATATATATAAAAATATTTTCCAATAAAAATTTTAAACCAATTTATATTTTAAGTTAACATTATAAAAAAATTAAATAAAAAAGCAGTTTTGAACTAAAATTCAATATTTTTCACTATTCATTAAATAATAAAACTTCACAGAAAATTTAAAAAAAAATTAACCTACCCTAATTTTTGTGTTAATATTCCAATTATGAAGTTTATTATTACATATTAAATCTATAAATGTGATACAAATTTTATTTTAAACGGGATCTTCATTAAAATTCCATAAAAATGCCTTAATAAAAATACTGGTTTTTAGGCATAAATTTGTGTATGTTTTTATCTTATGTCAATAAAATATTTCAATGAATATAAAAAATATTTTAATGAATATATAACTTATATATTAAATTAATATCACTGAGTGATTTTAGTTAATTAAGTATATTATAGTAATATAGCTTTGTGGGTATAATAATATTCTCCTTTATATTCAGTCGGCTTTCATAATCTTTTCAAATAAATTTTTAACCAATTAATTAATTTTATATATTTTTAAACCATATATTTTGGTAAGATAGTTAAACCTTTTTATTAATACATATTTAATAGATGTTTTATATTAAATTAAATATCGTTTTTTGGAAAAAATATCTCTTGCGTGTTACACAAGTCATTGAGAAAAGTCATTATTCAATGAAATTCAAGCTAACCTTAGTGTTCCATATAAAGAAAGATAAAAATTTCTATTTTTTTAGTTCATGATTAATTTTTTTTCCTATAACATAATCTAAGAATAGTTATTTCATATAAAATAAACTATTTTTAGTGTAGCATGAAATAAAAAATCTAAAAATGATTAAATTTATTGAAAAACAAATATTTTACAAAATCTCGTGGTGTCACATTAAACACCACTTAAAATGAATTTTCCCTAAAAATTATCATGGGTAATCAAATGTTTAAAACATTTATGATTCATTAATAGAATCCTAAATCATAAAAATGAACACTAAAACATCCTTTAAACAAAAGAAAGATGAAACCATAATAGCGACCTAGAGTAACACATTGTTCGGTTTCCATGTAGTAGAACATAGGTTGAAAGTGAAAACATAAACCTGAAATTGAAATATAACTATCCTGTTATGGTGGAGAGTGATAGAGAACATGTTCAAGAGAATGTTAACACTAACAAGTTCATAAATTTGTGAGGATCTATGGGTCCATTAGATTCATCACAAAAGAGAGAACATGGATAACCTTTTTGGTTTCATGTATCATTCACTAGAGTTAAACAATTTTCATTAGAATTTATATGTACATGATTTTATTCACATTATTATGAAAAATATAACCCTTTGGTTGTTCCATGATAGATTTCCACGCCATCTCTTACCATAAAAATTAATGATAATATTTTTATTCTTGAATTACCAGTAGATCCTGAGATACATGAAAAGTTATCCCATCTGTCTTCATTTACCATCAACAAAAAAAAATTATCTTATAATCCTATGTCCTCATGTGTTGGGATAATACAGTAATCTCAAAAAAATTATTCGAAGTATGACTTAAACATTCCATAAATGGTTAACCTTATTTCCCTTCAGAAATATAATTAACCCTTTCTTCCTTAAATATGATCATATATTGTACCAAAAACATTTTTATTGGATACGTGGGTTCATACATTCACCAATAGAACGTTAAGTATGAATTTATTTCTCTAAAATCTATGTAGAGGGATATAATCACATGATACATTAGTAAATAATGAAAACAATATTATAAAAGGGATTATTAAAAAAATAAAACATGAAATTTCCAATAAGGGGAGGAAAGAATATTTATTTCCACTAATATTAATTATTAACTTAATAAATTTTAATTTTATAAGCATTACCTTTTTCATTTTTCCTAATAGGTTGTTGTGTCTTATCATTCCTATTATCCCTTGTATTGGAGAATTGATTTTCATATTATCGAAAATCCATCCACTTGAAACACTGAAGTGTGGCTAGTTCATTCTTTTAAACATTCTTTCCACTCATTTCATTGAATTTCCCTTTATCATCACTTCTACATTCTTTTTCTTGGTGTCCAGTATTTCCATACCTAAAAATCCTTCTTATTCCATTCATGCACTCTTTTAAGTTCTCTTTTCCAGAGTTTTGGAAAGTAGGTGTTTGAAAATATTTATTCTCTCAATTGTTTTTAGATTCCCCTTTTAAGTAAATATTCATATTCTTGTTAAAACCAAGGATTTATATGTAAATAAAAACTTTATTTGAACTTTTTATTGCACAATGAATAGTATCTTTGAAGCTACAAAAGTATCTTATGACCAGTTCAGTTTTGAGAATTGGATTTAAGCCACTGAAGAACCTATCAAATTTACTCTCTGGTTGGATGATAATACTAGAAGCATAGCACACAAGTTTTGTAAAATTAACCTCATACATGTAGATAGATTCATCATAATTGTTTTCAACTAAAGGAACTACTTTTCCATCTTTATAAGAAGAACATGAGGAAATTAATATTAAAGAATAAGTTTAGGAAATCATCCCAATCCATGGATATAATTTTCTCTTGCTTCCTCATATTCTTGATTAGAGTCCACCAATAGAATGCTTCACCTTATAATCGATAAATAGACCCAATGAATTTATCATGAAAAGAACACTAGAGAATGGAGAATATCATTTCAGTGGTATAGATCCATTCTTCTTCATCAAGTGGATCAGAAGACCCATTGAATGAAGGTTTAAATTTCTTCATGAATGGATGAATATAAATTTGTTCCCTCCATTGCTCGTTTGAGAGCTCAACATGATTCCTAGATTGACAAATTTGTGAGAGTATTACAATGAGGATTTATTTTCCATCCCCCATAGTATTCAAATATTCAGGAGAATAATAGTTGAATTTTTCATCACAATAACCATTGACATGGTTACTTTGGTTTCCAAACATTGAATGAAACCCAAATCATAGAGTATGAAATATTTATTGTAATGAAGAACAAAATAATCATGAAAAGTAACTTATAGGATGTCTAAATTATGACACATTCCTTAATCAATGACACCGTAGGATTATCCATGGTTATTAATAAACAACTTCTATTTAAATCCTTCACTATGGTTTGGTAAGAGTTCATTAATTATAAAATCATATCCCGTGGGACTGTCAAACTAGTTGTGCCATAAGGCTTGTTTTTATATACCAGATTTCCCTGAGTAAACCTTGGAACATCTTGTTAGTATATTTACTCTTCGGTACATCTGTTTCAGAGAAAAATACACTCATAGTATCTAGATAGGGATTTATTTCTTTGAAATCACTTATTCTATATTTTTCTAAAATTCAAGAACATTTTTCTTTAATTTTACATATCCTTATACTTATCCCTAGACATATATGTCGAGTTATCAATACAAAATTCTTGTCCTAGAATCCTAAGGTTATCCAAACCTTTTCTCTCATACCAACTATAAAAACCCATTATTAACATTCATCGACATTATATCACTTTTGAAGAACACATCAAATATTAAAAAATAGATGCCCAAATTACAATTTCAGTTTAGAACCTTTGGAAACATAGAAGAAAAGTATTCTAGATCAATGAAGCATCTTCAATGTTTCCCAAAAATTTATTCCACTATAGTAATTATACTTAAAACCCATTCTTAATAACCTATGGAATGTATGCATAAGAAAGGGGTGAGCTCAACTTCTTAGTAAGGGTAAATAAAGGAAATTTGTATATATATATCATAAACATAAGGGTATAAGAACATGATCATGATCATTAGAATATCATAACCTACATATCAAAGATCATAAACATGAATCATGGAATAATGATTTTTATTTCATAAGACATGAATCATAAGAAAATCAAAATAATAATAAATGAAATAATAAAACATGAATAATACATGGAATTATGGCATACACATAAAAATATAACATTGTGAACATGTATAATTAGACGCAATTAAATTCATTAAGCAAAGGACATGAAATATGGCCCACTAATGGACTTATAGACATGAAACCAAATCAGAAAATAATACAGTGATACATGTATTTTACACATTTAATTACATCATTAAACATAAAATTACAAGACAAGGATGTTAAATTCGAGTGTATTGTAATATTGGGTACATAAAATTTAAAACATGGAACAAAAAAACATTTCTTTATTTATCAACCATTATGAGATCATCATTTCCTTTGAGCCCTTAAAACTGCATAGGAAAACATGGGGTTTACATGACCAAATGGATGAGTTAAAAATCCTAGTAAGGGAATAAAATTTTAAATAAATTTAGAACATGGGTTAAAATGTATAACATGATGATATAAAAAGTAATGAAACATAATTAAATAGATGGAATCATAACATGGGGTCATATAATCATGGATTCATAGTAATGTGGAAACAACATAAAACATGACTTTTTAATGATTCAAGTCTCAATAAACATAGAGTAGAATGATTTAAGGATCATTTCACATAGAAGACAACATTTCATGTCGCATTTCACATGGAGGAGACTGATTCAATGAAAACTACCAAGACTGTTGCCCATGGCGCACGACTCAAGGCCAACCACCAATACTGTTGCTCATGACACCTCATGAGGATAAACCTTTCCCAATTAACTGGAGCACTATCTGGGTTCACCCATCATAACATGTTCATGAATATGTTTTCCACATAAATAATCATACATAATATATCAAACATAAACAGAAAGGGTTACCCATGGGAAGAAATGAGTATCATAATCATGTCGTAAAGCATACTTAATGGTTGTATAATAAATTTTCCCTAAAAAAGTAATTATAACACACAGGGGAATTAATATATATAATTAGGCATAGATTAGGGTAAGTGATTTCAAAAATATGTGATAACATGTAAAAAAGTGTTGTTGAGAAACCTTATAATAAAACATTCTAGTGTGATTTAAGGAAAATATTAAAAAAAATTGAAAATAGAAACTGGAATAATCTTTTATATACAAACAAAAGTGAACCTAGATAGATTTCATAATAAAATTATTCATTTTCTAAAAAAAAATATGTGTCTTAAAATAGATTTTGGATTTCACTTGAAAATGGGAATGAATTTGAGATTTTTCCTTAAATCGGGCTTGACTATTTACAAGAACGGAGAAGGTAACCTTTTAAAAACATGCATATCCCAAAAAGGAAGGATGAACTGATCATGATACATGATTTTGTAAAATATAAAATCCATTTATATGATTTTACTAAAAATTAAAGTGAATTTAATTTGGGTAAAAGGAGAGAATGAGTAACTTGAATGAATACTAGAGGTTTTGGTAGAATCCCTCACATTCAGCTTGAAGGTGTTCTTTTCTTGTTCTAAATGTCATAGATAATCAAATTATATTCATTAATTATTAATTCTATAACCCTTTATACAAATATTTGATTTATTAAAACTGTATAAAGTTCATTTATAGCCTTTTTTATGGGTTTATAAGTTCAATTTCATCGTTAACAAGCATTAGTTCCATTGGTTTTCATGATCAGTTTACTCATATATTTGTATGGAAAATCTTGTAGAATGAGGATAGTTAGAAAGAACTAAACTTATATGTTATTAATGAACTAATATAATATAAAAATGCATTTTTTTCTAGATGTTGGGATGGTTCATTAGATAAATTATTAATGATATACATTTAGGTTAATTTAGCTTTTTTATCACAACAAATTCATATTGTTTTATAAATTAATATCATGTGTGAAAAATGATTACAAAAAATTACGTAAGATATAATAAAAATATTATAATATGGTTAAACCGTATAAATATTTTCATTACTATCCTTGAATACAGAATTTAAAGATAAAATCATGTCATCCACAATGGTGGTAAATCAACACCTCATAGATAATATTTTCATTCTTAAAGTAAAAGCGAGAGGGGAAGAGAAATGATGAATAATTATTCCATAAACATGAAAAAATTATTTAATATGTATGATAATAGATTTTTCATGACACTTTTATAAGGGGATGTGAGTAGAATATGAGAAAAGGAAATTGAAAAGAAATTGAAAGAAAATAGAAGAGGGTTTAGCCACTTGATTCCTTCTTTTTGAGAACCTCCTTAGGAGATTGGTTTTCGTCTTTTGTTAAGACCAAAATATCATGGACGTTGTTAATAGGGTTGGGTAGAATATTGGGTAGAATTTTTATAGTTATCATGACTTCAGAGGTGTGATTAGAAGAGTAGGTGAGGAGTGGTATTTATAGTGGAGGAGAGGGGTGTTTTTCTCATTATTTAATTCATTAGTTTATTATATTGATCATGAAATGAAATAGTGTTGATTCCTCTCAATAAATTTAGTAATTACATCATTTTAGTAGGAACCAATCGTGATTACATGATCCATAACTCAAGGTATAGTGTATTTAACTTATAATGTATATATACCATAAATTATCATATTTTACTATACACTAAAAATTCATGTCTTTCAAAAAAATCCAAAAACATCCCCCAAACCATTTTTAGATGTGTAGAATTTAAAAATTAACTTCATTTTTTTAAATAATTTTTTAAATATGGGAAATTTATTTATAAATAAAGTAATAATTTCTCAGAAAAATATATATTTTTAAATTATAACAAATTTTATTTCACTTTAAAAAATTAACTATGCCCTCATAAAAATATATTATAATTATATGATATAAAATTACATATTTATGAATTTATTTTATGAAGTATTTTTTCTTTCAAATTACTAAATTCATCATAATATTGTAATTAAATATTTATGTCTTACACAAATACAAACACATAATTAGTAATTTTTAAAATATTTTTTTACTTATCTCGTGATATAATTACATCATATTTTCATTTATAAGATGAATAAATTTTATTTATACTTTAATCAGTGAGTTTATTAGTCAATTAGTTAGTTTACCATTCATAAGGATCGAATTACTATTCCAAATGTCAAGTTACTATTTCATTGGTATATGTTCCTCAAATTCTATAAACAATAATTATATCAATAATTCATCATTTATAAAGCTTTTATTATGTTCTGTTATGTGTTTATAACATATGAAATAATTATTAGAATGAAATTTCCTTGATAACAGTTTTGGGATGTTATGGATAACATTGTGAACATGTAATCAGGATCATGCATAAACTTATGGACATAAATAAAATTCCATGCATAACATTGTGAAAATGTAATTAGGTTAACATGAAAATTTATAGGCATGAAACTAGGTCTATGAATAATATTGTGATCAATTATTCATGTTAATGCATAACATTTATACTCACGAGTCTTCCATCATTACGCAATTCATTGGAAGGAGATATAGGTCCCACCCATCTCATAGTAACATCAATCATACATGTTCCAAAAAATAAAAAATTCATCATATCATGACCCATTAAATGCAATAGGTTTTGTTAACATAACATAATAACCCTTGAAATGAAATGTGTTTCATTAAAAATTCATCACATCGTAACCTATGAAATGATATAGGTTTCATAATCACTTCATGAAAGCATAACCTTTGAAAAGAAGCGTTTTTCAAAAGTAGAAAACCTATAGAAGAGAAATTCGTTTTAGATGCATATAACCCTTGACAGGAGAACATGTTTTACAAACATCATTCACTCAAAACAAATACCATTCAGAGAATTAATGTGAATGGATCCTTTGGATCATTTTCTATAAAGTCATGAGTAATGTCAACACATGTCATATTAGTTTTAAAATAACATGGAAATATATTATTAATACATTTCTTACATAAAATATTCTTCTTCTTTGAAACTTATTTTTAAAACATATAACCATTAAAAAATAGTTTTCTTTGAAGATGAATTCAATACATAGTAAGAGGGATTGAAATAATTTTGTAAATTATTTTTCCTTTAAAATCTATAAAATAAGCACAATTTTTGGAAAAAAAATATTTGGAAACACATTGAAAACATATAAATAAATCTAAAAAACATTTTGGAAACTATTCCATTGAAAATACATTTAAAATATATAAAATAATTAATGAAAATCATTTAAAAAATAATTCATTTTTGAAGAAATTATCATTGAAAATAACATTAAAAAAATTAATATCCTTTATATTGGTAAAAAATTTAAAATAAATATCATTGTAATCCCTTAAAAGAATATTCAAGATAATGAAGGTCATTGGTCTAAGATAGTATTTTTGGCACCCTAAGATAATTAATGACATTATTTCATGAATTGGTTTCCCAATAAAAATTGACCATGAAACTATTAATGATAAACTTGGAATGTTTTCAAGGGTTATGGTTGATGTGAACATGGAATCAAAGCTTCCCAACACCATAGGATTAAAGGATAAGGATTACAGAATTGAAGTCCAAATACAGTATGAGAAAAATCCACCATTCTGTGAAATTTGTAAAATCCTTGGCAACAATTTTAATAGTTGTAGTGTGATTAGGAAATAGTTTGTTCAACTGGTGGACAATAACAAGAAAGAGGTAAAAAAATAATAGGAAAAGAAATGCCCATGTAACTGAAGTGCCGGAAACCTCTATGGCCATGAATGAAATATGGGTTAAAAAACAAAATACATTTACTCCCCTGAACAATTTCCTGAATAGATCTTGGGTAGAAATGGCAGAGGAGGAGAAAAAACCATTATAATGATCATCAGATACATGAATAAATAAAATCCTTGTATTGGAAACCATTCAAAATCAAGATCAATTTTACTTGTCTGGATTCATGAGTAATCAACCCCTTGTTATGACCATAGATCCTGCCCAAGCTAACTCTCCTGAAACAGAAAAAGAAAGAGTTAATATTAGTTCTATCAGAAATATTAATCCTAAATATTTCACCTATGGAGAAAAATAAGTCCTCAATATTAACTCCAACGAAAAAAGTAAGATCTTCCTGTACTTGAATGTTGTGCATTTGAGGCTAACTCAGATAAACAGGTACCTGCTTTTGCTACATCTTACTTGAATCCTATTTTTGATTCAACTCAAAGATCTTATTTCAATTCTAGTAAGAATTATCTGATCCTAAGGATGAACACTATTTTGGATTCATCTCATTAATCTAATATATCAAACGCTGCTACAGAGGGACATGTACATGGTACTTCTCCTTTGAAGCTTTGTTATGCTTCTCTGCACAAAACTGGTAAAACACAGTCTGCGGAAACTGATCTCTCTATGGGATATTGTATAGTTTTTAATGCACCCTAACATAATGTTATTGCTAATGCCACTTTAGTGGGGCCTAATAATCATGATATTACTACCATTGTTTCTATGCAAGATGGAGGCGATACATCTGATATCACTCCAAGCAATGAAACTGCTATTTTAGAGTAGGAACATTTGGCTTCTAATTTGACCTTATCATAGCATGCAGAACAATCTAATGTTACCCCTGAGATATCAATAGAACATGATGCTCCTTTCTATTCAACATCATAAGTTGAGGGATGTGCAGTGGTTTCCCCACTAGGAAATTTGACACATGTTTTGGTTCGGAATATAGATAGTGATGGTACCACAAACAACTCCCCTATCTTTTTGGCTAGTATGCAGGAGAAGAAACCCAACCCGACTTCTACTCAAGATATTAGAAGATCAAAAAGGAACAAGGGTTCGGGTAACTCAAAAAACTGGGGTTTTAACCCCAAGCACAAACCTAAATGAATTTTTTTTTTTGAAATTTGCAGTGTATAGCAAACTCTATCACTCTGATTATGCTTCAAATATTTTTTATTGTGCATAAACCTAAAATATTTTCTATTTCTAAAACTGTGGTTAATTTTCCTCTAAATACATTAATATTTTTTATTATGGTTATAATTTGTTAGGTGCTTGTAGAGATGGTTCTTTAGTCGAATCCCTATTTCTTTTTATCATTCATATTTAAAAAAATATTAGCACTTTAAAAGTTACTGAAAAACTATTAACCTGTGACTTTTTTTGTGATTGTAAATGCCTTTTTGCACTATGATTTATGCTAAAAATAGATACCAAGTTCATAGACCACTTTGTCCTGATCTCCTTGCTCTAGCTATCAACATAGAAGACCCTTGGGTAGTTATTGTGAAATTTAATGATATTATCACATCCAGTGAAAAAATTGTCCCCTTTCACTCCCACATCACAACTCGAGAATTTAGAGCTTCCATAGAGGATAACAACCTGGTAGGTATTATCCTTACCAGTACCAAATACACCTGGTATAGAAGATGCTACAACGTAGTGGTTGCAATAAAATTCGATCGGGACTTTTCTAACATTATTTCTTTTGATAATTGGGACACCATTTCTAGAACCACTCTTTTTAGGATGAAATATTATCACCACCACATCCTTATCAACCTTTTCACTAAAAATATTAAACTTATTCTCCCATTTAGGTTTAACAACACTTGGTCGGCAGATCCTGAATTTTCTACCATCATCAAGAATATTTGGGATTCCATAAACCATCATCCTGATACATTTTCCTATGTTACTAAACTTATAAATCTTAAATATTATTTAAATGGTTGGAGTAGAACTAGAATTAATCCAATCTACACAGATATTTCTTCTTTAGAAAATGAGTTAACATAAATTCAAAAAAAAATACTAGGTCTAATTTTTTCTTGGATCCCCATCTTGAAATGAACACTTATCTAAAACTCAATTCATTACTCACCCTCAAATACAAAATGAGTAAAATAATCTTTAAAACAAAATGGCTCTCTGATGGTGAAAGAAATTCAAAATTCTATAATTCTATTCAAATAATCAAGAATGTCAATAATCCTCTCCCCCTTCTTTTACATGATGACCCCCTTATTGACCCTCATGAATCCATTTAAAATAATGTTGTTTCTTACTTCCATGATATTTTTAATGGAACAGATGTTAATAAAGAACATAGGTCTAACACCATTCCTTCTATGGTGGATGAGGCTAACAACACATACCTGTTAAGTGTCCCTTTTTACTATGACTTAAAAGAAATTATTTTTAGTTTGAAGCCTGATAGTGCCCTGGGTATAGATATATTCAATAATGGATTTTTTTCAAGATCATTGGGAGGTCATTCATTGGGCTGTTTGAAAATTTTCTAAATATTTTGTCTCCAATTTTGTTCTCCCTCATGGGTTTAATGCTCAATTTATTTCTTTAATCCCTAATGTGGATAATGCCTCTAAGATTCACCTTTTCCAGCCTATTTCCCTTATCAAGCCTCTTTATACAATCACTATTAAAATTCTTACAAATCACCTTACCCCTATATGTAATAATATTGTTTCGTAGAATTAGTTTGTTTTTATTAAAGGTAGATCTATTCAAGACTGCATTTGTCTCGCCTCAGAGTGCACCATCATTTTTAAAAAAATCACTAGTGGAGGAAACATCTCTATTAATCTTGACATAAGAAATTCTTTTGATACCATGGACTACAGATTTATCTTTAATGTTCTTCAAAACATTCGTTTTAATGATATTTTCATTAAGATGATTAAAATCTTATTTAACCTTGATTCCATTTCTATTATGATCAATGGTTCCACCAATGGTTACATAAAATGCACCAAAGGTGTTCTCTAGGGTGATCCTCTTTCTCCCTTTATCATTTCCATTGATGAGGACTCTCCCAGCAGATCTCTAACACAAATTTTTAATCAAAACAAGATTAAACTAATTCAGGCTTCCAGAATCCTCAACGCACCTACCCATATTTTATATGCTGACAAAATCTTTTTGTTATTACAAGGTTGAACAAAAAATTTCAAGTGCTTAAAAATGTTTTGACACATTAGGAGGAATTTCTTGTCAGGCAATTTGCTGGAATAAATCCTCAATTTTCTTTGAATGAAAATTCTCTCTAGACAGAAAAATTATTATCACCAATTATCTTGGAATCAAAGAGGGTTCCTTCCCCTTCACCTACCTTGGGGGGGACCATATTATGGGGGAGACCTAAATCCAATTATTTTTACAGTATTTTGGACCAAATCATTAATCAACTTTCCACTTTGAAAGAGAATGGTCTCTCCATGGAAGGAAAAATCTGCCTAGTTAAATATACTATTATCTCTAAAATGGAATAATCGTTAATGATATACAAATGGCCTATTTTTACTCTAAATATATTCAATTTCAACAAGAATAATTTCATATAGACCAAAAGTATTATTGATAGGAATCTTATCACCATTCTGTGAGTTATCTATTGTAAACCATTTTATATAGGTGGTATTGGTATTAAAAACCTTAAATAGTTTAATTATGCTCTCCAAGAAAAACTTACCTAAAGGTTAATCCATAGAAACTATAATTCTATTTATTTTCTTAAACAATGATTTCATGATAAGATTAAGTAAGGGAACTCAAATTTTATCACCTCTTCGATCTGGACCTCCATTAGACCTTCCTTCTATAACATTATGGAAACTCTAGATGGATGGTTAGTACTAATTCTTCTATAAAATTTTTTTTATATAATTGAACCGGAACTCCTTTAATCTCCATGTTATCTCCAAACTCTACTCCTGGGAATACCAATTATACTATTAAGGTTGTGATTCAGTTACATTGCAATGACATCCCTAATAACATTTCTCATGTTATTGACAATTACCCTTACTCGAATTATTAATATTTCCTTATCTAGGAATAAACTCATAATGGAATTCTTAATTCTAATTTTTTTGCATTCACATGTTTTCAAATTATGACACTATTTTGGGATGGTTGAATTTTTTAAACAAACCTTTGATTAATCCCTCCAGACGCACTCTTATTTGGAGAATTTCTCATAATTGTGTTCCCAATAAGATTTTTCTTCAATATTTTGGTGTCCATCTCTGCACTAAATATAACCTATGCAATCAGCATAGGGAAGATACTACCCATCTTTTCCTTTCTTGTTTTACATCCTCTTCTCTGAACTATATTCTTTACATTTTAAACTATAGATGGTCTATCCCTTATTCAATAAACTGTTTCATAAAGAGATGTGTTGAACATGAAGGCTCCCAAAAAATTAAAAACGTCTTCATAGCTGTAGTTTCTGAGCACCTCCATGTGATTTGGTATGATAGAAATGATGTTCATCATAATAAATGCACATTAAATCTTAATGCAGGTAAATCTCAAGTCCTCATTGCAGTTCTTGAGGCTTCTTTGATTCAGAAGTCCCACTACATCAATTCTATCGGTGACTTAGATATTCTTCATAATCTTCAGATTGAGAGTGTCTATAGACAACCCAAGAACACTTTTGAAGTGTTATGGAAATCCCTGCTTCTCGGTTGGATCAATGTGAATGTAGATGGAGCCTCTAAAAAATCCAAGTATTTCGGTTTGTGGTGTGATACTCAGATACTATGTTGGTAAATGCCAAGGTTTCTTATTTGGGAGTTGTGGAATGACCTCTGGTTTAGAAGGTGAAATGATGGGTGTGATTCATGATATTATCTTTTCCATTCAAAAAGGTTAGAGAATGATTTGGATTGAATGTGATTCGACCACCATTGTCCATGAAATCTTGAATGGTATGATTCATCTTGCTTGGCCCCTCACCACCCACTAGATGAACTATCCTGATTCACTTATAGAGATCAATCACATCATCACATATTCTTATTGGGAAGCTAATATGGTTGATGATGCTCTAGCAAATAAAGGTATCAACTAGAATATGACTTGTCTTGATGCCTTTCCCTCTGATTTATTCCATCTTTATGATAAGGATTGTAAGAAGCTCCCGTATTTTATACTCTTGTAACTTACACTTTTTTATATATTAAAAAAAAATTCCCTGGTCTTTGATCAAGGTGTTATATTCTTGAAAAAATTAAGGTAATCATGGTGGGTAAATCTGTATATGATGAACATTCCTTTTGCAGCGTAAAAAGATTAGAAAAATGCCTCGAATGGAAAACAACCAGAAGATTCATTTTTAAGAAAAAAATTGTTTAAAAAGGTAAAACATGAGTTAAAATTTCTTTCTAATATTATAATATAACAATAGATTATTTTGGAAAAAATAGAAATAATTGTTTTTATGGAACACAGATTTTCAACCAAAGAGAGGGTATAGTTGGGATTTCGTAGAACCACTTTCTAAACAATATTATATTCCAAAGTGTGGGAAAAGGGTACCAATACATGAATATATCATAAATAACCATGGGATAAGAAAATTTATGAGTGTTACTCATATATGGATTGTAATATTTCATCAAATAAACCATATTCATAAAAAATCTTCAAAATTAACAAGATTCTTTCAATAATTTATTTCCACTTGGTAACATTAAACCATAAACCCCATTTAAAAAAATGAAGCTTAAAATATCATGAAAATAATTTAATTCATGATATAATAACTCAAATTCAATATATACACCACATGTAAATATATGGGTTCACAACAATTTATGTGTTTGAATGAAGGAAATCTAAGAGAAAATTACATTACCAATTTGGAAACTTTTTTAAACATAATTCCGTGAAATAAATATCATCAAATTGATTTTTAAGTACTCGTAAATTTAAATATTATAATCATATAATTAATCCATTAGTAGTGTACACACCACACAAAAGTAATGGGTGGTGAACAAATCATGTATCTCACAGAAATGAAAACTGGGATGAAATTCCCATACCCATTGTCTTAACTCTCTTCGTACACGTAAGAACCTCCTCTTATTCGGGTAACACATTTTGGTTTCCAACAAATAGATTAAATGGATTTATTTCTGCACAAATGAAGGATTCTTGGATAAGGGGAGGGATATTTAGGTGTTATTCTGGAAGATCTTGTTCAAGCCAAAGTGAATTTAGAGGTGCGAGGAAGTAGGAGGAGAGGAGGCCTTTCTATAGTGGAGGAGTGTCCCTCATGTAAATTTTGGGAAATGGAATTACAACCATTTATTTCCCATGAAAAGTGGATCAAATAATTTTCCAAATTTGATCCATGTTTTTATAGGGTGTAATGTTGTCATCCAATGGGTTTTTGAGAATTTTCTAGGTCATTTTGGCCCTTAAGTTTAAGGTTGAGTCCTTTGATGAAATTAATTTTTCCTTAATCGATGTAATTATTTTTCATTACTTTCAAAACAAATTTGTCAAACACTATTTTTACCCTATCAGAAATTATAAATTATGATTATTATAAATATTTAATCCATTTTTCCAAATTCCAATAACCTAAGTGGCAGAAATTTATTTAAATTTAATCCAATAGTTGGGTCGACAATAAGGATTTTTAATGTAAAAATAATGAAAACATTGATATGTTTTTAAATAAAATTTATCTTTGAAATCGATTCCAATTACCTAAATTGGTGTTATTGAAAAAAAAATATCTAATTAAAATTTTAAAAAAATATAAAATGCAATTTAAATTTATAAAAAAATTAATGAAAATGTAATTTTGAACTAAAGTTCGTTATTTATCACTAATCATTAAAAAATGAAACTGTACAGAAAAATAATGAAAATTACCCTAACTTATTTATTATGTTACTCGTCCAAATATAAAGTTGATTATGAAATATTAAATTTATACAACTTACAAATATTTGATTTAAAATTGGTTTATCCTTAAAAGGAAGTAAAAATGCCTTAATAAGAATATTGGTTTTAACCATAAAATTGGGTTATATCTTATCTTATGTCTATATAATATAATCACTGAATATAAAAAATATTTTATTGAAAATATAACATATATATAACAATAATATCACTAACTAATTTTAATTAAATTAATTTATTATGATAAAATAACTTTGTGGGTATAATGATAATTTATTTTATATTAAATCTATTTTCATATTCATTTGCAATTAATTTGAAACCAATGAATTCATTTTATATTTTATAACCCATTTTTTTCATAATTTTGTTAACCATTTTCATAAATACTAATTTAATATCTATTTTATATTTTATAATGCATCCTTATTTTGTAAAAATCAATCTTGCGTGATCCACAAGCCATCGAGTAAAGTCATTGGTGTGTGTAACACAAACAAACCTTTTAGTGTCTTGTAGAGAAAGATAAAAATATATATTGAATTTAATGCATTATTAAATTGGATTTTCATATACTTTAATCCAAACATAGTGTTCTAATATAAAATAAACTATTTTTTGTGTTGTGTGAAATGAAAAAATCTCAAAAAGATTATATTGATTTTAATAACCTATTTCACATAATATTTGGGGGTTACAAACTCCCATGATCCCCCAATAAATAAAACCTAAATCATATAATCAGCTCTTTCCCATTTCCACGACCTGGAGAAAGAAATTCTACCAATATCGAAATGAAAAATTAGGGTGTGATAAACACTACCCATGTAGGATTATACTAAACATTCCATAATCAATCCATATAAAATAAAAAAATATGATCAATTATAAAAACTTGGTATTTTATTCTTTTCACATGTCATTATAAAATATTATTTTCGTGTAATTTTCATGGCATGTTTAGATAAGGTAAACAATGAGACTTTTCCATCAAATCAGGCATGAAAAATAATTTTCTTATGAAACATGTCTGAATAAATTATTTTATAAAAACTATAATGTATAACTAATTTTAAATAATTTATAATCATAATAACATGTATGTATGACCCATTAATAGTTAGATAAACTCTTCATAATCATCACTCATATTTAGTGAAATACGACTTCAGGATTGTACACATCCCGAGATCTCATGCCTAGGGGAATTTGAGTTCTCCCTAATTAATTAAATCTGATTACTAATCATTTTTTTAATTTTTATTCATTATCAATACATTTATATAAAGAACTAATACATTCCCAACATTCTTTTATTGGACAACCCACCTAACCACCCAGGTTCCCATGTGATTTAGAGAAATCAATCAAGGGGAAAAGTATTCATCTCAAATCAGTTACATCAATTATCTTTCATGAAACCCCAAACAAATTCTCAATCACTCTGTTTCATTTCAAAAACAAACATCAAAAGCATCTCATAAAAATCATGCCTCTAAAAACAATTCATTGTATTCAAAATCCATAAAACACTTCTTTCCATTATCTTTCAAGAATTGCCAACATAATAAACCTTAAAATCATTACTTCCAATTTTATACCATTTTCTAGAAATCAATAATTTATTTTAAATCCATTTTCAAATTGGTTTAAAACATACCATTTCATTTTAAAACATTTTTCATGAGTCTCAAATCATTTATTGGAAATAAATTATATGTCCATTTGAAATAAATCTATAGACATTGATTTCAATTGATTGGATTTATCTTACAAAAACTCCAACCAAAAACCATGGCATTGAAAGTAAACCAATGAGGGATCAACCAATTTAATGTTGAATGGGAAAGAATAAATCAAAACAAATCCTAGAAAAAAATTCTCAAATAAGATTACCCAATTTATAATTTCGAGGATAATGATAAAGAGAGAAAACACTCACCTTTACTATTAAAGATGAAAACATAGAAACTAATGAAGAACATAAAAAACCCCAATTCCATAATGGATTTATAAGAAAAAAAATTAGAACAATTTAAAAACCATAGATTTAGTATCAACAGGTTCAATCTAAGGTTATATCCAACAAAAGAATTCATGACCTGTAAGAACAAGAAATAATGACATGAAAGAATAAAAAACATTTGGAAATGATAATAAAACACCCACATATCAGTAAAAATAAATCACTGAGAGGCATAGAATCTCAAAAAAATCATAGAGTAGTTTCCTTGGTTGAGAGATTATTCTATAGGAAGAGAAATGGGAAAAAATGGATAAATTCGGGTCTAAAAAGAAAATTTGGGATTAATTTATTCACATCACATGGTTTCAACATATATTTTGTCAAACTATTAACCCCTTTGTGAAATACTGAAGGATGCACATGGTTTGGTGAAAAATTTTGAAAAAATTTGTGCAAATCACGAAAATTTTACTACCTCATGTCACACTATTTGAGGGGAATGGTTTCCTAGTTTTTCAAAGTGTGCACCTAACCACGCGTCCTCCAATGGGACTCCAAATGAAGGTTCACAATTTATTGCGTAGAACTATATAGTTTTAAATAACCATAAAACAATAATTAAAAGACCCATGAACCTATAAAACGTCCCAATCAAGACAAAATACTATAAAAATATCCAAACAAAGGTCAAAAAAAAGTTTGTAATTACCTGAAATCAAGATTCTAGATGTTATAATTATCCCCGCCAAATTGATTTATTCCCCCCAGATATCCTCATCAAGATGACTATTCTACAAATAGGTAATGACACACTACCCTAATTATCACCTCATGATCCCATGTCTCATTAGAATCAGAACCATTTTCCCCAATAACCCAAACCAATTTTATGATCATCACATGAAGAACTGTTATCTATGAATTAATAATCTGAACCACATGCCTGGTCATGGTCATATCTGGTTCCACATCATGGTCATCCCAATTAAATACTTGATATTGGTCTAAGTGATATTTCTTAATCTATGATACAATAATGACGCTATGTATTGAAGCCATATTAGTTTACAAGGCCAATTAGTAAGACGCCATCCTAACCCAATCAATGACATCAAAAGTCCCCATATATCTCATAGACAACATACATTATTTTCAAGTTGATAAATGACCCTACTGAGTCGATACATTCAAAAACACTTGATTACCAACCAAAAACTACAAAGGAATACATTTATTATCCTTATACAATTTACACCAGCTTGGAACTATTACTGTCTTATGGAGTATCATCTGAATCATAATCCTCATCTCCTAGATCAAACTAGGACTTCTAAGGGAATATCCACAAATCTTTACCAAAGAGATTATATATTTATATGGACAATAATAAAGGCCTCAATGGGGGATATATTAATTGATATATGGTAGTTACTATTATAGGTAAACTAAACCAACCCTAAAATTCAATCTCACGATCCTATATAGTCAAGAACATAAACACATTGCATGTCTTCAATAATAATAATAACTCATTTTTGCAGAACATATTTCTAAGGATAGTACATTGTGATCAACTTTACCTTGGGTCCCATCACCTTCCAGAGGCCTCTCCAAAATAAATATGTGAATTAGTGATCCCTATTAGTAGAATTAGAAGATAGAACTCTATGATATATGATAATTTCATGCAGAATAATATTTCCTAGATCCCCATCATTGGCAGTATCGTGAATTAGAATAAATAAATCTGATTTAACCAATTGGTTACTTATGAAATAAATTCGATTATTTTTTAATAAATTACATAGAAACCATACCATGAAATCTATCTATATCAAATCCCACTTTCATGTAAGTATTGTATAGGGTTAAATAATGATTAAAGGTCTCTGGTACTTGAACATGATCTATTGACATGTATACAAATGTGGAAAATCATTATGATAATGGTTCATAGAATATATTTTTTATTTCTGGGTGAACTACACACCATAAATGAAGAAAATCCACCGTCATATCCTTTTTCATAAGAAACATAATAAAATAACATTTCTAGGAGAAAATTATTCCCACTGTATATAGAGACCATTCACCGATGGTCTCCCCAATATATAATGAATTCATAATTCCATAGAAATCATTATAAAGATCCTATTTCTATAGAATCATCTTGAGAAGAGAGTATTTCAACTATAAAATCACTCAAACAACCTTATTATCATCCTCCATTACTCCCAATACATACGAGGAAATAGGGATAGGAAAATTCAATCCCTTGATGATTACATTATGGTCTGGGATGGTATTTTCTTACTTAGCGCATTAGCAACAACATTCCCCCTTCAAAGGATGTAGGAAATATCAAATTCAAAAGACTTCAAGTACTCCACCCATCAACCCTAAAAAATATTCATAATTAATTTTTGAGAAGATATAACTCGGGTTCTATAGATTAGAGTAAATGGTCAAAAATTATCAAAAATTATATACTACTAAATCTTAAGAGCATGCATCACATCCAATAGTTCACGATAATGTGTGAAATAGTTCTTATGATGAATCCAATTTTGATGTCAACCATAAGCCACAATATGGTCTCCCAATACAAGAACAAAACCTAAACCTATACCTGAAGAATCACTAAAATATATGTTTCCCTAACCACTAGAATATTTGACACTAGATATGAAGTCAAGTGACACATTAATTCATTAAAATAAGTCTCAAATTTTGAATCCCAAACAAATATTTACTCCTTTACAAGTGATTGAAATGATCAGAGAATCAAAATTAGAGAAAACTTTCATGAACTGATGGCAATACCCAACTAATCCCAATAATCTCGAAATAACAAAGAAAATATATTATTCCTTCCATGACCTGAAAACTCTCAACTTCTCAATATCAAATAATATTCCTTGTTCATTGACTACTTTACCTAAGATTTCAATTCCCAAATCCAAAACCAGATCTTAAAAATCGTGGAATAAAGTTAATGATTCCTCAAGATATCCAAAATTCTCTCAAATAGACCACATGGACCTCTTTAGTTTTTTGGTATACCAAGATATCATCCATGAATACCATAATGAAAATTTTGAGATACGGGTGTAAAATATTATTCATCCATTCCTTATAAAAAGTAGGTTAATTGGCTATAAAAATGGCATCACAATATACTCATATTGTCTATGCCTACTCTAAAGTGTGGCCTTTTTGATATCAGATTCCATGATCCTAAGTTACTAGTATCCAGGCTAAAGATTAAACAAGGAGAACCACATTCCCATTTAGATTATCAAACAAATTATCAATCATGGGAAAGGAATTATTTTTATTAATTGTTGTAACGTCTCAAATTTTTATATCGGTACACATATTTTACATCACTATTTAAAACTATTATTTTATTAAAATTAATGTTCCTAAGTGTATAAAGAATGGATTAGGATCCCCAAGGATTGTTTTATTATAGATCACCAATTTTTGGAGAAACATATTGTAGTACAAAGTTAGAACATTTTTAGTATTAACCATGAGGCCCAACTCTGTGTCATAGTAAGAGGAGGTGAATGGTTCGTTAAATTGTGTAAGTGAGGCTACATGTATATGTTAACTAATAAAAGTGTGTTATAGAACTGAAAAATAGGTTTATTTCGTGGGTTTATAACCACGCGCCTACCCATACAATGGGGAAGGATCATGAACGATGTGATTGAATGGGATGTTCATAACTTATCAAACTATACAGTTAACCATGTGTGAGGTGGGGGAATAGTATAGTACTGGATCATGGTTAGTAAAATGTGTGTCCAACCATGTGGCCACACCATGAACCCATTAAAAATGGGTGAGATGTAAAATTTACTACTCATTCGTCTTAAAATTGTTTTTAATTTTCTATGACTCTTCATGAATAGTAGCATATTCCTCTGCATGAGAAATCCCTTGAAAAAAAAAACTTGGATTTGAGCCTCCTTCATCCATAATTCTCTATTTCTTTCATTATTTATCACAGTTAATAGCAATTGGAAAGATCTTTAATTATCATTATTCCTTTAATAATTTATCTCAACATAAGGAATGGTAAATTAGTGTGGTCTAATATGACTTTTTTCAGGATATTCATCTATCAATTCAATTTCGTAAGTTATAGCCCATATTTGAGGGTTAAATTGGAAAAGGGGTCATATAACACCATAATATAGGTGGAATAATACTTTTATATAATGCTTATATGTTTTATATCATGTGTCATTATACCGAACATCAGGTTATTCATGTTTTTCCTTAAAAATTAACATGTTATTATTTAAGTTTTTATCCCTTGTTAATGGAACTCCCATTGACCCCTTTTATTTTTATAGGTAATCCGACTTGATGAGTGTAACCCCATTGGATGGGTTTATTAAATTTCATGACTTATTAAATGAATTATTAACCGAACCACTATCTAAGTGGATCTATTTTAATACTTAATTAATATGGATTAATGAACTAAATGAATAGTTACTGGCTCAATGACGTAATGTGACTCAAATAAGAACAATGGAGAATTCCCATGACTAAACTAAACATTAAATTTTTTAAAACATTTATTTGATAAAGGTAATTTATTGAAATTTATTCCTTATTATTATTATTCAGCTGTGTATTTTGGTCATTGGGACATGGACAAGGAAACTATTTGACACGATGCTTCACATTTCCCATGTCTGTGATGATTGACATGGAATTTAACAACTTATATTGAGACATTGGGGATGATTTTTTGTGGTCATTGGTTGTGATGTTGGGAATGACAACCCAAATTTTTTATTTGGATAGATAGAAATGACATTTCATATCATTGGATGAATGTTGTGATAATTCCATTATTTAATGTATGATACTCTTATGATTTTCCTAGGATTACAAGGTTACATTCCACAGGTCCTAACTAGTAAAACCTATCTATATATTTCTATATATATTTATATACATATAGTATATATATATAGTGATATATGATCATAGACAATGTGACTTAGGGCAATGCAAGTTGAGTCAGACAGGTGTCCTTTCGGATCCAGAGACGACTTGGTTATAGTTTATGTTACAACATTATGTTTATTATACAAGAACATTACTCATATTATATATAGTATATGGATTACATTACATGTCATTTTTGGTGGGAAACTAAATTTTACACACACCCTTTTGGGACAATGATTGGTACCTGAACATATCTTATGGATCTTGGTAGTGAAAATGTGAAACATCCAACATTGGACAAATAACTTTCTATACTAGGATGGGGTATGGGGAAGAAGATTGAGAGTATTCTCATGATTTCAGTAGAGATATCCTTGAAACATTTCTTTATTTTAATATAATGTAGTATAATCCTACTACTATGTTTCCTTATATTCTTTTTTTGAATATCATAATGGGATGATATCATTTTTATACAGTCGGTTAATTCTTCTCCATTTGTTATGTTCACTAGGAGATCTTGTTATTCCATTGTTCCTCAATAATTAAGCTTCCAATATTTCCTATTTACTAAACCGTTGTGCTTTACTCTAATATTGAGGGTATATCCTCCCCCCACACCAGCACAGACCCTAAATTCTAGTTGGAAGCATCTTAGATATAGAGGGGTGTACTTGAGATCCTATGGACAATCACGTTTAGTTACATATTAGTGAACAAGGTTTGGGACAACAGAGAGTGGCATCATATTTTATGTATCCCATTTCTCTTACTAATTTTGGTATTTATGTAGGAGATTAATAAAGTTTTAGAACTTTGTAATGATTCTCTTCCTGGGATTGATAGACCCACATACAGGGAAAACCCAAATAACCTAGTATGGGACTTGAAATTATGGATTGTCCTTATTATAGTAGTATTGATTCAACTATTGGGTGGTGCACATGATTAATTGAATTTATTATCACTATTACAATTAGTTTACCCTTTTTAGGAAAATTTAAAGAGGTATTGATCATTAATCATTATATGAACATAAGGATTTACATGTCATGCATATTCCATGATGCATTTATATTACTACCTATATTGCCAAATGTATATTTCACATGAGCCTTAGCCTGGTTGGTGAGGACTCTAAAAGTTCATCCAAGCGACCCAGAATAAAATCCAAGAAGAGGCATAATTTTTGGGTATTATAGCAATACTGTATCAGGTACTATAACAGTACTGTAGTAGGAACTGTGCAGTACTATAGCATGTACTTTTTGGCACTGTAGCAGCCGGAAATATGCCCTCTTTTGGGCATTCAGGCCACAGATTTGTTCCCCGGGTCCTTTAAGGCCTTCGGGCCACCTAGGCCCTTAGGACAGAATGGCCTTCGGGCCACCTCAAGGCCTTAGGGACACTTTGAGTGCAGATTAAAACCAGAATACCTACAAAGAACAAGCTCTACAAGGAGGATAAGAAAAAGAGATTTCACCACAGCAGAAGCTAAATAGATTTCAAGAATGTGAGGGTATGGAACCTGCCATCGGGATGATCCTTTTCATGCATGGTAATTCCTAGGAAAACAGCCATGCAAAGGTGGAGAGATGATTTCATGATGATGATGCTGGGGAGGAGCATTTCTAAGTAGTTAGTCTGGGTTGTATGTAATTTTCAAAAGCCTACGGGCAATGAATTTCTCTATGGCCTACAGGCCATGGAATACTTACACCTACAGGCCTTGTAAGGGTTTTACCTCACCCCTTGAAAGGCGGATTATCAAAATATCAATAAAAAATAAAGGCCTTCGGGCCAATGGATTGATGTATATTGTTGGTCCCATTACGATTGTATTGTGAAATGTGCTAACATTTATTATAAGGATAGAGTAATTGTATTATTTAAATGCTTTTCATTAACCTAAATGACTTTTTTCCATATATCATGATGGTGAAACCTTATTTGACCCATTATGGAATGGTTGGACCAGAAACCATTGGTTTCATGGGATTAAATGGCAGTCTTCTCAATTAAATGATTCCAATTAAAATTTATAGAGTGTGTATGTCCTTGTAAATTTGGAATAGTGATCTATATAATTGAATAATTATAAAAGTTTTCCCTTAGTTATTGGTAGTAACAATTTAAACTTATAAGGAATATGAATTTTGACATGGGAATTGTAGACAGATCTAACTTGACCAGAATAAATATATATATATATATATACTGCTAAATTATAATTCATAAATTAAATGGTTTCCACTAAATGAGGATCCCAATTAAAAATTAAATGGTTTTTTAATCTATAACATGTAATTCACACCCCCAAGGGTTTAGTCGAGTGGTACCTACATGTTGTACCTCTCGTTCTAGGGGGGACAGGCTCTGTATCGAGTCCTAATGGGCTTGGACATTTTTTATATTATGAATAGGAAAAATCAATGCCATTTTATTAGGTGGGGAATTTTTATCACCCTGGTTTGGAGGACCAAACATATGGGTAAAGAGGGGGAATTAATTGAAAATAATGTTTTGCGGATTCACCTCAGCCCAGCTGGTGAGGACACTCCATGTGAATCCATGATACTCATGTCTGATTCCAGGTTATTGTAGCAGGTATTGTAGTTGGTACTATTTGGTAGTGTAGCAGCTAAAAGTATTCATCTTTGAGCCACCAATTTTGGAATGGAGTTCTTAAAGCCTTTAGGACCCCTAAGCCTTCGGTTCATTAAGGATTTCGGACCACCTTAAGTCCTTCATCTCACCTCAATGCCTTTAGACCACCTGATGGGTAGATGAAAACCAGACAAAATAGATGCTGAACAAGCCCCACAAATGGATTCAAAGAAAGGAACATTCACCAATGTTGAGAAAATGGATTTGGAAGAATGAGAGGGTATGGAATTTTCCATCGGTACCAGGCTAGTGCAGCTTTGAATAGGATATCTTGCAGAACAACATTGAAATGGTGGAGAGCTTATCATGATGTAGATTCTATGGAGGGGTATATACAAGTAGTAATAGTCTATAATGAATTATTTTATGACCTTCAATTCATGTAATTTCACTAACCCAATAGTACATGTAAGGGTTCCCCTTCATCCCTGAAAAGAATATTATCAAAAATGAATAAAAAATGAAGGCCTTTGGGCCATTCAAGAAACATGTAACAGACAATCCATATATTGGGACCTCTATTGTGAAATAGATAACTTGACCCTAAGTAGACCTCGGTAGTGGGTAGCGGGGAGTGTCTCCCCTGAACAATACGGTCTTCTATACCACCTTGTATTGGATTCATGAATAGGAATTGATGTGTTGACTATTACATAGAATTCATTTTACCTATCCTATTTTTTATTTGGGATATTTAGGTATATAATTCTGTTTTGAGGTGGGAATTTTTCATTGTTGAAATATTCCAACATGAAAACCTCAAGTTGTGTTCCAAGGAGGTGGTGATGACCATACACTAGAGGTGGTGGGATATGATCCAACAGCATTACATCTTTTAGTGCCACTAACGAAACAACCGTCTATCTTATATCTATCCACTGATGCTCATCTTCGAGAGGGAATGTTATGTCTAATAAAGTACATAAAGAGATCCATGTGACCTACCACTACTTTGGTAGATTTTACATGATATTTCCAATAACAGTCTCATCTTGCCATTTTTTTGGATTGTTGTCCCCAGGTTATCGATTCATGACCTAAGTCCATTCTATCTATCTTTTAGCATTTAGGGACGCCTCTAGATAGATGTTCAGGTTCTGAACATATATTAATTTGGATTATAACATGAATTTGTGGTATTTTTTTACTCAAGAAGATCCTCATAATTATATGGTCATGAAGGATTTCAAGACTGTCTTCTATGATTACTTATTTCAATAGATACTCACAGGTGATCGTGGTATAAATTTTATGCTTTCGCAACAGAGAGTTATGTCCTTAGTGGAGTATTTATCTTGTTTCACTAATCTCCATCATTTAAAAATTATTCTTACATGATAGGAGTTGAATACAGTGAGATAGTATTAGGATGTCCTCTTATATTCCATCCAATGTTGGGTTAATTGTTTTTATATTACTACCATTTTTTAGAATGTAAACAATCCCTTATCCATGATTAGAATTGGAGGTAAGCTGAAGGTGTGGGATAAGATGGTTCAGTACCTAGATAAGGGAGTATGTCATATTGTAACCGGAAGTGATTCCTACAGGCTATATGAGGGGGTAGTGGAACCCAAATTATAGTTATATTATATACCACCATTGCGGGTAACCATGACACATAAAACCCCAGTTAAATAGAGACATAGTTTAGTGGCGAGAATGTGACAAGATGGGTCATATTCAATATTTCTATAGAACCATTACTCCAGTTCTCATCAAGGGATGATCCTCACTAACTACATGTTTAGGAGTGGAATTATTATCTATGCCTGAGGCGGACTGAATGTTTTCTATTGGCCATTTAGGTTTTGGTGGTGGTCATTGTCTTGGTATTTATGACACTGATATACATTATCAATAGAGAGGACCTAATCTGGGCAGTCAGGTTTTATCTCAATGCCACGATTCAAGCCATAAATATATATTACAATAACACCGAGGAAGCATATTTTCATGGTTTCTATATTAACGGTTATTATCTTGGTAACCTCTATGCTATTTTCTACCTTTATTGTTAATGGTTGTTCTTACTCATTTATATCTATTTAAATAATATAATTTCTAGACCTAGAGATAAATTACTTCTTTGGTGTAATGACCCTTTATACTCTCTTGGGGATCTAATCTAATATCATACAATAATGCAAGGATTGTCCCCTTGAGATAGGACTATATCTTTTCAAATTTAATATTTTTTTACATGATATGAGAATTTGGGATATAATTTTCTGGATTGAGTAGTTAGTACTTTATTGATCCCATATTGATTATTATAAAATGGTGTATGATATTCATATCACATAAGGATGATAAATACATTCACAAAAGTGAATGTGATATTCCTAAAATTTTAGATGGTCCAGAGCATGATGGGCTAGGTGGATTGAAATCCCATATTTCTAGTATTCGTATTAATGATTATGGGAGTGATTATGCCAATTTCCCAATAATATTGGATTGTTACATAGACATTTTCAATTATTTTTTTAAGGTTACCACATGTGAGATAGGTGGAATTTAATGTGAAAAAATTAATATGAGTGTCACCGATATCTATTCCTCCTTAAAAGATGATACAAAATAAGCTTCATAAACTCAAGAGGCAGTTAGAGGACATAGAAGTAATTGGGTTTATTCAACCTAGTAGCATTCCTTGGGGTTATCCTATCCTTTTCTATAAATAGATGTATAGAACCCTAGTATCTATATGGATTACCAGAAACTGAATCATCTTGTGGTTAAGAACTGGTGTCTGTTCCCTTATATGGATGTCATCTTCACCAACTATTTGGTGCTTGGGTATTCTCAAAGATTCATTTGACTTCAAGATAACACCATGTGAATGATGAAACTTCATACATAACTCATAAATCATCTCTAAGTATGTGTAGTTTATATGAGTTTCTAGTAATGGAATTTAGTATCCTAATTGTTCCAATAGTTTTTATGGCCCTAAAGAATCAATTTTTTTCTACACATATCTTGATTTCTTTATGTCAATCTTCAGGGACGACATCTTGGTGCAAACTAATACTAGAACCAATCAAGAATGAAAAACTTGATATCATATTGAGTACACAAAAAGAAAATAGGTTATTTTCCAGTATCATGAAATTACATTTATGGATCAATAATGTTTTCTTTATGGTTATGAACATATTAAAACCAGGGGTATCCATAGATCGATAGATAGTGGAAACTATAGTTTCATAGGAACATCCCAAAATAATCATTCACATTTAGAGTTTCTTTAGTCTAGATTTATTTTGTAGGCGCTTTATTTAGGAACATTTCCACATAGAATCACACCTTATGGGCTTGACTAAAAGTGTGTTAATTTTATGTGGTATGAATTATGTGTGAAATATTTTCAACAGTTGAAAAGAAGGTTAACCTCGTTGCTAATCTAGATTTTCCTATTGTCATGTAGAAGCCATATAGTTAACTTTAACACATTATGTGTTTGGAAGGAAGTAGTTCTAATGAATAATTAGTGAGTTATGTTGTACATGTCTCATCAATTATAGCGTAAAAACATAATTACTTATTACATGATCTTGATTTAGTATATTTGGGTCATTCATTGTGTTATTGATGGAATTATTTACCTTGGGAGTGGTTCATTGTATTCACTTACAATAAAAGTCTTAATTATATATTCAATTAGGGTTACTTGAATCTCGAATACAAGATATATTTTAAATACCTATAGTCAATTGATTTTAAGCTTACTAATATTCTTATGATTCTAAATGCATTGGAAGATGATGCAAGTAGAAAGACTCAAATGCATGTGGTTCTACAGGACAATGAAGAATAGAAATTGATGTACTTGTTTTTAAGAGGAATATAGAGGTGAAGGACCATAATGGATATCTTATAATAATTTCATTATTAGTGTCCTCTTCAATTATGGGGATAGTGAAAATGAGATAATTTTTTGATCCTGAGTGCTTAAACCTAAGGCAAATAATTTGAGATGAGTATCCACCACCTGGTAGGGTCATTGATAGGGATGATATATTGAGCCATTGTGGAAATGTTTGGGTACCCAATTAAATATTGGAGAAGTTGATGTGAGAGTCTCATGCCTATGTTTGGATATTCATCTCTGTCTCATGAAAATTTTCTTTGATCTGCATGGACAATATTTGTGGCCTGATATGAAAAAAAAGATATCTAGCCATGTTACTAAATGTTATACCTATCATTGGGTGAATATATAACACTAGGCACCTTTGGTGACTTTATATAACTTACCCATTATTTAGTTCAAATGGGAAAAAGTCACTATGGAGTTCATGACGGCCTTACTGAAATCCCCTCAAGGCAGTTATGTTTTATGGATTATAGTGGATGGGAGGATGAAGTTATCCTTTTTCTTTCCCAAAAATGAGATCTTCATAGTGGAAAAGTTGGGTAAATTTTACTTCCATGAGATTATCAGAGTTCATGGGGCCCCTATTACTTTTATATTGGTCTAGGAATCTTGTTCTATGTAGAGATTCAACCAAGGGTTACAAAAGGATCAAGGTTCATGAGTACTTCTGAGTACAACCTATCACCCAAGAAAAATGATCAATCTTCGCATATGACATAGGTGTCAGGGAAAATTATCTAAGAATATGTCTTAGATTTTTGTGTTTCATGGAATAGATATTTACCTATTATAGGGTTTTACTAAAATAACTATCTAAAATTAAATATAATGATGTCTCCTTAGGATGACCTATATCATAGTTCATTACATTCAATCATGTGATGTCTTGTGGTGGGATAGGCATCACAACTAAGACCCCATATCATTCATGAGAATTTAGATATAGTACATCTTATGTGGAATAATATTACTATATATAAATCTTGGTAGAAGTCTCCTACCAATCATATTCATTTACTTATATAGTTTGAGGTGGGATATAGTGTTTTATTGCATGTTTCACCTAGATTGGGGCATCGATGGATCTAGAAACAAGGGAATATAGAACCGATGTTCATTTGACCCTTTGGGATTTTTTAGAGAATTAGTATGTTAGTGTATTAGTTTTAGTTTCCTTATAGGTACTAGTCAATTTATGATATATTCTAGGTTTCATAGAATCACCATTATCATTCAAAACTATATCATTTTTTCCAAGACGATGAGGTGGAATAAAATTTTGATGTTTCTGTTTAGGAATATCTGGTAATAATCATTGATTAGAGCATGAAGGACCCCTGAGAAAAGTTAGTTACTCTATTACACAAGCTAAAAAATCACATCCATGTACATGTGAAGACCTAGGATTGGGAGTTTGACATACATTCTAAGTAGCTGGATCTATTCTTAGACGATCTCTTTCCACCCTCAAAAGGGAAACTCTAGAAAGATATGTTTTATGGAGGGGAGTTTGTAACCTCCTGAGTTTTTATAGAGGTATGGATCTTTTATATTACTTTTAATAAACATTGTTTATTCTAATTAATTTTACTAATAGTCTGAGGAAGGGATCATGATCATTAGGGGCTTGATTTAATCCTAGAGATCCTATTTTTGGAGAGATAACATGAGGCGCATGGTTGGCACAGATTTTGTAGTGATCATTTGGCTTGACTCTGTGGCCCAGTAAGAGGAGTAACATGATTATTTAAACTATGAAAGGGAGGCCACATGTACATGTGAAATGATTTAGGTGTTATGCATATTTGAAATGAACATTATGTCCATGACTATATAACTGTGTTCCTAACCATGCAAGGGGGTGGGTGTTTGACATTTAGCATACATGGTCAATTAAAACTTATTCAAACAATGATCATAGTCATGTGAGGGGTGAGAGACATGGGATAGTAATAGAACATAGTTTAGGAAAATGTGTATCTAAACTATGTGCCCTTTAAAAATGGGTAAAATTTTAATTTTTCTCCTCCTTCATTTTAACCTTATTCCCTATTTTATTTTCCCATCCACATGCATCAGCCTCCTCATTTTCTTGCTAACTCCCTTGGCTATCAATATGGGCTTTGTACCACCTCCATCCATCAAAATTTCTTCCTTTTTCACATTTATCATGTTAGATAGTATTTGATAAGCTCTTTAATAATATTTCCTCCTTTCGTTTTTTCCTCAAAATATGTAAGAATAAATTCATGTGGGCTGATATGCCAAATATTTCAGTTATTCATCAATTTTTCTAATTTCTACCATTTTATCCAAAATTAGAGGTTGACATGGGATGAAGAGTAATCTATGACCATCAGGTAGCTGGTATAGTACTTTTCCATAGAGCATTGTTTTTTATATCATGTTCCATTGTGATACATGTCGGTAATTCCATGCAATGCCTTAAAAATGTAAATGTTCTTATTTTAATTGTTATCTCTTGTTAAAGGAACTCCCATTAACCCTTGTTATTATCCTAGGTCTTCCACCTTGATAAGTGGAACACCTTTGGGTGGGTTTATTTAATTCCATTAATTATTAAATACTTATTTAACAAAATAACATTCTAAGTAGATTATTCTTAATATCTAATTATGATCGATTAATTAATTAAATGAAAAGTGAGTCGCATGACATGTCATGTGAATCTTATAGGAATCATGTATTTTTCACTAGACTAAATGAAACGTAAAATGATTGAAAAATATAATATATTATATTAATTTGTTGAAATTTATGATTTATTATTAGTATTGTTATTATTATTATTCAACCATGTATGTTGGTTATTGGGATCTAATTAATTAATGTTTTTTACATTATGTTTCATGTTTCCATTATGAGTGAAGTTTGACATGAAATTTCACATATTATATTGTGATGTTGGACATGATTTTTCACACTCTTTTGTTTGTATTTTTAGAATGATGACCCACATCATTGATTTATATGGATGGAAATGACATTAAATTTTTTTGGATGAATTTTGAGCTAATTTCCTTGTTTAAAGTATGATACTATTATTATTATGCAAGGATTCTATGGTTATATGCCTTGGGTCTTGGATAGTACTAATAATTTATATATATATATCTCTCTCTGTGTGTGTGTTTATAATAATATTATACATATATGTATACAAGAATACTTAATTATATACCTGGTTACAAATGATTAGATAGATTATCACTTAGGTCTAAGCCCAAACAGTCAAATAGGTGTCCCTTAAAAATCCAAGAAGACTTGGAAGCATTTTACATTACTAATGTATATTTATTATAATTATACACTTATCATTATAAATATACTAGATGTATTATAATATATTCCATTGGTGGTGGCCTACTATTTTGTACTCCCACCCTGTTCAGGCTATCGATTGCTACCCGAATAGATCTCATTGATAAAGGTGGGGACAAAGGGAAGAATCTAGGTTTGGATGATATATTTTATATACTAGGATGTATTATAAGAGAATATATTTTATTGTATGCTCATGATGAAATTGGAGGTATCCTTTATACCATATTTACATTTTTAAAGTATGTGGTTTATGTCTACTTCTCTATTTCCTTTAATTCCCTTTTTGGAAAGCATACTGACCTGACATGATTTTGTATATTTATGGTTATTATTGATCAATATATTAATGTCTATTGGTTTTTTCCTTATTATATTATTACAAATTTCTTATGTCTTAATATGTATTCTTTATTTTATCATTTTTCACCACTATGATTATGATGGTATAGTCTCCCCATCATACCATCAGAAAACCTCATTGCAATTTTGTAACCTATGGCCTATTATGAGGCACAATTGATTCCATTTATACAATAGGGTTTGGTTACTTATGATTGAATTATTTCCAAGATTCTAAAACCATAACCTATTTTATATTTTAGTAATAAACACACAAACTAATGGTTCTATCGGCTTCCTTGGATAAAAAACATTGGTGTCTTCCAATTTAACACATGAGACTGAATGAATCCTTTAGACCTAAATACATCAAATTGGTTCTTTAGTTCATTTATTTCATCTGGATCCATATGGTAAAGGGTAGTGGATATAAGCTATATACCTGGAACCAAGTCGAAAAAAACTATGACACAATCTCTAGTCAAAAAATAGAAAAGTCTGATGAGAAAACATTTAGAAATTAATCCAAAATTAGAATAATTTCACTACAGAATGTTTTATTCTTCAATAAAACAAAAAACGATATTATACTTCCTAGTTTTGGAAAATTTTGTTTTTCATGGATAGTCCTCAATTCCCATTCTCTATAAAAACATGGTACTCCCCAATGAGGGTAGTAAAGGACTCCCATCAAAGATAATAATCTCTCTGAGATTTATGAGAAAATGGAAAATCCATTCTAAGGATGAAATCTACGGAATTCTTACAAAGAATATAAAATTCCCAAATAAATTCAATCATTAATAAAGGGAAAACACAAGAGGGGAATTAGAGACCATGCTCTTTCTACCTCCTTAAAGGCATTATAATTTCCATCATATAAGAAATGAGCTCTTTTGGATGATGTAATAAATCCATAGTGTGGGTTGATATAAAAGAATTAGAGGCACCCATATCAAATGAATTAGTCATAAATATGAAGAGATAATAATGGTGCCTCTCACAATCAAAGGAGTCGCATAAACTCCCACTATAGACTCATAAATTGCATGATATAGCTTCATTCTTGATCAAAGTTGTTGAAACCCCATTATTCTTTAAGCATATTATTTATCCAAAAATACTCTTGGTATCGATGAGCCTATATGACTATGAATAGTTGTAAAAACATGTAAAAACCTTTCTATTTTTATTTAAGGACTTCATGAGATGAAATTATTTGGTTCCTATATGAAAGAATACTTTGAGTTCCCGTTAATCACACACTTGGAACAAGTTAATTTACCTTTACCAGATTCTACATATGATCTAGAGAAATTTTTCTATTAGGGACCACCACTATTGTTACCAGAACAAGACTTGTTTCTCTTTACCATACCTCTATAAAGACCACCAAAGTATCCCTAGGGAGTAATAGGTACTTAAATCAAACTTTTATTACATATTCTTCCAATTTCATATATCATAGCATCATCCAAAACATCATCAATTGATGTAAGATTTAGCATAAAGACATGAGATCTGATATATGATCAAAGAACCATTTATAACCTCTGATACATTAGATTATTTTTTACACTACCTCAAGTGAAAACTAACCAATTTCAACAAAATTTTTGACACACCGAGTCACTGATGAATCACCCTATTGAAGGGTGAGAAAATCCATGGATTTAGACAACACTGTGGGCTCTAGAGAAAATTTATCTGTAAAAAAACTATTGAAGTCTTTCATCTATAATTTATCATTCTTATTGTCTAGAACTAAACCATCACAAAGTCTCTTTTATCCCCCAAAAGATTTAAAATTATATAGTTCAAATTAATGGAATCTATAGTCTCATCAAACTCAAAGTGTCTATCAATATTTCCCAAACAACACACCACCTACCGAGGATAAATCAATCCCTAGAAAGGGGCGGTTTCTGATAAATGAAATCTTCTACCTGATCTCTTCTCGAATACATAAAAGGTTCCACTACTACCTCTATGAGGTTCTGGTCAACTAGAGTGTTCATTTACTATGGTTTACCAAAATAAACTACTTAAAGAATATCCTAGAAACTTCATGGAGGCATTGTACTATTGAGAATCAATATAAAACAAGGAAACGTCATTCAAGAGACGCAAGAAAATTAACTCGACATCAACTAAACATAGAAACACAAAAATAATATAATTTATTTAAATTTCTATAATTATATCAAGTGAATTCACCAAAGACACCTTTTCACAACAACCCATGGTAACGTAAGGCTCATTATGTTGACTTTGTTTAAGAACACACTCATAACTGACACCGTAAGTCCTGATAATCCAATCTATTTTATAAAAAGATGACCCCAAGTATATACTAACATCCAAGTATATTTACAATAACTTTTGATGTAAATTTATCAGTAACCAACCCATTCATGTTGTTAAATTGGAACCCAAATATGTCTTGTCAAGCATCAAAGGGAGTTCTCTATCCCCATGGGCTAGTGAAAAATTTCTTAGTATCCATAATATGTAGAGGAAATTAGTTCACCCAAATTAACAATATGTATAAAATATATATATATAAATCGATAGGAAGATAGTATACCAAACTATTAATAATTAGAAAAATACCTCCAGGTATATAAAAAACCCCAAATAGTAATATCAAATCCAACATATCAAAAAACCATCAATGAAATAATCACAATAGATCCTCACAAGAGGTGGATCACACACACCACCTTTCACCGCAAAATCCCAAGGTCCAGCTATCAAGAACACACACCACATCCATGTGATTCTTTCTTATTTCTTTTACATAGCAGAATAAATTCTATAAATTCTCAATGGTAAAATTATGGGGTGAGAAACATTTTCCCAGAATGATTCCACACCAAATTCTATAAGAAAATCATTTTAAATCATCCAAATATTATCAGTATTAAATAAAACATGGAATATTAATCCTTTCAAATATCATGATAAAACATTATTTTCAAATTACAACATTTGAATGTATAAATAAATTAAAAATGATAATTTCCATCAAATCAATCTAGAATAAGAATTCCTATGAAAAATGAAATAATAATTCATTTCACATAGACTAGAATTTATAAATAATTTTCAATAATTATCAATCAAAACATTCTAGTTATAATCCCTATGATTATTTAGATTCAGGGTCAAGGATCCCTATAAATATTTTGTGAAATACATCCCTAGGTGTATACACATAACTAGATCATAGGACAAGGGGGAATAAGAGTCTACCCCAATAAATGAAAACCCTTAATCTATAAAGTTTTGTATCATTTTTATCATCTATCCATTTCTATGTAAATTAAATACATGCCTTTAATCATTTCCCTACACTACCCACCTAACTGCCCAAGATCCCATGTATTTCAATGAAATCAAGAAAGGGGAAAATTAGTCATCTCGAATCAGTTTCATCAATCATCATTCAAGAAGCCACAAATCAATTTTATGTCAATAAATTTCATTTTAAAAACATACCTTAAAATCCTTTCATCAAAACTCATTCCTATAAAAATAATTCATTTCTGTAAAAATACATAAACTACTTCATGCATTCATTTTTTCAATAATTATCATCAAAATAATCCTTCAAATCATTGCTTTAAATTTCAAACATTTTTTTAGAAATCCAAACATTATTTTAAATCCATCATCAAAGAGGTTCAACACACACAATTCCATATAAATATGTTTTTTCCAGATTCATAAATATTTCTTTTTTTAATTATTAAGAAATATATTTCATATTAAGAAAGCAACAACAGTTACAATTTATATTAATTTCCTTACGAAATATCCTACCTCAAATAAAGGTATCAAAAATCACCAAACAAGGGATCCAGCAACAAAGATTCAAAGGGGATAAAATCAATCAATAATGAATCATAGAAACAAATTTATCAAATAAGAATCTATAATTAATCATTTCAAGACCAACATGAATGAGTGAACACATTTACATCAAATATTCCATAATAGTGAACCCCAACCAAAGAAGATCCATGATTTAAATCCAATTTCCTTGAACGATATGTTATAAACGTAATTAAAACCAATAATAAACCTGGTATCTATCTTCAATATTCTTATACAAGGACCCATTCAAAAAGAGAAGGTTGAATCTATAAGAAAAATGAATAATGATAAGAATTATGCACTTACATTTAAAAAGGAATTTCCAAAACCTAAATATCTATTTAGATCTATGACAAGGATGTATGGAATCTCCAAAATATTTTATAGGAGTTTTCTTAGCTAAGATTTTAATTCACTAAAAGAGAAATGAAGTAAAATGGTTGAGTTTCACATATAAAAATAAAATCATGATTATTTAATTAGTGTTGAATGGATAGTGAAAATGTGTTACCCTTTCTGAGTTATTGGAAGAGCCACACAGTTTGACAGGCCATATATAAACCATGTGAAGTGTCATTGACCCAGGTCTAACAGTTTGATAGGAAATTCCCACTGGTTTTACAAATAGTGTACTTATCATTATTACATATTTGTTACCCTATCTGTAGGTGCATAGAGTCATAGGTATACCCCCAAAGTTTCAATTAACCATCTTCTAATCATGTATAGACCCAAAAACCACTAAAATATCCAAAAGACACCCAAGATACCTTATATAAAATCCAAATAATATGGTTAAAACAAAGGGCTATGACTACAATATAGTAATATTTGGGATTCCATAAAAATTATCCTAACTAACTAACTTCATGAGTTGAAGAAGAAATGTTAAGAAAACTACTATATTTTTGGAGTTAATTTAGTGAATCATTAAGTTCCTTTAATATATCATTTATGAAAAAATTATTTTTTTTGGGTTATATATTTCATGAAATTACTAACTTTAATAGGTTTATGTATAGATACATACAAAAAATACTTCCATCAAAGTTAGAGTTTTGTGAATGAAATTGTTTCATGCAACATTGAAAAGTTGTGGGAAAGTGAGTGAATAGTGCATGATGTGATTAGAACTCATTGTATACATTTATAAAGGATGATGTTATTGCATTAAGTATTGTTCATTAGAGAAATTGAAGCATCCACAATAGTTAACTTCACAACCAGTTTGTAAAATGAGTAGTAAGATGATAAATTGGAACTTAGTCGTGCAATAACAATGAGATAGCGATGTCATACATTGCCCACTGTTCCAAATTGATTTTTCATCAAAATCATTTGGAATAGGTAGAGGATAGAGTATGTAAACCCGGGATCATAATGATTAGACCCTCAATATTGTGATGGGGTAAACCTAGAAAAAATATTAACCTATCCTAAATCAACTATTTATTAATATTCAAGGGATTATCATACTTTGACATATTGAAATTATATTCTCTTTGGACTATACCAATGTTTGTGAAGGAAGTAAAATTCGTGAGTCCTTTATGCATGATTTACGTACACTACTCAAGACGATAATCAATGAATATGGATTTTTTGATCATTGATATTATCAAATTAAGTCAAAGATATAGACATCATCTATCAAAAAATCATTAAGAGGATAATAAAGTACTGACCATACTAAAAGTAATTCCAATATTGGTTAGGGTGGTGAGAATTTTTAATTTATGTGGGGAAACACGAAGAAGTTTTATTCCCTGATTCACCACATCTTAAGGAATATCTCACTAAATTACATTTTGTGGCCGAAAATTGGTGTCATAACATTGGCTTATCTTGTTGTGTTGTTTGTTTTATATTGATCCAAAGGGGTTTGAGAGCTGAATTATATTCTAACAATTCATGATAGGAATGGGAAATAATATGATGAAGAATAAAATATCCAATGTAATTCCATATAATATAACTATTTTTCCAAAGTTTTTGGTCAAGGTGAAGTATGCCATCAAATCTCAAAAAACAGGTATGTACTAATCTGATTATGTTTTTTATTGTTCAAACAATGATACTAAATGACTAACCCAAGAGCCTCATATGTCAATGGACTTAAGACCTACTGTTGAAATTGAAAAATCATAAGATCTAAAGTTGTAAGTTCTCTATATATTATAGAATCTTGATTAATGGATGAAAAAAGATAAAATAGAGCTATGAAATAAAAATGATCCTTTAGGGATCAATGTTGATGTGATGAAAATTTGGGATGAAAAAATAAAATTCCTAAATCAAAGAAAAATTAAAATTTATATGGATCTAAGGGAATATAATGATACCCAGGATAGGAAATTTAGAGATATATATTCTAAATAGTTGATCCTTGACTCAACATAAATTAAAAATATGAGGTCCATGGAGAATGATTTATCAACACACATGTAATAATTGTATGAGGAGAACTGAAGGCTAATGTAAGTTAAGGAAACCCTAAATTATGACACTATGAGGATGGGTGAAAAAATTAAGCGTCAAGGAGACATGAAGAACATTAAATTGATGTGAAAAAATGGTCACATAGAAGGAGATTAAATCTCACATTATCCCTCTCAAAATAGAAGTATAATAGTGGTTATAATCTGGGAAAGAACTAGTTTAATGTCTAAGGGATGTGAATACCCAACAAAAATGAAGGATGGAATTATAAATGATATATAAGGGAGGCAGAAAAATATAAATAATTACTAGAAGATCCCTAATATGGAAACATAATTATGTGGAGTCCATAATTGTGTAAATTTAAAATAAGTAATTAAGTTGAATACACTATCTGAATCTCTAAGAAACGACTCTCAATGGAAGGTAGATACAATGTAATGTTATTATAGAATCATGGGATATATCTTGAGTGTTTTCTTTGAATCCCAATGTCTCAAATGGAAAAAATATATTTTAAAAACAACTCAGTCGAAATGTGACTCTATATGGTATGATATAAATGTGAAATGATTTATTTTCACAAACCATGCACATATGGATAAAAATTATAAAAATAAGTGAAAAGTTAATTTTAACTTATTTCTCCATTCCCATGACTAATGGGGGAAAATTTTTCACTACATGAAACTATATTATTTCTGGAAAATATATTTACTACACTAGGGAAAAATAATGGAGCTCACCAAAAGGTTAACCATGAACTAGAATTAGTTACTCATGGTAAAACTCTTGAAAATAATGAAAAAACTTTGTAGGAAAAAATGAATATACTCTATTTGTGTGAATGTTATATGAGTGTATAAAAAAATTCAATAAGTAAGAAACCATTTGAGGTGGATCTACTAGCTGCTAATGAAAATATACATGAAGCATACTTCTGTGGTCACAATAAATGTAACAAAAGAAAACGATGAATAAAACAATAGGAGTTCCCAGAAAAAAGAAAAAAGTTGTTTCTAAGTATATTATTGAATAAAAGGGTTCTTCGAAAGACATGTAGAGGATTTATAAAATTTAATGTACTTTGATATCTTCTCATGTGAAAAAAAACATCCTAAAACAATCCATTTGATGTGAATGAATTTTAATAATATGGGTATAAAAAATAAATAATAAGTTGTAGAGAAGAAGAGTCCAATCAGTGATGTGGAATGATATCCTTATCGATTAAATCACTTAAGCAATAAATTTTTATGATTTGGTAAAAAAAGAAAAAGTTGAATCCGAGAATGAGGAAATCCAAAGACAATATTAGAAATCATGTTTTTTATGTGACATCACTAAAAGGGGATATTATTCCATGAAACTGAATAAGATAAAAAAATAATGATTGTTAAAATCATGAGGTGATCAAATTCTTTTTCGAAAATCTAAAAAATGGGAATGTAATGTTTTCTAGTGAAGGGTTGGTCGACTAAGACCATCCAAATTCCTCAGCTTAAGGATGTTAAAAAGCCCTCACCCTATGTGCTTAAATGTTATAAACTATTGTTTAGGTGTTTTAGGTTTTGGGGGATATATAATATTTGGGGAAGATTCATCAAAATATGAAAAGAGAAATTGTGAGATTTTCTATATTAAACTAAGAGAAGCATCAGAGAAATAATGAGTAGATTCATTAATCGTCGTAAATGATGATATTTAAATTTTTGATAGATGATAACAATGTTAATTTGATGTGATAATATTAGGAGAACTTGATTATACTAGCATCATACCATAAATATGAAAATAGATAAGAAACAAAAAAAATGATCTCTCATGATTTATTTATCTTGATCTAACATGTGATATCTTCTGACTATTCTTAGGATATAAATATTTTATATGGATGGATAAATCTCCTGATGAATATATATACTATATTTAGTGTTCTATTTTTGAATTTTTTTTGGATTATTGAAATTAATATATGATATATGTTTTCCCTTACAACCAAGTAAATAATCCTAGTATATAAAATAAGATATCAGTTTAAAGGTACAATCTAAGAAGTTTTCTCAAAAGATGAACAGATGATTAATATTTTCAATAGTTGGTATTTCAGTAGTTGTTATTGAGAATAGTTTCATGAATTTTGTTTGATTAATCACAACAATTTGAATCGATAAATACTAAAAAATATGTATAATTCATCAAGTTTTTATATGTAATAATTAGTCTCAGTTTTAGAATTTTGAATTAGTTCTGTGTCTAGGAATGATTGTAATATAATAAGTATGGAAGGGTAACTTTATTGAAGTTAATGTTATATGGACTATTGATTTGTATGAATTAAAGTGAGTGAAATACCAATCATTGGTGTTATTAATATTATTGATTATTTTCAACACCACGTCTCGAATCTATAGACTTTGAGGTGTTGTTGAAGGCTCTTTTCTAGTTCTATGTTCACCAAATAAAAACAATTTTTAATGTAGCAACAAATTGAAAGATTATTTTTTTTAGATTATAGGATTTCTTATTCCTTTATTCACACGTAATTAAATTAAATTATAGTAAAACGGTTTTTTTGGGTATGTGGTCTTGATAACTGGAGAATGTTTAGGAGTTCCATATCATAAGGAGAGTATAGTCTCTATTAATGGATTGTGAGGACCATGCTAATAAATGGGGAGATGAAAACAAACCATAAACATATTTTTGTTAAATGATTTATAGTATAATGAAATAGTGTATATTCTCAGTTTAATCAAAGGATTGAATCATATGTTCCTCAACATCATGAAGATAAGGGGAGAACAATAATAGTGTTGAAAGTGACACCCATATATCCCAATATACGATTTCTATAGAGCTTATAAATTTATTATATATCGTAAAATGTATACTTTGGATATGATGTCAAAATAGAATAAGAAAGGATCTTGAATACTTGTGTGTTACTTCATAGATCTATTAAAGGCATGTAAGAATTGAAGGCTCAAAATATAGAGATGTTGAAGATACTCTTTCAATGAATACATATCACAAAATTATTGTATACGGATTCATGATGAAATCATTTTACCAAGTGTGGTTGTGGAAGTGTAATTATCATGAAATACACATTATTAAACAATTGGAATAGATTTAAAAAATTGGTGTCATATTATGATTAAAACTGGTATTGATCATGAAAGTGGTAATAAATAAGATTCATTTGATTCATGCAAGTGTTTCTAACAAACCCAACAGGGGATATTTTTTGACAGAAATTTGTGGTGGTGTATCTATTGGTTTGATTCAATTTCAACTATTTAGTGATGTATTTGTTATTTATCATGTAAATAGTGTCATGGGATGGTGGATTTTATGATGATTGGAAATATGGAGAGCTGAATTGGGTGATTTTGTAGAGACTGGTGTTATCCCAGAACGTCTATCATTAAAATTTTGATTGGAACATGGATGGAGCTATTTAAATTAAATATTGGGAGTAGGTTATAAAATAATAAATGTACATATTAATATAATTTTTGAGAACATGTGGGGATTTCCCCATACATAGGATCATCAAGATAGATTTATATCAATAAAAATCTATGATAAATTTTATGAATAAAAAAATAATGATATATTCATTAAATAATGGGTCTATAGATTTATTAGAGTGTACATGAGGTTTGAAGAGAAAAATGGGGAAAAATAAGAAGACGTGTGCAATTCAAAAGTATCATGAACATGCTGATTCTAATCCACTATAAGGAAAATTGGAAAATGAGCTATTTTATTGAAATTTTAAAGAATTCATGGTTTTTTTGGAACATTTTAAAAATTTAAAGAGTGTGGTGATTCATTTTTTACTCATAAAAATATGTTAAATTTTGTAATTTTATAAATGATAGATGATTATGATAATGATAATTTTTCATGAGTATGATAGCGTTATGGAAAGATGATGAGTTACATATTTAAAGAGATGAGTATCGAAACATTATTTCTAGTAGTGGAATGTTTCATGAAGTATAATAGTTCAAATGAATAATGTTTTTCATGAGTAATTATAATATAGAGTTTCAATAATGTTTAGTAATTTCCTATAAATAATTGACCCCTTAAAAAGAAACTAGTGTAATTTGTTGTGGAATATTACGTAGATAAAAGCATTCTGAATTCTTCACATTTAAGAGAGTTGTACACATAGATTTATGTGAACCATTGAGTTTCATGGGTGAATTATGTGAATCACTGAGCTCCATGGATTTACCATTTGCAAAAAAACTTTTGTTTAGAAGAAATATTTTTTGATTTTTATACCTTGAACAAGTTCTTGAATAGAGACGTAAAAGGATATACATTCATGAATGTAACAGTTGTGTGAAAGTAGTAATAGATCACATGTTAGTAACGCATCCTGGAAGTTAGTGAACAATATATAATGCAATTTTCACTCAGAAAAAACCTATCCAAAGGATGGCGTGATTTTTTGAATACATTTTTATTGCAAAAATTGAAGTTACAGAAATATAGAATTTCAAAACCATCTTGTGAAAGAGTAATGTGAATATAAACAGGAACATATAGGCTTAACAAATATATAGTGATGTAACACAATGGTTTTTCTCCAAAATATTTTTCTCTTCTGAAGTAGTATGAAAAGAGTGATGGTAATGGGAGTGAAACATGGGTGGAAATGAATAGACCCTAAATCTTATAAGGGGAGTGACCCAAGACATAGTTATTCCCAATCCCAAATACACTATTGAAATATATTAAGTGGATTTTGGAACTTCGACACATTATCATTTTATAATCATTCGACTATTCTAGTGTGGGTGAATTGTGAAAAACTATTGTGTCATTTGCTTATGTTTTACTTTCATTTTACAATAAAACAATAAATAAATATGGATATGATGATCATTGAACTTATCAGATTAGTGATAACATTAGTATAACATTTATCAAATCATAATTAATAAAATAATGATATTGTTTCTCTACTAAAACTAAGGTCAATATATGTCTCATAGATGATATTTTCAGTCTTAATTGAGAAAATATGAATGAGTTTCATACCATAATTCCCGCCTCTAAAACAATCTCTCACTAAAATGCACTATATGGATAAAACCATGTTTTTTAGTTGTACCTCCAGAACAACAAGTTACAAAACCATGTTTAATATATTACCAAAACCCAATCACTATTTAATATTATTTTTTAAAATAAACACATTTAATGGTTAATGTGGGGACCTACACACCTTAACCACCCTGGTTTAGATCAATTCAAACATCAAAACAACATCAAAACAACCTATAAATTCAAAATCCAAAAAACACATCAGTCATGATGGAAAAATATTCCTAAAGACTAGCCCCATGAACTGAAAAAAATTATCTTTGGAGATGTTCTACTCATTCCATGTGCCTCACTAATAACAAGTAAGAAGGAGAATAATTGATCATCATCACTGTTGTCACTATCCACACTAGCACCTCCAGAACCACTATAAAAATATTGATGATAAATCTATAGGAATAACACTTTAAAATGTTTCCAAAAATAACTATAATGAAAATAAAGATATTGTTGAAACACCTCATAATCAAAACAACACCCGACTCCTTAGTGATTGCATAAAAAATTCCATCCTATTCCCCATAATAAAAAATTAAACCTACTAGATTTTATTAACTAATGTTATAAAGAATAAATCCCTTTATCATTGTGGTATATTTGTACCACCTATTTGAATGGGGATGATTTTCATTACTATCATGACCCAACCCATCAGGGCCCACCAGGTCAGTTTTAGTCCTTGACTGAAACCACAAACCCACCTCAAATATGCCATGGGATATAGGCTATCACGATATAGGCATATCACCCACATGAGAGGACTTTGCCTAAATTACATGTACACACACACATCCATACACCATTATAGTGAATAATGGTAAAACAATGATATTATAAATGAATGCATGACATATAATATCACATAGAAGTTTCAAAAATAAAAATGAAAAAGTTTTTGGGGACTAATACAAGCACACCATTTGTATAAAAGAGTTTAATCTTCATACAAAAGTGTACTACTGTCAATATAAAACTCTTGGATCCATTCATAGTCTGTATAATAAAGGTAATCTCCACAAACTCATGTTCCACCTAGAGCCTCGTAATAGGTTTTTTTATATTCATATGTCATGAAATTTTCATTAATATCCCATGCAAGGGTGAGTATAAAAATACATGGCAAGAAACACCCAAATCGCCAAACCCAAATAATTGAGAATGAATTTACCTACAAACCAAAAGGAAAAAATGATAAAAAAAATATAACCAATATATTCTTGAAAAAGACTCATGCCTCACGATGAGGCGTATCCTCACTGTCATCTTAGGGATTCTTCTTAAGGCCCCACAATAACACACATCCATGGGAAATTACTCCTTTGATATTGTTAATTTTGATGGATCTTACTAAAGAGGGAACACTCATCTGGCCATGCCAAATTTAAGAAAAATGTAATTAAGAGGGTTCATCTAAGATAGTCATTCAATTTTAATACATCTAGTTGAAATCAACACACAGTTAGGGGATCCCACTTAGGGACAATGAGGGGAATTTGACCCTAACTGATTTAACCCAATAGGGAGGGGATTGAACACTATGTATGTAGATTATGTGATACTTGAACCTTCCTATAGATGGTAATTGGAATGAATATATAACCCGAGGGTTCATTGAGGGTTACCCTCTCTAATTATCCAAGGGTATATTATGTACAATACTCACGAATAGATGATGCATTGAACCCTCATGGGAGAGGACTGAGGAAATTTACTCCAAAAAAAGGAATTGTCCCATAATAAACTAGAAAGAGATAAAGAACCCAATAAAAATATTATGTTATATTAAGGGGATAAAGGGATCTAACCTTCCATGAATGTATTACACTGTGTGTTTTAAATATACATAGTGTGTCGCACTATATCCAAAACATCCCATGTATCATAACCACATAGAGAATGTCAAAGACCATATACATGACATGTAATGTAGTTCTTAGATATATAGGTAATCTTAATTGGTAATCGATGTGTACCATGTCTTCCTAAGTCATGTACCACTAATAGTACACTAGGTGTTCCCAACATGAATATGGCATGTGGGGTCAAATGGTTTCTATGAATATTCTACCTATAAAAGTTGATCTATCAATATAAGGATCATAGAACATGTCGGCCCCATATAAGGTGTGTTATATTTAAATCATTACATAAACCCTATCTTCTGCACAACCAAGATACACAGTGTGTGTTCATCTGAACTGCACACCATGGAAGATGGAACTATATAGAAATTCAAGTTCATCATGGATCTTTTTTTCAATGTTGTTACCTTATTTTCATCCATAATACTTAGATAAACTGATCAAAATCACATTGAAAAGGCCTACATAATCATTGGTGGATGGATTTTAGACACCCTTTTCCCCAAAAAAACACTTGTTATCACCCCTCCAGAAATACATACAAGATCCAGCACTTAGAACTCCCATCTACCATAAAACAATCAAATTCTTATTCTAGTTTATAGACCTCCATCACATATCCAACCCTAATATAAAACCTACAATAATGATCTATTTCACCAATTAGAGATTTCAAAATGATCAATTCCTTAGGTATATTTTAACCCTCAAACTATCAAATTACAAATGATGAATGTTCAAATAATAAATGAAGAAGTTCATGAAACATAAATTGATCACCAAACTAGGGTTGTGTTCATTTGGTCATCATTAATGAAATTTAAGGAATACCGAGGATGATTAAATTTCCAAAAATAAATATCAAAATCATAATTCTAGAAAAATGAATCATATAATGGAAAGAAAATGAAGAATGAAGAATGAATTAATTTATAATTAAATTAATTCATGTTTATCACATTTATAAAAAACGGTTTATAAGTAGAAAAACAAAAACCCTACATTAAGTTTGGATTGATCATTAGGAACGAATGTAATTGTGTTTATTTCATTGATTAAATCCACTATTTTCATCATTGGATAATAAATTCCACATAATCATTCATCATTCATCTTTGATCCTAAGATCACCCACCAATTCACCTTCCATTAGAGATTACTTTATTATATAAAAGATATAGGGTTATGTGGGTAACCCTATAGAATTTTCCATAATGGGGTTTATATAGATGAGTCGTTAGGGTTAGATAAAAAATAGACATCAAATTTATTTATTTATTTATTCAATTAATAATCAAGTGACTAAACTCTACTAAAACATATGATGATAAAAAATATTAAGTCATGCCTATGTTGGAAACCTTTTTATAGATTTATTTCTAGTCTCAATTTTTCAATTAGAGACACCATTCAACATTTATTCAATAATTTATGAAAAAAAATTATGTGTCACATGTTCTATTAAATATTTTTGACATATCCATACCAAACATCCAGAATACCAAGAACTCCATGCCGAACTCTATAAATATTATTCAAAATTTTACAAAGTGTCAAAATATGATTTTAGATTCATTAAATTTTCCCTACCTTCAAGGGTATTAATCTTACAAATCAGGACTAACTTAATATGGTGAGTGTACTGAGATAAAAACTAGTTATCCCATGCCTTTAGATCTTCTGACAACTCTTGTGCTTCTAATAAAGATGAAAAGGTGAAGCACTCACCCAAATGAATATTATCTTTCCAATCCCCTCTAGACTCCATGTAATATGGAATGGTATCTCTATCCTCATTGTATATCTAACCTTGGTCTATAATATGTGATGAATCATTAATGTATCCCCTCAACTGAAAAATGTGGAAAACATTATGAAAATGGTCTAATAATTGTGGTGAGGTCAAGAGTTATTCCACCTCTCTATCTATACACAGTTTCTGGAAATTATTGCTTAACTCTGAAGATAACATGCTAGTATAAACAAATATCCACAATCTTTACCAATGAGAGACCATCGGGAACACATTGAAAATTCCACCTCTAATAGGATATGGGATGATGACCAGAATCGAGTAGGAATATCACAGACATGGGAGGCCTTAGTTGAATGTACATTCACATACACACACATCTCCTTGAACCAATATATACATAATGATAAATAATTGATAATATATATGAATTCATAACAACCAATATCATATCAGAGAATATAAATAAACATGGTAAAATTAAAGGTTCTAAATACAAGACCACCAATATTAGAAAATATTTAGATATGCTAATAAAATAGAATTTCTATAAAAAAATAAACTCCAAGATCTATCCATGGTCTTTCAATGAAAATTAAGTTCCACTAATTCTTGGTCTACCTAGGACTCTATAAATGGTCTGTCATTTGTATATGAAAAGACATGTGTGTATATCACCCATACATGGGTGAGTGTAAACATAACTTGTAGGAAACATTCAAATCACCAAACATAATTAATCCAGGAGGGATTCACTTATAAATAAAAAAGTCAAAGAAGATAAATAAGATAATTAAGATATGCTAGAAATAAGACTCCATGTGTCAAGGCAAGGCTTTCCCTCACTACCCACCCATGGATTCTTATTGAGGTTCCATAATAACAATTTCTAATAGAACTCACTCTATGATTGACAGTAACACTAATGGAAGTCTTCTAAGAGGTCACACTCATTGAAATTTTCCATGTTCATGAATAATTGAACTAAGAGGGTTTATCCAAGATACTAACTAAAGGGAACTACACTTCCTTGAGATACAACAAATTCTCATACACAAGTATGATATCACACCTTGATTATATAGGGTACACCTCATCATAACTTGATTAATCTACATGGTAGGTGATTAAATGATTATTTTTAGGTTATGTGATAGCCAACCCTACCTAGGGAGGATGATGGGAATAGAGATCCAACCCCATGCCTCATGAAAGGATATATCCTTTAATATATTGATAGAATATTATGACTAATTCTGAGGACTAGATACTATACTAAACCCTCATGTTAAATGGCTAAGTAAACCCACCCTTGAATAGGTGAACTCACACATGCTGAATTAGAAAGAGGGGACCCACCCAAGATAATAATAATATTTTACTAAGGGGATCATGGCCTCTAAACTCCTCAATTGGAGTACATGACTTATTTTTAACATATGGGGGGTGTCACACATATTCTAGAACTGCATATGTATTGGTGAAAAACATGTCTTATCTAAGACCATCTATATAGTGTGTGAGGTAGTCAGGCAGTGTGTATGTACCCGCCAAGGGTACTCGACGTGTACCATGTCTTCCCAAGTTGTGTACCAATTAAAAAACATTGGGTATTCCCAACACAAACCCAAAATGTATGTCCATATGGTTTTTGGACATGTAAACCATATACACATGGATTTAGATGGATAGTGATCACTTAACATATGGGCCCACCACATGACATGAGATACTAAACTCACCAGAAGAACCCTATCCTCTACACAATCGAGATACATGGTGTTTGTTCATCAAAATTACACACCACGTAATCCAAAATTTTATTTAAAGTATAGTTTATCAAGAAACATATCTCCAGACCAAATCACATTCTCCTCTACCATAATCCTTGGAAAAAATACACAGAACAACATTGACCTTGTATAATTTATCATTGATCCCTTGATTTTGGCCAATATTTTCCTAGAAAACAAACATCATTTCGACTCTAGAAATACCTTCATGATCTAGCTTCTGAAATGACCATTACAATTACCACCGTATGATTCTCATTGTCTCTACCACTCCCCTTTCACATCTCCAATCATAATATCGTACCCACAAGAATTTTCAATTTCACTAATGAATGACTTCACAATAATTGAGTCTAAGGGTATTGTCAAATAATTATCCATTTCAAATACCAATAATGAATTTTTGAATAATGGTGGGAGAAAAAAATACACAAATGTGAGAATTAGACAAGTCCCATGTTCATTTTCTCATCATCTGTGGAATAAAAAAAACATAGAGGATAATTAAAGTTCTAAAAATAAAAATAAATTCTCTATTTCTTATAAAATTAAGTATTATATAGGAAAAACAAATAATCGTCAATGAATTAAGATTTAATTAAATTCATTCATGATAATAATTAAAATATATAATATGGAATAACTAAAAAACTCAACCATAGATCAGGATCAATTATTGTTGAACAATGAATCCACATAAATTTCATTGATGAGATTTTCTAATTCTATCATTGGATCTTGAATTCTACACATCTATTAATCATTGAACTTTTATCTCAATATCACCCACTAAAATGTCATCCCCAGGATCTCTATAGATTCTCTAAAACTAATAAGGTTATGTGGCCAACCATAGAAAAATTTCCATAGTGGGTTTTATATAGAGGATTATAAATTATTAGGAACCGAATAGACATAAATTAGTAAATTATTTTAATATATTTAATCCTATCATGAATGAACAATACCAAAATGTCTGACACTCACAAAACTTATGTTGTTCTTGCGGTAAAACATGTCTTCCATATTTAATGGTGGTCTCTGTTTTCCATCCAAGACACCAATCGAGTGGTATTTCATCATTTTTAGAAGACATGATAGGCCTGACCTACAATATTAAATATTTTAATATATCAGTCATTTTTCTCTATAGGGTTCGAAACTGTTTATTGACTTTGCACCCTACTTTGGAATTATTATTCAATATTTTACAAAGTGTTAAAAAATATGCAGTCATTACTATTAAACATTATTCAATTGTAGTATAAAAAATTGTTTTAATGTATAATCATAACATTAATAATAAGATTATGTTATTTTTAGGATTTTGAAGTGATAAAATCAGAATAATATTATTGATATTAAAAATGAAACATTATGGTTAATTTAGTCACATAAAAACATGATTACTGAGACATGTTTCATGAACCGGATTCACCTTGGAAATTTTGATTGAAAATAGAAATTATATAATCCTTAAATTACATGATTATAAATACCTTAACAACATTTTTCTATATTTGAATCATTATAAAATTACCACTAATAGTTATTATTATTCTAAAGTGATATTTGAACATTGGACTAAACAACATATAGCGACTGGAACGATAAAACTAATCTTTTAAATGAATGACATGTCATGAGAAAATTATTTTATTATAAGAATGAAAAATTAATATTCTTATGTCTAATTCAATTAAAATAAGTAATTCAAATATTTATAAGGTTGGAGGAGTGTCCAAGAGATTATAGGTATAAGGTAAGGCATTTTTTTCTTCCAAACCATCTTTCTTTTAATCTATTATTTATCTATTGTATATAATTTATTATATGTATTATCACACATGTTTTAAAAGTTGAAAATAATAATTTTGAATTATTTTATTTTTACTAATTGTTTATTTTCTTCTCTTATCTATTCTATTATCAAACCTTGTATTGTTCAACAGGGTTCTTTATCAATATTTTTTATTCTTACAGTTATAGTCTCTACTACCCTTTATCTCAATATTTTATACTTTTACTCATAATAATATGTATTCTTATTAATCATTTTGAATCTTTATCGATACATTTTAGGGGTATTCTTTCTTTTATTATTTTCATCATTTGATTTCTTTAAGTCAATACCTATAAAGTTTATTGGTGAATATTTTCCAATATCTATCTTCTTCTAAAATTTTCTTCTACTTTAACTATATTTTATTTTTCATGTCCTATTATTGGGATATTTTAATATTAAAATAATTTTTTATAGTATATTTTTATCACATTTTAAAAATTCTTCTTTTAAGTGATGTATTTATCAGTTTTTACAAAAACAAAAAATAATGGTATAAGAACTATTTTCAATAATTCAATTCCATTTTACTCTATATGATTATTAATATTGGTTTTCAAAGAATTTATGTATATTGAATATATTAATAATTATTCAATTTAAAAATGTCATTTTATTATATTTATGTCCTTCCATAGAAATGTTGTTTTCATTATTTATTTCAAAATTGTGAAAAAATAAATCATTTTTTAGAAAATATTAAATTTATAATCTTACAATAATGAATTATTATCTATTTCTATACACTTTTGTAATACATACATTGAAAATTTCACACATTTTCTTTTCTCAAATTGTATCATTTCACAAATAGATCCCAAATCAAAATAATCATTTTATTCAATATATTTTTTTCTAGTTATATTTAGTGTGGAGGAAATGAAATTTCCATGTGATAAATAATCCCTCACTTCCATTATCTTAATATTACCTCAACATTGAGTGTAACACCCCGAGATTTTATGAAAAATATTCTTTTTAATTTCATTAATTTCTTGTGTTGTACGCTACACCAAAAGAAGATTTCACAACACGCATCCTTGACTTGCCTTGCATTACATGCAATCACGACCTTCCTCGATAGCGTGTGTAGTACGCAATACCGACTTTCACTAAACAACGATATGCTATTAAAATATTATTAAAACTAGCCATTATGAATAGTAATAACCACCTTTTAAAATTTTAGAAATTTTATCTCTCAAAATGGACTTCAATTTTGGATTTGGAATATCGAAATTAGCCTAGGGTGAAATTTTGGTATTTTTCTGAAAACGTTCATTTTTTGATGAATAGTGAAACCACTAAGTGGTAGTTAAAAAACTGAATTTTTCATAAAACATAATTTTACCGCTTCTGTGAGTGGAATTTCGAAAATCTGAGAGACACGGTTGATGTCAGCAAGTAAAATGTGGTTCAATGAGATGAAAAACATTTTTTGGTGAATATTAAATTTTTACCTTTTTTACCACGGTTAAAAGTAAATAGGGTAATTAAGGGTAAAAATGATATTATTATTACCCTAACACATGTCCTAATTCTATTGGATAAGATTAATTTGACCAAATACAACCTTAGGAATAAAATATGACCATTTTGGACCACTTGGATTAGATTAGGACATTTATTATTATTTAATTCAAATAAGAGTTAAAAGTGTTAAAATCAAATTTTATTTACTAAAACATTTTTAATATAGTGTTATACATAAGATAAATTCGATTTTAAACATTCATTAGAAAGATAATAAGATTTCCTACATAATGATATTTTATTTATACCTTTTATAAATTAAATAAATTAATTTATTTATGACACAATGATGATGCATTAATTACCATAATAGTGAACAATTAGAATAATTGATATTATAAGTATCCAAATAAATATAATTTCAGACTTTTTTTGAATTACACTACTTTTCTAGGTTACTATATCATGTTAGGATTGATTTAATTAACTTTGGTCGAAGTAATCATTCTTTTATGAGTTTCACAAAAATCAACTATTGAATAGTGTCAAAATTGACATAAAATAAATTTTAAAACAAATATTATATTATTAATTGTTATTTTATTCCTAAAAATATTAAGTTCGTCCAAATGACTTAGATAAGGTTATATATATTAATAATAAACAACTTGGGGTTCGTTTGTCTTGTTATAGTAAGTTTATTAACCTTATAGTGTAAAAACACAAGAAGACACGGTAAAAGTAAAATTATTTAACTTAATGTTAAATCTAAATGATAAGGTTAAAATAGGAACCTAAACTTGTCTAAATTCTATTGGATGAGAGGCGTTCGACCCATCCCAACCATAGATTCGAAATAAATCAATTTGGAGCTATTTAAAACCGAATTTGTCTTTATAATAAAATAATATTTTTAGTTATTCCAAAGGTACCCCTCTCCTCCCTTATAAAAGGGCACCTCCTCCCCTCTTCCTCACACCACTTTGAGCCTTCAATCTCAGAAAACCTCTGCCAAATTCTCTTATCCACTTCCCTAGAAACATACTAGAGGTTCTGGTCTTCCTCAAAGACCAATTTTAGTGCCCTAAAAGGAGATCTCAAAGAGGCGCTAAAAAGAAGAGGTAATTTCTGTTACTGATTCATTCAACTTTATTTATTCATACACTTCTTTTTCTTAGGTTGTTTCATTATGAAGTAATAACATCAGTATCACTCATATACTGATATGTTATTATAAGTATGAAACAACCCTATTTCACTATCTATCTATCCTACGGAAAATGAAATCACCGCGCGTGCATACGTACGGAATACCGTCTCCACGTCGTGGTGAAATCTATTTTCCACCACCACCTTACTTGGATGGGTATAATGGTGTAAATAATAACTATATATGATTATTTTAATGTTATATTTATTCTGAAATAGTATACATACACTCCAATACAGCCCCATGATCATGTGAACGACATCATCGCTCGTGCGTACGTACGGACTACCGTCTCCACGACGTGATGAGATTCATTCTACAATTTAACCATTATTGAATGATTATAAAGTACATATAATAAGTAATCATGAAATATATGACATAATAATGACACTGGATTTATGTGTATATATATGTATGTTATCTACTTAATTCCATTCAACTCAATAAGGAAACGAAAACAGCGTTCATGCGTACGTACGGCCTACCGTCTCCATGAACGGTGTATTTCTTTCCATTTACTGATTTATTATATATATGTATATTCGTAATATATATTATATATAAATCATGTTTTATATTCTATAATTAAGTAATAATGATCTAATTAATCATATGAATAATTACATGTCAAAACACGGACGACAAATGAAACAATTTTACCCAAAACGCTCTTTAACATGGAATTTACAAAAGAACGGGTAATATAAAGTCATAAGTGAACCATATATGATATCATAACAATGAGTATGATTCTGGAATAATTCAATGACATTATTTAAATCATTATACAGGAGATTTGGACACATACGAAGCAAATCAGACCTAATGTAAGGGAAATATCACATTCTCATTTTTATCCGAGACTGTTTAAACTTTGGTATTTACTGGGGTGTATTTTATCATCCACATCCATGTTTCCTCAATATGTAATATTTTTTCAATCCACCTACAATTGTTTAAATCCATTTTTACCCTTTTTTTATTTTATAGTAAATGATATGAAAGAAATCTTTTTTCGTTTTTCGTACGAGGTACTTTTTGACTTTTCCGACAAAAGTACGAGAAGAATGTTTTTTTAACTTATACGGCATGAATGGGTTTTTAAAAAATTATTTCCAAGAAGCTTCCTTTACAAGTTTTCAAGTTTATTTTTAATCAAATTCTTTTATTTTAAAATTGTATGACATGTTAATAAAGTAAAAATGATTTTGAAGTAGAAAGGATATTTTCCTCAAGAATGGTGTTCAAGTGTTTTATCAAAATTATTTTCCATATAAGATAATAAAGGGTTCTGTTCTATCCCTATTATTACATTGATTTGATTATGTTTTTATGGAATTATTTTTATTAATTCCTTTATCTTATATGAATTGTTTTATGATGTCACGATGTTTAAGATTAACATTTTTATTACATGGGTTATGCAATGATGGATGATTTATGATTTTGTGGCACACATAAGAATGTAATCATTATGAGATTGGTGGGACCTATATCTCACTCCAATTCATTGGGTAAAGATTTTATATCTCATGAGATAGACATGGCTGGAACTGTAGGTTATACCGGTTCAGTGAAACAGGACTGAAACGAGGGGTGAACTCGGTTCAGAAAGGGACTTTGCCCACTAAGATAGTATTGGAAATGAGTCTTGGCTAATAAGAAATGATTCTCTATGATTATGTGTGTATGCCAAAAAGTTTCATGTTTTATGTTATGATTACTGGGATTTCAATTCACTATTATGATTTATCCCATGTTATGAAATTTTTCTCTCTTTTGCAGGTTAAGATTTCCAAAATGATATGTTCTTATGAATATGATGTGATTGATATTTCTTTTGTTTACCCTTACTGAGCATTTGAGCTCACCCTTTTATGTTTTATTTTCCCCAGGATATAAAGAAATGTTTTAGGTAAAAAATGGGAAGATATTTATGGGAGATGTTGAAGATCTTTCACCACGATTATAAGATTATATTCCATGTTTCCAAAGACACTAAACTATTACGATCCTTGTGTGTCTGTTTTTGTTATGTAATAAGTATTCCGCAAAATTAATGTAATGTTCATGTACGTCAAGCTTCGGGTCTCTACAGTTGGTATCAGAGGAATGGTTTAGTCAACCTTTGGAAACTAGGATGCGAGAACTTTAGTGAGATCCCTAGAGATATTTCTAAGGTATGTCTAGGGATGTCCCTAAGGTTAAGTATAAGTGTTGGTTATAGTCCTAGAATTGTTCTAATGATCTTATAATTAAACCTAAGATGTTAGATATTGAAGGTACTCCCCCTTTATTATGTTGTTTTCTCTAGCATGATTTTTTCCTCTCACACTATTCTTTTTTGGTTTTAGACGATGGTTGGAACCCGAAGGAACCATGTTGATCAATGGAATGGACAATTCAATGATTTTCCTCCTGAACAAACAAATGTTATGGGAGATGGAGTGAAAAATCTTATTGTTATACTTACACAAGCTATGAATCACTCTGGACTTCCAAATGAACAGAGAAGGGAACAACATTCTATTGAGTCCTTCATGAGGAAACGTCCACCTTCTTTCAGTGGGTCTTCTGATCCACTTGTTATTGAACAATGGATCAGTACCACCGAAAAGATATTTTCAGTTCATCAATGTTCTGAACATGATAAAGTCATCTTAGTTGTATATCGTTTGGAAGGTGAAGCTGATCAATGGAGGAATCTTATCAAGAATTTGAGGCAAAGAGATGAAATTGAGTCCATTGAATGGGACGTGTTCAAGAACTTGTTTTTCAATAAGTACTTCCCTCGTATTCTTCGAACAAAGATGGAGAAGGAGTTTCTTGAACTAAAGCAAAAGGATGATGAATCTGTTGGTATATACGAAGAGAATTTTACAAGGCTTGCAAGGTATGCATCTGGATTTATCATCCAACCTGAAAGTAAAGTTGATCGATTCTTCAGTGGAATAAAACCAAATCTTTGAAGGGCATTAGCTATAAGAGACTTCAGTAGATATGAAGAAATTGTGTGTTGTGCTATCAAGGTAGAAATGGATGTTGGTTTTACTTATCCATCTCATAGTTTTGACAAGAAACAAAAGATGGAGTTCAAGGAGAAATCTCAGAATAATGGTGAAAATAAGATGAATGTTTCCTTATGCTCAAAGTGTGGAAAGAAGCATGGTGGAGATTGTCTTAAAGGGACAAGTAAATGTTTCAAATGTGCAAAGGAAGGTCATCGGGCATTTGAATGCCACAATGATGGGAAGAAGATGTCTAATGATGCAAACAAAGGAAGGGATACACAGAATGAACCTACTACACTTCAATCCTTCAAGTGCAAGAAAATGGGGCATTATGTTAATAAATGCCCTAATCCAAGGGTTAGTGATGATCGACATGAGAAACCACTTAAGGCAAAGGACAAAGGGAAGTCACATGCGATCACCATTGGCGATGTTGAATATGAAAATGATGTGGTGGAATGATTAAGTTTTTATGTGATGGGATTCCATAATAATGTTGTATATAGTATCGTGGAATATTGGAATATTTATGTATTAGTCTACTATGGTTTTCAATAATTTTATGGTACCGGTAACCATGGAATGTGATTGAGATATTTTTGGAAAAAAGATGATATGCGAATAATGAAGGGAAAACGAGAAAATGAAATATTTGACTGTATTAATGAGCTCATGATTGATATAAGGACTAAGTGATATCATGGTTTGAGTATAATGAATTTTGAGGATTTTGGTATGTGGAAAGTGTTAACTTTTAACTGCATTCATGTTTTCATTAAGGTTTAATGGGTATTCAAGAGAATACATGATTAAGGCCTTTGAATGTTTGCAATGTGACCAACAAGACATATCTTATGATATATGGGGATCAATGATGGTATTAAATCTCTTGTAATCGTTTTCACTATATTATGAGAGTGGACTGCAATATTATGGATAAGCCTAAAGATTGGAATGGATTATGTTTGACATAAGTTAGAATTGCTTATGTATAGATGTTTTTTCGATATTATTGATGGGATGTTATAGTAATATAGTTTTAGAAAAAGGACAACTAGCAGGACGGGCGACAGCCCATCACGTCGGACAAGGTCGTGGGAATCGAACCCACAAACGAAGTGCGACTGGCCTTTATCGCCTACCACTGGCCTATAAGAAGTCCATGTTTAGTAGAAACTAGTTTTATTATATTAAGAAGTATGATATATGAAGTATAAGTCCATTTTAGGAACCATATATCATTAATCTCACTATAGATGGACTTATGTATTTTTTGATAACTTTTCTAACCATTTGTTTGAGACAGATGGAATGACCCGTCATTCTATCACATGATCTTCTAACACATCACGAAGGAAAAAAATTCAACTTCATTTCTTTAAGAGATGAAGCAGAAATTGTGCAAATAACCACCAACGGTGAGACTATACCGAAATCACGAAATTATTTCTTCTAATTTCAATTTCATCAACTTTAAGGAAATGATCTTGAAAACCAAAAATGTTGTCCTAGTACTCTTATATCTGATGAATCATATGGTACCTTAGATCATCACAAATTTATGGCTTTGTGATTGCTGGCTTTTCCATATCCTTGTTCTCTACCACACTCTATGAGAACATGATGGTTAGATTTCTCTTCCATATCCATATTTTCACCTATGTGGAAACCCAGTGATTAGTTTATTTGGTTAACCGTTACGTTTCATACTTTTGATTTTAAAGATTGGTTTTGGTATTCCTTTTTACGATGTGGGTTTCTATTAAAGAAACTATCGAGTAGTAAACCATTTATAACCCCGACGAATTTTGAGGGCGAAATTCATTTTAAGGGGGGTAGAATGTAACACCCCTATATTTTATGAAAAATATTCTTTTAATTTCATTAATGTCTTGGGTTGTACGCTACACCAAAAGAAGCTTGCACAACACGCATCCTTTACTTTCCTTGCATTACATGCAATCACGACCTTCCTCGATAGCGTGTGTAGTACGCAATACTGAGTTTCACTAAAAACGATATGCTATTAAAATATTATTAAAACTAGCCATTATGAATAGTAATAACCACCTTTTAAAATTTTATAAATTTTATCTCTCAAAATGGACTTCATTTTTGGATTTGGAATATTGAAATTAGCCTGGGGTGAAATTTTGGTATTTTTCTAAAAACTTTCATTTTTTGATGAATAGTGAAACCACTAAGTGGTAGTTAAAAAACTGAATTTTTCATAAAACTTAATTTTACCGGTTCTGTGAGTGGAATTTCGAAAATCAGAGAGACACGGTTGATGTCAGTAAGTAAAATGTGGTTCAATGAGATGAAAATAATTTTTTGGTGAATAGTAACTTTTTACTTTTTTTACCACGGTTAAAAGTAAATAGGGTAATTAAGGGTCAAAATGATATTATTATTACCCTAACACATGTCCTAATTCTATTGGATAAGATTAATTAGACCAAAAACAACCTTAGGAGTAAAATATGACCATTTTGGCCCACTTGGATTACATTAGGACATTTATTATTATTTAATTCAAAGAAGAGTTAAAAGAGTTAAAATCAATGTTTATTTACTAAAAAAAATTTAATATAGGGTCATACATATAATAAATTTGATTTTAAATATTCATTATAAATATAATATAATTTCCTACATAATTATATTTTATTTATAATTTTTATACTGTAAATAAATTAATTTATTTATGACACAATGATGATGCAGTAATTACCATAATAGTGAACAAATAGAATAATCGATATTATAAATATCCAAATAAATATTATTTCAGACGTTTTATGAATTACACTAATTTTCTAGGTTAATATAGCATGTTAGGATTTATTTAATTAACTTTGGTAGAAGTAATCATTCTGTTATGAGTTTTACAAAAATCAACTATTGAATAGTGTCAAAATTGACATAAAATAATTTTTAAAACAAATATTATATTATTAATTGTTATTTTATTCCTAAAAATCTTAGTTTCGTCCAAATGACTTAGATAAGGTTATATATATTAATAATAAACAACTTGGGGTTCGTTTGTCTTGTTATAGTATGTTTATTAACCTTATAGTTTAAGAACACAAGAAGACACGGTAAAAGTAAAATTATTTAACTTAATGTTTAATCTAAATAATAAGGTTAAAATAGAAACCTAAACTTGTCTATATTCTGTTGGATGAGAGTATTTCGACCCATCCCCACCGTAGATTCGAAATAAATCAATTTTTAGCTATTTAAAACCGAATTTGACTTTATAATAAAATAATAGTTTTAGTTATTCCAAAGGTACCCCTCTCCTCCCTTATAAAAGGGCACCTCCTCCCCCTCTTCCTCACACCACTTTGAGCCTTCAAGCTCGGCCAAGATCTTCCAAATTCTCATCTCCACTTCCCTAGAAACATCCTAGAGGTTATGGGCTTCCTCAAAGACCTATTTTAGTTCCCTAAAAGGAGATCTCAAAGAGGCGCTTCAAAGAAGAGGTAATTTCCGTTACAGATTCTTCCAAATTTATTTCTTCTTCCACTTATTCTTCTTAGGTTGTTTCATTATGAAGTAATAACATCAGTATAACTAATATACTTATATGTTATTATAAGTATGAAACAACCCTATTTCACCATCTATCCATCCTACAGAAAATGAAATCACTGCGCGTGCGTACGTACGGAATATCGTCTCCACGCCGTGGTGAAATCTATTTTCCACCACCACCTTACTTGGATGGGTATAATGGTGTAAATAATTACTATATATGATTATTTTAATGTGATATTTATTCTGAAATATTATACATACACTCCAATATAGTCCCACGATCATGAGAACGATATCATCGCTCGTGCGTAGGTACGGACTACCGTCTCCACGACGCGATGAGATTAATTCTCCACTTTAACCATTCATGAATGATTATAAAGTACATATAATAAGTAATCATGAAATATATGACATAATAATGATACTGGATTTATTTTTATATATATGTATGTCATCTACTTAATTCCATTCAACTCAATAAGGAAACGAAAACAACATTCATGCATACGTACGACCTACCGTCTCCATGAATAGTGTATTTCTTTCCATTTACTAGTTTATTATATATATGTATATTCTGAATATATATTATATATAAATCATGTTTTATATTCTTTAATTAAGTAATCATAATCTAATTAATCATATGAATAATTACAAGTCAAAACACGGACGACAAATGAAACAATTTTACCCAAAATGCTCTTTAACATGGAATTTACAAAAGAACGGGTAATATAAAGTCATAAGTGAACCATATATGATATCATAACAATGAGTACAATTCTGGAATAAGTCAATGACATTATTTAAATCATTATACAGGAGGTTCAGACACATATGAAGCAAATCGGACCTAATGTAAGGGAAATATCACAATCTCATTTTTATCCGAGACTGTTTAAACATTGGTATTTACTGGGGTGTATTTTATCATCCACATCCATGTTTCCTCAATATGTAATATTGTTTCAATACACCTACAATTTTTTAAATCCATTTTTACCCTTTTCTGAGTTTATAGTAAAAGATATGAAATGAATCTTTTGTCGTTTTTCGTATGAGGTACTTTTTGACTTTTCTGACAAAAGTATGAGAAGAATGTTTTTTTTAACTTATAGGGCATGAATGGATTTTTAAAAAATTATTTCCAATAAGAATCCTTTACAAGTTTTCAAGTTTATTTTTAATCAACATATTTTAGTTTAATATTGTATGACATGTTAAGAAAGGAAAAATGTTTTTGAAGTAGAAAGGATATTTTCCTCAAGAATGGTGTTCAAGTGTTTTATCAAAATTATTTTCCATCTAAGATAATAAAGGATTCTGTTATATCCCTATTATTACATTGATTTGATTATGTTGTGATGGAATTATTTTTATGAATTTCCTTTATCTTATATTAATTTTTTTATGATGTCATGATGTTTAAGATTCCCATTTTTATTACATGGGTTATGCAATGATGTATGATTTACGATTTTGTGGCACACATAATAATGGTATAATTAAGAGATGGGTGGGACCTATATCTCCCTCAAATTCATTGGGTAAAGATTTTATATCTCATGAGATAGACATGGATGTAACGGTAGGTTATACCAGTTCAGTGAAACATGACTGAAACGAGGAGTGAACTCGGTTCAGAAAGGGACTTTGTCCACTAAGATAGTCTTGGAAATGAGTCATGACTAATAAGAAATGATTCTCTATGATTATGTGTGTATTCCACAAAGTTTCCTGTTTTAAATTATGATTATTGGTATTTTAATTCACTACTATGATTAATCCCATGTTATGAAATTATGCTCTCTTTTGCAGGTTAAGATTTCCAAAATGTTATGTTCTTATGAATATGATGTGATTGAAATTTCTTTTGTTTACCCTTACTGAGAATTTGAGCTCACCCTTTTATGTTTTCTTTTCCCCAAGATATAAAGAAAGGTTTTAGGTGAAAAAAGGGGATGTTCTTTATGGGAGATGTTGAAGATCTTTCACCAAGATTAGAAGATTATATTCCGAGTTTCTGAAGACACTAAACTATTACGATCCTTGTGTGTCTTTTTTTGTTATGTACTAAGTATTCCACAAATGTAATGTAATGTTCATGTATGTCAAGCTTCGGGTCTCTACATTGAGAATAATATAATCTTTATAATACTGTATTTCTTTTATGAATACCATATACATCCATATTCTGTTTAAAGGATGTTCACCTATATTCACATATATTATATTGACTCAGGAAATTTTATATTTGACCATATACACATTATTCTATATGGATTGAATAACTTAAACATAAATAACCTCATTGAAGGGTATTTACCAGGAAAACAAATTTATTTCATTGGATTCCCATTTTAAAAAATGGGTTAATCATGATTTGATTTTAATAGAATTGTGATTATTTGTATATTCATGTGGCAGGCATAAATATGAATTTATCATTAGTTATGGGTGGGCCTAGTATTATATTGATCTATAATTCATTGGTTAAAGATTCATATCTCATGAAATGGTTATTTACTAACATGATACAGTTGTTTTTTTTTTATTCTTAGACATGATACATTTAAATTTTTTAATGCCATTATGCATATATTGGTAGAGAAAAGTGATCTATGTTATGATTTTCTCTGATTATTCATGTTTCAAATTCCCATTTTATATCTCCGTTGTTCATGATTTTCTTAATATTTTATATCCCTATCCCATAGTATATGTAATACTTCATATTTATCCTTCCTTTTATCCACGTCATATTTTATGTTTAAGATATTTTTCTTCTTGAATACTTATAGAGATTTCATGTAATTATTCTATTAATCATTCTATTTCTCTTACAATCATGTCTTTCTCTCTTTAATGTGATATTGATAACTCCTATATTTCTCACTATTAATTATTTTCTCCTTATTGAGAAATCGAACTCATGTCTTTCTTATGGTTCTCCGTATCCTAGGAGATCATATGTTTTATAAGGATTACGATCACATGTGTAATTGGTTTATGATAAAAAAAAATTATTAAATTTTGTGGAATAATATAGGTTGATAATGTATAATGTACTTAATTACTGAAGATAATAATGTTTTGAAAATGAAATATGACTATAATTAATATAATGTATGAAAATTATATATTTTGAGCATAAGATCATGAACATAGGGTCTTTTTTAATATAACATGGTAACCCAAATAGTATCAAATAGTCATGTGTGTTGAGATGAGTCTATGATTTTTCTATTGAAATTCTAATAAGCCACTCAAAACCCTCATTGATATTATTTTTTGAATTTGGATGCAATTAAGGTTCACTAGTAGTTATTTTAGGGATTCTCCACTAATGAAACTTACAATTATTGTTCATATTAACCCTATAAAAATCATATCAAATGATAGATCTAATTGATCTAATCTAATATTGGATTAATATACTTATCTATCTTTATATTTCCCTCTTTAGATATATTTGACTTTTCATATTAAGTATAATTTGATTTAATTTGGGATATCAAGTACTAAATTGACGCAAATGATCTAATGTTCTTGATACTATGTTTCAATGGGTCATATCATGATCATTGACACCAAAAATAGGATTCCATGGATTTTTAGGTTTTCATACTCTAAGTTAAGTGGCACAAATTCATTCCTTGGTAGATTTTGATTTCAGATTTCATGATTGATGTTATTTTATTTTATTTTCATATTGAGTGTGTATATAAAATAATTTATTAAGAATGATTGGATAATGATTCAGGTTTTTAGAATTATAAAACCTAATTTTTATATTTTAGGAAAAAATATGAGATTTAGATTTTAAAAATATTCTTATCATAAATTGGATTAATTTAATAAAATGGGTTTCACAAATTTGTTTTTGAAAACTATTATAAAGAAATAATTTTTTTAAGAGATTATATGAATTTGGGTATGAGTAGTGACCATGATGTTTCACAACACGATGTGTTATGTCATAGTATAATAGTATAAGAACTCCCTAGACATTACTTTAAAAGGAAAATGTTTATCATCCTGCATTAAGGTATCCACACTTAAAAGATAAGAAATACTTATATGAATAATCCATTATCATATTAAATATATCATGTATTAGTGACATAATAAATAAATAATTTCACCTAAATTAATTAAGAATAGATAATTGTGAAATTCATTTGACACCTATAAAATCCCCCAATAATAATTCTCATCAATAAATAATATATAATCAAGTAAATATACATTACCAAAAATTCACATAATGAAAATTTCAGAATCTCATCACCAGTAATTTGTTGATGCTCCCAAGTACATCTAATATTCAATGGGTGTTATAAAAGGACCCAAGTCCAAATTCCACGTGTATTTCCGATAAATAATACCCAGTATGGTCATCCCACGTAGTGTACCTACACATTTATAACAAAAAGCAATACTTGAAAAAATAATTAACAAGAGTATATGTAAATGATATCATAACACAATATCATAAACTATATCCATCCATTCACACCACATAATATCTGTTGGAACTCATCCACTCTACATGGATGAAGTCACAAAATAGAAATATCACCATAGAAATAATAATAATTTCATATCACATATCTGTATAGTTTTTCTACATGATAATTTATCAATGATGTACTATTCAAAAAAAATTTAGGAATAAGAATAATCAGTTATATCCTTATGTATATATACATGGAACACACATTTTCACTAATATTTTTCTAGCATTGTGTATGAATATATGGCTTACCTCAAACCTAGTGTTCTAGAAGAAAAAGGTGTATGTACTTAGTGAATAATCTACCACCTTGATCCTAGAGATGTGGGAGATAAAAAGTTAAATTACCCAAGTGAATCATCATTTATCTCAATGTTGGGTATTATCAATACTCAATAACCTAGAACTATTGGTGAATATGAACAAGTGTATATATAGGTAATCAAGAACCTCAACTGAAAACTATGGGTGATAAAATAATACATGCTCGGTCATCGTGGTATGAACATTACTTCTCATCAGTCCCAACCTACATCCCAAACATAAATTAAAATTACACACACCAACACAATTGAAAAATCATTCTAATTTTTTAAAATCATGACCAGAGCTATTAAATATTTATAATTTTTTTAATTAAATCTTATATCTCTTATAATTAATTACATAATTACTATGTGAAGGTCTAATTATTCATATAAATAATCAACTATTTTTTCATTGGAAAAAGATGTTAAACAAATAAATTCTTGATCATCATGTTGAAGATTACATTTATTCAATATGAATTATCTAGTTTCTTTATTTAATAGGATAATTAAAAAATAATTCCCATTATATATTCATGATCTACGAAATATATTACCGTTATATTTTTAATAAAATAATTAATACATAATTTTTTTATGATATTCATTAGTAAAATTATTAATAAAAAGAAGTTGTATAATTTGTATTGAAAATTATTAATTTTTATACTATAAATGTCACTGAAAAATATCATCATTGATATTTAGTATGGTAAATAAAACATTATCATTATCAAAAGTCACAATTGATGATTTTTGTAAAATTTAACATCAAAAGTTTAATGAAATTATCCAAAAATATTCAAATATGTCAAAAGTGTATAAAGGAATTTTTTTTGGAAACAAAACTTTGATGATATCAAACATAACCCAGATGTCCTGAATAAATGAGGGGTTACAATATAAAATCTCTACTTGATGTATGAAGAACCATATCTTTTATATGACTTATTTCATGATTTTTTACAAAATGAAACACATAATACAATACCAAATTATTGAAAGGCCAAGTGTATATGGGTAATTATATACATATCTGAAAAAACTGAAAAAAGGATATAACAATATTATTTTAAAACCCCATAACAAGCCTTTAAATTTCATTGATCATCTAAAACGGCACTGGAGAACCTGAGCCCCTGTATAAGAAATGGGTAAGCTATAAAGCCCGGTAAGAGAATAATAAAATCATAAAATGATGAAAGTAATTCATTTGAGTCAAGAGGCATATCATGCTGACATAAAATGGAGAGAATCACAAAATTGAACGATGAATCGTGATATAAGATAATTAAAAAAATGAAATGTATTAATGTGTCAACAATATAAAACTTGAAATACTAAGAATATGTTGAGGACAACCACCAAGACATCATATAATTGTTTTTTGGGATAACCTCACATGAACCATAAATGGTGTCTTATGAGATAAAAACATTACAGAATTTATTGGGGGTCTATATATTTTTTTGTCCACCCGTCACATTCATATCAGGTGTATTCATTTGAGTACAACATATATCATATGGCATAAAAAGCCATTTCATCACTTTTAATAACATTATTAAACAGTTTCGGTTACATAAATTTAATGATACTATAAATGAAGTATATTTATATCTAGATTAATAAAATTTAGTGGAAATGTGGATAGGTATTCACAATATAAATAATTATTGTGGAAAATGATGAGATAAATTTGGAACCATAACAAGTGTACTTAAACTTTTACTGAAGGGTTTTAATGAGAGTGAAAGGTGGAAACTCATTACATGGGAATCATATTGGAAGTAAGTTTATATGTAAAATTGATTTTAAAAATGAAAAATTGGATATAAAAAGATGTTAAATAAAAAGGTAAGTAAACAAAAACAAGTGGAAGATAATATCATGCCATCAGAAGGTGATTCTTAATGTATGGGAGGGGCTTCATAAGATCATAAGAACACATTGGGTTGGATTTATAGAGGGAGAAAGAGGCCAAATTTTCAATAAATCTATTTTGAGGGAATATGAATTGTATATTTGGTGAGTATTTATATGAAAATATTGAGTAATTCTTTATTTATTTATAAACATTGGTTTGGACTCTATATGATAAAATAATAAAAACCAAAAACCTTCCCAATGTTTTTACCAAAGGTTTTTTCCAAAGGGTTTCTTTAAATTTTTTTATCAGTCTATGAAATAAAAAAAATTAATATGTTACTAGGGTTTATGTGAAATTGGTTCATTTTTATAATGAAATAACATTAAAACCAAAAAATATTATAAAAGTTTTAGAAGATTTATTAAATATTTATAAAATTCGATAAATAAAATAAAAAAAATTATTTTCAAGTGAAAATATATATTTGTGTATGGATGTATTTTATAGTATTTATTATATCACTTTTGAGATTTTATGATTTCATAATAAATAACATATATTTGTAGAGTACAAAATTTTTACAAAAAAAATTAATTACTCCAAAAATTATGAAGAATTCACTGATGGATTATTTGAACATGCTTAAAAAAAATTTTAAAAAAATTAATTTTCTTAATATGAGTGTTTTAAAATTAAAATTAAAATAATTAATTACAAGAAAATACTATCTTTCATAAAAATTCAAAAAAATTGAACCTTATGAAATTTACATTGAGCTTCCTTAAATTTTAATATCATTTATATTTAAATAAATTTTTATTTAATTTGAAAATTTTATTAGGAAAATGATTTTGAAAAAACTCGAATTTACAAAAATATTGTATTAATTGATATTTCCCAAAATATAGTTTTGTTATCATTATATAAAAATCTAAATTTTTTCTAATTCATTATATAATCATTTATATTATAAAAAAAGATATAAGTATAATCATTGATTTACTAAAAAGGAAATGAAACTTTTTTTTTATTACATGGATTTAGATATATATAAAGTAATTACACCAATATATTCACTATGGGGGATGTATTATAATTTGGTTCTCTATTTGGCTGGTCTGGTGAAGATGGGTTTGCTCATGAACTCAATTAGCTACAACATCTAATGTGAAGGTGTTTTTATTATTTTAGTTATTGAATCATGACTTAAGATTGTTCAAGGTAAAAGGATAGTGATTACTTCTCCTTAGTAAGCTCTAATAAATTGGGATCATAAGGTATAATCCTACGGGTCAAGGCCATCACTCCTTTCAAGTGTGTCAATTAGGCTTTATTATAACCCATAATGTATAATAATATTAACAAATATTGTATAGTGAATATATTATCAATGGTTGTGTTTTTTAATGTTCTTTTAAATATGAAAGGATATATTTTATAAAATTCTAAAATTACCAAAGTATCAATTGTGTTTTTTATATCTAAATTACTTAATAGATCATTTATTCATTTTTTAGGGAATTACATTTATAAAATTTTAGGTAGTCACATTATCCCACCTTCTAAAATTTCACCCTTAAATTTTATTTTGTACAATAAAACTGATTACGGTATATTTGATTTATTACCTATTATTGTTCCCTTATTTTCTCCTTAAACATGTGGTTCTATTACAACTTTTTGATTAGTTGATTTTTCTTATTTCCTTTATCTTTTTCTCTATGATCTAAGATCTTCCTCAGCTTCTACTTGTATGAAAGATCATTCTCCATAGGTACCACCTCTAGATTTAGAACATCTAAGGGTACATTAATGTAGTTACATAGGATAAATACATTGAAAAGATCATATACATGAGGTTGGTTAGGTGGGAGTGATAGTCAATAAACCACAAATCCGAAGAAATAAAATTTATAGAAGGGGGAGATGTATGTAGGACTAAGCATTGTCCTATTTACAAACCAAAAGATTTAATTCCATGATGATATATAAAGGAATTATGTATCTTTGAACTCACACTCTATGTCTTTTATATGACTTTATTCATAATTTCCTATTGAATTACTATTGATTTCACATCATATCAAATAGTCGGATCCTTGTCTATCATCATTGAGATAAGATCATGTCTGATAAGATTTTTCTCTCTAGCATTATATTAGTATGTTAGATTCAAAAATATATTCCCATATAGAGCCTCATATGGTTTCATTTGAATATTTGAATGGAAACTGTTGTTATATTAGAACTCTAATAGGGGAATTTTCTGATCCCAACATCCTTGTAAATTCATTCAACATGATCTCAACATAAAATCAGTTGTTTGAATAGTTATTTCATAGTAACTATCCATCTTATGGTGATAATATATACTAAAAATAAAATTTATATCCAACTATTACTAAATTATTCTCCAAAACCTTGTGGTAAAACTCATATCCCAATTAGATATACAAGAGTGTTATAGTCCATGAATTCTTACCACTTCCCTTATGTATATCTTAGTGAGTTGTTAAAGGGATAAATATTCCTTGATAGTATTGAAATTAACTCACCCTATATGTTGTTAAACTACCACTTTAATGGCATTTTAATATTTGGATGTACTAGTGAGTTCTATAATGAAATCAAATGATAGGTTTCCCATTTCTAAACGGGTATGGGGAATGGATACATCATACCCTTGGACATCTTCAATCCATTATTGACTAGTTTTCATACCAAGCATTGAGAAACAAATTATATAATGAATGGCTTAATGTTATCACACCCGAATTTTTTCTTTATATCTCTATACATATATGAGCTTCTTTGATGAATAGATAGATATGATCTTTGTTCATCACCCATAATTTCCCACATAAACTCTAGTTTTTGTAGGACATGTATAATGGTTCCCACCCTTATTAATCTATCTTAAGAAAAACTAAACTCTTGAATATTTTATACCTTTATTTTTATCTCCTCCTCATATTTATTGGCCTCTTTGATCCCCTCAAGAGGTGAGTTTTGAGATATTATTTGGGAAAGGTAGGATTAATATCCTTTAATTATTCCTAATATATCCTTTTCATGTATAAGAAATTTGTTCCCTTTCAATCCTTAGTATAGATAAGGTTCTAGGATCCTTTCTACCTAGAGCATATTATACATTGTGTGGATTTTAAAGATAGTAATGGATTGAATAATCATAATTCTTGATCAGCTGTAATATCCTTCATTTTTGAAAATTGAGCTCGTTTTCTATAAATTTATACTTGAGGTTTTTTTATCCATATATATGTCACACTTCATCCTATAGAGATAATTCATTCAAATATTTGATGTGAATATTGCTATTACCAATTCTAGATCATGGGCTTGGTAGTTCTAGTCATGGGTATTTAATTGGTGGGAGGAATATTCTATCACATAGTTATCATTCATGAGTACACAACCCAAGGAGTTTTTAGAAGAATTGGTATAGGTCAAAAATACATATCCACTAGTGGGTAATGTGAGAATAGGTGAAGTGATTAGATTGTTATATTAACTCTTTAAATCTCTCCTCACATTCACTGGTCCATAAAAACCTCACTCTCTTTTGATTTATCAAGGTTAGTGGGTTTGATAATCTAGAAAGGTTTCTCATAAGTTGATGACAGACCAAAGATAATCTATGGAAAATAATGTTCTACATCATAGGTGTCAGTTTGGTTCATCTATTAATTTGCTAGGTTTTTTAAAGGATCTATAAATATCCCTTTTTTTGGAGATAACATGGAACAAGAATGCTACATTATTAATACAAATCATTTATTTACTATACCCTACATGTAAAATTTCTTTTCATAATGTCTTTAGTAAAATATTCAGATTCTTCTCATATTCCTTCATACTTTTGGAGTTCATAATAATATCATCTATAAAGACCACCAAATTTTTTAGTGGTAATCACAAAATACTCTATTCATTATGTCCATTAATGTTTTAGGAGAATTAGTGTGTCCAAATGGAATCCCTATGCAATCAAAGGGAATGTACCCTGTATATGATGTTGTATTGGGGATATGCTCATTCATGTTTACTTGATAATATCCTAAGTGAATATACACCATAGATAAGTGATGGGATCCATGTTTATTATCTTATAAGTCATTAATTCAAGGAAATGTACACTTGTTATTTATTGTGATCCTATTGAGCTCATAATAATCAATGAAGAGGAAAATTGATCTATCCTTCTTCTTGATGAAAACTCTCATTTAACCCCATTATAAAGAACTTCAGCATATAAAACCATTATCCAAATCATATCATAGTTTCATATTTAGATATATGAGTTCAATCATGTCCATTATATATGGATTCATGGATATTTAAAAACAATTATGTATATGTTTTATTGTGAACTCAACCTCTCATCTAAGAGGAAGACTAGTATATTATTAAGGAAACATATCAACATATTCACTCATAATGGGCATGTCTTAAATGATAAAATTTTACATTGTCTCAATCATATTATTTAGATACTCTTTATAAAATAAATATAATATCCACAATTGAGATAATAATTTCTAAGTAGATTCATCCTCCTCATTGAACATTTATATAATCAAATGAATATTTATTATACTAGGGTTGATTTCCATATCCTAGAAATTTATTTTGGATTTTTATAAGTAAAGTTAATACATAACCACAGTTTTATAGAATTATGATAAAGGGGTTATCATATGGTTTTCATGGAACTTTATCCCAAAAATGTGGATGTGGGATAAATTGTATACATGGGATGAAATAATATCCCCATTTTTTCTAGTGATAGCTCCACATCTATTTATGTTGGTGGTTCTTGAACAGTTCTACTAAATAACTATAATATAAAATAATTCAAAAAACCAAGTAAAATTGTATATTCACTACCCTTGAATTAATAACCAGCATACCTATCATCACATCATTTTCAGGATCCACCTCATTAGATGTGATGGAGTAATATTTACTTTTCTCTCAAGGCCTTAGTTGTTGTTTTCTTTTTTTCCATTAACAACCCATATCAAAGTGAATTTATTTTCATAGTGTCTTTATTCCTTGAATATGAAACTCTAGAAAAAAGGATGAGGGGTGACTAGAGGATTAATTTATTCTATCACATTTGTGGGTTTCTCCTAATGAAATTCACCAGCTATATGACCTTCCTTAAAATAGCTATAGCATATCATTGTCAACTTCAGGTAATTTCTTGAATATTTCTCTGAACATTTGAAAATTGAGATGTTGGATGTTCTTACCATAATTATATTTCTTCATACATTTTCTCGAATTAACCTTCATTATCAGATTCCTGTCTCCATAAATTTTGTATGGATTTCCTAGCATTTAATGCTGTCAAAATGATGATGATTCAGAAGAACATTCAGAAGATGAATCCATTGTTGAAGAAACTCTACCATAACCTCATCAGATAAATATAATAGAATAAGTTGATCAACCCAACAATATAGTGTATTGTACCACACCTATAAGAACATGGAGAATGAGTAATGTATCTGGTTATCCCCTCCTATCAATTATTGAACTAGCCACTATTGAAGTAGCAAAACATTATGAGTCATGGATCAAGTCTATAAATGAATAAATAGATCATATTGATAAAATTGGTCTTTTTATTTCACTAAGAGGCCTTAAAATCACAATGTGATTGGGAGAATGTGGATCTTCAGAAAAAAAAAATTGATGAGTTTGGAAATGTTATCAGAAATAAGGTGTTCCTACTGTGTAAAATCTATGAATAGATTGAAGTCATTGGGGTTAAAGAATATTTTTCTATAAAATATCAACTAGATTCCATTAGAATATTACTAGACATGTAAATTCAATGAGGGAATAAAGATTATCATATGATTGTGAAGACTACATTCTATAATGATGTTCTTAAAGAATAATTCTACATTGAACAACCAGTAGGATTTTTATTAGTAATTATGAAACATAGGTTTATATATTTGATAATAATCCTTATGGTCAAAAGAAGGAACCACGAGGATGTTATTCGATACAATATTCTTATCTGAAGAAGCTATAATTTATAAGAGTAGGTTTTGACCATAATATATATGTGAATAATTTATAGGGAAATCAATTAATCATTTTTATGCATGTGGATAATATTATACATGGTAGAAGAATGAATAGATCAATGGATTAATTTTCTAATCACATTAATTAAAAAATTTAAAAAACCATGATTAGTGAACTCATATACTATTTGGGTCTATAGGTGGTTCAAAAGGACTAAACATTCATATCTCATGAAAATTATCCACGATATATTCTAAAGAAATTCAACATGAATGAATCGAAACCAATTTATACTTCGATTTTGGTCAGGAAAAAACATTGAAATAATGATGTTAATAAGTTCATAGATCCCAACATCTTTCAAAGGATCATTGTAATATTATTATTTCTGACTACAACTCAACTAGATATTGTCATTACAACATGTATTGAAGATCACATATAAAGTAAACTAAAGGAATATCATTTTTATATAGTTAATATAACCATGATGTATATTCAAGGTACTCTAAACTTTGTATTATACTTTTATGAAATAATAGATAATGTATTACCGGAATTTTTTGATGTTGAATGGGATGGAGATGTGGTGGCCTGAATGCACACATGTTGGGTGTATTATTCATTGGAAACAAATGTGTGGGATTTTTGACAGTGAAATAAGAAAGAACATCACTTAGTATGGCTGAGGTAGAGTATATCTCTATGAAAACGGAATTCACTTGACTATTGTGGATAAAGAAGAAACGTACTAATATAGGTGATGTGGTGAAACAGTCAATGGTGACACACTGTGATAACAAGAGAGAAATTGATCTTATGAAAAATCTGATTGAACACTGTTGTACAACACATATTGAGATCATATATCACAAAATATTATATAAGGTTGAATAAGGTGTTACTACAGTAGAGCATGTTAGAACTATTGATCAAGTGGTGTATATCCAGACAAAGAGTTTTCCAAAACCAATGTCTTTGAAACATATATTTAACCTTGGTGTTTATCCCACTTCCATTACATGAGGAGGTTATGGTTTATCCTCAATTCCCATTTTTGTTAACTGTATTAATTTTCAATATGTGATGAAGTTTTATGGGGTAGAAATGATCCAGGGGTATTAGTTATTTCAGTTAGTTTCTTCTAGTTTATTTCTAAAGAGGTAGATAATTGAAATTCCATGAATTATAGTTCTCTAGGATAGATATTGGTCGATAGTCTCCCAAGGAATGAAAATATCATTTTTCACAATTTTTTTCAACATTGATCATTGATCACATAGAATTATTGTGATAAATGAGATTTTTCATGCCTATTAGTTTTTTTTAGGAAGGTTCTTTGTTAAATTTATCTACAGATTTACATCAATCCCAAAGGGGGTTTTATCATAACCAAGGTCATTAATTGATGTAAATAGAGTGTTTTTTGTGTTTTCCATCAATCCATGTTTGGTTGATAATGTATTTTTCAAGGAAAGTTCTACTATGTTATAGAAGACTTCAATGTTGAAAATGGAGTCATATTTTTGTTTTTTCCATGTTTTTTGAGCATAAAATTTAAAGGAAGGGGAAATAATCACAAAATATGGGTTTCTAGGACATGATCAGAAAAAATATTGAAAATTAATGGTTTTTATAAAGATCAACGTTTGTGGAAGTTGTGAAGATTTATGATGGAAACTATATCTATTTTCATGAAGGTTTTGAGGTTTCTAAAAGTGGGTATTTGATGAATGGATGGGTTGTGATTGCAATACTTTAACCTAGGAGACTACCATAAGATTCATTAATGGGAAATTTTCACAGTAGTTTAAAAAGGAAAAGGATTTTTTCAAATATGAATAAATAGGTTGGGGAAAAGGCCATGGTGAGATTGAATGCTTCATGAAAGGTGTTGTTTACAAATAGGCATTAACACATCATTTGAAAGTGTTATTGAGTTTGTAAAAAGGGTGAATCTCTATCATTTTGGGAATGAATTTCATGAAGGTAATTCTTCAGAAAATCAGAAACACTTTATAAACACAATCTTCTTGAAGGATGACAGATTTTATAAAATATATCTATTTGCAAAGGATGAAAGATATCTAAAATAGAAAGGGGGTTCCCTAAAGGCTAATAGATTCATAAATAGTTATGTTAAACATATTCTTTTAGAGATCAATGCTTTTAAAGTACATCAATTTTGGTATATGGGGTAAGAAGTGACTGATGCAAATCTAGGAAAAATACTTTTATGACCAATCTATTGATGCGGCCATCAAGTCAATAAAATGATTAATAATTCACCTAAGTTAGTGAGAAATGAGGATATGATGGAAGTGTTCTGAGGGAGGTAGTGTGTTATCCCTAAAATTATTTTCATGAAATTTTTCCTGACACATATTGAATTTACTTGAACAATTTTAATCTACAATATCTTTTGAAGCTTAGTGGATTATAGTATGATTGAAAATTAGTTAGAATAAACTCCTTGAACCATCCCTTAGTGGTGATCCAGGTGAAAACTTTTGTATTGTGTTTTTATTTTCATATTTGGGTGTTTTATTAGTGCTTTATTCCATTAGAAAAGTTTAATAGGTTCTTACCAACATGTTGAAAAGATCTGTGTCAATTGAAGAATAATTTAATACCCTGATCCACCTCTTCCCTATGAGGGTGTTTTAGGGTCCGACGAAAATATTTCCACATGAAAGGTAAAAAAGATGTAAAATTAAATGATCATAGAGAAACTAATAGAACCAGGGAAGGATGTATAATCTCTATAATGATCAATACGACAGGTGGATTTAATGAAGAGAATACATCATAAGGAATTAATATCCAGTCACGTGAGAAAATAAAAGAGAATGAACAATTCTAAGTAGAAAAATGAATTATTTGTATCATTAAAATAAATAAAAATATGAAATATGAATAAAAATGGGAATGAAAAGGGTTGATTCATGGAGACCAACCAAACTCCCTTACCTTTATGATTTCATAAGTGACCCCTCCCCCTGAGGTGTATATACTATTTATAGATTTCTTATTAAAGATAAGATAATATTCATGGTAAATATGAAAAATGTTTTCATTTTGTATTAGAATAACATATAATCCTTTTGACATTTTATATAATGATTATATACTATGTGTAAATTGAAATTAAGATAATGTATTGAGAGGTGATATGATATTATAGGTGGTTTACATTCCAACAAGAGGGTACTGCAAGTGGTGTTCCTGAAATTTCATGTAGTGACAAAGTTTTATGTTAAATCTCGAATTGATCAAAGTATATTTTCATGGAGAAACCCTATAAATATGTATATAAATGAAAGGATGAGATTAAATTATTCCTAAGGAATCCCCTATTCAAAATTTATGTTAAATATATAACCATGAACATACTAACCTCAACATATCCATACATACTGAAATCTAAATGTAGAATATGGAATGATTGAAATCAGTGGGTATCAATCCAATTCAAGTGTGATAAATATGTTAAATATAAGTACCCTTTTAATAGTAATGGGACTATTTTAGAATCCTCTAAATTTATTTTAGGACTATTTTTGATAAAATCTATCAATAAATATTGATATGCATGGCCATATTGATAATAAATAGTAATTTTCATGGAATAATACATGTTTATTGAAAAACAATGTGGTATGATTTGATAATTTTTCAGCATACAAATATATTTTTGGAATAATGTGTTATCATATATATATATAGTATCTATATTTTTATACTACTCACGATATACGAGGAATTGATCTATATAAATTAAGGGGAATTTAAGCTATACATTCTAAGGTTTATTAGCCTCATATGTGGATGTAGAAAACCTATAAAGAAAATGATCAAATAAATATCAAGTGTTATCACTTGTTTTCCATTAACTAATGGAAATTATTTGTTAAACATGTGATTTTTTTCACTATCATGTCCTTAAATTTTTATGCACTAATAGTTTGTTGTTACTGTGATTAAGATCGCAAGCCAATTTTTTTTGAAGGATTTTTTTTATATGTTAGTGTAAAAAATTAATGACTGATATTGATAATAGTTATGAAATTTATAGAAAATACTGTTACATATAATAATTTTAAACTCAATAGGATTAGAAAAATAATTTATGTATAATTTTAATGTGAAAAAACAAACTAACTAACATTCTATTTAGCATAATACATATATCAATGAGAGTGGGTTTGAATCTAAATAATATCTTGCAAAGAGAATTAAATATTTGGTGTTGATATTTCTATAAGTGGTATGAAGTTCTATTAACAATTAATAAAATATTTTTACAAGTTTAGTGACAATATATTTTAAGGTTTATATTATGGGGGCATAGTATCAATTAACCTATAATTCCAGGAGGTATTAAAACATATTGACTACTCTAGAAATTATTGGGAAAAGGTTTTATTTTTCAATGGACAGTAAGATATATTAAGGATATTCCTGTGGATTTTAATGAAAAAAATGTGATAAGACATGAAGTAAATATTTGGAGAAAACCAAAGTGTGATATTATGTGAAAAAGAATATTATGGAAGTATCTTTGTATTGTAATTACATAAGAGGTGTATTGAAGAAGGCCAAAGGGGGATAAATATCCAAAAATTTTGAATAAATAATACCATTGAAATTTTAATGACAAATGTGTAGAGAAAAAATTATAAAATCTAGATTTTTGGAGGAGCAGGGATTGAATGTTAAAGTGAGAATTTTTATTTTGACATTTTTGTGGCTGCAAGATTTTATAATGTATTGATAAAAAATAAAATGTGGGATAATGTTAAAACTAGTGGGTTGTATGTTTTGTTTATTAACAGTTATATATGATGATATGTTTTTGATAATCAAAAAGGCTAGTGATAGATTGACCGATAAATGAATGATTATTATAAAGGTATTAATTAATTTTAAGAGGGTTTTACTAGTTAATATTATTTTTCATATTGAAGGAATTTAATGAAAATTTATCCTAGTGTTTTTCTTATATTTTATCTAAAATATTGGAGTTCAAAATATGACCTTCTATAGGGTACAATCTAGATAAGGATAGAAAAAAATGGGGAATAAAACATTTACCTTGTAATATACCATATTGTGGTGAGTTTAGCCATGTTTTTTTAAATATGCAAATAGTCAAATTACTAGAGCGTGGAAGGTTTTGGATATAATTTTAAATTGGAATTCCTTCTGTAGAAAATAGAGAGGAAAACACATCATAGTCTGGATTGTGATGAATTTGACTTTTAATATAAAGAAAGTGTGGAGTTTTTTGGAATTGGAAATTGGAGTGGACCACACCATAGTGAATGATATTGCATTTGATATGTCTATCTATAAGAAAATGATAGTATGATCACGCCACTTAAATTCAACGTTTCAATAGATATTTGGGAGATTTATTGAGGTTGACCTATAAGTATAAAAACTGAATGGAATCCATTTCACTTATCATTATGTAGACCATGGTTTTAAGGTTAAATTATAACATGTAATATATTACATACATGCTGAATAAGTGGGTGTTAATGTATTATAAAAATCCTTGTCTATCATATGAAATCCAATTATGGGGGTATTTTTAGACATGGTAGTTAAAGTGGATATCATTATAAACTCCATGAAAGAATTGTAAAAATAAGCAACAAAATTAACCAAAATATAGATGAAGGAATATTTAATATTAGGATTCTGAATTCTAAGAGGAACATGGGTAGACATTATTGGAACAAACCCCAAAAAAGGGAGCTTCATCGTGGAGGTTTGAATATCTATGAATTATATCTTGTTTTTTATGTTTTTTATCCCTTATAACTAATTGATAGTTATAGAACAAAATGAAATTTTCTCCATAGATTTATATGTTAAATATTTTCTAAAAGAAAATAGAAGGTACAAATTTCAATCCATATAAAATGTAATTTAATTATAGATTTGAAGTTCTAATTTCTAATTAAATAATTTCAATAGATATTATGAACTATTTGTATATAAAATAAATATAGAATGAACAGACGAAGACATTATTAGGTGGAACTATGTGTTCACAGTGGAAGAATAAGGAACTATGTTTTCCTAAGGGAATAAAACGATCTGAAAACTATAAATGTGTTGAATATTATTTATTGAAGAAGAAAGATCTACTAAAAAATGATATTATATTGATGATTAGTTTTTGAAGTGGGTTTATTTTCTTTTCATTCATTAAATGTTTAGGTTTCATGGAGAAGAATTGTTCTGATTATTATTGAAGTATTGGAAGTTGAAAAAGGAATAATTTAAAGAATAATTCTAATTTAGTGGTCTACATGGGAATGTAGGAATATGATTGATATATTTATTTTTTTAAAGAGACCAAAAAATATATTGATGAATAATACCGTTGTTGAGAATATCATCTAGATTTTTTGGTTTCTTCTTTGTGAAGTTAGATATAATATGAAATAATAAACATTAGTCACAAAGAGTTGTTCATATTTCGAAGGAAATTTAAAGTAGCACACTGGTTTTCATTAGAGTACCAACATCTAGAATTTATGATGTGTATTTTATGTACTAAATATACAGTAACCTTTATATAATTAAATTGAAGATAGACATACATGTATATAAACTAATTCCATTACTAATGTAGTATGAAAAGGTGAAGAAGATAAAGTGAGACTTGAGATGTAGAGAGCTTATCCTCAACCTTGTATCCCTCCTGGAAGCAGTTTTTGAAATAGTGGAAAAGGTATTGAGCCTTTTTGATGATATACCATACCAAAATATTATATCCTCACACATAGTGAGTTTTAGTGTTACACATACATAATGTTGAGTTCATGCTCCTTGGATGTTTCACATTGTAGTTGAACTTAGTAAAATATGTGTCCAACTATATTTTAAATTATATTAATGAGGACGATGAATCATATGGGTGAATTTAAGGATGAGATATGTTGGATTTTGTTTCTTTTAATAGAAGAACAATATTCTAAATAAAAATATGAAAAAAGTTTTTAATTATGATTTTACCCTAATTCACATCCTCTTAAAGGGTTATGGGTTCCCTCATAAATAAAAATTCCATTATTGAATTTCACGATTTGTTATAATTCATAAAAATATATTCTACAACTCATTAGTATATTCAGCATGAATATATACTATCTATTCATAAAGAAAATCAATGGTAAAAAATAATCAATAACAATAAATTCTTATCAATTGTTCTCAATTAATATTTATCATCTTGTATTCATAATTTAAATATTCTTCTTAAAATTTTCTGCCTAATCATAAGGATGATTTTAGATTTTGGATTTAAAAACTCTACAACTTTTCAAAGTCTCTGTTGATCATTATTTTTCATTTTTAGCTGCTCAAAAAAATCACCATAGAATAATATAAAAGTTTTATAAATAATATAAATATAGATAATTTCATTTAATCATCGACAATTCTCATCCAAATATATAATTAGATATCCATGATCTCTATAATTAAATTATTCTTAAAAAATCATCATTTAATTCAACTAAAAAAATCCTGAATTCCCAAATAAAATATTTCTTATTTAACATGTGGTTAATATTATGGTTAATCTATAAAAACATACATTCTCTCAGTTTATTTATATATATACTTTTTAATTTGTGACTTACTCATACACAAGTTTGGAATAAATCATGTGTTAGAGCATTTTATCTTATATGCGATATTTGAAACTTCTAGTTTAATCTGATGTGAACTCTATATTATTCATCTATATCCTTTCAAACATTGGATTTAATTTTACATATCTTCTGTGTAAATCATTCACAGATTTTTTAATTTTGTTGTTACTAATATAGTGACTTTTGAAATTACTGTTTTATCATACATAGCTATACAGAATTCTAGAGCACAGTTTATCAACAACATTGAACTTCTCTAGATTTTTCAAATCATCTCAAAACAACTACAAATAAATAAATTCAATCCAAAAACATTCTCAACCAATTCCAATGATTTTTTTCTTTTGTTAAAATTAAATATAACTACCCATCGACAATTCTATTAGTTCTTCAATCAGCCACTTTAGAGTTTTTTCAACACTAATAAATCACATCAAATTAAATCCGTTAAAAATAGAGATATCTACTGACATGAATCTACTAGAAAGAGAAATATATTTCATTGAATTATATCCCTAATGGAAATATATTTAGTGACTAATGAATTTAATTCTCTCCCCCTTAATTATATCAATAATTTCTTCCCTTTTTGAATAATAAAATTGACATTGGATTCCTAAAATAATGATCACATGAGTTATGTGTCTTTCTTACCATTGATAATAGAATCTAGAGTATTTTGAGGCATGTAAAAAACACCTTAAGTAAGTTGTAAATTATAAATATTCATTTTAAAACATTTATTTTCAATTTCAAACCTCAGCATTTCCTTTGTGACAGTATCTATAATTTGATCTATTGTGGGAATATATTCCAGCCTCAAATATCCATTTACAACTTTATCATTGATGAAACAATATTAAATATTAATATGTTTAGAAATTCAGAGTTTTTTGGGTAATTGGATAGATTTATGTCATTTTTATTATCACATTTAATTCATGATGGTTTCAAAAATATCACCTTAAATCTGACTCTCTTATCCCTTATCTAAATCATTTGTTTCTATACATATGTAGTTGCTGCACACATAACATATACAGTTCTAAGAGTAATTTTTCTCTTTCATGAAATTCCAACTCAAATGTATTTATCCCAATAAAGATAATCCACTTAATATTTAATTTTTATTATCTATATTTATAAAACAATTAGCATCAGTGTATCCAAATAAATTTAGCGTATTGACTATTTTTTATGGTAGGACAAGACTCACAACAACTTTAGCATATCTAAGTATCCTTTTTGTATACTTCATGTGTGATTTATTTGGATCACATTAAAATATTTCACACCATGTTACTACAAATAATATTCCAGGTCTAGATGTTATGAGATATAAAATGCTACTAGTATGTTTTTTAAATATTTATGATTTTATTTTTTTTCTATGAGACATCCTTTCCCAGATTCCCACCTATTGGCATGGGTGTGGATAATTATTAAGATTCATTCATTTAAATTTAATTCAAGAAATCATAGAATATTTCTCGCATGATAAATAAATATTTCTCTTCTTTTATAAAATGTAATACAATAAAAAATATCTTCTATTTATGAATAAAAATACCAAAATATATATTCATTTGTCTTGAAAATTTATGTCAAACATACTTCCCATTACCTGAAAAAAATCATCAATATATTTAATAATAATGAGAGGTCATGTGTTCATTTTCATTACATGTTATTTGTTCTCAACCCCCTGGATGAAGTTAATCTCTTTCTAGTAGTTTTCTATCTTATAATAAAATTTTCTTAGTTTTTGTTTTAACCCATAATGAAATTTCATCTACTTTTAACTGTTCATTCCATAATTTTCAAAAATAAAACCTTTAGGTCACCAAATTTAAACATCATCTTATTGATCTCTACTCAAGAATGAATATTTCAAATCCATCTAATTAACATTATATTTATTTGGTTTTTAAATTACCTATAAATTTTTGATATTTAAATTCATGTAATAAGTGAAAATGGTTCATCTAAATCAAAATCTATTTTTATACCCTTCACACTAATCTAGATTTGTTTCTTTCAATCTCACCTTTATCATTGGATTTATTTAAAAAATCACTTAGTTAAAGTGTTGTAATTTCATTTTTGACCTTGGAACAAGTTCCAAGATTTCATTCTTTTCAATAAAATATTTCTCCTCATTCATTGAATTTATCCACTATTTTTTTCAATAACATAAATAACAGAATATGGATTAACATGTCTATCTGTATTTATTTTTTCATAAAATATTATATTTTTCTAGTATACACTAGTGTCTCATGATTCTTGATAATATATTTTAGTTCAATATGATATTATATCCTCTTATTGTCTTGGTTTTTCATTTATATAATTAACATCATCATAACTAGTATAATATAAATAAATATAAATATTATTTTTTTCATCTCCAACATCCACTTTATCCACTTTTCATTAATTTTTTAGTTTGTATTCATTATTATTTTTAAGATTTTCCTCTTGCAACTCACTAAATGTTATATTTTTCCATGATATTTACATCATAGAAGTATACCATATTTTTTAGTTTATTGTTTTATAATTTTTGCGACTTATATCTAAAAAATAAACCATGATAATTTCTTATATATCTCTCTTATCAAAAATTATTGTATCTATATTTTAAAATTTAATCATTAATAGACCATCAATAACATTAAAATAATACACTAATGGATTCATCATATACTACGTATCATAAGAATTCATATTGGATCCAGATTCATCATGAGTTTTTTAAATTTTGTTGATAATTTAAATAGATTCTCTATATAATATTTTTTATATTTTATATTCAGCTAGCATGGATTTTTCCAATCTCAACATGATTTGTATTCTTTTTCTCTATAACTCAATTTTTCTATCACATGTAAGTATCATCAGAGTCTATTTGGATTCCATGTTTAGAATAGGTATGATTAAAATATATTATTAATATACTCTCTCCCATTATCTATTCTGGACTTCGTGATCGATATTCCTATATCCTTTTTAACATCTCTTCTAAACAAAAATTATCTTTCCAATAGCCTTAGACATATACTTAATGAAAATAATTTTTTTTTATATTAATTAAACGATGATTTAACTTAATTAAATAATGATAACATTTAGTTGAATGATAACTCATTGAAAAAAATAAATCTCGATGAATTATTTCAGATGTCCAGATATATTGTGTCTACATGATCTTATATAATTCATGGATCATTTTTCCATTTTGAAAAGTTTCACATAGATAATATCTTTCTATTTTTATATTGGAAACAAATATCATTGATTATTATTTGAAAATTGTTCCCATACTTTTTTAGCCATGATGTGTAATCTATCTATTTTGAATCTTATTCTGATCCTATTCACTAAAATAACATGATTCACCGATGTTACTAATTTGAAATAGATTACCACTAGTTCATATTACCCTTATGATAACTCTTCCATCCATTATATTTTCAATGGGGTAATTTTTTATCCTAAAAATAACTTCATTAACATAATCACATAATTTTATAACACTTAATATATTATATTTATTCCCATGAACATTTAAAACATCCATGGAATTCGATTTCTAACCTTCAATATCTGTAGTGTGGAATCCCATTATTATGATGAATTCCTAATGCCAAATGTCATCTATCCTCTAACATGAGCCCCAGTTTTATTCAATATATTTTTACATTTTGTCATGTGTGAATATTTTCCACTATAAAGAATCCATGGTTTTTTTATATTGATTTATTTTAATACAAACACAACAATAAATGGGTTCTGGGTTTTTATTCATCCATGAAAGTAATGAACTCCATCGGTTTGTTATAATGAGATTTCCCAAACCTATATGCCACTAAACAGGAACCATATGGCTGATGGGACACATGGCCTCAAGCTCATCTTATCAAATTCAAGAGGTTATTGACTAGCTGTGAGGGCCTATGGTGTGTCCGTGGGAAGAAAATTCCCTCATTAGTTGAGTGTAACACAACAGAAGGAATATAATTGAATATTAAACAACATAAGACATAAAAATAAATAGCGTAAGAAAAATTTTGCAACTGATAAACAAGAATAACAATAAATATATCAACTGAAATAATGATGATGAAATTTCCAATCACTAGACAACTATAAAACATGAATACAATACAATTAACATAATAGTTCCACAAAGTTGAAGAACACAAAGACTACTCCAAGAATCCCAAGATCCAACTTGGTCATCTTCTGTCGTGCACCATCCTAAACAGCAAGAAATCAATTTTATGAAGTTGTATGCTTCCCTTTGTCAAAACCTACAACCATGTAATCTACTCCTGGTACCGAACAACGCCCAGAGAGGGTGTGAGATAAATATCAGTGGACCATCATCAATGGTATCTATAAAATCTGGCCCATGTAATGGAATATAGCAATGTGAAGGCATGGATATATAATGTAAAGAAAATAGAACAATATAACTAAATACCCAAGTACCTTCTTCAACCCTCGTATGTTGTATAAACATGTAATCATTTAATTATTTATGTATTACCATTTAATGATAATATTTCATGTGAGGAAAATCCAGCACTGACATCAACTCATAATAGTATAGGTACTGAAAGTCCCATGACGTAACAAGGCTCCTCAAATGATATCTGGTGAGGGAGTTCTAGGGTAATAACTAACGAAATGTAGATCCCATGTAATGCTAACTTGGTAGAATTTGAATCTAGATAAGCGGTAAGACTGTAATCCAAGGAGCATGATACATGGAATTCTACAACAAGGTGCCTACCGAGACTCAGGTGGTCGACCAAAGTAAAATGGGGCTATGAAAATATAGGGATCTATGGGATTTCACCTTGAAACATACGAGGCAATGATGGATCAAAGGAGTGTATCAGAGTTATCCTGAAATAATGTAAAGGACCATACAGTAGTATACTGGGAATCTTAGTAATAGAAAAGAATTAAAGTATAGGTGGGTATCAACCTAATAAAACTATATCCTTGAATCATAATGGGGTTCCTGAGTCATAAGGTATTATCCTCTTAGAATCCAAGGTGATCCAGTGTGAGTACATTCCTATTTTATATTGTAATCATGGAATCATTCATTAGGGTCAATCGGTGTCTTCCATAAGTATGGAAAGGAAAAGTGGCATTGAAATCATGTAATAAATTCATTATTAACCAATAATGAATATTTAATTATTGATGTTCGATCTTCTTACTTCAAAAAATATGGAAACTGGTGCTATGAACATGTTTCCATTCTTCAATATCATTTGATAAGGCCTTGTTATATACTTAGTATACTTTCCATTCCACATTTCACATTTAAAAACCATTTGAATCACTTACCTTAGGCGGGTCAAGTGGTGAGCAAACATGTTATGTGAAATTATGAAATTATCCTTAATAACATTTCATTTATTATGGGAAGTCACACCTTTCGGAAGTGAAATCAATGGAACACCCGAATGGTGGATCAATCGTGCCAAAACACTAAAAACCAAAATATAGAATAACCTACGACAAGGGAGGGATTGAGTTGCAGGTGTAACTGCTAACAAAAAATCATAAATTTGGAAAGAGCATAACCATTAAATTTTAACAAATATAATCATGGAATTTAAACTTACGAAACAGCTCCTAATGAAATCAGTGGGCCCCATAATAACAAGCCAAAAACAATGAACTTTAGGGATAAGTGATGGACCATACACCTTAGGTTGTACGATCCTTATCCTCCAATATCAACCATTGGTCTACCACATATCGGAGTAAATCTAAGAAAATGTGAAGAACTCCCACATGATGATATCTAGGTTAAGAGAAATAGAGAAGAAGAACAGCTAAAGAAGACTCGAGTACTTACCTTTGCACATTAAACATGATAAATGAATGCTCGATCGAATGCAGAAAAAGGATAACTATTAATCCATATTTTTAGCATTCAAAAAGCTCCAAAATGGTAAATATGGATGTAAATATCACTGGTTCTCAGAATATAAAGGATGGGTTGGCTTAATAGATCGTTAAGGGAGAAACTGTAAATTTTCCCAGAATATTAGCCAGTGCATGGATTGTCCCCACAGTTCGTCAAAGGGTGATCAAACTGTGCGAGACTGTTCTTACTGAATGGTTTGGCTGCATGGTTTGATCAAAATGTGTGCAATCCATGCATGGGTACCTAGTAAAAAAGGTTTTTCACATGATTAGGCCACACCATTGTGCTCCAACTATGCGAGGTAGCTTTTTTCAGAAAAATATCATCTGTACTGTTGTCCAAAAATATTAGAAACTTATGCTGAATTAATATATAATTTTTTATCATTTTTTTAAAGATCATATTATATAATTTTCTTGTTGTCAATACACTTTGATTTAACCACATTTAGTTCACATATTTATTTTGAAAATTTTCTTCATAGTCTCTAATTATTTTTTATCATTTAGGAACTTTTATTTTTTGTAGTTAGAGTTATTCAATATATTTAACTTACTATTTGTGTAACCCAACCTCATTTTAATACAAATTCCCACCATCCTTATTTAGAAAAATTAATTCCTTCTTGATGTTTTTTTATTATTACTATCCTCAAGTTTATCTTTCCACATATGCTTAGTATAGCTTTTTTTACTAGGCCAATCTCTACATAAAGATTCTTCATGCCCCTTTACATGATCCCTAAAGGTTTTATACATATTAGTGGCTACTTCATATTCTGAATCATTGATTTGTGAATAAATCTCCTTATCTATTATTTTCACACACAAAAATATACTTTTAGTTTATAAAAATATATTATTTTAATAAACAGAGTCATTATATTTTCTTAATATATTCTTTATATAAACATCATCTTTCTCTTAACCATCTGGGCTTCCCATATTAATATAAAGAAAATCAACTATAAAATGTCTAATTCCACCATAATTAAATCATTTTATGGACATATTATCTTATATTTGATTATCCTACTTCTAAAATTCATTATGATGATATACATGGCAATTTAAATACTCCACATCACATTAATAATAATCTTAATAGTCATCAATGATCTTTTCTTCCCTCTCCTTTATTTTAAGATTATATTTTTTATTGAATGATATTTCGTTTAATAATTTAATCTTCTTTATAAAAATAAGATATATTCTAATATCATATGAAACAATTGTATTTTGTAACTCAATAATGAATATATATCTTTGAGTTAGGATACATTATAATAAAAACTATTGGGAATAATCCTTATTAGTTTTTTAACTAAATTGTGGTGCTCTAATGTATCTCCAAAAAACATAATATTTCCTAAATTTTAAATGATTCTTATAAATCATTCATCATTTACTTCATCATTATCCATCATTACTTATTCAATTCTATCCCTCCAAAATTACAATTTCAATTATTTCACATTCATATCACCTTTATATATATTCTAAATATTTTCACCAATTTACTTATTTGTTTTTAATCCCATAAACATAGTGAAAACATTTTTTCAAATAGGGATCAAAAAGAAATTTCTTACCTAGGCAACATTCTCATGACTTTTTTAGCAAGATATTTTATAGAACCATATTTTTTCACAACATTGAAACCAATAATGAAAAAATTAAGAAAAACCATTAGGCTATGAGATAATATACAACTAATCTTAATTTTTTGTAGAGGAATGATATCTTTTCCATAAAAAGTATGAATGCCTCTATTATTTGCTAAATTTTGATTAAAAATTGATCTGTAACCCTAGAATGAATATTTTAAAGGAAAAATGGATTTTCATAATACCAATTAACAATACCAGGTGACCGTTTATCTAACACTTAGAAGGAGTGTTAAATTAGGGTAACTTTATTTTATAAGTTACACATTTATAAATTAGAATATTTGACTTGTAATGTAAAAATACTCTCAATATATAATGTACCCTCGCCTATATGTTGAAAATAAAAATGAACATAAAGAACAAGAGATTTTTACAAGGTCATTCCAAATTCAGATGACAATGTTCTTGGTGTGTTTGATAAAATTTGACAAATGGGTTCATCTCTAATTTTATAAAGTGAATTCATGGTGTTAAGGTGTCAATATTAAAATTGAAGTTATTTCCTAATAGGTGTATTAACTATTTTTATATAGGATCATTCCGGATTAAGAATGGTTTCCAATTTAAAATTAAAAGACCTTTAGTAAATTAATGTATAATTAATCATCAATATACGGATATTCATTGATCCTTCATTATATTTTGTATAAACATAATCTCTCTATTATTAAATAACATTAATGGTCAGAAAACATGAAACAATAATAAAATCTACACCGGTCATTCTTATTTGATATTATCATCACGTTATCATCATATCTTTATTTAAATTTATATTATCAAAATAATTAGACTAATTATTTTTATTTTGTATTTTAAAACTACATAATTTTAAATAATCTTTGGTACTTACAATTCCACATTATTCTAGTAAATATAATCACCCACTAATAATATGCTATCATTCGAAAAAATATATAAACCAATCACCTCTTTTAAACTATTGAAAAAATAATTAAAATGTATAATGAAATTTATATGATCTACATTATTTAGTTATTCCATGAAAACTAACATTGGATTGAACTCAAAAATCCCAATCTCTCTAAGATACTATTACATATATAACATGGGCTTAATATTGATGCATAAAAATGATTTTGGGAAGATTAGATTATTCGTTTTACAATATTATTTGTCTACAAAATAAATCTATAAGGAATATTTTTTTATTTATGGATATAAAAGGGATATGAAAAAGTTTTTGTTGTTCCTAAAGTTCAAATAATTAGAACTTCAACATAGAAACATAATATTTTAGGATTTTTTGAGTTGATCTTTGTGTTAATGATAAGATATTTTCAAGAGAAACTATCAAAAATCTATCTAACTAAGTTTTGAGGAATAAAACTAAAAGAGATATTAAAGAATAATAATTAAAGGAATGAGAACCTAAAGTGTGTAGAAAAAATCAAAATGTTCTTAAAGGTTAAGGTGGTTGAAATAAATATTGATGGTATTTTTAAGATGATTGAGAAATATTGAGATGATTTTATGTTGATATAAGCTATTGGAGAAGAATTAAATGTTATTGAGGTTAAAGGAATTAATTTGGAAATTATATGTTCAGTATTATAGATAGGAGTTGGATAAATTATTGTACCCTATTCACTTCATAGAGTTAAACTTCAAAGGGTATAATATGAGACTTAATAAAGTTTAAAAAGTTTGTAGAGTTCAACACTTTGTAAAAAAATTCATTTTTAAGGTTCCCATGATCCCCAAGTTGATAATTACAGGGTAAATCAAGATATTTTATGAGTTCACACATTTTTTTGAGTATATCATATACTTTTTAGAGTCTACTGGTCTTTATAGGGTTACTCGGAAATAATTTTTAGTTCATTTATTTGTGAAAACAGATCTTCCTAGGGTTGATTCCTAAGGCATAGTAAAATTATTATAGTAAAAATGCTTTATAGGATTCATGATAAGTGATTATGGTAAATTCATGACATGTATTCTAAAAAACACAAGATATTAAAATTTTATGTTTTTATAGATTTTATAGAGTATAATAAAACATCCTAGGGTTAATCCTTTATATAGTTTAATAATCTCATAAGGTAAAAGTGATTTCATAGTGTTCAATCAACCTTATAAAATACAATAGAGTTAAAACAACTCTATAAATCCAATCAAGGCTACCAAATGAAATTTATAAGGTTTCTATCTATAGTAAATAAGGATTTTTAGAATGAATTATTATTATGAGAAGAATAATTTATAAAAAAATTAAGTATTGATCTTCAAATATTAAACATCAAAATTATTCTTATAAACTATGATTCATTATTATATATATATATATATATATTAAAATATTCACATTGTAAGGAACGTTCCACTTTATGATTACCTAAGGCCGTGCATATAAATAATGAAATTTAAAAGAGTTTAAATATAATGGATTACATGGTGATTTAAATAAGGAAATAATCCTAGGATTATTTGTGATTTTAAATAATCATATTTATCGGGAATTGAAAATATTTTTTATAAGAATAAATGTTAGAAATATCTAACCATTTTAGTAAATGATATTGCATTTTATAATTTTTAAGGTGTTTCAAAAAAATAAATATGGAGAAATTTTTTTCAATAAATATTCTATGAATATAAATATTATAAAAAACCAATAAGAAAACTGTTGAGTCTCAAGAACTGAAAACATATTCAAAGAGAGAAAAATTGTTTGTTTTGAGGGGTTCCTAGAAATTTTTCTATGTAAAACACTTTGGATTCAATAGATAAAAAGAAGGATTATGATATGTATAAATAATAGAAGGTGATTAGGAGGATAAAGAGTCAATGTTGCAACTATAATGTTCAATATATAAGGAATTGGAGAGTCAAGAATAGTTTATTATGATCTAAAACATCATCATATACTCATGAGATCTTATGGGATTGTCTATGAAATCATTTTAAACTTTTTTACAGGAAAACATGATGACTAAAATTGGAAATATGCACACTACACTAGAAGAAATGATCGTTTAGGACCTGTTCAAGGAAGGTATGAAGATACTTTAAATAATTCATGGAATCCATTATAAATAAATTGTTGGGAGGCTGATGAAGCATAATTTCTTAAACAAATTAAACTTAAATGAGAAAATATAAAGAACCTTTTGGGAAGTGATCATTGAATTCACTTATGAGCCATGCATTTTGGGATATTAATGATAATTATTTTCATCAGATAGCTTGTACTTATAATCACAATGATTTATAGTGGAAAATAAACATCTCAAAACACATGATAAAAATTGAAAGGAGTAGGATCTCACATTGAGGATGAACACTATAAAAATACATATTTTATACTATTCATGTTTATCATGTATTTCATAATAAGTAGATGGTACAATGTTCATTTTTAGAATAATTTCCCTCAATAAGGATTGATGTTTGGGTACAAGAGGGGATAAACAAATAGAAATATAAACTCAGTTAAAGTTGGGTAAACTAATTGTCCCCAACCATAGTGTCTAGGCCCTATCCACTGGGAAATCCAACTATTAATTGGCATCCATAATCACATATGTGAGTTCAAGTTATTTTTAAACAGGTATTAAAATTTATAACATACTTTTATCCATGGTTAGAAAAATCACATATCAAATTACACCTACTCAAAGTTGAGTGTTGAAAATTACAGTTTAATTTGATGTGAAGTATTTTTTTTTTCTATAGCACTTTCAAATTTAATGTCATTATTTCGTAGCATTAAGTAAATATGGAATAACCTTTTTAATTATGTTGTTAATCATACATAACATTTTAAAAATCATGTTTATTCATATATATATTTATATAATTCTAAAACTCAATTTCCCAAATTTAGATGCCTCCATACTTCTAAAGTAATATAAAAAATATCATTCATAAATCTATTCAAAAACAATATTAATCACTTCTCAATGATTATAAAATGATTTTATAAAAAATCATATATCCTTCATCAATTATATAGGTTCTTCATATATGACATAAGATTTTTTTTCTATCAACCTTAATTATAATCTTCAAAAACTATATGAAGACATAGAATCAATCAATGTAATCTATTATCTTATAAAGTGATCAATGAATCATCGGTTTGAATAATTTTTTTGTTATAGAGATCAATTTATCTAACTCTATATAATAGGTATTAGATACTATAATCACATCACAAATTTATGCTAATGTATATTATCTCAAATAATGGAGGAAATTTTTAAGGGATAAGTGGTCATATGTGTTTATAATAGAGAACTAGTTGTAACATAATATATAGGGATATTAGATTTTCGTCTTCTTAGTGTATATTAATTATTTGTAGGAAATTTTTATGATGTATTATAAATAAATAGAAATTGATTTATGTATCTTTAATAGATAGTGTTTCTTTTTCATTTACAGTAAATAATAAATATTATTCTATTTAATTGAATTAAATTTCTTATTTTTATGATAAATCTATTAATGACTTATATATATTGAATATTGATAATCCTACCTATAATTACATATACAATAATGTCAAGAAAAATGATTTTAATTCTATATATATCAAGAATGTTTTCCATTTCCATAAAAATAATAATCAAATCCATTGACTCCATAATGATACATTATAATATTTGAAGGATTATATATCATTAAAAGTATGTGAAGCTTGTTTATTTGGTAAAATAATCAATTATCTTTTTAAGGGTAAATGGTAAATATATATGTTGTCCTTTAAGTATTATAGCCCTTGGAAGATTTTAGTACCTTGTTGAAATTACTAATGTCTTTCAAGATAATGGGTTTTTGTATCATATATAATAGATGCATAATTATTTTTAAATGTATAGATTTTCCCAAAAAAAGATAAAAATAATTTTTTCACTATTGAGGTGGAGAATATTTGAGGCAATAATTTCATTAATTTGTAGGTAGTTATGGTATAATATAACAAATCACTAAACTTAGTACACCAAATTATAACTATGTCTTTGAATGTATAAATAAGTATTTTTTAGACATGGTTTTCTTAATGATTATCCATATATACCTTCCAATTTCTTTTTTATGTTATACTCAAGAAACTACCTCATTTACACTAAATTTTGTTCAATAAAAGGATATTAAAAAGTCACCACAAGATATATGGAATAGGAAGCGTCATTATTTGACTTTTATGAATATTTTTTGGATATGAAGAATATTTATAATGTATCAACATGAGTAAAATTGAAACTAAATAATATAAATTTCTATTTATCAATTATCATAAAGATATAACGCTTTATTATTTTTAAAAATCATCAGTTCACAATTTGTTTGTATATTGAAATGTTTTCATTATATAATGGGAATTTATGCTCAAAATAATTAGTGGGATAAAATTTGTACTTGATAGAGTCGAAGATGTAAAGGATAATTTTATTCTTGAGATAAATATGTTAGAAACACCAAGGGTTATATGAAATAAATCAACTCAGTATACACAATAACTATAAAGGTTAAGAAGATTTTATTATGAACGTGAGTGATATGAATATATTACTTCATATTAAATTGATATAATGGACATATGGGATTATCAAATACCATACCAGGAGTCTGTCATGATTTTTAACATAACAAATATCTAAAATTAATGGAATCTAAAATGGAATCTTGGTAGACTATTCTGAATTAAAACATAGTCAAACCTCTTGAAGGGGAATATACCATTGAAAATTTCTTGATATTTTATTGGAAGAATAGAATAGATTTTATATTTTAAATATATAAATCTCACTTGGTTGCTAAATGTTTTATGAAATGTTATGGTATTGAATATAAATAAACCTTTTCTCCAATGGATATGAAAAAAATCCATTCACATTAATTTATATTGAGTATAATACTATGATTATGATATATATATCAATTGTATATAAAAAATATATTACTTTATTTGTATTTATTTAAGGATTTATATATTACACAATATAAAGGATTTATTTATCCATGAAATCTTGTTAATAGTTATATGTAACAACAATTCTTCTATGGGTTGAAAGACGATCATCAATGTTGGAATACTCATTTTGATGAAATGACAAAAGAGTTTGAATTTATAAAAAATATAGTTGAGCCTTATATATAAAAATGGATTATTATTATCATATTTTTAATAACATAAAATTTAATAAAAAGTAATTTATTCTTTATAGCGTACCATACACACAACACCGAGCTTAAATGAACCCTTAAATAATATTATTAAAAATATGACCATCTAAACCGAGACATTAATTCAGTGGGTATGAATAGGAATAATTTTTTTTTGAAAATTATATGGTTTATTTTATAATAATATAAATTAAATGATTATATTTTTATTTTAAAACAATATAAATACATTTTAATGAATAATAAATGTTTTCTAAAAATTGTATTTCTCTAAAATGCAATTTAATCATGCTTTGGGAATATAAATTAATTTTATTTTGTACAACTTTTATAAAATATATTTTAAAATTTTTACTTTATTTTTTAATCCATAGTATCTAAATTATCACAATGTAAAGTTTTGTGACATTTTTGGAAAAAAATGATTTTTTATTGTATAGGTAAAAATACATATTTTTGTAAAAAATGTAATTTCTTTCCAAGAAATTATTAATTTTACATAAAATAATATATTTTATTTTATTTAATGTAAAATAATTTATACTAATTTATTTCTTTCCAGTTAACTAATTTTTAATAAAATTTAAATCAGATTATAATATAAGTATACTTTTGGGATGAAAAGGAGGTTTTTTATAAAACCCTTTTAGGGTGCCTAATGTTTTTCCATTTTATTTAATTAAAAAAATATAATTAAGAATTATTTAAATAAAATATATAATCAATATATCTCTAAATATTAATTTAAATTCATATAATTATTATTCCTAGTAATGGAGTTAATATAAAATCCTATTTTCCTTTGAAAACACACTTCTCAAATACCCTCTTTTTTATCAAGTCTGTGGGTTTAATTTTAAATTAACTTTTCAAATTATGTGAATTGAATTTTTTAAAATGGATTCTATGTTTTTATTTTGAATAATAATTACTTTATAATATGTTAAATGTAATCATTTACAATATTGAATATTGAAAACAAAAAAAAATAATTATCGTGGTTCAAGTAAAAATCGATTTATCAGGGGTTAAACTAAAAATATAAGGGATAAAATGAACTAAACCCTTATCTAGAACCTATTTGAAGACCATGTTTATACCTTATCAATTATAATTTTATTTTATCTATTATTTTGGAGCTTTTTGGATTGTGAAAAATCAGGGTACAACTTTTTTTCAAAAATTAGAATTATGTTACTATCCTCACTTACAAAAGGCCACCCACTCTCCTCTCATCTTCACACCATCAAAGACATTGGTATCAGCCAAAGCCTAAAAAAATATCTTACATAATAACCTTACCATTTTCAATATGACTTATTTTTATCCTGAATCTATCCTAAGAATTCTTTTTGTTCTTACATAAGGATTATTTTTGGACAATATGTATCCTTCTTAATGGAGAATTTTTTTATTTCTTCCTTTACCTCTTAAAAATTTTGAAAAATTATGATTACATAGTAAAAATTATATCCCATATAATTATATTTTATTTTGTTAATTTCATAACCTAAATATATATCAAATTCCATTAAATGGGATACAAAATCATCATTCGTGTATACGACAGACTATCGCCTCACAAACTGATGTCAATATTTTTCCATTATCACCTCTGAATACCTATTATAATGATAAATTTAAATTATATATATGATATTTATAACATATTTATACTTCTGGTGTTATTATAACACATATAGATTTTACTTTCCATTCTTGGGGGGATATAATAATGTCGCTCATGTGTATGGCGAACTACTGCCACGCAAAGCGATGTGATTTTTTTAACTAATTATTTACATGAAGGGTAATAAAGATAATTAATGAATCTATGTGATATAAATGGAACACATATTATATGAATGAAAAATTTCTCATTCTTAAAAGATAATATATCATTTCCCTTCCTACGCATAAAAATGGTATTGTCATTCGTGGGAATGTGTGGACTACCACCTCCACAAAGCAATGTGAATCTATTTTCATCACTAAATTACATGGACGATATATATATATATATATATATATATATATATTTAAAATAAATCTATTTATAATATGATAATAATTCTCTAAATATAAATTATAGTCTCACCTCTCTACACAATGATCATTAAAAAATGGAAAAGTTACTCATGTATACGTATGGCATACCATCTCCATGATCGTAAAATAGTTAATTTTTGATAACCATATTTCATGATTGGTTTTAAAAGTTTCATTTATATAAAAATGATAATTAATTAATTATTATTATTAATTACATTCAGAAATAATGAACAATTTTACCTAATCAATACAATGAAGCCGTTTTGAATTAATGAACTAAAAAACCACACAACCCACATCATTGAATTAAATTATTATATTTTTAAATATTTCATTAAAAAATAAATAATGTAATTATAAGGTATTAAACCGATAGAATTTTATTAATAAATAATAATATTATTATAAACTTATTATATTAGAGTTATAGGAGACACATGGAAAGAATAGACTCAAGATAAATGGTTCACATTTTGTTTTTACTTCTTTGAGACATATTCCATATTCATGATTTTTTAATTATGTGGTGTATAAACTGAACATGAATTTATTTAATTATTACTTTCATGAAAATAATTGGTATTAAAAGATATATTTGAGGCTCTCCATTTCATGAGGTTTTGATCTATAGATTACCAAAAGTATAGGACTTCATTTCAATTATCATTCATTGAGGTATTTTTTAATGTTAGGAACCTACTTTCAATTATTTGGATGAAATAATTCCAATTTTACATTTTATTTCAGGAATACATCATAAATCATGGTATTTTTTGTTTCGATTTTAATTAATTCATCCATGGGTATTTTAAATTAATGTTACCAAGTTGTAAATAATTTCACAAATCAGTTTCATTTCAATGAGTTATATTATTTCTTCATTGTATTTGATATTATACGATTATTAAAGTAATAAATTATTATTATATTTTATTTTATTTCCAAGAATTTTTTGTTTCTTTACATTTGGTATACATTATTGATATATTTTTTATTTCTGACTTTATATTTATGATCATTATAATAGTCTCTCATCTCCTATTGCCTTATTTGGGACATATATTTTATTATAAACCTATCTTCTTTTATGAGGTGTATCTAGTTCCCCTTTTACAAGTTATATTATGAAACTCCTTATTTTCCTGACATTTAAAGTATCATTTGAATTAATTATTTTTTAAAGATTATGATTGAAGAGTACAAAATTGTAAAATTATTTATTTTAGTCTTTTTTCGTTTGGGATTTTTTATGTACAATGTTCCATTTGAGGAAATCGTATGATCATATTTTCTTGAACCACATATATTTCTTTTTTGTTGGTCATAAATGTGTTTAACAGGTTTTAGTTCAATTTTCCTCTCTTATTGATTGAAGAAACATCATTTAATTTATTTTAAAGTGATATTGATCTTTTATTTTTTTAGATTTAATATCATTATATTTCAGATAAATTCTTTATAAAATGTTTTCAAAATTGTTCCTTTCAAAACATATATGATTTCAAAAATATATTTTATAAGATCTTTCAACTCATTAAAGAAATTAAAAATATGAAATTTATTAACATTTATAATATGGGTAACTTTTGAATCCCTTTACAAAACATGAGTGTGTCACCCTAATCCATCCTTTAATAAGTCAAGGGCTAGTGATAAGAACCAAGATGGAATACAAAAAATATGGGAGGCCTTAGCCAATAATATTTAATAATAACACATGTCTTCGAAATAATATATATAACAATGAGAACATCATATATAATTGAAATATAATACGACATGCATTTGACTCATGAAAAATATCCAAATAAAAACACAATTACAAACACTTGTAAATAAGGGTGAAATTCATGGAATAATATCACATGGTATATAAAAACTAAAACAACTAGGTTAGATATATTTTATATCCCTCTAATTCCAACTTGTAGACCCCCAACAATGAACACAACTATGTTCCTTTACACACTAGTGCTAATAGTATTTCAACCACAAATGATGCCACTTTAATAGAGTGTTATCTATATAGACACAACATGTGTCGGAATAGGGACCATTCAGTGGTGGGTACAAATACACTGAATAGGATTACTAAAAAACAATATAAAATAAATATATAAATTTATATAAAATAAGTTAACCCAGACTGAATTTATGATAACTAGTAAACAAAGTTTAAGTGGGTCATAAATAATCATATCATAACACCATATAATTCATTTTTTGAAAGTAATCTACCTTAAATAGAGAAAAAACAACCAATTAATAATCATTAACATCCATAACATACATATGTATTTGTAATGTGGGACATAATACTTTTTTAGGATAGGATATCAGTTGAGTGGTTATTTACCCATATAAGGGACCCACACCTCATTATATAGTATAAAAATCGTCCTAAGGGGTTTCCAACTCTATAGATTTAGGGCAAAACCCTCATCACTAAGGCAGGATACCAACATCAATTAGTATATGAAGGATACACATCTTGGGGTTAACATGCCACTATGGGGTTTCCATCCTTGTGTCAACTCCAACCTTCTCTCCCACTTTCCGTTACTGCATCTATAATGCTACAGAACCTCAAATTCTTTAATTAATTGAAAAAATTACTAAAATAATTAATATATTATTAATTATATCCAATATGAAAAATGTTTAGAATGGTACAAGAGTGTGTCCCCAACACACTCCCGAGTGAGCAAACTCAAAAAAACAAAGATGGAAAAATACATTGAATGTACTTCCTTGGACGTAGAATACTTCCCTCTGATAGTATTTTATCCAGAATAACTATATACATATCCATATATGGATGACCTACTTGGTGTTTCCAATATGGTACATGGAATATGGGGTTAAGAGACTAATCGAGTGTGTACTTCTAGAGGAGTCAATGTCATATAACTGAAATACATTTCATGTGAATTGCTAACTCAATGTGTACACCCACTATATAAAATATGAATGTAATGTAGAGCCACTAGAATCATGTCACTACAACACCTGGTGAACCAGCTAACCTATATGGTGTGTTGGGATAAATTACTAAACTAATATGTACTTGGGTACATGATAAGGTATGTAGTCCTAAGATATATTATATATCCCCCATGGGCACACCACATGTGATATTTATAATATTATATAAACCCAAGAACCATATGTTTTTGGGACACTCGATGTGTGAATATAATGGATACACACCATGTAATTGGGTTTTCTATATCAATAACTAGAAGTTCTCTACAATTTCTTTTCTTCAATCACCATATATTCCTCTACCTTCGATCTCACCTCTAATGACTCTCATGGCTGATGGACTCATTGTCATTATTTTACCTCTTTAGATTACATTATTCCATTAGTCTTCACATTCATCATTATTCCTTATCTTGGCCTAAGACATTCCCATAGCTGTGTTGAAAACTCCCATTATATATCCACTTCCTTACGTGAACATAAGGAAATCATTTTTCCCTCACTATTCTGCCAAATAACCATGACCTTGTTAAATTGTGAGGATGGTAATGTAGGAGTCTGTCAATAAAAGTCAGTGGGATGTCCAACCACTGGTAATGTTTTTTGATCATGTTAATTCAAGAAAAAATGTATTATAGGGAGGTTTAATTTGATATGATATGAAGAAAATATTCTTAATGGTTTGGTGTGATGAACACTCAGAGAAAAGGAATATTATGTTAATGAATCAAAATCATGTATAAATCATAATAAATGTCTTATCCAAAATAATAATATTAATCATCATCAGGATCCAAATTATATATGTACATATTTCATTCATTAATTGGAATAATGAATTGAAATAATTCTAGATTAAATTCCATCAATTCACACTAAAAAATAATTATGATCATTTTTAATTCACGAAATGAAGAATTTTTTTATTCATAATTAATGAAGGTTTCATTATAATAATTAATTGATGAAAAAAATCCACATTTTAATATAGATAAATATTAAATTAATTCTTAATTTATTACCTTTTAAATTATTTATCATGTTGATGTAAATAAAGATTTAAAATTTTGAACATGAAAACAAAGATTAAAAGCACCAAGAATGGGGTAACGTCAAATATTATAATTTACTAGAACAATATATAAACTTGCTAGTCTGGATTATCTTATCTTAATATATGATTATTTTTTATTCCAATATAATGAACAAACCCAATGTGTGGAGAAATAGATAAATAATCTATTAGGGTTTAATATCATTATCAAATTTCATACCCCTTAAAATTACATAAATTCTTATTTTTAACCAGAACTACATTAAGGGTATCAATTATTATATATATAAATTTAAACCCCGAAATTCCTCTATCTTATCCCTAATGCATGAAATCAAATATTATACCTCAACTAAGAAAAACCATCATTTTAGACACAACTATAGTTTTCTAATTGCTATTCAAGACTCTATTTAGTAGATGTTAATTCCATGCATGCATGCATTTAAAATTAACATGTTATATAAATTATTCATTTTTTGAACACTCGTAATACCAATAAAAATGAACCAGATTTTTGAAAAAAATATTAAATATTATTTAATGTCTCTAAAAATATTTTATATAAAAATATTTTCTATAAAAATATATGGTCACAACATCATCCCCACATTAAAATATCTTCATCCCAAAAATTACAACTCATGCTGAGGTGTGGGAATTGAGATCATGTTTTATTCTCATAATACCATGAGCACTCTTAAAGGATTTAATGATGCCATAATACACATAAAAATACTGATGGAATAAATTATCAATGAAGTATCCCCTCTTATTGATCCCTAATATACACAAGTTATTAAATAAAGTAAGTATAATAATCACTGGCACGGTCCCCTGAGTTGATAATGTGTGACATATCATGAAAAAACTACCTGAGATGAAACATATAAAAAATATTGTGCACTATGTACATATATGGTGGAAATAATACGGGATAATGAAACTATCTAACCCTAATAAATAAACTAAAATAGCTTAAAAAATATTTGGGACATCTTGATTACTCAAATAAACCTCTTTCCACTATTCCTTTCTAACACATTCACAAACACTTAGCCTCTACCCTAAAATTACAAGGGTCTCTATATTCTATTTGTGTCAGAATTCAGATGTAAACATGTCTTCTGTATACATTTATTGATTAAATATACCTTCTCCGTCATCAAATTCACTAATCCATCACTCATGAGTGATTACTCTCCAATCATCACTTAGAAAATCAGTGACAATCTTATTTTATCATACCAGAACTTGAAAGGTGTATTTAAAATATTGTATTGGTAGATATAATTTTTCATTATATCTACTAATAGTTTTTGATCACCTGAAATCGTAACGAAATATATCACACATGATGGAAAAATATCCTAATGAACATGAATAGTCCTACTAGTATAACCATAAATATTGTGATGAAATGTCATACTCAAATGAAGTTGACTACCAAAATCCTCATGTAAACTCTTCCATAACTAAGAAACAAAGTAAAATATCATAGTCAAAGGAAATCATTAAGGGTACTCTAGGAAACTATATAATTTGATATGGGTACAATGGTGCAAATATCTCCATCGAATTTTACTCCCAAATATAATTTCAATGAGATAACCGGGTAAGTCAATAAATGATAACCTAAACAACATCATGACCCTTTATCAATCATGGAATACCATTAATGAAATCTATATAAATATTATACCATTAACAGTCTTCACCATCATTAGGTTTTCCCAAAACTGTATAAACCTAGTACTCAACCTTCACATGCCCATTGGTGAGGCACTATGAAATTAACTTGGAAACACTTTGATTATTGTCTGGCCCCAAAAAATTAAACTTAAAAATAGGGAATATATTCATCATCCTCTGATAAAATTCCATTGGGGGGATGTGAATTACCCTAAATACCTCCTGATATATTAATTTAAGAACCCTTGTCCACCCCTAAAATAGGATTACATACTCTCCAACATCAAAGAACCTATATGGTGTTTCTATTTAGAAAATATGATCATTTCAAATATCAAAATCAATACATATGATTTGGGATTCTCCTACTCTGTGAATAAGTGTAGGGGACACTACCATTATAAAAAAGTAAGAATGATCTCATTCCTATATATAATCTTATCACAATAAAAACAACTACCCAAACCCCTCCTTTGACAATAGAGTATTATATTTACTTCTATTGTAATTAGACATAATAGTTTTATTCTACAGATTGTATACTATCTAAAAATCATAATCCTATATAAATCTTTACCATAATATTTTCATAAAATTATGGTCTTTCGATGAAAATATATCCTTCAGAATTTTATGATCTGTGATTACCATAAACCGCTCATTGATATTATACTGCCTCCCAATATTAAAGGAAAACACCATCACTAAAAGAAATTACCCATGGGTCTCATGGATTTTCTTAGGCATTATCATCTTACTGAACATGTAAGAAATCATGGATCATCATTGTATCAATATATAAATAAGTCTAGACTAAATGATTTCATAGTAAAATTCATACTCACCCCCTTCCTTTAGAAACCACAAAAAAAGGTGTTGGATAGCCTCATCATAATCTCCTAAAAATTCTTTAGAAACTCCCAAACCAAATGAAAATTTGTCCCTTATGTGGTCATAAGGGTCACAATCAATTATAATTTCAAAATGAATTTATAATAATATCTTGCAAATCCAAGGAATTTATTCACTTAAAACAACATACTCAGTGGTTCCCAATATATCATAGACATAACTTTCATGGAATAATAATTAAGTCTTCCATCGTAAATAAAATTCCCTTTGAAATGAATATCTTAAATCAATAACTTTCACATTGATTGTTGATGCTCATGAAGTATTTCATGCAAAATTTGAAAATTATTGATATGGTCTCCCTTTGATTGGGAGTATATGAGGATTTAAGTTATGTAAATCACCATTATGTGGTCTATGTATGGATATAAAATATGATTAATGAATTCCATGAACACTATAGGTGTGTTAATTTTGTTTAATGTCATTACTAAGAACCTAAATTCTCTATAGAAACTCTAGAAATTTATATTGAAGATATCCTCCTCATAAACCAAGGGATGGTAATAAACTAACCTAAGTTAAACATTTGAGAGCCACATCTCCACCATTTTAATGATCAAAGAGATCATAACTTTTTATAAGGTGGTATTTATTCTTTATTTTCACCAAATCTTAGTACAAATAATCAATACATAGATTTAAACTCCCATACTTCATGGAGAAAATAATAAGAGATTATCATGTGACACACTTGGTATCATAAATTCTTTCTCCAAAATATCCTCTATGTACCCCTTCTGGTCTCTAAGTTGAGTCAATTCCTTCTGATATGATATTAAATATATCAATATAGTCTTGACTTGTAAAAAAATGTGGAAATTAACATCATAATTAGGGGGTGAAACCCTGAGAAATGATATTTTCAGATGCCTATATAATCATATACCACTTCAGAAAACTAATCCTCCAAAAAATCTAGGTTATCGAGTTCAAATCTCACTGATTGATTGGTAATTGATTAAATCCTCCTAAATTTCGGCCCATCTTATCATATTTGAGGGTCCCATTCACTAGTTTAGATGAAGATCAATCTGTATACCTGATGACATATTACTCTAAAATGGTAGAAATCTACACAATCCTAGAATATAAATAACCAATCCATTTTTATAGTAATATCATATTGTCTCATCTTCAACATGATGATATCCTTTGAAAATGTCTATTTTCTAATAGTAATCTAACACTAGTGAATGATAAGATTGAGGGGATGATCATATCCAGTAGGCATCTTTAGTAGAATGGGTAAATCTAGTGGCCTTACTAAAACTTATAACTCTCAATAAAATATGTAGTGAGTAAATAACAGCTCATACTTATATCAATGAGTATGAGCACCAATGTAGTGTAGACACAAACACTACCATAAACCGTAATAGGATCCGAAAACTCAATTACGTCAATCACAACAATTTGACCTATTCCCTAAAATCCTAAACACTATTCCTATCATGATCTTATTAGTGGAGGTAGTGGTGATGGTGGATCACAGCATCATACGCCTCTAGTTGCTCCTACACCACCAACTCATCTTCTGTAGAAGCCTCTTGGAGGGTCACATTGTCTATATTGTTGGGTTCCTTTTTCTAGAAATTGTCTATATTATGAAGTTATATTATTAATTCCACCATATATAACCTTGGTTTTCCTACTAGTATAACACAAAAAAGACATATTTCATTGTATCCCACAAGAATAACAATCCCTATCTCATGGATAGGTGGAACTAACATTGTATCCCTCTAATTTCATCTTATGAGTCTAAGATCATGAATTCTTCATCCTCTAATGACATAATATTTTTGGATACTGTTGGAAACCTATTGCTAAATAATACACTCCCAAAAATCCTAAAATAACTCTAGCACTTGGTCACTACTCCACATGAAATCTCTTGATCACCTAGGAATAATTCAAAACTCAATTATATATGAAAAATCATAAAGGTATTATTCGAGCTTGGATATCACACTATAGGTGAGAATTAAAATTTGGAAATCAAAGATAAATACCATGATTCTTATCCTGGGAGTACATCATTATGTCATTGAAAATCATAGTATTCTAAAAAACTGTTATACTACTCTTCCATGGGACCATCATATCGTTGACTTGTACTATACATAGAAACACTAGAAAATAATTTTATAAGAGTTGGTTTGAAAACTTTGAAAATGGTAATGTAGATTCATCAGAAGTCTTCATGATCTATTACCTTCACTGGCATGATTTACCCATGAGAAGACTTGTAACAAAAAAGTACATTCATATGGTAAAAAATTCTGACTAGATGTAAAATAATAGAAAGAGACGCTAACCAACCATATTTTTCATAAGATACAACTCTCCTTAAAAACTAGGACATATTTGTTACTAGAATTCACGAAGCACACTCAACTTTTGAGTAGTCACGTCATTATCATTAGGTACTACCATCTCTATCATGGGAGGATAAACTATCTACTCAACCAATGAGGGATTAACGATCCTTTGGTGTGGGAACACATCTATTTAATGTCTATGTATTGAAGCCTCACCTCCCAACTAGTAAGAGACTAGAGACAGAATCATTGGAATGGGTTGAACTCAACCCCTCCTCTAAAGCAATGTTGGTTGTCTAAGGGGTGGAATCTTTTATTTTAAAAGGAAAACACATAATTATTTAAGAATATCTTGAAGAGGTAAATTAATAAGTCATAGGGAAATATGATACTAACAAACTACATCATAAATTTACAATCATGTTAAAACCTTACAAACAATTTCATAGAGTCCCAATTCAACTAACAAGTTATCGTAATTATGATGAAAGGATACATTAAATACCTAAATCAAACATATCAAATTTCATATATATATTTTAATAAATTTTCACCCAAAAAAACTATGTGTGTAGATTTGAAATTTATTTTATTTATTAAAAAAACTATGTTATAATCAATATATGTATATATATATATATTAACCCTTAAGTATTATTTATTCCATGATTACATACATGTGTCTAAAACAGAAATGGGCGTATAATGGTATACCATAAATAAAGTGTATGAAAGACATAACTAAAACAGAATACAATTTATATCATCAATGTGGAATATTTCAAATGAAAAATATATATAATCTTCAAAATTAAATATAGAACAATAGGAAAATAGAAAATGAATAATAATATAAGAATGTGAAATTGTAGAACATTATAGACACTTGCAATTATTAATGTTGTGAACAACACAGTAAATTATAAAAAATTAGGAATATGGGTGGAATTTTATAAAGGAAATAGAGAAACATATAGAAAAATAAGTTATTTAGGAATGAATTGAAATGATAGGTATTTATGGGAAATATAAATACAATATATCCATTAGAATAGTAAAATAGATTGCTATAATGGTAATATGATCGTTACAAACTTAACATAACAGATAGAATTGTAAAATGACATGTAAATTATATTTAATATAAATAAAATAAGTAAATATACATACTATTGTTTTATTAAAGTGTTTAAATTTGGAAAATCAAGGAAATAATAATTGTATTCTTTTAATAAAATTTATTTTAACTTATTTTTTAAAACTTATATTTTTATTATAAATATTAAAATGAACTATGTTAGAGAATTATTTTCATAAAATTAATATAATTTTTGGAATAAACATTATGAAATTGTCTTATAGTGATTTTTTTTATATTTTTATTAAAAACATCAAATTTTTAGTGAATATTCATAATACAATTTTTGAACATTCTTATTTTTTTTATATTGATGTAATAATGACTTAATTAATTTTAATACGGTTAGATCAACTAAAAATATATTTAACAAAAAAAATTAATTTTAAAATAATGAAACAAATTTCAAAACCTAAATAGTATTTTTAAATTCTAAAAGGATAAAGTATATCATAAAAATAAATTTTCATTTTCTCAATATTAATTTTTTCATTAAATAATATCTTTAAGTTTTTCAGGGTTTAAAAGTCATAAATTCATGTAATTGTATTCATATATGATTCATAATATCAAATAAGACAATTATTTCATGTTTTTTATTAAGAATAATTCTTTATTCATTATATTTACTTTAAATATCCCAACCATCAAGTGTAAATACTCCAAACCCATACCCATAAAAAAATCACTTCCCAAATTATATAATTATTCAATGTTTACCCAAATAATTCATACCGCATATATTAATACTATAGCGATATTTTCCAGTCATTAAACTTATTTCTTCAATGGAATTAACCTTATGAAAATGATAATTTTCAATGATGTGGTTACACTTATCGGTTTTTTATTTCACTCTACTTCTTCAATTCTATAATTCCTCAACTTACACATTCCGAAAATACATCCTTAATTTATAAATGAGTATATATATGTTATAATTCTACAATTCTTTTATTATAAACTTATTATAAAAATTATATTTACTCACTCCCTCTCTTAAAAAATTTCTTATTAATGGTAAGTTTACCACCTATGAGGATAATGTTTATTCCTTATATATCCCAATATATATGGCCAGTTAACATAGATTATTTAAATATAATTTTAATTATTCTCTAATAAACTTTTTATAAACTATTTATCAATATATGTGTATCCACTCTTTCCATTTTTGACATCTCTTGTTAATCTTCGTTTAACCGCCTATGGAGATGTTTTCAATTCTATAGTTATCAACTCATTTATGGCTGGTTAACATTCATTATTTATAATGAATAAGTATTTTCTTTTATTTATTTTTAATATCCTCGTTTTAATTTTACAATTGGATAAATAATAAATAAATACATCATAAAATCAAGAAAAAAATAATAATAATACAAAGAAACATGTCATCAACTGTTTCATCTTTAACAAAAGAATTAATGAATAAATTATAAAAAATATTATTTAATTTAGAATAACATAAATTAATTTTATAAAATTCTAGATTAATTTTTCAATAAACATTATTTTATTATACATGATGTGTAAACAAGATGATATAAATATGGATCCTACGGTAAGAAGAACATTTCACATATAAATATCTCTTTAATTTAATATTATTTCAAAAGATCTGTTTTTATTTTATACCCCAATTATAAAAAATTAGTTTCTCATTGAAATTTTATGGTGATTCACATAATCCATTACTTTTGACCACATTTTTCTTTTATTATTTCATTCCTTGTAATTTTTTATCAGTATTCTCTCTCAATCCTTCTTTTTGGATTCACTATCTTTGATTAATATTTTTTGAAAAAAAATCATGAAATTTGAACTAAAAATATATTATTCATATTTTTATTTGTATTTTAAATAAATTTATACAGTACTAACAAAATTATATCAAATATTTATGATTAAGCCACGTTTTAAAATGTTTTTAATGAGATTCTCTCTCAATCCATATATTCGGATTCACTATCTATTACTAATCCTGTTTTAAAATTCTTTAATTTACATTATACTATAAATATTCTATCAACATTATAATTAACATTTATGGGGATTTATATATCAATTTTTGTAATATAGATGATTTATTCTGATATCCAACATTATAATGTTCTATGAGTGGACTACTAAACCTAACTCCTCCTTTTAGGTTTATCTCCTCTTAATATTTTTGTTACGGTTATTCTAAAACCCATTCTAAATTATTATTATTTATTTAATTTTATTTTTTTGTGGATATGTATGTTCACAAATTTTTGGGATTAATTCTAATAAACCTTCATGATTTATAATGGAGACTATTTATTGAGAAAATGATTATTTTTTGTTTTATTCTTCTCATATCACATATATATGGTCTTTTATTTGATAATTATACCCTTAAATATACAAATTTTTGGATTATGTTGTTCTTTTGGGGAACCTCCATGTTTTATTCAATGATTTATTCCATAAGGCACCATTTTTAATCTCATTATTTTCCCATGGAATTATTTCATGTTTATGATTGATATAATTTTACTTTTTATGTGACATACATTATTATCAAAAGTTTAGAAATTATATGGTGGGCCAAGAATTATATTTATTTACAATTCATTTGATATTGTGATATATATAATGAAAATATAAAAATTAAACATAAAGATGATGCTAACTTTATTCACATTCTATGTAGTAAGATATTTACACATATGTAATTCATGAACATGATGTCATCTTTGGTCACATTATATGTGTGGGATTTTTCCACAATTTTATAATGTTTCATTACTATATATCTTTTCTAATTAATATGATTGAAATAAAATTATTCCATGCTCTATTGTTATAAATCATCGTATTGTATGATGTTTTAATTCACTTCATGGACACATTGTATTCCTCATTACTATACCATCAAATGCCATTTGATTTATCCCTAATATGATATCAATTTTTAATTTTTTTCTATCCTGGTTTCGATCATTTATTATGTGTCCCATTTTTTCCCATTACTGATATTTTTTACCACCCTTTATTTGATGTATATCCCTATGTGATCTCAAGTATTAATAATGTTTCAATAATATTATATGAAGTTTATAATGAAATATTTAATTTTTTTAATGGTAATATATTTTTCAATGATGTATTATGTTCCTAATTATATAATAAACTAAGCATATGAGTATAATAATTCATATAATCAATAAATTATGTTGATATATATGTAAAGTATGCATGTCCTTCACCAGATCAAGAAGTGTAGTTCTAGGGGTGTCTCGTTGCACCAATCATTGGGTACTCTTATTAGTTAATAGAACTAAAGAACCATTAACACCATTTCCTAAGTGTCCCAAAACAATATTCATAAGAATAATAAATCCAGTATCTATCCCTAACACTTGAACCACTCTAAAACCATCATTAAATGACCCAACCCCCTAAGAACAAACTGTAACACCCCAAGATTTTGTGAAATATATTTTTCAAATTAATTTAATCTTTTGATACTTTTCATTTCACACAACACTAAAAATATTTTTCCACTAAATAAAACATTCATTTCACATGAAGTTGTCTTGAATTATGTTACATCAAATACCTACTTTTTTTACTTTACACGGAACAACACGGTTAGCATACCTTACACAACATATTGACATTCTTTGATGACTTGTGTAACAGTTAAGACCGAGATTTACCTTACTATAATATATTATTACATATATCATTATAATGTGATATAAACAAGCTGATTAATTTGATTAATTTGAATAATATTAAATAAATTATTAAAATATGTGGTTCAAACAAGTATAAAATGAATTCATAGGTTAAAAATTAATTAGAAATTAATATGAAAACTAATTAAATATAAAGAAAAGTTTTATTATAGTCACAAAGAAATTTTAACCTAGTAAATTAAATTAATTACAATTGTTATATGATATTAATATAATACATATGTTATATATTCCATAAAATATTTTTTTCCATCATGTATATTCGATAGACATAAGATAAACACAAACCAAATTTTATGCACAAAAACGTATTTTTTTATAATTTTAGTTTTAAAGACATTAATGGAAAACCCATATATAAAATTTTAAGAATTTTTAAAATTTAATATATCAAAATAAACTTTATATTTTTTAGAGAGATATAAAAATTAGGTTAGGATAATGTTTTCGTATTTTTCTTAAGGTTTCATTTTTTAATTAATATTTAAAAATACATGATTTTAAATTAAAACTGCATTCTCATCTTATTTGTTTTTAAGGATAAATTATATTAAAAATTGGATTAATAGTATAGATAGATAATATTTTTATAAATTTATCCAATTAATGTCTTTGTAACCAATTTTATATTGAAATTAGATTTAAAATCTTGGAAAACATTTAAGTATTTTTAACATTAAAACCCTCCAGTGTATTCCTGTTAGCGGGATGAATTTTAAATTAATTTCTGTCACTTATGTGATTATAATTTGGAAAACATTATTCCATATTTGGAATAATAATAATTTCTAATTTCTAATATGGTAATTTTTTTGAACAAAAAGTTTAGTTAAAGTGATTAAAATTAATTACATTGCTTAAGAGAAATATAAGGTTAATAAAGTATTGAACCATAAATATAAGACATGAAACAACTTAAAAACATGGAAAAAACCCATTATATTTCCTTTATTAGGACATGAACCTTAAAATAATTATTATTTTTGGGTTTATTATTATTTTTTTGTGAAAATTTTTGTACATTTAACTTTTTTAAGAAGATGCCAAGAATGTCTTTTCTCATCCTTACAAAAGGCCACCACCTCTACAAACTAACTCACACAACTCATGCCCCTTGGCTCACCAAAAATCTTCTAAAATAATCTCCCAACTTCCCTAACCTTTTAATATAAGCCTTACATTGGGAAGAAGGCTACTCGAGGAATCCTTTTGACACGACCAAATGGAGTTAGCCAGTTAAGAGTTAACGTATTTTCCTAGGATCCCTCCCTTTATTTTCCATATCCACCCCCTCAAAATCTATATATTATATTATTATATAAAAAACCATTTTCATATATATAATATTATTTTTTAGGTAAATTTTTATACCTAAATTAACCCACATCTCCATCGAATGGGTAATAAATATTTTTTTCTTTGTATAGTGAATGACTGCCTCACGAAATGATGATTGTTCATTTTTCCATTACCACCTACCATAGTGGCCATTGTGATGGAAACTATATTTACATATTTAAAATGTTTTATTTAATTTTTATTTAATATTATGTATTTCTTTTACAATAAATATCTTATTTTATTTTCATTTGGTGTTAAAATGATAATTTTGTTTGAGGAAGTGCAGACTACTTCCCCTCAAAACGATATTATTCATTCATACACTACATAAATTATATTAAGGATGGTTTTAGTTAATATATAAGACTTATATGATTTCAAAATTAAATTTAATAATTATATATCTTTATATTTAAATATATTCCTTTTACATCATTTTATTCAATAAGATTGATAAACGAAAATAGCGTTCAGGCCTACATACGACCCACTGTCTCCATGAATAGTGTAATCGGTTTCACACTTATATATTATAAAAAATATTATAATATAAATATGTTCAATATAAATGGTATTTATATCATGGTTTAAATTATTTTAATCATGATATAAATTATAAATACCAAAGATATAACAAATTAATACACATGAAATGGATTAAGAGAATATTACCCGAAGAAAAACATTAACATAGGATTGTTATGAATCCAATAATATATGGTCTTAATAAAACCATACATGTTATTAGATATAATAATATGATTCATTAATATATTTATAATAATTTTTTTATTATACAGGTGGTTTGAAAGTGTATAACAATATTCATGACACAAGGTAATGGATTTTATATCACCTTTTATTTCCTTGAGATATATTCTATGTTCACCACACCTTATTTTTATGTGGCGTATGTACTGTAAATTATTTCATTATGTTTATATTATACTCATATTAATGGGTATTAAAATATAAATTTGTTTATCTTCATTTCATAGGGTTTATGTTTAAAGGTTACCAAATTGGTATAAATGTTTTTTCTCAATTTTTTTTCTTTGAAACTCATGTATTGTTAGGCACCTAAACTCTTTTTAAAAGTTGATATATTTCAATTTTACATTATATGTCATTAATATCATTTATTTAATGATATTTTAAGTTTCATTTAGTTTTGTTGTCTTACTTGGATTGTATGATCTCATGTTACATAGTGATAAAAGATTATTGATATAATCTCATAGGTTTTAAAGATGGTTTATGTTAATATTTACTATGATGAAATCATATAATCCATCACTCAAGAAAATTCATGGAATTTCCTATCCTTTGGTTATTCATAATATATTCATGTATTGGTTCCATTTTTCCATTAATTGGTACATATTATATATAATAATTATTTTTTAAGGATGCCTGACTTTACCCTCTCTTCGATCATAAATACAAGATCCTTCAAAACCATGTTTTCTGAAAAGGGTTTATAATAATATTATAATAATATCATATGACAATTAAAAGATATTTTTACCCTTTTTCTCTTTTATGATTTTTTTAATTGAATATTGTGTTTCTTTTTGAATAATTCATTTTTCTAAAATTTTCATCATGTAAAAGGAATATTCTTTTCACCTTCTAAGACATGTAAGGATTTAACCACCATCATTGCCTTGAATCTTTATTTACTTGAATAAAAGTTATTATTTTTAAAAGAATATTTTATCCAAATATTATAAAACATTATTATTTTTAAATTGGTTTTTAGAGAAAAATATTTTCAATTTTTTTATGTTTTTAATAGTATTTAAAATGTTTTAAATATTCTTTTATAAGATTCCAATAAAAATGGTTTTCAAAATGTTTTCAATATTTTTTTCTATATATTCAAGAAAAAATGTTTTCAAAAAATTTTAGTGAATTATTTATATATTTCTAAATTATTTTCACGGAAAATGGATTTCGAAACATTCTCCAGATCTAATTATAATTTTTCTACCTTATTTTCAATGAAATGATTTTAAAAATGATTCCAAGATTCCTTAATATTTTTTCATAGTGTTGTCAAGGAAAACTAATTTTAAAATTTTTTAAACCCTATTTTATAAGTTTTCAAGGAAAAATGTTTTCAAAAAATTTAATGTATTCTTTATAAGTTTTAATGTTATTTTCTATTAAAATAATTATTAAACTGTTTTATGTTTTAAAAATATTTTTTCAATCAAAAAAAAATATTTTCCTCAAGAAATGTTTTTGAAGGATATTTAAAATTTATTTTCCATATAATATGAAATATATTGATGTTACTTATTAGATTTTAGAAAATAATATAAAGGTTACATACATATTCTTTCAATTAATGGATTATGGTTAATGTCATGGTCATTATGAAACTCATTTCTCTTTCAAATATTATCTGGTTTTAAAACCCACTTCTTTTCTTGGGTTAGGTTTATGATGAAATGATTATGAAAATTGATTTTTTTTCAAAAGTTATGATATGATTACATGTTTATAATACTCATTTAATTTCATGGGTTATGATATGATTATTTATGATCATATGTTACAAGTTTTTTTGATTTTATTATGAGACTTTTGGGATATATATCTCCCTCTATTTCATGGGGTAATGATTTATATCTCATAAGATATACTAATATGGCCATGGGAGTGAACTATGAATACCAAGATGGTATTATGAGTTATCTCATGCAACTATAATGGCCATGGGAGTGCATAATGACTTCCAAGAATGTATGGGGAGTAAACCCATACTACCAAGACGGTCATGGAAGTAATTCCTTGGATACTATGTAAATAATATTATATGCTTATCTGTTTTCAAACATTCTATGTTTTATTCCAATGTTATGATTTTATGGATTTAGTTATTTATTTCTTAATGATTAATTTCTTATGAACTTCCACGATTTAGGCCATGATCCATGTTTATGATCTTGGACATGTATTGTATGATCTTGTGTTTTCATGATCATTTTCACATAACCTTATGCTCAAGATAATGCTCAAATGTCTCCCTCATTTTCCCATAATGGGCATCTAAGCTCCCCTTCCCCCCTTCATGTTTCCTTCCACAGGTTATGAATATATATTTTTTCTATGATATGTCTAAGAGGGGTGCTAGTCTTGGAGAACCTAGTGGGATATAATGTATCTCACTCATGTACGAATGTTTACATTTCCATGTTTCCAAAGGCACTCGACCAAATACAATCTTTGGGAATCTGTTTGTATAATGTTCATGTATTCTGAATATGTTATGTAATGTTAATCTTTTGAAAATAGATAACTGATATACCTACCATAGAAGTAATTAATTGTAGGGAATCACCTTAATCCCACCTCTAATATGATAAGGTATGAATAACTAATAATGTAAAAACAGATATCTTAGGCATTATCCTATAAAACAGTATATGAATAGAAATATTAGTAACACCATATATAAAAATTGTAACAATGTATATAGATAAAATATGATATAACATGAATTAAAATCATAAAACAATATTGACAAAAATCAGAAAATATAAACACTAGTAAATTATGTCAAAATACAATCCCCAATATCCAATGGTAAAGAACACAAGAAACAATGGGTTGGATTGTACTCCATATCATGTTAATATTGACCTGATAACCTTAGACAATGAATACCACCAGGTTCCTCATCTCACTAGTTCCACATTCACCCTATGTACCAAAGTACTCACTAAATAGTGCATCATTTAAACAGACACAACATTTGAGGTCATAAGGCCTTTATAGGTAATGTGACCCATGGATACACACTATGTGATATTTATAATAACAAATAAGTCCTAGAACCATAGGGTTATAGGAAAAAAAATACGTAACTAAAAGGATTACAAAGTGTGTAATCTATTTTTCAGATTAACAACATGAAGCTCTCCATATTTTTTACCATGATGACCTATGTTGCATGCTCCATGGATTGGAACTCCATTTTCACCCATGAATAATGCCTATGGAGAAATTTCCAAACCATAATGGAGTACTTATGTATATCCAGAATCTTATTCCTCGTTATTAGAACACTTTGTTAGAGATTAACCAATTTCCTCTCCAAATCATCCCCTTACATACTCAATAACTTGTATGAACCACATACCAAGGTTTTTCAATCATTATTACTCAACATAATTATGCATGGTTCGGAGTATTGGAATGTTCTAATCAATTGATATAAGTCATTGGGATATCTAAAAACCTATAATATTTTTCCATTTTCATCAAATATCGTGAGTATTAAAGGAATACCTAATTTTAAAATTGAAGAAGAAAATACTCCCAAGGTTATGGCGTGACGAACAATCAATGAAAAGGAATAATTTTTTGAAGAATCATAATTTAGGATAAATAATAAGTATTATATTATAAAAAATAATATTATTATTCATCATCAAGAAACAATTTATCTATATACACAATGTTCTCATTAATACAAATAATCAACTGGAAGAATCTGTGTATAAATATAAATAATCTACACAAATAAATGGTTTTAAGAATTCATAACTCAGAAAAGGAGGTGTGACGTTTCTTAATAAATAATCAACAACACGAGATCATAAATAATTTACACAAAAAATAAATCATTTTAAAATATTTTATTATTTTATTTATTTGCCTTTAAATCATTTTTCATGTTAATGGAAGGAAGGATTCAACTTAACCTCACAAAAATAAGGATTGAAAGAACCATGATTGAGGCAAAGACAAATATTAAAATTTTCAACCTTATGGGTAAAATGTTGTTTCCCCATAGATATCATCTCAATATATGGCCATCATTGATTCCACCATGAAAAATGACCCATAGCATGAGAAGATAAATATGAATATTCTCTATGGTTATTCTAATTAACTATTTATATTTCCATGGAAAAAATTAATAAAATCATTTTTATAACAAAAACAAGGTTAAGAGTGTAATATACCATATATGTAAATTTAAACCACCAAGATACTTGATCAGAACCCTAATGCCTAAAATATTGTATCTTTTCTAGGAAAAAACACATATTTGTTTACTTAACAATGTTTTAAGAATTTAAATTCAATACTCTATTTAGAATATTTTACTTGCCCACATATATATACCTAAAAATATTATATTATACATTTATCAAATTCCCATAATTCCAATAAAATAAGAATCATCATTGTGACCACATTTTAAATATTATTAAAGACATTGAAATACTTTTAATATAAAAATCATTTTCATTATGACTTATATCACATTTTACATAACAACTTGTGAAACTATATCAAAAACACATATTTAAAATGTATCATTTATTTTACCACATTTTAAATCATGTATAACATCATAGGAAAATTCATAAAAAACACCTTTTGGATATCCTCTAAAAAACTTTTGGAATAACTATAAAAGTATTGTATAAATATTTTCTACACAGCTTAATCCTTATTCATGAAAATAGAAAGTATAAGCCCATAATACGTTCTATCATTAAAAAAATATGAATTCCCTTACCCATAAATATAAGCAAAGATAAGTATCTAGAAAATATGATATGCTACTCAAGTAATAAAGGGGTCTAGTGTGATCTATATAAAACACATGTATCTATATACACATGTCTAAAAATAGAATCATATTCTCATGTTCATTATAATATAATACCTTTTTCAAATTCATATAGTGGAAATGGAACATGGTTTATGAAAATCTCATATAACCAACTCACCTGTTATTACTCATTTGATTATTGACTAACCAGATGAATAAAGACATTCCATGTCATTCACCCTATAATAAGAGAACTTAATATAACCCTCTAATAAATTGATAAACACATCATAGATACCATATAGATGTATTAAAATGTACTTATACATACTATCTTAATTTAGGTCCAATATATTATAATTATAAAAGAGGAAGAAACCCATCTTGTTTAAACCAAAATGGATAAAATGTTAGATAACATACCCAACCACCCCCTGATTAGTTCATCCTCAAGGAATTAGTAGGAAATGTATAAAAGAATTAAGGTGGTCTTTTTAGTTTTATATTAATCCTTAAATATGAGGATTCAAAACATAAGCCCCTATTATACCAAAGACAAAACATATTATACTCTATATGGTATACTTGGTGGGTCTTCCAGTATATAAACCCATTATTTGTATTTTGAGAATATTATTTATATCTATTCGATATACTACCCAATTTAACCTTAAAATTTAAGAAAAAAACATAATTCTCTTTGAAAAAAATCATTTTGGGATAAATCAAATTCATACTTTCAAAGGCCAATTATCATTTCACTTCATTAATATATATAACCAACATGAAGTAAAGATAAATAAAATAATTTTTTTTCTATAAAACACTATATTTTATATTCTTAAAATACTTTAAAAATATTAATAAAAACATATATTAGTGTATGTATAATCATATCCCATATGATAAACTACCATAGATGCCTTCTGTTTGTTGTAATATTAGGGTTTTTCAAAATTCATTACAAAATTATGTAAAACATGCCACATCTTAACATGACCATATAATAAAAAATATTAATAAACCCTTTTTAGTATTATAATCTATTGAAATACCATATATTCTACTATATAAAATAAAAAATTTGTTATTGTAGCTATTACATAATACTAGTTCATTAATTTTATCGTAATAGTATAATATATAACTAAAAAATAAAATTCACTATAACAACTCTAAATAGTGATAAAAAACATATAAAAATATTGGTAAACACCATATTATTTAAAATTTTAAGGATCTTATTATAAAATTTATAAAAAAAATAAAAGATTCATTATTATTGTGAATTTAAAAAAAGGAATATAAATGACATAGAAACTAATAAAATGATATCAGTGAATTTACAAGTTAGAGTGAGGTGTATTTATAAGGGGTATTTTTATAATAAGATGGGTAAGGTGACCATTGGGATAGTAATATAAAATTATCATCATTGAAAGAAGAATATAATAATTATGTGCAACATATAAATATTCATGAAAATATATACATTGATTTTTTAAAAGTGTAAATTTTAATAAGTTTTAACAAAAAAGGTTGTGATTACTGCCCCTATATTATAATTATACCTTCTTTTTAACTTTTAGAGAGGTAACACATTTTATGAATTAATGAAATAATTCCACATAGTTCAATATAAGGAGAATGGCCCAAAGGACTAATGGCCCAAGGCCAATACATGGTCTAAAATACCATGATATTAAATATTTTTTTGAGTAATTGTTTCCTTCTTTATGGGCCCTCCTGCTCTCCTAGTGTGCATTTCTCTATAGAAACTTCTAAATTATTCTCATCCTTTATCTACAATGAATATTAGAAAGTCGTTACCTCTATATTGTTCCCTATAGAATATTTCAGTTCTTTTTACTATCTATGATGTCACCCACTCACCCACTGTGCCGGAAGAAATTTTCTAACACCTCCTCACTCACACATGCATCCTTACATCACCTATCATTTATAGGTTCAACATGAAAACCTATTGAAACTCTATGTATCTACTTTCATTGTATTCAATAAATTCATGACTACCCCCAATGAAGTCACATGCTCGTATCTTATATACCGGGTTTTCGTTCTACCAAACCTTGTCAATGACCACATCAACCAATCTCACTCCCACTAGATGAATTCCTATAAGACACATGCAATGAAATCTTCCAAACATGAGGATATTGGAGTCTGATCTCCGGATGAAAGATGAAAATTAGAATCCTCTATTCCAACTAAACAGAGGCTTGTTTGATTATATAATTATGTATGATCAATCATTAAGAATAATATATATTAATCAGTGAATAAGAATATAATTGCATATGTGCATATTTGAATAATGAAAAAATTTATTAAAATATGTTTTCTTATTTTGGAGAGAAACCTATGATTTTTAATTACAACTAGAGTTATATTTAATAATTAAATTTCTCATCTAAAGGAAATTTATTTCATAAAAATGACATTAAATTTAAAATTATCATGACAAAATTACCCAGTGTTGAATATTTGTTGATTTTCTAAAATAGTTTATTTTTCTAGTAAAAACTAGTTTTGTTTTGAAGATATTTATTATGACATAAATTTTAATGAAAAAATTATATAACAAATAAAATATTATAATCCATAACAAATAAATATGATAATTAATTAAAATAATGTATTTTAAGGTAATAAAATTAATTTTCATACCAATTTTGAACACATAAAAGTCTAAAAAAGAAAATTAGGGTTTTAAAAAACAATTCCCTTTAAAAATAAGACACTTTAATAAAAAAAATAGTATTATATAAGTGAGTTAAGATATTAAATGAATCAATATCAAAAACCATGCCTCAAATGTCAAATATTGTTGATTAAACCCATAGTTAAGACCATGGTATTTCATTTTCCTCAACTAATATTTCTAATGCTAATGTGCCAAAATTAAAAAACAAGTTTCCCTGATTTTCTATAAAAACCCACCCATCCTCTCCTGACTCTTTACTTTAAAATTATTTATCATATTTATCTTATATATTTATCATAAAATAATCTTTATAAGAATATCTTTATGATTTATGGAGTTCTATATCACGCTCTAAGAGGCTAAAATACACGGTAAGGGGTAATAATCTCATATTTAACTTTCCCTTATATAGTTTTTTGAATTTATTTTTTTAATATAAAATATTGTTCTAATATATTATTTTACATCATTTTTTTAATATTAATGATTGATTATAATTCCATCATATTATACCACCATTATGTTTCATTATAATTCTAAATTATATCGATAGACCTAAACTCTGTTATCTAAATACCTATGTATACTATGTATTTATGGTGTTACAGGAGTATTATTTCTAAAAAGAGGTATTTTTATTAGGAAGGATTTTTCTGATATAAAATATGGATCCTCTATTAGGTCCATTTCTTATTTAACTTAATTTTGAAACAATATATCGTTTTCCACCAAAGCATACCTACCTATAACTTTCTCCACAATAAAATTTTATATCCCAAATAAAAATCAAATATGGTTATTACATACACCAATTTATCATATGGAATTTTTCTCTTATTGCTTTGTCTCCTTAACATATCTAACCATGATAATCATTGATTAATCATTATTAGTATATAATTAAATTACCATCACCTATTACTCTTTTATCATTCATTTAATATGGAAAGAATCCTTTGTATTATGAATATATTATAGTCTCTAATTTTATCGATGGATAGTCACCTAGATAGTTATGTAATTATATTAATTGGTAAATCCTTGATGATTCATGTATCTATTATTTCTATATTGATAATTATTGATTATTTATCAAAGATTATAAAGGTGGTTCATTAGGGAACATTTTGTATTATATTTATTAGAAATTATATTACTTTTATGGATGCCTTGGACTTATTATGTGAAAAGTGTGGCCTAGAATTCAATATCCTCTCATTGAATAATTTTATCTCATTAGAAAAACTATTAGTATACTTGGTGTATACCTAACAATTTATCTATTGTTTCTTGGAATGAGGTCGTGATGATATGGATATGATGCCTTAATTATTAATTTCATCACTATAGGTCCATTTATTGTCATCCATGTGATTATTTATTTATTTTTTATTCCATAAATTGGTATATTATGAAGATGTTATCATTTATAGGACTTCATTAGACTATTCATTTGTTCTATATTATATATTTTATATTTCTTCCGTGTTATATTTCACTGTATGCTTCCGCTTAATGAGTGTATGATCTAACCATTTTATATTGTTTTTGTATTATTCTAGGAGACCATGAAGAATACTACTTGTGACATAAGGATATTGAAAAGACAAATATTCAAGTTTTATGTATTAAAATGATGTAATATATGTTCTCATGGTATTTTAATTATTATTATATATATATATATATATTCTCCTAATACTAATAAATGGATGGATCATAAATAGTATTATCAAATATATTTTAAATTGTTGCAATACATAATCACTAGATCTAGGATACTATATATGGGGTTTTTATAGTTGGAATTAGGGAATCATTACTAGAAACTATAGTAACTAGATTTAGAATAAATTATTGAGATGATAAAACCCTCTGAAAACCCCTTATTAAATTCATGATATTTATATAGATTATATAGAAATAAATATATAAAGTTTTAATAAATTCATTGTAATTATATAGGTATATTTATAATTTAGAGTTATATTCATGAAAATATTATGTATATGCCATTATTTAGAAATTACACCAACTAAAAGGAATGGAAACTGTGTCAACGACCATAATCAATGTATATATTTCCCTCCTGATCAGACCCATGAAGTAAATGTTATAGATAACTAGATTATCATAATATTTGGTAAATTGACATAGGTTAGGAAAAATGACCATTCCATTATGGAATAATATATTTTCACCCAATATGTTGTAACAATGTGGATTATTTCATGACATTGAATGCTCTATATTTCAATAGAACAACTAATCTACTTGTGATAGAGAAATGGATCAGGTCATAAGAGAATATATTCTTTATTGTATATTTAGTGAAAGGTAATATTTTATCATGGGTATTATACATTTAAGGGGATATATTGATCAATGGTGACCATTGATTCAACTCACTAAGAAGGATAGATAGATAAATAGTGTGGATTTGAAAACATTTATGGTGATATCCCTTGAAATGTGTAATCCAATAAATAAAATATAAGACATGGAAAGGTAATTCCTGAATTTATAAAAAAAGGAAAATGTTTTATGTCTATGAAGATAAAATTATATGGTTAGTGAGACATGAAAAATATTATATACGAAATTAAATTATCAATACTGATTTCTTCTTTGATGGATTAATGAAATTTTTAAAAAGTTAATTTTTCTCCAAAATATTTTCTTCATATGAAGATATAAGGGCAAGTGTTATCAAGACTAAGAAATATTTCTTCTTGTATTATATTTTCAATGGAATGAAATAGAAGTATTGGATTATTCTGAACCTTGGACAAAGAAATTCATAGAAGGGTATGAAGAGAAGGTTGGATTTACAACAAAAAACAATTGGGGAAAGTTACACCAAGAAGATTTTTTAATGGGAATGTGAGTTTGATTTAAGGTTATAGATAAAGGCCATAAATATCACGAGTGGAAGGATAATAGATAAGATACTAATATACAATGTTTCAATTGTCAGTATGTGGGAACTATTCTAATCAATTTGCCTATAAAACAAATGAATGTACCTTAGAAGAATCTAATGGAGAAATATCAATCTTATGAAATTAATATTGGTGAGTTTAAAGATAAAAATTATTTAGTAGTATGTACATATAAAAAACATAATGTTAGATAATATATTATTTGATTTTGGATATATTATTTTAATCATTCTCTAGAATGATAAATAATGAGTTTTTTGAGAAAAAATATAGTATAAATCTTATTGGAATGAAAAAATATTCGGTTTTTTCTATTAAAATGAATTAGAGTTTATCTAGATACATAGATGGTTTTTATACCATTAGATTAATTTTATATAATTCGATGGATTGATTGGGTCTTAATGTATAATGAAATAATTTTTTTATAGAAATAGATGTTATACTTTTTGGGGATAACATAGAATCCATTATTTTTATAGAAAATTCATCATTTCCAAAAAAAATTGAACCACATCAAGTGGTTAATCTTAGGTAAATTCGTTATAGGGAAGAATATTAGATATAATCCATTAATATGAGTGATATCAAAATAATAGAGTATTTATCTTTTATTTAAGATTATATTGATGTATTTTTTAAGTTGTTGCATTATTATACACATAATAATGAATTAAAATTATCCATTGACCATTTCCTTAGTGAAAACCTCAAATCTATGCCACCCAATAGAATAGGGCTACTTGAATTGGGGACATTGAATAATAAAGTTCAATAGTTGTGTGATAAGTTACTCAAATTCCCTAATGTATATCCTTGGAGATCACCTATTCAATTTTTGAATAAGAAGTATGGTTATATAAGATTATACGTTAATTATAGTGGAATCTGTGTCATTATAATTAAGAATAAGTACACATCACCACGAATCAATGATAAATTTGATTAACTTAAAGGGGATAAATACATCTCAAAGATTTTTATTTGATTTTGTTATCATAAATTAAAATTTATAAGGGATAATATACAAAATATTTATTTTCATTTACGGTATGAGTGTTTTGAGTTCATAGTAATACATTTTGGATTAAAAAATGCATTGTATGTGTTTATAGATCCAATGAATAGGGTACTAATGGATGAAAAATATGTTGTGGTGGTTATTTATAATATAATTATATATTATAAATGGTTTAAATAGAATGATAAAAACTTATGGATTTTTCTTTAGATCTTGAGATAAAATTACTATATCAAAAATTCATTAAGTGTGAATTTTAGCTTAAAAAATTATTCTCTTCACCATACCACCTATAAAGATGGAACATATTTTTACAATCTAAATACCAAGATGTTTAAATAATGTCCAAAAAACCAATATAAATTGGATACATAGTTTCCTTGGATTACCTATTTAATATTAGAGATTGTTTTAAAAACAACTCGAGTATCCATCAAATTGACCAAGTTAACAAGTAAAGGAGTTAAATTATCATGTTGGAAAGAATGTGAAGTGGATTTTATTGAAATAAATTAGTTATTAATAAATTCATTGGTATTATATTTAATAATATGGTAAGAAATATTTTTTAAATATAGTGATTAATTGATGAAATAATTAAGATTTTTCATTTGAAAAAAATGATAGTTTTACTACTAATGTATCAAGGAAATTAACGATCTGTGAACAAAATTATACAACTCGCGATCTTGAGTTGGTGGGTGTAAACTTTTTCTTGAAGAATTGGACACACTATCATTATAGTGAAAATTAGATATATATATATATATATATATATATACATATATATATATATTCATGGATCAAAAGAGATTTAAGTATAAATTGACATTGAAATATTTTAAAATGAGACCAATGTGATGGATGTAATAACTCAAATACTATGATAATACAATAAAATACCACCCTCAGTTGGTAAAAAAGTGTGTGGGAACATTTAGTGGAAATGATCATAGAGTTTTATCCATGAAGAGGATGTAAAAGGATAAAATGTTCATGTATTTAGTTAATATGGACATGTAAACTATTAGGGAAAGAGAAACAGCATAAATTTTTCAAGAAATATTCTAACAATACATAATAGAAAAGATAAATAACTATCAATAAGATGAAAATGGTGTATATAAAAAAATTAAATACAAGAAATATGGGAGATTGAAATACTTATCAATGAATATTGATCGTTAATGTATGGAAAGATAATATGTGTACCATCAATACATGATCTTACAAAGTAATTTATAGATGAATCTCATAGATCTAATATATATATATATATTCTTGGGTAACACTATGATGTATAGGTATTTGAGATAAAATTTCTAGTATGAGAACATAAAGTGGGGTATTAATGATTATGTGTTATGGTAAATGGTATTACAGAAACTAAAGGCTGAGAGATATCTTATAAAGGGTATCATGAAATATCTCCATAAAAGTATGTGGCAGTTGGACAATATCATTATTGAATTAATTATTGTTCTTCATATAATATATAAGAGTAATGATATAATATTATTTATTATGGATCACCTCATAAAGGATTTATATTTTATAAATATTAGGGAAGATCTACCCTTTGATTTAATTTAATCGATTTATAATAATAAATGTTAAGGATTCATATTTAACCTCTATCAATTATATAGGATATACAGTCTTCTTTCATTTAAAAATTTCTTAGAATATTTTAGAAGGAAATGGAAAATAATTTACATTTATGGACCACCTATCATCCTCAAACTGATTCCTTTTTTAAGGAATATCCATATGGTACAAGATATTTTTATTTCTTGATCACTATAAATCCATGGAATAGGGTAATAATACCTCAAATTAGTGTAATTTGTATACAAATTTTTTTTTCATTGGAGTAGATAAATGGTATTGCATAATGATTTCTATAGGAAAAGATGTTTTGCTCTAACCATATAGGATAAAGTTAGGGAACTGAATCAAGTTGGTCCTGAATTAATTGATAAAAAATGAGGAAAGTGTGATCTATCGTGAATCATAATACGATAGTTCAAAGTAGATAGAAGATATATAAAAATAACTAGATGACTGAATTCTAATTTCAAGTGGGTATAATGTATTCTAAAAGGTATCCCCAAGGAAATGAGTTTTATAGTTCAATAAGATGTCGAAGATAATCCTATGGTACATTAGGCATGTCATGACCTTATCCCTCCAAAGGTACCCCTATTGGGCCGAATATAATGGAAGAGAGATAGTGACCCCCCCCCCCCCTAAGTCTAGCCTACAATAATCCCTATGATGGAGACAATCACTGAGTGTATATAAATGTCACATATTGAGGTAATCACACTATATTCAAACAAATATTAAGAGATATGATAAATAACTAAAAAACTCTATAACATGATAAAAAAAATTAAACAAAAAACCAACACAATATGCATGAAAAAAAATCAAAACATATATATAAAATCCTGCAAATAAATACTAAAATAAAATCATATGGGATAAACTCAACAGAAACTCCCAATCCCAAGATATTAATGTCTATTTCAGTCCTTTTAATCCTATTATAAACTTATAAAATATTTTATATATAAGTAGGGTGATATTATACGTAAAATTAGTATGATAAAACTCAAGGAATCGAGTGAACAAGTGATAAGATCATAATAATGTTCCATTGAAAAAATAAACAACATTCATCTAAACATGTCAACTAATTAATCACATCATGTCAATGGTATGTGTACTATATTACATATCCAATATGTTAATAAATTATTAAAATAACACAAATAAAACGTTTCATCCATCCTTTTCCCCACTACCCCCCCCCCCCTCATTCCCAAACATCAATCATCCTTTTCTCCCATCCCCTTTTGTACATATCACTTTACATATCCATACATCTATGTTGTGGGTTATGATTTATCCCTACTTATCCCAACCTCCAATAGGGTTTATCATTAGTTTTTGGAATCATTAAACATCACCTAAAAACCTCATCACACTTCATAACTTCATCGCATATCGAGGGTAATTGGGCATCATTAATGTGAAGGACATAAACCATATTCCCTATTTCCACCATGCATGACCCCAACCACATATCAAATCTTAAACACCATTGGGTAATCTCTATCACCAACATGCATCTTTAATAGGTAATATCCAAATCAACTCATATCATTAATGGGAAATCTACAACACAAACCCATATCATCACTTAGAAGGAAGAGCGGGGAAGAGAGAGTGTATCCATCCATCTGTATCACCACCAAGATGGATGTTGGGGAAATCATCCTAAAACCACACACATTTGGGCATTGGTAAGGTTATAAAAATCAGGTGGGGAATGTATAGAAATAAAATAAAATACATTATTAATATATAACACACGTTACCCAACCTATGGGTTCACATAAACTGCACTAACATAAACCACATTACCACCACTACACTACACAATATCTTTCATGGTTTTTTTCACCACAAAATCTGTCACACAACACAACCAATACACATAGCCACACATTTCACGTTTCAATAAAATATCTCACCACTTTCCAAATTTAAGGATCTTCCACTAACTCCCATTTATAAAGCCATTTCATTTCATAGTAACACCAACCATATATTTATCATTTAATTCATTTAATCTAATTTCAATACTTCAATTCCATCCCATTATTATTCATTTACCAACCCACGTCAATTAATTTTAGCATTATGATATTTTCCATGGATATACAGAAAACTAACACAATCACACCATAGAATATCTCACCCATATCATGTCAACAATTTCGAATAACACCACGTTATCCGAGACATGTCTCTATAATAACCATATATCTCAACCACCTCACATCAAAACCCACAAAAAAACAACTAGACACATTGCATCCCATGTCAACCCACCACCAGATCACTGCCCAAAACACTTCATAAACTAGTTGATCACCACCATAGCTACCCAAAATCCCACATTACAAAAGGCAACAGAACAACCACAGTTATACAAAGAATCCCATCTCATCTTTCACAAATTAGTTTTATAGGATTATACTAATTTACATAATTATATAGCATCAGTATTCTCACTGAAATTCATTATTTTCTTGGGGACTATACATATATATATTCTTAAACTCTTATTCTGGGTGAATTTTTTTTTACAAAGTAAGGGTCAAAAATAAATATCAAGTTCAACAGAAGTTAGGCTGCAAAAAACTATGATTTTAATCATTGGAAGCAAACTTTAACAATCTCATCAATAATTTCATCAAATAAAAATAGCATATGACTTTACCCCATTACAAAAAATTAATGTTTAATTCAATTAATCATCTATATATTTATTTCACTAAATATCCACCAAATAGAATACAAAATCATGAAATCCACACACATTCACATAAATATGGATAGAGAATGGGGACCCCCCCACCCACCCACCCACACACACACATACAAAAAGAAGCATTCTGATTCAAAGTGCATAATAGGGAGACAAAGAAAAAATTGGGAAACCACAACTACAATACGAAACCTAATATTTACATGATCCATACCAAGGTATGATCAAAATTGTACCCCAAACTCACCCCAATTAAAACATCATCACCATTTTTAATTCCTAAAGAACAAAAAAAAATAAAAACTAGGATAAATAGAACCTACCTCACATTTCCAAGGATCAATCTTTAACACTCTCATATTTTGTGAAATATTTTTTAAAATTAATTTAATCATTTCAGGTAACATGTAAAATAGTCTTTCACTAATTCAAACATTATTTTCACATGTAACTAGCTTGTATTATGTTACATTCAACACAAAATTGGCATAAGTAAAATAGAACAACAGGGATAGTGTACATTACACACAATATTGATCTTCCTTGATGGAATTCGTAACACGTAAGATATAGTGTTACTTAACTATAATATATTATTATAAAAATTATTATAATGGGATATGACTTGGAAGGTAAGTTTATGAAAATGAATTGTATTAACTAAATTATATAAATATGTGGTTTACACAAATATACGATGAATTCATAGGTTACAAATTATTTATAAATGAAAATGAAAACTGTTTGAATATAAAGAAAAATATTATTATAATCCCAAAGGTATTTTAACTTTATAAATAAAATTAGTTGAAATTGGTATGTGATATTAATGTAATAAATATGTTATATATTCAATAAAATATTTTTTATATTCATCCAAATGATTTGATAGACATATGATTAGAACAAACATAATTTTATGCATAAAAACCTATTTTTTATAAAGGTAGTTTTACTGCTTTTTAAGGGAGAACCCATTTTAAATAATGTTTTTTTGAACTTCTATAATTTTAATATGTCAAAATAAACTTCTTATTTGTTATAAAGACATAATAATTATAATAGGAATAAAGAATCAAATTTTTTTCATAATGTTTTATTTTAAATTAATAATTAAAATACTGGATTTTAATTTAAAAATAAATTTTCACCTATACTTTTAATTGGTTTATAGTTAATTTAGAAAATATATTTAAAAATTAATCCAATTTAAGTCATTTAAACCAATTTCACATTGATATTGGATATAAAAACATATCAATATTTTTGACATTCTTTTGTTAAAAACCCAAAGTGTCATCTTGTCAGTATGATTTATGTTGAATTAATTTATGACACTTATATGATTAGAATTTGGAAAAATTGATTCCATATTTATAATCAGAATTATTTATAATTGATAATAATTTCAACTTTTTTTGACCAAAAATATTAGTGAAAGTGATTACAATTAATTACATTAGTTAAGAGAAAAATAATGTTAATAAATTACTAAACCATAAATATAAGACCATTAACGACCTAGAAAGTTGTAAATTACAAATTTTCTATACAGTATTCATCCCTAAAACTTCCATTATTGATTTTGGTAGTTTTTGTATGACTTTTTATGTAATAATTTGGGTAAATCTAACTTGTTTTCAAAAATTCCAAGTGCATCCCTTCCCTTCCCTAAAAAAGGACACCATGTATACCCACTTCCTCACACCTCTCAAGACCCTTGTCTCACCCAAAATCTTCTAAAATAAGCTCTCAAAATCCATCCCTTCCTCTTAAAATTTGTACCTTAGGCAGAAGGCTACACAAGGAAGCCTTTTTGCACAATCCAAAAGAAGTTACCTGATTAAGATGTAACATCTTCTTTCAAGATCCTTCCCTTTATATTTATTACCCCCCCCCCTCCAATATATTTATTCTATTATTGTAAGAAAAAATCATTATAATCAATATACTAAGATGTTTTGATGATAAGGGTTTGTCTTAAACATACACACTCCTCCATCTAATGGGTAACGAACTAACTATTTTTGTGTATGGTGAACTACTACCTCACGAAATGATAATTGTTTATTTTTCCATTACCACCCACCATGGTGGCCATTATAATAAAAAATATGTTTATATATTTCATATATTATATTTATTATTTATTTAATCTTATTTATTACTTTTAAAAAAACATATATTTTTACTTTTCATTTGGTGTTAATACTATAATTTCATTTGAGGAAGTGTGGACTGCCTCCCCCTCAAAGAGACATGATTCGTTCATACTCTACATAGATTTTATTAAGGATGGTTATAGTGAATATATAATTTATATATATATATATAATCTACTTTGATAATTATATATATGTATTCCTATATGTCATATTCATTTTATCTTCAATACGAAAATTAAAATGAAAACAACGTTTAATTGTACGTATGACTTACATTCTCCAGGAATGGTGTATTCCATTTCATAATTATTTTTTACTATAGATTATTATAGTAAATGTATACTGGATATAAATTATATTTATATCTTCATATACATTCTATAATCATGGAATAAGTATAATTACCAATTATATAACAAATTAAGACACATGCTAGGAACAAAATGAATATTAACTGAGGTGAAATTATAACATAGGATCATTAAAAAGTGAGAAATATAAGGTCATAATAAATAAATATAAGGTATTATGTATAAAAATATTCTTCTATAAAATATTTATAATAAACTTATGTTTATTATTCTGTAATCTTTTCTGATTATGACGTGAGTCAAGACACATGGTAAGGGGATTTCATCACACTTTTATTTCTATGAGATACATTATTTATTCACCACCCACTCCTTTTGTGTGGTGTAAATACTACCCAATGATTTTTTTGAATGTTTCATATATTTAAATTTATTAGTCTTAACATATACATTCAATGAACATTATTTTCTGGGGTTTATGTTTCAAAAGGTACCAAATTGGTAAAATAGTTTCATCTTAATTTTCCTTCTTTGATACTCACATTTTGTTATGCACCTAAATTAATTTTGAGGTGTATATACTTTAATTTAATTTTATATATCATGAATACAAATATTTTCATGACATTATATGATTCATTTAACTTTATTTTCTGATATTGAAGGTGTTATCCCAAGATACCAATTGATAAGATTTTTTTGAAACTATCTCATCATATTTCAAGATTGTATATGTATATTCATCTTTTGGTGAAATATTATAACCAATATCCTAATACATTCATAAATTTCCTTCTCCTATGGTTATACAAGACAGAATAATGTATTGGTATCATTTTTTATACTCTTTCGTTCATAAGATAGTTATGAAAGTGTTTTCAATAAATCTTGACTTAACCCTCCCTTCGGTCGGAAATCCATGATTTCTAAAATTCAGTTCTAGTAATATTATACCATTATCATATAATAACCAAAATAAATTTTTACCCTTTTTTTATTTTACCATCCTATTCAAAGGAATATTCTTATCGCTTTCCAAACACATCATTTTTATAACCTTATTAATATACAAATGGAATGTTCTTTTTACCTCATATGACATGTATGGATTTACCCACTGTCATTTCTTTGAAGCTTCCATTGAAATTTTAAAAAGCATAATTTTTTATGAAAATAATTTTAAAATGAAGTTTTCAAGGAAAATTATTTTCAAAATGTTTTCAGGCTTCTTTTATAAGTTTTCAATGAAAATTGTTTTCAAAAATTATTCAATACTCACTTATATGTTTTAAATTATTTTCAAAGAAAAGGTTTTCAAAAAAAATTAAACTTATTTCAAATGTTTTAATGTAAAAAAGTTTTCAAAATTTTTTCAAGAACTATTTATAAGTTTTCAATGTTTTTCAAAGAAAACGTTTTTTAAAATGTTTTAAAACTTTTTTTATAAAGTTTCAGGGGAAAAGGTTTCCAAAAAGATCACAAGTATAATTTATATGTTTTCAATGTATTTACTAGGAAAATTATTTCTAAAAGGTTTTATTTATTAAAAGTCATGTTTCAAAGAATAAATTATATTTTCATTAACAAATGTATTTTTAAAGTATTTTTCAATATTATTTTCCATCTAAGATGAAATTCCATGATGTTACTCATACCTTTCTTGTGAATGATATAAAGGTTTTATTCATATTATTTCTCTGAATGGGTTATTCTTAATGTTATGGTCTTTATAAAACCAATTTCTCTTTAATGGGTTATATATTTTTGAAATATTTTCAGCTTTCCCATGTTATATGTTTATGAAATACATTTCTCTTTCATGGGTTTTGATTCTAATGAAATGATTATGAAACCTATAACTTCCCCCACAGGTTATGATATGATTGCATGTTTATTATACCTAGTTCACTCTATGGGTTATGATATGATTATTTATGATTTTTTGGAACATTTATGTATGATTTAAATATGATATGGGAAGGACATATATTGTGATGGCCTAGGCCCTCATGGTCCACCCCTTTGCAAAAATCTAGATCCTATGGGGTGCGTCTCAGTGGGTGTACACGATCAGTGTGCGGCCGATCAGTGTGCGACCAATCAGTGTGCGGCCGATTGGTGTGCAACTGATCGGTGCCCCACCAACCGGTGTAACATGATCGGTGTGTCACTGATCGGTGCCTCACCGATCGGTGCCACCCGGCCTTGTCATTTTTTTCTCCTACAGTTCCTCCCGTAAAACCACTTTTAGACCTTTTTAACATTTTGGAAGTGGTTTAAGTCCATTTTTAAACCCTTAATAAAGGTTTAAAATTCCTAAGGGTGGGGAGACCCTCAACCGACCTCCTGTGTGTTCGTGTATCGTGCCCTCCGTTTATATAAAATCCTTTAAAATCACAGTTGGTGCCTCCTTTTTCGATGGGAATCATTAAATAACAATTGACCATGTCGTGTGTAACCACCCAACCGTGTGGGAAACCATGATCCGACATTAAATCCATTCAAATCCCTATATCTGGTAACAACGGGATCTTATCTATATATCGCATGGGAATTTATTATTCTTCTTCTTCCTTTTGGTTAACCTCCTTTTTCTCCCAGTGCATTTGGAGTATCCCTTCCTGAGATGAGGTGCACTAATGTCGGAACCTTTCTATGCACCATTGGAGTCCCCGACATAATTGGCGCATGGAAAACTTCGATCCTTGATCAACCAAGTAGGGTTTTTCCTTCATCTCTCTTTACTGTGTATCATGCGGGGTGGGTATGCTTTTGTTTCTATGGGGATTGATGAAACCAAACATAATGAAGATAATGAACGGACCATTAAAGAATGAAGGGGGTGTGATCGATGTTATACTTTACTCTTTTATATTGATATGTTTTGTGAACTGTATGTCTCTTGGTCACTGAAAATTGGGGGACTTTCCTTGAGTCTTAATGAACCCTTGACTTTTTTGATGACTAAATAATCATAACATGGGAATTGGTTAGTCATCTAAACTCAGTATGGTTTAAAATGGATGTTCAGTAAACCAAGAATCCCTGTTTGATTAGCTTGGTTAACAAACAGAAAGAAGAACCTAATGAATGATTGATGAACCTGGAAGATTCCCCCTGTGATTTGGTAAATGGTGTGTTGTACTGTTTAATGATTATGGGATGATGTGGGTTAGGATGGGATCCTCTATTGTGGCGCGGTTGTTGGCTGTGAATCTAAAGTAGTGTGTGGCTGTATCCCGAGGCTTGGTTTGGTTCTAGTGCTTAGAGGGATCTCACTGATCCCTTTATTGTGGTGACTTTACAAGAGAACCAGATGTGGATGCTTAAATTAATGATTGGTTGTTTCTCTCTTCCTGGACTGTGGTTATGCATGTTAGTTTCTCGGTAGTGCAGAATTTACTTTAATGGGTCACTTGAACATGAAACCACGAATGGGATAAATGGGAAATTGGTTTGGGAATGAGTTGTTACTTGGATGTGAGTGGTGTGGCTTCTTTTATGAATGAATAGTAACAAGGGTGTTGTGCTTAAGTTGATCATCGAAACCCTAGGGTGGGATGAGTTCTTGTTACCTATACATATATATGTAGTTTTATGTTTCTTATTCGCACCCCACCCAAGTTGAGCACTTTGTGTCGAACACCCCCAATCCATGGGGGAGGGTGTTTTTTCCAACACTACCACAAGTGGTTGGTTATTATCTTTTTTTTACTCCCTCTCCCAAATAGCCTAAGACTCTTCGGGAGGGCTGTGATAGCCTGATTACATTGTAGCCCAAGATCTATCAGGTAGAGTATTTGTGGTGGTTGGCCCAGGTGTGTGCGGGCAGGTTGTTTCCCAAGAGTCTTCGGGATGAGGCCCATGTGTCTTCAGGTGTGGCAGTAGTTGTTCTGGCCCAGGTGTTTGCAGTCATGGTCACACGTAGTGGTTTTGGGCCATATATTTGCGGGTAGGATGGTGGTTGTGGCCTAGGTGTTTGCAGGTGATATGCGTGGTTGCGGCCCAGGTGTGTGCGGGCGGGGTGTGGTAGTGGGACTACGGTAAGAATGGAGGGATTGGTACAATGCATAGGATTTCTTCAATAACCAGTGGGAAAGTGGCACGGGGTACCCAAACATCGATGTTCTATTACTATACATTACTTGACTTTCATTATTTTGGGAGTGTGCCTTGGTGAGGCTTAGATGGATAGTTTACCTTGCTAGACGTTTTGGTAATCTCTATTTCTCAAAGGGAATTAGAATACCTCTCCACTTGTGCACGAGGTTCTTTAGTTTTCCCTACTGAGTATACTTATATGCTCACCCTACGTATATAAACTGCTTTCAGGTTTCCAGGAGGACTTCAAGGATCGTGCGGGGTCATACTAGATCGGACCTTGGGGCAGTTGGTGTTGTCATTTTTTTCTTGTTACTTTACCATTGGAGTTCTTGTGACTTGTATCTTTTATTTCTTTTTAAACATGCATATGGGAATGGTTTACTTTCATCTTTACCTTTACTTTCATCTTTGGTGTTGTTGGGGTTTCTATCTTATCTCCTGATCCAGTAAAAATAAAAACGGGTAATGCCTTTCATCTTGTGTGTGATTCTATACCCTTGGTGTTGGTAGCCACTTTGGGACCTATTGAAGGCAGGTCTTGGGGGTCATTATCTCTCCTTCAACTTAAATATGGAAGCATCTGGCAATCTGTTGTCCCTTCTCTATTTTTTTGGTAAATGTGGGTCGTGATAGAATGGTATCAGAGGTGTGGTTGAGAGATAGGATAGAGTCTAGGGATAGGCACCGTGAGGATTTAATGGGAAGGTAGGGTAACAATGTTGGTTGATCTTGTTGTGTAAAATAGTCTAGGGAAGACCGGCTAGGGCACGGGATTTTAGGGGCCCCCATTATCTGATGCAAGGACTCTGGACCTACCGAACGACCAAGTAAGGTTGCACTGATTGCAGGGTAGAGACCCTAGGGGAGGTACATGCATCATAGTAACTTGTGTTCTTGTGTTTCATAGGAATTTTGGGGGTTTTAAATGAATACTAATCCTAATAAAAATTTAATAACGATATTATACACTACCCGGGCTTAAGTAGTCCTTGTTTACCTTGCAGCTATGCCACCCAGGAGATGACCACAAGTAGTGCGAATGATTGAGGCCCCGACGGTTGCTTTGGCTAATCGACAGAGGGCTGACCGAGAAAAGGATGATCAGTGGTAGAGGATTCTTCAAACCTTTCAGCGGTATACCCTTGGGAAGTACAAGGGCAGCGTCTCAGATGAGGAGATAGAGAGCTGGCTTGAGGAGCTAGTGATAGCATTGGTCTTGATTCGGGCTCCGACTGATTACTGGGTTCCTCTTGCCGTCATCCAAATGCAGGGGCAGCTCATTAGTGGTGGACGCTTTATCTCGGGGAAAATAAAGAGGCTGAGGTTGTGTAGGATGACTTCGAGTGGGAGTTCCAGGCGGAATTCCTATCTTCCATGATGAAGGCTGAAAAGAGGCAAGAACTGCTCTCCCTCCAGTAGGGGATCATATTAGTAAGATAGTTGGGGATCAAGTTCAAGGACCTCCTTCTCTTTTCTACGGACCTCTTTCTGGATGAGGAGTCTCGGGCGAGATGTTTGGAGGAGGCACCTCGAACTTCTCTTTAGTATGTTGTTACTCCTTTCACCTTACCGACCTACTTATAAGTCCATAAGAAAGATGAAGTGGTGGAAAGGATGCACACACTGGGAGTTTTATCATGAGAGGGAATCAAGTTTGGCTCGTCGAAGGGGAAGTCCGCCAGCAGCAGGCCTCCAGCATAAAGACCCTCTAGGTTTCGACCAGCAGGAAGCAGGCCTTAGCAGTTCCAGTTCTGATCCACCTGTCCTTGCCCTTTTCTTTTGGGCCTAGGACTGATGTGCTTCATCTATGGGATCCATTGACACCTTCGGAATCAGTGCCTGGACAGAGTAAATTATAGTGGGGGTGCGCAGGTTCACCGCCCACATCAGCCGCAGTAGTTTCCTGCTAGGCCCCTTCGGCAGCAGCAGCAGGGAAAGCAGGCTCCCACCCCTCCGAGACAAGACGTGGTGGGAGGAGGCCGACCTCAGGGTTCTCCTTAGGGAGATCGACCAGGGTGTGTTCGGGGTGGTGGCCGACAACCAAGAGGCAGAGGAGCTGGGCGTGGGAAGTTGTACGCCGCGGAGGCAGTAGTCCCAGCAGGGCCAGAGGTCGTCTGAGGTACGATCAGCTTTTTCAGTACTCTTGCCTATGCCTTGTTTGATACATGAGCTTTTCACTCCTTTGTTACACCCAGTCTAGCTCGTTCCCTAGTTTTAGACATCGATAGGCTTTTAGCGCCCCTGGTGCTGAGCACAGCAGTCAGAGGTTAGACCGACTTCCTTTACGTTTACCAAGGTTGTAGACTAATGATAGGGCCACATCAGTCTATCATGGATATTATACTATTGTAGATACAACCATACGATGTCATCCTAGGCATTGATTGGATGTTATCTGTATTCTCCTTCATTGAATGCTTCCGAGGAAGGGTCATATTTTCATATTTGGGCGGTCAACATGTTACTTTCATCGGCGAGCAGGGTTATTAGAAAGGAAGCAGACGAGAGAAGCCCCTACTTTCCCTGTTGGCTGAACTATCAGTGGAGTCAGTGGATGTAGAGATGGTGGATTTCCCAGGGATTGTCAACGAGTTTATGGACATCTTCCCTGAAGTGGTAGCGACTCTACCCCTTGAAGGTATGTTGAGTTCGGGATAGACTTGCAACCGGGTGCCCATCCTATTTCGATGGCTCCCTACCGGATGGCACCTTTTGAGTTGCGGGATTTGCAGATCTAGATTGACGATCTAATGAAGAAGGGTTTTGTTCATCCATGTGAGTCACTGTGGGGTGCCCCTTTCTTATTTGAAAAGAAAGAGGATGGTGGTCTAAGGTTGTGCGTAGACTATAGGAGACTTAATCAGGTGATGGTCAAGAATCTCTACCCTCTCCCGAGGATAGATGATCTCATTGACTAGATGAGGGGAGAAGGTTTGTTCTCAAAGATCAATATGCGGTCTAGATATCACCAAGTGAGGGTGAAGGATGGTGATGTCTCCAAGACTGCCTTCAAGTGTAGATATGGCGCATTGAGTTTGTGTTCATGTCGTCCAGCGTTACAAACGCTTCAGTGGTGTTCATGGGACTCATGAACTCCATCTTATGGGAATACCTGAATCAGTTCATAGTTGTATTTATTGATGACATCCTGATCTAATCATGATCAAAGGAGGATCACGCTGACCACCTGAGAACTGTTTTAGAGGTCCTCTGACGGCAGTAGCTCTATGGGAAATTGTCCAAGTGCATGTTCTGGGCGCGAGAATTGCATTTCCTTGGGCACGTAATGATTGAGTTGGGGATATAAGTGGACTCATCAAAGGTCAAGGTGGTTGTTTCTTGGGCATCACCCATGAGCGTGACAGAAGTTGGTAGTTTCCTAGGTCTGGTAGGTTACTATCAGAGGTTTATTCCCAACTTCTCCCGATTTGTGGCACCTATGACAGCCTTGACCAACAAGTACCAGGCTTTCGTGTGGAATGGGAAGTGCAAGGTTGCCTTCAGTTATCTGAAGGAGAAGTTGGTAAGTGCCCCGGTGCTGAGGTTACTAGAATAAGGGGCAGCGTATGAGGTGTTCTGTGATGCTTCAGGACAAGTCCTTGGCTGTGTATTGATGCAGCAGAAAGGGGTGATTTCTTATAGGTCTATGTAGTTACATACCCATGAGCTTAACTATGCCACCCATGATCTAGAGCTTGTGGCGGTCATGTTCGCACATAATTTTTGGTGGCATTACCTCATCGGGGAGCGGTTCGTGGTCTTCACCGACCACAAAAGCTTCAGGTATATCTTCTCCCAGTGGGACCTGAACTCACGACAGCATTGGTGGGTGGAGTTTCTTCAGGACTACGACTTCGAGATTTCGTACACCCCAAGAAAAGGGAATGTGGTGGCTGATGCCTTGAGCAGGAAGTCACAGAAGGATGCGGTTCGAGAGTCGGCAGATGCTTGGGAGGTGATGTAGGAGTTGGCTGCCCTGCACCTGGATGCTTGGATGAATGATGGTAGAGGTTTCCTATACCAGATAATAGTGAAATCTTCTCTACTACGGTGGGTGGAGGAGTCTCAGTGGGGAGACATAGAGAGTGAAGTGATGCAAGACCAGGTTAACCAAGGTGATGCTCCGGAAGGGTGGACAGAGGATGGTCAGAATCGGGTGCTTGTCCGAGGGAATCTGTTTGTTCCAAAGGCGATGCATGGGAGAGTTATTAGTGAGTTCCAAAACTCACCCCTAATGGTAAACCCGAGAGTTTCCAAGATGTATCGGGGCTTGAGAGGTCAGTTATGGTGGCTCGGGGTGAAGTGGGCAGTGGAAGAGTTCGTGGCTAGATTCCTAGTGTGTCAGCAGGTGAAGGCTGATCACTGTGTTCCAGGCGGTTTGCTGCAGCCTTTGGATGTCCCCAAGTGGAAGTGGGATGAAATCTCGATGGATTTCATCATGGGACTACCCAAGGTTCAAGGAGGTTGCGATGCTATCTGCGTTTTGTTGGACCGGTTGACAAAATCGGCTCACTTCCTGGCGATCAAGGAGTCAGGTTCAGTAGATGCCTTATCACAATGGTATGGGGATGAGGTGGTGTGGTTGCATGGATTTCTGAGATCCGTAGTCTCGGATAGGGATGTACGGTTTACCTCATGAATCTATAGAGGATTTAAGTATTCTTTTGGCACTTAGCTACGTCTTAGCACTGCTTTCCATCCCCAGACAGATGGACAGATAGAGCGCACCACCCAGACCTTGGAGGTTATTATGTGGGCATGTATACTAGATTTTGGGGGATTGTGGGTGGGACACTTGCCTCTAGTATAGTTTTCCTATAATAATAGTTATCACTCTACCATTGGCATTGATCCATTCAAAGCTCTGTATGGAAGACTGTGTCGCTCAACCGTGTGCTAGACTGTGGTTGGGGAAAACATGTGTTCTTGGCCTGGAAGTGGTGCAGAGCACGACGGAGAAGGTTCGGCTTATACGGTAGAGGAAGAAGGTGGCAAAAGACAGACATAATTCATATGTCGATAACAGGAGGAGCCACTTGGAGTTCGTGGTCGGGGACCACCTATTCTTGAAGGTCTCCCCTCGGCGTGGACAAAGGAGGTTCAGTAGGGGGTAAGCTTCCCCAAGGTATATCGGACCCTTAGAAGTGTTACGGCGGGTCGAAGAAGTGGATTATCAGCTAGAATTTCCACTGTCGCTACTGAGAATACATGACGTCTTCCATGTGTCCCAACTCTGACGATATCTGCACGACGATTCACACGTCCTCGACTGGTGAAAGCTGGATATCGAGGATGACGTGACCTTTGTAGAAAGACCAGTGAGGATCGAGTATCATGAGGAGAAGGTGCTCCGAGGATGAACCATCCCTTTGTTTCGTTTGTTTTGGAGGCATGGAGGGCCCGAGGAGAGTACCTGGGAATGGGAGATGCAGATTCACGCCCAATACCAAGAGTTGTTTTGAGTTTTGGTTCTATTATACTTGTTTGTGATGGATCACTTTACCTTGTTAACTATGGAATGTATGGTTTCCTGTAGTCTCTAGATGCATGTTGAAAGTTCTGATTACGGGGAGGGAGGAACTGATCTCTAATCAAGACGCATTAAGGTGAATGTGATTAAACCCGTCCGTGTGAGTTAGTGCCGCCCAAAGCAGATAATATCTTAAAATGGAGGAAGAAATTCCCTTACCCATATGACTGTAGATCTTAACCCCTTTAATGTTGCATGGTTCCTTTAGGGAGAGGTGTTTCTAGATGTCGATGAGGTTCACTCTTGAGAGCTATCTTTTGGGGAAGTTTTTCAAACCAATTTTTTCCTTTAGGGCTAGTTTTGATTCTCGAGGGAGATAATAGTTTGAGAGGTATCTAATGTGATGGCCCAGGCCCTCATGGTCCACACCTTTTCCAAAATCTATATCCAAAGGGTGGCGTCTTGGCGGGTGTGACCGATCGGTGTGAGACCGATCAGTTCCCCACCAATCGGTGTAACGTGATCGGTGTGTCATCGATCGGTGCCTAACTGATCGGTGTGTGTCATGATCGGTTCCACCCAGCCTTGTCGGGGTTTTCTTCTGCAGTTTCTCCCATAAAACCAATTTTAGGCCTTTTAAACCTTTTGTAAGTGGTTCAAGTTCATCCTTAAGCACTTAATCAATGTTTAAAACTCCTTAGGGTGGGACGACCCTCAACGGACCCAGCTGTGTGTCTGCATATCATGCCCTCTGTTTAAATAAAATCCTTTAAAATCACAGCTGTTACCACCTTTTCTGATGGGAATCATTAAATAAAAATTGACCTTGTCATGTGTAACCACCCAACCGCATGGGAAACCATGATCCGACAGTAAATCAGTTCAAATCACCATATCCAGTAACAACGGGATCTTATATATATATATCACATGGGAATTTATTATTCTTCTTCTTCCATTTGGCCAGCCTCCTTTTCTTCACAGTACGTTTGGAGTCTCCCTTCCAGAGATGAGGTGCACCAGTGTTGGATCCTTTCTACGCACCCATGGAGTCCCCGACGTTCATGGCGCATGGAAAACTTCGATCATTGATCAACCAAGTATGGTTTTTCCTTCTTCTCTCATTACTGTGTATTATACAGGGTGGGTATCCTTTTGTTTCTATGGGGATTGATGAAACCAAACATAATAAATATAATGAACGGATATTTAAAGAATGAAGGTGGTGTGATCGATGTTCTGCTATACTCTTTTATGTTGATATGCGTTGTGAACTATATGGCTTTTTCTCACTGAAAATTGGTGGTCTTTCCTTGTGTACTAATGAACCCTTGTGTTTATTGATAACTAAATAACCATAAAATGGGAATTGGTTAGTCACCTAAACTCAGTTTGGTTTAAATGGATGTTCAGTAAAATAAGAATCCTTGTGTGATCACCCTGGTCAACAAACAGAAAGGAGAACCTAATGAATGATTATTGAACCTGGATGTTTCCACATGTGTTTTGTTAGTTGGTGTGTTGTACTGTTTAATGTTTATGCGATGATGAGGGTGAGGATGGGATCCTCTGTTGTGGCGCAGTTGGTGGCTGTGAATCTGAAGCAGTGTGGGGCTTTATCCTGAGGCTTGGTTTGGTTCCAGTACATTGAGGGATCTCACTGATCCCTTTGTTTTTGTGACATTACAAGAGAACTTGGTGTGAATGCTTAAATTATTGTTTGGTTGTTTCTCTCTTCTTGGCTTGTGGTTATTCCTGTTAGTTGCCCGGTAGTGTAGAATTTATCTAAATGGGATCACATGAAGATGAAACCAAGAATGGGTTAAATGGTAAAATGGTTTGGGAATGCGTTGTGACTTATTCGAGAGTGTTGTGGCTTATTTTATGAATGAGAAGTAATAGGGGTGTTGTGCTTAGGTTGATCATGGAAACCCTAGGGTGGGATGAGTGCTTGTTACCTATACATATATCTGTAGTTTTTATGTTTCATATTCGCACCCCACCCGACTTGAGCACTTAGTGTCGAACACCCCCATTCCATGGGGGAGGGTGTTTTTTCCAACACTCCTACGAGTGGCTGGTTATTAGCTCCTTTTCTGATCCCTCTCCTGAATAGCCCAAGACTCTTCGGGCATGCTATGACGACCTGAGGTCCATTATAGCCCAAGATCCTTCGGGCAGGGTAGTTGTGGTGGTTGGCTCAGGTGTGTGCAGGAATGTTATGTCCCAAGAGTCTTTGGGATGAGGCACAGGTGTCTTCAGGCATGGTAGTAGTTGTTCTGGCCAAGGGGATTGCGGGCGTGGTCACATGTGGTGGTTTTGTCCCAGGTGTTTGCGGGCGGGATGGTGATTTTGGGCCACATGTTTGTGTGCAGGATGTGTGGTTGCGGCCCAAGTGTGTGCGGGCGGGGTGTGGCAGTGGGACTGCGGTAAGAATGGCGGGATTGGTACGATGCGTAGGATGTCTTCAATAACCAGAGGGAAATAGGCGCGAGGTACCCAAACATCGATGTGCTATTACTATACATTACTTGACTAGGGTTATTTTGGGAATGTGCCTTGGTGAGGCTTGGGTGGATAGTTTACCTTGCTAGACGTTTTGGTTATCTCTTTTTCTCATAGGGCAATAGAATTCCTCTCCACTTGTGCACAAGGGTCTTTGGTTTTCCCTACTGAGTATACTTATATGCTCACCCTATGTATATAAACTAATTTCTGGTTTCTAGGAGGACTTCAGGGATTGTGTTGGATCATACTAGCTCGGACCTTGGAGAAGTTGATGTGGTCATTTACCTTTTCTTAGTACTTTACCATTGGAGTTCTTGTGACTTGTATACTTTATTTTTTTTGAACATGCATATGGGAATGGTTTACTTTCGGCTTTACCTTTACTTTAAGCTTTGTTGTTGTTGGGGTTTCTATCTTATCTCCCGATCCTGTAAAAATAAAAAGGGTAATTCCTTCCATCTTGTGTATTATTTTATACCCTCGGTGCTGGTCGCCACTTTGGGACCTATCGAAGGCGGGTCTCGGGGGTCATTATCTCTCCCTCAACTTAAAGAAGGAAGGGTTTGGAAATCTGTTGTCCCTTATCTCCTTTTTGGTGAAGGCGGGTCATGACATATATCTCCCTGAAATTCATTGGGTAAATATTTATATCTCATCAGATATACTAATAGGGTCTTAGTAGTAAACCTTGACTACTAATATGGCTATGGGAGTGAACCTTGACTACCAAATTGGTATGAAGAGTGAACTCTTGCCACTAGTATTTTCATGGTAGTGAATGATGACTACGAAGATAGTATAGGGAGTGACCATATACTACCAAGATGTTCCTAGAATTGTTTCCTTTTCGACTACAGAAATCATATTATATGATTATATATTTTCCAAAATTCCATGTTTTATTCCTATGTTTTGATTTAATGGCTTATGTTCTTTATTTCATTTTGAGTCATGTCTTATGAATTGCTAAAAATTATTCCATGATTAATGTTTATGATCTTTGACATGTAGGGTATGATCTTATATTTTCATGATCATGTTATCATACCATTATTGTCATGATTATACTTACATGTCTCCCTTGTTAACCTGTACTAAGAATCTAAGATCACCCTTCTTCATGTATCCTTTCTAAGGATATGAAGATATATTTTTTATGATATGTATAAGAGGGGTAATATACTTGAAGAACCTATTGGGATATAATTTATCTTCCTTATGTACAATTTTTTACATTTCCATGTTTTGAAAGGCACTAGACCAAATATGGTCATTGGGAATTTGGTTGTATAATGTTTATTTATTCAACAAAAGTTGTGTAATGTTAATGTTTTGAAAAGCAAGGTTCTCTATATTTGGTATCAAAGAAATGTTAAAGTAAACCTTTTTAATCTAGGATGATAAAACCTTACTATTAATCGTAAATACATTTTTAGAAATAAGTCAAAGTATAAGGGGAATTATTAGACAATGTCTGAGAATTTTGGAGAAGGATAGAGTGAGCATTTTCCAAGAAATAACTCTCTATATGGATACTAAAAGTTGTTGTGTCTCTCAAAGAAATATAACTAGGGGTAAAAACTCTAGAAATATGTTTTGGACCTAACTTAGGGTATTTTGGTACAAGAAAATGGGTCTCACTACCCACCTTGTTTGACACTCCCAAGGGATATACTTTAGGAATTCAAAAACTCTTCATGAATAATTATGAAGGATTTAAATATAAGTTAGATATGAATAACCAAGTATGAACCTTGGGTGTCATAGAATAAGGAAGGTGTCATGATTTATATATCCTATAATTAATTCCTTTCTTGAATATGTGGTTTTCTACTATGATAAGTAATGATCACACAATGCTTCTAGTTTTAGTCAATTGTGGGAACCAAAACAAACTAGATTAATATTGAATGTGATTAAAGATTTTTTTGATGAAAAGTAATGTGGAATTATCACTAGTGTCAAAGATGTTGTGATCATGCCTAATTAGTTTTCATGAAACATGACAAAAAACATTTACCTTAACCAAATCTAAGACTCTCCAAGGAAGATAAAAATGGAATTCGATGAGAGTGTAGGTAATGCATACCATGGATGAACAAATAACTGGTTTCTTTTATTTCAATAATGTGGAAAGAATCACCTAAGTGAATGTATTAGATGAACAAAGAGGTGTTTTGACTTTTTAAAATAAGGAAAAAAATAAACTGACTTCATGGGAAAAAATAACAGTTTGGTTAACAAAATGGATGAGAATATTGGCCTCCCTAAGACATCATCAAAGGATAAGGGTTTTATGTGTGGGTTAAATTTTCAATATGAAACTCATTATCCCATGACAAAAGTTCCTAAAGATAATCAGAAAGTTGGTGTGAGTAATGGTTACATTTTTGATGATGATGATACTATAGATGAAATGTGAAAGTAAATAGGTATTATTTAATAGGATGGGGTAGAATTGTTAACGTATTAAGGGTAAATTAATATATGTTCTTATGTTTTTGGATTAAAAATCTATTAATGATGAAATATACAAGGATTGTCATATGTATGTTTTTTTTACCATGTATTTAAATGTTTTTATTGAATGTTCCTGATGGATTGGTGGAGTTATTTAATGACAGTGTTATATTTTGACTAAGAGAAGGTAACCCTTAATATGGTCTTTCTATTAAGATAGTGTTTTATGTATAATGATATGTGGATATAGATTAGTAAATTGGACAGTACTGATTAACTTGGAACTATATAAAGACTTGTTTATAGGTGTTTTATACTATCATTGATGAAGTTTACATCATTTTTTGTTTTATAGAGTAGGTCAAATATAATTTTCAATAGTTAAACATGCTTGTTTTTAAAAAGGATTTATGGTAATTAAAATGTTTGGAATATGAAAACCAAGAGATACTTTGTGATATACAGGAGAATCGATGTTAAGAAGATTTCGTGAATCTCTTTTTAATGTATTGGATTTTCATAATTGATAATTTTAATAGGGTTAACAATTCAAGAAACATTTAATTTTAACCTAAGATGAAGTATTTATGCACTGATTTTGCATTGAACCAGATAGTTAAAGGGATACTTAGTGATTAAACATACTCCAAGGATATTCATCATATATATTTTGGAAATTATTTTAGTATAGTTTAAGAAAATGATTTCACTTTTTGTTTGTGACAACCAATCAAGTCTAAAAAGGTAGTAGGGCTTGAACCAATGACCTGAGGATGATAAGTGTTTCATGCCTACCATTGGCCTACTCAATTTCCCATTTTATGTGTAATTATTTTTGATGAATATTTTTTTATGATGAAATGGTAGTGTTACTTTTTATGTTTATATATTAATTTATTGACCATATTAATTTTCCATAATAGTTATAGTTAAATAGTTACACATTTCATTCTTATATGGGCCTTAGTATCTGCTAAAAGTGTATTTCATTGCTTTAGGTATCAAAGTAAATTTTTGGACATCCATTTCATGATGTAATTAATGAATTGGAAATAGATAAAATTAAAACCAAAGAATTATTTTTTTTAATCTTGTTCAAAAAAATAATTACTCAACCATTGAATAATAATAAAAGTGGAAAATTTGTTTTCTTCATACATTAACTTTTTTTAAAATAATTGAATTTTAAATCATCAATGATTTATAACTTTGAGTCCCTCAAATTTTCCTTGATCACTCACATCTATGTGATTGATGACCTCAATAAATCCCTATAAATATATTTTATTTCTCTCCATGTCCAATCATCACTCCCAACCTATGTTCTCTGATGTGGAAACCTTGTTATATGTTAATTTGGGTTACCATTTAGGTTTTATCATTCCCTTTTTAAGAGAATTTTTAGTATCTATTTTAATTATGGGGGTTTCTATGAAAGAAACATTCATGTATTAAACCTTTGACAACCTAGATGAATCATTAAGGTGAAATTTATTTTATAGGGGGTAGAATGTAAAACCCTGAGATTTTATGAAATATGGTTTTTGGATTAATTTAATATTTTCACACAATACTAAAAATAGTAATTCAATAAGTCAAAAATTATTTTCACATAGAACCAGAATGTAGTTTGTTACATGAAACATTTCCTTGGTTTACGGTATACGAAACAACAAGTTTAGCGAACATTACATGAAATATGCACCTTCCTTGATGTCTTGTGTAATATGAAAGACGTGTTGAGTCATCGAGGTTTTTTTGTGAATTTAAATTCCTCTATATTTAGAAAATCACAAACACTTAATTTTTTGGAAAATTATATTTTCCCTAAGTATTCTTCTCTAAGGAAATTTTCATTCTCAAAGGAAAATTTTCATTCTCCGAAGAAATGCTTTTCCTTACCTCTGTTTTCCTTGTTTATTTTATAGTCTCCCTAAATATAACTCATTTTTATTAATAAGGAAAAAATTTGGTTTCATATATAAAACCAATGAATCCTATAAATACTTAGATATAAAGTATTCTGGTTCCAGGTTCCAAATTCTCTGAAATTCAGGTTCCAAATTCTCTGAAATTCAAGCGCCAAATTCTCTGAAATTTAGGTTCTAAATTCCTCAAAATTCAAGTTACAAATTCATTAGAAATCATATTATGAATTACTTAGAATTAAAACTCTAACTTCCTCACAATTTAGACACTTATTTCCTAAGAATTTAGACTCCAAATTCCTAAGAATTTAGACGTCTAATTCCTTAGACTTTAGACTCTGAATTCCACAATATTTAGACTCTGAATTCCTCAAAATTCGAACCCCGAATTCCTCATAATTCTGACTCCGAATTTCTTATAATTTAGACTCCAAAATCCCCATAATTCAGATTTCTAATTCCTTAGAATTCATTTTCCGAATTCATTGGAATTTAGACTCTGAAATTTATAGAATTCAAGTTCCGAACTCCTTGGAAATTATAATGTTAATATCCATGATTTATAGTCTCTGAATTTTTACGTGGTTATACTCCGAACATTATATCTCCTTTAACTCTGATAAATATATTTGGTTAAGAATATTATTTTACTTACACTTGTAATAGTCATGAAACGATGTCATACAAACTATTTCTAACTAATCATTGTTTGAGTGACACATGTACAGGTCCCTCGAAGATTGAAGGAAAAATATGATTGTTGGAGGAGGGAGATGACTATTAGAGAAGTGCCTATAAATTGGATCTCATTTGAATGATCCCAATAAATTTTCAATCAGTCAAGAGATTGAATACTGCTAAAGTGATTTCTAGAGAGATAGACTCTCAAGCTTTGTGTATACTGAACATCTTGTTCATATTTTTGTGTGTGTATCCTATTGTTGTTGAGTACAGTCAATGGATTCCATGGATAAGATGATAGAAGTTCCAACTAACTTAAATATAGAGGGCTTCCGAGGATAAAAAGAAAGAGGTGATGACATCCTTAAAGTTCAAGAGCTTGCGGGGATAGTAAGATAGATTCTGATATAACTATTGAGGGCTTACCCTAGTGTGGGTAAGAAAGAATCTCTTGAATGTATATATCAAGGGACTTTTATCCAAGGTTATTGTATACCCTACTCTCTGGGTTAAAATATATTATACTTGTTACTTGTTTTTTTCATGTTTATTTCTGTTGTATTCTGATAAAGGAAGAAAATATAACTCTCTTATACTTTCTTGTACTTTTCTGTATTATGATAAGTAATATTCTATACACTTTATGGTAGAATATTTTCCTTTTAACCTTTTCTTAAGTTTCATTTCTGGAACCATAATTCTAGAACCCAGTATGTTTGTAGAACTTAAATAGGTCTTTTGAATTTGACTTCTTTTAATTTGTTAAACATATTTTTCCTTAAGGTTAAAAAATGAATGTTTTTATACTTAAAATTCACCCCCTTTTGTAATTGAGAATCTACATCATTATTTCAATCCTATAATTGGTATTAGAGGAGGTATCTGAAATATTTATATTCACATATAAGTTTTTTTTTCTCAAGTTTTCATTATTCTAATGTTTTCCTTAATAATTTTTATCTTTGTTTTCAAACTTTTTTTTAACAAGTTTTTGTGGGAATACATTATTTTTAAAGATGGTAGGAATTAATGTCGGTTCGATTGAAAATATAAATCTAAATATACCACCTATATTTGATCGTAAGGATTATGAGTATTGGAGACATCGAATAAAGACTTTTGTTATTAACACTAGAGTTGACAAATTTTTCATGCTTACTGGAGATTACAAGATTCCATACAAGGAAGTCAAAACCCCTACCAATCAAGAAAAGTTAGAATATCAACAAAACTACATGGTACATAATACATTGTTGTGTTCTATGACTAGGAATATATATAGATCGATTTATTATTGTGAAGCTACAAATTTTATATGGATGAACTATAGGTTACACATTCTGATACATCCAATGTGATTGAGACTAGAAGAGATATGCTTAAAGCACAATATCATGGATTTCTATTTCCCTATGGAGAACCTTTTTGCAAGGTGTAACAAAGATTTATGACTATTGTTAACAATTTTCAATCTATATTTGAGAAAGGTCTATATTAATAATCTCTTATCGAATAGATTATAGATATCAAGCCTAATGTGTGGGAATCCAAAAGGAAAGCTATCGATGAGAATATGAACGTATCTGAAATTACACTTGATGAGATTTTTGAAACTATTCCTCAACATGAGATGATAATAAAAAGACTTGTTGATATGAATAATAAGAATAATATAAATTGATGTGTATCCTTTACTACTACTAAATCCAAGACTCCTGAAAGGGTTATGAGATACAAGTTGAATAAAATTACTATTTTATCTAAATCTAGTGAAAGTAAACAGTCTAAAAATGAGCTCGCTAATCTTGATCTAATTATGAACAATATAGTTGGAAAGAAATAATTTCAGTATAGATATAAGAAAGAAAGAAATAGAATACAAGAAATACTCAGAAGTCACTTGTTATGAATATAAAAGAGTTGGGCATATTGGGCCAGATTGTCTTATGCATAAGAAATAGTATGGAAAGTAAAATAATTATGAGATTAATAGAAATAATTACTATAAGGATAAATCTAAGAATATTTTGAATGCCAATGACATCTGGACGGCCAGTGGTGGAGACTCTTTTGATGAATCCTAAAAGTATGAATCATCCAGTCAGAACAATATTTTTCTACCAGACAAACTACCCATTGAAAATCATTATCTAATGGCCAAGTTACCCAATGCAGAATCTATCACTAATGTGTATTTTAATGTAAATTATAATGATAATAAATATTATAATTAATTAGATGAAGAATCTTCAATTGGTGAATATAGTACATTTCCTTCTTATGAATAAGTGTCTATGTATTCAAAACTACTTGAGAATAAAAATTCTAAACTCAAGAAAAATCATGATAAGCAAAATTCTAGAATTTTTATTTTAACTAAAGAAGTATTCGATCTTTAAAAATATCTTGAAAAAAAAATTATTAATTTAAATGTATTTTAAAAGACCTTGATGAAGTTAATTCTATGAAGAAAAAACTTTCTATGGATCATGAAAAAGTAGTTTCAAATAAAAATATTTTAGAGACTAACTCTAGTTATAAAACAAATGTTTTTAGGATAAAAACTTGGTTATAAAACTAATGTCAGAAATATTTTCCTTAATGAAGTGTTTTCAAACTTTAACTCTGGTAAGGAAATTTTTGATAAGATGTATTTCCTAATTAGACCTTTAAGAAATAGTTCTATATTGGGTTATACTAACTCTAAACCAGTTTTTATTAATAACTATTTTTTTCCTCAAATCACTCAATTCTACACTAAATGTAAGTGTGGTGGACATTGGGAAAATATTGTTCTTTAAATAAAACCCAGTCTTTAGGTTTTCATAATGCTTATTTTTCCAAGAGAATGTGAAAACCTAAAATCTTTCTTTCTAAAATTTTCAGAACCTAGAACGTTTGGATTCCGAGCGTCTAACACTCTTATATCCAAAAAAATAATGAAATTTCCAACAAAAATTAATGGTACATGGATAGTGGATGTTCCCGGCATATGATTGGTAAGAAAAAAATCTTTTAAAACATTATCAAGATGAAAGGAATAAAATGAAAATTTAGAGATAATGCTCAGGGATAAATTATTGTAATAAGTTACATTGTTCTTCTTAGAAAAACATTGATTTCAAATGTATTATTTTTAAAGGTCTTAATCACAACCTCATTATCATAAGTCAATTATGTGATGAAGGTTACATTGTGAATTTTAGGAATTATAAGTGCTATAAAAAAATTCTGAGGATCATTTTATTCTTTCTGCCCATAGGCAAGAGAATGTATACACACTAACTTACAAGACATTAGGAGCCACGATCTACCTCACCTTAGTGAAATGGAATATCAATCTTGGTTATAGAATATAAGGATAGGACACTATAACATTTTCTACCTAGGTAAACTCTCAAAAAAATACTAGTTAAGGATCTTCCAGAGCATAGATTTGATTCTTCAATAGTTTTTTATCCTTCTCAATATAGAAAGAAACATAAATCGAGTTTTAAATCAATAGATTAAGTCTCAACTGCAGATGTGTTATAGTTAGTGCATATGGATCTTTTTTTTCTAACACAAATAAAAATTATTGCTATAAATAATTATGTATTGGTCTTAGTTGATTATTACACTAGATTTCCATGGGTCTATTTTCTAGCAAAGAAATATGAAGCTTTTTCTTAGTTCAAAATTTTTAGAGCACTAGTCAAAAATGAGAAAAACCTTCCATTGATAACTATTCATAGTGATCATGGAAGAGAATTTCAAAATTCATATTTTGAATCTTTTTACAGTAGAAAATTCATTACTCAAAAATTAATATCTCCAAGAACTCCTCAATAGAATGGTGTTGTAGAATGTTTAAATTGAATTCTTTTAGAGACAACTAGATCCATATTGAGTGAATATACTATAGCTAAACATTTTTGGGATAAAGTTGTAAGTACTACTTATTATATTATAAATCGAGTTTTGATTAGATATTTTCTTAATAAAACTCCATACAAATTGTGGAATAGTATAAAACCTAGAATTTCCTACTTCAATGTATTTGGTAGAAATGTATTAATTCTTAATAAAAAAATATAATAGACATATATTCACACCCAAATCTGGTGGAGGAATTTTCTTAGGATACTCAACATATTCTAAGGCTTATAGATTTTTTCATAAAAATTCTTGTACTTTTCAAGAAACAGTACATGTTAAATTTGATGAAACTGATCCTATTTATTTTATACAACCCCAACCTACATCTTTGGATGTGTTTTCCAAAATTGATTATCAACCCTTGATATAATGATCCTTCTCATAAATAGAATGTTCAAGAAAACATTTCTAAAGCATTTACCCTAGAAAATTTCCTACCATTTATTGATGAAAAGGTTTTAAAAACCCAAATCAGTTGTTTCTTAAGAATCATCCGAGTGATAGTATCATTGGTGATGTAAATCAACTAGTGAGGGATATAAGTTCGTTATGAAATGAAGTAGAACATCTAGAATTCCTTTCCCAGTTAGAACAAAAAATCAATAATGAAGCCTTAGGTGATAATGATTGGATTAAAGTAATGCAAGATGAGCTAAATAAATTCAAAAGGAATAAAGACTGGACCTTGATTGAAAGTCCTAAGGAAACTTCTTTTATTAGAGTAAAATGGGTCTTCATAAATAATTGTGATGATAATGGAATAATTCTAATAAATAAGGCTACATTAGTTGTTAAAGTCTATATTCAACAAAATGGAATTGACTATGAAGGAACCTACGCTACAGTAGTTATACATGAATCTATTCATATTTTAATTTCCTTTGCAGAATTCATTAATTTAAAACATTATCAATTTGATGTAAAATGTTCTTTCCTTAATGGATATGTTCAATAAAAGATTTTTGTTGAACAACCTCCTGGTTAAGAAGACACAAAACATCTTGAACATGTTTTCCTACATACCAAATCATTATATAGAATTAAACAATCCCTATATCCCGGTATGATAGACTTACAATATTTTTGTTACAAAATAATTATGTTAAAGGAACTGCTGATCCAATGCTTTTTATAAATAATGATAGGAAAAGTGTCTGGTTTGTTATAATTTATGTTGATAAAATTATATTTGGTTCAACATAACAATATTTAACTAATTCATTTGCGAATCTAATTAAATCTTAGTATGAAATGAGTATGATGGGTGAGTTAACATTTTTTCTTTTGTTTTAAAATTACCGAAAAACCAGATGGAATTTATATATATCAACCTAAGTATATTAAATATATTCATGAAAAGAATGGATATTAAAAAACTAAGAGTATAAGTACTTCCATTGGTACCACAAATTCACTTGGGCTAGATGAATCTTGGAAACTAGTAGATCAAACATCATTTAGAGGTATGATAGAAAGTCTACTATACATAACATCTAGTCATCCAGAGATAATGTTTTTAGTATGCTTTTGAGAAATATATCAATCAAATCCTAAGGAATCTCATTTAAAAGCTGTTAAAAGAATTTTTCGATATTTAAAGGAAACCATGGATTTAGGACACTTCTATACATCTAGAAATGGTTTTTTTAAAACAAAATTAGATATTGACTTTGGTTGATGTATAATAAACTTTAAATGTACATCTAGAACTTTTCGTTTCTTAGGTTATTCATTAGTTTCTTGGTCATTCAAAAAGAAACAATAAATAGCACTTTCCACTACTTAAGCTGAATATATAACTACTAGAAGTTGTCATGCTCAAGTGTTGTGGATGCAACATACACTCCAAGACTATGGCATGAGTTTTACCAAATATAGATATTGTGAGATAATTCTATATCCATTTCCCTATGTAAAAAAACTTCACATCACTCTTGTGAAAAACACATAGTTATTAGGCATCACTTTCTTAGTGATAACTCCCAAAAAAGAGATATCATTCTTCAATTTATCAGAATTAAAGATCAACTTGCTGATATTTTCACAAAATCGTTACCCTCTGATATATTTGAATACATTAAAAAATATAGGAATGATAACAATAAGTAAATATTCCATATAAACTTTCTATTGAAACCTATATCCTTACAGTAAAAAATATTTTTCAAAGGGGGGGTTCATTTGCTCTTAATCAAGAAATATTAATTAGTTATAAATATTCCGTAGTGAAAAAAAATTTGTAGTCAAAAAATTATCAAAGTCAAAAAAAATTCGTTGTCAAAAAATTTTCATAGTAAAAACTCTTTCATAGTCAAAATTTTTCGTAGTCAAAATTTTTGTAATCATAACTTTTGTAATCATTTTTTTTATCTTAGTAATCATTATATTTCATAATTATTTTCTTAAGCTTTCTATTTTTAAAGAAAAATTCATAATCATTTTTTTATTTCTTTAATAAAAATTTTCAGAATATAAGTTTATTCAAGAATAATTTTCCTCATTACCAATAATTTTCATAGAAATCTAGAAGGTATGTTTTCTTACATAAATGTTCATAATCAATTTTTTTTCTTGCTGGTGTTTTCCTCTTGTTTTATGAAATTTTGTTTGATTAACTTTCTTTAAATCCAAATATTTTTACTTAAAAACCTCAAATGATGGGAACCTACCAAATCCCTTATTTGGATTTCATTTCAGCTTTCAGATCAGATCAAGCTTATTTCAACCATTGTATCTTTTTTAGAATATGAACTATCACCTCAATCGCCCATATAAATACCCCCTGATGGTTGTCCAAAATCTATTATCAAGATTTGGCATGACAAATCAATGTTGCTCTACTTAAGGACAGTTCCAAATTTTCTAGTTTTCCTCAATTCTGAATGCCTTTGGAAGCTTATCCTCATAAACAAATGTCGTTAGTCGTGTAAATTTATGTGTGGATGATTTATAGAGTAAGTTTGTAAGATATGAAGTTCTTTTCTAAATATGAAACTATTATATCAAAGAATATCAAGCTGAATGGTTGGGGGAGCTTATGTGTATCAAAACCGAAGGCACATGATCTAGTTTATCTTGAGTTACTAGTAGAATTCTATGAATCTTTATGTTTCTTCAATGAAGGAGGGAGAGACAAGTTTTATTTTAAAAGTTATGTAAAACCCTATTATCTTTCATTTAGTAAGGATGAAAACTTAATTGGAATTCCGTATGAGGGTGAAGCTGAGATATGTACCCACAAGTTACTAGATGTATTGGGTTCGTTTGATAAGGAGAATGCTTTTGAGATTATCAGTTTGATAGAAGAGAAGACTTCAATGATTTTCCATCTCTCTTCAAATTTCTGTATTCTTGAGTTATGGGTTCAGGGTTTTCTGATTCTGAGAAAAGGGGATAAGGACTCCATAAATAATATTGATATCTATATTCTGTATTTTTTTGTGAAACTCAGGAAAATTAATATGGTAATGTATGTCTTGATTACAATCATAAATATCAAGAATGGGACTCTCATATTGCAAATCATCATATATACGGTTATTCATTCCTATATTTTAGTTCATTGTCTAGAATCATTCAAAATCTCATGTATTTCTAATCCATGGAATTTCAAAGTCATGTTGTTGAGTGATGATACACTAAAGAGATTTAAGGTTCGTTTTACTAGTAAATCTAAATAATTCTATGATTCGTCTGAATTATAAATAGAGTCTTTATTAAAGAAACCAGAAGTTGTTAATACATCCAATAAAAGTGGGAAGAAGAAAAATGTGAAGGAACTAGAAGTGAAAGAAAAAAAATCTTGTAGTTCATTAAACTCAATATGCTCCTCCAAAACCTATGAATAAAAAGACTTATCTGGATGAAGTGGTTGTTATGTGAAGAGAAGATAAGAAGAATATGAAGGAAGGGGAGCCTAGTTTTTTCCTGGACCTTGCGGAAGCTAAATCCTTGAAGATTAATGCTGCTGGGGATTTTTTGAAGCAAGAGGAAGAGAAGAAGAAAAAGAAGAATATGTCTGAAGATGATATTGTTTAATCTCTTATTAAGGATATTGAGAAATCATCTGACCATCTTTAGGTACCGATAATTTTCACAACTAACAAGTAACCATAGAGACTCTAGGAAAGAATATAGATATTCTTGAACCTGATGAAGAATAAAAAATTGTGCAAGAAGAGGAAGTGGAATAAGAATAAGAGGGAGGCAGTGATGATACAAATGATATGATAATACAAGTGGAAGAATATAATGAGAAAGATAATCCTTCTGAAAAAGTTTCTATCTGAACTTCTCAGGGTGAATCAACCAAAATTCTTTCACAAGGGAAAAAGGATGAAGATCCAAAAGAAGTGAATAAACCATCTGGTGATGAAAGTAGAAATCATGATTTTGTTCGACCGGAATATATAGTGGAAGATGCTAAAAAAGAAGTAGATGAAGAAGATAAAATACTTAAACTATTAGATAGTGAACAAGAGTCTCCAAAATTAGCATATATCATTTCAATAGCTGATAAGGGAAAGCAGAATATGGTTGATACACAGAGGAAAGTCGTGGGGGTAAATAAATATGTTGGTGGATCGTCAATGAGAAAAGATGAAGAGATAGAAAAGAATCCTCACCAACCAAACAATATAATTCAAAATCGTCCTCTCTAAGACATTATTTTGTGGTACAATCATTGAAGAAGTTGTTTGATACCATTCCCTTGTTTCTAAGTATAGACTCGAGGTTCCCGATGCTTCAACACTCAATTAATCAGAAATCATATTCAGTTTCCATGCTTATGGATAAGTTCTTTAGGATTGAGGCCGATTTCAAATAATTCTTTATTGGGTAAGAAGCTCACAAGAGGTAAGGTAACGAAATTACTAAGTGGTCAAGAATGATTATAGAATAACTGAGAGTATTTGACGATTTTCAAGACAATTTGAAGGATTCTTTTGATACCGAAGATAAAAAGATCAAAGACTCCACTACAAGTTTTAATGGGAACATCAGTCTCAAACAAAAAACTCAGAATCAAGAAGTCAATTATCTGAATGGGAAGCTAAACTCAGTTGATTTTAATTGGAAAATGGAAAGAGATCTCAGAATTGAGTTCGAAGAAAATCTAGGTAAGAAAAAATAACTTTTGAAATCCAAAGAAGAAATCCTTAAGGCTTGGGAAGAAAATATCAAAGCCTTAGTGAAGAAAAATGAATATCAGGATCAGTTGATTAAGAATTTTGTAGAAGATCATAAAAAGATTAAGAATCTGAAGACCATTGTAATGAAGCTTATACTGAAGGAGATATAAGGATGATTTTTTTTCTTAACTCCGATATTTTGTTGTATTTCCTTCATTGTACAAATTCTTTCAATAGAAATGAAATTTTGTTCTTTCATAATATATTTTGTTGTATATTACTAATATTTTAGGTGTTATATTATTATTTTTTCTATTCACTTTATTCCTTTTTTAAAATCACAAATGGGGGGAAAGGAATGATAAAAAGAATACTAAGTAAAGAAGATAATTCTCTAAGTAGAAATGAGTAAATATAATGGGGTTCTTATCAAAGAATATTTTATTATGAATGAAATAGTAAAATCTCTTTCAGGATGTGAAGAATATGATCCTTAGGGATTTCAAAACCTAAATGGGAGTTAGTCGTATTCCCCATGATTCATAAGTAAAGGGAGATAAGTTTTTATTTTCATGTTCATAAAAACTTCTAAGTCCTTATATTATTTTTTGTAAGGATGTTTGTGCTTTCCAGAAAGGGGGAGATTGTTGAGTCAATAAGGTTTCCTTGTGACTTTTCATTTCCTTATGTTTTGAAAATCAAGAACAAATTATTTTATAGAAAAGTATATTTTCCATAAGGATTATTCTTTAAGGAAAATTTCCATTATCTATGAAAAATTTTCCTTCTCCAAAGAAATTTTTTTCCTTAGCCTTGTTTTAATTAATCATTTTATAGTCTATCTGAATCTATCTCATATTTATTTCTAAGGAAAAATTTGTTTTCAAATCGAAAACCTTAGAATCCTATAAATACCTTAATATAAATTATTATATTTTTAGGTTCTGAATTCTTTGAAATTCAGGTTCCGAATTCTCTAAAATTAAGGCTACAATTTATCTAAAATTAAGGTTTTGAATTCCTTAGAATTCAGATTCTGAATTACATAGAATTCATATTCTGAATTCCTTAGAATTCAGACTTTGAATTCCTCATAATTCAGACTCTGAATTCACTAGAATTCATGCTCCCAATTATTTAGAATTCATACTCCAAATTCCTCATAATTAAAATTCAAAATTACTCAGAATTCACACTCTAAATTCCTTAAAATTTATACTCTGGATTCCTATCAATTCAAACTACGAATTACTCAAAATTGAGACTCCGAATTCCTTAGAATTTGGACTCTGAATTCCATATAATTTTGGCTCTGAATTCCTCATAATTCTGATTTCGAATTCATTGGAATTCAGAATCCAAAATATATAGAATTTAGGTTCTGAACTCCTTGGAAAAGAAAAATCCGAAAATCCATGATTTTTAGTTTTTCAATGTTTACTTAGTTAGACTCCAAACTTTATTTTTTCCTTCAACCCCAAAAAAATATATTTGGTTAACAATCATATTTTGATTAAACTTGTTTTAGTCATGAAATGATGTCATAGAAATGGTTTCTAACTAACTATTGTTTGAGTGACACGTGTACCAATCCCTCAATGATTTATGAAAAAATATGACCGTTGGAGGAGGGAGCTTACCATTGGAGAAGGTCCTATAAATAGGAGCTCATTTGGAAGATCCCAATAACTGTACCATCACTATAGAGATTGCATGCTGCTAAAGTAATTTCTAGAGAGAGAGACTCTCATGCTTTGTGTGTACTGAATATCTTGTTCATATTTCTTAGTGCGTCTTTTGATTGTTGTTGAGTACAATAAAGGGTTTCTAGGGATTGAAAAAAAGGTTCTTACTACAATAATATTTGAGGGCTTCTAGGGATTGGAAGATAGAGGTGCTGACTACCTTAAGGTTTGAGAGCTTGAGGGGATAGCATGAACGATTCTAATAGTATTATCGGTGGCTTACCCTGGTGTGGGTAATATATACTTTATGGAATGTATAAATCAAGGGACCTTTTTCCAAGGATTTTGGATTCCCTACACTTTGGGTTAAAATAATTCATAATTGTTACTTGTTTTTTAAGCTTATTTCTATTGTAATCTAATATAGGAAGAATTTATAACTTTTTTATACATTCTTGTAATTTTTTATATTCTGATATGTAAGATTTTATATGCTTTAAGGTAGAATATTTTCCTTGTAAACTTTAATTAAGTATCATTTTCAGAACCATATTTCTAGAACCTATAATGTTTTTAGAACTAAAAGAGGTCTTGTGAATTTACATATTTTAGCATTGTTAAACATTGTTTTCCATATGGTTAAAAAGTGAATGTTTTTAAACTTACAATTCATCCCCCTCTTGTAATTTTGGCATCTAAATCATTATTTTGATCCTACAAGACCAAGTGTTACATAACCATAATATATTATTAAAAATAATATTATAATGATATATGACTGAAATTTTTATTGGATGGGTATGAATATTATTATCAAATTTATGAAAATATATGGTGTACACAAATATAAGATAAATTCATAGGTTACCAATTCAATTAGAAATGAAAATGAAAACCAGTTGATTATAAAAGAAATTATTATTGTAATCATACAGATATTTTCACATAGAAAATTAAATTAATTAGAATTGGTAAGTTATATTAATGTATTAAATATTATATATATTCAATCCAATATTATTTATATTTGTCTAAAATATTTGATAGACATAAGATAAATACAAACACAATTTTAGGCATAAAAACATATTTCTTTATAAACGTAGGTTTACCACATTTTATTGGATAACCCATTTAAAATATATTTTATGGGACTTTTATAGATTTAATATGACATAATAAACTTCGTATTTTTATTTGAGACATATAAATTAGGTTAGTATAAATTTTGGGTAATTTTTATTATGGTTTTATTTTCAAAGAATAGCTAAAAATAATGGATTTTAATTTAAAACTACTTTTTAAAATAATTTGTTTATACGGATAAATTATATTTTTAATTGGATTAGAAGATTATTTAGAAATTATTTTTATAACTTAAACCAATTTAGGCCATTGAAAACAATTTCACATGAAATTGGATAAAAATCATAGCATCCTTTTGGAAGTTTTTATGTTGGAAGCCCGCAGTGTAGTCCCATCAGCGAGATTAATTTGAAATTAATTTATATCACTAATGTGATAATAATTTGTAATAATGAATTAAATATTTTTAATCATCAAAATATATAATTTAAATAAGGAACACTTTTTTTACCAATAATATTAGTAAAATTGATTAAATTAATTACATTGGTTAAGAGAAAAATAAGGTTAATAAACTACAAAACCATAAATATAAGACCCAAAACGACCTAGAATCTTGTTAAAATCCCATTTTATGGAATTTAATCGTCTATAAACATTACATTATTTATTATTTTGGTTTTATATGACTTTTTTAGGTAAAAATTTGCGTACACCGAACTTATTTTCAAAAATAACAAGTTGGTCCTTTCCCTTCTATATAAAAGGCCACCACATCTACCCACATCCTCACACCTCTCAAGCCCCTCGGCTTGCCCAAACTATAATCAAATAATCTTAAAAAATACCTAACTTCCTCTTAGAAGTCTTAAAATTGGAATAAGGCAACTAAATGAATATTGTTTTCACAAACTAAAATGAGTTACCCGATTATGAGTTAACGTCTTCTCTCAAGCTCATTTCCTTTATATTTCTTCTCTAACCCATCCACTGTATTTATTATATTATTTTATGTTTTAATTGGTATCATAAACATACTAGTTTTTTTATTATAATGTTTTTAACTACACTTACACCCACTCCTTCTAATGGGTAACAAATATACTATTTTTATGTACTATGAACTACTACATTATGAAACTATGATTGTTCATTTTTTCCATTACCTCCTACCATGGTGGCCATTATGATGGAAATAATATTTATATATTTCATATATTATATTTATTATTTATTTAATATTATTTATTAATTTTATAACACATATCCTTTTACTTTTCATTTGGTTTTAATATGATAATTTCATTTGAGGAAGGGTGGACTACCGCCCCTAAAAGCGATATGATTCATTCATGCACTAAATGGATTGTATTAAGGATGGATTCATTACTTATATAATATATATATTATATCATAAATATAAATTAATAGTGATATATATATATATACTTATATTTCATTTTCTTTCTTTCTTTCAATTTGACAATTAAAATGGAAACAACATTCATGCCCACATATGACTTATTGTCTCTATAAACAGTGTATTCCATTTCATACTTCATTATGATATAGATTATTATATTATAAATATAATGGATATAAATTATATTTATATCATTATATAAATTATATAATCATGATATAAGTATAAGGAAAAATGATATAACCAATTAATACACATGCAATGAACATAGCGAATTTTACCCGAAGTGAAACCTTTACATAGGATCATTAAAAAATGGGAAATATAAGGTCATATTCAATACATATATGGTATTATGTATAATAATTTTATTCTGTAAAATATTTATAATAAACTTATATTTGTTATTTACGAATCTTGTATGAGTATAATGAGATTCGAGATGCAGGGTAAGGGGATTTCATCTCACTTTTTATTTCTGTTAGATACATGCTTTATTCACCACCAAATCCTTTTGTGTGTATCTTATACAACCCATGTATGTGTTCAATGTTTCTTAAAGTCACATTTGTTAGTATTTACATATTCATTTAGTGAACATTATTTAATGGGGTTTATGTTTCAAAAGTTAAGAAATCGGTAAAATATATATATATCAATTTTCTTTCTTTGAGACTCATGTTTTGATATGAAAATAAATTCTTTTTGAGGTTTATATACTTTAAATTCAAATTATATATCATTAATATACATATTTTCATGATATTCTAATTTTCATGAAATTTCCTTTTATTACATTGAATGTATTATCCCATGTTACCATGTGATAAGAGTGTTGAAACAATATCATCACTTTTCGAGATTTTTTATGTGCATGATTACTTTGATGAAATATTATAACCCATATCTCAATATATTCATGAGTTTTATTCTTCTTCTGTTATTAATTATATAGTCTTGTATTAGTAGTATTTTTTCTAATCTTTTATTGATAAGTTAATTAATTAAGTGTTTTTTGGAAATCCTGGCATAACCCTCCCTTCGGTCAGAAATCTATGAATTCTAAAAATGTTTCCCAAGAATATTATACCATTACCATATACTCTCAAAAAAACCTTTTTACCTTTTTTTTATTTTACAAATATATTCAATGGAATCATCTTGTCACTTTCTAAAAAAGTAATTTTTCTAATGTTTTTATCGTATAAAAGGAATGTTATTTTTACTTCGTACTACAAGTATAAATTTGCTTACTGTCACTTCTTGGAATCTCTCTTTTAATTTTTAAAAAGGTTGATTTATTCAGAATTTTTTTTTAAAATTTAATTTTTAAAGAAATTTATTTTCAAAATTTTTTAACTCATCTTTTTTAAGTTTTTAAGGAATTTTTAAAAATTGTTTTCAATCTCCTTTTATATGTTTTCAAGGAAAAATTTTTTCAAAAAAATTTCAAGCATCAATTATAATATTTCAAGTGTTTTCAATGAAATGGTTTTCAAAACCATTTTCATGATTCTTTCATATATTTTTATTAAAAAGGTTTTAAAAACATTTTCATTCATTCTTTATATGTTTTCAAACTCCTTTTAATGAAAAAGGTTTTTTAAATGTTTTGAAACATATTTTATATGGTTTCAGTGAAAAATGATTTCAAAATTACTTCAACTATTTGTTATAAGTTTTTAAGTTATTTTCTATGAAAATGATTTTTAAATGGTTTTACATATTGAAAAGCATTTTTCAAACAAGAAAGGATATTTTCCTTAAGAAAATATTTTTAAAAGATATTTCAAAATACTTTACCATCTAATATGATATCCATTATTGTTACTCATAGCTTTCTAGGGAATGGTATAAAGGTTCCATTCATATTCTTTCTCTAATTGGGTTATGATTAATGTTATGATCTTTATGAAATTATTTTCCCTTTCACAGGTTATATATTTATGAAATTGGTTCCTCTTTTATGGGTTATATGTACATGAAATCTATTTCTCATTCTTGGGTTATGCTTATTTTGAAATGATTATGAAACCTGTATCTTTTTTCCACAGGTTATTATATGATTTCATGTTAATGATTCCAATTTAATTGTGTGAGTTAGGATATTATTATATATGATTTTGTGGCACATGTATGTATTATTTCAATATGATTTGGGTGGGTCCTATATATCCATATAATGCATTATGTAAATATTTATATCTCATGAGATATATTAAGATGGTATTGAGAGTAAACCTTAACTACTATGTTAGTCATGGGAGTGAAGAATGACTACCAATTTTGTATGAGTACTAAACGCATGATGCAAAGATAGCCATGGGAGTAAACCAGAACTAACAATATGGTATTGTGAGGGAACATATAATACTAATTTGGCCATAGGAGTAGATCATTACTACCAATATGGTATGGGGAGTGAATCTATGCTAACAAGATGGTATTTGTAGTGGTTCCATGGATACTATAGAAATCATGTAATATACTTATCTGTTTTCCACAATCCCATGTTTTATTCCTATTTTAGGGTTTCATGGCTTCTGTTCTCTATTTCCATATGATTATTTCCTTATGAACTGCCAAAATATATTCCATGATTCATGTTAATGATATTTGATATGTAGGGTATGATCTTTTGTTTTCTTAATCATGTTCTCATAACCTTATTCTCAAGATTATGCTTACATGTCCTTATTTTTTACCCTTAATGATCATCAGATCTCACACCTTTTTGTGTTTCCTTCCCCAGGTTCTGAATATATATTTATGTATGATATTTTTAAAAGGGGTTCTAGTCTTAGAGAACGAAGTGGGAGAAAATCTAGCTCGCTCGTGTACTAGAAATTAAATTTCCATTTCTTCAAAGGCAATAGACTAAATATGATCTTTCGTAATGTTTTTGTATAATGTTTATGTATTCCACAAAATTTATTTAATGTTATTGTTTCTAAAAGAGAGGTATGTTATACAATCTTCAACAGAAAAGGATTAAATAAGGAAAATGGTATTTTCCTAGTGTAGCATAGTGGACGACCATGGTCATCTCATTTGGAGAGATTTACTATCAATAATTCATGAAATGATTCATATTTTCTATGTACTACTTCTAAATATTATATGTTTAAATTTCAAGACTATGCGTTGAGATAGTGTGCGATTTTGAGGTCCGTGTGGCCATAATAAATGTTTCAAATATATAAAAATATTAAATATCATGTGTGCGTAGTTTTCCTGAAAAAGGTGGAATAAGATATAAATGGATTCTTGGATAAGAAATATGAGGGAACCGTTGAGTTTAGAATAGTGTCTTTACCCTAGGAACAAAATAACATTGACTTGTCCAGGTCTCCACTAAAAAAGTTATCACGAGCACAAAAATGAGTAAAATAAATTAATATAATTTTATTTATTTTCAAATGATGATATAGTGACTAGTAAAAAGTTAAATAATCAACATTTTTAGAAACCCGATGTTAGCCTCATAACCTTGGCATTCCCTAGAGACGTCCGAGAGACAACCTCTAGAGAATCCCTCTAAAAGATGATAATGAAATCTTGGATCCTAGATTGATGTGCACTAATGTTATTAGATCTCATCAAAAATGATGAAGTGGCGATTGATGTTCATTAGTGAATGGTCCAAATCCAGATAGGATGCGTTATTTTGATTCATCTATCTCGTTGTTAAAATCATATAATTAATACAGACTAATCCATGTATAGATTAGACTATGGACCAATAGTAATGGAGGGAAGGGTTATTTTCCACATTTATCGGGATTTGATTATAGAAAATTGATTTTTTTTCATTTTATATTCTAATGGTGACGACCCAAGATCGATATGAACATCGATCAAGGTTCTACCACCTTGATTTTTGTTCCATTCTTCTCTAGTTTCTTGGATTCTTGGTTCAAGTTCTTCATTCTTCCCTGACATTGATAAATTGGTCATTATACCTTCAATTAATGGAACAACGATCCAAAACTAGAGATATGGCATTAAGACAACTCGGAAGAGGTGTGACAGTGGGTGCAGCGACATATCGATTAATTGTGTGTATTGAGTCATCCTTCTTTTAAAATGATAAAATAACTCATACGATAATGTTTTCCAAGATATTTAAAGGCCTGAATCCCATAAATTTGATGTTAGAGTGAACAGATGGCATTCAATCTTGATCTTTAAGGTGAACTAAGAACCAAAGTGAGATTTGGGAGATAGATCAGTGCGATCGGAGGAAGAACACAGGTTCTGAAAAACTTGATACAAATAGCATGTAGTCCATGCTATACGATGTGTCTCCACTAGTAGATGACTCAGTATGTACATGCGAAGTATGTGGGGATGAGGTGTAAACAAGTTTCCTACACGGCATGTAATCCCCCACACAACATGGTCTGTACTGGGTACATGAGCTACCCCATATACGGGTATATCTCCTGGCATACATGGGATGACACTATGTACTGGCTCTCGGCATGAGTGCACGGGCAGACCACCGATGGAAGGGAACACCATGTAACGCCCACTACATGCCATCTACCCCCTCTTCTATAAGACATGTTCTAAAGACAAGGGTTATTATACATGGTAAGTACCTAAGGTCAGTGGACATGATGTATAACCCTACTACATGTAGTGCACCCCTTCCTATATGCCTAGAGACACTTGTCCTCCATATCTTGGACATGTTTTGTTAGGGTTTTTTACCATTATCATTTCATTAAATGTAGGAAATAGTCATTTCCTACTCATGGGGATATGATCCCTTCAGTAAAACATCGTGGATATAGTTTTGGGAATCCCATGAGAGGCCCAGAGTAGGATCCTACATTCATTCTTTGTTCCCTAGGTAGAGTTCTCAGTATTGATGTGACTAACACTATGCAGGTGTTGATCCTCTATTTGAAGGGTTAATCCTGATTGAGTCATTGTTATCACCCCATGACCTTAGATGTGATCATCATATATTGTATCATATCTCTCTTCAGATCTATCAGTGTATCCCTCTCATGGAGAGATCTGATGAGCAGTACCTCTCAAACAAACATCATCCGTGATTTTTAACTCAAGAGTGTGCTCTCCCAGATGTGTGCTTTGTGGAATCATTGAGATGAATTCCTAGGTTTGGAATGCAGTGGTTGTGACTTACCTCTGTACTGTGTTCCTTGGTTGAGCATATCTAGATATTCTTGTTATATTTATTGTATACAAATACCTATGTAGAGATGATTTTTCCTTATATTGTTATATTTCTTTGTGTTTTCACAGTTTCCAACTGAGTATTATTATACTCACCCATAAACAGTCTTTGACCACACATGTTGTGTCTTGTATAAATGATCAACCCTTCAACGGAGTCCTGGGAGGACCTAGACTATATGGTTCTTTGTGAAACCAGACAGACCAAGGTGTGTTCCAACAACATTCAAACAGCAGTTCCATTTCATTTTTCTTACTGGTTGGAATTGTGGTTATAGAATATTTTTGTTATTCATTTATTCTATTCATATTTAATTTACATTAATTTTCTTTGTACTCTTGATATGGTATATAGTGTATGCATGCATGGTTTACACGTGGTTTTTACATTTCTTCATTTTGTGGGTTTGGATATGTGTGTGTGAGTATAGGTATAAAATAAATGCCTCTCATGTTTGTGATGTGGCTACTCGATGCTAGTCACCATCCATTACCCAGTTTTAAGAGGGATTACGGAGTCACAACATGGGCCCCACTAGGACAGGTCATGATAGAGTGGTATCATAGTTAATTAGTTCTTCATTAGGACTGGGATTCTATGAGATTGGTTTGGGACAATAGTGGTAAGTGTTTTGAGTTTGGATTTCAAGATATGGAGTCTAGTGTTACTACGGTGTCCGAGGTATCCATACACTAGGACTCTGCTAACTTGTTTCTTGACTCAGTAAATGAAAACAATATTTTCATAAAAAATAATGGTACATCCATAATATAGGAATGGGATATGGTTTTATTGTCCTTCTTGATTTAGCTCTCTAGAAATACTCATTAAACCTGGTACATCATGTTATTGTCATTATTCCTCCATGACGTATTCCAGATAGGATTTAGAAACATGATCACAAGAATCTCCCCCTCTGTGATGAGGCTTTGATACAAGGACCAGTTCCCCAAATGTTATCTCCAGGTGGTGCACCACCCATACTATCACTTGTCGTACAGCATGTCATACCCATAGTATGTTCAGATGAGGAGTGTAGGCTGAGCATGCTTCACCATTTTAAGTGATAGATTCCCCTCAGTTTTCAAGGTGATCTCAACTCATAGGCTATTGAGGAATGGATTGAGGTGGTGACCTGAGTTTTTCATCTAGTCAGGACACAATCAGATCAGATAGTGGTCCTGGCAGTGAGCCTTATACATAACTCCTCATGATGATGGTGGAGTTTGGCCATCCAGATTCCTGATGAGGTGACTCTTTCATGGAACAAGTTTGAGCACCTCTTCAGAGAGTAGTTCTTCTGAGTTATACTTAAATCTACTCATATACAATATCTTATACATCTTCATCAGGGAAGTGTGTTAGTGGCTGGTTATACACCGAGGTTAACCATCCTTTATAGGTACTCAATAAATGTGGTATCAGATCAGTACATCTGGTATCACACCAGTGAGCAAGTTTTTTGTAGAGGCATACGATTGGGTGTTATTCCTCTATTCATTTATACATATTTTGGGGTGCTTGAGTGGAATTTGGTGGATGAAATATTCATAGATGAGAATATGCAACTAGCGACAATCAATTGTGGGAAAGTAGGAGTAGATACCTCACCAACAAGGATCCCACATTAGTCTTATAGAACAAGATATGTGAGCTTATTTTGGAAGAGGTTTTAGGAATGAGGATCTGAATTTTGGGGCTCACCGGGTGGGTCTAGTCACCATAGCGAGAGGTGATTCTATTCATGTGATTACAAGTGACATATTTCTTGAGATTTTCTAACCCATCATACTTCTAATAGGTATATTTTCTATGGACCACCGAGGTAGATACAACGACAGGTGTAGGCATGTCCATAGGTCGGAAGATATGTAAGAGGAGTTGGGATAGTAGTATGAGGTGGTTGATGTTTTTACTTGTTACCACCCCCACCCCTGGTGATCTGTTCCAGGCTTAGGGAGCTGGAGAATAGGTGCCGAGACAACTAGATTCATTCCAGGATTATGAACCAGGGGAACCATGAATGATTAAAGGTACAATATGGGTCTTTTATACTATAGATTTAGTACTAATAGACACAGGTTCTGGTCATTCCTTTCTTCACAAATATCCTAAACGAAACCTACAGATTACGATTGAACCATTGACTCAACCCTTATTCTTGGAGACACCTATTGGAGGAGACACAATAATCACACACTTATGTCGATAGTGTGACCTGACCCTTGGAAGTGAGAGTTTTTATTAGAACCTCTTGGTAGAAACATCGAGGCCTTATAACGTCATTATCAGTGTGGATTGGTTGTCTACATTTCATTGCTAGATTGACTATTTTTGGAGAAGGGTGTGGTGTGTATATAGTTATGGAATGAGGTTTACCATTTTCAACAAAAAGTAAACATAGGAAGCACATTATAAACTCATTCATAGGAGGTTGTATCTAATTTCCCATCAATTGGCTAGCCAAAACCTCAATGTAGTAGTTGCTATGAGATTCTAGATTCCAACAGTGGTAGTAGAGTGTGTGGATGTCTTTATTAAATATTATCCATGATTACTACCCCACTGAGAAATAGAATTACGCATTGATTTATACCGTGGTATGAAAACAATATCAACCCCATCATATCAAATTGCTCATATAGTGATTCGCGAGCTGAGGGTGAAGTTGGAGGGCTTGCAGAGGAAGGGCTTCATGAGACCTAGTGTTTCACTCTGATCAACCCTATTTTTTCTAAAATTTCAGATAGAAGATTTAGGTTCTGTATGGACTACCGGTGTTTAAACCAAGTGAACATGAATAACAAGTATTCACAACCAAGGATCAGTGACCTCTTTTATTAGTTAAAAGGTGTGTGATGGTTCTCGAAGTCTAACATCAGATCAGGTTATCACCAACTATAAGTATGTGATGAGGATATATCAAATATGGCCTCTATTTGTCATTATGGTCTCTATGAGTACTTAGTTATTCCCTTTGGTATGATGAATTCTACAATAGTGTTCATGTGAATAGTGAATTGGATCATTCATCCTTACTAGTCCCTGTTTGTGGAAGTCTTCATCAACAATAGCATTGTGTACTAAGTGTCTGTGGAGGAGCACAAAAGACACTTAAGGATGTTTTTGGATGTACTCAGAGAGAATCGGGTTTATTTGAAACTCTCGAAGTGAAATTTCTAGATTCAGGTGGTCCACTTCTTAGGACATGTTATCTTAGCAGATGGAGTGGAAGTTGACTCAGCCATGGTTGAGGTATTGTTAGCAATGGAGCCACCTAACGACTTGATATAGTTGTACATCTTCTTCGGGATAGCGGGCCATTATCAAAGATTCATACCTAATTAATCCAAGATATCATCACCTATGAAAGAATTGACACAAAAGGGGAAACCTTTAGTGATAAAAAAGAAGTTCCAAGAGGCTTTCCTATATCAAAGGTAGAGACTGATGAGTTCTTTGATCATAAAATTTATAGAGGATGGTTTCGAGTACATAGTATTCTGAGATCCATCTAGAAACGGGCATTGTTTTGCCCGGATGTAGAGTCAAGTGGTGATTTTTTATAGTTCATTCTATTTGATATCACATGATCAGAACTATGTAACCCATGATCTTGAGTTAGAAGCGATATTCTTCGCATTAATGATGTTGAGACGCTACTTTATTGGCGAGCGGTTTATTGTCTACTCTAATCACAAAATCTAAAGTATATCTTCTATCACAAGGATCTCAACTTGAGACCGAGGTGATTTCTAGATCTCCTCTAAGACTATGAAAATTGTATTTTTTTTATACTCTTGGGAAGGAAAATTTTGTTGAAGATGCTCTCAGGAGGAGATCTAGTTCACAGTTGCAGAACGATGCATCAGATCATTTGGCCTCATTATAGTTTTTCATTATATATGAAGATAGAGAAAATTCCCTTTAGTGGATGGTTTGAACCCCACCACTCTTATTTTGAGTTAGAGAGTCACAAATTGGGGAAAATGAATGTGATAATTTACATGCTTATATATCCATAGGAAATGCTCCAAATGAATATTCAAATGTTTGGGAGCATGACATTCTTTTTAGAGGATGTACAGTAGTCCCAATGGAATTGTTAGAGGCAGTTTCATATGTCCCCTTTGGAGTTACATTCATGTGTGGTAATGATATACCAAGACTTATAATGTCCTTTTTGGTATCCAAGGATTATGAATGGAGTTGAAGAGTTTGCCTATCAATTCCTTACTGGTCAATAAGTGAAGTTTGAGCTACACGTTTTTGTGGGTTAAGCTCAGCCCCTTGAGGTGCTAGAATGGAAGTGGAATGGGATATCTATTTTCATCATGATGTAATTACCATGTACGTCTAGGGGGCATGATGCTATTTGGGTAATTTTTTACTGAATCACCAAGATGGACCACTTCCTAGATATCTGAGAGCAGAGTTAAGTAGACAGCTTGGGACGCCTCTACATGTGGGAGATAGTACCCATGGAGTTTAATTGACAATTCTTTCAGATCATGATACTCAATTTAGCTCACAATTATGAATATGATTTTAGGTGGAATTTGGGACCTCATAATTATTGAGCATAGAATTTCACCCATAGATGGTTGACCACATTGATTAGATCATTCAGGTTCTGGAGGATATGTTGTGGAATTTACATGTTAGAATTCAGTTGTAGTTGAAGTGATTACTTACCACTAGTGTATTTTTCATACAACAACTGCTACCATTCAACCATTGCTATTGCACAATTCAAGGCTTTGTACAGGTGACCCTTCAATTCACCACTTTTCTGGAGTGACCATGGAGAGACAACACTAATGGGCCTGGATTTGGTGTGAGCTACAACAGAGAAGATGTAAATCCTCCAGGGGCATATAAAGACTGCACAAAGACATCATAAGTCATATATTAATTTGTGATGGAGGCCTTTGAAGTTCATGGAAGGAGGACATTTGTTCTTATGGGTTTCAACTCGATGAGGATTATGAGTATTTGTCGAGGTAGAAAGGTATTTTTGATATTTATCATCCCTTTTTAGATACTAAGTAGAGTTGGTGAGGTTTTATACATTTTTCCTCTACCCAAATAGTTTGATTGGGTACATTATTTCTTCAACATGTTCTAGTTGAGGAGGTATGTGCATGACCAATCACACATCATTAATTCGGGAAGATAAACATTGAGGATGTAGTGAATTTTTTTGAGTTTCTAGTGGAGATCGAGCATCATCTAGAGAGGATCATTAGTGGGTGATTGATTTATTTAATGTGTGTTCGGTGGAAGAATGGGAATATCCATGAAATAACATGGGATTGGTAGGTTCATATTCATTCTGAATACCCTCATATTTTGGGTACCCTTTATTTTGGATATTCTTGGACATAAATCCCCAATGTGGGGAGAATGTATTGACTTTGATTTTTCATATATTATTTATAAATATTATGTGGATTAATTTCTAGACCAGGCATTGAGACAGTATGAGACTCTGAGACTCGGTGTGCTCGGAATAAATGTCCTAAATATATTAAAATATTAAATATAATATGGAGTTCATTTTACTAAAAAAGTAGAATAACTTCTAAAAGGGTTCTCTGATCAGTAATTTGAGGTCATAGTTGAGTTTAAAACTACATTATTACCATTCGTGAGACCAAATATTGGCCGGAATGGGTCACTTGACAAAAATTTATCACAAGTAAAAAACAGAATAGAAAAGTTAATAAAATTTATTACATTTAAAATACTAACATATTGACCAAATAAACAATAAATAATACCCTTTTTTTGAAGCCCAAGGATAGCCTCGTAAACTTGGAATTCCATAGAGATGTCGTAGAGATATCCTATGGGGAATCCATTTGATAGATGATGATGAAATCTTGGATCCAAGATCAATGCGGACTAATATTGTTAGATCTCTCCAACGAAGACAATGTGATGACCAATCTTCATCATAGAATGATACAAATCTTGGTAGGATGTGTTATTTTTATTCTCCATTCTCGTTAACAAAATTTTATGATGCAGGCGGACTAATCAACAAATAGATCGTCCTGTAGATCAATTGTTATTGTTGGATTGGTTATTTGTCGGATTTATCGTCATTTGATTATAAATAATTGTTTTGATTCATTTAATAATGTAGTGGTGATAAACCAAGATCAAAACAAACATCAATCAACTTTTCCCTCTCGATTTTTGTTCTTTTCGCCCTTGATTTTTGAATTCTTGGTACATTTTCTTCATTCTTCCCCCATCATTGAACAATCTATCATCGCATGTTCTCTTCTTAGAAAAAATATCTGAATGTAATGACTCATATTTTTTTATTTTTTTTAATAAAATGTTTGGGAAATTTCTATGACCATGCACTGAGACCACATGCAATTTTGAGGCCCAGTGCTCCTAGAATGGTCGATGAAAAATGTTATGTTTTTAATAGCGTGCATGAGTGGTTTTTTTAAAAAGTGTTTTAACTCTTAAATGGGTTACCAGTTTAGAAATATTAGGGTTCTTTTGCATTCAGTATGGAATGTTTATCTTAGGTACGACATAACCTTAGTCAGCATGGGTCTTGGATGATAAAACCAGAAAAGTATGTAACTATAAATAAAATAATTAAATAAAATGATTTTATTTTAAAATATTAATAACTCATGAATGGTGACACAAATTGGAAATCTGAGACCACTATTGAGTTCATAATGTGGCCCTTTCCATATGTGGGGCCTAACATCAATCGGTGCCGGTCACCATTGAAAGTTAATTTTTGGATGTTTTAAAGAAAAACAAACTTTAAGGAAGTATATTTTATTTATTTTTAAATGTTTAACAGCAATGAGTCAATCTATGTCATTTTCTAAAAGAAACAGTGTGGTGTCTCTACAATGCTGTAATGTGATGGCTTGTTTTCATTTCTCCCAAATTACATTGGAATTCAGGGTTAACCCATAACCCTGGAATTACATAGAATATCTGGAGAAAGGAATTGGTTGTTCCATCCCATTGGAAAATGATAAATGACGATGAACCTAGGTGGATCATTGATCATTGATCGTGGATAACAGATCAAGGATTGGGGATTGAAAAAAGGTGGTGGCGCAACTATGTTCGTCACCAATGATAGATTCAAACCCTAAGTTAGGGTGTTGTGTATTGATTTCCTTTCCTCCTGTGCTTTATATTCTACAATGAATGTGAACGAATCCACAAATATATTGTCCCGTGCATCAGTTGTTTTTCAGAGATGGGTTTTATTATTTTGGAGGTTATGGGAGAATAATATTGTATTTATTATTGGTTTTTCTATACCGTTATATTGGAAACAAACCATGATCTCTATGAACAATGATCGAGGTCCATTCCTCCTTGTTGGTTCTGGATTTTCTCCCTCATTTCATTATTCGTCGTGGGCATTCTATGTTTGTCCCGCGACTCAACAATTTGAGATCGATCGATCGTTTCACAGCCGATTCTTGTCACAATGATCCGATATCACGGATATGGGATTGACACGACATGACAGAGGTGTGATGATGATGCTGTCAGATGGATAAAAATGGTGAGAAATATATCACCATTCGAATGAACATACATCGATATGGATTTTAGCATGGATCGGATCCCATGACAGTGAAGGTGGCGACTCGATGATCATGGAGTAGCTTTCAGATCTAGAATTAGAGCACATGAAAGAACCTGGTGGCCTACGGAAGTGTCCACCAACGTGCTAGCACTGAAGACCGGTGAAAGTCGTGGGGCTAGCTAGATGCAATGCCCCCTCCACATTGACAGTGGTGATGCCCGTATCGACCTGTCACATGTGGTCGAGCTGCATGTGGAAAAGGGGGAGTTCATGTGAGAGGACTCGGCCAGACGACTACCACACGATCCACAGACCTTGTGCCCCGGTGGATGTGGTACCATCCACGTACCACAGAAGTGAATTAGACCACTTAGTGGGCCATGTTGGATAAACTGGGGTGCCCTAGTGGTTCGTTGGGATGGGTCCAGTGACCCAGCCAGCCCAGTGGGCCAGTTGGCCTAGTGGGCTAAGCCCAACGAAACAATCCAAGTGGGTAGGGCCAGACTGGGCCCAACAGGTCGAGATAGACCAGGACTAGTAGGTCAGACCGGGTTGTATTGTCTGACTCAGTTGGGGTTGGATCAGCCGACACTATTTGGATTGGGTCATCATACTCGATTCGGGTCGTGTTAGGCCCAACCTAGTCTCCAATCAGACCCTTTTTTTAAAAATAGTGTAACTCTCAAACTGTGTGTCCATTTGATGAGTTGTTTGCAGCGTTGGGAGACTTGACACGTGAAAATCATTTTGGGATACTATACCTGAGTTTTCTTGAATGTTGGAGTATGACCTATTGGATTGAAGAGTAGGTGATCCATGAATGAGCGTGCTAAGTGCAGAATCTTGTGGTTGAGAACTACATGGAGTAAAAGTCCTATGAACTGTGATAGACATGGAGTAGGTCTCTAACTGATGTGGCTCTATTTTTACATAGTTTTTCCATACCTTTTATTTAATTTTGAACATTTTAATTACTTATTTTAACACTATTTAATAAATAATGGAACTTTTTTATTTTTATAAATTTATTAATTAATTAATCATTTTTTATAATTAAATATGTGTTTTTAATCTTTTAATACTAAATTTAGTAATTATAATTATTCTAATTATATAAACATACATTTTATTTTAATAATATTAATCTGGTTAAATTTTTAATAATTTAAAATGTTTATTTAATTTTTCATAGTTATTTGCATTAATCTAATTTAGTTTTTAATTTAAAATTGTACTCTTTAAATTAAATTTTTTAAAATGAATTAACATTATCTATTAACTAGTCTAGTTATTCTGTTAAATAACTAAGATAAAAATTACGTTAATGTGTAATTAAATAATGTGTTCTTAATTTTAAGTTTTCATTATGTCGTTTCATTAAATAAGTTAGTTGTTTAAAATCGTTAGTTAATTTTAATTATTTTAAATTCATGTTTGCAGTTAATTCCTTGTTTGTGTTTTTTATATATTTAGATATTTAATTAATCAATCTTAATATTTATATATTTAGTTAAAAATTAAGTTACATTTTTTTTATTGTTAAATAAATTAGTTAGTTTTTAATTGAGTTATTCATTTAGTCTTTAATTTTTTTGTTAATTTTTATTTTGTTTTAATAAGTTAATGTTTTGTTCATTTTATTTTCTATTAAATAATATTAATTTTTTATTAGAATTTCAATTAGTTCTACAGAAATCATTACACACTGATGTTATTCTTAACTATCGGTGAGTCGACTCACCGATCACTTTGAAACAGCATTGGTTTCTCTTGCACATCGGCATCAATCTCTCATTTAAAACAATCAGTGACTTGTCTTTATTTTTCTTTTATCATTGTCTTTATTTATTTTATTTTTCTAACAATTTCCCACCTTTCATCGATGTCACAACTCACTGTTGTCGTGACGCACAGATCCTCTCGACGCACCGATCCTTTTCCCACGACTCACCAATCGGTTTTTTATTTGAATCGGTTTCATGCTCACATCAGTGTCTTATTTTATTTTAACTAACAGTGAATCATTTTTATTTTTAATCTATAATTGAGTCAATGTTATGCACTGATACCCCAAATCCACCTCAGTCTCACATAATTCTGTTTCAATTTCTACTATCGTTGAGTCACTAACTCACTAATGCCTTCCCTCCTACCGATTTTCTTGAGACTCACTGATAGTTCCCTCCCACACTCCATATCTCACGGTTCCCTATTTTCTACATCTGTCTCTCATCCTTAAAATGACACCTTGCCTTCTCACCCTTGCAATATTGGTTTCTCCTCTTCATCACCCCTTGTTATAGATAGATATGCCCCTTTTTCATCACACCAACATGTCCCCTATTCAGTTTCTACCCTGCTTCAAAATTTCATTACACACATTCATTCCAGAAAACCCACAAATAATCTGAACAAAAACAATTAATCAAGTATTTAATCAGTGATTTAATCAAACTAATCATATTTTTCACAATCCAGTTCAAATCTAATCCAACAATCATTAACAATAAAACACCAAAAAATCTGGAAAGTCGGACTCAACCATAGGGTGTATCTGACGCACCAACCACAGTGAGGAGGAGCTCGAGCCGCTGGTAAACCCTTCAGCCACCACTGTGTTGTACCATTGAGATGAATTTCTACTATATCACAAAGAAAGGATAATAATTTGAAGTCCCCTAGAATCATTGTTATGCTGGGGAGAAGAGATGTCTCGCCGCTGATGGAAGGAGGCTATCGCTAGAGTCTATACATCCGATGTCACCATTGTTGGAGCAGGAGGAGGTTGAGCCGAGCCTGTCAGTTGTGTCATGTCACTAGAAGGAGTAGGGGTCAGCATCTATCGTCAGGAGGAATTGGAACCCTACCCCTCCTCTATTGTGCCGTGGAGAAGGGGGATGTGGGAAGAATAAAAGTTAAAAAAAATAATAATAACTTAAACTAAACTAAAAAAACTTAAATAAAAAATTAAAATAAAATATTAATATGACATAAATACTGAATATTAATAATTATTAATTCAAATTGTTAATAAAATAAATAATTTACTAATTAACTATTTATAATTTAGAATAACTATAATAATTAATAACAATTAATAAATTAAAATATTTACTTAAATATAATTATAATAATTAAAATGATTTTATTTAAGAAACTAAAATAAACTTTAGTAATATTAATTAATCAATTACTCAATTAATTAATAACAATAAAATTAATAATGATCAAATAAATTATTAAATTCGTAGTAAAAATCTTTAAAATTTATTAAACTAATTTTTTTAATTAATTGATACTTTAATATTTAATACTCAACTTTTATAATAAAATAATAATAATCAGATTTAAAATCATTTAATTCAATAGTAACTTATTATTAATTATGTTATTAAATTAACTTATCAAATAATTTCTAATTTAGAAACGTTATAATTATTTTAAAGATTTATTAATTAACTAATGAATATATATATATATATATATATATATATTAAACTTTTGTGTATTTTTTATCATTGTGTTTTGATCTTTCTTTTGTAGGTTCATACCAAAGTCGAAAAATCATTTATGTACTTCCAACTAACTCACTAGATGTTAGATACAGGGGTAAAGATAGTGCGACCTGTCAGTCACAAAAAAAACTCCCTTGTGTGTTGCACAAGTGAGGGAACCTTGAATTTGGCGGGAAACAAGGAGGTGACGAGCTATAGGTGACAGTGTATATTAAAAAGTAGAGAAGGAAACAAAAATGGCGAACGCTCATTCTCATTCCACACCATACTTTTCGAGATCAGATACTCCCAATAGATTGATGAGCATACATGGAGGCGAAGGAGCTCGATAGCGGAGGAACATTTGGGGATTTCTTTCTCCCTTGCCATTAATTTTTGTACTCTGTTCTTGTATTTTTTTTCCCTGATTTTATCAAGATGATCATAGGTAAATATTTTCTTATCTCGGGAATTTAATTATTCTATTTTATCTTTAAAACATCTTCAATTAATTTGAATTTTTTCAGAAACATAATCAATTGGCGAGATTGAATTATGATTCTTTGTTTAGTTGATTCACCACTCAATTGATTTCCAAATTCAAAATTTCAATATTAGTTGGGGAGGTTGTTTTTGAAATCATCTATCAGAACATTATGGTATTTAACATTGGAAATTCACGGTGAGGTTATTTCCAACTATAATCTTTTTCAAAATTCTTAGCAGTTAGGTTATGTTTTGGTGTGGCGAACTCCAAGATTTAATCCTCTCCCAATTGAATATCTTGGTGACAGAGATTCATCAGTTTTGCATTGAGGTGTGTTTCAACAAAGCATTTTGTTGAATAAAACTATTTCAACTAGTAGATTAGATTTTATGGGTGAATTTTGTTGGTCTGAGCTCCTTTTCCATTTCTTCCTTGTATTAGTTTATTGTTTTCTTTAGTTTATTAGTACATTAGTGTAGGTTTAGTGCAAGATTTAGTTTTAGATCTAGTTTCTTTGGAAAATTCTTGTGTTCATGTTTTTGTTAACTAAATAAAATCATAAAAAAATATAAAAAAATTAGAAACTAAAAAAAACTCCCCGTCACTGCTTTCAACAGTGGAGTTTAGTAAAAAAACCCTTAGAAACCTCACCTACCTTCCCTTGGGTCTATCCCTTCACCAATTTACTAGTGAAGGTTTATAAATAACATTTTGAGGGTCATGACGACCTCAGACCTCATCAAAATTTGGTGTCGTTTCCAGGGAACTCACCCACTGAGAGTTTAGGGTTTTAATAAAAAACACATGAAAACATCTTTGCAATTTGGGAACTGTATCTGCTACTCGGGATATTTTTGAAATTTTATATCAACTGTGACACTTTGTGTGTATAATCTCATTTTATTCTTTAAAAATAAAACATTTTGAGGACTAGAATCATCAACTAGAATTATACAGTGTATGTTCTGGCTATTATGGACACACTACCTACCAGGGTGACTATAACCCATCATAGTAATAAACTATCCTTGAAGAAAATGAACAATATTTATTCTCAAAACCCTATTCTATTAGCCTGGCTAAACTATACCTAATTGAAACATAATTGGATGATAGAGATAATAATTGGAATACTTTGGTTAACCACACCCATGAAATAGAAGCTAGAGATTCTCAAGAGAAATATAAAATAATGAGAATATATGAAAACATGCTCCTGGAATTACAACACAGGTTCAAGGAACAAAAATAATTTGAAGAAAATGAAAAATAAAATTTTTATAAAAGATTTGAAGATCAAATTGAAGAGGAAAGTTAATCTGAAATTGAGCAACAAACCATTTACTTTGAAAAATATGATTCTGTTGAATTAAAATTAGAAACAACCAACTCTATGAATTAAGAACACATTGATGAATACCCCAAAATGAACTTTAGTTGTGTTGAGTTGGAAAATTATGAAGATGAATTAAAACAGATTGAATAATTATTCCCAGTTCTTTTCATGACCCCTACTTTTGAAAAGACTTATTATTTCAGATGTTTTGAGAATGAAATCACTTGGGTAGAAGAGATATTTGTGAATGAAAAATTGAAATTTAAAAATTTGGCACTCAATTTTTCTGACGCTGTGAATATTGAATGTGAACTAGAAATGGGGAACACTCTATAATATAACTTTAAACTAGATAACATGGAACCTAATGTTTTTGATCCAGAACTGATAACCACTCTTCCATGTTTTGAATCTGTAAACCCAGTAATTTCTGAAATTTTGTTGGATGATGAGGATGACAGAATCTTATTTGATGAAAGACTAACTGATGAGTTTTCATTTCCCTATTCACAAAGTAATCACTTTTTTGAAATATGTGTTTCAAATGAAAGCATTGTTAAACAACTTGAGGAGAATTGTTTTATTTTTAACATTCTAGAAACTAACTTTATTGAAGCCGAATGGAAAATTTCTCCCCGTGAACTGAACTTTCTAGAACAGACAACTAATTTTCATTTGAAAATAGAATATTTTGAACATGAACATGAAGTATAGGTTGATCACACACAAGATGATGGTTGCAGAATAGATTTGATAGAAGAAGTAATGTTTAGTTTGAGTTAACAGATGAGGAATTGTGGGAAGATATTTATAATATTTATAAACCTATAAGTTTGGTAACGCCTCCATATAGTTCACTTCCATCTTCAATTGAGTTGGGTGAAAAGTATTATCATGATGTTGATAGTAGTTTAGAAGTGGATTTAAGTTTTAGTTCCATAGTATATGATTCTGTTCAGTACTTTAATGAATCCCCTTTTGAACATACTTATCAGAACTTACCTATTTTCACCCTTAAATTTTAATATGTTAATGTTGAAGTTGAGAGGGAATGTTGTGAAGAAAATATTGGATACTTCGAAGTTCCCAATCCATTTATGTCTCTACCTAAAAATGTTAATTTTGTAATATCTGAAACGATTCTGGAAGTTTATAGTACCATGTTCATAATTGCTAAATTGTGTTATTTTGGGTTTTTTTGTAGCTTATGAGAATTTGGTTTTGGATTACCTATGCTTAGGTGCCCAAAAATATCATTTTTTCATTAAAAACAGATGGGAAAACATTTTTGGTGGTTTATATTAAGGGAACCACATCCACCAAGTGACTACGGTTAGTTTCTAGGTGAGTCTCACTGGGGACATTAAATCTAGTGTTGCATGGGAAGCAACCCATGGTTTTTGTTGTGTTAATAAATAAATAAAATTGTGATTAAATAAAGTATAACTTAAGAAATTAAAATTAATTCTTCATAGGAGTCAACCCGTTCTCTTTCATTGTTTTTATTTTTGTACTATTTTGTATTGAATAAAGTGTTTCTATGTTGTCTTCTGTTTGTTTTCTCTCTACTGGTAATTTATACTTGGATTTCATGCTTTGATGTTTTGGATGCTTCTTTGGCTTCATGGAGGAGTTGAATACTTTTATTGTATAATTGATAAAAAAAACATTACATCCGGGAAGTACCTTAATGTTAAAAAAAATTCCGTTCTTCTACTCTATAATGATTTAGGAAAAAAATCTGCTGTCTAGGTGTTCTATTGTTTTAAAAAAAATTGCTTGTATTAGAAAATTATACTACATGTCTTGGTACTGAAATATTAAACAATTCTGTATATTTTTAAAATCCTAATTCATGTGTTCATAAAATTCTACTGTATATCACTAAGATGAAAATAAAAATTTGGCATGTGCCTCATTATAAAAAACTGTATTTCACAGTTTTTAAAATCTCCCACTGCTTGAAATTAAGTTTCATGGGCGGAGAGGTACTTTCTGTTAGTCTTTTTAAATATAATTTTGGGTGGGGTGTTTAGAAAGCCTTTTCCTTCTTTATTCAACATCCATTTGAATCATACTTTGTCAAAATACTTACACCCAGTACACAATTCACTTACACATCACATTTACTTTTGAGTTGTATTGAAAATTATTCACTAGACTGAATATTAATGTATGTAGTTTCTTATGAAGCTATTGATACGTCATTCATTGTGTAAAAAAATAATTTTTGAACTTCAAACAGACCCTTTATACATGTTATAAATCTACTATATTAAAAATCTGTTTCGAATTTAAACTATCAAATTGTTATTCTCCATATTTTAAAGTCAACTTTGGGGACAAAGTTGGATTTTAATTTTGGGAGAGAGGGTCAATTATTGACTATGCTAAACTATGCTAAATTGAAAGCCCGTCAATTCCCACTGAAACTCAAATTTTCTTGTAAAAAAATGGTTAAACGTTTTTAAAATTCTTGTATAGTTTTAGGCTTTACATAGTTTTTCAAATGGTACTTTCCTATGGACAGTATTTATTTGGTAGTAATGTTGTGCATTGAGTCTAAAATTAATGATAATGGAAGATTTATTAGTGATATTTACTTAGTGTTTTAATGGATATTTTGGTTTAGGAACTATCTTGGAAAGTGACATGAGTTACATGTTTGTAGAGTTATGGTCATAGCTATTAGAACTAGAAGTTTGACTCTATCATAGGGGATTTATTATTCTTATTTTCTTTTAATTATTAAATAATCACCTTAATGATCCAATATAAATTTTCTTTGATATAAATATTTTAGAACTGGAGTAGTCTGAGAATCTAGGATCTCACGGTGAATCTCTGAGACCCTAGCTATTGGTTTTGTATATTTTTAAAATAAGCCCTACGTATAATTTGAATATGTTCATTACATAGATTTGAGCACATGATACCTGGCATGAAAAAAAATAAAGTGTCTAGGGTCAAAAATGAGTTCACTAAGGTGATGGGAATGATTAATGCCAGATGAAGAAGGGGTAAATTGGGTTATTATAGAAGTCATTTAGGTTATATCATTAAGGTGATTAACAATATATATATATATTGTTGGAACCTAGGTGATGAGCTCAGGTAAAAAGTTCCTACTGTTATGTTCTGAATTAAACACAAATTTTACTTCCTTTCACTCTTGAACTTAGAACATGAGCCTAGATTGGAATGAGTAATTAATTTTTATCACTTATGAGGCATGACATCTTCATTTCATGATGATTCAAAGCTTTCTAGATTACCCATTGAGTATTTCATCTAGGCAAGACTTTATTTGAACATATTTTTCAAAAGTCGTGTTTTAATGTTTTTGTCCTCTATTTTTAAGGGATGAACATGTTATAGTTTGAGATGAATCATAAAAACTACAATTTGTTTTACAAAGATAAGAAATCGAGAGATTGTTTGGGGACAAACAATGCTTAAGTGTGGGGGAATTTGATGTGGCTCGATTTTTACATTGTTTTACCACATATTTTATTTAATTTTTTACAATTTATTTACTTATTTTAACAATTTTTAATAAATAATGTCACTTTTGTATTTTTATCACTTAATTTAGTAATTAATCATTTTTTATAATTAAATATTTTTTTAGTCTTTTAATAGAAAATTGAGTCATTGTAGTTATTCTAATTATAATAACTTATTATTTAGTTTAATTATCTTAATCTCATTAAATTTTTAGTAATTTTAAATGTTTATTTAATTGTTCATAGTTATTTTCATTTATATTATATAGTTCTTAATTTAAAACATTACTCTTTAAATTTGATTTATTAAAATAAATTAACTTTGTCCATTAACTAGTCTAGTAATTCTGTTAAATAAATAAGTTAAAATTTAATTTAATGTGTAATTAAATAATTTTTTCTTAATTTCATGTTTTCATTATGCCATTTAATTAAATATCATAGTTTTTTAAAATCATTAGTTAATTTTAATAATTTTAATTTCATGTTTGTAGTTAATTCTTTATTTGTGTTTTCCATATATTTAGATATTTAATTAATCCATCTTAATATTATCTATATTTTTAGTTTGTAAAATATATTAGTTAGATTTTAATTATTTTAATTATTTAGTCATTAACAGTTTAGTTAATTTTTCTTTTGTTTTAATTAATTAATTTTTTATTCATTTTATTTTCAGTTAAATAATATTAATATTTAATTATAATTTCAATTTGTTATACGGATGTTGTGACACATGATGTTATTTTTAACTATCGGTGAGTCGACTCACCAATCAGTTTGAAATATCATTGGTTGCTCTTGTGCATCAACATTGGTCTCGTATTTCTAATTATCGGTGACTCATCTTTATTTTTCTTCTATCAGTGTCTTCATTTATTTTCTTTTTCTAACTATTTCTCACCTTACATGGATGTCGCAACTCACAGTTGTCGTGACGCCCTGATCCTCTCGAGTCACCGTTCCTTTTTTCCATGACTCACTGATCAGTTTTTTATTTGCATCATTTTCACACTCACATCGGTGTCTTATTTTATTTTAACTAACGATGAATCATTTTTATTTTTAAGCTATCAGTGAGTCAGTGTGAGTCACCGATAACCCAAATCCCCCTCAGTGTCACATAATCCTAATTCCAGTTCTTCTATCGGTGAGTCACTGACTCACCCATGCATTCCATCCTACCAATAGAATTGAGACCCACTGATAGTTCCCTCTCACACTCCATCTCTCACCATACCCACTTTTCTACATCAGTCTCTCAACCTTACACTGACGCCTTTCCTTCTAACCCTTGCAACAACGGTTTCTCCTCTTCAGCACCCCTTGCTACCGATAGATATGCCCCTTTTTTGTCACACTGACGCGTCCCATGTTAAGTTTCTACCCTGCTCAAAATTACTTTTCACTCATCCATTCCAGAAAACCCACCAATAATCTGAACACAAACAATTAATCGCGACATGAACCAATGTTATAATAAAAAAACTCATATTTTTCACAAAACTAATAGAAATAAAATTCAACAATCATTAATAATAAAACACCAACAAATTTGGAAAATCATACTCCACCACAGGGTGTATCTTCCGCACTATCCACCGCGATGAGGATCTCGAGATACTGGTAAACACAACTACCACCACTGTGTTGTTACACTGAGATGAATTTCAGTTGTACCACGCTGAAAGGAGAAGAAGTCGAATTACCTGGAATCGCTGCTATGCTGGGGTGAAGAGATGTCTCATTGTTGATGGAAAAAGGCTTCCACTGGAGTCTGTAAATTTGATGTGGTCGTTGTTGGAGCAGGAGGAGGTTAAGCTGAGTCGGTCAGTTGTGTCATGTCACTAGGAGGATCAGGGGTCAGCGTCTATCATCTAGAGGAAGAGGAACCCTACCCCTCCCCTATTTTGTCATGGATAATGGGGAGGGGGGAAAATAAAAGATAAAAAATTAATAACTTAACTTAAACTAAAAAATAAAACTTAAATAAAAATTTAAAATAAAATATTAATGGAACTTAAATATTAAATAGTAATAACTAATAATTCAAATTGTTAATAAAATAAATCATTTACTAATTTACTAATTTCAACTTATAAGAACTAAAATAATTAATAAAAATTTATAAATTAAAATATTTACATAAAAATAATTATAATTATTAAAATGAATTTATTTAAGAAACTGCAATATACTTTAATAATATTAATTTATCAGTTAATCAATAAATTAATGACATTAAATTTAATAATAAAAAAATAAATAACTAAATTCATAAAAACAATCTATAAACTTTATCAAACCAATTTGTCTAATTAATTTATTCATTAATATTTAATACCCAACTTTTATAATAAAATAATAATAATCAGATTTAAAATCATTTAATTCAAAAGATACATATTATTAATTATGTTAATAAAGTAACTTATTTAAAAAATTCTAATTTAGAAACATTATAATTCCTTTAAACATTTATTAATTAACTAAGGACTATATTTATATTTTAATTAAACTTTCTGTGTGTTTTGGATTATTGTGTTTTTCTCTTTCATGTGCAAGTTCATACCAAATTCAAAAACTCATCTAAGTGCTTCCGACAAACTCCTCGAAAGTATGATAAAAGGGTAAATTTAGCACATGTGTCAGTCATGAAAAAAACATGTGTGTGGTGCACAAGTGAGGTAACGTTGAAGTTGGTGGGAAACAAGGCGTTGATGAGCAGCAAGTGATAGTGGATATTAGAAGCAGAGTAGGAAGAAAAAATGGTGAATTCTAATTCTCATTCCACACCATACTTTTTGAGAGAGGAGACACCCATGAGATTGATGAGCATACATAGATGTGAAGGAGCTCGAGAGTGTAGCAGCATTTGGGGTGTTCATTCTCCCTTACCTTTAATTTTTGTACTCTGTTCTTGGATAGTTTTCACTACTTTAATCAAGATTATCATAAGTTGATATTGTCTTAGCTCGGGAATTTAATTCTTCTTTTTTATCTTTAAAAATTCATCAATTCCATTACATTTTTTCAGAATCATAATCTATCGATGATATTGAATTTTATTCTCTGTTTAGTTGATTCACCTCTCAATTAATTTCAAAATTCTAAATTTCAATATTGGTTGGAGAGGGTGTTTTTGAATGCATCTATCAGAACATTAATTTCATTATCTTCGGAAATTTAAAGCGATTTTATTTCCAAATATAATCCTTTTCAAACTTCATATCAATTTGGATAAGTTTTGGTGTGGTGAACTCCAAGACTTAATCCTCTTCCTGTTGAATTTCTTGGCTAGGGAGATTCATCATTCATTCATTGTGGTGTGTTTCAAAAAATATGTTTAGATGAAGAAAAATATTTCAACCTATATATTAGATTTTTATAGTGACTCTTTTTTCTGAGCTTATTTTCCATTGCTTCTTTTTATTAGTTTACTATTTTCTTTAGTTTTTCAATAATTTAGTGTAGGTTTAGTGCAATATTTAGTATTAGATCTAGTTTTTTTGGGATAATCTTGGGTTCAGATTTATGTTAACAAAATAAAATCATAAAAATTTATAAAAAATTAAAAAGTAATAAAATATCTCCTTCACTGTTGGAAATAGTGGATTTTAATAAAAATAAACCCTTAAAAAACTCGTATACCATCCCTTGGGTTTGACCCTTCACTACTATACTGGTATAGGTTTATAAATAACATTTTGAGGTCCGTGATGACCTCCGACCTCATTATATACAAATACATAGAGAAGGTCTCCATAAAAGACATGGAGAATGTCTCCAGCAAAGATGTGGAGTATGTCTCCAGTGAAGACATGGAGTACGTATTATTCAAAGATAAAAAATTGTTATCCTATGAAGACCCATAGTAGATATCTTGCGAAGATGCGGAGTAGGTCTCGTACAATGACATATAGTAGGTATCCTATGAAGACTCAGAGTGTGTATCCTTTGAAGATATGGGGTATGACTCCTACAAAGATGTGAAGTGAGCATCTAGAAGAGAATATATGTCCCATCAAATTTTAATATTCCTAAAGAAAAATCCTACGGCCAAGGAGTTGTTGTGATATCGTGACTCTTATTTTTAGCGAGGCCAAATGTCTCAGGGAGCATTCTGATGTGTAAGGACCATATTTTCTCTCGAATAATATTGGTAGACTAGTTCTAAAATCTTACTATTCGATAGCTCGAGGAGTTATATCTCCTGGATCAAGCACTATATGTGTTGGACCATATGGGCGGCAGTAGATGAGACATTGAGTCTTTGAATCCTTTATAAGTATACCTAGATTTTCTTGTTATATCAGTTGTTGACACATACCTATGTTGATTTGGTTTTATCTTCTTAGTGATGTTTCTTTTTTGGTATTTTACTTTGTGTTTTGGGTGCTCGATTGAGAATTGTTTTACTCACCCACACATGGTCCTTTCCCTTATGTATTGTGTCTTGTGTAGATGATCGATGATTTGATGGGTTCATTAGTAGAACAAGGCCATTTGGTTATTAGAGTGACCCGTTAGATGAGGTGTGCTTATGTGGCTTCAAACATCTATTTATATGCCTTCCCTTTAGGTAGGGTTTTCTGTGGAGGTGTTATATAAAATGGCACTTCTACTTTTAGTTTTTTATTGGGCGTGTATTCTGGCCCCATTTACCTTCATTTTTATATGGTTGTACCATGTTTGTTTTTACTTAGCATTTTTATTTTCCCGTATTTGTGGTTTGGATTTGTCTGTGTGTGTGTAGGTATAAAGAATAATACCTCCTACTAGTTTGGGATATGCCTTCTCGGTGCTAGTCTCCAACCCCTGGCCTGTGGGAAGTGGGTTTTGGGTAGTCATGGAATAGGCCTAGGGGGTTTGTTTGATGATTAATTAGTGTTGCTGGGACCCTTGTGTGGAGGTGGTCCTTTTGGGATACTCTACCAGAATTTTGGTGGAGGTTTGATTAAGACCTATTGGATCATGGAGTAATTACTCCCGATACGAGAATGCTGAGAGAGGAATCCAATGGCTGAGACTTATGTGGAGTATGTCTCTTGTGAACTATGACAGACATAGAGTAGGTCTTATGTGAAGATGCATAGAAGGTCTCCTGTGAAGAGGCGGAGTAGGTCTCTTAAGAAGATGTGTACTAGGTCGATTTCCTACCAAGATGTAGAGAGGGACTCATACAAAGATGCGGAGTAAGTATTATATGAAGATGAAAAGTAGGTCACCTAAGAAGACACAAAGTATGTATCCTGGAAAGAGGTAGAGTATGTCTCCTGTGAACATGAAGAGTAGGTCTCCTGTAAATATGATGATTAGGTCTCCAACAAAGATAGGGAGTTGGTCTCCTGTGAAGATGTGGAGTAGGTATCTTTTAAAGATGTAGATTTAGTCTCCTACAAAGATGCATAATATGAATTCTGATAAGATGTGGAGTGATTATCTTATAAATATTATATGTCCCATTGGATTTTAATATACCTTGTGCTGAATCCTTTGGATATGGATTGGCTATGATATAGAAACTCCTTGTCTTAGAAAGACGAGATGACTTAGGTTAATTTATTATGTATCTTGACCAGATTTTCTCTTGGATACTATTGGTAGACTAGTTCTACATGCTTACTATCAGATTGCCCAAGGTGTGAGATCACCCAGATTGAGTGTGCTACAATTTAGACTATATGGCTTAGAGTGGATGAGATTTTTATTCTTGGAATCCTTTATGAGTATACCTAGATGTTCTGGTTATTTGTGTTGTTGACACATACCTGTGTTGATCTGATTGTATCTTCTTAGGGGTGTTTTCTTTATGGTGTTTTAATTGGAATTTTGGGGTTCCTTAAAGAGTATTGTTTTACTCGCCCCTACACAGGCCTTGATCTCATGTGTTGTTTATTTTTTAGATGATCGACACTTTGACAAAGTCATTGGTGGACTAGGTCCAGGTGGTTCTTAGATTGACAGAAAATACAAGGTGTGCTTCTACGGCTTAAGATAGTTTTTTTATACCTACCATTCAGGTCAAGTTTTTTGCAGAGGATTTCTATAGACTTTTACTTTTTCTTTTCCTTTTGTTGGGATTGTATTCCAGACATGTTTACCTCTAGTTTACTGTGGTCATACCTTGTATTTTTTTACTTAGTGTTTTCACTTTCTAGCATCTGTGGCATTGATTTGTGTGTGTGTAAAGGTACTTAAGAAAATGGCTCCCATTTTTTTTGGGATATTCCTACTTGGTACTAGTCTCCATACCTTAGCCAATGGGAGGTATGCATAGGGTAGTCACAACATGAGCCCTAAGATACGGGCCGTGACAATGAAACTGTAGATCCGTTATCGAGACTACTCAGTAAATGTGTGATGGTGGGAGCCAAAAAGGATCAACAGATGGTGGGTGATGAATCCACTTTCTTCAACAATAATGAATAACAACTACAATATCATTTTCAGAGAATTTTTTAGACCAATTCAAATCAACTAGGTGTTGTAGTGGCAAAAAAACCCATATTTCTAGTTTTTAGAGGTGAACCGAGCACCGAAGAGATATTTGAGTGATGGATTAGATCGAGCGGAGGAAGAACACGAGTTCTGGGAAACCTGATACACACTAAGTGTAATCTTTTCTACATGACATTTTTTCATCAATTGATGACTTGGCATGTAAATGGTAAGTACACAGACATGGTGTGGCATACACGGGTTTCCTACATGGTGTGTACTCCCCCACATGGAATGGCATAGACCGAGTACACGAGCAACCCTATGTACCTATACATAGGCATCCATACACGGGATAACGTTGTGCACTAGAACATCACCAGAGTTCACGGGAGGACCCTATATGGAAGGGAACATTGTTTGAATCCCTCTACATGTTGAGTACACCCTATTTACAATACATGTTCTAAAGATGCAGGATATTGCACATGGGTAGTACCTAGAGATAAGGGACAGGATATCTGGCCCTACTACACACTATGTACCTATTCTTATATGAATTGACCCACTATTCCTCCTTATCTTAGACAATTTTCATTAAGGGGTTTTTCCATTATCATTTCCCTAAATATATGTACAAATCATTTCCTACTCATTGGAATGTGATTCCTTTAGTATGACTTCTAGGATATAGTTGTTGGAATCCCCCCAGAGGCATGTAGCAGGATCCCCTATTCATTCTTTGTTACCTAGTTAGAGGTCTCGGTATCTACATGACCAACACAACACATGTTTCAAACCTTTACTTGGTGGGTTAATCTATATTGAGTTGTAGGTATCACCCTATGGCCCTGGTTTTGATCCTCAGGTGTTGTATCGTATCTCTATTCAGATCTATCAGCGTATCTCATTCATAGCGAGGCCCGATGATAAGTTCCTCTTGAATGGATGTCATCAGAGCTTTTGGACTCATGAGTCTGTTTTCCTAGATGAGTGCTTAATGCAATATTTCAGCTCAATTCCAAGGGTAGGTATACAGTACTTTCAACTTACCTCTAGACTATTTTTCTTGGTTTAGTATGTTTGGATATTCTAATTTTATGTGTTGTAGACATATACATATGTAGAGATGACTTTTCTTTCCATTTTTATTTCTCTATTTAGTTTCGGGGTTTCATACTGAGTATTGTTATACTCACCCCAGCACACGCTTTTCCTGTATGTGTCATGTCTTGTGGAGAAGATCATCCCTTTGACGGAGTCCTAGACGGACCAGGACCAGATGGTGATTAGTAGACTCGATAGACTGATGTGTGTTCCTATTACATTCATACAGAAATGCATGTATCTTTTTCTTATAGGTTGGTCTTGTAGTTTTAGACACTTTTTAGTAGGCTTGCATTCTGGTCGTGTTATCATTAATTAAATTTCCATCGTACACTGGTTGTGGGATATAGTGGTATGCATGCATGGATTACTTAGTGGTTTTTACATTTTAGCATTTTGTGGTATTGGAGATGTTGGTATTTTTTCACGTACATAGGAAACACATCCCATGTTGGTGATATACTTAATCGGCACTAGTCACCATCCCCAGGCCTATTAGAGGTAGACATGGGGAGTTTCGGCACTGGCCCATCTGGGATGGGACTAAAAAACTCACCATTTCCAATTCACCCACTATATATGTTTTCATAATTTTATGAAAATAGATAAAAATGGGAAGGAAATTTTGAATAAAAAACAAATATTAAACATGTATATGTAGATGAAATCAAAATGAATGTATTTAGATCCGAAAGAGAAATTTCCCAATACATTAAACTAGGAAGAACCTTACTCGTATTATTTTGTAATGACTTATTTAATGCACCCCATCATATGTTTAAACAACTTCTTCAACCCCAATGATGTGTACACTATTAACTCAATAATATCTATGCACATTATACATCAACCTCTTCAATTGAGGAAGATTGGTTATATAAAAATAATTTTATCTTTACATAACTATAAGGAGTATTAAACCCAGGAAAAATGTTCCTTAGGTTAACATAAAGAAAATCAAAACCATAGAATTGGGTTCAAAAATACATTTCTCCCCAATGATATTACTTAGAACAATTACTCATAATAATGAGTATAAGATTTAATGGTGGATAATGGGATGTAGAGAGTGTTTATAGAGGTAATGAAAGAAACTGTTTAATTCAAAATAAATATATGAGTCACATGGAAAAAATAAAACCTAATTCTATATTTGAAATGAAATAAAGAAACAACATCCAATACACCTTGGGTATAGATCCTCTATTAATAAGAAATTATCCCCACCCTAAATAAGAAAATTAAACATTTAATCATTATCCAATTAGTATTTTTTAAACACTAAAGACCAGTGTTCATAACTCTCTTCAATTTGTCAAAGATGATCAAAATCCTTGGGGTCAAGGTCTTACTCAAATATCATATAGATTATGTTTTAATTTGATGTTGATAGTGTATTCGTATTTTGAATCATTATTAGTGATGTGAAACATGTGGTTTTATCTTTTTCAGGGTCTATTATTACATGGATCACGATGTGTCGGTTCACTCAATGAGTGAATGTATCTGGATCGTATTTCATGCTTTTGTATGCTCAATGAAACACATTATGAACCGAATTCAGGGAATAAACATTTCCTTCCTCATACAAGGGATTCAAAAGTGGATACCTTCTTTATTCATAGAATATCAATCTTCTATTTATCTTAATAGTTGGTAAAATAATCTCTAGATGTCATTTTTGGTAGTTCCTAGATTCGATATGTGCATTTTTTCTCGAGATTGAGCTCTCACATTGGTAGTCATGGTGTTCTGTAGTGAGATGTTGTATCAGTGTAGTGATGGTGAAGGAGGAAGGTGGAAACAATAAAATTCGGGGAATTTCAAAGTGAAAGGTCCACAAAAAGTGGTCGAAATAGTACCTCATTTGTAAGTGAGGAACAATAAATACTCGTTGTCAATCCAAAATAAACATTTCAATAGGAACTCACTCCCATATAGCACACCCCATGTCCCATACATCTCAATATATTTTTAATTAAAGCAGAGGATCTCTACCACTATTGGTTCCACCCAACACTGATGAGCCACTCCCCCCCATCATTTCAACAAGTTTCTTTATACACCAGTTTTCTCTTATACCCCAGTTCCTACCTATGAAACCAATGTGTGACCTATTCCACCTCATTCAGCAAATATATGCACTTATATTGGGTGTTACTTATTGGCTGGTCCATTTTGGATGGATATGTGTCTTGTATCCCTTGGGTTGAGAGATATAAAGGGTTTGATAATTTTATTAAATAAAATATTTTTGAAAATAATGAAAACTCTGATCAAAATTCCATAAGAACAATGTATATCATTTCTATTTATTTTTCTCCAAATTTATTCATTAAAAATAATTCATCCAAATTTAAAAAAAATATTTAATTACATGGGAAAATGATTAAAATATAAATTATTTAACCAAATATGAAAATGGGTTCACAGAAAATGAAGGCATAAAATACTCCCACACCTAAACTATTATTGTCCTCAAGCATTAAATCTCAACAATGAATCCCATAGTGCACCCAAGATACCAATATCTAAATTTCATAGTAAGAAATCAAATAATTATTAATTATAAAATTAATTTTTTAGTTCTACATAAAATTTCAATTTAACAGCACTCTTTCAAAAGAAACAATCATTCAAATTATTTTAATTTTTTTCCAATGGAACATGATGGTCTTCTCCTTCATTCCATTCAAGCTTCTTAGTGTATTATTATTAAACATTCCATTTTTAATATTACTCAATTTATAATTTTCTCACTAATCACTCTATGAAAAATTTGAAACTAGTGTCATGATCCTACCTTAAATACATGAAACTTTCTATATGGTTGAAAATGGGGTACATTAATGACTTTTTAAAGACAAAAATCACATGAAATTGTGATATATTTACACTTGTGGTTATAATGACTTGTGGATTATGTAATTTGGGTAATAATGTTTAAAATAGTAAGGCTCCAAGAGGATTTTAACTCTAAAGAATAATTTATTACATCATAAGTAATGTTTAATTGAAATTTCTTCTTAAAAAGGACTACTCCCACTTCCCAAACACAAACTAATGGTAATGAATAATGAAATCTCAATGAAAGATTTACACCATCCTGAATTTTATCTACTTTATTTTTTATTTTTTAAATAATTTTTTATATTTTTTTAAAAAAAATCATAATTTATTTGTGGAATGAATCTAAAATATACCACCTAATCCCATATGAAAAAATCATCAATCTGGTAAAGGTGTTGTTCGATTCTCCCAATCCAAAACACATTATTTTTCACTTATATTTTTATAAGAGGTGTAGAAATGATGTAATGTGAATGAGAGTAAACCTTTCCCAATACCCACAAGATCACCCCCACAGTTAATCCTTAAAAAAAATAATTCATTTTCCCCTATGACTTCTTTAACTCTCACACTTCAATAATAAAATATCTTTCAAAGACAAATAGTAGGGTATAAATGGAAATCTTTGGTATGTAATGTGGATCATTTATAATATGGTTATCTATGGATTCTATGTTATAATTAATTATTAATGTAAAAAATATTTCACAAGGACAAGGGCTACCAATAATATTTCATCAATCATATTAAATGTGACTTCGGACAATCATTGTTTTGAAAATCTCAATAACATTTTGTTCTAAGTGACATGTTCCATGATCTCTCAGAAACTTTTATCAAGATGGAATTTAAATAATTTGATACTGAAACTAATAATTAATGAAAATTAAAACTTGGGACAATAATTCATTCAATTCTATTCCAATAAAAATTCAATACACTTGAATTTATGAAAAGAAAAGTATGGTAATGGAAGGAAAAATTAATCTACTGGAATCAACGAATTTATATAAATAATTTTTCTTCAAATTAACATTTATTCTTCACTCAAAAATTTAAATTCTCTATCATAATAATTATATGTCATTATCATTTAAATCTAAAATGTTAAATCATTATACTACTAAAGAAATCATGTTTCTCAGATTAGTCGAGTAAATAAATAATGTCTATGTGTGGGTATAAAATAATAAATTAATGAAGAAAATTGATATTAAAAAAAATATGAAATTAACATATATTGAATATAAAGTATAAATACCTTTGAGAAGAATATCATGTCCTCCTAATTTTTCCACTTCAGGGGAAGCTTGATTATATCATAATCATGGATATACAAAAGAAAATCAACCTTCAAAGCATAAGGACCGTGTGATTAAAGATGAAAAGGAATAAGGGGGATTAAAATATATCTATTTATACTCCGAAAACTAATTAATGAGAAATAAAATTAATGATAAAGTGTTATAAAAAAAATAAAAGTAATGAAAGATAATTTGTGGTTTGATCCCCCAAGTGGGATATGGGTTTTGACTGCGTCGAGATGGGAAATACCAATAATTAATTTAAATATGAGGGTGGGTGGTGTTTCATTTATATGAACCACCAACACTTATTCCATCCAGATTATATTCATTCCTTTTGTTCTTTGAGGATACCATAGAAAAATTACATCATATATACCCCATGAAAATGAGGTATAATTTTCATTGTCTTGGTAGGATAAACAACGGGTCCTCATTCCTTTTGATTTCCTATTGTACAACCTCTTATTCATTCACCAGTGCTTTCTAGAGATATTCTTCATCAATGGAATAATAAAATGGAATGTTAGAATGTTATTATATTTTATAAAACTTAAAACATTATAAATCAAAATCAAAATCATTCTCTTTAATGTAATAAGAATGTATCTAGGAGAATCAACATGGATATCCTCATGCACTACATCCAATAAATTTTTAACATGTTCAGTGAGTTTCATGTGGTGTGCATCAATTGAGACTTATTAATCATAATCATATTACATGAAAAAATAAGGCTTTCACAAATATGAAAATTGAAGACAATGATTGGTGATAATAAATTCCATTTCAATGAAATTAGATGTTAATAAATTACACCTTTCCTAGAGATGATTTGATGTACAACAAAAGGAACATTGTTTTCATTTTTTGTGGATGGAATAAAATAAATATAAATTTGAATTCACCTTAAAAGATAATTTTTATATCATATATATAATATATATTCATTAAAGATATATTATTACCATCTCTATCAAAATAAAAAATAAAAATGTATCACATCACTTCGTGGATGTGGTAGTCCACTCAAAAGCACGAGCGACATTATTTTTCCAAAGGATAGCAGGGTAAGATGTTAGATTAGATGTTATAAATAAAAAATTATAATTATTTCATAAATTTAATATATATACTTTAAATCCATCATTATTTCCACCTGTGAGAGGTGGTGATGGAATATGAATTACATCGGTTCTGGAGGTGGTGTTATGTCATACAAATGACCGAATATTTTGTTTCCCATTTGATGGAGGATGAGATGGATATAGGTAATTATTTGAACATAATAAAATATAATTATATGGTAGACATTTATGTTATTATATCATCATATTTTAATAATATTTTTGGGATGTGCACTAAAAAATAAAATAAAAATTATAGGTTCAAAATGATTCCTCTTCTTCAAACAACCTCCTTAGGTTAAGATCAATATAATCCATTGTACAGTTTAATAATAAAAATAAATCCTATAAGAAATGTGGATGTAAGTATTTAATGTATTTGGTCAGGTGTTAACTGAACCGAAGGATTTTTAACGTGTTTAGTAGAGATAATAGGGGGTTACCTTTTATAAGTAGTGTGGAGGACACAATAAGAATTTTTGAAAAGAAAAATATATACCCACGGTTTACATTTTCAAAAAAAATCATAATGGATCATAATGGATTATAATATGATATAAGGTATAAATATATGCATAAAATATGAATTTTACTTATTTTGAGTTCATTTTAACCCATATCATTTATGTTTAACCACTAGTAAACTCTTCTTTAACCTTAACCGCATTAATTAATTTTTAATGTTTTTACCATTAATTTTTACCAAAATATAAGTTGAAAAGAATATATGAAATTAATTATTATTATTTATAACGAGGATCCCGTTTTTTAAATATCAATACATAGATGTTTCATAATTAAATTTAAAATTAAACTAGTAGACATAAAGAAAAAATGGTTTTCCAAAGATAATTTTTTGAAAAGTATAAAAACAATTTATATCAACATTCCACCTAAATAAGATTAAAATAAATTAAATTAAATTAATAATAAAATAATTTTACTAATTTTACTTTATAAAAAATTATAACATGATGTAATTTGTAAATTCTTTAAACGGAAACACAATTTTTAATAAAAATTAATATTTTCCTCTATTCGCAAAAAAAATTATTCTTTTTATAAAATTATTAAAAATTTACCCGAATATAATTTTTGAAATGTTCATTCCAAAAATGAAGTTTTTTTATAAAATTTAATTTTTAAAAGGAAAATATATACATTTTATAATTTTTTCAAAAAAATTTGATATCATTTTTTGTAGAAAATTTTATTTTTGTTTCATATAATTACTTTACTAAAAAATATATCCACATTATCTAAATACTTCTTATATATTTAAAATTTGATTATTCCTATTAATACCAAAAATTTAACAGTTATATTGTTATATTCATTTTCTAATAAAAATAATTATATTAAGATTTATTTAAACTTGGTTTTGCGTGAAACATATGTTATCAAAGAAATTAAATCCATTTGAAATAATATATTTCATAAAATTTAAGGGTGGTGCATTTCACCCACCATAAATTTAATTAAAAATAAAAATAATTCACATATATATAAAAAAATAAGGATAATTAAGCCTCATCATATCCTAAAGTTCTTATGTAGCTTCTTCAAATTAGTTATTTCATCAAAAAAACATTGACCGAGTGAGTTGTCTTGTTTTGTAGCACTTTATCTATACAATCGAAAATCTACATAATATTTTAACCATTTGAAATATAATTATCTGATGTAATGACTGATGAGTTATGTACATGTGAAGGATTAGTTATCTACTTCCTCAAGTGAGGTTCATGGAACAAATTGTGGACTTGAGAGAGGATCGGTGGAAGTGCCAATTTATAAGCAATCATCCCTACTAGATCAATAATCTCAAAATATCAAATGTACCAAGGTATCATATTTCTATTATTAATGAATATAATAACCATATTATATGGAGTTATTCATAAAAAAATCTTCTCACTGACATCAAACACTATATCAAGATGATGATTATCAGTATAAATTTTCTTTTGACTCTGAGATACCATAATGTGATGTTAAATGGATCTAAATTTCTCTAATATTTATTCATCTAGATCAGTTCATAATAAAATTATTTCTCCAAAATCATTACAATATTTTGGATTTATACACTTTTTCACCTATTGTTATTTATAAGGATCCATACGAATGTTTGAGAGAAAGATATTTTTGAATGAAACTCAACTAGAGTGAGTTATTGATCCCAACCACCTTTGAAATCCATAGAACAAGATCTCATCATATCCACTAGGGTCTGAATGGTTCACTAAGAATGAACATCATTATGAGGATGATACACAATCATGAAACTCAATTTTTTATCATGGGATTGCTGAATACTTTACCAGAACATTGATGTAAACATTGGATCTTGATAAGATAGAATATATTGTGGTACTCCATGTAACCTTACCACATATATAATGTATATCATGGAAATATAATCTAGATGTAAATATTATCTGATATAAATGAAGTGTCTTTACATTATAAAGTGATCAACAAAATCTATATTGTAGTGTTCCCTTTAGATTTTTGGGGGAGTCTCAAAACATTTCATGGTGATGTTTTTACATTTGCATTATGGTATGGGTAATGGTTATAAATTCCCCCATAGAATGTTTTCTCCTAGACTTAACATGCTACTATAACATGTACTAAGATAAAAAATCTTCCATATCTCTCTTCATTCCATCCCACCATAAATAAACTTTTAGATCTTCATATATCTTTGTACATTCAATAGAAATAGACTATAAAAAACCATAATCTTACTCTAACAACTTCTGCATAAAATTTGGTTTGAATGAAACTCATATAAAGTTCCTAAAAATTATCATTCCATCATAATCGAGGTTAAACTCATGAAACTTTCTCACCTTATTCTGTAGAACAATATATTACTTATGTGTGTCTTTAACATTCACTTGTATAGATGGTTGAATACTCATTTGGGAAAGATAAAATTTATACAGTGACCCAAACTTTTCATACATACACATTACATCTTAATATATTAATATTAATTATGTTTCATAATGAACCACACTAGAATCATATAGGTCTAGTACCATTAGAAACTTGGATACATAAAAACTGGTTTACAAGTTAACTACACCATCTCATGCTAAGTTCTTTATAACTATCACCCCTCATAGAAATATCAAAAATGATATCATTATTCATAACCTAGGTAATGGAAACATAATAAATGGTGATATCATAAGGTATTAAAGGGTAAACAAGTGATATATCAACATAAGATGATAATAATGGTTAGGGAATGTGATAATAACATTTGAAAACCATAACCTGGATATCCTATATCATAAACATGATTCGAGGTATTAATCTTGGTTTTTGTTAAGGAATAAATCAAAAATGAATCAAATAACATGATCCACGAGATCAAAAAATTGTCATATGACATATGTATTTGGAAGAAACATAAGCATTGATAATATCATGTCAATGATTCTCACCAATACATTCCTAACGTGTTAGGAATGGTATAACCACTCATTTACATGATTCAGGATTGGGAAAACCTTCTGTGTACCCTCTTTTGGGATTTGGATAACCTCTTGTACACCATATTATTTTGAGATTGGGATAACCTCATGTTTACCCTCTTATTTTAGGATTGTGATAACATCTCATGTACCCTCTTTTTAAGGCATCACATAACCTCCCATGTACCCTTTGATCTCACATATCATTAATATTTACCCAATTAATTTGAGGGAGATATAATTCGCACCCATAAATTAATCCATAAATATGTCTTCCATAATATCATAAAACATATTTCATATCATAACCCATGAAAAAGAAATGACTTTCATAAAAATTTCAATGTAGTATAACCCATGGAAAAGGAACAAGTTTCATAAATATCACTTTATCAAAATCATAATTCATCCTAAGAAATAATATGGATATTATCATTAAATCACATCGCAATTAAAAATTATGAAATTATATAATATTTCATGTTATATGGAAAATGATTTTAAAATATCACATGAAACATTTGAGGAAAAACCATTTTATTTTTGAAAACATGTACATAAAATATAAAAATTTATAAAATAATAAAGAAAAAAGTTTCTTCTAAAATAACATGGTAAAAATGTAATGGAATCATTAAGTCATTAAGTGTTCATGATAGCAGAAAATAATTTTCATGTCGTACACATTAAAACAAATATTATTTTCACATTTCATAGAATAAGACAAAAATACCTTGTTTGGACAACAACCAAAATATTCCATTAAAACTATTTTTTCATAATTCAGGATAGTTTATAATTTAGTTAAAAAATAATTATATAATAGTAAAAGAAACTTTCATCAAAACATTTTTAGAAAACATAGATATAGAAGAAAAAATATTTTTGACCTAATAAAAAAAATTATTTTTCTAAAAAAATATTATATGTAAATATTGTTTTATAGGGTAAGTAAAATGAAATGAAAAAACAGATTATATATAATAATAAAAAGTAGAATAAAATATGTGAGTTTAATGAGAGGTATATCATGAGATTTCATTATCTAAACCTAAAATATAAATAATCCTAATAAACATTGGGATTGTAACATAAAACTTTTACCACTTTGATAACTTTTGAATCATATGTTACAATAAATAAATAACCTTATAAGGATATGTAGATATCCTAGTCTTTCATGTTAATGATTATAATATACATTAATGATAATTATATACACAACACAAAAGAAATATGTTGTTTATAAGGAATGTATCCCACCAAAAAAAATTTATATGACAATCCATTAGCTCATGTCTTGAATTTCTTCTTACATGTTTGAGACTATTTTATAATAAATAAAGGTTTATTATAAATACATTATAGAACAATAGTCATATATATAATACCACATGTGATTGAATTGCGACTTTTTTCCCTTTTATTATTAATTCCTCGTAAAAATGCATTTTGGGTAATAATTACATCATTTTTCATATAGGTTTTCATTTGTTATTTTTGATCCTTTTTATATGATCAAAGAAAAATTACATTTTTCATTGTAATGGTAATTATTATGGATGCATGAACACGATTTCAATTTTATTCACGGATGAATAAAAATAATGGTAAATAATATATCACTTTTAAATAATATTTTTTTGTCATTATATCATATATATTAATTTAATATATTTGTATTATCATCTACTTTAAAATAAAATAAAAAATTATTCATATCATATCGTGGAGACAGTAGTCCACCCATATATATGTGCGATGTTTCCATTTTCTAATAGATCGCAACATAAGAAGGTATATCTGACATTATAATTATAGATGAAAAAATATTTCATATATATAATATATAATTATTAAGTCCATTATTATATCTAACTTTGAGAGGAGGTTATGGAAAACGAATTACATCGATTCATGAGATATTAGTCCATCCAATACACAATTGATTGGGTTTTTCCCATTTGATAGAGAAAGATATGAATATATGTTATAAAATTAACGTAATAATATATAATTATATGTAAGATATGTATTATATTATATTATAATATTTGGATAACTTTTTAAAGAGGTGTAAGAATAAATAAAACATAAACGCTTGGTTTAGAATGATATCTCTTCTTCGGACAACCTACTTAGGTTTGCATCGAAAACCACATTATGAGGAATTAAAAATAAAAATAAGGCCTGTAGAATGTGGGATGATAATTAATTAAAGTATTTTGGTAGGTAAAGTTTGATGAAAAATGATTTATAAGTTTGAATAGGATAGGATATGGGTTCCATTTTTTAAGTGGGGGAGAGGACTAATATGGAATTTTTTAAAGGAATAGTTTATACCCACATTTTACACATGCCAAAAGGATCCAAAATGGATCTCTATAGAGAATTATACGACATAAGGTCAAAATATATCAATAAAATATGAATTCTAAATCTTTTAAACAATGTTAACCCTAATCAATTTATTTTAACCTCTCGGTAAAGCCTTTTAACCCTAACCGTGATAATTAATTCTTTACTATTTTTTCTATTCATTATGACCAAAAATTAAGTTGAAATTTTTATATAATATTAATTTTCCGATTTTAAATATGGAATTAAAATTTATAAATTAATTTCATGGATGTGGCATAATTTGATTTTAAATTATTCTCTCAAATCTGATGAAAAATTGGTTTTTGAAATAATATGTTTCTATATGTGTATAATGTTTTAATCTAAAAATAAAATAAGAAATTGATTCCAATGACCTAAATTGGATTAATAAATATATATTTGCACATATTTTTATTTAAAACCCATATTGAAATAAAATTTACCTCATAAATTCTTTAAACAAAATTTCATTTTATATTAAAAAATGGTATTTTTAACTATTCATAAAAAAATTAATCAATTCAAATTGTTTTCAAAAATTAACTCAAAGATAATATTGATATGTATGTTTAAAACATTAACATTATTTATTCAAACAAATTTTATAATATTTTTTGGAATTATATTTTTTATTTTTTCACAAATAGAAATAAAAATATTTTTTTGAGAAAAATGTGTCTTCGAAACATAAAACTACTTTACTAAAACAATTAGGTACTTTCTTATCAATGTGTTTTCTTTATATAAATTCATTATATTTAAATTTTTAAATTTTGATTATTCATATTCATACCTCTATATTTTTTAGTTTTTTTATATTGTTCATATTTAAATAGTAATATTAGATTAATATTATGCTTCATTAAAACATAGTGGTGCGTGTAACAGAAGTTATCAAAGAAATTAGTTTTTTTGAAAAAAAAGAATTTTATAAAAACTCAGAGTGTCAAATTCTACCCCCTTAAAATTAATTCCTCCCTCTAAATATTTTACTCCAACATAGACCAATGATGATACTTATACCTCATTTTCTTTACAAGATCACATGTAACTTCATTAAGTTGGTGGTTTCACCACAAAACATTGACTAGGTGAGTAGTCTTATTTCGTAAAACTTTCTCTCTAAGATCCAGAATCTCCACTATTTTTTCCTCTAAATTAATATCTTCATCCATTGGTATGAACTCTAATTTCAAAACTTGAGAAGGATTAGGTCGGTATTTCCTCATGGGAGATACATGGAACACATCATAGACTTTAGAGAGGTTCGGTGAAATATCCATGTGATAGAAAAATGTCCCTACTCAATCCAGAATTATGAAGGGGCCAATATAACTAGGTATTTTATTTTCTTTAATCTGGAATTTCACAAAATTCATCCATGGATAATTTTGTAGAAAACCCTTCCCACTAACTTTAAGATCAAAATCACACAGAAAAATTTCATTGAAACTTTTCCTTTGAATTAGAGATGTCGTGATGTGATATTAAATGACTCTAAATTTTCCTACCATTTTCTTAGCTAGATCAAGTCCCAATATATTTATTTATCTAACATCATCCCATCGTTTTGGATTTATATACTTATTTATATATAGGGATTCATAAGGATCCATTTTAATGCTTGAATGAATGAAATTGTTGTAAGAAAACTGAATTATTGGAAGGGGTTAACCCCAACCTCATAGGAAATCCATGAAAAAGATATTATCATATCCTCAAGGGTTTCAATTATTCCCTCATATTGACCATCTATCTGATGATAATACATAGTTCGAAATCATACATCCATATCTAGGTCCTACTGAAGGCTTCCTCGGAACTTTTAGGTAATCCATAGATCCCAATCAGACACAATTGAATGTAGTAATCGATGATAACTCCCCAATTTATTAATTTATATCATATGAAGCTAATCTAGTGGGTAATATTCACTGATATAGATCAAGTGTTTTAAATTTATATGGATATTGAAGAAACCTATATATAATTATTCAATTTTTATTTTTTGGGGAGTCTGATAAAAAATCCAATGTGTTGTTTTCTCATTTCCAATCTAGTAAGAGTAATGGTCATAACATCCACTTATAATTTTTTATTTTATCCATAACTTATTTGAATTCAATTCACTAAGATATAAACTCTATAATACCTCTCCTCATTCAATACTACCATAAATACTCTTTTAGATCACTATACAAATTTGTACTTACATCATGAATAGATAATAAAGAACTATAAACTTCCTCTAATAGTTTTTTCTAAAAATATGGTATGGGATGGAATACATACACTATTCCTAAACCTTATCATTGGATCATGAATAGGGTTAAAATAAGGAAAATTTCTCACCTTCTCAATTAGTTCTACATCTTCATTTCGCACCTCTTTAATATTTACATAGATAGATTGTTGAACACTCATTTGAGAAAGATAAGATTTATCATATTACTTAAATATTTACATATCCATCCTATACAAGTAAATAATTATTGGTTATTTTTTATCCTCATAATAGATAATATAATATGATACTTTTGACTCAAATCGTCAAACACCTTATTCGATTTCCCAGGGTGGTAATTTATTAACCTATCATAATCATTGATCATATCAAACCATCTTCTATGGCGCATATTCAAATACTTCTATGAGAATTTATACATGAAAATTTTATGTTTTTATATATATCACACCTTTATAAATAAATTTAACTCCTTTATATTTGTAATGAATAAAATATTTTAGCTAACTTCTAATCATGAGCAGGGAGAATTTTTCTCATGAACCATCAGTTTTTGTGATTCATATGATATCACCATATCTTTTTGTATAATAATTCAACCCAATAACTTATTTGATGCATCACTATAGATTACAAACCCTTATCCAATGTAGGGTAATGTAATCACAGGTTATATGAATAACATTATCTTTAATCCCTTTAAATTTTCCTCACATTCATTCATTTAGAGGAACCTACCTCCATTTAAGGTTTACATGGTTAGATGATTGGACATTCATCATAAATAATACCCAAACTATCGATAATGCCTAGAAAACCCAATAAATCATAGGATCTTAGTCATAGTGGCCTTTTCGAGCCGACACTAAATAGCCTCCATCTTTCATGTATCAACTGATATACCCTCCCAAGAGATTATATGACCCAAAATTAAAACTCTCATTATCCCATATTCACACATGGTAAATTTTTCATATAGCTTATCTTTCTTAGGGTCTTCAGTATAGTCATTATGTGATCACGATGCACTTATTTTATCTTATACGATCTAATAATATAATCTATAAAGTCTATAACACAATGATTTATGTACTCTCTAAAGACTATATTCATCAAATCTATGAATATAATGGGGGAATTAGTAAGAAAAAATATCAACACTAAATATTCATAATGTCCATACTTTGTATGAAATACACTCTTTGGTATATCCTTCGTTTAGACCCTTAGTTAATGATATCCACAGCAATGTTCAATTGTGGAAAAATATTTATCTCCATGTATTTGATCAAAAAAGTCTTTAATACATGTTAGGGGATACTTGTTCTCGATTGAGAACTTGTTCACCTCTTAATAATTAATATAGAGTCACATCAATCGATCTTTCTTCTTAAAAAAATAATAGGTTCGCACAATGTTGAAACACATTGATTAATAAATCCCTCTACATTATTCTCCTTGATTTTCTCTTTCAATTCATACCACTCAATTGAGGACATTCTATAGGAATTATTTGAAATAGGCATAATACCATATATGTGTTCTATTTAGTTCTCAACATAACAATTAATTGGATGACTATGAAATTATTCTATAAAGAAATCCAAAAACTTTTTCAAAATAGAAATATATTTAATTTTAAGTTTATCCCTAACCATCAGTGATAAACAACTCTTTTTAATAGGAATCCAGACCCATACAATGGGTGAAATTTCCATTATAAGACCATATTTATCTTTACATTGATAGATTATCAAAGTTTGGTTTATAATATCTATCATGACTTATATTCCCTTAAAATTGATGTGGGATTTTTATATAGATATCTAATTCATGCCTAAGAAAACATAAAATTCAATCAGAGAGAGGATAACAAGATATTCAAGAATCAAACTCCCAAAAACATCAACTTGGGAAGAATCATATACTTGAGTTGCAATCATCATTTTCGTAGGGGGTTCATAACAAATTCTACATCTAATCATTGATGTGTTAATGTGATACTCTTACAAAATTATTTATAAATAAAATAGTGGGTAGATACAAAAGGAAAAAAATACATTAACATCTCTAGAGTGGATAGTAAATGTACCTTTAACCATGTCATTATAATAACCCTTATCAAAAATATTGGTCACGTGATATTTCCCATTATCTCTAAAATTAAAATGTTGTTCATGTTGAGTGTCATCATTATCCTATAGATTTTACCACTAGGTAGAATAATTCCCATACTTTTTAATTTTGAAGCAATATAGTGTGGTTGGTCTATTCCTTGGAGCATTATCTCTATTCGTATAATTTTTTATCTTCTTCCCATCACTTTTGAATTTAGCTTCTCAATGAATTTACTTTACACACTTAAAAATTTTATTTATCCCTTTAATAAAACATCCTTCATGTTTCTGTCCACACTTGAAGCATTGAGGAAATATCATGTTCTTCTCCCCTTGGTTTTAAGTGTTTCATTTTAATTCCATATTTATTTTCTTATAAAAACCATGAGATTGATGGGTAACATAAATCTCCATTTACCCCTTTGTAAAACATAGAATGATTTATTCATAGCTACTGAATTCATTTATGTATAACACCCAATACAGACATGTTTATAAGCCATTGAATAATTGATCAACCTTACATTCAGGTTGGATAATAATACTAGAAGTGTACCCCATAAGTCTTATAAAATAAGCCTCATAGGAACCAATATATTCCTCATCCTCCTACATTAGTTCAAGGATTTCATTCTTAGTTTTCATAAAAACAACAAAAGGTCAGTCGTAATTAAAAAATACACTCTTAAAATCATTCCCCTCCATGGATTAAATTTTATCTTATTGCCTCATATTATCGATAAGATTCAACAATTGATCAGATTATACTTCAAAATAATATGTGTCTGAAATTAATATTTCATTCTCCAAACACAGGGGAATTGAAAATATATTTTCAATGGTACTAATACATTTCTCAAACAATACATTACCAATAGAACCCTGAAAATAAGGTGGATGTTTCCTCAACAATGAATCAAAAAAATTTAGTTTTATCCTTTTCTAGTTAGGAAGTTAATCATGATTTATATCATAATAAATTTGAGAGAGCGTAGTAGGGAGATTTTTCATTTCAAATCCCATAATTTTTGGTTTCCAAAGAGGAAAATGATTTAGATATCCATAAAATTTATCATTAACATAGTTCCTTTAGGATACAACGATTAACTAAAACTGTAAATAATAGTTTAAGAAACAATAATAATAGTGGGGAACCACATAATCAATAAAAATTACTTATAGGATATCTAAATCATGAAAACTTTTCAATCTATAAAACCTTATGCTTATCATTTTTCATTTTTGGTAATAATTAAAATCCTTCATCATAGTTTATAAGGAGTTGTTGAATTTCAAAAACATTTTCCCTAGGAGTTTCAAACCAGGTGTGCAATAGGGCTCATTGTAATTCAATAGGTGGTGACTAGTTCAAATCCCAATTCGCCCTTTCTTGAGTGATTGTCACTAGGTACATCTATTGTAGAGCCAAACCCACTAATAGTTTTTAGGTAGCAATGTAATTTCTTGGAAACCACTTCCATTATCCTTCACCAAGATTCTAAGACATTTTCCTACACTTTGACTTATCTTTAAAAATATACCTATGGATATCACTTTGGTATTATAATCCTAGTTTCTAAATATAAACGGAAAATTATGATGATACCAACTATAGTGACCCAAACTTTTCATACATAGATTTAACGTCTTAATAGATTAATATTCATTATATGAAATAACAATCCATTCAAGAATCATATAGTTCTAGTTCCCTGGAAAACATTGATACATAAGAAACAGGATCATAAGTGAATTAATCATCTCCAACTAAGTATTTCATAACTATAACCCCTTTTAGAAATATAATATGTAATACCTTTTTACATAACCTTGGTAAAGGAAACATTGGAAAGGGTAATATTAGAAGATCGGAAGGGTAAACATGAGAGATATAAATATAACATGAATATAATGGTATCAGAACATTATAAACACATTTGAAAACCATTCCATACATATCAGATATCATAAAAATGGTGAATTTCATACAAAATTGTAGTTTATAAGGCATAAATCAAAATGGAATCAAATAACCTGATTCATGTTAGTATGACATTGGAATAAGAAATAGATGTTTGGAATTCACATAATCATGGATAATTTTATGTTAAGGATACCTACAAATACATTTTTAACGTATTAGGAATCAGATAACCACCCATGTACCATATTCCGAATTAGGATAACCTCACATGTACCCTATTTTGGGATAAGTATAATCACACATGTTTCCTATTGTTTTGGGCCTGGGATAACCTCCTATGTACCCTATTGTTTTGAGCATGGGATAACCTTATGTGTATCCTTTAATCTCATAGATCATTAATCATTACCCATTGCATTGGAGGTGGTTATCAGTCCCACACATCACCTAATCCATACATTTTTGTACCACATTGTCATAAAATATTTATCATGTCATAAAACCTGGAAAGTAAGTTGGTTTCATAATCATTTTATTTTATAATAATCCATTAAAATGAAGTGTGTTCCATAATCATTTCATCAATTCATCATAGTCGAACCCATGGAAAAGGAAAGAGTCTCGTAAACATATCATTATAGAAAAAATAAACCATATCAATAAAGAATAAATATATTATCATTAAATATTATCTATAATAAAAATTAAAAAACATAATAGGATTTCATATTATATGGAATATGATTTTAATAGATCACTTGGTTCATTTCTTGATGAAAATATCCATTTATATTTAAAAAAATAGTTTAGAAATATTTTTTTAATAATAAATAAAAAAAATTATTTGATAATAAACTTGTAAAACATTAAATTAATATTTAAATAATTTAGTGGTTAGGATGGTGGAAAATAACATTCATGCCTTACACAATAAAACAAATATTCCTTTAACATTTTTGGTAAAATTTCAAAGGAGCCTCATTCATACAAGTATAAGAATATTAATTTTAAACCATTTTTTTAAAATTATACCATGGATAAAAATGAATTTTAAAAAATTTAACTATAGTAATAACATTATTTAAAATATTTTAATAAAACATGGACATGGAAGAAAAGGGATTTTCTATTGAAGAGAGAAATAAAGTCGATTTTTCATTAAAATGTTTTTTTGATATCTTTTGTTATTAATGGGAGGTAAATGAAAGTAAAACATTTATTCTCTATTAATAAACACAGGGTAAGAAAATACATGAGTTTATTATTATGTGTATCATAATATTTCATCATTGGAATCATTGTCATAAAAATCTAGTTAAACAATGAGATTTTAATATAAATATTTTACCACTTTAGTATGTTTTGAATCATTATCCCCATGAAATTAATAACCACATATATATGTGTATACCATAACCTTATTTATATTAATAATAAAATAGATACATGTGTAGTATATACAGTGCACAAAATAAATAATGGGTGTATGAGTTATGTGTCGCACCGAAATAAAAGTGAGACGAAAATACCATACCTCAGGTCTTAAATTTATTCATACTCATTAGGAACACCTATATACTAATAATAGGTTTAATATAAATATATTAAATAACCAAAATAATATCTATATATATAATACAATATATTATTTACTTATGACCTTTTGTTACCCATTTATTAGGAATTCATTATTAAAATCTTGTTTCAAAAAATAATTGCTTATTTTTTCATGTATGTTTTGGTTTGGTATTTTTGATCATTTTAGATTAATCATGATTAAATAAGATCTATAATATTAAAAAATCATAAAAAAATCATATTTATTACTTATATATGTAATTATTCATATCCTTAATAGTTATAGATAGAAAATGAATTACTCCAATTGTGGAGATGGTTAGTCGTTTGTACACATGAACCTTGTTTCCATTATCTCGACGGATGGAACAAAAAAAGGTAAATAATAGATAATGTTTTTAGAATAATTTCTATTTCATAGATATAATTTATATTAATAAAATCTATCCTTATTACCATCCATTTCAAAATTAAATGAAAAATTATTCACTTTGCTTCACGGAGGCGACAGTCCACATGTATGCACTAGCAACACTATCGTTCTCCAATAGATTAGAATTTAAGAAGAAATATGTGAATTAATAATTAAATGATTTTAAATATGCCATAAATATAATAAATAAACATTAAATATATCATTTTCATTATCCATGAGAGCTAGTAATGGAGAACGATTTACATTGTTCCACAAGTTGGTCGTACTCCGTACACATGATCGATAGTTTCATTTCCAATTTGAGGGCAGAGTATATTAATATAGGTTATACCAATAGAATAATAAATTATAACTATATTTAAGATATTTATTTTATTATATCAGTATATTTTGAAAACATTTAAAGGAGTGTGAAGAACAAATAAAATAAAAACAATCGGCTAAGAACGATACCTCTTCTTCGGACAACCTCCTTTTGTATACACCAAAAGCATTATAAGGATGGATTACTAATAAAAATAAGGCATCAATGAAATGGTAATAGAATTAGTTTGGGTTCAATAATAGCTATTTATGAAACAAAATTATTTTCATGTGTGAAGAGGAGAGGATAGGTGCAACCCCTTTATAAGTTGAGGAAATAATATAATTGGAATTTTTTACAAATGAAAATGGAATTCACAGGTATTACACTTTCCAAAATGCTCCAAAAAGGATTATTATTTTACATTATTTGATATAAGGTAAAAATATATACATAAAATATGAATCTGAAATGTTTTTAGGTCATTTTATCACTTATCGGTTTAGTTCAACCTTCCGATAAACCCATTTTACCCATAACTATGTTAATTAATTTTTTATTTTTATAATATTTATTATTAAAAAAATTATTTTAACTTATTATATACAATTAATTATTATAATTTAAAATATTTAATCCATTTTATAAAATTAAATCCCCATAATTGTTATGATTTAATTTGAAATTAATCGAACAAACGTGATGAAAAAGTGGGTTTTCAATGAAAAAGTTTTCATAAGTGTAGAAGTTTTTAATATAAAAATTCAAAATGAAATTTATTAAAATTAACTAAATTGTATTAATAAATATAAAATTGAACTAATTTAACTTTTAAAATTTTTTAATAATAATATTTATCTTGTAAATTCTTTAAATGAAAACTTGTTTTTAACAAAAATTAATATTTTTTTACTATTAATAAAAAAATTCCTATTTTCAGAAAATTAGAAAAAAAACACTAAATAATAATTTTGAATTGTAGATTTAAAAAATGTAGTTTTATTTGGAAAAAATTTTATTAATATTGGAATAAATATTTTTATTGTTTTTTTCATGAAAATAAATAAAAACATTTTTTGAGAAAACATATTTTTGATGCATATAAATACGTTACTAAAAAATGAGGTGCCTTTTAATCAATATGTATTATTTAAATAAAAATTTATAATTAACTTTAAAAATACAGTTATTCATATTCATGCAGAATTTTTTAACTGGTAGGTAATAAAAATCATGTTTAAAATACAATATTAATATTATATCATGGTTCATTAAAACTCTGTGTTGCATGTAAGAAAAGTTGTCTAATAAATTTAATTTATATGGAATAAAACATTTTGTTTAAAACTCAAGGTGTTACAATTTCTCCCCTTCAATATTGATTCTGAGATCAATCCATTAAAAATCTGAAAATATTCGATCTTTTTTTATCCTCATCATCGATAAGCTAACATTATCTTATTGACTCAAATCATCAGCCTACATATCTGCTTTCCAAGTGTGCTAATGTATTGAGTAGTCATAAAAATTAATTTGTTCAAACCATATTTTCTAGAACATATTCACCTCCATTTGTGATAATATATACTTTAAAAATTAATAATATGAATATATATATAATAACATTCTCTATAATGATAATGTATCCATAAAAATAATGAAACAATTACCGTAGCTAACTCCAAATCATGAGTTCAGTAATTTATATCTTGAATGTACATTTTTTATGATGAATAAGATATAAACATGTCATTATTCATGATAATTCATCACATTCCATTCATTAATGGATAACTATTGATTAAAAACCCTTCTCCATTGTAGGGTAATGTAAGAATAGATGAACTAACTAACCTTTTCTTTAGTTCCTGGAATTTTTCATAACATCCATCAATCGAAAAGAACTTAGATCCATTTTGAGATAACATGTTGAGTGGATTGAGTGGCCTTGATAAATTTTCCACAAACTGTCAAGAATACCCAGACAAACCAAGAAAATATTGGATCTCAGTCATCGTAGTTAGTCTAGGCCAACATTTAATAGCCTTATTATTTTATGGATCCACAAATATACCCACACTTTAGATTATATGATCGGAAAATAAAACCTTCTATAGACAAAATTCTAACTATTTAAATTTTACATATATTTTCTCCTTCAATATGGTCTTTATCACATTTGTCAAGTGATATTAATTCTCTTCCTTTCTTAATGATTATATAAGAATATCATCTGAAAAGACTACAAAAAATATTTTAGGGTAAAATAAAAACACTCTGTTCATTAAATCCATAATGATAGTTAGGTAATTAGTAATACCAAATGGAATCACTATATATTCATAGTGTCTATACCTTGTAAAAAATGTTTTCATGGGAATATCCTCTTTCTTGAGCCTCAATTTATGATGTCTAGAATAGAGGTAAATCGTGGAGATGTATTTAGCTTCATGCAGTTGATCAAAGAAGTCATCAATACAAGGTAGAGGGTAATTGATCTTTAATATGATCTTTTTATTTCCCGATTATCCATGTAGAGTCACATAGATCTAAATTTCTTATTAACAAAAATAATTGTTTCACAAATGTTTAAATATATTTCCAGATTATTCCCTTGTAATGATTCTCTTATAATTTCTACATGAATTCCTACAAATCAATCAGGTCTATTCTATAGGTAGTCATAAAAATTGGTGTACCACCTGGTATAAGTTCTGTTGAGAACTAAACATCATTATTCAGTTTAAGATCATGAAACTCTTCTACAAAGACATCCTCAAACTCCCTTACAATAATCATATCATTAATATTGATTTTCTCTACAACCTTTTAAGATAAAACCCCCTTATGAATATGGATTTATATCTATACAATGTGTACAATTTCCATTCGATGTTTATATTTATCATTGCACTAGTAAATGATCATAGGTTTTTTGGAATATCAAACATGACTTCCCATATACATTAATTAATGTGAGAATTATATAGAGAAAGCAAATACGACTCTAAGATAACATTAAATATAACCATAGTTTTAATAACATGATTTTTAAGAAGCACATTACCAAAATATTAAACAATAGAAGATTCATATAATTAAAATATGATCATCGTACTATTAGAGTTTATCACTAGTAATTCAACATCTAATCATTTGGATGGAATTTTCATATCTTCAGTAGTCTCTTTTGACATAAAAGTGTAGGTAGATTCAGAATCAAATAAGACATTAATAGTAATAGAGTGGATTGTAAATCTACAGTTCTCCATGTCATTATCATACACCTCATCATAAAATAGTTATTGCTAGTGATTTTTTTTATCTCATCTTAAGAGGTTATTAACATCAATCACCATCCTTAAACATTACATTTTGAAACTTGTTAGAATAATTTCCAAACTTCCTTCATTTGAAATATTAATGTGTGGGTGGTATATTCTATGGAGGTTTCTCTATATTTTGTCATTATCTAACTCATTCCCAAAACATTGGAATTCAACCACTCAATTACCTTCCCATCCACACATAAAACATTTACCTATAAACTTAATATAATTTCTTCTATGATTCATTATACACTTTGATCGGGAATGGAAGATCATATTTTACTCTCCATGTTTTTAAGAGTTTCATTTGAGTTCCAACTTTCTTTTTTTATAAAAACCCTATGATTGATGGATATCTCTAATCTATATTTCCACCATGATAGAACATAGACTAATTTATTCACAACTATTGAAATCCCTTATTCCTAACATTATTTAATGACTTTTTTTAAGCTAGTTAATTATAAATCAACCTTACTTTAATGTTGGATGATAATACCAAATTAATACCTCACATATCTTGTAAAATTTTCCCCATAGGCACTAATGTATTCATCATCCTTCTTCTTTTTCTCAAATAATTCCATCTCTAATTTCATATGAAGAATATGTGGAAAGTACATATTGTAGTATATTATTTTAAAATAATTTAAATCAATGGAGTTTATTTATTTTGTATTACCTCATATTATTTATAATATTCCACCACTATTCCTCTTATCCTTCTAAACTATAGACTACCAAAATTACTTTTTCATTTTCTAAAAACTAGAGAATTGTAAATATATTTTTTATGGTACTAGTCCATTTTATTTTAATAGTGGATCAAAAACCGTTAAAAGAAAAAGGTGTTTCCTCATGAATGAATTAACAGAAAATTTTCCCCTATTTTAATTTTTTGAAATTTTATCATGACTCATAGATTTTGAATGTTTTGTGATCATAAAAGTGATATTTTTCTTTCCAGATCTCATAACATTAGGTTTCTCAGGTGTAAAAGGATTCTATTTTCCAACAAATTCATAATTAATATGCTTCATCAGGGTCATATTCATTTACTAAAATGACAAAACATAGTGTAAGCATCAATATTAATCGTGGGAAATCACAGAATCATAAAAAATTCATTCCTAGGATTTCCAAATTTGGACACCTTATTTTAAATATATGAAACCATAGGTTTAACCTAGGTAAATCATAGTCATCATCTATTCAAATCATTTTTGATGGTTTATAAATAGATTTTAAATTTCTAATACATATCCCCCAACAGATTCAAATTAGGTATGCAGTAAGGCTTGTTGTCATGTACTAGTTGCCGATCAAGTCAAAGCCCAATGTTCCCTTTTTGGATTTATTATCTATAGGTACAAAAATATGAGATCTAGATCCACATGTAGTGTCAATACAATGTTGTAATTTCTTGGAAGCTACTCACTCTATACTTCACCAAAATTACAATACATTTTCCTATACTTTGACCATTCCTTAGACTTATCCCTAGTGATCTCACTAAAGATTACTCATCCTAGTTTCTAAAGGATAAATAAACCTTACTATGATAACTAAAATTATCACCCAATATTTTCAAACAATTATATCAAGTCCTAATAGATAGATATTAATTATATAACATAACGATCTGTTTCGAAATCATATGGGTTTAGATCCTTTGAAAACATGGATACATAAAAAACAGGTTCATATGAGAACTACATCATCTCCCACAAAGTTCTTCATAACTATAACCTTTCTTATACATATGATACATAATGAATTTCTTCATAACCGGTGAAAATAAAAATATGAAATGGTGATCTCATAGGCATAGTATGTGTAAAAAAATGAGATATCAAAATAACATGAGTATAATGGTATTAGAACATGATTTTAACATTAGAAAATCATAACCTATATAACATAGAACCTAATCATGAGTAATGGAACAAATGTATGATGTTCATAATAAGAAGAATAATAATTGAATCAAATAAAATGATCTATGAGAACATAACATTTTCATAAGACATATATTTATGGCATAAACATAAGCATATAAAATCATTTGTCGAGTCTACCAACAATGATATTCATAACATGATCTGATCGGGTTAACCAACCATTTACCTACATTGGGCTTGGGATAACCTAATATGAACCATCATTTGTTCTTGGAATAAAATCTTATATACCCTCTTTTGGTCTTGGGATAAACAACCATGTACCCTTGGAGATCATAGATCATTAATCATTACCTAATTCATTAGAGGGATATATAATTTTGGGCCCACCCATAACATAATGATAATCATACATATGAGTAAAAAATATCATAAAACATTCATCAATCATAACCAATGAAAAGTACATGAGTTTCATAAATATTTCACCATAAGATAACCCTTAGAAATGAAATGGGTTTTATAAAAATTTCATTAATTCATTATATCATAACCCATTGATAATGAATGCGTTACATAAAAATATCATCATTAAAATCATAAACCATATGTAGAAAGAATAATGATGGTGTAATTAGATCATATCCCTAGTACAAAATTTTGAAACATGAAAGGACTTCATCTTATATGGAAAATGTTTTTTGAAGAATAATTCGACCATTTATTGAGGAAAGTATCCTTTCCACATTTAAATCACTTATTTAAAATCTAAAAAATTAATAAATATAAAATATTTTATTTTATTTGAAAATAACTTTTAAAATTTTAAAAGGGTCTTTATATCATAGGTTTTTCATGATGGAAGAAAAATATTTTCATTTCGTGTACAGTAAAATGATGATTTCATTCACATTATAAGAAAAAAGTAGAAAGTAACTTTTTTATAAAAAGACAATAAGATTATTTAAAATAATTTTTACAAAATTCATACATGAGAAAAAATTTCATTGTATAAATCATTGAAGAATGGTAAAAAAATTTATAAACCTATTTAGAAAACATGGACATTGAAAAAAAAGGATTGTCAAACAAAGGGAGACATAAAAAAGATTTTTATTAAAAACATTATTTTGGAATATTTATTTATTAAGGAGATTAAAATGAAATGATAACATTTATTCTATAAAAATAACCAAATTATAAGAAAATAAATGAGTTTATTATGTGTTAAATAATAATATTTCATCCTCAGAAACTTAATAATAAATTACCCATATAAACTAAGAGATTGTAATATAAAACATTTTCCACTTTGGTAACTTTTCAATCGTAAGTACCATTAAATAAATAAAATTATATGGATATGTTAGAACTATAATTTTCATGACAATTATCACAAATTAAAATCATGTGAAATAATAAAACCACACAAAAGAATCATGTTGTGAATATGAAATGTGTCCCATGGAAACAAAAGTGAGATGAATATCCCATTCCCAAAGTTGCATCTTTCTTTGTACATGTTTCAACCTCAAGTAAAAAAAATATAAGTTTATTATGCATATATTTCATAATTATAATCATATATATCATAACATATATGATTTTCTTATGACTCTCACCCATTTATTAAAAATTATTTATTAAAATCACTATTTCTGGTGATAACCGCTTCATTTTTCATGTATGTTCTAGTTCCGTACTATTTCCCCTTAAATTTTAATTACATTTCCATCATATAAAAAATATTAATCATGATAAAAGTATAATATATATTCATTAAACATTTTTTTATATTAATCCATAAAATTTAGATACAGAAAGTGAATTACACCATTCATGGAGATGGTACACCATACGTACGTATGAATGTTGTTCTCAATTTTTTGGAAGATAGAGCAAAATAAAGATAAATATGAATTCAACTTTTGAAAAAAAAAATTGATATCATATTATATATATATATATATATATATATATTCATTTAATCAATAATTTTTATCAACCATGTCTAAATAAAATAAAAAAAATATTTCACATTTGTTGTGGAGAGGGTAGCCCAAATGTACGCATGATTGATGTTATTAATTTCCAACATATAGGAAGGTATGATTTTAGATGTGATATTATAATTCCAGAAGTATAATTATGTCATAAATATCATATATATACTATAAATATTTCATTATTACTAACTGTGAGAGGAAGTAATGAAAAACAAATTACATTGGTTAGCCAGGTGGTAGTTTGTTGTACACATGATCAACTATTTCAGTTCACATTTAATAGAGGATGTAATAACCAAAAATTTCATAAATAAAATTCTATTTTTAAAATGATTAAATTAATTATCTATTTTATGAAAATATTGAAAACACTTGCACTACATTGGTTATATTTGACCATTATAAGTTATATGCTATCAGATTCAAAAAAATTGTTAAGCATCATAATCATTGATAATATAGTCATTGAACATTGACAATAATATTACTCTATACTAATGGTTAAGATAAATCCATATGAATATAGGAAAAATAGTTGATGGAATCGACCATTAGGATTATACCATACAATGCCCATTTATCAGTGCATCCATGTGATATATCATCTCTGGGATTTTCTCTTGATCAAGCCCAAGCTAAGATCCAACAAAAAAACCATGAGTGAAATCAATTATGAGAGAACTTGAAGCTCTTCAATATAATGACCCAAACCATGATCACCAAAAAACCCCAAGAGAATCTTACCACTGCGCACCTTAACTGTCACGACCCGTCCTCGGGGCCCGTGCTGTGACTACCCCAAGCCCGCCTTCCATAGGCCAGGGGCTGGCGACTAGCACCAAGGCGTAAATCCCGGTAAAAGGGAAGGCATTGCCTTTGTAAAGTAAACAAGCACCATAGAGTAAGCAAGCGGAAGAAGTAAACACTATGTAAAAACTGGGTACAATAGTAAGTGCGGAAAAGTAAAGGGGGCCGGAAATACAATCCCAACTGTAAAGTACAACTGAAAGGGGAAAAACAGCAACTGAAAGAAAAAGCCGCAGCGTCGAGCCGTCCTCTGGAAGTCCCACCTGAAGGGTGGGTACAGATAGCCTCCACTGCTCCTCGGGTCCAGCCGACTGCTCCGAGTACGTCCCACCCAGTGGTCCACCTCCAGGTACCGTACTGCTCCGCAATCCTCAACCACGATCAGCGATGTCCTTCGTCTGCAACCAACACAACGTAGTGCGGGCATAGCCCGTGCAGGGGTGAGCATAAGCTACTCAGTAGGGACCCTGAGACCCCCGAAGGTCACCCAGAATCCACAAAGTATAATGCACAAAGGAATGATACAATCACTAAGTAACATCCGACACTGCTTAGGTATATGCCCATTCATATACCTAAGTCATCAATTCCCATTCAGCTCCAACATCCGAGCCCAAGTACAACCCAATCCACACAGGAAAGAAAAACGTAAATCCACACAGGATAGCACCACACAATCCACAAAGGAAAGCTAAACGTAAATCTACACAGGATAGCACAACACAGTCCACAAAGGAAAGAAAAACAGGGTTTCAGCTCACACAAGTATACTTCTTCGAATGATGATAGAGGTGATCACTGATTCATCTAAGTCGTCGGACCCACAAAGGATTGATAGGTACTAACCCCCGCAATGACCCACAAAGGATCTGACCCACATAGGATCAATAGGTAACTAACCCCCGCAAAGACCCACACAGGATCGGACCCACACAGGATCTGTAGGTACTGGCCCACACAGGACCGCTGAGCGCTGACCCACACAGGATCGGACCCACACAGGATCGGTAGCACTGACTCACAAAGAATCGATGAGTGTTGTAGTCGCCGTCATCGAATCCACTGAGGATCTCTGCACAGTTGTCTTCGTCACAGTAGCAGTCGCAGCCAGCTCTAGGGTTCCCGCACACAGCAAGCACGTTCGGGCGGGTCCGCTCCACGAGCCGAGAGGCTGATACATCAACTGACACATAGTACAGAGTTGATGTATCCAAAAGTTCCATTTCGTCAATAGAAACTCAACGTCACAGACGGTGCGTCATTCAGACGCTCGGTCTGAGAGTTATTGGCTTTTTGGTCCTAGGGGCCCGGTTGGTTTTTAAGGAAAAACCAACCCGACAGTACTCCACATGCGACCAAACCTTGGGCGAAGTAAGCCAAAAGATCCGTCTCACTTAGAGGAATTCAACAAAGTCGACGGCACAGCAATCGGACGTCCGAAGTTCAAGATATGAGCGTTTCCGCTCCGAGGGCCCGGTTGGTTTCGTGTACGAACCAACCCGGCCGAACCCAAAGTATTCCGAAACCTTGAGTGTGATATACCGAAACGACCGTCTCGATCCAAGGATCGAATCGCCGCTGACGGCGGGTCGCTCAAGGGCCCTTATCCCAAGTTATGAGAAAAAGACCGAAATGGTCCGGAAACGGGGGTGTCTGGGCCCGGACCTACCCGGCCCGACCCCCCTGGGTCGGCCCGAACTGGGTCGACATGAGCCGGTTGGGCACGACCCGGCCCGGCGGGTCGGTCCGACTCGGCTCGGCCGAGTGGAGGAACCGCGGGGCGCGCGGCCACCGCGGGATGAGGTGTCGCGGCCCCGCGTGGGGCCATGCTTGGTCAGCGGACACGGCTTTTCCGCGTCCCGTGTGTCGTCGGACCCACGCGGTCGCGGGTTTGGTTGGCCGCCGCCGCCGGTGGATTCCGCGGGCCACCGGAGTTGCTCTAGTGGCCCGATTCCATTTCTGTCTGCGCCCTAGATCCTCCCGGGTCCTGTTCTTCACTTCGGAATCAACAAATCATCTCTACGGCCCGTTTTGTCGTCGTCCTCCGTTTCACAAATCAACGAAGAACTGCGGAGGGTTGTCAGGCCGTGTTTTTTTGGCCCGCACCCTCCGCGTTAGGTGATAACAATCGGGAAATAATGATCAACACATGAAACATAACAATATGCAATTTTAATAAATTAAAATTTCACTTTGATCCCGAGCTCTTTGTTTTAGAAGGAAACAACTACGGGAATAAAAATATTATTTTCAAATAAAATCTATACCTCGGCATAGTCGTCGAGCGAGCGTTCTACGCAGAATTGATCGTTGTGGTAGGAGGTGATCATCGCGTCGCGAAATGGCGTCGCGTCGTCGCGGAAGGGCGTCACGTCGTCACGGAAGGGTGTCACGTCGACGATCTCCATGGGTTAAAGAAACAAACGGATTTAATTATAATAATTAAATCCATGTTGAGGATAAAAACCACAAAGGAATTTAAAGGACCGCAATCTCTTACCTCAACGGAAGATCGAAGATTTGTCACGGGGAAAGAACGTCGCGGAAGAAGCGTCGGCGTCGCGTTGATCTCCGGGGGTCGGGCATTCTTCGTCGCCCTTCGTCGGAGGCCGGCGTTCTTCGCGTTCTTCGCGTTCTTCGCGTTCTTCACGTTCTTCGCGAAGTGGTAGGAATATCTTTAGAGATTCTCCAAAGGATTAACACAACATTCAAGAAAAAGGTGTGTTGGCCTTATTTTATTAACATGCTAACAAAAAGTAAAACAAACTAAGAAACGACCCATTAATTCATAGAATTTTTTTCAACGAATAAACCGCCTAATTAATAAGAGCGTTTAATTGTTTAAGAAAATGCCCCAGTTGACTTTCATTTAATAGGGGTTTTCGCGGGTGCGTTACTTAGCGGAAAAGAAACGGTGGGGCTCGTGCGGGCCCCACCTCACAAATATCCTACCAAGAGGGTAGGATATTTTGGATTGCACCATATCTGCATCAACTCAGCTTAAGTAGCTTTAAGTGTCTTTCAAGTGGCTTTAAGTGAAATAAAAGTAAATTTGTCGCACGCTTTATTTTATTTCTTAACTTAGCCCCAAAAATTTAAAAACCACACCTGAGCAAACGCAACTCTGGATAAGGCGTTTCTAAGAAAATATCGGCGCTGTGATTCCATTGGTGCCCTTGGAATTTGATTCTGAGTACCGGTTCAAAAGTTAGAAAAACCCGCTCGTCCGTTCACTAAATGTACCCGAGCCAAACTTCAGAAAATGATTCCGGGCACACCGGGCCACGGAATCAGGTGCCGTCTGAAACTGCGTTCTTGTAAAATTCCAAAGAAAATTAAGAAAAAAATTTCCTTGAAATTTACGGGTCTTTACATCACTCCCACCTCAGGTCTTTACGTCCCTGTAAAGATATATCATAAACTAGGGAAACAAATGTGGGTACTGAGCACGCATCTGAGCCTCCCTCTCCCAAGTGCTCTCCTGGAGGTTCTCGTGCTTCTATCTGATGCGCACTAGAGGAATCGACCATCCACGTAGGACCCGCTCCTGTCGATCCTCGATCTCCACCAGGACCTCCGTAGAAGTCTCCCCATCATCAATTTCCATCTCCCCATGGTTAATGATGTGCATCGAGTCATGCACGTATCTCCTCATCTGAGATGCGTGGAAGACGTCATGAACCCGGTGCAACTGAGGTGGTAGATCCAAGAGATAAGCCACCTCGCCAATCCTGCTGAGGACCTGGAATGGTCCGATGAAGCGTGGAGACAACTTTCCGCCTCGGCCAAATCTCTGTAATCCACGTCGAGGTGAGACACGCAAGAAGACGTGGTCTCCATCCTCGAACTCTAGTGGCCTCCGCCTCCTGTCATCATAAGACTACTGTCGGCTCTGAGCTGTCCTCATCCACTCATGGATGACCTGGACTTTCTCTGTCATGGTCCGGACCATCTCTAGTCCCACAAGTGCTAACTCCCCAGGGTCTGTCCAGCACAATGGAGATCTGAAAGGTCTGTCTTACAACACCTCGTATGGTGCCATCCCGATGGTGGAGTGGTAGCTGTTGTTGTAAGCAAACTCCACAAAGGGTAGGTGGTCCTCCCAACTATGACCAAAGTCGAGGACACATGCATGGAGCATGTCCTCGAGAGTCTGAATGGTCCTCTTCGTCTTACCATCCGTCTGAGGGTGAAAGGCGGTGCTCAGATGTAGTTGCGTCCCGAACGCCTCCTGCAACCCCTTCCAAAGCCAGGAAGTAAAGCGAGCATCTCGATCGGATATGATAGATGATGGCACAATGTGAAGCCATACAATCTCCTGAACGTAGATACACCCCCACGGTCTCCACTGAGCCCTGCTCTCTGATGGGTAAGAAGTGAGCCGACTTGGTGAGTCGGTCGACAATCACCCAAATGGAGTCGTGACCTCTGGAAGTGCGTGGAAGTCCAGTCACGAAGTCCATAGATATCCCATCACACATCCACTCCGGGACCTCCAAGGGTTGTACCAAGCCTGCTGGTACCTGATGCTCTGCCTTCACCTGCTGGCAGGTGAGGCATCGAGAAATGAACTCTGCCACAGCCTTCTTCATACCTGGCCACCAGTGTTGTCGTCTAAGATCCTGGTACATCTTCGCCACTCCAGGATGTACCGCCAAAGGAGAAGTGTGAAACTCTCTCAGCAACTCCTCTCGTAAAGCAAATGGTACCAAGGTACGTCCTCTGAAAAGGATGTCGTGCTCTTCTCCAAAGGAGAATCCATCAGGTGTGTGTCCTGAGGATATCTGTGCATGCCGCGTCTCACAGTCATCGTCCCCACGATGTGCCTCTCTGACCCGCTGTAGTAGTGGAGGGGTGACTGTGAGAGACTGAAGGAAGGCTGCTCCATCTCTATCCACGAAGGATATCTGCAAAGCGGCTAGCTTCTCTGTCGCCTCCTCAAGTAGCTGAATGCCCGTCCTCCTGTTGAGAGCATCGGCAACCACGTTCCCCTTCCCAGGAGTATAGACTATCCCAAATTCATAGTCCTGGAGGAACTCAAGCCATCACCACTATCTCAGGTTCAGGTCCTTCTGCGAGAAGATGTACCTGAGACTCTGATGGTCAGAAAAGACTGTAAAGTGATCTCTCATCAGATAGTGTCGCCATGTCATCAGAGCGAAGACCACTGCTGCTAACTCCAGGTCATGGGTAGTGTAGTTCTGCTCATGCAACCTCAACTGACGTGATCCATAGGCGATCAATGCCCGCTCCTGTATCAGGAAACATCTGAGTCTGGTCCCTGATGCATCGCAGTAGACTACGTACCCTACTCCCTCCTCAGGAAACCTCAAGATAGGTGCGTTGGTCAATCTCTGTCTCAGCTCCTGGAAGCCCTGCTGACATCTGTCTGACCACACAAAGGGTTTCCCCTGCTTCTTCAAAGATGGGAGTGGTGCCACAACTCTGGAGAATTCTGGCACAAATCTCCGATAGTATCCAGCTAGTCCCAAAAACTCCGCACCTCCGTCACGCTCTTGGGTGGCTCCCAAGCTAGCACTGCCTCGATCTTCGCAGGATCCACTACAACTCCCACCTCAGAGATGACGTTCCCCAAGAAGTGGACCTCACGTATCCAGAACTGACACTTCGAGAGCTTTCCATAAAGATAGTGCTCTCGGAGTGTGTCTAGTACAACCCGTAAGTGGTTGGCGTGCTCCTCCCCAGTCGTCGAGTAAATCAAAATGTCGTCGATGAAGACCACGACAAATCGATCGAGGTATGGCTGAAAGATCCTGTTCATGAGGACCATGAACACTGCGGGAGCATTGGTTATGTCGAATGTCATAACCAAAAACTCATTGTGGCCATACCGACACCTGAAGGCCGTCTTCTGCACGTCCTCATCTCGAACTCTAAGCTGATGATAGCCTGACCTGAGGTCTATCTACGAGAACCAGTGTGATCCCTTGAGCTGATCGAAGAGGTCATCAATCCTCGGTAGCGGATACTTGTTCCTCACTGTCACATGGTTCAGGCGACGATAGTCGACACAAAGTCACAAGCTCCCGTCCGCCTTCTTGGAAAACAATATCAGGGAAGCCCAGGGTGAAATGCTGGGTCAGATGAATCCCTTGCCCTGCAAGTCCTCCAAATGTACCCGTAGCTCTCGAAGCTCAGCGGGGGCCATCCGATATGCTGGAGTCGATATCGGGGTTGTCCCAGGGTACATGTCAATATAAAAGTCTACCTATCTGCAAGGAGGTAGCCCTGGAACGTCGTCGGGAAAGACGTTCGTATACTGATCCACCACTGCAGGAAAACTAGGACTCCACGCGTCAACTGCTCCTAGGATGAGGCTAGACAACTGATGAGTGATGGGCTATCCACTCCTCTGCGGAAGTCCATCATGTGCTGCGAAGGCTCCCTTCTTGTCGGTGAAGGTGAACCTGCTCCCGTCGGTGCGTACACATCGTACCGTGCGCCTAATACAGTCAATATGTGCATGGACTGTAGATAACTAATTCATGCCCAAGATGACGTCGTAAGGCCTCGACGCCGCTACAAGAAGATCCCAGCCGAAGCTCTCGCCTCCTAGAGTAATCTCACACTGCCGGCAACAGTGCGTAATCGTCGAGTCTGCTCACGTAGGATTCTCTAGCCATAAGGATCGAGCCAACGGCTCTGTCGAAATCTCCGAGCTCCGAACAAGGGCAGCAGCTATGAAAGAGTGACTCGCTCCTGTGTCTATAAGAGCTGCAGCAAGGGTGGAATAGACATAGATCGTACCTCGAATAATCTCGGGCGCGCTGTGGTCATAGGCCTCCGCTGCCCAAAGTTGTGCATGTCTCTGCCCACCAGCTCCCTGTGGCCGGGGTGGACCTCCTGGTGGTGGTGGTGGTAGAGCCTCAAAGCGTCGCCCACCACCTACTGCTCAGCAAGCTCCTCTGCCTCGTCCGCCTCCTCACTGCGGACCGCCACGGTCGACCCTCTTCCTCTGCCTGGGTGGCCCCTCAACTGTCTGCTGCTCCTCAGCACGGTGGGTCGGGCAGTCACGAGCCATGTGACCCTGCCCGCCGCAAGTGTAGCACTGCCTGCCTCTCGAAAGACTGGCTCCGCGCTGTGTGCCCCTGCACTGCTGAGCCAGTGTCCTGAGGCCGTCTGCATGAGGGTCTGGTCTGCCTGGACCCCTGAGTCATCTGTCGGCTGCCTGCTGCAGAAGACTCTGCTACCTGCCGCCCTGCGGTAGGTCTCGCTGCTAATGAAGGCTCAGCAAGGAAGCTCTCAATCAAAACAGATCGCTCCAGTACTCCTGCATTAGCCGGAATGCTGAGGGATATCAGTGATGCCCTGATCTCATGTCTCAATCCCTGTTCAAAGGTCCGGGCCCGGAAGAATGGGTCTCGTACCATGTCGGTCAAGTAGCGCGAGATATCAGTGAATCTCGCCGAGTACTGGGAGACCGTCAAGATGCCATGCCACAGCTGAAAAAGCTCCTGGATGCACACCGCACGGAGGTTGGCCGAGACGAACTCTGAGTGGAAGAGGCCCTCAAAGTCTATCCAGATGAGAGATGCCTCATCGTTCACCTGGAGCATCAAGCTCCACCATCGGCCCGCTACTGCGTGCAGTAGGCTCGCTGCGAGGATCCCCATGAGGTGTGCTGGTGTCCTCACTAGCCTGAAAACTCATACAACTGCCTCCAGCCAGTCCTCGGCTGCCTGGGGGTCCGTCTCCCCGCGGAACCTGGGCGGTCGATGGCGCTGGAACTCATGCAGTGCACTAAGGCGACGTGCATCGTCAGTGGCTGGTGCTGGAAGCATCGGTGGCTCGGCGGGTAGAGGTATCGCTGGTGCCTCTGCTGTCAAAGGGCCCTGTACCGCGGCCTCGTCGCTCAGTGGGCTGTCATCACGTACGACTCTCGGAACCCTAGCTGGCTGCCGTCGTGGGGCCATCCTGAAAAAGAAAATAGGTGCACCATGGTCAGAACAGTATACCTGGTGAGCTGATATGAAGTAATCACAAAGAAAACTTGAACACATATGCAATCAATGTTTTTGTGCATTAAGTCAGAAATCAGAAGTCATGGTCCTGGTGTATGGATACATCGGCCGCCGCACCAACACTGGGCTCCCTGGACTGATAACCACACTCAATACGCTTAACACTATTTCTTCACATAGAAGAAAGATCAGAGTCCGCGGTAGAACCGAACTCCTCTGATACCAATTTGTCACGACCCGTCCTCGGGGCCTGTGTCGTGGCTACCCCAAGCTCGCCTTCCATAGGCCAAGGGCTGGCGACTAGAACCAAGGTGTAAATCCCGGTAAAAAGGGAATTCATTGCCTTTGTAAATTAAACAAGCACCACAGAGTAAGCAAGCAGAAGAAGTAAACACTAAGTAAAAAATGGGTACAACATTAAGTTCAGAAAAGTAATGGGGGCCGGAAATACAAGCCCAACTGTAAAGTACAACTGAAAGGGGAAAACAACAACTAAAAGAAAAAGCCGCAGCGTTGAGCCATCCTCTGGAAGTCCCACCTGAAGGGTGGGTACAGATAGCCTCCACTGCTCCTCGGGTCCAGCCGACCGCTCCGAGTACGTCCCACCCAGTGGTCCACCTCCAGGTATCGTCCTGCTCCGCAAGCCTCCACCACGATCAGCGATGTACATCGTCTGCAACCAACACAACGTAGTGTCGGCATAGCCCGTGCAGGGCTGAGTATAAGCTACTCAGTAGGGACCCCGAGACCCCGAAGGTCTCCCGGAATCCACAAAGGATAATCCACAAAGGAAAGATACAATCACGAAGTAACATCCGACACTGCTTAGGTATATTCCCATTCATATACCTAAGTCATCAATTCCTGTTCGGCTCCAACATCCGAGCCCAAGTACAACCCAGTCCACACAAGAAAGCAAAATGTAAATCCACACAGGATAGAACAACACAATCCACAAAGGAAAGAAAAACGTAAATCCACACAGGATAGCACAACACAATCCACAAAGGAAAGCAAAACAAGGTTTCAGCTCACACAGGTATACTTCTACGAATGAGGATAGAGATGATCACTGATCCATCTAAGTCGTCGGACCCACAAAGGATCGATAGGTACTAACCCCCGCAATGACCCACATAGGATCGATAGGTAACTAACCCCCGCAAAGACCCACACAGGATCGGACCCACATAGGATCTGTAGGCGCTGGCCCACACAGGACCGCTAAGCGCTGACCCACACAGGATCGGACCCACACAGGATCAGTAGCACTGACCAACAATGAATCGCTGAGTGTTGTAGTCGTCGCCATCGAATCCACTGAGGATCTCTGCACAGTCGTCGTTGTCACAGTAGTAGTCGCAGCCAGCTCTAGGGTTCCCGCACACAGCAAGCTCGTTCGGGAGGGTCCGCTCCACGAGCCGAGAGGCTGATACATCAACTGACACATAGTCCAGAGCTGATGTATCCAAAAGTTCCGTATCATCAACAGGAACTCAACGCCGTAGACGGTGCGTCATTCGGACGCCCGGTCTGAGAGTTATTAGCTTTTTCGTCCCAGGGGCCCGGTTGGTTTTTAAGGAAAAACCAACTCGACCGTACTCCACCTGCGTCCAAACCTCGGGCGGAGTAATCCAAAAGATCCTTCTCACTTAGAGGAATTCAACAAAGTCGATGTCACGTCAATCAGACGTCTGAAGCTCAAGATATGAGCGTTTACGCTCCAAGGGCCCGGTGGGTTTCGTGTACGAACCAACCCGGACGAACCCAAAGTGTTCCGAAACCTTGAGTGTGATATACCGAAACGACAATCTCTATCAAAGGATCACATCGCCGCAGATGGCACATCGTTCGGAGGCCCGTAGCTCAAGTTATGAGAAAACGAACAAAATGGTCCGGAAACGGGGGTCTCTGGCCTCGGACCTACCCGGCCCGACCCCCCATGGGTTGGCCCAAACCGGGTCGACCCGACACGGGTCTGGGTCCGACCCGGTTGGGCGTGACCCGCCCTGGCCAGGTGGCCCGGCCCGGCCTGGGCGCGACACGGCCCGGCGGGTCGGTCCGGCTCGGCTCGGTCGAGCGGCCGAGCGGAGGAACCGCGGGGCGCACTGCCCCCACGTGATGAGGAGTCGCGGCCCCGCGTGGGGCCGCGCTTGGTCAGAAGACGTGGCTTTTCCACGTCCCGTCTGTCGTCGGACCCGCGCGGTCGTGGGTCTGGTTGGCTGCTGCCGACGCCACCGCACCGGCAACCCGCGCCGCCGTTGGATTCTGCGGGCCACCGGAGTTGCTCCGGTGGTCCGATTCCATTTCCGTCTGCGTCGTAGCTCCTCCCGGGTCCCGTTCTTCACTGCGGAATCAAAAAATCATCTCTGCGACCCGTTTTGTCATCGTCCTTCGTTTCGCACATCAACGAAGAACTGCAAAGGGTTGTCGGGCCGTGTTTGTTTGGCCCGCACCCTCCGCATTAGGTGATAACAATCAGGAAATAATGATCAACACATGAAACATAACAAGATACAATTTTAATAAATTAAAATTGCACCTTGATCTCGGGCTCTTTGTTTTAGAAGGAAACAACTCTGGGAATAAAAATATTATTTTCAAATAAAATCCATACCTCTCCATAGACGTCGAGCGAGCGTTCTACGTGGAATTGATCGTCGCAGTAGGAGGTGATCGTCGTGTCGCGGAAGGGCGTCGCGTCCTCGCGGAAGGACGTCGCGTCATCGCGGAAGGGTGTCGCGTCGACGATCTTCGAGGGTTAAAGAAACACACGGATTTAATTACAACAATTAAATCCATGTTGAGGATAAAAACCACAAAGGAATTTAAAGGACCTTAATCTCTTACCTCAACGGACGATCGAAGATTTGTCCCGGGGAAAGAACGTCGTGGAAGAAGTGTCGGCATCGCGTCGATCTTCGGGGGTTGGGTGTTCTTCATCGCCCTTCGTCAGAGGTCGGCGTTCTTCACGTTCTTCACATTCTTCGCGTTCTTCGCGTTCTTCACGAAGAGGGAGGAAGATCTTTAGAGATTCTCCAAAAGTTTAACACAACATTCAAGAAGAAGGTGTGTTGGCCTTATTTTATTAACATGCCAACAAAAATTAAAACAAACTAAGTAATGACCCATTAATTCATTGAATTTATTTCAACGAATAAACCGCCTAATTAATAGGATCGTTTAATTATTTAAGGAAATGCCCCAGTTGATTTCATTTAATAGGGGTTTTCGCGGGTGCGTTACTTAGCGGAAAAGAAATGGTGGGGCTCGTGCAGGCTCACTCACAAATATCCTACCAAGAGGGTAGGATATTTTGGATTGCACCCTATCCGCATCAACTCAGCTTAAGCAGCTTTAAGTTTCTTTCAAATGGATTTAAGTGAAATAAAAATAAATTTGTCGCACACTTTATTTTATTTCTTAACTTAACCCCAAAAATTTAAAAACCACACCTGAGCAAACGCAACTCCGGAAGAGGAGTTTCTAAGCAAATACCGGCATTGTGATTCCATCAGTGCCCTCGGAATTTGATTCCGAGCACCGGTTCAAAAGTTAGAAAAACCCGCTCGTCCGTTCACTGAATGTACCCGATCCAAACTTCGTAAAATGATTCCGGGCACACCGGGCCTCAGAATCAGTTGCCGTTTGAAACTGCGTTCTTGTAAAATTCACAGAAAATTAAGAAAAAAAATTCCTTGAAATTTACGTGTCTTTACATTAACCTTAGAGAGTTCACTGGTTTAATAAGGGGTTATGTATCTTGATACTAATAGTATGAATATGTATATTTTATATCCAATAAAATAATAATTATATTTATTATTTATTTTATTCACTTTATAAATGATTAATTAATTATTTTGATAAAAATTTGATTTCAATACAGCCGAACTTGATTATAATTTTTTTAAATTTAAATTTCAATTAATAAATTCCTCAATATAAATTCATAAATTAAATTAAATTATAATAAATAATTATTATTAAATGTAATATATTATATATAAATGATAATATAATATTATGAAGTGAAAATGTAATTTTAATAAGGGTCAGAAAACTGTTATTGTAAACAAAATAAGTATTTTTCACTAAATATTATATTTAATTTAAAATTTTAATTTCTCATATTTAAAAAATTATTTTTGATAAAATAAATATTATTTTTGTAATTAGCATGTCAAATTTTTCTATTGGTGAATCTTTTATAATTTCTGAGAGATTCAAATTTTCAGGTAAAAATTAAATACTGTATAAATATACTCTATGTATTACGACATCATAATAACCAAAAATTTATGTAATATGTACCATAAAATGTATCCACGGCCAAATATATATTTACCCATTAAAATAATTTCTGTTTGAGGATATTTATTAATTTTATAAACCCTTTATGATTTCACCAAAATGTATATTATTTATTATGGTTTTAAAATAAATTTTTTGTAAACAAGACTCACATCCACATCACCAAGGGAATTATTTTATGGTTATTGGTTTTTGCCATTAGAAATAATTTAAACCACTCAACATTAGAAGAAACTATTTTTAAAAACCGTGGAAGGGTTTGTGGTTTTGATTATATTATTGTATAGAGTCCAAAACCTATGTTTGGAAAATAATAAAGAAATACCCTCTCTTTTCCTATATTACATTACCCATGATCCCATTCCTATTCACTCAAAACAATTGGAGCACAAATATAATCTGTACATTCCTCTTTATATCCCTCCCAAGGTTCCCCAAACTCTCAATAAACTTCTCCGAGGATTTTTGAAACACCCTCTCAAGGTAATGTACATCGCTTTCTTCTTTTCCGTTCAAGAACCTTCTCCGTATTTGGATGTTTCAATCTCAATTAGTTATGTTTTCATGCCTTTATAAATGTACCTTTAATATTAAATTGATGTTTTTATAATTATATATCCTTATCCCCTCAAATTAATAACATTACCTAAGTTGTTACTTTGATTAATTAAGGGATCATCTCCTTCGCCTCATTATTTAAGCACCTTGTTTATGTAATGCCTTTTGTATTTAAATTTCTAGTAATTAGATATGCTTTACCAAATCCATCATAATTAACTTATTATTTAAATGTTATGATACCCCTTTCACTATTTTTAATCCATCTCATTATTCATTATGTACCCTCATTATACTACAGAAATTATTCTATGATTTTTCTATGTCGAACCATTGTACTTTGAAAACCTTCACCATTTCCACTCAAGGATACTCGACTAGACATGTCGATCCATATTTTATTTGGTAATTATTTCTATTTATTCAACACTCCTTAATTTTTGGATTAAATATGATGAAATATTATCTTATTTTGAATATATATATGGCCCATGTATTCATGTACATGATATGAGAGAGACAGGAGTGCTTAGAATTATATAGTGATCAAGTGCATTGGGTAATGTTTTAATCTCAAGAAACCAAATGTATGGGATTGGTGAGTAAAAATAACCCATTATGGGACTTTTTCCACCCTATTAGGATGCCTTGGCGGTAATCCTTTACTTATATTTATGATGTCATGTTTAATGTTGTTTCCACGGTCTAATGATACCTTTATACTATCATCTTATATAATGCCTCCTTTCCAAGATTATGATTCTAAAACAATTTATGTCCCTTTGAAATATCTATTTACTAACATGTAATAATTTCATCATATATTTCTTTGTTTATTCCCATACTGGGTTTAATACCTCGCCCATTTCTTTTGTATGTCCCTAGGTTACCCCATTCAGTTTTAAGACCTTTTAAATTTTAGAACATTTTAAGGATGTTTTAAATAATATTTTTGTATCCATGTATAAATTTGATGTTCTATAAACAAAATTTCACAAAGACACTAGGATTCACGATCTTATATATTGTATTAAGTGTGTTCTTCAGTAACAAATCATGAAATAAAATGTAGTAAAGATATGGTTCATCATAGAGAAGGATATGGATATAGGTTTTCCATTAACATTAGTATATGAGAGATAATTATGTTATTTAACATTATTTATTTATAATATTTGATAGGGGTGTAAGAACAAATAAAACAAAAACACTTTCTTAATAACGACACCACTTCTTTGGATAAGCTCTATAGGTTAGCACATTGAACCTTATTAGGGGGGTTCTTAATCAGAATAAGGCCACCAAGAATTGGTTATGGATGTAATGAATCAATATTTGAAGGTATTTACTGAACCAAATGGATTTGGAAGTATACATAGGAGATTTGCAGGGGTTCCCTTTTATAAGTGTGGGAGAGGACACACTTGGAATATTTGAAAAGAAAAAGAAATTCTAGCATTTTTAAAATTCCATAAGGCTCAAAAAATGATTATTATTTAACCTTATATGTTATAAGGTCGAAATATGTCCACACAATTGGAATTATAAAAGTTTTTATGGAATATTAACCCTTCTATTTTTTATTCAACCTACTAGTAATCCCATTTTAACTTTAACCACAGTAATTAATTGTTACTGCTTTTACTATTCATTTTGAAAACAAATATCTAACCTTATTATATAATATTAATAATTATGATTCAAAATTTTCAATCCATTTTTCCAAATTCTATTCATATAATTTATATAATTAAATTCAAAATTAATCTCATAGATACGGTGAAACAATTGTTTTCTAAAGAGTATGTTTTCATAATTATAAAATATTTCAATATCAAAATTCAACATGAAAACTATTAAAATAAACTAAAATAGATTAATCTTAATATAATTTAAGTCATTTTATTTTTAAAACTTTTTAAAATAATATGTATCTTAGCAAATACTTTAAAATAAAAGGTTGTTTTTAAGAAAAATTAATATTTTTGGAAAATTATGAAAAAGCCTCCCTAAAATAATTTTTACATGTTGATACAAAAAATGAAGTTTATTTTTTCAAATAAATATTCATAAATTGAAACATATAAATTTTAATATTATTTCACAAAATCAATGAAAATCATTTTTTGTTAAAAATTTTGTTTTTGAAGAATATAAATACTTTAATGAAAATATATTTACTTTATCAAAGTCAATTATACGTATTTATAATTTTTTTTTTAATATGCATACCACTAATTTAATTTTTATTTTAAAATAATAATATTTATATCACAGTTTAATTAAACATGGTGTTTCATGAAATATAAGCTGTCGACGAAATTAAATCCATTTGAAAAAAAAAATCATAAAATATTGGGGTGTTACAAATTGGGTGGATTTTTTACATTAACATTTTGAGATAGTTACACAATTTATTATTTAAATGATTTTTAGATTTGGAGATCATGTTTCATTTCGTCACATACATATTCATTCCAATATTCTTTCAAATATTGTTTTTATTTCTTATGTAAACCTATAGGGAAATCATCTTTAGGAATCCCCTATAACTCATTATGGTAGGTTTGGATATGGATATTGAGATTTTTAAGAAGGGAATAGTCATCATGGAAGGCCTCAAACTCTGTAACGTCTTTATAACTATTATGAGAGACTAAGTGATAGTAATTTTGTCATTTGATAACTTCTTGATAAACACTAAAAAGTAATAGGAGAACATATTCAAATCCCTATAAAAGGAATCAGAAATTTGTTTTGTAATCTCTACACTCATTCATACTACATGTTATTGGAATACCTTCTCTCCAAATTTTATTATCACATTCCTGTCACCTATCTATAAAATAAATAAATAGTTATATATATATATACTAAGGTGTTTTGAACAATTTTTTCATTTTTTATATGAAAATAAAATGAAATTTTTTAAAAATGTAAAAAAGGAATAGTGATTAAAAGACATATTTGATCCTTGGAAAGAACATCATGTTTTTACATGCCTGTCATATGATGGTTAAAATTTAACAATTATTTTTCTATTATGATACAGTGGCTGACTATGGTCCTATCACTTTAGGAGCATCAAAATATATCACTCATTATTTCTAATTCACCTAACATATATTTTTTTATTTTATAAAAACAATGAAAATTGGAAAGATAATGTGAATAAAAAACTCAAACCAAACATATAGATGTAGCTGTAAAAAAGTGAATTTAGTTAGGAATGAAAGGAAATTTTCTTAAATGATTCAACCACGGAGAACCTTTATCATCTTGTTTTGTATATACATAATGAACACACATAATCATATGTGTGAACACATTATTCTACCCTTATTGTAAATATATAGTGTGATCAATAGTCACTGAGAACATTGTATATCCACCTTCTAAATAAATAGAGAGTGGTTATTGAAAAATAAGTCAATCCTAAGATAAATGTAGTAAGTATTACACCAAAATAAAGTCATCCCCATATTAGCTTAATGAAAATAAAAAACATAGAAATATATTGAACACTGGATTACTCTAGTATGGTATTCCTCGAGTCTTTTACACATACTCATGAGTATAATTGTTCATGATGGAGAATGGGGTAGATAGAGAGAGATAATGGTAGAAATACTTGAATTAAAACTTTGTAGATTAATTACATGGAAAAAATAACCCGTAATTCTACAGTAGAAAATAAATAAAGTGGAAAAACCCACTCTCCCTAAGTTTAGATCCCATATTAGTAGATAAAAACCCCTACTTAAATAGGAATAGTAAACCCTTTAGCTCAATGACGTCGTCCTGTTCAAACCTTAAGGACCCATATTCAAAACCCTATTCAATTCATCCAATCCAAGTCAAATAATTAGGGTCATGGAGTTCCTAAAATATCACAGGGAACATGGTTTAATTTTTTTCTAACTATATATTCATGACTTGAATCTTTATTTAGGATTTAAAACATGTTATTCTATAAGTTTTTATACTCTGGTCATACATAGAACATGTCATGTTTTTTCATTCCGACAATGTATATACAGGAATCCTATTTAGTGTTTATATATGCTCAAATAAAAACATTATGAACTGTATTCATGGAATGAACATAGTCCTCCTCATGTTGGGGAATCATTAGTGGATACCTTCTTCATGCATGGCATCTCCATCTTTGTTGTAGCCTCATAGTGGGTTGAAGAAGCACTAGATTTCATCTATAGATATTCTCAACCTCAAGAGTGAAATTTTGGATTGATATCGAGCTATTAAAGTGGAAGTCATAGAATTATCCAGCAAGATGTAGCAGTGGTCTAATGATGTCAATAGTGGTTGGTTGTAGTGATGGAATCTGGGGACTTTCTTAGTAGAAGGGTCATGAAAAGTGGTCAAATGGTGTCGCATTAGTATTTGGGGAACATTACCCACATCATTCAATCTCACATTAAACCTCTTATTGGGAGCGTGCTCCCATATAATACATCATATGTCCTAGTTGACTCAATCAAGTAGAACTGCGGATAGAGGATCCTTACCACTATTAGTTATACCCTTCATCGATGAACTACTTTTCCTGCATCTGCATGTATTCTCCCCATGTGTATGTTCACTCCTATGCTAGAGTTCTTATCTATTCTCTCTGTGCAAGGACAATGTCTCCCCCTACCTCCCGTGAAAGCACTCCTTTTAGGAATACCTAGTTTTATGACCTTCTTGGATTATATCTGAGGATTTTACCAATTCTTTTGTGGCCTATCAAGGGTTGGATGATTTTTCCCAAAAATATATTAATCACTTAGTAAAAAAATCAACCAAAATTACATATTCACAAATTCATTTCCATTCATTTTTCTCCAAATCAATTCATTAAATGTAAATCACCAACATCTTTATAAAAACATTAATTTCAAGGTTAAATTTATTAAAAACATTAAAAATGATTATCAATATTTCAAATATATACATGAATAATAAGGGAATAAATTTTCCAAAAAACCAAGAGCTGTAAAAGAAATAAGTTGGGCCCCAATATTTATAAACTTTCTGAAACTCATCACATTCATGACATGAAATCTATATTCACATTGTGAACTTCCATGAGGCCCTCCATTTCATGACATAAAATAGATTCAGGATATGAATCTATCAAACTCCAAACACATTGAACATTATCTTATTTTCATGGCATGTTAATATGGATTTAATTAATTTCCTGAACACAAATTCACATAGAGTTAATAAAACAGAAAACACACATCCAATGTTTTGAGATATAAATGTTCACCATCCTAGTTGAGAATAAACCTCTCACGGTGTGAATACATATTCATATATTGAACTGCCTATTCCAACAATGTTGCAACTCCAACTCTATCGTACCCTCCTTATGCCTCCATCAAAAACCATTAACGACAAAACCGAAAATGTAACGGGTCAATAATGTGTGTTTTGTTAATTTAGATACCTCACAAATGACTCTCATCATCAAGAATCAAAACCTAACCCAAAAATGAGAGGGGAGGGTTTGAGAATCTACCCCACACTATACAGCCTCAGGATCTCGTTGCACCCAAAGCACCAACACTAACAAAACTAACCAATCCAATAAAAAAATTAATAAAACACCCCACACAACCACATCACCAACACAACACTGTACCATCTCTCACGAGGCATAAGACATCCCTTTCCATGTGATCACATAAAAATCCATTTCAACCTAAATATAATCCAATCCAAAATCTTTTATGAACGTTACAAAATACCACTCTAAGAATAAAAATCAAGGATATCATCCCAACATGTCAATATATTTTCCATTTTGAGCATTACTAACTATCCCACAAGATTTTAAAACATGTCCTAAACATAAGGTGTCTTTATTTTTATGGGTAATCACCTCTTGATATACTAAACTCCATAACATGAATCCCCATCAAGATAAAAGAAACCATTTATCATAAAATTGTTATGTTTCAAACACCACCTCATCAAATAAATATAGGAAAAGGAAAAAAAATTAAATAAACATCATGTACTAAGAACACATTTTTGAATCATGATCCCTAGTAATATAATCAATCCAACCCCATAAATCTTTACGTTGGTGTATTATATCAATTACATTGGCTTAAGATAAAAATAAATCACACTAAAGTATGGAAAATCTTAGTAGTTTGAGTAAATAAGATATATAATTGAGAAAATAATACACTACTTACAAAATAATTTTTTTGTTGTTTCTAAATAAAATTTCGGATAATAACTTTGCTCAATATAGAATTTCTTTTAATATCCTTCGTACTTATGGGATTCTTGTGAAAGGAAACATAATAAGGGTGAACTCAAATTCTCATTAGGGGTAATGTATAGCAGAAGCAATAATGAATCATTAAGAATAGTCAATATGGAAAGGTAAAATTCTAAACATACAAGTCATGTAATCAATAAAATGAATGGAAGTTTGTAAAAAATATATCTAGGTAAAAAATGAAAATATACTCTACTCAAATATATAGATAAATAAAAATAAATATGGAAAGGTAAGAAACTAAAACACATTCTTCCAAATCAATGAAGTGAAAATGAAATGTATCTATAGATATTCCCCCACATGATATCATGGATGAATAATAGATTAATCTAAATGAGGTAAATTCTTAATTATTAGACATCATGTTTCCAAGTTACATGATAAATTTACTGAAAATTTGGTTTAAAACATAACATGTAAAAACCCATTGGCCAAGTCTAGCCAACTGATATCATCCCATGAGAATAATGATGCATCGTGGGGATTTCACTAACTAGTCCCCCACCCATAGATATTTCATTAATTAGTATCCAAACTATAGGTATTTCATTAAATCTTCCCCAACCCGTATAGTTCATGCCAAAATAATTTCAAAAAATAAAGTTCCATAACAAATATCTATATTGATTAAAGGATACAGGTGTATCAATATTTCCCTTTTCAATCAAATAATTGTCAATGTAAATAACATATGTAAAAATGATATACGTTTTAGGAAATAAACATATCCATGATAAATGAAATTTATAGTTTAAGGAAATTCAATTTTCAATTATCATAGGGAACTAAATATTTCAAAGGCACTACCAAAGGACTCAAAGAAGTAAATGTAGATATTATCCTTGAACAAATTAATCAAAACCCATCCTGAGGAATATCAATGTTCTTATCAATAAAATATAGCCCAAGTATAGTAAAATAAGGGCTTTTTTCATTGATGAATAAAAATACTATAAAATGATCTCTAAAAAACATTCTTTATGAACTTATCATTTTGTTTTGAAAACCATTTTGAAAAATCCTTTTCTTTAAAAATGACATATTTATACATTTTCATAAATAAAATTAAACCTGAAAAGGAAGATTAAAAGAAATAATAATGGGTAAATTCTTAAATTTCCAATTATGTAAAAAAGGAACATTCATTTTCCATGATAAAATGGTTAGAAAAATTCCTTATTCAAAAGTGATAAGAATATTCCTTTGAAAATATTGGTAAAAAATGGTAAAAATGTATTTACTAAATAATTTTTAAAAAAATTATGAAAACATTTTCATAAAAAATAGTTTTTTAAGAAAAAAGGTTCATTGAATAAAGATATAAATGAAGTTAGGTTTTAAAAAAAACATTTTCTAAAACATTTTGAGTTCCAATGAATAGAACAATAGAACTAATAATTGAAAATGGTCCTGAATAACTAAAGAATAATAAAATTAATGGTTTTGAAATACAATGATCAAATAATTTCCTCTGATTTAAATTAAAGTGTAAATAATCACAAATAAAATGACATTATAAAGTAAACACTGGAAAATATTGATAACATTGAAGTGAAAATCAATCAATGAGTAGATTATTTGTATCAATTGTAAATGCACATATAGAAGTGGAAATACATCAATAGATAGTCAAAGCCATTATAGGAGTAATAATAAAATATTAATGAAAATTAATATCTACTATAACCTAATAAAAATAAATTTGGTTATGAAATTATTTTCCACTTGGATAACTTTAAGTATAAATGCCCTTGGATCAAATAATTTAAATTGAAACTAAAAATATCATGAAGAATGAATTAATCATGATATTACAATTCCAATTGGTAGTATGTAGAACATATATATGAAATTATATACAAAAAATAATATAATTGTCTTAATAGAATCTTAATAGTAACAAATGGATGTGAGATTTCAAAGATAATCATTATGAACATTTTTTAGGAAAATATTCTTTAATCATTATAAAGTGTAACATACCACTTTGAATGATTTGTATCACAACTCCACAAAAATTATATGAAACCTATAATATCATGAGAATAATTCAGTTCATGATATAACATTTCAAAGGGAATTATATACACCATGTAAAAGTGAATTGGTGCATAATAATAAATAACTCTCAATGGAATGTAAATTGAGATGAAATTATTTACCTTGTGTTTGTTTTCAAGAGAACATATTTTAACATCCTTTATATTATTTTTAAGAGTGTTACTAATTTATACCAAAACCATATCAATACATATGGTATGATATTTGATCATCTTATAATATCTTATTACCAATTTTTTAACAATCTGTCATTATGTTCTCTATTTCTTGTGTTACTTTTCTAATATATCGGGTATGTTTTGACATGTTATCTTTTTCATCTTACCTAGATCATGATTTAGTCATATACATCATGTTATCCATTATTTAATTATAAAATATAATTATTATATATTTATTTATAATAATATATAATACATGGGTAAAATAAATGGAATGCATCATTCATGGTGACGGTACGTCATACGTACGCATAAACGCAGCGTTCATTTCATTATTATATTAAATGAATGAAAAGTAAATTATATGTGTGTATATTAAAATTATAGTTTCATATATATGTAATAAATGTTACATAAGTTTTTTAAAAACATTCTTTATATTTTCCATGTATATTTTCAACGAGTCACATCGCTCTGAGGGGCAGTTGTCCACACTTCCACAAACGATGTTATCGTATTTACACAAAATGAAATGTATGAGTGTATGTGTTATAAAATAACTAAACCAGAATAAATAAGAAATAAATATTATATTTAAAATATAAAACTATAGTGTTATAATAATTCCCATCCATGAATGGTGGTAAAGGAAAAATGAACTATCATTATTTTGTGAGGTGGTAGATTTTTGTACACATAAACAATATGTTCATTACCCATTAGATGGATGTGTGTATAAGTTTAGGTCTAAACCTTAGCAGAAAAACATCATAGTATAGTTAGGATATTTTTGTTTTTATATAATCAAGTCATAATAAAATTTTATGGAGTCGATAAAAGAAATGAAACATAAAATCTAAAGGAAAGATGTTACCCATTAATCGGGTAACTCTTTTTGGTTTGAACCAGAGGGATTCCTTGAATTTATTACCACATAAGGTGAGGGTTCTAGGATTAGGGGATGGATTTTGAGGATAAATGTTTTAATATATTTTTCAAGACAAATTTTCTTGAGAGGTGTGAGGAAGTGGGAGGATAATAGGCCTTTTTATAGTGAAAGAGGGGTGGCACTCTTGTAAATTTTGGGAAACAGAATTCCACAAACATTTTTAACATGTAATGTGGCAACCATTATGGTCCAATTTTGATAAAATGTAGTATAGGGTCAAATAGGGACATAAAATGGATCTTGGACCAGTCTATAGGTCATTTGGGCCCTTAAGATTAAGGTTTAGTCCCTTATTAAGAATAATTTTACCTCAATTATTGTAATTAATTTTAATTTCCTTCACTAATAATTATTTTCAATAACTATTTTTACATTATTATAAATTATAAATTATAATAATTAAAAATATGGAATCCAGTTTTCAAAATTCTTATCACAAAAGTGGTATAAAGTAATTTGAATTTAATCCTGCATATCAAACGAAAATGTGGGTTTTTAAAATAGAAATGTGTTATAGTCTTCTATGTTTTTTATTGTCAATTTCAAAGTGAAATAGATTTAAATGACCAAAATTTTATTGAATGATAAAAATATTATCTAATTACTCTTTAAAACCAATTTAAAATTTAATTTAACCTTATAAATAATTTATATGAAAAAGAAGTTTTGAACTAAAATTCAGTATTTTTCACTATTCATTAAAAATAAAAATTCATAGAAAAATACCAAAAATCTACCCTAACAATAATTTTATATTTTTATTTAATATATGATTTTAATTTTGAAATATAAAATTTATAAAAGATCCCAAATTTTTATTTAAAATAAGACCTCCATTAAAAGGTGATAAAAATGTCTTAATAAATATAAAGTATTTTACATGTAATATTGGGTTTGTTCTTATTAAGTGCCTATCAAATATATTGGATGAATATGAAAAATATTTAATTTTTTAATATATAAATATATTTATATATTACATTAATATTACCCACTATTTATAATTAATTTTATTTATGAGGATAAAACACCTTTGTGATCATAAAAATAGTTTCCTATAAAAATATTCCATTTATATGGGATTAGTTCTTATATACATGTCCAATTAATTTGTAACCAATCAATTAATTTTATACTTACATATACCATAGGTTTTAATAAGTAAGTTAATATTATTAATATTCACTAATATAGCAGTTAGGTTGAATCTTACTATATAAAATAATAATATTTACATAAAGTATTATTGTTCAGTAAAACATGGTCTTCTGTGTAATGTAGGCTATTGAAGAAACTTTTTGTTTCATGTGTCATAGGCTAACTCAGTATCAGGTGCATTGAAAGCTATATTTTATATTTAATTTATTTAAAATAGTAAATATATCATAAATTCTAATGATATTGTATTGGCTTATGTGCCCGACATTGTGCGTCATGCATGCTATCGAATACATTGTTCCTACTTTAGATTTTCATGATGTTACATTCTCCCCACCATATTTAAATTGTGCCCTCGTAATTTAAATTCTACCTCATTAATACATTTTTTTTATTTCCTATGATTAAATCCCATATTTTTGAGGAGGTTTTGTAAAACAACCTCTAGAAAAGAGAGAATGGGAAGTATAAAGGTTACATGGGATAACATATAACTAGGTCTATGAGTAGAAGAAAATTAGTTGAATATAGGGATACGTATGTGTCGTAAAAGAATAAATATTTATAGGGAGTGATTGAGTTAATAAATCACAAACAAGTGAATGATTGAAATAAATTTTAGGGCCCCAAATCCACAAATATATGATGATTTAAAATACCATTGGTTAAATAGAAATTAATGTATTAGGACAGCATGTTATTTATATTTCATTTTTCCTAATGAGATGTAATTATTTTATGGCCTATGTATATAAGGAAATATAAATATTGGATTTGTTTCTATAAACATAATTTCATTCTTTTTTGTTCTTTGATTAATTTAAAATTCATCCAAAAATTAATTTTGATTCTTAAAGCACTAAAATACATTTATAAATGATTTGAAGGCCCATAAATGAGTTACATGTGTTACTATTAGACTATAACTATTTTTCAAAACAAATATGGTTAGGAGATTAGTCTATATACCTAAAATTATTCACTACCATCTCATCATTAACTTTATTCATAAATTTTTTTAACTAAAATTAATGAAATTTTAACTAGGAAACTACATAGGTTATTGGTTGGTGTGAGACCCTTATCATCCTTCGGTTATGGGTTCAAGACCCATGACATCCTTGCCAAATTTGATTTGTTGTCACCTCGTTTATAATTTTTCCATCTGTAAAACCATATTAATATAATTTCCAAAATATAAATGATAGAAATACATTAAATAAGTTTTATTATTAAATAAAATTTTAACTGATTTTTTTAGTAAAACCTTAATATATAAATACTACATCCATTTTATTTTATCATATGACCTTTCCAGGTCCATGGTTTTTCATAGGTTAATAATTTTCATTATCTATTCAAATAATTTATTATGGTTAGTTTAGATAATATGAATTATCATAAAATTATCCACCAGGAGTGTCAAAACATGTTTTTTATAAGGCACATTATCATGTACTAGGTTACGCCGAGTCGGGCTTGACACACCTTGTCAGATTTGTTACTCCTATGTACATTTATTCCAAAACCACGTCCACTTTTTTGTATCCATACAATGATTTATATCTCTTAATACCCACATAATCTCTACCTTACCAAAAAAATATTAGGATACTTTTCTATAAATATCCTCAAATTCAATCTTAGGGATATATTCTCTAATATATGTTTTCCAAAATCCAGTTACCTAGGTTTCTACAAAACATTATCTAATACTAATCGTAGAATCCTAATCCCAGAATGTATGGAGCCAGTGTCTACTATACATCACATTGGAATATGATACAAGTTAATAACGTCCCAAAGGTCTAAATATATTAGTAGTATTTGTAAACCATATACATACATTAGAGAAGAATATACTAATTACAACCTAAATTTTTTATTATTTCTAAATAACATCAAGGACAATAAATTTATTCCATATAGAATATACTTGATTATATTTCATACTTTTGGTATTACTAGGGAAATGAAACATAAATAACGGTGGTCTCAAATGATCAGTAATGGTAAAGTAGAGAGAAATAAGTAATGAATCAATAATAATAGACAATATATCAAGGTAATTAATTAAAAAAACAATCCATGTAATCAGTAAACTAAATGGAAGTGAATAAAAAATATATAAAGTTAATATCTGAAAATAAATTCCATTAAAATAACTTAATTAAAAAATATGAAAAATTAAAAAACTCAAACACATTTCACTTAATCAATGAACTAAAAACGAAATGTATCCATATGTATTGATACTAGAGCTCATGTATGAATAATAATTGAATCTAAATATAGGATATTCATAATTATTGGATGTCATGTTTCCCGAAAATAGGATAACTTTTGTTTAAATATAGTTTAAAACAAATTTCGTAAAAACCCATAAGCTTAGTCTATCCAACTAATTTCGTCCCATGATAATAACAATACATCATGGGGCTTACATTAACCTATCCCCAACCCATAGAGCTTGCATTTTCCAGTCTCCAACCCATAGAGATTACATTAACTAGTTACCTATTTTTATATTTCATGTCCAAAGAATTTAAACAAAGTGACTTATCTAATATCTGTATTGTTTAAAGGATACATATTTATCAACATTTCCCTAGTTAATCAAATAATTATCGAAGTGAACATAATATGTAAAAGGAATATATGTTTTAGGATATAAAATTATCCATGATAACTAATATGGATAAATAGGGTAAATTCAATGTTCCATGATCATAGAAAATTGAATAGTTCAAGGGGACTACCAAAGGAATCAAGGGAGTGAATGTCAATATTATCCTTGTCCAAATTAATCAAAAACTTTCCATAGGAAGATTAAATATGGTATTAATACAACATACCATAATTGGAGTAAAGTAAATGGTTTTTTCCATTAATCAATATAAATACTATAAAAATATATTTTAAAAAATCTTTCATGAGGAAAATATCATTTTATTTTGAAAACCATTTGGAAAAAATAAATTTCATTGAAAATCACTTTTGAAAACATTTTATTTAAAAATTAATATTATAAACAAGAAAATGAAACATTAAAGAAATTATTTGCGTTAAATTCATACTTACCGTATGAGATAGAAAGAAAATTCCTTTTTCATAGTAAAAAGGATAAGAAAAATGCCTTGTTTGGAAATAGATAAGAGGATTCCATGAAAACATTAGTAAAAGACAACAAGGGTAGAAATTCCTTTACTATATCATTAAAAAAATTAAATCGTATTAATAACACATGGGTTTAAAAAGGAAATAGGTTCATTGACTAAAGAGATTAATGTAATGTGGTTTTCTTAAAAACATTTTATAAAACATTCTAAGTATCGTTGAATGGAATAATGATTCTAATACATGAAAATGGTCATAAATAACCATAGGAGATGAAAAGTAATAGGTTTAAATGAAAATGATCAAATTATTTCCTCTACTGGAAATTCATGTGTAATTATTCCCAAACAAAATGGTATTATAAATTAAACCCTCGAAAATATTTGTAGTGATGAAGTGAGAATCAACCAATGAGTAGATTATGTATATTAAATGAAAATCCACATATAGAAGTTGAAATTCACTAATATATAGATAAATTCATTATACATGGAATCATATATTATTTACAATAATGAGGAAGTAATATACCCCAAAGAAAAGATATTGGGTTTTGAAATTATTTTCCACTTGGGTAACTTTATGTATAAATCCTCTTTGACGAAATAATTCAAATTGGAACTCAACATATCAAGAAGAATGAATCAATCATTATATAAAAATTAAAAGTGGAAATATGTAAACTATATATAATGAATTAGGTTCAAATAAATGATGTGATTGTTTCAATATAATCTTAACAATCACAAAAGGATGTGATATTGAAAAGATAATCGGTGTTAACATTTTTTAGGAAAATAATCCTTAAACATTTCATAGTGTCCCATACCACTTTGAAACATTTGTATCATAATTCCTCCTAAATGATATAAAACTTATAATATCATTAAAATAATTAGGCTCATTATATAATATGTCAAATGTAATTATATACACCATATAAAAGTTAATCGGTGCATACTAATAAATAAGTCTCAATGAAATGAAAATTGAGACAAAATCCCTTACATTGTGATTCATTTCGAGTGAATAACCTATAAATTAATGTATAATGGTATTAATAGTGTTATTAACTTATAATATAACCATACTAGTACATATGATATCATATAATGTCTTCATATAATATATTAAAACCAATTTGATAAAAATAATTCATTACTTTTTCTATTTATGGTGTTAATTGCTTAATTTGTTGGTTATGTTCTAACTTGATATTTTGGATCTTCTTTAACGATTCATGATTTAATAATATATAGGATTTAAACCATGATTTAATTATCAAATATATTCAGTATATATGTATTTATAATAATCTAAAAATTTTGGGTATAAGAAATGAAATGCATTGTTCATTGAAATGGTAGGTCGTATGTATGCATGAAGACAACATTCATTTATTTTTCATATTAAATGAGTGAAAAGTAAATTATATATATATATATTATAATTAAATTATCATATCTATTTCCTTTATGTTATATAGTCTTATTAAACTCATCCTTTATATATCCCAAGTATAGTGTGAACGATTCACATCACTTCAAGGGGGTGGTAGTCTACACATCCACAAATGATGTTATTATATTTACAATAAATGGAAATTATAAGATTATGTTTTATAAAATAATTAAAGATTCATAAATAAATAATAGTAATCATATCTAACATATATAATTATATTTTTCATCATAATTTCAAACCAAGAATGGTTGTAATGTAAAAAATGAACAATAATTGTTTCGTGAGGTGATAGTTTTCCATACACAAAAACAATATGTTTGTTACCCATTCTATGGATGTGTGTGTGAGTGTAGTTAAAAACATAAGAATAAAATATACTAGTATATTAAGGCTAATATTTTTATTTAAGCATGGAATCAGAATATTTTAGCGGTGGAAAATGGAAATGAATCGAAAACGCTTAAAGAAAGACATAACCTCTTAATTAGGTAACTCCTTTTAGATTTCATCAAAGTGATTCCTTGGATATCATTATTAACAAGGTGAGGATTCTATGATAAGTGGAGGGATTTATATGAGTTATTGTTTCAAATATTTGGTGAGAAAAATTGGATTGAGATGTGTGAGGAATTGGGAGGAGAACATTCCTTTTTATAGTGTAGGAGGAGTGACACTCTTTTATATTTTGGGAAAGTGAATAAAACACTACTTTCATCCAAGGAAAGTGGCTCCCATAAAGGTAAATTAATATAATATATAGGATATGGTATAAATATTTCAATCCAATCACTCTTGTAAAATAATCTAGGTCATTTAGTTCCTTAATATTAAGGTTTAGTCCCTTATTAAACTTAACGTTACCTTAATAATTGTAAACAATTATAGTTTCCTTCACTAATAATTTTTATAAAAAACAAATATAAAACCATTAGAAATTATTAGTTATTATGATATCAAAAATGGAATTCATTTTTCCAAATTCGAATCATATAAGTGGCAGAAATTAATTTAAAATTAATCTCGCATACGGGACAACAATGCGGGTTTTTATAGTAAAAGCGTCTGAAAGATTGCTATATTTTTTATAGTTAATTTTAAAGTAAAATAGTTTTCAATGAACCTAATTTTATTAATTTTAAAAAATATGAATATTAATACTAATTTGAAATTTAATTTAACCATATAAAAAATAGATGAAAAAATAGTTATGATCTAAAATTTAATATTCTTCAATATTTATTTAAAAATCAAACTTCATAGAAAAATACAACAAAATTACCCTGAGATAATTTTTATGTTTTTATTTCAAATATGAAGTTCATATTGACATTTATATTCTATAAAAGTTCAAAAACTGTATTTCAAATTAGTTCTCCATTAAAAGATGATGAGAATTCCTTAATAAAAATATAGTATTTTAATTATAATATTGGGTTAGTTCTTAGCATGTGTATATCAAATCTATTGGATGAATATAAAAATATTTTATCAAATATATAATATATATGTTAAATATATATCCCTCACTTATTGTAATTATTTTAATTTATTAAGATAAACACCTTTTTGAGTATAAAAATAGATTTTTATAAAAATATACTCTTTATATTCAATTGATTCTTATACCCATTACAAATTAATTTGTAATTAATGAATTAATTTTATATTCACGTAAACCATTGATTTTCATAATTTAGTTAATACTATTCATAACTTCTAATATAACGGATATTTTATATCTTATTATATTAAATAATAAAATTTAAATAATATATTATTGTTTGGTAAAACTCGGTATTACATGTATTGAAATCCATTAAAGAAACTCTTTGTTTAATGTGTTGCATGGTAATTCCATATCACGTCCATTTCCAGCTATATTATAGTTTGAATTTATTTAAAATAGTAAATATATTATAAATTTTAATGGTATTATTATGCCTTATGTTCTTCATGTGGAGTGCCATACATGTTATCAAATACAATGTTCCTAATTTAGTTTTTCAGGGCGTTACACTAATCCCCTCCAGGTCATCATTCCACCATAAAAAATTAACCAAGGTGGTTGTTCATCCAAAAAAAAACTTCTCTAAAAAATCATGGATCTCTATTGGTCCCTCTATGTATGTCACATCATCCTCAATATCCAACTCTCCCCTGTCGATGATGGGAAATCATATTTAAGATAATTGAAAATCTAGGGCATGTGGAAGGTGTTATGGATCCTGTACATCCATGGTGGAAGAATTAACCACTAAACCACCTCTCAAACTCTCCCCAACACCTCCAAAGGCCTGATGAACTAGTGATAAGGCTTATTCCCCTACAAAATATCCCCTTCCCTGAGAAGGGGACACTCCCCAGAACAAATATTATCGAATATCAAACTCCAGGGGCCCCTAATTACGATCAATATATGCCTTATGATGCTCTTGTTTTTCCCTCATTCTCTCTCAGACCAACTAGATCTTCTTAGTCCTAATCTTTAGCACATCAAGACCAAGAACCGCTTACTTCACAACCTACATCTAGAACAATGGTGAATGAAAATAACACCCATACAATACCTCAAATAGATCCCTAATAATATATGAGTGATATATTTTGTTATAGGAAAAATAAACTAGAGGTAGGTTCCTTACGCATGATCTTCCAAAGTCTAAGACCCACGGCATAAATGGTCACACATGACCTCTACCTCTAGGTATCCACATTGAGACTCCCCCCACCCACCGCAATATGGATGACCCCATTTTCATCTGGTATATATAACCTCATCCATTAATCTTCCCTTGTAGAGATGTGATGTGACAAGATCATATACCCCTTTACTGACATCTACAGACTCCCAAACCATATCTCCTTGATACTTTTGACTCAACACAATAGAAAAAAATTCTGATTTCATGGGGTGTAAGAGATCTCAAAATCATAGTCCTAGAGAAACTCCACGCACCTCCACTATTGTAGATTCAAATCCCACTAATATAATTTATATTTTAGAATCATGAGGTATTTAGAAACCATAAAGTGATTACTAATGAGGAAATTTCACCATAAATTCATTGAAAACACTACTATTCAAACTCTATATCAGGTGTTGAATAGTTATTCTCATGGGTTTATAACTACCAAGACCCATAATAGTTCACCTCTCTCTTCTACATCAGGATACATCCAAAGACAATATTAGATGAAACACTCCAAACCTCAAACATCACACTGTCCTCTTGAAAATGAAACAATGGGTCACTTATCAGAATCCCTTTTAGGTAACTAAATATTTTCAGACACTGATTAGTCCACATAAAGTCCTGGTACTTCCTTACCAAATCTATCAATGAGGATCAAACCTAAGAAAAATTAGACATAAACCTTTGTTAATATACAACAAGAAAAAGGAATTTTCAACCTCTACTATTGGGATTGAATTTTTTCTATGGGGATACTTCATACATGAAGAGTGTCCAGAAGATTACTGACCACTACCACATTCTTGGGCACATTCCAAGAAACCACTGACTTGATATTTGATATGTCCATAGATATTCCTTTTTGAGACACCACAGGTCCAATGAAATTCACCTCTCACATCTAGAACATATGCTTTAATATCTTACCATAGAGCTAGTAATGCCAAAGGATCTACAAGATTGATCTAAGATGGTCAGAATTCTCCTCCTATTACTTTGATTAGATCAAGATTTCATCAATGAAAACAATAGAGAACTGGCCTATTAATTATGGGAATATATTTTTCATGGGACCCATGAACACAACTAACATGTTTGTGATAGAGATTAACATAACTATAAACTTAAATTTTCTATACCTAAAACTAAAGGAAGTCATCAAGATGTCCTCATCTTTCACCCTCATCTGTTGATATTAAGACTACAATTAAATCTTCAAAATAAATTAGATCCATTTAATTTGTCAAATAGATCATCAATCTTCATAATATCATTATCTTTCTTATATAATAATACTATATCACCCCCATTGAGATGAATTATGTAATAAAACACCCTACATGTCAAATCATCCACCTACAGCCTCAACTCATGTAATTCCATAGGCACCATTCGATAGGGATCCATATAAATTATATACATTCCAAATTGAAACTATATTATCAAATCTATTTCAAATTGAGGGGTAAATCTCATAACCACATCTGAAAACACATCCATGAAATCCTATGTAATCTACGAAATATCAATTTCATGATTTTGAACTAATAACTATACCAACTAAGACAAATGTGGCTCCACATTTCTACCACCAATTTGATAAACCTGCACTCCAATGGATACCACTCATAGGCCCACGACATTGAAAAAACCCCCCTCTGGAAATATTTTATGACTAAATGAAAATAATATTGACAATCCATTTCAAGGATGACATTGTATGACTATATCTTTATCAAGAAGAAGTCCCCCCACTAACTTGTGTTTTCCCATCACTAGTCCACTTCCCCAAGACATGTTAAACAAAACATTTTGAACTTAAACCAACCTATATAACACAAGGGGAGATAAAATGATCTAAAAATCCAGTCCCAATTATTGGAATAATATAGTATAATAAATGGATTATGAGCATCCAAACTTAAACCATGGGGAAAAGGGTAAATGTAAAACGGATCCTACCTTATACAACCTCTTTTCTTACTGGTGTTATCATCTCCATCATGTGTATCTGACCACACCCATATCCACTACCTATATATTGATAACCTCCATGACTAAACTCTAAAAAAGGTCTTTAAGTACCAAGAAAATCATATGGTTTCCCCTGCCAACACCATGTTCCATTTGATACTAAAAAATAATTAGCAGTCCCTTGTGATAAATCAACCTTGGAGAAAACTGCTACTACTGCTGAAAAGGGGATCGATAACCCATCTAAAACTAGACTCCTAATACAATCAGACAATAATACTAGTGATGTTCATGCCCCCCCCCCCCACCATAGATAGAGTAATCTAACAGGAATCCCCAGGAAGGTTCTCAAAAACCACTAATCCCAAAAGGATTTGGAAAGAGCAACCACGATTGGTTCCTGAATAATCTAATCCCTAACATCCTTAATATTCATAATCCAATAAGTGATGTTATTCTCCCCATAACACCCTATTATACACCCTCTCAAGGCTCACCTCCTTGAGAAATAATCCACTCGATAGCCTCTACATTCTTCTAAAACTATTATTAAGTAAAAAGTGTAAATAGGGTGACTGCCTACCTAATCACTAGGAAAAACACCTCCTCTAAATGTTGTGCTCTATACTTCTCATCTGGAAAGAAATTAGGAGAAAAGTTAATGAGGTTCTAAATATTTATCTGAAGCTCCCACATACATGGTATTCCCTACTAATGTTTGATAAGATCCTGCATCTTTTTTCCTTCATCATCTTTGATATGAATTGCAAAGATAAATCCTTATAAAATTTTGGCCCCACTAATTCTTCCTCCTTTCATTCACTAGGATACGACATGCACCAATGAAACATAACTTATAACACCTAAATAACTACCAAATGTACCCAAAACATCTCCTGATCATGAATCATGTGGAAGTAAATCTCAAACCTCCCCCAACGAGTACTTTATCAATATATCAGTGGTACTCCCCTCGTACATCCTCAAGCTATGTCACTAAACCAAACACAAAACCCTCTACCATGCCTCATCCTTCTCTTTTGGTTCGATCCTCCAATGATCATCCAATTCATCTTGTTGAACCACTACTAGTTGTGGTACTCATGGATGATAACAAAAATCGATTTATGTAATGTAAGTAGAACCCTATTCATGATACCATGATATCTTATCATATTTTATCTAAATAACTAATTTTAATTCCCAAATATCACCCAATTAAAATATGAATAAAACCAATCATTATGAATTTACCTCTAATAGTTCTCTACCCTAAAAATAGGCCCAACTCACTTGGACGTTCAAGAAGCTCAAAATCATTGTATGGAATAAAGGGGGGAGGTATGATCATGTTTCCTAGCCAATATTCTAGGCCTATGTTACACATTAAGATCAATTTTCACAGTTTCCCCTACAAACCATGTAATAATTAAAATTCCAAACTCCAAAATCCATATTATCACTCTAACAACACTTTTGATACTACTCTGTCATCACAACCTAATTCTAAAGGTACCCCTCCTGGCTCGGTAGTGAAATAAGAGAGATAATGACCTCAAATTCCAACCTCCATTAGTCCCACAGTTGTAGAAAAGCATTGATTTTTAAAAATATCACATATAGAACGCATTACCCTCTATAATAATAGGATTAAGAGATAGTATAAATAACCAAAAAAACAACTCCATAACATGATATAAAAGTAATCTAAAAATCAACAAACAAATTGTGAACAATGTCATAAATAAAAATAAAATTCTCCAAATAAATACCAAAAATATAGTATTATGGAAGAAACTCAGCTTCAGCTTCAAATCCCTAGATATTAATACCCATATCATTACCTATAATCCTCCAGGAAACCTGAAAATAGTTTCAAAAAGGTTGATCTAACATCTTTACTCTGTAGGATCATACCCAAAGTCCCAAACACACATGTAAAAAGAGTATACTAATGTGCAATGAAAAAACAATAGAATAAACATGAACCAAAAATAGTTCCACTCTCCAATATCATCCTCATCATGGAATTCTCAAAATATCACACATCTAATATAGTAACATAGTATCAAATAATTACAAAGAAATTGTGAACGGGGGCCTCTGAGCGGCGTCTTCCCGAGCTCCCGCGGCGCCTAGGGTTCCACTTCTTCTCCCTTTCCCCTTCCCCCTCCAGCCTGGATCGGCTCGGCTCCTTCGGTCCCCGGGTCGGCGTGGCGCTCATGTGTGACGCGTCTGGGTTCCGAGGGTCACTTCTCCAGCTCCCGCTCCCGGTGTATCCAGATCGGTGGTGTCCCGGAGTGCGGCTCGGCGTGCTTGTGCCTTCCGACGACGACGAATGCGTTCCATCTCGGTTCTTCCGTCGCATCCTGGCGTCGCCTCGAGTGGTTCCGGTGGGTTTCTTGTGGGGCGCAACGTCGATCTACAGTTTCGGATGGGGGAGGTTTTTTATCTTGCTGCTGTGTTTTTTCTGCTGGTTTTATGCTTGGTTGATTCTGGATGTTGTTGGTTTGTGGTTTGGAACTGGATTTATGGTTTGCGATTGGACTATTCCGGCGATCTTTCTTTGGTTTACGGATCTGGTTGATGGTCTTCGGCGGTGTTCGGCGGCTCCATTTTGGTCAAGATCTACAGATATGGATGGGTCCATGGGACACATCGTTGACAGAATCCATAGAAGGCGGCGGGCTCTTCCGGCAGTCATGGTAGCTCGAGCAGGTGCGGAGGCGTCGCGGTGGTCGGTTGAAGGTGGCAGAGGGATCGACTTGGGTCTCCCGCTCAGGTGTTTGAGCGGATGCAGAGGTGCATCGCAGTGGGTGGATCCACCGTTCAGGATTGATGACATTGGTGGTTCTGATCTGCGGTGTTGGAACTGGTCTGTTGGGCCTTCGGGTTGTGTTTACTCTTTTCTGGTGATGTTTTTCACTTGTTATGGGTTTTCCCACTGGGATCTTCTATCGTCTGATGCTTTGGGTGCGTGTCTCTAAATGGGATTTTTCCCACTGGGCCTACGGGCTTGTAATGGGTTTTACCTTACCCAACCCAAAAGGAATTTCTGTCTTTTTTCTTTTTCTTTAATAAAGGGGCTTGACCCCAAACATTTCTGGACAAAGCAATTGTTCCCCATAACCACTTTCACACTAATTTTCTTCTCTCATTCCCCAAAATATAATGTTTTGTACTCCCATTAATTATACACATATAAAATCACATATCTATACTTATATGATTTCTTTCGGGAAGCATCCATATCTATCCAAACTTCCCACTACGTTTAACATTTGATTATATAATCAGTCATCATCACAAAATAACTTCATCACACATCGCAACCTCATCACATATCCATGGCAGTATGGTATCATGAAGATGAAGGACATAAACCATGTGACCTCCTCCCACAATGAATTGTATCCCCCACATATCACATCTACGTCACTATTGGGTAATCTCAACACCAACCTTCATTATCCCTAGGTATTCTATAACACCAACCTGTATCATTACTGGGTAATCTCCAACACCAATTTGTATCACTACTCTGAATGATGATTTGGGATTATGGGTAGTAGAACATCCATATCATCCCCAACCTATATTCTTATTAAAACACCCAGAACCTAAAACATTTGGGTGTTGTAAAGGATATCTAACTCTGGGGGGCATGTATAGATATTACATAAAATAAATGTTAGATAAAAAACACATATTACCCAATATATGGGTGCATATAAACTATACAAGAATACACCACATCACCACCACTACACCATAAAACATATATCATGTCCATTTCAAACACTAAATACATCACATCACAAAATTTTCACACATATTCACACATTTACACTTTTAATTAGAGGTTCCATCATTTTACCGATTTAATGACTTTCCACTATCTCCCATTTACTAAGAAATTTAATTTCACATTAACACCACCCAATAATTTATCATTCAATTAATTTATGATTATAAACACAAATTAAATAGAGAACATTCTTAATCATTTACCCACACATGTAATTTCATTTAATAATTTCGATTTATTCCATGGATAATGAGGTAACTAACACATCCACACCATATAATAACTAAGCCTTATCACATCAAGAATCACCAATACACCCCATTATCCAAGATATCTCACAAAAATAACTACTTTCCTCAACCACAACACATCAAAAATACTAAACAAAACAACCACCGCATAACACAACCACCACATAACACAACCATTGTACAAAAAAACCACCGCACAACACTACCATGTCACAACCACCCACATCATATATAATACCATCCAACCATTAAATCACTACCACCACACACTTCACAGCCCATCTATTCACCTACATCACTGTAAAAAATCCAACATCACATAAGGTAACCCAACAATCATAACCACACATAGCATCACATCCCAACTTTCTTAAATTTTGTTCAAGGTATTACATTACCTTTATTTATTATTTAGAAAGACTATTCTAACAAAAATTATAGATTTACCTGAAGAAAATAATTCATTTACCATGTATACACTCTTATCCATTTTTGTATGGTGTGATCAAACAATCATCATATCAAGGGTCTCACGAAGATATAAACTGTAATAAAGACATGGATCCCAATAAACATGATTTTCAGTAATGGAAAAAAACATGTATAATCTCATCATAAATATGAACAAATAAGTAAAAATGAGATATATCTACATTGTAAAAAATTAGATTCATTTAATTCATACTCTATTATGTTCCACCCTTACCATTCACCCAATGGAAGCAAAAATCATGCAATCCTCACAAATTAATATGAATAAGGAGAGAGAAATAGTATTCCCTACCTAAGAGAAAAATTATGATTCATGATGACTAATAGGTGATGGATAAATAGCTGGGAAATCACAACCACATTAGGAAACCATAGACCAACTTGATCCATGGGAATAAATCATCAAAATCACAAACCAAACTCACCTAGATGAAAAAATCATCAATGTGGTGAATCTTCAATGAATCATGGAGGGAAATAAGGGGATAAATAAGAGAACCCACCCCATAATTACAATGATTAACCTCATGAATCCAAAGATCAAAGAATGAGAGAATGGTTTGGATGATACTCCAAAAAGCCTTAAGATTTTCCCAAAAACTAAGAGTTATAAAATAAATCATTCGGGCTCTTAAATTCATAAATATGTTAAAATTCTTCACATTCATGTAGTGAAATCCATATTCAAATCATGATTTTCGTGAAACAATCCTATTAATGTCATGAAATATATTAAGGCTTTGAATCTCCCAAATTCCAAACCATAAAATGTTTTGAACTATGAAGGCATGAAAAATTATAAGCCACATTGAGATTTTATAGAGAATTGGAGTTGTGGATAATTATTTGGTTATTTAACACAAATTTTATAAAGAGAATGACATATTCCAGGTATCATTTTTAAGTAAGTACATACATGATCAAATCACATACTCACCACTAAATAACTAGAGATAGATCCAAACTTTTCTTATAATAAATAGAATATACTTATGATTGATACTATAGATCTGGCATTTTATAATTGGATAACTTGACTGGGGAAACTAAATTGAATGAATCATAGGTTATTGTACGAAATAGGGGTGTTGGAGAATATAATGAAGAATAATTACCCAAAGATTTTTATAGAATTATGTACATGCCAAATTTTTAGGATGGAATTATATAGGAGAGAATATAGGGTCGATGATTCTATAATAGTAAATTAATATTTTATTATAATTATTTCATAATAAAAATTATTTAATTTATCAGAATAGTATAATGAAATTTTACATTAATACTTTCATTGTAATAGTTGAAACTTATGCTATAAAATACATAAAAATATAGGGTGTCACCATAATCATGAACTCTGGAGGATCATATTCGATATATAATAACGAAAATAAAAGGAAAATTTTTAATTATAAAGAAAAAAATGTGAATCGAAATATAAATGATATAGAAACATATAAAATTATACTAATTATTTTAGAATTAAGAACAAAGTGTTTTGATAGGGGTAACACAATCATTGGATGGTCAAGGTGACCATTAGAATAATAATAAGGAAATAAACCCATTATAATAATAATATAATTATTATGTGTAACATATAAATGTTCTATAAAATACATAACATAATTTTATAATAGTATAATTAGTAATTTATAATAATATACATTAATTAAATAATATGAATTTAATTTCATATATTTTTCATGGAATAAAAATTGAATTTATTTAAAAAAGATTTTAAATTGGTTGCACTAAATGCTTGATTTTCAAATATGTCGAGAGTTTTAATTAATAACTAAGATTATCTTATATAATAAATTATTTTCCTAAAATAAATACTTCAAATTTATAATCATCATGTAAAAATTATCCTATAGTGACTTTTTGATAATTGTCAGCAACAGTTTATTTTTTGAATGAATTAAAAAATAAAATACGTGTATACAATATATATTAACATGTTGTTTTGATGTAAAAATGAGGTATTAATAAATATAAACAAATTAAAAAACCAAAAAATATGTCAATATATTAAAATAATTTATTTAAAAATGTCAAAATCAATTTCCAAATCTATAATGGACTTTTCGATGTCTAAAATTGAAAATAATATTTTAAAAATAATTACTTGTGAAGAAATGACATTTCCATGTCCAAAGAAATTTTATAAAACCATCATTTTTTTCAAATTAATAGGTTTTAAAACTCATTCCATAAATGTGCAATATCATGGTTCAAAATAATTTGTAATTTCATGGTATTTCATTTTCTCTAACATGATTTCTGAAACATAAGTCCCGAATTTTATAAACAATTATCCCTCATTTTCTATAAATACTCGCCCATCCAATCATTTAATTTAAGTTTCCAAGGGTGAAATGGATTTGGTTAAGCGTATTTCAAATAAATATTTTTCATGAACTTTCCGATATTAAACTTTATGACTATATTAATAGAAACCTGAAAATACACAAAGATATGATAATCACATATAATTTGTGATTAGGTATTTTTGAAAAATAATTAACATTCATTCAATTATTTCTAAATTATTATATTATATTACCAATTATTCATGTACTATTGATTTGATGGGGGATTTAAGGGTAGAATCCATCTAATGGTGGTATTCACATACTCCATAACCTCATAACATCATCAAAGAAATCTTTAGGTGATAAAATGAATGATTTTAAAGTGTTTATATAGAGACCTGAAGCTGACGTACATAAATATTACATTACTTTTGCGGAATACATAATACATAACAAAAACAGGCACACAAGGACCGTAATGGTTTAGTGTCTTTGGAAACTTGGAACGTAATCTTCTAATCGTGGTTCAAGATCTTCAACATCTCCCATAAATGTATTCCACTTTTTGTTTCCTTACCTAAAACCATTCTTTTAATCCTGGGGGAAAATAAAACATAAAAACGGTGAGCTCAAATGCTCAGTAAGGTTAAGAATGGATAAAATAAAATGTACCATATACATTTGAACTTAAAAACATGAACATAATGTTTAAACATCAAAATCTTGGGCAACGACATAAAACATGGAAGTACATAAAGCATAGATCATAATGGTACATAAATCATGATAAAATAACATGGGAATAAAACATGTAATTGTGGAAACCATTAAGCACATGATATGGTTTCCATAGTAGCCAAGGCACTGCTTCCAAGACCATCTTAGTGGACAAAGTCCCTTTCTGAATCGAGTTCACTCCTCATTCTAGTCATGTATTACTGAACCTGTTTAACTTGTCGTTCCAGCCATGTCTATCTCATGAGATATAAATCTTTACCCAATTTATTGGAGGGAGATATAGGTCCCACCCATCTCAAAGTGAAATCATTCTTACTTGTGCCAAAAAATAAATTTAAAACATTCATCATAACCCAAAAAATAAAATGGGTTTCATAAACATCATCCCATCATCACATAATCCATATAAAACAAATGTATATTTCATCATAAGAAAATTGAAACTATGTAAATCATAGAAACATTATACTTGAAACATACACATATGAAATAATGTCATCTTATATAGAAAATGGTTTTGATGAAACACTTGAAATGAATTCTTGAGGAAAATATCCTTTCTTCTTCAAAATCAATTTCTTCTCACAAAACATCATGCAAGTTTAAAAGAAAAGGATTTTGTTGAAAATATTCATGAAATCTTTTGGAGGAAACTTCATGAATATAAGGCTTTATAAAACCGTAAAAATCCTTTCATGCCGTATAAGTTAAAAAAACATTATTCTCGTACTTTTTGCGGAAAAGTCAAAAAAGTACCTCATAACGTAAACAAAAGAGAGATTCCTTACATACGATGTAGTAAAAGTAAAAAATTCAAAAATTGGTAAAAATGAATTTAAACATACATGAAAACACTTTTATAAAACATGGACATGGACGATTTCAATAACCCCAGTAAATACTTACGAATAAGCAATCTCGGATAAAAATGAGATTTGTAAAATTATCCCATACCTTAGGTACGATATGCTTCGTACGTATCCAAAACTCCTATATAATGATTTAAATAATGTCACTGACTTATTACAGAATCATATTCAATGTTATTATATCATATATGGTTCACTTATGACTTTATATTACCCGTTTTCATGTTAATGTAGCGTTTTGGGTAAAATTGTTTCATTTGTCATTCGTGTTTTAACTTGTAAGTATTCATATGATTACATAAGTCATGGTTACTTACATCCATAATTTAAAACATGATTTATATATAATATATATTAAGAATATACATATATATAATATATCGATAAATGGAAATAAATACACCATTCATGGAGATGGTAGGTCGTACGTATGCATGAACGCTGTTTTCGTTTCCTTATTGAATTGAATGGAACTATGTAGATGACATAAATATATATATACATAAATTCAGTAGCATTATTATTTAATATATTTCATGATTACTTATTATATATACTTTATAATCATTCTTGAATGGTTATCATGGAGAGTGAATCTCATCGCGTCGTGGAGACGGTATTCCATACGTACGCACGAGCGATGATATCATTCCCATGATCGTGGAATTGTATTGGAGTGTATGTATACTATTTCAGAATAAATATCACTTTAAAATAATCAAATATAGTTATTATTTACACCATTATACCCATCCAAGTAAGGTGGTGGTGGAAAATAGATTACACCACGGCGTGGAGACGGTATTCCGTACGTACGCACGCGCGGTGATTTCGTTTTCCGTAAGATGGATAGATGGTGAAATAGGTTTGTTTCATACATATAATAACATATCAGTATATGAGTGATACTAATGTTATTACTTCATAATGAACCAACTAAATAAGAAGGAGTGGAAGAAGAAATAAAGTTGAAGGAATCGGTAACGGACATTACTTCTTCTTTGAAGCGCCTCTTTGAGAATGCCTTTTAGGGAACTAAAATTGGTATTTGAAGAATACCATGTCCTCTAAGATGTTTCTAGAGAAGTGGAAAAGATAATTTGGCAGGTTTTTTCCGAGCTTCAAGGCTCAAAATGGTGTGAGAAAGAGAGGGAGGAGGTGCCCTTTTATAAGGGAAGAGAGGGGCACCTTAGGAAAAACTAAAAATATTATTTTATTATAAAGTCATATTCGGTTTTTAATAGCTCCAAATTGAGTTATTTAGAATATAATGTGGGTATGGGTAGAAATAATATCATCTAATATAATTTATACAAGTTTAGGTTTCTATTTTAACCTTATCATTTAGATCTAACTTTAAGTTAAATAATTTTTCTTTTACCGTGTCTTCTTGTTTTCTTACACTATAAGGTTAATAAACTTACTATAACAAGCCAAACTAACCCCAAGTTTTTTAGGATTAATATATATAACCTTATCTAAGTGATTTGGCCGAACCTTAGATTTTTAGGAATAAAATTACAATTAATAATATAAAATGCGTTTTAAAAACTATTTGATGTTAATTTTGACACTATTTGGTAATTGATTTTTTTGAAAATTATAAAAGAATGATTAGTTAGAATAAAAGTTAACTAAATAAATAATAACATGTCATATTAACCTATAAAATTAGTGTAATTCATAAAAAGTCTCAAATTACATTTATTTGGGTATTTATAACATCAATTATGTCAATATTTCATTAATAAGATAATTACTGCGTCATCATTGCGTCATAAATAAATTAAATTAGTTTAAGTTTAAAAATTACAAATAAAATACCATTATGTAGGAAATATTTTTATCTTTCTAATTAATATTTCTAGTCGAATTTATCTTATGTATAACCCTATATTAAAAATGATATAGTTATTAAACTTTGATTTTAACTATTTTAACCCTTCTTTAAATAAATTAATAATAAATGTCCTAATCTAATCCAAGTGGGCCTAAATGGTCATATTTTATTCATAAGGTTTTTTTTGGCCGAATGAAACTTATCCAATAGAATTAGTACATGTTTTAGGGTAATAATAATATAATTTTACCCTTAATTACCCTATTTACTTTTAACCGTGGTAAAAAAAAGTAAAAAGTTACTATTCACCAAATATTATTTTCATCTCATTGAACCACATTTTAGTCCTTGATATTAACCGTGTCTCTAGGATTTTCTAAATTCCACTCACAGAAGCGGTAAAATTATGTTTCATGAAAAATTCAGTTTTTTAACTACCACTTAGTGGTTTCACTATTCATCAAAAAAATGAAAGCTTCCAGAAAAATACCAAAAATTAAGCCTAAGCTATATTTGATATTATGAATTCAAAAATGATGTATATTTTTCCAAATTCAAAACATATCAGTTACATTAATTAATTTAAAAATTAATTCTCATCGTCAAAACAAATAGGGTGTTCTTAAGAGATAATAACTATCAAAAGATTGACACTTGTTTATGTCTGGTTTAAATGTTAAATTACATACAATGACCAAAATTGTATTAAATTGTAAAAATATATTCTAAATATACTTTAAAACCACTCAAATTAATAATTTATCACTATTAATTATTTCGATTAAAAACGTTGTTTTTAATTAAAATTTAGTATTTTTCACTATTCCTCAAAATATGAAAGTTATCCAAAAAGTACCAAAATTTCACCCTAAGCTAATTTTGATATTCTGAATCCAAAAATGGAGTCCATTTTTAGAGATAATATTTATAAAATTTCAAAAAGTGTGTATTACTATTCATAACGGCTAGTTCATAATAATATTATAATAATATCTCGTTTAGTGAAACTTGGTATTGCATACTACACACGCTTTCAAGGAAGGTTGTGATTGCGTGTAATTCAAGACAGGTCAGGGATGCGTGTTGTGAAATCTACTTTTGGTGTAGCGTACAACACAAAACATTAATTAAAAAGAATATTTTTCATAAAATCTCTGGTTGTTACAGGTTATCATTAACCATTGATCACAAAAAGAAATCCATTAAATATATAAAATTATTTTATCATAGTATCTTGAAGACTGGACAGTTATGAGGGGGATATTTGTTCTCTATTATTTTCTGAATTCTTGATTAATTTTTATCTCTGGTTGAGTGAATTATCTTAATAGGATTCATTGTGTAGAATGATTTCTCTTTCAACTAACCACAAAAAATGAAATAATTGAGTGCATAAAGGGTCTGGTTAAGAATTGGAAATTGAAAATAGGTTATTAACCCATTAATAAATTATAATAAAATCCCATTTTTAACAATAAAAATAAAAATAATAATATTTCCATAACATATGAAACACCTACTAATAAAATAAATATCATATCTCAAATAAAATAATTACTATTTATTTAAATGATATTTAATATATCATTTCCACCCATCCATTAAATTGATCCATGCTTCCTCCTAAGTATATATAAAACCTTATATAATATTTATTTATTTAAATGAATAAATATCACTCAACAATTCACTCAATAAGAAAATATTGTATTCACTAAACTGATGAATAAATATTTTTAAATATTCAACTCATATATTTATTTTCTCAAAAAACTGGTGAGTGTATATTTTTTATCACTGAAACAATAATAAATATTAATTATAAAAATTAGAGAATGATATTATATTCTAATATTAAATTCATATGGAATTTAAATGAGTTTCTGGATACACATAGTGCTTGAACCTCTAGAACCCTTCCTCAAAGGAATTAAACTGAACTATCCTAAAGACTGAGATTAGTATCTAGTAATGTGTCAATGATGTCATAAAAAATATTTGAATATAAAAATTAAATTAACCACCTATGAATGATCAATATATAATATAATCACATTGTCACAATATATCATCCAGAAGGTTTCATTGCATGTGTCATAAACCTATATACTTGATAAATCTCTTTAACATTCCTAAAATAAACACACTGATAAAACAACCATGTCCATAAACATAACAAGGTAGTTCAATTCCATTCAGAGGGATATATATATATATCAACATCGATTAACTCAAAAGGGACAAATCCTTTATTAACGTATTCATTAATTCCATATCAATCGTGTACAACTAACATATTATACCTTACCGTGGGTATATGTCATCATGGGGTTCAAAAATAAATGAAATTACATAAATCATGATATGATTTATAAATAATATTAACTCCGATGACCAATAAACACATATCTTGATAATAAAATCCAATGTAATATATAACATGTGGATTTCCTACTGATTATCATGTTCTCACAACCTCCTCTCATGGAGATTTACATGTTTGAACTTCATGAGAAAAAGTTTCAATGAATTATGATTTTCCTAAAAATGATAATATATATCATCTATGTCCTATCAGATAATGTCATACTACTATAGAATAATTGTACAATAATACAATCATAGCACATAAATGTTCTCATTATAGTGTGGAAAACTATGACTTTTTAGTTAGACATGTACCCTTATGAAATTATCTTGTTCAATTTCATATAGAAGAAAAATCATGATGTGATAATAAATTTATTAATATTCAAAACCATGAATATATATGTAATCCCAAATTATAAAGTAGTTCATTATAGGAAACTAACTCTAACATACTCTCAGTTTCACTAGGGCTAACTACTGACAACTCTCATTTCACTGGCTATCACATGATTTTAATGCTTCTTCTGAGATAAAGCTTTTGTCAAGGGGTCCAACACATCTACTCCATAGCAATTTTACTTACCATAACCTCACCCATTTTAGTAAAATCCCTCAAGATGTGATACTTCTAAATTATGTTTATTATCGTTTTATGTGGGATTGTCTCCTTGAAAAGAGCCATCATTGTAATATTATCACAATACAATGTGATATATTCTTTACTTATAAGAACCACATAAATATCTTCGATTAATTTACATATAAAAACTACTCATTTAGCAATATTAGAAGCCACAATATATTTGGAATCCACTTTATAATAATTAATAACTAGCTACATTGAGATCTTCTACCTCACTGCTTCTTCGTGGATACTAAATATGTACTCTGACTACAATTTCAAATAGCTCTAAACTATTTAGAAAATATCACTTCAATAACCCTTGATGAATAACTTCTTGTTTCCTCCATACACAAGGAACATATCCTTAGTACACATCCAATACATAAGGGTGTCCTTAAAAAGGTCTAATTTTGTTCTCCAATATCTGATTGATATCTTCCTACCATGATCGAAGAATATGAAAAACCAATCCTTGTACATAAAATGAAATACAAAATTGGAACTATTATAGAAGCGTAAGGTATCCAACTTATCCTCTCAGTCTCCTATTGGGTCTGAAGACACATTTTCATTGATATATGTAAACCATGTGACATTGGAACTAATCCCCTCTAGGATTGTTCAATTCTGAATCTCATTAGTATCGGGTCTATTTATGTACCCTGACATAGCCCTAACAGCCTCTTGGATATACCATGAATGATATTGATTCCATAGATGTGGGTTTCATCCCCTAATTCCTTCATGGGGAAGAACATTTTTAACCATTCTTTATCTGACTAAAAGTATTGTATCTCATTTCCAATATGTAAGATGTAAAAAATATTTACTAATAGGAAAAGGAATGTAGTCCCACTAAACCATTTGTAGTCATAGGGATTACATTCATTAATTAAGAAACCAAATTCACTTATGGATTCAAAAAACCAAATTTTACTTGTCCTATATACTTGATTGAACATATAAATGGATCTCATTTTCTTTCATACCATATTGTAATCACGTGGAGTCACATATCCTTCTTATTGTTCCACATAGACATCTTCTATAATATTTTCATTAGGGAAAGTTGTATTTATATATATTCCAAGTATTATAGTCCTGGTAAGTTTCTATAAAAAGTATAATTCGGAAGGGTTTTATATTCAAAACCACAGAAAATATTTCTTCATATTTTATGCCTTTATTTCTTTAAATCCCATTGCTATTGGGAATTCTGTATAGATACTAACTTTACCTTCCATGTCTAGTTTTATCTTGAATATCCATTTTTACCCCCAGGACATCTACTAGAGGATCTAACTAAACCTTTACTTGGTTATGATACATATAATCCATATCTTAATTCATAGTTTCTCTCCATCTGACAGCTTTTGAGCTACCTACTTCTTGATTATAGGAAAGAGTATCATTTTTGTCAACCAATAATGATCCACCAACCTTAATGACTAGAAAAATATATGTATCAATTTTTATAACAACATTGGTAATATTATTTAGTATAGGTTTCTCTTAAACAGCCAATACTATAGGTACTAGTGTAACTTGTTCATATTCCAACTATTGTATATGTTGATCCTCAAATTCATTGAATTCTATATTTCTCCAACAATCTATTTTAGAGATATCGTCCCTTTCAACGAATATATAATGTATTTACAATATCACATTCTTGTCTTTGGGGTTGTATATATAATATCCCCATATATCCTTGGTATATCCTATAAATATACACTTCGTGCCTTATGGGGATATTTTATTTTGAAAAGAGTTCTTAACAAACACCTCGCTACAACGTATGTGAGTATGGGACAACAAATATTTCCTTCCATATAATAACATTCAACGTATTTTATCAACCTTTGAAGGAACTTGGTTTGTTATATTCATTGTATCCTATTATTCATATCCCCAATATTATAATGGAAGACTAATAAAACTCATCATTGTCCTCACTATTACAATAAATGTGAATTTCCTCCATTCATTAACACCATTACATTATGGTTTGTAAGGAGGAGTGAGTTGATGGAGATTGTCAAACTCTTATAGATAGTTTATGAACTCTTGGTTAATATACTCTCCACCTCAATCAGATTGATACTTATTTATCTTATTACTTGGTTGATTCTCCTCATCATTCTTGAATTACATAAATTTATCTATGGATTCGGGCTTATACCTTTTTAATTAAACACTTTCGTGTCTACTTAATTCATCGATAAAAGTAATGAAGTAGAAATACAAAAAACTATCTCCTAAAATAAATGTTCTACACACATCATTGTTAACCAATTCTACTATATTTTTGTGCCTTTCACCCATTCTACCAAAATGTGGGTTGTCCATCATTCCTTATAAACAATAGAGACATAGGTCAAGTGGTTTTAGTTAAAAAATAATTTTGATTTATATATTGATAGAGATTTGTTAAGTTTGTATCATTTATAAAACTAAGATGGTGATTCCACAACTGGGTGTGAATTGATTCAAGTAACCTTGATTCATTATCTATGTCAAAATTTTGTTTTAATATTATACAAAATAAAGAGAACTATTTAGATGTTCCATGCCAAAACATATCATATCTTTTTAAAAGTATCAACTTTTAATTCCAAATTCATAAAAAACCATCAATGTATAGGAAGGATATATAAATTATTCTTTTATAAATCATGCAAAATAATAATAATTATTCCAAACTAAGATAATACCATTTGGAAATATGAATTGGTATTCTTCTATATCCAATAAAGTTAGTCTTACTTTGTTGGTATCTGGAAGATCTACCACTCCTATGTAAACATTCATAAATCTACTTCGATATTGAAGTTGAAAATAAATATAATAACAAAAAGTTTTATCCAATACCCAATTGGTAGATATAGAAATGTTTCAATAAATAACATGAGTTCATGAAGCTTCCCCTTGCTTCTTAAATTAGGTGACGTTCTTCTTCTAGTGGTCCTGCATAGCACATGAGAAACAGAATGCATCTTGTTTATTCTCGTGACTTTGGATCCTTCTTTTCTTAAAAGGATATTACATAGGAGCCTTAGACTTTGAGTTAGTCATGAATAGCATTTATTTCAAATTTATATCACTAAATATAAGAAATATAGGTTTCTCATTTCTTGTGCTCTTTTCTGTTTGGTGAATTAAGTTTAGATGTTTTGAGAGTGGCTTCTAATAATTTATCAAGTTTTAATTCATAATTAATCTATAGAATCATTAAGGTAGTGATGATAATATGATATTTTTGAAAAAGACATTTGGTAGAATAAAACCAAATATATCCATGAACTTAATTTTTCCAATCATCTTGACTACATGATACCAGATTGGAACCCCATATCCAATATTTCATGTTAAATGTTCTTGGAGATATCATATATCTCTTGTCTCTTCTTATCCAAAAAACACCACATAGGTGAAACTCTATTATATATGCTTCCATTTACTCTTGTACCATCTAGGAATCACTTGAAATGGATGATAATATGAGTAACTACACTTTTATTTACTCATCTAGGTGTTTTAGGTAAAGATCGAATTCCTCCTCACTAACCTTCTTAAAAGGATATTTAATTACCAATGACTATAGAACATATAATTTCTACTCTTGGAATAGTAGTATCATGAACTGCCTATACCACTCGTAGAAATTTGTTCTGTTAATAATATAATATTTCTCAAATAGAATATCAATGATAAAATCAAATATGAATTTTATTCAATTTTCTATAGTAAATAAAATTATAATTTTTACAATTATATTATAAAAATACATAGTGTAATAAATTTTAGTTATTATTTTATGAAATCATAATGTTAGATTCTATTGAATTCAAAACCTCCTGTTATATTTAAATTCTATTGGGAAATATCCATATAACCCTTATTATAAACCAAACAAGGGAATGACAATTTTTTTGAAGGTGTTTTGTAAGAGGGTCTTTCTAGATACAGTAACTCACAAAACCATGATTCAGTTAGTAGATCCCCTATCCTATAATCCTTGATATATTTCTTCAACACATGATAAATAGTTACACCATGTCTCACAAAGGTTATCAACCTTTGATATGAACCAGGTTAAGTCAACCCAAAGCATTTTTTGAAACTTCTCAATAATTGAAATAACCCTGAATGAGGCAGGTCAAGTACTTTAAACAATTTATTCATATTAATTCATGTAATATAATTATTTATCAACATATTAGTTTTCTTTGAAGGGATTTTATCATTATTTTTAAATATTTTCTATTTTTCATTTTACATTATTTTTAATATTATGTGGATTTTACATAAGTTATTAACCATGTATCGATAAAATAATTTACCCATAATATAATTTATTTTAATTTCATCTTTCATGCTTGTGAGTACATTTATTTATTCAATCACAATAAAGAATACATTAATAATTATCCATTCATAGATATAATTAAAATAACTTGATGTGGATTGATCATGAGATTTATAATGGTCAGTTTATCTAGAATATGATAAATAAACCCTTAAACCTTGGGTAAAAAATCATTAAACCATAGCATGGTTAGAGTTTAAATATTCCACAAATTATCATAAGAATATTGTATGTTGAACTCACCTAGGTTCCAAAAAAGTAACACATACACTCTCTTGGGATCACCATCCTTTATATGTTCTTTACTCACACACAGGCGTAGGGAACCAGGGGTGTAGGGTTATATAAAAGAAACCATGGAATCATAGACCCTTACATAATAAGAGGATGGTATGACACACAAACCACCATTTTTATTTAATAATAATTAAAATAAAATAAATATGAAACCTACATATGTTATTTAATATCCTAATCAACCACATGTGTAATGAATACAAATTTTATTAAACAAACTAGAATTAATTTCAATTCTTGTTTCATTAAGTTAAGTCATCTGAATTAATAAATTAGTTATCTATTTATTTAATAAATTCATTTATCTTATTTTTTTCATCTAAATGGTCATGGAATACCCATCCATCATAATTTTTAAAAATATTAAGATAAATTAAATTTATTTAAAATCAAATATTGGCAATGCATGTATTTACAAGGGACGCATGTGTTCCCTTTTGGTGATTTATAAGGAATGTAATGGATGTTACATAGTCCGTTCCACTCTAATTTATATACACGGTGTGTAAACCTAGTTTTCAAGTCATGTATTAGTAGATAAAATGGAAAAAGTTATTTTTTTCATTTATATCACATATGTGTCACATGATGTGTACACTAGCTACGAGTTGTGTAGTAATTTTTAATGATATAACTCATATTTTCTATGTGTATTTTGACACACATGAAATATTAGTAAATATTTGTTCCTAGAATGAGATGTCACATATTACATGATGTGTAGATCAGCTACATGTCATGTAATCCCCTCTGGCCAATCTTACACCACATTCCTTGGAACATAGTATGTAATCTTTCTGGGATAAAATGTTTTACATAGTGTGTACACTAACCACATGTCATGTAATTACATCCATCAAATGTTATTTGTCTTGATTTCTCCTATGTGTCATGTACTAAATACATAATGATTTTTTTGACCACGTAGTTTTCATGAATTTCACTAGTAAATTGCATGGGTTCACATTTTGTGCACACCAACTACACTCTATATACCATGTCAAACTATGTTCATTTAGATGCTATTAGATTAATTCTAATTAATACACACCACATAAATATACCTGCATGAAAAAATGGATTTCTCATTATACTTCCTAGTTTGGTTCACCAGATAAATTTTTTTATACTTTTCAATTATATATCGTTTAATCATATCATATGTTTAGAATATCCATCACTCTAGATGGTATATATGGTCATTATTTATTTATTTGTAATTTTTTCATGATCATATGAAGGTGAATGAAAAATTTAATACCAAATTTTGGAATAAAAAACTAATTAATTTTCAATGAAAATATGACATCAAATGGGGAAATCAACCCATGATTAATAAATAATTATAAATTAATATGTGACCACATTAATTCCACTTGATGGTTACGGGGAAAAAAATATGTCAGGACCATGCCCAACAATGGTTTACAACAAATTATTCGGATTAAATCTTAGAACTAAATGAATAGATTCCTTAGAAAACAAAAATACAAGATCATCACATATAATTTTTAATTAAATTATATTTATGAAGAATTATATTTTTTTTAATTTATTAGTCATTTAAAAAAAATTGACCTATTATTATCATACATTCATTAATATAAAGGATTTAATGACAGAATGCCTTTATCAACGATATTAACAACCTGGTATTTTGTACAATTGTTTTCCTAGGTAAATTTGAATTTTATGTTTAGTGGACAATCCAAATTTAATTTTTGTCTTAGAGACCTAAACATGAGATTCTAAATAATATTTTATATTCATTTTCAATAGATTTTATGGATCGGTGAGTTTCTCGAGAGTTTTAATGGGGTTTTAGAAGTTTTGATCTCCAAAAACCTAGTTTCAAAAAGGACAGATATAGGCGCAACTTTGGAGTACAGTTTGTCTAACTATGTGTCCTAAACTGTGTAGCCTATTTTTGAAAGGGGGATGGTTTTTTAATAGAATGAGATGCCCAGTCCACCATACTCATGTTTACAGGTTCTCATATTCACTCACATAGTCGGAGACCAGTTTATCTAACTTTGCGGCCAAACCATGCAGGGTGTATGTCCTTCAGATATTTGAGCATGGCATGGTTAGTGTACGGTTTTCAAAATTGTGTGGTCAACCAAGGGAATGGTTTATCCATTAGATAGTGATAACTATAGAGTTAGTTCAAGGTTTTCCAAACTGTGAGTTAACCATGTGTGTTTTAGAGAGGCAAAAATGTAATTGTTTCCTCTGGTTTTTAAGATGATTCTTACACTTATCTTTTTCCCATGTGTAGAACCCCACTTCAACTGTGGATATATCATTATACCACTTTTAGGTTCCTTTAACTCTTTCATCTGAGCTCTAACTTATGTTTCATCAATGGATACGAATTCTTCTTGGTAACTCATTCATTATTCTACCACATTCCTTACTTTATCTCTTTGTCTTCAACACTAATTCCATGTATGCTCGTTTTTCATATATTCATGGAATTTTTATAAATACATTATTTTTTTGGTTTCAACTCAAACTTGATTCTAACAATCAATTAGTGATTTTATATAGGTATACAGTTTGTGGGTCCTTTATTTTCTTGTATTTTTATACACATTCATGTGTTTGTTTCAAAATACGCATGTGTGAGTGGTCTAGGTGACCCTAATAAGTTTTGGTTTTCATTTATAATTTTAATGGAAGATAAAAAAGTGAATTTATTTATTTTAAATAAATTATTGGAGCCATGAATAGAATATAATGATTTAATGGGTCTTTTCATGTGATTTGGGTGGGTTATGACAACTTATTAATTAATTAATTAATTAATTAATTAATTGTGTTTGATGATTATATGAGTTTAGTTGGAACATGTTTTGAATGGCCTGGCATATATGGGGTGATATTGATCATTGGAATTGAGGTGAAAATGTTCAATAGGTTTTCATAGATTTAGATATATGGGGGGTTCTGATCACAAGATTTGAGGTGATGAGGTCGTTGAGATAAGGGAATGTCTCATGGAACTTGGGATGGTATTGAACATCGAACATGGGTGATGAGATTTTAATGTGGAAATTATTTTCTAGATAGTTTTTCTTAGGAAAATTTGGTTATTTCCACTCAATTTATTGGCTGAAAGTTTCATTGGATTCATGTGGATGCATCTATGACTCAGTGAGGTGTGGTTGACCACTTGTTGTGGGTGGAGGCCTCCTAAGATATTAAATCTTAGGGTATGGGGTTGAAAATTAGTTATAGAGGAGGTGATCACTATAGAAATCCATTGTTCATGGTGTATGAGGCCCTCAGTTAGGGGCTGAGGCACATCGTATACATTTGGACCGATGGTCCGGAATTACGAGATCACGGATATCATCATTCCTGATATATCAGGTTGTTGAGATGATAGTGATTTATTATATATAGAAGGATAGACATCATCATACTAGGGGACATTGATTTATTTAAATGTCAAGGAATATTTTTTTGATGTCTGATGGACTTGGGAGGTAATTATAGGGAATAAAAAAAGGATTATATTTTCTTCTTGATCGGTGAAACATGTTGTGGCGGTTGTCATGAGGTGTCGGTGATATGTTTATGGGTGGGAACTGAGGGTTCATTAAGTGTGAAATTATAATAAGGATGATTGGATACTGATCCAAGGGTCCTAGATAGTTCAGATATATCCTTTTAGACATGTAATATATGAATATAAATATGTGATGTCATGTGAACAGAGACATATCAACGTTGGATGAAAGAGGTAAACGAGTCCATGTAGAAATTGATCCCATGGAATCTATGTTAATTAATAAATGTGTCTGTATTTTACATATATTTATTTATTTCATACAATGGTATAAATATGGATGTAAGATAAACCCATGTTTGTTGTGTCCAACTCTGTTCATACTCACACCCTATATAATCCCCTCAATACGCATGTAGACTTTATGTATTTTATATCATATAAATGATTAGGCTCAAGAGATAGACCTGAGTTATAAGGGGTGTACTGTTTTTTCATGGTATGGATGGAAGGGGATCAGGTGGTTCCTTAACAATGAGATAAAACTTATTTTCGGATAATATATATACACATAAAGTCATCCACAGGTGACCTTACTCATATGTTTGTATGTATTTCTTAGTATGTATTTGTTTTCATGAAATATTTTCTTATCTACAAATGGTATAACACCTTTGGTGTGTTTTTATTAATTTTTTTATTATTACTTTTATTGAGTATCATTTTTTTCTTCCACTCTAAGGCTTATTTTTCTATTGTGTTATATATATATGGAAAATTATAATTATCATCACTAGAGTGTATAGTCTCCGCAATATCACCTATTATAACATCACTGCTAATTATAATCCTTCGGCATATAGGGAGGAATTCCTAATACCCAGTGGCCCACTATCCCAGAGCATAGATAAAGTGGGAAACATGGTTGGGGCACTAAAAATGTTATCAGATGAGTTTATTTTCTTTTTTTTTGTATTTTTGTTTTTGATATGGTAGAAATGACATAAGTATATAGTTATATATAGGTAAATAGATCATGTTTGGGTGATTTCATCCCCATTGATGGGTGATAGATCATGTTTCCAAGTTTAAAAAATTGATTTTATGCTTATTTTATTGTTGACTGATTTCCACCATGATTGGTTCACTTGGATATTATTTTAATGGATTTTGATATTTTTACCTTATCTGAATATGGAAAGGAAGGAGTATTTATTCATCATGGTAAGAACATAGGTTCGTATGATGTGTGTGTATTCCTGTGATTTTCAATGGGAAACTAGAATGCACTATGAGGGGTGGGTCTATGTAATGTGTCATCAAAATGATAAATAATGTTTTCATGAGTAGCCTTTTTAGTGGAATTCTACCCAGAAATCCACAATTTGTGGTTCTTGATGATATCAGTATATGATGTGATGCATGTATGGTATATATAGACCTGATTCTATTATGGGTAGACATGAGTAATTAATGGTGTGACCCTTTAAAATTTTCATCAAAAAGCTCAAAAATTATTCCTTGTATAGCCTTTTGGTGGAATTATACTTAGCCATCCCATATTGTGGATATTTGATATTCATAATATGTGATCCCTGACTCTATTATGGGTAGGAAAGGGGCTATGCTATCAAAATATATGTGATGGAAGGATCTTTTATGGGTAGGAAAGCACCCATGAGGGTAAAATTACACATGACTGAACATTATTTTTCATTAAGTAGAGGGAACAATTCTATACACCCAAAAAATGATCCCCTCAAGGGGATGAAAATGATGTAGACCTAGGGAGTCTCCTTGAATGATCACCATACACTCATCATAAAGAAAACCCAGATTATCATAAATAATGAAGGATTCCTCCTGAATTCCCCAACACGCTAGAGAGTCCGCTGCAAAATTCAATTCCCTCCAACTGTGGTGAATAATTTTCCCTCTCTTGCATTCAACCTATACATCTTCAGGTGGAGCATTAGGATGGTAGCGATTTTTAGTTGAAAGATCATGCACGATATGAGGCCCTTGAGGGTCGGGTTGAGGCCCCTATGGGTCAAGTTGATAAAGATTTATAGGTACAAGCTCCAATATAGATGGGGTAACCATAGAATATGGAAGATTTTGGGCCATGTCTATACTAGTAGCTTAGGGAGTTGTTGTTGAAAGTCATATAGGGTATTGATAGAGGGATTAAGGTGTTGATCCGTCCATGTATTATTTGAAAAATAAGTTCTAGTCTTAGTACCCAATAATGTTTTACTGTGAGGGTGTAATGCATATAGTATAGAATTGGATCGAGTCAGTTAAGAAAATATTGGGTCAGCTTGAGACTCCCACAGGTCATAGGTTGTAGCTTTCTACTTATATTTTCAGGGTTCTAAAAAAGTGTGGGTGTGACATATAATGAATTTTGGTAGACATGAGGGACTCTATTAGAAGGATTTTGCAGTTAGCTTCTTCGAACATTTCTTACCAGAGATGTGAAGGTAAGATCGAGATTGTGAGTTCATAAAACTATAGATGGGAGATGCATTTGTTATGAATTATGAGGTGAATTTCACATATTTGTCTCAACATTTTCATTCTATGGTGGGAAAATACATCCATAGAGTAATTCATTTCTAGGATGGTTTAAAAAATCCCATTAAGGGGTATACCAGAGTTATTTTAATCAAATGATAGTGCCATGTGAGACTATCAGTGAAGCTTCGGGTAGACCAAAGTGGGGTCTTGATGAGTATTAGCAAGGCAGATATGCCAGAGATTTAGGAATACTGTTGAGGAGTTGTTCATAAATAGTGTGATTTTAGGGTGGAAAGCTAGAACATGTTTTAACTCGATATGAGTGGCCATGAAAGGAGTGTTAGTCTTGTGTCTAGATGGATCAATTAAAGAGTTTCTATTCGAATACTTCTTGGGATGCTAGGAGTCAGGGGCTAGTTCAGAATCATGGATCTGAGGTAGGATTGGGAGTGATACCAGTTTCTAGTAGCCCGGATTCTAATTCACATATAGGTTTTAAGAGAGATAGATAGATAATCAATAGTGGGGTTAATTACCAGCAGCTATTAAAGATCCATATGTAGGTCAAGAATCAATTATTCGGGCTTCAATCTAGGTATAGGATTTTTAAGTAATAGGGTTAGAGCAGACCAAGGAGTAGATGATGATTATAAGCAAGCCTTGATCATGATGTGTCCTCTGTATTTTTATATGGTTGATATTGGTGAACAATGTGCACGTGTTTGGATTAGAATAACCAATAATTAGTTAGTATATAGGTATCGGGTGAGATGTGTGATTTGTATGAGTTCTATAGGAATCAATACTATGATATTCTTGCATAAATATATATATATATATATATATATATATTATTCAGGATTACTTTTGAGAATCAGTTATGATGAAAGACCTTTGAGCATCGATGAGATACAGTACTTGATGGGTTCCATGTATGGAACTAGAATGAAATGGGAGTCTGATGAGATGTGGGACTTATGAGTGTCATGTATGGAATGGGAATGAAATGAGAATCTGATGAGATATATAACTTCATGGGCATCCTATATGAAGTGGGTAGAAATGAGAACCTAATATGGTGTAGGAATCACGGTATCTGATGTGGTGATTTTTACATTTGGGGAATGGTTGGAAACCCCATTAGAATGTTAAGTACTAGTTTGGTCCAATAAGCAACCAGGTAGGTAATTCTTAATGTGTGGAACACCACAAGACGAATTGACCATGACTAATAATCACGGTACATCGGGTTAATGTAAATGATAGGGGTATGTTTCGTAAAATATATGGATGTATCTACGTAGATTGGGGATAAGCTATCTTAAGGTGGAATGTTTTAAAATCCGGGTTTATTGAACGAGTCATTTTCTGGGGTAAATTTGAATTTTATGATTGGTGAATGGGCCAACCATTAATTTGGGATTCAGAAACTAAACCTGAGAATTTGAATGTGTTTTTATTTCATTTTAAGATGTGTTTTAAAGATAAATGAGTTCCTCAAGATATTGAATGGGTTTTATAAGTGTCAAGATATGGAAACCCAGTTTCTAGAACTGTTGAAAGATGTGTACTATTTGTCAAATCATGTAGACTACAACATGCAGCTAGTTTTTTAAAGGGTACTGGTTTTTTTACTGTATGGTATGTATAGTAAACCATTCTCTTTCATACAGGTTCCCAGATCCATGCACACGGTGGGAACATGGTTTCTCTAACTATGTATCAAAACTATGCATTGTGTCTTTCCTTTAGACAATGAGCATTTCATGGTTCATGCATAATTTTATAACTAGTTAAATAGTCCATGTGAAGGAAATTTCACTTATAAATTAAGTGTCACGTGATTGTAACATTGTTTTCCAAATAGTGGGGTAACCATGTGGGTTTTTAAGGAGTCCAAAATGACCTTTTAGCACTCAGGCTCTTTAAGAGGCTTCTTTCCCATTTCTTCCTCTCACACACAGCATCTCCCTCTAGTCGTGGGGATATCCTCATCCTCATTTAGGTTCCTTTGTAAATCCTTCACCTGATCTTTGATTTGGGTTCCTCCGATGGCTATGGATCAAAATATGTAAGTTCTTTCGTCAGTTGGATTCATTTCTTATTTTCTCTCACCACCTTCAACTCTATTTCCATGCCATTTCATTTTCCCTATTTTTAGGGCATTTTATAAATACCTATTTTCATCTAATTTGACTATAATCAGAGGTATTCCTCAAACCAATGATCATATATGAATATAAGGTATGTGTTTGTTTGATTTTCTCATAGTTATATACATGTTATTGGGTGTGTTTTGAAATGCTTGGGTGAAGGTGATCTGTGTGACCTTAATAATTTAATCATTTCTTTTAAAAATGTAATCGATTATTCCAAATGGAATTTAATTGTTTTAAATAAATGAATTGAGAAATATATGGCATAACATGAACAAATTAGGATTTCTATGTGAGTTGGGTGGATTATTCGAACTGATTGACCATATATTCAATTAATCCTATATGATGATTATATGAGTTTCACGGGATCATGTTGGGCATGGCCTGATATATGTGGGGTGATGTAGATCACCAAAATTGAGGTAACATGGTTCATCAAGTTGGGCTAGGCCTGAGATACCTGGGGTGATGGTGATAACTGGGTTTTAAGTAATGTGGCATCCTGGATATGGGCATGGCTCACGGCTCCTAGGATGGTATTGACCATCACACATGGGTGATGTGGTTCTCATGTGAAGATGAGGTTCTTAGATGATGTGTATTAGGAATTTTTGGACATTTATTCCCACCTTTGTAGACAGACAGTGTCATTGGAGTCATGTTCACATGGATTGAACATATTGAGGTGGTGTTGACCACTCGTTTTGGGTAGAGGCATGCATAGATATTGCATCACAGGGGCTGGTTTTTACCATATTTTATAGAGGCGGTTCTCACAGTAGAAAGTCATGGTTGATGGTGTGTGAGGCTGTCAGTTGGGGGATGAGGCTCTGCATATATATTTGGTCTAATGGAATGGAATTATGAGAGGAAGTATGTCATCATTCCCTAGCACATCTAGTTGTTGAGCCTACATTGAGTTATTATATATTGGATTATGAAATTCACCAAACCTCATGATATTGAGCTATTAATCTGACGATGATAATTTGTTTGGAAGTTCAAGGGACATGGGACATAATTTTTGGGTATTGCCACAAGATTCCAGTTTCATCTTGATTAGTGACAGATGTTGTTGTGGTTGGGACAAGATGTTGATGATATTTTTATGGTTGGAGCATTAGGGTTCACTAAAATGACCCGACCTTGATATACATGAACATTACATTCCTTTTTAAAAATACTTAATACATTAAAAAAATATACATTGAAAGACCGTATTAGTTTGGTGGCTTTGGAAACATGGAACACAGTATTCTTTCTTAGTGAAGGATCTTCAACATCTCTCGTAAATATCTTCCCCTTTTGTTTTCCTACCTAAAACCATTCTTTATATTCGGTGGAAAAGAAAATAGAAAAAGTTTGAGCTCAAATGACCAGTAAGGGTAAACATTGAGAACAAAAAACTAACCAATAACATAAGAATGTAAAAATATGAACATAAAGTTTAAATATCAAAATCATGAGTCATGAAATAAATATTGGTAGTGGGTAAGGCATAGATTATAAAGAAACATTAACCGAGATTAAATAGCATTGGCATAAAACATGGAATTCTGGAAAACAAATAAGAACATAATATGATTTCCATAGTAGCCAAGGAATTGCTTCCAAGGCCATCATAGTGAACAAAGCCCATTTCTGATCTTGGTTAACCTTTTATTCCATCCACGTATTACAGAACCGGATTTACTTATCGTTCATTCCCCATATTACTGAACCAAATTTACTTTCCATTCTCATCATCTCTATCTCATGAGATATAATTATTTACTAAATGCATTGGAGGGAGATATAGGACCCACCCATCCCATTATTAAACCCATCTTACGTGTGCCACAAAAACAGAAAAGCATTTACCATAGCATAACCCATGAAATAAAATGGGTTTCTTAAACATCAGTCCATCATAATTGATTTAAAACAAATGGTTTTCATAAATAACATTCCAAAAAAAACACAATAAAAACAAATTAATAACAGGGATACAAATATAACCATATTTAAAGAGTGTCATCTTAGATGGAAAATAATTTTGAAAAAAACACTTGAAATTAATTCTTGAGGAAAATATCCTTTCTTCTTCAAAATTTTTTTCCTTCCCCAAAATGCCACACAATTTTAAAAGAAATAATTTTATGTGAAATTAATTTTCTAATCATATAGGGTACAATTCAAGGAAAAAAGGATTTATTAAAGTGTAAAAATACAGTCATGTTTTACAAGTTAAAAAACCATTCTTCTCTTACTTTTTCTGGAAAAGTCAAAAAGAATCTCATACTGAAAACGACAACAGATTTCATTCATTCCATTTAGTAAAAATTCACCAATGGGTAAAATTGGATTTAAAAAATAATATAACAATATAAAGAATATTTTGAAATAAATATTTGGGAAACATGGATGTGGATGATAGGTATACCACATTAAATACATAAGTATAAAAAATCTCAGATAGAAATTAGATTGCAAAATTATCCCCTACCATAAGTATGATTTCTTCTATATGTATCTGAAACTCTTGTATAGTTGGTATAAACATATTATAAACTTTTAAAATAACCATAAAAATATTTTATATCATAAATGATTCACTTATGACTTTATATTACCAATTCATTTGTCAATTCCATGTTAAAGCAACATTTTGGGTAATAATCATTTTATTTATGTATGTGTTTTGATCTGTTATTCCTGATATTGTTACTTAGATCATGATTTAATTACTTCCATAATGTAAGAAAATTATTTATATATCATATATATTCAGTATATAAATATATATAATGTATAGATAAATGAAATAGAATACACTATTCATGGAGGTGGAAGGTCGTACAAATGCAAAAAATTTATTTCTGTTTCACTATTGAATTGAATGGAAGAAAGTAAATGACATATATATAAATCAAGTTGAATTATTATTTCATATATTCTGTGATTATTTATTATATATACTTTATAATAATTCTTTAATAGTTAATGTGGAGAATGAATCTCCTCGTGTCATGGGGATGGTAGGTTGTACGTACGCACGAGCGACGATATCATTCCCTTTACGATTAAATAGTATGGAATTGTATGGAATATGAATTATACAAAATTACTATTATGGTATATTCATTATTTAAATCCATTATCCTCATCAATATACCCATCTAAAATAATTATTATTGAATAAAAAATTACACCACGGCGTGGAGACGATAAGCCATACGTACGCACACATGGTGGTATTGTTATTCGTAGGATGGATAAAAGGTGGTGTAAGGTTGTAATATAATAAAAATAAAATATAATAATGTAGAATATACTGGAATTATTATTTTAGTATTTATAAAACATAAAAATAAGAAGTATAAGAAGAAAATAATTTCGAAAGAGATGCTAAAATAATTACCTCTTTTTCGAGTACCTCCATTTGATTTTCACAAAAGGTCTCCCTATGATAGATTTATGACCAAAGTAAGGCTTATAGGATGAATTTTTGGATTCTAGGAAGAGTATTGGATAGATAATTTCCAATGTAAAAGGATTTGGAAGAGTGAGATAATGAGAATAATGGGTGCCCTTTTATAGAAGAGGTGAGTGGCACTTTATGAAAGTCTTGAAATATTAAATTATTATAAATTCAATTTCAATTAAAAATGGTCCAAAACAAATTTAATATAGAGATAAGATGATTTAAGTTCGAATAAGCATCATCCAATAATTTTTAGACAAGTTTTTACAATTTTTTATCCTTATCTTTTTTATTTAGCCCTTGTTTTACCCTGATTAATCTTAGAGTGATATCATGTTATTTATACATTGTGGGTTAATGTAATTAACATATCATATCAAACAACCCACAAAAATTCCATTTTTTAAAATATTTGAACTTATCATAAATATTTGTCTTAATCTTATATTTAATAGAATTTAATATCATTTAATAAAATATTTTATATTTTATGTTATTAATTTGTCAATTTTGATCACTATTCGTACTTGACTTTTTTACAAATTCATAATAACCTGATTCCATTGAACAAAAAACATTGAATCAATCCAAACATGTCAATTTTATCTATAAAATTATTATATGACATAAATTATATCAAATAATATTTATTTTAATATTTATAATATAATTTTTCAATCTTTTATTAATGAAGAAATCACTACATCATTATTGTGTCATAATTACATTTATTTATTAAATATATGAAAATTATAAATAAAATATCATGGTGTAGGAAAAAATTTTAGAATTCTAATGACTATATGTAGTCTGAGATATCACATATATAGCCCCATATAAAAAAATTAGTAAGAATATACATGTTTATGTTATTTTTCTCTTTACATTAAATTACTTATTATAACATGTCATATTATCTCCCATGTACATCCATGGGGTCTTAAAATAGACCCAATGATTCCAACGGTCGGCCATATGTCCTATAATTGTATTAAGACACATTTCAGGGTACTTTTATATATTATAATATTATTTTTTACCCTTATTTACCTGATTTACCCTTTAACCACGATAAACAAAAATAATTACTGAAGTTACTATTAAATATTTCTAAAAATGAAAGTACCCTATTTCAGAAATTCATACCTTATGATTCCTAATATGTAATCTATATTTCCCAATTCAAAATAAAAAATTGGAAAAAAATAATTTAAAATTAATTCTCATTGTCAAAACCAAAAGGTGGGGTTTTAAGAAGTAAAAACTATCAAAAGATTAACATGTGTTTATGTACAATTTAAATTTGAAATTAAAAAATGAGAAAAATTGGATTAAATGATAAATAAAATAATCCAATTCAACAATCAAACTGACTAAAATATAATTTAAATATATAAATAAATTAGATGAAAAGGCTTTTCTGAATTAGAATGCAATATTTTTTACTATTCATTAAAATATGAATTTCATCAGAAAAGTACCAAAATTTCGTCCAAGGTAAATTTTGATGTCCATATTCGAAATAAAAAGTTTATTATGTCATATATAACTTATAAAATTATCAAAAACTATATTTACAAATGGTTTTTCATCAAAAGGGGGTAAACTTGTATTTTTTTTGAAAAAAAAAATCTTTTATCCAATAAAATTGAATTTTCTCTTATATCATGTCTATAAAATATATAAGAAGATAGTTAATTTTATAAAAAATTATAAATTTGGTTTATAATATTCTTAATTTCTAGTTTATATCCCACTAAATAATAATATTTTAATAATACATCTTTATTTAGTGAAACTCGGTATTGCGTACAATGCAAGCTATCGAGGAAGGTTGTTGTTGTGTGTAACGCAATCCAACAATAGTGTTGCATATATTGAATGTTAATACGGTGTTCTGTATAGCACAAGATAATATTTGTGTAGCGTACAACAGAAGACATGAAATAAATTAAAAGGAATGAATCTCAAAATATCTCACAGTGTTACATTATACCCCCTTAAAATGAATTTCGCCCTCAAAATTCATTAGGGGTATAAAAGTTTTAAAACATGAAAGTTTCTTTCATAGAAACCCCAACTATAATGATTAATACTAAAACATCATATTATAAAGTAATGTTAGAAATATAATGGTTACCCAAAGTAACTCATCAGTAGATTTCCATATAAGAGAACATTGGTGGGAAGTGAAGTCATGGATATGGAAGAAAAATAAAACCATCATGTTTTGATGGATAGTTATAGAAAACAATGTTTGGAGAAAGTTAACAACCAGAAAGAAATAAAATTGTGCTGATTTAAGGGGCCATCTGATTCATCATATAAGAAGGTACTAGGATAACTTTTTTGGTTTTCAAGATACTATCCCTAAATTTGATGAATTTCGCATGATAATATATAATTACTTGATTTTAGTACAATCTCATCATTGTCCATGAATTGGGAAATTTTCACTTTACCTATTATTCACAGAAATAAAGTTTAATTTGACATTCCTAATGTTTTAGAAGATCATCTTATCCATAAATATAATTCTAGGTCATTCCATCTATCGTTATCACATAAAGGTTAGCACATGTTACCAAAAAATACATAAGTCCATCTATGGTGAGAGTAAATGTATATAGTTCAAAAAATGAATTTATATCTCATATATCATAAGTATTAAATAGAATAAAACTAATTTATACTAACCAATGACTTTTCGTATTCCATTGGTAGGTGATAAAGGCCTGTCACACTACGGTTGTGTGTTCAATTCCCATAGCCTTGTCCGACGCAGCGGGTTGTCACATGTCCTGTGGGTTTCCACCCATCCTGCGGGTTGTCCTTTTTCTAAATCTCTATCATTCTAGGAAATAATAAAAAAGTATTTTAATTAAAAAATAATATCTTATGTCTAACTTAATCCATTCAAACCAATAGTCTTATCCAAAATACTTATTTCCAAACTCACAGTACAAAAAAAATACAAGAAATGTCTTATAACAAGCATGTGAATACCTTTATATCCAAAGATATATCTTGTTGGTCACATTCAAAAAATTATAATTAATTCATCATTCATTCACTTGAGTCATTGTAACAACCTCAATTAACATATATCCTTATTGAAAACATGCATGTTTCCTTATTTCAAAATTTATTGGATATATTCTTAAAGTCCCAAAAATTATTTAGACTTAATCAATGATAGCATAACCCATAAGTAAATAACTCCATAATTAGTTCCCCAAAAACTCAAAACATCTTATTTATATATTAAAATCCAACAGATGTTTCTACAAAAATAATTATCAGAATATGTGGGACATATTAACGGTTATCTTTCCCTTAATCATGTATTTTCCAAGTATATCACATAACCCCTAAATCAAATTTTTAGATCCATATAACTATTCAACATATCCTTTCTAAAACATAATGAAAAACTTATACTAAAAATAATTATATATTTCATGATTCATATAACATAATCTATGAATTTGAAAACATATACACCTCAATCATCCAACTTTATTTTTCAATCATTACTCATTATCAATCATCTTCTTATTTCCTAAAATATGAATAATTTCTTAAGGGTTCTCAACCTCAAGCATCTTTGGTTTAATGTAAACAATACTTTAAGAACATCACATACATTTCACATGTCATTATAGTTTCTTTATCCTTGGTAGTATGAACAATACTCATACCATCATCAAGCTTCTCTTCATGATATTTCAACTTAAGAAATTGATCTTCATTATTCTTATAAATTCCACATATGAAATAGTAAATGGTTAATTCTGTGATATGTAGTTCCGACTATTGACTAAGACTAGAAGGAAATTTGTGAGAAATACATGTCAGAGAATAGAAGCACATAAGTAATGTAAATTACATAAAATATTTAAATCTATGATATCTTATGTTTAAATATAGGTTATTCTTGATTATCACAAGAACCCTATGATTGTAAAATATACTTGGAATATCCTTATAAATATCAATATGGATCTCACTAATGTTTTTTTCATCCTAGATTACAAAGGTTGACTAAACCTTAATTCTGATACCAACTGAAAAGACATGAGATTGATGTACATTGACATTACATTTCTTTTGTGGAATACAAAAAAAATTACACAAATATATGCCAAAATACCATATTAGTTTAGTTTCTTTGGAAAATTAGAACATAATCTTCTATCTCGGGTGAAAGATCTTAAACATCTCCCATGAAGATCTTACCCTTTTGTTTTCCTACCTAAAACTGTTATTTATATTGTGTGGAAAAGAAAGGGTGATCTCAAATTCATAGTAAAGGTAAACATTGAGAACATAAAACAAACCATAAAAATAAGAATGTAAAAACATTAACCTAAATTTTAAATATCAAAATCATGAGTCATGAAATAAATCTTGTCAATACTTAAGGCATAGATCCTAAAGAAAAATTAACAATGATAAAATATCAATGTAATAAAACATGTAATGATGAAAAAAATAAGAAAATAATTTTACTTCCATATTATTCAAGTCATTATTTACAAGACCATCATAGTGGAAAAATTCCATTACTGAACTGAGTTTACTTGTTGATCTAGCCATATATTACTGAACCAGATTTACTTGTCGTTCAAGCCCAGTATTACTGAAATTGATTTACTTTTCATTACAATAGTGTCTATCACATGTGATATAAATCATTATCTAATGAATTAGAGGGAGATATAGGTCCTAACCATCTCATATTGAAACCCTTCTTACATGTTCCCCAAAAGCATAAAAACATTCACCATAGAATAACCCATGAAATAAAATGGGTTTCTTAAACATCATTCCATCAAAATTGATTTAAAAAATGGATTTACCAAATAAAATTCCATCATAAACACAAAAAAATCATAGTAATAGAAGGGATTTAAATATATCCCTATATAAATAGTGTCATCATAGATTTAAATAATTTTTAGAAAACACATTAAATTAATTCTTGAGGAAAATATTCTTTCTTCGTCAAAAATGTTTTCTTCCCTCAAAATGCAACATAATTTTAGAAGAAATAATTTTATGTAAAAAAACATTTTAATATTGAAGGGGAATATACATGGAAATAAGTAATTATGAAAGGGTAAAAATCCATTCATGCCGTATTAGTTAAAAAAATATTCTTCTTGTACTTTTTTTGGAAAAGTAAAAAAGTACATGTTACTAAAAATGACAAAAGATTCCATTCATACCATTTAGTAAGAATTCACCAATGGGTAAAATTGACATTAAAAATTTATAGAAGGATATAGAACATATTTTTAAATACTTATTTATGAATCATGAACATTGATATAATTATACCCCAATAAATACTTACATATAAATAATCTCAGATAAAATGAGATTGCAAAGGTATCCCTTACCTTAGGTCTGATTTATTCTGTATGTATCTAAAACTCTTTTATAGTGTGTTTAAACAAATTTTTAACTTTTAACAGAACCATAATAATATTTTTGATATCATATATGATTCACTGATGAATTTATATTACCCATTCATTTATCAATTCCATTTTAAAACATTGTTTTGGGTAATAATCATTTTCTTAATCATACATGTTTTGACTTGTTATTCTTGATCTTATTACTTATATCCTGATTTACATAATTTCAGAATATAAAACATGATTTATATATCAAAAATATACAGTTTATAAATATATATAACATATAGATAAATTAAATGGAATACATTGTTCATGAAGACGGTAGGTTGTGTGTACGCAGGAACGTTGGTTCTGTTTCCATATGGAATTGAATGGAAGAAAGTAAATGACATGTATATATATACATAAATACAGTATAATTATTTTCTCATATATTTCATTATTATTTATTTTATTTACATAATAATCATTTTTTAATGGTTAACATGGAGAATGAATCTCATCAAGTCTTGGAAACGGTAGGTCGTACGTACACACGAGTGATGATATCATTCCCTTGATGGTTAAATAGTATGGAATTGGATGGAATATAAATTCTACAGAATAAATATTATGCTATATTAATTATTTATATCCATTATACTAATAAATATACTCATCCAAATTATTTATTGTTAAATAACAAATTACACAATGATGTGGAGATGGAAAGTCGTACGTACGCACGCATGGTGATATTGTTATTCATAGGATGGATAAAAGGAGGTATAAGGTTTTACCACAATTATAATAAAATCTCAGAATGTATAAGATACTGGATTTATTACTTCATTATGCATACAACATAAGAATAGGAAGTATAATATGAAAAGAATTTTGAAAGAGGTGATAAAACAATTAACTCTTTTTTTAGTATCGCCTTTTGATTTGGAAAAACGGTTTCTGTAGGATGGTTTTCTACCCAAAGTAAGAATTTTAGGAGAAAGAGAGGTATTATAGAAGGATTATTAGAAAGATATTTTTAGAACTAAAAGGATTTTTAAGTGTGTGATAAATAGAATAAGAATTTCCCTTTTATAGAATAGGTGATGAGCACTTTAGGAAATTCATTAAATATTAATTTATTATAAATTCAATTTCAATTACAAATGGTCCTAATGTCATTTAATTCTATGAAAATATGATTTTTTGGTTGAATACCCGTATGCAATAATTTTTATTTATGTTTTGATTATTTTTTTATTCTTATCTTTTTTGTCTAACCCTTATTTTTCCATATTTAATCTTATAGTGATACCATGTTATTTACACATTGTGGGTTACTATAATTACCATATCATGTCAAAAAAACCCCAAAAATACATATATGAAATATCTAAAATTACATTAACCATTTGGAAGAATATTATATTTTTATGAATTTAATATCATTTAATAAACTATTTCATATTTTAAGTTATGAATTATGTCAATTTTGGTCACTAATCATACTTGAATGTTTTTCAAATTCATAACAACCGGAATCATTTGAAAAAAACATAAAATCAATCCTAACATGTCATATTCACCTAGAAAATTTGTGTATGAAATAATTTATTTCCAATAATATTTATTTTTAATATTTATAATATCATTTATTTGAATGCTTTGTTAATGAAACAATCACTGCATGATCATTGTGTCATAATTAAATTTATTTATTTAATGTATAAAAATTATAAATAAAATATCATGATGTATGGAATCATATTATCATTATAATTAGTATTTATAGAAAAATATATCACTTATATAACCTGATATAATGTTTTCTTAATAATAAGATAAATGTTTATGTTATTTGTTTTCTTTACATTAAATTACTTATTATAACCTGTCATTGTCACTCCCAAGTAGATCCATGGGGTTTGAAAATAATTTCATGGATGCCCTTGGTTGGACATATGTCATAAAATAGGATTATTACATGTGTTATGGTAGTTTTATATTATTATAATATTATTTTTTACCCTTATTTACCTGATTTACCCTTAAACCATCTTAAATAAAAATAATTACTGAAGTTACTCTTCATAATTTCCAAAAATGAAAGCTACCTATTTAAAAAAATTAGACATTTTGATTCCAAATATGGAATCAATTTTTCCAAATTCAAAATACATAATTGGAAGAAATTAATTTAAAATTAATTCTTATTGTCAAAACCAAAAATTTGGTTTTAAAGAAGTAAAAACTATCAAAAGGTTGACATGTGTTTATGTACAATTTAAATGGGAAATTACATCCAATGAAGAAAAAAATTTAAACGATAAAAAAATAATCCAAATACACTTTAAAACCAATTAAAAGTATGATCTAACTATATAAAAAAATTAATGAAATGACAGTTTTGAATTTTAATGCTGTATTTTTCACTATTCATTAAAATATGAATTTCTTCAGAAAAATACCAAAATTTCTTCCAAGATAATTTTTTATTTACCTCTGTAAAATAATAGGTTTATTATGTGATATATAACTAATAATGTTATCAAAAACTATATTTAAAAGGGGTTCTCCATCAAAAGGTGGTGAAACTATTGTTTTTTTGAAAAAAAAAACTTCTTTTATCCAAAAAAATGAATGTCTTCTTATATCATGTCTTGAAATTATATCAGATGAATTTTAATGTTATATAAAATTAAAACTATGTTTAATATTATTTATAATGTCTTTTTTATATCCCATTAAATAATAATATTTTAAGACTATATCGTTGTTTAGTGAAACTCAGGATTGCATATAACCCAAGCTATCGAGGAAGGTCGTTGTTATGTGTAACGCAAGCCAAAAATAATGTTACATATATTACAAGATAACACGGTGTTGCATATAGATCTAGATAATATTGGTGTAGTGTACAACAAAATACATAAAATAAATTGAAAATAATCTATCACATAAAATCTCGTGGTGTTACATTCATCTAGTTTGAAATTAGGATGGGATTTTCTAGGAACACAGTTATAGGACCTAGCTAGTCCAAATATATATATTTGGATAATTGTAATGTATGAAATTATATACGTGATATCATTTTCATAGAGACATATCATAATTGTCTTAATAAGGTAAAAAATTCTTTGTGTTTGTTTATCCAATGGTAAGTTGGTTAATTATTAAATCTTTATTTATTTTCTATTTATTTGTATTTTTATACACTGATATAAAGTTGGATATAAGGAGGGAACACATAGTTGGTGTCAAACTATGTTCATACTCGCATCCAACATAGACCCCCTTAGGAAGCATGTATATTTTATGGCTTTGACATCTAGTAAGGGATCTAGCATGAGAGATATAAATTAATGATCAAGGATGTTCTGCTTTTTCCTGATATGGATGTCATTATATAAGGTTGTTCCTCCACATAAATCTGGAACATATTTTGGAATTTTTATATGCACTTATATGGTCAGCCACGGGTGACCTTTCTCATATGTTTGTATGAATTTCTTAGTATATTTGTTCTGTCCTGACACGTGTTCCTATCTAAAAATCGTATTGTCCCTTGGGATTGTTTTTATTGATGTTTTTTTTATTATTAATTTTGTTGACTTTGGTATTTTTTTATTTCATTATTACGTTCCTTATTCTATTAAGTATTATATATATATATATGCAATTTTTATTTATCACCAGTAGAGGGTATAGTCTCCTTAATAACACCTAGTAGACCCTTGATGATGGTTGACAACCTTTAGAATATGGGGATGTGTGCCTAAGGCCCAAGGTCCCACTTTCCTAAAGCATGGATAAGTTGGAAAATCACATTAGGATGTTATAGTAATTCATAAGTTCTCTATTAAACTCAATACATAATCATATAAATTTCTTGGTACTAGCATCAATTATTCTAACGATTTCACTATTCATCATTGATTGCAAAAAGTAGACCTACAATACTTTATGTATTATTACACATTCACTCAATGACTTGAGAGGGTAGTATTATAAGATATCTTAGTTCTTAATAGAATTCAAGAGTATTTTCTCTTTAGTGTTGAGATTATTCTTATGAGTGGATTAATTATACACAATTATGTCACTTGAAAATAATACTAGAAAAAGATATATGAGTATTTATAGAACTTGGTTTTTAATTGGTAATTGTACATGGGATATTAACTAATTACATAATGCTATAAGAAACCCATACCAAGTAATTATAATAACAGTATTATTAACTTGTGTGCACAACACCTACAAATAATATATATATAATTTCTTAAAGAAATTATTAAATATTTATTTAAATTATATGTAATATATCATTTAAATTTGACTACTAACATGATATATTTTTCCTCCTTGGTATTCATCGAACCAGGAATAATGAATGTTTATTTAGATAAATAAATACCATTTCATTATTCATTCAATAAATAAAAACAATTATATTCATTGAAGAAATAAATAATTATTTATTAAATATTCAACTCACATATTTATTCTTTCAAATAACTAGGTATTGGAATTATGTGATCAATATACACCAAATAAATAGTTATTTTGGGAACTATAGAATAATAATTTATTCTAATAGTAAATTCATATTGAAATTATCTGTAAATCTAGAAACATATAGAATGGGACCCACTAGTCCCATTTCTCAATGGAATTAGGTTGAACATTCCTAAAGTCCATGATTAGCATTTAATAACATGTCAAGGTGACCATAGAGAAAGGATTTAAATTTCACATTGACAATAACATCCTATGAATTCTCATTATGTAATATACTCCATTCATCCTGATATCTCGTTATGCATGTTGCATCACATGTGTCATCAACCTTTCAGCTTGATAAATTCTCATTAAATTTACTGAAATGAAGTCACTAATAAAACCATCATGGATATGGACTTAATTTGGACATTTTATTCTAATTAAAGGGAAAAATATGACAACATCAATTAACTCCTAATAAAAAAATACGTTATTAGTTTATGAATTAATTTCCTATCAATCATGATACACCTAATGTATTATACCTATCCATAATCATGTTACATCACAATCTTTGTAAATATATTACGGTACATAACTCCTGATATGCATGAATAATAATAAAAATTATAAGGACTAATACACATGTCTATATATAGAAACGTCCAATGACACATATAACAAGTATATTTCTTATTATAAACTATGTTCTCCCAATATCCTCTCTTAGAGAATTACAAGGTTCAACTTCATGTGAATAAATCTCAATGTCTTAGGATCCTCTAAACCCTAAAATCATGTATCCTCTAAGTAGTATCTGATGATTTAATCCAATCATTTAACATATATTTAAGAATATTTTCATAGAACATCAAGGTTCTCATCATTTTAGGGAACCATTGTGAAATTTTAGTGAAAGATTTACCCTAAGGATATTATCAAATTACATTTCATGTAAAAGAACAAACATTTTATGATAATAAAATTATTTGTATTCAAAAAATTGAATATATAATTAACCATAAATTATAATGTAATTAATTCCAAGGAACTAAATCTAAGATCCTCTTAACTCAAATATCCTTTAGTGTAGTTTTCCTCTAAATTTACCTTCAAGAGTTCTTACAAGGAGTTTTTAAGGATTTAAGGAGTTGTTTCTCATGTTCTAGGAATATACAAATGAATGTAAGTGTTCTTAACCTTCACATTCCATTTCCATTTTAGGATCCATTTTAATTCAATACATTTTCATATAAAATATTTTTATAATTCATTATTATACATCCCTTATGTAATATTGATGAGAGATTACTATTACATACCATTATACCACCATCATTATTCATTATTAAAAAAATTACTTCTATAGGCATAAAATCAATTATCCAAATCCCAATGTATTTCATGTATTTATTGTATTATGGTTATATTATTTTTAAGTGGGAGATTTTTTTTAAGGATGATAATGTATCTAGTAGAGCCTTTACTAGGTCCATAGTATATTAAACTCAAATTTGGCACAATTTTACCTTTTCTTTTTGTGACGTCCCAGACCTAGCTACCCCTCAACCCGAGCCCCAAGTCTGGTTGGCTACATAACCTCAGGCTCGTCTCCCCATAGGCCAGGGGCTGCTGACTAGCAGCATGTGTGTAATGGTAAGTCAGTTGGGAGATTGTACCACCATGTCAGAGTACACAGTGCTATAGCAAAAAAGTAATAAAAATAGCAGAAGAACAACCAATGGTACATAGGAGAAAAAGGGGAACATACAAACCAAACAACAGAAGTAAGAAAAACCCTAATAGATATACAAAAACCACATCGGTAGTGTCTAATACAAAATTGATGTATGCAATGCTGATATAGTAGAAATAGCTGGCAAGCATTCTATATAGTAATACAAAATGATAACAAAAGTAATCCACGAGCATCTCTATCCAAGCTCAGTCCTCTGCTCTGGAACTCCAGCTAGAACATATATATATCAACAACCTGACGCAGGGCCCTTTCCCCTACTAGTACCTTCTGTAGTAAAGTCTACATGGGTGCCAAGGAGGCTGCCTGGGTAGGGTGTGAGAAAAGTCACAGTAGGCCACCACCAACGATGGCTACGTGTAATCCAAATAGGTGTTCGCAAAATAAACAGTGTGTAGTAAACTGAAAGTAAGTAAAGAAAAGAAATAAATAACCCTCCCGCTCAGGTTCCGGATGGACACCTGGTGGGTCTACCTGCTTCAACTCATGGCTGGTATTCTGAACAATCCCCAAGGGTATAAGTACATAGATATAGGCTATCACTGGCACGAGGTAAGCATACATCTCGTCCATGCTTCCCACATATGTAATAATCATCACTGGCACGAGGTAAGAATGACTCTCGTCTGCAAACACTATAACTAGAACGGGGTAAGAAGGCCTCCCGCCCAAAAACAAGGATTCATCTGGCACAAGGTAAGAATGCCTCCCACCCACACACGGAGATTTATCTGGCACAGGGTAAGAATTCCTCCCTCCCACACACGGGATATCACAAGCATGTCAACATAGTTTGGCATAACCATTCACATCACAATATATAAGGCAATCCATCTTATATCATATCACATTAACAAAGAATGGCATTTCCCAATCACACTATAAGGAAAACATACATCTCAATTCATTAAAGGGTTAAAGAAATCTCATCCTAGATAACCTCTAACCAAACCATCTCATTTTCCTAACATGGAAAATCCCATTCAAGACATAACATTATGGTCCAAAGGTGAAAAGGGACAAATCTCAAGGAATATCACCTATGTTTTACCACTCCTGGTCCACACCTCATCTGAACACCCTAACAAGGTAAGATTTATCACTCTCATACCACATGGGTCATCTAGATATTAATAAGTCATTACAATTAAGGGGTTTGGTGAAAGACAAACCACAACACGATGATAATAACTCAAAAATGCGAAAACCCAAAATGGAAACCACGTGACCACATACCTGAGAGTTGTAGGCGTAGGATATCTTGATATCGACCTCAGATTCGCAGTATGTTGGAAGAGAGCAGAGTTCTAGTCCAGTGCCTTGAAAATAGGGCATATGAGCCTGCATCAAAATAACAAGACGGAAGGCAAGATTCACCGAGGAAGGAAGCTTATGTGTGCTAAGCTTTACTGAGGGTGATCCCATGCTTCCGTCGAATCAAGATTCGGATTTCGGATGAATAATCCACAAGAGAAGAAATGAGTGGGATATTTTTTGCTCAATGGATGGCTACTCCTTGGGTTCTATTCATGGGAAGGAAGAAAGAAAATTCTTAAGCCTTAAATAGAATTTAAGGGGGAAATGGTAATTTCACCCAGAACATGGTCGCTCTATTTAGGAACACGGTTTACCCAAACCGTGCACAAACCATGCGCACCTCCCTGACTCTTAGACAAAAGCTGCATGGTCATGTGGCCAGGTCCGTAGGGCTATGCACCCCTGTAGGTGCCCCTGTCTGCAGTCACATGGTTTATCCCAAACCGTGCGCAGACCTTCAGCAGGCCATGCGCCACTGCCTGTAAGCCCATTTCTCAAACTCTCATCTCCGAACCAACCCCGGACCCTCCCCGGACCTTCCATAGGATGTTACACATATTAAACATGCTCAAAGGAAATATTTGAAAGAAAAACTAATGATCTGTACCTTTTCCAAAGAGTCGGGTCGTTACAACCTCCCCTCCTTAAAGCAACTCGTCCCCGAGTTGGCCTTCTGAGGGTACTGAGGTGTCATCAACGAAAAGCTCTGGCCATTGAGATCGTATATCAGCCTCTCGCTCCCAGGTCTCATCTTATACCCGACCATGCTACCATAGCACCCGTACAAGAGGAACAGACCTACCACAGAGTGTCTTCACACTCCGGTCAACAATTCGCATCGGATACTCCTCGAAAGAAGCATCCATATCCAGTTCAACCTCATCAGGCTGAAAAACATGAGTCGGATCTGAAAAGTACTGGCATAGCTGAGATACATGAAAAACATCATGCATTTCCTGATATCTCTACGTAATTTAAAGCTCGTAAGCTACTGTTTTGATCCGCTTCATCAACTCAAAGGGTACTACGAACCTCGGTGAAAGCTTACCCTTCTTCTGTATACGTCTTTTCCCCAACCTGGGTGAGACCTTCAAGAAAACCTAGTTCCCATCCTCGAACTGAAGAGGTCGCTGGTGCTTGTTAGCATAGGACTGCTGTCTAGAATGAGCTATCTGCATACGCTTCTTAATAAGTTGTATCTGCTCTATAGTCTCCTGCACAAGACGTGGTCCTAGAACAGCTGTCTCCCCTGCTTCAAGTCAATACAAGGGCGAGCGACAAGGCCTACCGTATAAGGCTTCATAGGGATCCATCTCAATGGTATCCTCAAATCTATTGTTATAACTTAACTCGTCAAGAGGAATGTATTTCTCCCATGAACCTCTAAAATCAAGAATATATGCACGTAACATATCCTCTAGTACCTATAGAGTCCACTCGGTCTGTCCGTCTATCTTTGGGTGATAGGTCGTTCTCAAAAGCACCTGCGTACCTAAGGCTTTTGGTAAACCCTACCAGAACCGAGATGTAAAACGAGGATCTCTATCTGAGACAACAGAACAAGGTTCTCCATGAAGGCACACAATTTCCTTAACATACAGTCTTCCTAAGTCATAAACTGTGAAGGTCTCCTGCACAGGTAAGAAATGTACAACCTTTGTCAGATGGTCGACGATAACCCATATTGCACCATTGCCATGAGGTGACATGGTTAAACTGGTTACAAAGTCCATAGAAACATCGTCCTGTTTCCACTCCGGAATGGACAATGGCTGCAAAAGCCCTATTGGACGCTGATGTTCCACCTTCACCTTTTGACAGGTGGAATAACGCATGATAAAACCGGCTATCTCCTGCTTTATGTTAGACAACCAGAACTGTCGTCACAAATCACGATACATTTTGGTGATGCTCGGGTGAACGGCACATGTTGAGGCATGGAAATCCCTCATCATCTCCTCTATGATGTCTGTTGGGACCCATACACGCCCACAGAATAATAAATTATCACCTTCATCCACAATCCAATATATAGAGGTATCATCAGTGACACTTTCCCATAGAACAAGTCCTTTCGGATCGGATAATTGTCTTGCCTTGACCCATTCCAAAAGAGTAGATTCCACTGCTAATGTTGAGAGAATAGTCTGACCCTGACCCTCCTGAACCTCAACATGCATCTCCGAAAATAGGACCATCAGCTTCCACTCCTCATTAGATTCCTAAACCACTTCTGGCTGAGTTTTCTGACTCAACGCCTCAGTTACTGAATTTCGATTCCCAGGAGTGTAAGCCAGTTCGAAATCAAAGGATTGCAGGTACTCAACCCACCTACATTTCCTGAGATATAGATCCCACTAAGTGAAGATATATTTGAGGAGTTTTTGGTCAGTGTATACCACAAAATGCTCTCCCATCTAATAGTGTCTCCAACAACGTAAGGCATGTACAACCGCTGCGAGCTTGAGGTCGTGCGTCGGATAATTCCATTCTTGAGTCTTTAACTAATGATAACCATACGAAATGACTCGCTCGTCCTGCATCAAGACAGCTCCAAGCCCGATACCTGACCCATCGCAAAAGACCGTATACGCTCTGCCTGGCTCCTGCAAGATCAGTATCAGGGCTAAAGTTAGTCTGCCCTTCAATTCCTGAAAAGCTACTTCACAAGCTTCTGACCAATCGAATCTCACCCCCTTTTTAGTCAAAGCTGTAAGCGGTGCTGCTAGGCATGAAAAGTTTTGAATGAACCGAATATAACATCCAGAAATCCCCAAGAAACTCTTGATATCAAATACATTCTTGGGCTGCTCCCAAGAAATTACAGCACTCACCTTCTCAGGGTCAACTGAAACTCCGGACTCAGAAATAATGTGACCCAGAACGTGAACCTTATTTATCCTAAAGTGGAATTTACTGAGCTAAGCATAAAGTTGATGCTCTCTTAGTGTATTCAGAATGATCTAAATATGGGTTTCATGGTCGTGTCTTGAGCGTGAATAGACTAAGATATCATCCAAAAATACAATCACAAGAGAATCAAGTTAAGGTTGAAAAATCTGATTCACAAGAGCCATAAACATTGCAGGTGCATTCTTAAGACCAAACAGCATGACTAGGTACTCATAGAGACCATGCCTACTCCTAAAAATCTTGTGAGGTATGTTTGAAGTCCTAAAATGCACCTGGTTATATCCCAACCTCAAATCTATCTTTGAAAACACCTTCGCTCCTTGTAGATAATATAAGAGGTCGTCAATTCAAGGTAAACGATACTGATTCTTAATAGTCAGCTGATTTAACTTATGATAATCCACGCAAAGATGAAGGGTACCATCTTCCTTCTTGGAAAAGACAACCGGTGATCCCCAAGGAGAAGTACTGGGAAATATAAAGCCTTTTTCTTCCAGGTCCTCCAGCTGACTCTTGAGCTCCAGAAGCTCCTTAGGTTCCATCCTATAAGGAGGAATGGTCACTGGAGGTGCTCTTACTATAAGCTCAATAGTAAAATCTACCTCTCGCACTAGAGGTAGACCAGATAAATCATCATGAATGACATTACTGAAATGCTCCACCACCAGAGGATAAACAGAGGGTTGTAACCCTTGGTCATCGAGATAAATACTGGCAGCATGTGTCATGACACCACCTAAGATCCGGTGTTACGGTCCTGCTCGTGTCGCACTAAGATCCCATTCTCCCTTATGCATATATATGTGTCACCCTCTAGTGACGTATATTCCACCCTCTGATGATAGCAGTCAATGCGGGCTCTATATGGAACTAACCAGTCCATCCCAATTATTACATCAAAACCTGTCATATCCAGAACATACAGGTTCCACATGAAAAGGTAACTGCCCACTTCAAGGGGAAAATTCTGACATCAATGAATTCCCTCTGAACGGATACCTAATGGGGTATCTAACGTGATCATACCATGATATGACTCAACGTCGAGGCCCAAACTTCCAATAATCACCTCTGATATAAAAGAATGAGAATCGCATGTATCTAACAAAGCAGATACTAACGTAGAGGTAACTAGAATCGTACCTCGTACAGTAGATGGTCCGGTGTACTGATCTTGTGGCGTAGGCTCGACTACATACAACTAGACAGTACCACGACCATGAGTCACATCTTGGATACCCTGAGCAGACCCGCCCTGCTAGTGCTGAGAGTCTTACACCTGATTACCTCTGCCTCGACTACTGCCACGGCCTGATCGGTCGGCGGTATTCCAGCCGCCTCACTGACGTGATTCTGTCGATCCAACACCAGATCGTGGAGTAGGTATAGATCCCTGCTCACTAGGACCTAGGGGAAAAGTCTTTCAGAAACAGTGGAGATGATCCAAGCTACCACAACCTCTGCACTCCACTAGATTTCACATAAACTACCTCCTCAAATGTCCTGGAACCCCACATTGGTGACAGATAAGATTACCACATGAGAAAAGTGTCTAACCACCACTAAAACCATGAGAATCCTCAAAACGCCGCTTCTTCCCAGAAGAAGATCGACTAGAACCTTTGGGTGATGAACTTCCCTAGTTCAAACTGTCTGATTCTCACAAATTCCTCTTTGTGATCAAAGCCTGATTGAAAAAATAGGAAACGGTCATCATCCTGAACATGTTAACCTGCGACGGGATGGCATAACACTGCCCATCCTCCAAATGCCTAGTGGCTGTGAGATCATCAAAATCTGGTGTAAGAGAAAAATGTTGTAACTTAGTGAAACGGGATGAATATTCCCTGACTGTCATGGTCCATTGCTGCGATTCAAAAACTTCCTAGCTCTGCCAGCCCTCAAAGGCTAGGGAAAGAAATAATCATAGAAGATGGTATGGAAATCAGTCCAGATCATATCTCTCTGATGTCCCCACTGGGTGATGACATCCCACCACCTCCTGGCTGAACCACGTAGCATATAAGCTGTGAGCTTGACCCTCCGCTCTGAAGAAGTCTCAAGATGCTCGAAGATGGTCATAATAGCTTCCAACCAGGACTCCGCAGCAAGTGGTCCGCCATCTCCTGTAAAATTTGGAGGATGCTATGACTGAAACTCATAGGTTAACTCTTACATACTCGGGGTAGGTCGCACTCCACCTTGCATACTCTGTATCATACGTAAGAAGCTCTTATAGAACTGGGCATCAGCACCCATATTAGGAATAGCAAGAGGATCCACGGGTGGCTCGATAGGAAGATCAACCGGTAGCTCAGGGCCTGCCACCACAAAAAATTTCTCGTCACCGCCTTCAGCATGCTCGACTCGAGGATGTCGCGGAGGAATAGTGCTGCAATTCGAAATGAGCATCTCAAAATATGAAACCAATAAATTAATGGTTGAACTCTAGAAGATAGGACATGTAATAATCCTTCCTACCCCTAAGATCACCTATCCACACCCATATGAATTCATAGTAAAACCTGTAACTCTCCAGATTTAACTTGATCCAGGGACATGGCATTTCCCAGCCCATAAGGGCCCATACTCCTCTTGAACTGAAATATGACACAAACTTGGATGTCATTTCTCATTTACTTTTTCTAATTAAGTATTTTAATTTCTTTTTAAGAAAATGATTGGTTTAGTTGGAATATCATTTTCTGATCCATAAGGGCCCATACACCTTATGAACCAAAGAGTGACACCCACTAAAACCACATCATTCCTCAATTCACAACCTGTAAGAAGGGTTAACAAAATTACACACAAATTAACAAGTCATGGAAATAAACAACAAGCAATGCTCGCTAAAAATTTAAATGTCGCATAGGAAGATGCATGGCTTAATCATATTGTGCCTATCGTGATGCATGTTCTAATGCATAACCCTCATTTCATTGGGTCGAACCCTGAAATCCAAATTACAACATTGCTAATCTCAATAACATCACAAAACATGTGAAGCACCCAACAGTGAAATGATTTCAATAGTAAATAGAAGAATTAAAAACAACATGAAATAGGAAACATGGCCCATACCTCGTACATGGGTTCACGACGCCCAGGCACGGCTCATGGCTAAGTCCCTACGCACTCCTAGTCTCCAATTATATCATCGCCAAATAGTAAAGCAAGAAAGAAAGAAACCTCTGATACCACTTTGTGATGTCCCGGACCCGGCTTACCCTCAACCCAATTCCCTAGCCCGGTTGGCCACGTAACCCCTGGATCGTCTCCCCATAGGCCAGTGGAAGCCGACTAGCAGCAGGGGTGTAATGGTATGTCAGATGGGAGATTGTACCCCCATGTCAGAGTACACAGCGGTATAGCAGCAAAGAATTAAAAATAGCGGAACCACAACCAATGGTACACAGGAGAAAAAGGTTAACATACAAACCAAACAACTGAAGTATGAAAAACCGTGATAGATAAACAAAAGCCACATAGGCAGTTTTTATTACAAAATGGATGTATGGAATGATGATACAATAGAAATAGCTGGAAAGAATGTTATACAGTAATACAAAAAGGGAACAAAATTAGTCCATGAGCATCTCTATCCAAGCTCGGTCCTCTGCTCTGTAACTCCAGCTAGAACATATATATATCAATAACTTGATGAAGGGCCCTTTCCCCTACTAGTACCTGCAGTAGTAAAGTCTACATAGGTGCCAAGGAGGTTGTCCAGGTAGGGTGTGAGACATGTCTTAGTAGGCCACCACCAATGATGTCTATGTGTAATCCAAATAGGTGTTCACAAAATAAACAGTGTGTAGTAAACTGAAAGTAAGTAATGAAAAGAAATAAACAACCCTCCCACTCAGGTTCCGGAAGGACACCTGGTGGGTCTACTTGCTTCAGCTCATGGCTGGTATTCTGAACAATCTTCAGAGGTATAAGTACATAGATATAGACTATCACTGGCACGAGGTAATCATGCCTCTCGTCCATGCTTCTCACATATGTGATAACCATCATTGGTACAAGGAAAGAATGCCTCTCGTCCACAAGTATTGTAACTCGCATGGGGTAAGAATACCTACCGCCCACACATAGAGATTCATCTGGCACGGGGTAAGAATTCCTCCCACCCACACATGGGGATTTATCTGGCACGAGGTAAGAATGCCTCCTGCCCACCCACGGAGATTTATCTGGCATGGGATAAGAATGCCTCCCGCCCACACACGTGTTATCACAATCATGTCAACACAGTATGGCATAACCATTCACAACACAATATATAAGTCAATCCATATTATATCATATCACATTAAAAAATTATGGCATTTCCCAATCACACTATAAGTAAAACATACATCTCAATTCATTAAAGGTTTTAGGCTATCTCATCCTAACCAACCTCTAACAAAACCATCTCATTTGCTTAACATGGAAATTCCCATTCAAGACATAACATTAAGGTCCAAAGGTGAAAAGGTCCAAATCTCAAGGCATATCACCTATGGTTGTCCACTCCCGGTCCACACCTCATCTAAACACCCTAACAAGGTTAGATTCGTCACTCTCATACCACACGGGTCATCTGAATATGAATCAGTCATTACAATTAAGGGGTTTGGCAGAAGACAAACCACGACACGACAATAATAACTCAAAAAGGCAAAAACCCAAAATGGAAACCATGTGACCACCTACCTAAGAGCTTTAGGAATAGGCTCGCTTGTTATCAACCTCAGATTCGCAGTAGGTTGGAATAGATCTTAGTTCTAGTCCAATTCCCTGAAAAAAGGGCATATAATCCTGCATCAAAATAACAAGACGGAAGGCATGATTCACCGAGGAAGGAAGCTTAGGTGTGGTAAGCCATACCGAGGGCGATCCAATGCTTCCGTCGGATCAAGATTCGGATTTCGGATGAGGAATTCACAAGAGAAGGAGTGAGAGGGAGATTTTTTTGTCAAAGGAGGGATCCTCCTCTGGTTCTGTCCGCGGGAAGGAAGAAAGAAAATGCTTAAGCCTTAAATATAATTTAGGGGGAAATGGTAATTTCACCTAGAATAGGGTCTCACGGTTTAGGTTCACGGTTTACCCAAACCGTGTGCACCTCCCTGCCTCCTAGACGAAATTTGCATGGTCGTGTGGCCTAGTCTACATGGCCATGTGCCCCTACAGGTGCCCCTGTCTACAGCTGCACGATTTATCCCAAACTGTGCACAGACCATGCGTAGACCGTGCGCCACTGCCTGTAATCCCATTTATCAAAATCCTAGCTCCAAACCAACCCTAGACACTCCCTGAACCATTCTTAAGATGTTACACACATTAAACAAGCTCAAAGGAATGATTTGAAAGAAAAACTAACAATCTGTACCTTTGCCAAAGAGTCGGGTCGTTACACTTTTAATTAATTCCAACAGGGGAGTTTCACGTTATTAAAATTTTTCACCCCTAATACAAATAAAATATATGTTGCATAAACCAATTTTTAGAGGGAATTTTTATATCATTTCTTTATTCTCAACCCATTGTAAAATATTATAATTTTTGATTAATCCTTAATGATATACAATAACAGTACCTTGCCCTATTACTCCTTTATCATTTCTTTGATAAGGGTAGTTTCCATTACATTATGAATATTCTGTAATTTATAATTTTATTTATGGATAGTCACCTAGATAGATATATTATTACATTGATTGGGGAAACATTGACAAGTTGTATATATAATATTTATATATTTATAATCATTCGTTATTTTCCATTTTAATGTGTAATATACCTTAGTTAATCTTATGTATTATATTGATTATCCACTCTATTCATATAATGGATTATTTAGAATTATTTTGTGATAGATGGGGCCTAAAATTATATAGCCCCTAAAATAAATAGTACACCTCATGAGACAAAGTATCAAAGGTATTTTATGTGTGTATTACCATTTATGTATGACATATTGTCATGATGAATTTAAGGAATGGTTATGAAGCCCAATATTATGCATTACATCACAATGATATCGATTGTTATTATCCTTGTAATTTTTTAATTCCATTTTTTTTATACATTGACAAATTATTGTTTTAATTATTTATATAACATAATTGGATTATATATTTCTACAATATTATGTATTTCATTATTATACCAAGTTACATTTCACTATACGCTACCCATTAATAAATATCAAAACTCTCCCTTTAATATGGTTTCCCCATCTCCCTCAGAAACCATCAATACACTACATTTGACATAATGATAAACTATAGAGAAATAATATTCTTTCATGTATTGATATGTTGTACTTTTAGTTCTCAGTGTATTATAATGTCCATGTATGTATGTTGTCTCAAAATATTACTAAACCATTGGATCCAATATATTATGATCATATATATTCTATACCAATGTAATAAATAACTATAGCCTCTATGTTAATATAGTTGAGTTTTTTATAACTATAAAGGGTTTTATTTGAATAATGGTAAGATTTATAAATCACATACCAAATATTAAACTCTTTTAACATTGTATTCAAAATCTATACTTCATAAGAATCAAGGTAATGATGTTATGTTCATCTAGATTATCATTTTACAATTCAATTCAAACTTTTATTTGAGACCATTTTCTATTTTTTTTAAATATAAATCTTTATTTCAATATAATTCTATACCAACATAACCTAAAAACATTTAGTATATCAAGTGGAGTCCACATAGTATTGGACTCCCATAATGCTTAATTTATTAAACATTAAATTCCTCTAAGATCAAAATTACTCCTACCAACCTCTTAGAAACTATATTTTCTCAAAAATATTTTTCTAAGACACACTATAATGTTTTAATAAATAACATTTATTTCCATTGTTGTAATATTTTAAAATATATATATTAACACTAATATCTTATATGTTATTTTATGTGTTTATATAAATATTATAAAAATAATATTTTATTATTTTAAAACATGACATCCTTTTCTGTTCGAAATTCATTCACTCATATTTTAACACAAAATTTAGATAAGATTTTTCTCAAGGATAAAATGTTTTTTTCTCTATATCCTTTCAAACCTGATATGTAATCTGAGGAATCATAAACCTAGTGAATCAAAACCATCATCTCAATTTATTCATAAATAATATTTCTTTACAAATTAATTCTCTTCTTTATGTAGGATAAATAAGAAGAAAGAATATATCTTTATTTAGATTCATATGAGCTTGAAAAAATAATTTGCATTCCAAATATTCATAATAGTAATCTTTCTTCTACTATATTTTAATAAAAAATGTGTTCTCTATAAATTCATAACTTTATTTTAAAATTTTCTATATCTACAACATATGTAAGATATAAATTTTGTATCATCTACCCTTAAAATCAATGTATTTATTCCTATAACATTAATACTTGATGTGGAATCTACAAAAAAGTTTCTTAAATATCTTTAGGTATTTCAGATAATTCCATAAAATGGATACAATTACCCACCATCCTAACACCTCCCTTAAGTTTTAATGACAATGGATGATAATTAGATAATCCTTACTTATTTTTTTGATTTAAAACATTGCCCTTTTGTTTTATGATTATAGCACTATATTTTTCACATACCATGTTGAGCTTAATCATTATTAACATTTTGACGGATTTAGGAAAACTTTTATAGAATCTATTTATATAGTAAGCATATTTTAAAATGAATGAATTCCATAGCCAGATCCTTAATAGAATCATTCAGTCTCTCCATTTCATTAACATACCCAACCATATTGAGTACATGAGAGGAGACTATCTAAAAGCACTGACACTGCAAGTGAATTATTTTATACTTCCTGAAAGAATTGACATCTTTTTTTTAATAAACATAAAAATTTCACTATTATTAAAGGATATTCTCTAACATATTGGATTTTCCATTTTATTTAGGAACAATTTTTAAGTATTTATATCTGTCTAAGAAGCTACTTCTATTAATATTTTTCTTTCTAAAATATTGATATCAAATTCATGTTTGATGATGATGATTCCATTTCTACCTACAATATAATCTTTTATCATATGAGTATCATTTTTTACATTCATTTAATAGGGAATTCTATTTAATGTGATATAAATAAAATAATTACCCAGTTTAAATAAATCTTATTAATTTGTCAGATAAGATCTATATTTCACCAACTTATTAGTCCTCTATGGTATTTCTCACTTGGATTAGTTATTCAGGTAAGGCAGTATTCCATTTAAATCATATATAACACTTGGGTAGTTCATCAGAAAACTCTTTCCCAAATCCATCATATATATAATCACAACTTTATTCCTCTAGTATCCTAACCATTAGATTTTATCAGCTAAGTGAAACCTAAAGCTCCCAATATATTTTTAATTCACTTAGATACAAGGGTAAATTATTGTGACCCTTTTTACTTAATTCCTTATCTCTTCTAAGTATCCCCTCTTTATAAATTCCCAAATATCTCACACATAAATATTAATTATTAATAAAAGAATATTCATTACATAAAATAAGTATCCATGCTAGAATCACTTAGGTCTAGTTCTTTTGGAAACATGGAAATAAAAACAACTGGTTCATGTGTTAACTACATCTTCCCCCACTAATTTCATTATATTTAGAACCCTTCTTAAACTTATCATAAATAAAACATTCTCAATAACCTGGGGAATAATGAATAATAAAAGGTGATCTCAGATGCTCAGTAAGGATAATTACATAAGATATCAATGATCACATAATAATAACATGAGAATAAGGGTATGATAACATTAGCTTGACATTTGAAAACCATACCCTTCATATTATAGATCATAAACTTGAGTCATGGAATAATTCTTTGCAATTCATAAGACGTGAATCCGAATGGAATAAATTATATATTCCTTGATATCATAACATTGTCATAAGACATAGAGTGGTGACATAAACATAATAATATAAAATATTATGCCAAGGCTACCCACCAAGATATTCATAACATGTTTGGATTTGGATAACCACCAATGTACCTACTTCGAGCTTTGGATAACTTCAGGTGCACCCTATTTTCGGCTTGGGATAACTTCCCCAATACCCTATTTCATTCATGGTATAACTTCTCTTGTACCCTTTAGTGGGATTGGAATAACATCCCTTTAAGATCATATAAAATTAATAATTGCCCAATTAATTTTATGGAGATATATTTCCCACCCATCACATAATCTATACATTCATGTTTCATAACATAATATAACATTCATCATATCAGAACACATGAAAAGAAATGAGTTTAATAAAAAAATTAATTTTATAATAAACCATGGAAAATGAATGGGATTCATAAATATTTCTTCATCATAATAATAAACATTTCTAAAAAATTATAATAATGTTATCCTTGAATCTTATACCTAGTAAATCATAAGTAACATCAAACGATTCCATCTTAGATGAAAATGATTTTGATATATCACATTAAACATTTATTTAGGAATGTATCCTTTCAACATTGAAAATAAATTTTTTATAAATAATACATTTTCAAAATACATTTCTTTGAAAATAACATTGGAATATTATAATGTAATCTTTAACAATCATTTAAAATATTTCTCATAGAAAATAAACTTTTAAATTTAAACACCACTTTTTTAAAACTAAAAAATTATAAAAAAAATCAAAATACATTTATATGAAATTTATATTTTAATATATAAAGTAATATTTAGAAAATTTTGAATTCATGACATTGGGAAATTCTGTTAATGTTGTACACATTAAAATAATTATTCCTTTTACATTTTTTGGTAAAAGACAAATGGGTCATCTTTGGGAAACGACATGAATATTCCTTTTAATTTTTTTATGAAGTAAAAAAACTTAAATTTGTATTTAAAAATAATTTTAGAGTAGTAAAAACATTCTTAAAAATATTTTTTATAAAACAAAACTATTGAATAAATGGGATTTTTTATCGAACAGATAGATAAAGTGGATTTTTCATAAAAATTATCTTTTAAACTCTTGAGAACATAAAGAGATGAAAATGAATGTAACACATGTATTTTCATGACATAATTACTGGATAATAAAATTAATAATTCTATTTAGAGATGGATCATTATATTTCATCATTGGAAGCGTAAACATACACAATCCTGATAAACAATGAGATTGTATCATAAAACCCTTACCACTTTGGTAACATTGAATCGTAATCCCCATTAAAGAATAAAATTAAATGAAACATAAAATAAAATGATAATGAATAAATTCATTTTATTACATGTAAAATGTTCTGTATAGAAACCTCATAAAATAATACAGGTGAATACCATAATGTATTTCCCAAAGAAGACAAATTAAGACAAAGTACCCCTAACTTAAGTATCGACTACATTCATACATGTTATAACATCATATATAATAAATATAGGTTTATTATAAATATATTAAAAACCATAATATTATTTATCATACCATATATGATTCACTTGTTACCATATTTTTCCCATTTATCAATAATTCCTTTTTAAAATCATATTTCCGGTAATAACTGCTTTATTTTCCATGTTTGTTTAGGTTTGGTATTTTTAACCCTTTTATATTGATCATGGTTATGTAATATCAATAATTTTAAACATTATATAAATATCATATATATTCATTATATATGTATTTAGAGTAATCCAACTAGTTAGACATAAAAAATGAAATACACCAATCATGGAGACGGTAGATTGTATGTACTCATAAACGTTGTTTTAATTTTTTATAAGGATGAAAATATAGGATAGTATATACCATATTATATTTCTATAATCATATTTATGTCATAAATATCACATATATTCATTAAAATTACTCTTATTACTTTCCTTGTAAAGAATATGTGAAAAAAGAATCACATCTTTTTGTGAGGTGGTAGTCCATCGTACACCCGTGCGACTTCATCGTATTCCCATGAAATAAAAAGTAAGAAGGTATATATGATATTATAATTCTATAAAATTAATAGTCACATAATTATATTATTTAAATAATAAATCAATCATTATATCAATTTTTGATAGGCGGTGATGGAAAATGTATAACATCAGTTCATGATATCGTAGTCCACCAAACACACAATCGATGATTCTGTTTCCCATTTAATGGAAGAGGATATATATGTAGGTCATGAAATTAATGTAATAATATCACATTATATGAGATATTATAGTTTAATTATATTTAAAACTTTAAAAAAATGTGGTTTAATAGGAAATAAAACAACAATACATGTTTGAGAGTTTTACCTCCTCTTCGGAGAGCCTCATTAGGTTTACAACTAAGGCCTTCCTCTGAGAGATTCCTAACAAAAATAAAGCATCTAGAATATTTTTAGGTAAGTAATAAATTGATTCAAGTCTCTTTTATGAACCAAATTTCTTTTTATGGGTGGATAGGAGATAATAAGGGGTGGCCTTTTATATGTGGAGGAGAAGAAACAAATGGATGTTTTATAAAGAATAAAGTGTACCCATTTTTTCACATGAAACATTAATAAAATATGGCAAATTGCAGTACCATATCTATAATAGTTTCTAAATATATCCATCCAATATATATTATACATTTTTTTGGTCATTTTTAACCATTATCATTTCGTTTAACCCTCGGAGAACTTGTTTCTACTTTAACCACAATAATTAATTTTTAATGTTTTTACTATTCATTTGGGTTGAGAATTAAGTTATAATTATTATATAATATTAGTTATTTTGATTAAAAATATGGAATCCATTTTTCCAATTCTTATTCACATAATTGAAATAATTTAATTTAAAATTAAACCCTTATATGCGACGAAAAAAAGATTTTTGAGAAAAAAAATTAAAAATTATAGAATATTCTTTATATCAAAATACAATATAAAACTGATTCAAATTGAATATATTGGATTAATAATAAAATTATTGAGATATTTTAACTTTTCATACCATTTTAGAACAAAATTAAACCTTATAAATTCAATAAATGAAAAGGTAATTTTAAGAAAAATAATTATTTTTCATTATTCTTTAAATAATTAATCATTTAAGAAAAATTAAAAGAATTATTCCTATGATAATTTTTAAATTTTTATTCAAAAAATGAATAATTTTTTGTAAAATCAATTTTCTATAAGTATAAAAAATTAATTATTTTATGGCTCACAAAAATTAATACAAATCATTTTTTTGATAATAGGATATTTTCGAAGCATATGAGGACTTTACAAAAACATTAGTATATTTTATTAATATATTTTATTTTTATATAACTATTATATTAAAATAAAAAAAATTATTCCTATGTTTACTTCCATGATTAATGGCTAGGTTATAACAACCTTATTTAAATAATAATATTAATAATATATCATGGTTCTTTAAAACAATGGTGTTGCGTGTAATGAAATCTATCAATGAAATTAAATTTATTTGAAAAAAATATTTCATAAAACTCTGGGTGTAAAATTTACCCCCCCCCCCCCCCCGCTAAATTGAATTTTACCCTTTAATATTCATTACTATAATATAAAAAATGAGTATACTTATTCCTCATCACATCCTTAGTTTCCCATGTTTCTTCATCGAGATGGTTGGATTTCTACAAAAACATTGTCAAGGTGAGTGGTCTTTCTTCGTATAAATTTATCTCTAAAAGTAAATTATATACTTTTTATTCCTATCATAATCTATTTGTATGAACTCTGAGTTCAGTACTTGTAGTGGAGCAAGTATGTACTTCCTCAGGATAGATACATAGATTGTATCATGATTTTGAGATAGGTTTAGTGGAAGTGCCAAATGATATGCTACGTTCCTATTGCAACCAAAAATTTCAAATGGAATGATATATCTAAGGATAAAATTTAGCTTCTCTCCAATTATCCTTACCTTATTACATGGCTTAATTTTAAAAAATAATTTTCACTAACATAAAATAAAAAATCACACCCGCAATTTTTTGAATAAATTTCCTACCCACTTTTTACTGCCCTTATGTGTTGGTGAATGAAGCTAACCTTATCTTTCATTTCATCAGTAAGATCACGTCCCAATAGATTTATTTTTGTAACATAATTCAATTACATTGTAGTTCTACAATTATATTCATATAGGTCTTCATAATGATCCATCTTATTGCTCGAGTAAAATCAATTATTGTTGGAAAACTCAACTAAAGGATGGTGTTGATCCCAACGACCTATGAAATCCATTGAAAAAAATCACAATATATCTACTCTAGTTTGAATTTTTCTCTCATGCTGACTACCTATCTAATGGTGATAAGTTGTGCTGAAAATCAACTATGCATCAAGATCTTTTTGAAGACTTGTCTAAAACATCTTGGTAAACCTCGGATCGAGATCAGATATAGTGGAGTGTTATTCTCCTTGATACTTTCTCACTTACTTAATTTATATTACGGAAAGATGATCTGGATATAAGTATTCTCATATAGGAATTAAGTGTGCAGAATTTGTATGGTGATTAACTCTTACCAATATAATATTTTTTCCCTTTTTATTTTTTTGGGAGTTCGATGATAAAATCTATGTTGAGGTTTTCCTATTACCATTCTTGTATATATAGTGGTTTTAGCATCTCTATAGAATTTTTTCTCTAAATTATATCTTACTAACATTAAATTTATCGAGATACATACTCAGTAATATTTATATTCACATTTTCCCACTATAAATACTCTTTCATGTAGGCTAGTGGTTGGTATTAAACCCTTGTCATCGTTTCATTGTGGGTTCAAGGCTTTCTTCCCTACCAGATGTGATAGGTTGTCACCCAACCTGTGGCTCATCCATTTTTTGAAACTATATAAAAATAATTCTTAAAACATTGCCAAATTGCAATAATATATAATTTCCAAAATATCGAAGACAATATAAAATTAAAAGTTTACCAATACCTTTAATCATATATCCATAAAATCTAAATTCATTCCTTCACAAATAGATTTTTTACTAAAAGAGAAAAAAACCAAAGGGTTGTATTTCCATAAATGTCTCTCAAAGTGTCCTTATTCAAGATAAACTCCCATCACATGAAACTTAAAGAGGGGTTTCTATGACTATGAAATTATGACCAACCTTAAACTCAAAAAATCATTATGATATCCATAACTCTTAAGTTAATCGTATATAGGGATATATATTCTTCCAAAAGATAATTCACCCTTTATTACATAAATAAGATCTTATCCTAAACATAAAAATTTCCATTTGGAGATTGGGTTCATCCATACACTGATAGAATATGAAATTTGATTTCATTATTATAGAATACATATAGAAGGAGAAAATAAATTCTTAGAATAATATAAAATTTTACTAAAGTATAAAAAAATATTTTCATGGGGCTCATCCATACAAAATTCAACATGAAATTTTCAATTCTATAGTTGATGATCAGTTTTCCCTAATTATAATGATTCACATCAATATGGTGATTTCATAACCATTCCCCTTTTTCTTTAGAGTTATTTTTGGATAATTATACTTATTATCCCTTGGATTAGGTAATTCATTCAAATAATTCCCAAAGTCCATGAATGTGACGAACTGGAGTATGGGTGGTGCATTTTTGGGGCTTTCCCTCTATTTTAATCATTAGAAAATTTTACCCCATCGCTTTGCCATTAATCTTTTTGATGATCTTCCTTTCCACAATTAAAACATTCAATATTCCCCTTAAGAAATTTTATTCTATGTTTCCTTCCACGCTGTGAACAAGAAGGAAATATTATATTAGTATCTCCATGGTTTTTAGATTTTCCTTTAAATTACATATTTATTTTATTATCAAGACCATGAGATTGATGGGTAACTCTTATCTTTATTTCCACCTATATGATATAGAATGGTTTTTTTATAGCTACTAATGTACCTTATAGATAAATCCCTTTAGAGAATTGGTTTTAAGGAACTGAATAATCAATCAATCATACATTTAGTCTAGATGATAATAAAATAATCATACCTCACATGTCTTGTAAAATGTTCCTCATAGGTACCAACAGATTCTTCATCCTCCTATTTTATTTCAAAAAAATTCTTCTCTATTTTCATATTAAGAATAAAAGAAAGTATTTATTGATAACAAATATCTTAAACTCATCTAATACATGTATTAAATTTCATCTTGTTTCCTTGTATTCTTGATAATATTACACCGTTTAATAGCTTCACCTTCCAAATAATAGATATCCAAAATGACTTTTTCATACTCCAAGAACTGAAGAATGGAAAATATAAATTCAATGGTAAAGTTACATTACTCTGGAACTAGTGGATTGGAAGATCCTCTAAAATAAAGTGTACATTGCCTCATGGAGGACTCAACAAAACGTTTTTTCCTTCTTTCCTTGTTTATAAGTTCATCATTATTCGTATCCTGAGAAACTTTTGTGAGAATAGAAATAATATTTCATTTTACAATTCCCATAACATTTGGTTTCTCAAGATGAAATTAATAGAATGTCAGTTACATAAAACATTAACATAGTTCATTCAGGTTCCATCCATTGATTAAAATGAAAAAGAATAGTGTAAGAAATAATAATCATAATGGGAAACACATAGTTCTGAAAAATCATTCATATGATGTCTAAATCATAACACATTAATTTTAATCTATTAAACCTTTGGTTTATCCTATGTCATTCATCATATTCATCACTTTAAATCCTTTATGATGATTCAAAAATAGTTTTTGTATTTTCAAAGCATATCCCCATGGATTTTCAAAATAGTTGTATGGAAAAGCCTATTGTTATGAACTAGGTGACAATCGAGTCCAACTCAATGACCTCCTTTGGAGTTATTACCCCATGTAACTATGTACTAGAGAAACATCCAATTTAATATCCATACAGGAATGTAATTTTATATAAACCATTTCTTCAATAATTTAAAAAAAATTGGACATTTTCTTATACTTTTAATAATCCTCAAACTTATCCTTAGACATATCCTTAGATATATCGTTAGGCATATCCCTAGGGATGTCTCTAATTTTTTCTCAACTAAGTTTCTAATTTTTAACTAAAAAAATCCAGGGTACCAAATATAAATATCCAAATTTGTCATATATAAATATTACATCATACTTGACTAATATTTATACCTAACATACTGATCCATTCCAGAATTTTTTAAATCTAGTGACTTTAGAAACATGGAAACATAAAATAATAGTTTATAAGTGAACTATTTCTTCTCCCACTAATTTTTTCATATCTTTCACCCTTATTAGACTTATTGTAAATAAAATTGTCTTCATTACCTGGGAAAGATAACATAATAAAGGGTGATCTCATATGCTTAGTATGGGTAATCAAGGAAGATATCAACGATCATGTAAGAATAATATTATCATAAGTGTATGTGAAGATGATTATAACATTTGAAAACCATACCCTGTATATCATAGATCATAAAAATGATTCATGACATAAATCTTAGTAGTTTATTAGATGGGAATCATAAAGGAATAAAATTATATAATCTATGAGATCCTAGCATTATAATAAGACATAGAGTTGTGGAATGCACATAGGCATAGAAAACGATATGTCAAGGCTACCCACCAAGACATTCATAACATCATAGAATTTGACTAATCACCCTTGCACATGCTTTGGGCTTCATATATATTCACATTAACCCTATTTCTAGTTTGGGATAACTTTTTTTATACCCTATTTTAGGCTTGAAATAACTTATCGGGTGTTATTTTTTAGGCTTAGGATAACATCTCATGTACCCTTTGAGCTTGTATAACATTAAAACTTTCCCAATGAAAAGGAGGTACATATATTTATTACCCATCATATAATCTAAACATTTGTGTGCCACATTATAATAAAACATTCATCATATAATAACCCATGAAAAAAATGGGTTTCATAAACATTTCATTATATAATTACCTATGTTGAAGTAAATGGTTTCATAAATATTTATTAATCTCAATAATAAAACAATAATTGATAGGATTATAATTGTATTCTTGAATCATATCGACAGTAAAGATTAATTAAAAACAAATGATGACATCTTATATGAAAATTTATTTTGAAAGATCACTTAGAACATTTCTTTACGAAATTAGGCTTTCAATTTGAAAAACACTTTTTAAAAAAAATAATTTAAAAATATTTTTATTGTAAAATAAACTTGGAATCATATAAATCCATCATTATAGATTAGTAGAAACATTCTTGAGAAAAATGAACAATTCACAATGAAATGACATTTTAAGAAAATAAAAATTAATAAACATTTTCAAATTTCTGTTAATTAAAAATTACTTTTCAAACATATAATCGAAGCTCTAAAACATTTTTTGGTAATAACAGTTGGAAATTATATTCATGTCTTACATGTCAAAATAATGATTACTTTTACATTTTTAGTAAAGTCCAAAAAGGCCTTATTTCTAAAATGGCATGAAAATTTCTTTTGAAAATTTTTTGAAAATTTTAAACAGGTTTAAAAGGTCTTCAAATAATTTGAGAGTAATAATAAATTTCTTTTCAATTTTTTAGAAAACATGGATATGCAATAATATGGATTTTCAACTGAAGAGAGAGATGAAGTTGATTTTACTTGAAAATATTCTTTTGTACTCTTCAGTACGTAAATATTGCAAGATGAAAGGAACTCATTTATTTTCATGACATAAATAGTGCATAAGAAAATTCATGAGTTTCTTGAGAAATCGATCATAATATTTCATCATTGTAAGAATAAACATATACAATCCCAATAAGAGATGAGATTGTATCATAAAACCCTTACCACTTTGGTAAAATAGAATCATAATCCCCCTGAAAGAATACTATTAAAGGAAACTTAAAATATCATGATATTAAATAAATTCATCATATTACATATCTAAGGATATTTATATAAACCTAATTGAACAATATGGGTGCATAACATAACATATGTCCCAAAGAAGAAAAATTAAGACAAAAATACTATACATTAAATATTGAATTCCTTTGTACACATTTGAACCTATAGTATAATAAATATATGTTTATTATACCTATATTATAAAACCATAAACAAATATATCATACCATATAGGATTTACTTATGACCTTTTATTACCTATTTATTAATAGTCCCTTATTAAAATCATGTTTTGGGTAATAACTACTTTTTTTCCATGTATGTTTGGGTTTGGTATTTTCAATCCTTTTACTTTGATCATTGTTACTTCATAGACATAATGTTAACCATGATATAAATATAATATATTTTATGTATCAACCCTAGATTCCTCTAAGAGGTTCCCAGACCCCTAATTGGACACATGGCATTAAGCACATCTCCCAAAATTCTAGAGGTTGTCGACTAGTAGTGAGGTCCTAGGGTGTGTACATGGGGAGACTGTTACCTTGTTACCAGAGTGTAGCACATCTGATAAACATAAAATAATATTTAAATATTTTAATAAATATTAGTAAACATATGAAACAATATAATCTAACATGAATAATCAATAATAGAAGTAACTGATAGTAATTTTGATACAGAAAAGTTGATTATAATGTGTGTCATGTCTCTATAAAACCTAAAAATAGGTATACATGGTAGCTGAAAATAAATGCTATACAAAATTAGAAAAAAGAAACCAAAAAAACTATCCAATAATCCTATTCTCCATCTCGATCATCTTCTCCTAATGTAATTAAGAAAAATTCAATGTCCAAATGAGGACACTTCCCCTTATCAAGACCTTCATACATGCAATCTTCCTAGGTACCATTGGATGCTCATATAGGGTGTGAGATAAATCTCAGTAGGCCACCACCAATAGAGTCTATAATATATATTTTGTAGAATATAAACTAAAACATTGTTCATGAATGCATATATAAAAGTAAATCAATATAGTAATTTAAATACCCAAGTACATTGTAATGTCTTCGGTTTTGATTCTGGTCAAAAAACCACTCCAAATTTGATCTTTTCAAATAGGGGCTATGATTTTTTAAAAACCATTGGTTGGAACTCCGTTATGAGAGTTCTATTAGCCTTATATAATGGTTTTTATTTGTTTTAGAGGCATGGAGAGTGCCTTGGATGTTTCATTTTGGTTTTGGCAGCATCAGATGTGAAATGACCTATTTTGGAGATGTCAGTCCAGACACATAGTTTACGGGAATGTTGTGTAGCCCCTTCAAAGTAATTGTGAAGAACATTTTGAACTGCCTCATGGTTTGGAAAAAATGTGCCAGTGGAGTACATGGATGTGCGAACTCATCTGTAGAGGTTGCAGAAATCCACTGCCTAGTTTACACATAGTAAGTACAAACAGTTCAGTAGAATGCTTAGGTACTTCTACTTAGGCAATACCTAACCACAATATCTCGCACAATTTGTGCATGTGTTTGATGACAGTGCGAGCTAACCGTTTGATCCTTATTGGGTTCATTTTTTAGGTTTTTTTACTTTCTTCTTTTCCTTCTTCTATTATTTCCCCTCCCTTTATTCTCATTGGTTGCTCACTACACAGGAGAAAACTCCATCCACATATTTTCCCATCGGTTTTTATCAAAATCCTCAATAGGTGGTCCAATCTTTGATTTTCAAATTCTATAAATCCAACTTTGTAAAGATAACCCCAGGAATGCTTCTTCTTCATTTATCTTTCACCTCACAGATCGGTGTTTCCATCTGAGCCAATTTTAGTGGTTTTGATTAAAACTTAGATCTACACAGATACACTTCAAATTGGAGCAGGATATTGAATGTTTCAAATTCTGAGTCTAAGGAAGGTTTTACATACTTAGATTTGTATTTTTTGAGACATTTGGGTGGTTCATCCTATAGCGAGCTTTTGGAAATTTTGAGATAGACCTTGTTATATCTCATGATTCATATTAAAATGACTATGTGACCCTAATAGATGGAATTGGGCATGCCTAAACCGTTTTTGGATGATCAAGGCCAAGTAAGAGGTCTTTGCTCCTTGAGGAATTTTGGTCAGGGGTTCCAAATATTGTCTAAATTTAATTGTTTTGATTAAAATTGATTTGTATAAATTTCCATAGATCAATTAAACAAATTTGAGGCATTCATGACCTCTATGTTTATTTATTATAGTTTTTGGATGATGAAATATAATTTCTTTTAATTGAATTTCTTTATTAATGTGTTTTAAATTTATTTATATATGGTTAATGCTTAAGATTTCATATGTTGAGACCCATAGGGTTGTGATGGGCTTAGCCCTAAGTTGGGATGGTATCACCATCAGGATTGAGGTGATGTAGATCATCTGGTTAGGCTTGGCTCGAATACTTGACTAGTTTGACCACATGATTGGGCATCATGGATGTCAGTTGAGGGAGCAAGGGTGTCAGGTGGGAATGGCTTGTGATATTAGGATGGGAAGGCCATCATAAATGAGTGACAAGGCCACAGGGGCATGAGGTGGATGGGATTATGTGGTTTAGGTACTTTATTGGTGATTTTCGATCACCCATGATGGCCTAATTATCATTCTAGGTTGTGTTCACATAGGTTGACTCCATGATGAGGTAGTTTAGACCGCTTCTGTGGTTAGATTCCCATGATAGTTGCATCGTAAGTATTTATGGTTTGGGGTTTCATTACATAAAAATTCATGTGGATGGTGAGGATCCTTGAGATGTCAGCATTGAGGCTGATGGTTGGGGGCTGAGGCTCACTGGGCTTGAGGCCATGGGCCTGGATATTTATTTAAGTGTCGATATTGTTGCACCTCCAAATTTCAGGCCTTCATCTGATGAGTGATTTTGAATATGGGTCTATGGTACCAGGTTACTGAATACTTGGGCATGACTTCGGGACATCGGTACTATGTTGAGACATGAGTTTTTAGGGGGCATGAGGTGTTGGGTTACTTGATGGAGGTGGAACTTGAGTTTTCACCAAGACTACATGACATTAGAGGTTCCATGGGCCATGGGCCAAGGACCTATTTGCTTCTAATAACCCAATAGTGTCCGAAGGAATTGGCCCTTTTTTATGGCTGTTGAGTTCCATAGAAGTTTGGTTTTTTTATTTAAATGCATTTAACTACTTATTTTTTATTGTATCACACCTTCTTAAACAAATATTTTAGGTATGCACCATTGGGTGTTATCCTGCTGATATTCATTTCACACACAACATGGGTCCTTCAGGACTCTTATAGATCTTATAAATTTACTTACATGTAAGGGATTAGTCTCTGGACATGGACCTTAGTAGTTGTTTACATGGTGTTTGCATGGTCCTTGAGGTCATGCTTAACTAGTGTTCCTATTTAGTTTTGTCAGTTTCAGCATGTCGTTTTGTATATTTTATATTTTGGTAGTGTTTATCCATTGGTACCCCTTTTATATATTGACATGTATGACCTATTATGAAATGTATTCTATATTTTTTTATTTTAGTAGATATAAGTTGTCAGTTGGGAAAGTTTATCTATTTAATTATCATCTACTAGTTTTGATTATATTACTTCTGCTATTGTGTGATATTTCTTGTGCCTCACCTTTGTGGGTTTGGTTTGAGTCTTTTGAGTATTATCTTTTCACTTCATGGTATATTTTTATTCAGACCAGTACAACTATCTATACCAATAGGGTATAGCCTCACAATTATAACTGTTTAAACCCTTGTTTCTATTCAGAAGCCTTTAAAATTCAAGGAGGTGTTATTAAGTCTAATGAAACCTAGCTCGATAGTACTATTTGGGTGTCTAATCAGGTCAGGGATAATACAAATGGTATCAGAGCAGTTCTTGACTAAGATTTAGTAGTATATTTTTATTGGAGACTAATGAGATCAAGTCAAATTTTTCTTTATTTCTCTTTTCTTCTAGTTTACTGTTTTGGATATAGTAAACTAGAGATAGGTTGTGGTTGTTTCAAGGTTTATAGCTTGTGCTTGGGTGGCTGAAGCCCCAGGTATGAGGGACAGACCAAGTGGCCTTGGGTGAAAATTTTTGTTTTACTTTTTCTCAAATTATGGTTTATAATATTTAAACATTGGTGTCTCACTTGGAATGTGATGTTATTGGTTTTGATATGGGACCCATGACCTGGTGGTTTAAGGTATAATTTGGAATCTTTTCTCAATATGAAAATGTTTTATTACTATTATTTGGCATTTAATAACAATATTTTTGGGTATTTCAATTTTATAATGGCATGTTTTTTTGGTAAAGTGATCATACCATGTGAATAATATAAAATGCTTTGCTAAATGGGAAATGGAATGATTTAAATTGTTTGAATTATGTATGTGAAATTCCATGATAGAATTTATTGATATATGAAATGTGATATGCCATGTTTTATTTATATGAATTGAATATTTAGTGTGATATGGGTTGGGATTTTATAGGAGAAGTTAGGTACTGTGGTTGAGGTGGTTTTGACCACCAGGATTGGGTGCCTTAGTCATCATATTGAGGAAACGATGGTTTTCAGGATGGGCATGGACTAGATTAATATTGATTCTTGTCTCTACTAAGGGTGGGTAAAAAGGTTATGAGGCTGAGATGTTGTGGGAAATAGTTATAGTGGGGGAGAGTAAGGGTAGTGAGTATGAGGTTCCTTTTACTGATTTCCCTATCTTCATTATATCTATCTATATATATATATTATGTTATCTCTTACCATTTATTGTATTTAGTGTGTTTCCTCCAAGATGGACAGATGGAAGGTTAGGTGGGTGATGATATAGTGTTGTAGGATCGCGATTAGATTTAGACCCATAAGGGTCTGGTAGAGCATGACCACCGGTACTAGATCAAGGATACGCTTAGGATTAGGATCTAGTGCAGGTAGGGTAGCTTCCAGACTGAATATAATTTAGGATGTGACTTGATGAGAATCTATGATCAAACTAGGTACGTGTCTTATACGGGATCTATAGAGGTGCTCAATTAGTAGATCTATCCATGAAATACCTTATGTTGTTGTTTTAGTCATAGTACTATCTGTTTTTCCAAGGTGAGGATGGTTTACAGGTAGATGAGAACCAGTTATAGAGTATATATATTATCATCGAGTAGCTCGATATGCCTCTATCATAGAGGGTCAAGTTGGTGATGTAAATGGTTAGAGGGATATCCAAGTTATGGTGGGATGTGTAGGTGTAGGGTGGAAGACATGAGGGTTTACCCTATAAGGACATCAAGGCAAGATTATTCAAGAATTTATTCTCAGAGACACTAAGGGAGGAAAGGGATCAGGAGTTCCTGAGACTTCTGCAGGGTGACATGTCTGTTATGGACTATATAGTGATGTTCACCGAGTAGTCTCACTTTCCACCTTGTTTGGTAAGTGATGACACGATGAGGGTGTGGTTCTTCGAGGATGGTTTAAAGCACCCCATTCAGGTGCAGGTGAACATCTTTAGGTTGGACTCATTCTCAGAGGTTGTGAAATGGGCACTCATAGCTGAGGGAAACTTGAAGGACATGTCATAATTGAGTTGGGAAGTGGCTTCGGTTAGATTCAGTGGTGATGTTTCAGATTGTAGGAAATGAGCTCGGGGTGAGTTCTAGAAAGGCAATCAAGCCCATGCCTCAAGTAGACCACCTCAGAGTGGATCTATAATATTTTTCTTTTAGTGTGGGAATCCAGGACATATATGGACTCAATGTGAGTAGCCTCCAAATGATTGTTGCACATGTGGGCAGGTTGTACATCTTAAGAGGTTATGTAGGAATCTTTCACAGATATCTGAAAATCAGGGACTGGGATAGACTATGGTATCTGGAACTGGTTCAGGATCAGTACTAGGTGAGGGTATCTAAGGTTCAGAAACATGTGGAGGGTGTGGTAGAGGTTTTAAGACCCATAATATTGGTCAGTGTACGGTGTTGGAGCAGAACTGCATGTAGGTCAATCATTAGGAAATCGAGCTTCATGATAGATTCTTGTTATAGAGCTACTGGTGGATGAACAAGATGGTGATATAACAATGGTCAAAGGTATTCCACGAGCATGGTCATGATTTGAATTTTTCATTTGGAAAGTCCAATTAAGGCATGTTTATTTTGAGTGAATGAGGTGTATAAGTTGTATACGTACTGACCAGGTGATGGTCAGTAGGTTAGAATAGGATCTGGTGCGGGATTTTATATATATATATATATATATCTTTGTGTTTGTGTGAGGTTATTATCATCAGGTGAATCATTGGATGTCAGTTTTGAGGTTCTTGGGAATCGGGGAATTTTAGAGATGTAGGTTAATTTAGGTGACTCGGGAATTGGGTAATTGATGATGTCATACTTGATTGAGGTATGAATCACCAGGATTTATTTGATCATCTAAGGAGATGTGGGGCCTCAATGTTGCTATGGGTTCCATGGGCTCAAGCTAGGAACTGATGTGGTGTAGAATGTGATGGTTTTCATATATGGAATGGGAGAACAACGTGAGGTGTGGGAGTGATTATGTGTCATATGAGGACAATTTAGTCCAAGATTGGTCGTTGGACTTATTGGATGGTTTGATCTTTGGGTTAGAATGGACCAGGTTTGGAAATACCTAATGTGGGGAGCCCCATTGAGGAATTCAGCCAAATCCATTATGATAGGGGAAGTATGTATTTGTTTTTACTGGGTTGTTTGTGTTTGGAACCATCTCCAAGTTTCATTTTATATCTTAAGGATGTGATATATTAAGGTGTGGATATTGTAATATCCTATGTTTTGAGATGGGTGAAAAAAGCACTCCAGATTTGATCTTTTAAACAATGGTTATGTCAATTTATAAAAAGATGACTGGAACTAAATTTTTAGAGTTTTATCTACCTTATATGATGGTTTTGTGTTGTTTTAGGGGCTTGGGGAGTGCTTATGATGTTTCTGTTTGGTCTTGGAAGCATCATAGGCCAAATGAACTATTTTGGAGATACAGGTCCGGGCCCACGGTTTAAGGGAAAACTGTATGGCCCCTTCTAGGTAATCATGTGGCTCATTATTCACTACTGCATGGTTTGGAAAAACCATGTGATTTGAGAACATGAAAGTGAAGACTCTCCTTCAGAGATTTCAGAGAGACACCGCACAGTTTCCACTTGGTAAGTGCAAACCATGTGGTAGACCGCACAGGTACTATCACTTAACCAATACATGTGGACTGTAAATGGCATGGTTTGTGCATGGTTTGGAAAACTGTGTGGACTAACCTTGGGTCCCATACTGGTGTATGTTTTTATTTTTTTTCTTTATTTTTTCCCTTTATCTCTTATTTATTATCCCTTTATTCTCCTTGTTCATGTTCTAGATGAGAGGAAACCTCCTCCTCTCCCATGGTTTTTGATCCATCTCCTCAACCAATGGTCTGATCATTGATTTGTTGGATGCTAAAGATCTTCCTTAGTAAGGATAACCCCATGAGTGCTTCTTCTTAATTTATATTTCACCTCATGGACCATTGTTTCCATCCAATCAAGTTTTACTGTTTTCGATGAAAACTCAGATCTACATTGATCAGCTTCAAATTGGAGTTTGATATCAAATGTGCATACAACTATAAGTCTAAGGTAGCTAGTGCATACCATGATTTATTTTTTTGCGAAATTTCGGGTAATGTATCTTATACTGCACATTTGGGTATTCTGAGAGATACCCCATTATATCTCATGTTGGATATTAAAATCATTGTGTGACCCTAAGGGATGTCATTGGGAATTCTCGAACATTTTTTTGGATGAGTAAGGTTAGGGTAGTGGTTATTAGTCCTCATGGTATTTTGGTCAAGGTTCCAAAAATCATCTGAATTGAATTATTTTGATTTAAATTGACTTATTTATAATTTAATAGCCCAATTAAATGAAATTTAGGAATTCAATACCTCTTTTATGATCTGTTATAGTTTTTGGCATTCTCAATATAATTTCTTTTAGTTGAATTTCTTGAATTAAGTGTTTTAAATTTATTTATATATGCGTAATGCTTGAGAATTAAGATGATGAGAACTAATGGGTTATGATTGGATCGAACCTATGTTTGGATGGCATGACCATCAGTATTGAGGTGATATAGATCATCGGGTTGGGCTTGTCTTGGATACTTTAGTGGTTTAACCATAAAATTGGGAATCATAGATGTCAGTTGAGAATGTAAGGCTATTGGGTGGGAATGGACCATGATATCAGGATGGTAGGGCTATCATATATGACCAAAAAGGTCCTAGGGGAATGAAGTACTGATGATTATGTGTCTTAGGGACTTTATGGGTGACTCTCGCTCACCCGTGATGGCCTAAGAATTGTTCTCAATATTGTGAACACTAGTTGACTTTGTGATGAGGTGATTTAGACCACTCATGTGGGTAGAGTCCCTTGATAGATTTGGATTATGTATTTTCAATTCGGGGGTTTTTTACATAGAAATACATGTAGAAGGTGAGTATTCTTTGGATGATAGTATTGAGGCTGGCGGTTGGGGGTTGAGGCTTACAGTGCTTGAGGTCATGGGCCTAGATATTTATTTGAGGGAAGATATCACTGCACCTTCATACGTCTGGCCTTGGGATGATGATGGATTTTGAGTAAGTCTATGTGGGACTAGGTTACTAATTACTTGATCATTCCTTTGGGACATTAGTACTATGTTAAGACTTGAGGTGTCTTGTGGGAATGATGTTTCAGGTTACATGGTTGAGGTGGAACCTGAGGTTTCACCTGGATTATATGATATCAGAGGTGCCTTGGGTTATGGGACAATGACCTATTTTCTTATGAGATCTCAATGTTGGAAAAAGTAGGTGACACTTTTTTTTATGTGTACCAGAGAAGTTTGGATGTTTTATTTAAATTCAGATAACTACATATTTATTTCTTGTATCACACCTTCATAAACATATATGCTAGGTGCGTACTATTGGGTGGTATCCAACTGAGATTCATCTCACACCCTGCACCAATCCTTTGGGAAACGTGTAGACCATAATAATTTACATAAATTTAAGGGATCAACCTTAAGATATGGAAATTTGTATAATTTTACATGGATTTATCATGGACCTTGTGGTTAGGCCTAGCTGGAGTGTCTGTTTATTTCCTTTAGTTTCAGCATGTTGTTTTTTATATTGTATATAGTAATAGTGGTTATCCATTGGCACCCCTTTTCTATATTTACATGTATTAATTGTTATGAAATTCATGAATTGTGGTTTTATTTTAGTATCTACTAGTGGTTAGTTGGGAAATCTGATCTGTTTAATTATTTTATTCATATTTGTTATATATTTGTTCCACCATTGTATGATATGGCATGTGTTGTAGCTTTGTGGGTCTGGTTCGAGTCTATTGAGTCTTATATTTATAATTCATGTTACATTTTTATTAGAACTAGTTCTACTATCTATCCCCATAGGGTATATCCTTCCTACTATACATGTTTACACCCTCTATGCTAGTTTGCAGCCTTTGGCATTTGGGGAGGTGTTCTTAAGACAAGTGGAACCCGACCCAATAGCACTGTTTGGGTGGATAGTTGGTTCGGGTATGCTACATACCTACTTCATCCTTAGTTGGTAGTGTTTTTAAACATGATACCATGTCATTAATTAATTATTTTCATTTTTATATGGTAGGGAACGTGAGGTATAACCAACACTGACATCCTAACATGATAATAAGAGTAAAGGATCCAAGATATAACAAGGCATCCTATAATGATGATAATATTGAAGAGGATCCAAGGTAATAACCATAGAATCCATGACCTCGATGGTTAATACAACTTTGTAATAACCTGTATCCTAGCTATAAGGGTCATCATGTAAACCAAGGGGCATATCTCAAGGAATTTCACCAATGTATGATTTAACTGATTCCTTGGGATTCATCCCAGGTAAAACAAGATAAGAAATTACTAGGCCCAATGTGTGTTACCATGGTTCCACATGTCCATATACATCATGTTGGATCCAAGTAGTGGATCCAAGTCATTGTATAATGATAATTTGGGGATCCAATAGTGTCATATTGGGCATCCACAAGAATACAATGATCGGGTTCCAAGGTGGGTCTCACCCTTGTAAACTAACATCCTTAAATCGGAATTTCATCCATGAGTTCTAAAGGCATTATCTTTGGAATCGAAGGCTATCTCGATTATAACCACTCATTTAATAGTGATTAGTTCTATATTAAATAAGAACCACATACTTGATTCATTTAATGAATTTGGACATGTAATTCCCATTCCTCTTATTAAGTTATTTGGATCAAGTTGTTTCCTTTTATTAGTATGAATAGGAATAACTAGTCATGAAACCATTTAGTTCATAAGTTTCTTAATCAATTCATTAGGTTCACTCTACTTCATTCCATTAATCATGGAAATATGTTCTATATATATACAACCAAGACATTTAATTACATTCATTTAGGCGTTGTCAAATACATTTTATATATTCCATTCATATTTAAAAATTAATTAATTATATTGAAACACTTACTAGAGGAGGGTCAAGTGACATTATCATATAAAAGGGTAAATATTAAAAAAAACATAAATCCATTTATTAAGAAAGGTATTACCATTAATTGGGTCATGCCATAGCACACACGGAAAGTGGTGTAGATGAACACGTTGAAACAATAAAAATTATTATGGAAATAACCTACATGGGTAAGTCGACATTATGGTCATAATCTCCAATGATGGACAAGTTATATAATAAGGGTATTTGAATATGATTATAACAACTAAAATCAAAGTAGGTGAATTTAATTGTCCATGCCCAATTAAATCAGTTCAAGTACAACTACAAACATTTATAAAATAGTGAAAGTTAAGGGATAAGTCTTAGACCACCTACCTTAAGCTCTTATGAACATCCTCGTCATTCTCATCCTTTAGTTTGGCTTGGATCAAAATAAATTTGGAGAATGGATAAAAACCCTAAAAATATGGTATATGAGCCTATATCTATATATCATTTTCGAGGGGATGAATAATGATGACCAGCTAAAAAGGAATCGAGTACTTAATAATTTGAATCCAACATGGTGAAAAGGGATTAAATTGGAGTTTGAAAGGATGAATTGGATCCAAGCCAAGGATTTTGATTCAATGATATCTCCCAAAGTGAAATAATTTCATATGGGTGAATAATGAGGAATATATTATGGATTAAACATTTTATTAAGGGAAATAGGGTAATTTCACCCCAAAAATAGAGGTGCACGGTTTTGTCACATGGTTGTCCAAACAGTGTGACAACATCACACATGGAACTACCTCAAGAGGGGACATACATGGTTAGGTTGTACAGTCTGAGAAACTATGATCCAACCATTCCATTATCCTCTTATAAAAACTTTATATTTTTTGCTGGGTTGTGCATCCCCTGCAACAGAGTTAGGGAGAAACGTGTTCCCTACATTACCCAACTATCTAGCCCCACATGGTAAGGCTTAACCATTCATATTTCCTAAAATGGTTTCTACTAACCAAAATAAAAATATATTTTCCCCCCTCCTAGGATTATGATCTCCTAAAAATGCTCGTACACCCCTAAAACCTCTATGAACTCATTGGGAAACCATATTATGCACATAAAAGGAATTAAACTAAATTTAAAAGGATCCACAAATGAGATAAAAATTAATTTCTTACAATATTCCACCATAAAAGAAATCATCCTTGAGTTCATCTTCAAAGGGTGTAGAAACACTGTCTATGAACAACTCTGGCCATTGGGCATGTAATTCGGCCTCTCGCTCCCAAGTCTCATCTTATACACAACTGTGATTCCTTAGCACCTGCACTAATGGGAAAAAACTAGCCTTAGAGAGTGTTTATGCTCCAATCAATGAGCATATAGGATACTCCTCAAATTAATCATTAACATCTAACACAATATCCTTGGGATCAAAATTATGAGAAGGGTATACATGATAACAGTTAAGCTATAAAACTTGGAAGATGTCATGAATGTCACGGTACCTCTTAGGTGATAGTAAACAATATCTTATCCACCTGACAATCTCTATAATCTCAAAAATCCCACAATAATTATTTAAAATCTTCCCTTTACTCTATATTTGTCTATTCTAAATCCTAGGAGATTCTCGTAAGAAAACATGATCCCTGACTTTGATCTCCATAGGTCATCTATGACGATCAATACAATACTTTTGTCTAGAATGAGAAGTATACATATGATTTTTGGTCAGCTGAACCTGCATTCAATTCTCCTAAATGAGACAAGGACTTAGTAGCACTGCCTCGCCTGCATCTAAACAACATAGGGGTAAATGATATGAACTACCATAAAATTAATTAAAATGAACCATCTCAATTATATCTTAAAAGCTATTTTTGTAGGAGAACTAGGTGAGAGGGATATTATTCTCCCAAGAATCACTGATATTGAGGATTCCTTCTTATAGCATGTCCTTTTAACACCTATATCATCAATTATGAATGGCCATTGGTCTGAGGGTGAAATGTTTTTCTCATAAGCACCTATGTTCCTATAGACTTTTTCAACCCCTACCGGAACCTTGATGTGAATAAATCATCCCTATATGAAAAAATTATAAGAGGGAATCCATGTAGTCATATTATCTCATAAACATAAAATATTAAAAACTCATCAACTGATAAATTCTCCCATATAGGATGGAAGTGGGCTACTTTACTCAGTCTATTAATGAAAACCCAAACTACATTGCTACCTAGAGGTAATCCCGGTAATATGACTACAATGTCCATGGAAACATCTTCCCATTTATATTCTAGGAATTTATGTAGTCATTACAATCCTTTATGTCTCTTGTGATCTTCCTTCGCCTGATGATAGGTTGAAAACCTGGTAATAGATCATGCTATCTGATGTTTCATCTGAGGCCACCAATAATTACACCACATATCTTGATTCATCTTGGAGATGCCTAGATGAAATGACCACTATGAACCACAAGAATCTCTCATCAGTTCATCTCTAACATCTATAGGAACCTGGGAACATCCATTAATACATAGGATGTATTCTCTATTCATAGAACACTCTGTTGGTGGGTCCTCTCCAAAAATATCTCTCAGATAACCAAGCCTTCTAGATTTGAAAACTTTCTACTCTTTACCCTCTAAAGAAGTTAGTCGGTAACTATAAAGGATGAGAGATAAGTATTCTCATGATTGTCATAAAACTCTAGATGAAACTTAGATACTAGGTCCATAAATTTTAATTCATCATTAGATTCATGTATGAAATGTGCTTGAGTTTTCTAAAACAACGCATGAACTATTGAATATCCTTTTTTAAAGTATATGCATGCTCAAAATCAAAGAGATAAATTTATTTGACCCATATTTGCTATCTAAGATTCAAGTCCTTCTGTGTAAAGATACATTTGAAGATATTTTGTTCATTTTACAGCATAAAGCACTCACCCAACAAATAGTGTCTCCAGCAACGTAAGGCATGAACAACTTCTTCCATATCAAGGTTTCATGTTAGGTAATTTCCCTCATGAGGCCTCCAATGGAGAGATCCATATGCAATGACTCTAACCTCCTGTATTATAACTACTCTTATGCCAATCCTTAATGAATCAAAAAACACAATTTAGCCTCTGAGAAACTCTAGAAGATTCAGAATAGGTGTCAATACAAGTCATCCTTTTAGATTCTGAAAGGAGATCTCACACTCTTCTAACCATAGGATCTTAACACCCTACTTTGTAATACCATTAATAGCTAAAGCAAGTCATCCAAATTCCTTTATGAAATACATTTATTATCCAGGTCACCGTAAGAAATGTCATACATCTAACATGTTCTTGGGATACCCCTAGGACACAACAACAATCACCTTATCTAGGTAAAAATACACTCCTGATTTCGAGATAATATAACCTAATAAGTTAACATTTTAGATCAATAATTGGATCATAGAAATCATGGATTAAAGTATGTTATCTCCATGTGTATTCAAAATTATAACAACATGTTTAGCAAGGTCACTTTGAGAATGATAATATACCATGATTTCTTCAACAAAAACCATGACACAAGAATCCAAATAAGGATGAAAAACCATATTCATTAAATCCTTGAAAATGATAGTTTCATTTGTAAGACCATAAGATGTAATTAGATACTCATACTGACTGTACCTACTAAGAAAAATTGTATGAGGTATGTCAAATGGTCTGACTCACACATGATGATATCCCAATCTCAGGTCGATCTTAGAAAACCCCCTAACTCCTCATAAATAGTAAAAATATCATCTATTAATGTAAATTGATACCATTTATAACCATAATCTGGTTCAACCATCTGTAATCCATGCATAAAGGAAGGGTCTCATCTACCTTCTAAGAGAAAAGAATGGGTGAACCCCAATGTGATGTGTTAGGTCAAATAAAACATTTGACCTCTAAATCCTTCAACTTTTTCTTGATCTCTAGGATATTTGTAGGTTCCATCATGCATGGAGTAATAGTCCCAGTAGTTACTCCAATAATGAGATCAATCATAAACAATACCTCCCTCTTAAGAGGTAGGCAAGAAAAATCATCTGTAAAGATGTTCCAAAAATGATCCACTACTGGAAGAAAATATTAAATATATAAACCCCAATCCCCCAGAAATACATTAACAATATGGTTAGTCACTACACCTAGACCACAATTCTTTGGTCTAGCTCCACTAGCCTAGACATCCCATTCACCCTTGGGTATATAAATTCTACCCTCTAGTGACGTAAACAATAACTTGCAGTGATAATATTTTATAAATGTGTGATATTGAACCTACCAATCCATATCAATATTGAATTCAAATCCTTTCATATTGAGAAAAAAGTGGCCACATAAGAATGGGTAACTACCAACCTCAAGGGGACAGTCCATAAATTGGCATATACCCTCTGGTCATACTTACAACGGTGTATCCATGGTCATTACACCACAATAATACTGAATTCATAGCTTGATAATTTCCATGATATATAAGAATATTAATTTTTTGGAAGCACATATATCAAATAAAAAATATTCTATAGTGGAGGATACTAGAATATTAAGTCTTAATATAGAAGGTCGCAGACTCTGATCATCTGGTATCAGTTGTAAGGCATGAAATTGGCCTAATCTAAGACCATGTGTTATAACTAGACTACCCTGAGTTTGACTGATTTGTTTGTGGTATTGATCAGTAGTCTGTTTATTAAAACCATGACCTCCTCCCCGGCTAGTCTAATCAGTGACACTCCAACTCCCTGCCAACGATGGTGTAAAGAACCTTCCCCTATAAGTGGAACTGATGTGGATCCTCTTCCACTAGAATAAGATGGAAAGGTCTGACAAAATATATAAATATTACACATGTGGACACAATTCTAGCACTCTAGAGGGTCTCTATAAAATTAAGTCCACATATTCCCATGTCTTCCACACTGATATCATACAACTGAGCTTCAATTGTGGTTACTCTGAACACCGCTACTCTGGCATGAAACCTCGAGGGAACATTTCCTGCAACAAGAAAAACTACTGGATTGGCTCAGAAATAATCATATATGCCCAGTACTATCGTCTTCCCTCAGGTTTCTCTCATTGATAAGATCGTGATTGACAATATCAGTGAAATTAGGTTGGAAAAAAACATTCACGTACGTATGGATGGAATAACGGATCATATCCTCAAAGTGTCCAGAATGTGAAAGCTAATCGCTAGCTAGTAGTTGTGTAATGTGTTGTAACTTAGTAAAACACTCTAAATTCCCCATAAAAGACATAGAACCATGATCTATTTTCATTAACCCTCTTTCTCGGTTATCTCTTATTAACTATGTAAATAAACGATCATAAGAGGTAGTCTAGAAATAATCACATACCATGACCTAATGACGACTAACATGGGTAATCACATCCCACTTGCGCTTGGATGAATCATGAAGCATATAGGTCCCAAGATTGAGCCTCCACTCTAGAAGCATCTCCAAATTCTCAATTATAGATAAGTTGGACTCCAGCCAAGAATTAGTATCCTGTGGAGCACCATCCCCTAAGAAGGTAGGGGGAAGCTTCGGCTAGAACTCATGTGTCAGATCATCCATTATAGGTGCAGGTTATGGAACACCCTACATGAACTACATCGAACATATTAAACCCTCATGAAGGTGGGAATTAGTTCCCAGATGAGGTATAGAATAATATGTATCAAGTCACACTCCTACCCATATGACTGGTGGCCCAGGTGCCCTCACGTCTGGAGCAAAGTCATCATCACCCTCCTGGAACATGACATGAGGATTTCATGATGGAATTGGTCTAAAGAAGTCAATTAAATGCCACAAATCAAGATTTAATAATATATAGAACTATTATTTGTAGAGTAATGGAAAAATATGTCTCACTACCCATGTAATACTACCCCATCTACCAACATAGGGGGCCAGGTATTGATAAGTGTTCAAATTTAAATTACAGGGGGTTCTAGAAAATGAAGGGGGAAATAACACCATTTCCCTTTAATTATTAGAATCCATTCATTTTTTATGTCAATATTTTACATTTAATTTTTCATTTTATTATTTAATTTTTTAAATATCTTATTTGATTTAGGGCCCATACAACTTATCACTGAAATCAACACCCATTTAATTCTAGTGAACCCTTTCTACATTCGGTGTCAAAGTGTAAGGGGTTATATATAATAGATTTACTCAGTAAACTACCATTTCTAATCAATGAGGAAACATATGAATCATGAATTGAAATTTAAAATCACCCAATCACAACCAAACAATAAAACATACATATAAACATATATATAAGGATCACTCTACAATCACAAGTAATACAAAAAAAATCATGCAATAAAAAGAATTTATATGGAATTTCATATGTATACAATGTGAATTATAGGTGTCTATTATTATGAATGTAACAATAATTATTTACCTCATTTCATTAGGCCAATGATGAAATGAAATACCCAATAAGAATAAACAAGATATACCACATGTAGCATGTGTTTCACTAAATAGTGAAAAGATATCAACTGTAATAGGAAAACGTTTAACAACAATCATTATTTTAGGAAACTCAGAATTTACCCCAAAAATTGTTTAGAAACACCCAATAAAAAATTATAACCAAGTTATAATGTATTCTTAATCTATATTATAATTTTTCTAAATAGTAAAGAAAAAAATGAATATATTTGATTCCATATTATGATATCTCATACATAGATACCACTCATAGGTTCCCCAATCCCCAGTTGGCCACATGGACTCAATCACATCTCCCAAAATGTCATAGTCTTTCAACTTGCAGTGAAGGTCTAGGGTGTGTCTATGGGGAGACAATTCCCTCATTAACAGAGTGTATCACAGTGGATTAACATATAGTAATAGGTAAATAGTAGAAGAAAATAGGTAAACATATGGAATAACAGAAGCATACATGAATAATAAATAATATACGAAACTGATAGTAATACTCATATACAAAAGATGACGATAATTTATGTCACATCTATAAAAAACAGGAAAATAGGTATACATGGAAGTAGAAAAATACATGCTATAAAAAATTGAAAAAAAAGAAACCAAAAACTATCCAAGAATCCCGAGATCTAGATCGGTCATCTACTACCAATATTCATCCTAATGAAATAAGGAAATGTCATGTGTCCAAAGTATGATTCTTCCCCTTTTCAATACCTTCATACATGTAATATTCATAGGTACTAATGGCCGTCTAGATAGTGTGTGAGATAAATCTCATTAGGACACCACCAACAGCGCATATAACATTTAGTCCATGTAATATAAATTGAAAACATGTGTAGGCATGCATATATAAAAGTAAAGAAGTATAGTAATGTAAATACTTAAGTACATAATTCTTCCTTAAATGGTAATGTCTCTGAACATGAGATCATTTAATTAAGTAATTATTTTCCATTTTTATAGTAGGTCACATGAGGTATAACTATTACTGACATCCTTCCATAATAATAAGAGTAAAGGATCCTAGATATAATAATTTCTCATGTTTTAATGATAATAATGAATAGAATCCAAGATAATAATCAAATAATCCTTCACCTCAGGGGTTGATCCAACTCAAAAATAACATGTAGCCTAGATATAAGGTTATGTGTGTAATCAAAGGAGTATTTCCCAAGGAATTCCACTGATGTATTATCTAACTGAGTCTAAGGGATTCATCAAACGTAAAATGAGATTATAAGTGACTTGGACCAATGGGTGAATCAGTAGAACCACATTTCTATATATTTCATTACAGAACTAAGGAGTGTATCCAAGAAATCCTATAATGATAATGGAGGTATCCTATAGTGTCATACTGGGCATCCACAAGTAGACAAAGATCAGGTTCCAAGGTGGGTCTCACCCTTAGAAACCACAAAACATGAATTAGAAGGGCATCCATTAGTTCTCAATAAATACCCTTAGTAATTCAAGTCTTGATTGAGTTTGACCACTCTTATAATAATGATTAGGTGCATCTAAAATAGGCACCATATACTTGATTATTTTAATTAATTAGGCGTTGTAATACTCATACCACTTAAAAATATATTTAGATCATGATTTTTCCATTCATTAGTGTGACAAGGAATAACTAGGCATGAAAACATTTAATTATAAAGTTACATAAGTAATTTTGTAGGTTTACTATACTGCCTTCCATTAAGCATGGAATTTTTTTCTATGTATGTGAAACCAATCAATTTAATTGCATTAATTTATGCCATGTCATATACATAGTATTATTTCAATTCATATTTAAGATTCATTTATTATATTGAAACACTTACCTTAGGAGGGTCAAGTAAAATTATAATATTCAGGGATAATCCATAAAGCTAAAAAATCTATTTATGAAGGAATGGATTACCATTAAAAGGTTCAAGCCATAACACACCCAAACGGTGGCGTATATGAACATGATGAACCACTAAAGTCGTGATTATGGAAACACCTAACTTGGGGAAGTTTCTATTGAGGTTGTAACCTCCAATAATGGATTCCATATATAACAAGGGTCTTCTAATAAAATTATAATGGCTATAAGAAAGGGATTTTGATTTAATAGACCACGCTCGATGAAATAGGTACGTGCAAAACTACATCAATTTATAAAATGATGAAACCCAAGGGATGACTCATAGACCACCTACCTTAACATCTCATGACTCTCTTCATCTAGTATCAACCTTTAGATTGATTTGGATTGGAAGAAAATCTAAATAACGGATCAAAACCCTGAATAATATTTAATATGAGCCAACATCTAAATAGATACATCAATGAAAAGAATAAATAATAATGGTTAAAATAGAATCATGTACATACCGATGTGCATCCAACCTGATGAACAATATAGAATCAGAGTTTAGATAGATGAACAAGAGGCAATACTTAGATTTGTCTTCAAGGAGATCTCTCAATGTCAACTTATGTCCAATGGGTGAAGAATGAGGCATAGTTTTATGTTTAAACATTTATTTAGGGGGAAAAGGGTCATTTCACCCCAAAAACTGTGGCACATGGTTTGGTCACATGGTTGGACAAACTATGCAGCAACCGTGCACACAGACCTACCATAATAGGGACCCTTCACAATTACGTCGTACGATCTAAGAAACTATGCACCAACTATGCCATTCTCCTTTGGTAAAAAATTCAGATATTTAGCCTGGCTATGCGGCCCCTCGTACAAGGTTAGGGAAAACTTTCAACCTTGTGTCACCTGACTATTTATCCATGCACAGTTAGGTGAAACTGTGTTGCATTCTCACATGGTTTCTCTTAACCATTCATCCAATCTAATTTTCCAACCGGTCTGGGTCATGAGCTCTTAACATGCCCCAGACACCCCTAAAACCTCTTTGAACTCATTGAGAATCTATATCAAGTTAATAACATAGAATTAGAAATAATTTATAATGATCTATTCCAGAGATAAAAATAGGGTTCTTATAATATATTTTTACAATATAAGTATTAATATTATTTCAAAGAAGTTATAGATAGAAAATGAAACACACTGTTCACGGAGATGGTAGGTCGTACATATACAAGAACGTCAATTCCATTTTATTAAAGGATGAAAGTGAATGAAGGTATATAATATATTTTATTTATATAATCATTTTTATGTAATATATATCACATATATTCATTAAATTTACCCTTATTACCTTCCATGTAACGCGTAATTGAAAAACGAATCACATTGCTTCGTGAATCGGTAGTCCACCTTAAACATGTGAAATGTTATCCTCTTCCCATGGAATGGAAATTAAGAAGTTATACGTGATATTATAATTCCAAAAATAAAAAAAATATCATAAATATAATATAAAAACATTAAATACATCATTATATCCATCTGTGATAGGTGGTGATGGAAAATGATTAATATCGATTTGCTATGCGATAGTATGTCATACAAACGATCGATGATTCTATTTCCCATTTGATGGAGGAAGGGATAGATATAGTTCATAAAATTAACATAATATCATCTTTGAATATTTTAGATGTTTTTTTTTTGTTTTTTCATAGTTTATGTTTATTTTAATGAGGTTGAATAATAAATAAAACAAAAATACATGTTTAAAAATCTTACCTCTTCTTCAGAGAGCCTCTTTAGGTATATACATAAAGCCTTATTAAGAGGGATTCATAATAAAATAATCGCCTATAGGATGTGGAAAGGGAATTAATTAATTTATTTTGGAAGTTATTTATGAAAAATAATGGTTTTTAAAGTGTAAATATGAGAGGAGAGGTGGTGGCTATTTATAAGTGGGAGAGAGGACACACAAGGAAATTTTGAAAAGAATAATGTGTGCCCAAATTTTCACAAGACAAAGTGATCTAAAATGGGTCATTATAGAATATTTGATTTCATCTAGTCTAAATATTTCCATCCAATTGGAATTATATTGGTTTTGGGTTATTTATAACACTTGTATTTTTATTATAACCCCTGGTAAACTCGTTTTTCCCTTAACTACACTAATTAAATTTTAATTTTTTACTATTCATTATGGAGAAAGGTAGTGTTGACCCTATTATATAATATTAATTATTATTTTTCCAAATATTTAATACATTTTTCCAAAATAAATCCAAATAATTTGTAGAATTTAATTTAAAATTAATCGTGCAAACATGATGAAAAAGTGTTTTTAAAGAGAAAATTTTCAAAAGTTTAAACTGTTTTCATATCAAAAATAAATATTAAATTCATTAAATTGAACTATATTAGATTAATTATAATATAATAGGGATAATTATCCTTCTGAAATAAACTTAACACAAGATGGGATGATACAAATTTTTCAAATGAAAATTCTGTTTTTAAATAAAAAACAGTATTTTCACTATTCATAAAAAATTATGCTTTTTAAAAAAATCCTTAAAATTAATCCAATGATATTTATTTTATGTTAATTATAAAAAATTAATTAATTTTTTCATCTAAATTTTAAAAAAAAAAAATTTTACTACTTTCTCATAGAATGCAGTAAAATCATTTGTTGAGGAAAAGTTGTTTTAGAGCATATAAGGACGTCACCAAAAATTTATTACTTTTTATTAACATGTTTTCATTATATAAAACCATTATACAAAATTTTAAAATTTTTGTTTTTTTATTCATACCTCGGAGATTAACAGCCGAGTTGTAATTATCATTTTCAAATAATAATATTAATAGCATATCATGGTTCGTTATAAATTCATTGTTGCGTGTTTTAAAATATATCAATGAAATTAAATTTATATGAAAAAAATATATTTCATAAAAACCAAGGTTGTTACACTCTTAGTATTTTAAAATTTTTCTTGGTTAATATGTATAGATATATATATATGTTTCCAACACTCTCTTCCACATTTAATGCCATAAATAAACAGGAGACAAAAACATGATTTTTTTTACAAGATTTGATCCTAATATGGGTATCTAATATTTATTAAGTTCTAGTTGATTTAGAGATGTAGATTGTCTCTAATAAATATTTTGATCACAAATGTTTGAGAATGTATCATCCTTAAAAAACTTATAATGGGAGGGAATGTATTATATTTAACCCATGGGAAGGTATCATCCTTGACCCAATGTTCTTTCATTATATAATTTATCTCCCGAAATCATTTTAGGATCTCAAAAGGTATGGTTTAGATTATTGTAGATCCATCCATTATATAATGTAACTCTGAATTCCTTTTTTAAACAAGATATCTTGTATGCATTGAATTTCTCTACATCAGTAATTAAATAACTTATTCCTTTGGAAGATGTCTTCAACTTCTAATTATTGTTCTTGTACATTATTATTCACATTAATATTATTATTCTTGAATAAAAATCATAATGATCAATATATATAGACAACATGTTTCATCACATTATCTTCTTCCATAATTTTTTTATTCTTTAAGATCCTTTAAACCCATGTTTAGAATATAATTTTTAGTGTCATCCTTTCTAAATACATAGTTATTAATAAAATTATATGATATTGAGATATCATATCATAGGACTTTATTCTTATATCCTATTCTCCTTCTTCACTTTTTCCCTTTCCTATCTTCTATCATGGATGATAACCAGTTTATAGTAGTAAAACCATTATCAAACACATTCTTATTCTCTAATTATTCTTCCATGACACATATGATCTTCTTAGCATAATATATTTGTATTCTTTGTCTTTTATACACCATTATTTATTCATTAATATAGTTATTATTCTCTCTTAAACTTATTTATCTCTGATTTATGGGATATTCAGAAAACGTTTTGTATTAGGTTCTATATGTATTCACATTCAATACTCTCTAACTCATTAGAATCATATGAATTTAATTTCTTTATTTGTAATATAGAAACTCCAATATTTGCATTGTAGTTATCTTTCATTTCTTCTCGGTTGAGCAAGTATTTTAAAAATACTTATCTTCTCATTTAATATAGTTAAATAGTATTCTTGGGAAGTTCTCCATCTTTTATCACCATTAATGATTTTCAAATTATCATATTTGGAAATCCGAAAATATTAGTGAAATTATTTTTTAAATGTATTTTCATTTAATAATATAATAATATCAACATGACTTATAGATTAATCATGATAATTTTCATACTTAATCACATTAATAATAGTTCAACATTACCTGATTTGAATATGTATATATCTCAAATTTTCTAAAATATTTAACCCATATGTCTGAAATTTTTACTCTTACATATCAATGTGTTGATATGAGACTTTTATAATTTTTTTATGAGTAACCCTTTTATAAGTTTTTCTTACTCTTCTAGATCATAGTGTGGTTCTATGGCTCTGTCAAATTTCAAGTGACCGTCCCTTACAAATAAAATTTTGAGCAATATGTATCACAATGTGGATTAAAGATTTTTTAAATATCACTTCCTTCCAAGTACACATATATATCAGTATGAGTATCTAAGACTTTTCCAAATCTTCTATTCCTCTCACTGAGTGACTTTATGAATTGATTATATTGAAATTATATATTATAGAAAGTCATCGGTACATTATTAAATGTCATTCTACTTGGTAACTTAATGAAACATTGTGATAATCTTTATGTATGGAGAACATACCTTTACATGTTACAGTTTGATTCATGACATGGAAAATTTTTCCTCTTGCTTATTCTGGATGAGTCTTACATGTGGGGTAATTGACTATTATGTATCACAGTGTGTATCAAAAACTATTATAGATTTTCCTATCTATAAGTATTCCCTACCATTACATATTACTGATGATAACTATATTAAATTTTATTTATTAGATAACTTAATTTTATGAATCAATGTGAAACTCAATACTTTTTCAATTTTCAATCATTAACTCATAGGTACTCTTACATAGGAAACATGATTTTGGAGTTACTCTAATGTATCATCTTAAGTAGTTTTATATATCATAATGAGATTCAATATTTTTATAATTTTCATTCATTATAGTCTATGAAACCCATATGTACTCTACATTGTTACCTTTATATATCCATTCTGTTTTCAATTTACAAACCAAATTCAAAAATTATATAACTTTTTTAAATTAGATCAAAACGTCTTTTTTATATTTAGGGATTCTCTAATCACTCTAATTCACCCCAAAAAAACTTAAATGATGTTTAGAATTTATCAAACCTTCATAAAAAAATACAACACTATTTTCAAAGAATAATTCAATATATAATTACTTTTACTGATTATTTGCATAAAACACCACTACCTCAATACTTCTAGATTGGAAATCATCCTTTTATATCCATCATAAAATATATAATCACTATAAAATAAAGTAGACTTTATTCTTGATAATCCCAGATTGCACTCCCAATCATTCATACAGCCTTTGTACTTATTTGATCTTAACCCATCAATATTTTCAATATCTATCTCATCAAATTCATAAAATATCTTGTTTTAAAAAGTAATTTCTTCATCTAATAGCTCTTATCATTGATTTTCATTAAGATTAACTCTATGATCATCATATATATTGGATACTTTCATAAAAAATGATAAATCTCAACAAAATTCTTTTACCAATATGTTAATGGGTCTATAATACTCAATGGAAGACTACTTATTCAGTAATATATATCATACTATCCAACCTCTTCATTCTTTTTTCTATTAATCCATCACCCAACAGATATTGAAAATTAGATCATGCCTTGAAAAAATATAATCATCACAATCAATTGGGATCTTAATAACCCAAATCATATTATAAATATGGTAACCTAATCTTTTAAGTGTCACTCATTAATTGAAACCCATACACTAGATAATATATGGTCACCAAACTTTGGTGTGACCTATCTATTTGGATGATCGTGGCCTTTATAAGTGTCCATTTGGAAGGAATATTTCATTTAATATTTTTATATGGTTTTTGAGCCTCATGTAATACCTTATATATTTTTTTTACATGTATGAATGCTTATATTGATTTAGTTTTGAAATATTATCCATTCCACAAAATAAATATGTTTAAAATATATTGGTGTCTAAATCTTTAAAAAAGTCCTAACATGTGATGCTAACATAAATTAAAACTCAAATATATTTAAAAATATATATATAAGTTTGTGTAAGGAATTTTGAGGATGGACGAGAGAATCTCAAGATGTGAGACGAAACCCTCGCCGCATAGAGATAGGGTAGATCAATCCCACCCAAGTGAATTGACCCTCTTCTCATATGATTCTCGACATCTCAATGCTCCCCGGATCTCGAAGGACACAAACAGAGTTCATATTGAAGAACAGTTATGTGGTCTCTCTTCCTTAGGATTTCATTCTGGGTCTTCTGTATTCCCGCAAAATTTCATTGCACTGCGTATTATTAGAAAGGGTTCCACGGTGCATGTGTCTGCTTCATATGAAACGATCTCACAAAGGTTATAACTCTTCAAAAACTCTTTAATTACTCAAATCTCTCTATCCAAGGGTATACAACCCTAGAAAATTTTTGAGCTTATTTCCCAACTATCTAAGATTTGGGGATTCAGTCATTTTTAATGTGTCTCGTTGGGGAGGGGGTTCTTCCACTTTCTATTCCACTCTGTTGAACTGAAAGGTCGAGCAAGGGGTTTTGGGTCAGTAAACCTCAAACAAATAACTCTCAAGATTTATGAATGGAATATGAATTTAAGTCTTCATGATTTTAAAGAAACTTTTTCTCAAGTCTGGATCAAGATTTATGGACTAAATTGGGTCCTATGGGATAATGAGATTCTATTGGACATTGCCTCCGCAGTAGGTATTCCAATCTGAATGGACCTAGCCAATGGGAATGATAGATTTGGACATTCTTCTTGAATATTAGTTGAAAATTATTTAGGATTCACTTTGGTTGATAAGGTGATTCTATCCATATCTCAAGACGAAATCAACTTGAGAATTGTCTATGAAAAACTGCCTTTATATTGTGAAGTGTGCTTCATGATAGGACACTCTAGGTCCAACTGTCAGTCCAGCATGAAATGTGCCAATTGCATGCTTAAATAGCACAACGAGTCTCAATGTAGAAGAAAAGAGATCCTCAAAACCTCCCAAGGGAATGATTTACATTCAAAAAATTACTAAGGTGAACCTCAGGTTCCTACTGGCTGAAATTCCCCTTTTGAAAATGCTCGGGCTGGAATGATTTATTCTGAGTTGCAGACTTCTGGACATACATAAACTCAAAATTTGATACAAGATGAAGGTCTTCCTTTCACCCATAAATTTTCTAGATCAAGAAAGGTTAGATGGGCTGATATTTCTGAAAGGAAGAATCAATATGAAAGAGGACTTTCATTCAAATATTCTCTAGTCTAAGGCATGGAATGTGAAGGAATATAATCAGACTTAGAGGACATCCAAGTGGAGTGGGAGATCGCAGTGCAAGTACTAGCCAATGATAGAGTTTGGAAGGAGATGAATGCTCTAAAATTAAGTGTGGGTAAGATAGTGCTTGATGTTATGACCTCATATAAGGTTAAGTTCAAAGATTACTGTCATTCCAAAGCATAGAAATCCACATCTTCTAAGGTCCCAGTTACTGAGGACACATGTTTCAATGCTAATCCTGAGCTTGGGAAAGCCCCCCCCCCCCTCACTATATATTGAATCTCTGTTGTCTAGTCCCCCTATGGGATTACCTAATGAATGCGGTTTCTTAGAACAGGTGGAACAAAATATTTTGGACATGGTTGAAGCCTCCCCGCCAAAGGAAGTACTGATACCCATGCAGAAATTTCCATATCCTCTTGAGAAGGTATGATGTAATGTTAGAATTTCTAACCAATTTGATATGCTCACTAAAAATAATAAATAAATTGGATCAAATGATGATCCTTCTGCATCTATTATGACTCCCATTGATGCGAAATAACATGTGGTTGATGAAGGTGGTGCATGGATGCAAACACCGACTGGAAGAAGGGGCCGAAACCCCCATGGAAAAGGTGGGCACCTTCCTTACCACTTCATGAGCACCCGCCCAAAAACAGGGTAACCTTTCTGGTTTTGTCTTTCCGATGTACCACTTGGTTCTGTTTTGTACCTTTCACTGGATGTTTTTTGTTTCAATAAAGAAGTCATATTACCTCAATATTTATAAAAAAATCTATATAATTCAATTTTAATATTGTATATGAAACCCTTATATATATATATATATATTATAATTTTATAAAATAAAAAATCCATTCAAGAGAAATCATGGAGTGACACGTATCTAACAACAACTTTGATAATAAAAGCCTACACACCCAAACCAATGGGCAGTCCAACCCAAATTCCCACTACCAATCATTCCGTACAAGATAGAGACTTATACTTCTTTATATTTATACAACCTTATATTTATCAACTAAAATTAACCTCTAAAGTCAAGCTCAAGGCCCATGAATTAGCCAATGTTAGGATAGAATAAGATTTACTCAATTATCATACCTAGCATGTAACTCCTTAAATGAATGAATGATAATTGCAAGAAATATTTTATAACTATTTAAACTAAATAAAAATATCATTTCACAATATAAACAATTTATATCTATGAATTTAGTAGAGAATAATACTAAATAAATCAAAATTTCATAAATTTAGGCATGAGATAAACATTAATTAAAAATATCATAAATAAATAAATTATAAACAATTTATAATTCAGTGATTATTTATGGACATTTTATAAAATAAATAAATATTAAAATTTCATATTTATTTTAGTATGATAGATTTCATATTATTTATTTAATAGAAATTTTAGACGAACTCCTTCATATTTAAAATATGTGATATTTTTTAAAAACTTTTATAATTGAATAAACATTTTTATATTTTATTAAAACACTTCACATAAACTAAACACCATATTTAAATTGTATATTAATTTTACATTCTCATTTATAAACAATTAATAAATAAATATAAAAACATTTATATATCGCCTTATTTTAATTCATAAAAATATGATAAATTATCCATCATGTAAATTTATATTAAAACTACATCACATATACAAAATTATTATTGTTTAAATCCCCCTTGGATTCATAAAGGTCTTGAAAGGCCCTTGTTAATAATGGTTTTTCATAATTTTAATAGAAAATAATTTTCTTTAAAATTCAATACACCATGATTGTTTTGTATGTCCACACTGAAAGGTTATACCCCAAGGTGATACCTCTTTCTAATATATAAACCATTCCCATTTTGATATAGAATACTAAATTCTTGAACCAGGATGAACATATTTGTAATGATAGTGACATGATTACCCATGTAGAATCATGTGTTTTTGGATAGGATGGAGTTCTAAGGGAATTTGAACTTTTTCATTTACTGGATGAGTTTTCTTATAAATCAACCATCGTAATGAAAATTTGAGAGTTAGAACACTTAAATTTATTGTTTTTGGGCTTTAGTGAGGGCCCGATAGGTCCCTTGGTTGTCTTGCTGAGTTTTGGGAGCATAGGGGCCGGAAATCACAAGTTTTGAGGGTCTATATAGTTTGAATAGTTTGTTTGAAACCATGCATCCTGAGCAAGAAACCAAGAAATATTATGTAGGTGGACATAGGTGGTGCATACGTGATATGTATGGTTTACCAAAGTTAATTCCATGGTTTCACATTTAATGGAAAGAGTCACTATCTAAACACTATTCACTGCATGGTTGGTGCATGATTTCTAAACTCTAAGTCCATCTAATGTGGTGTGCCTTAGGTGCTTAGTGAAGGGTGCACATTTTTCCAAACCATGCGGACTAAACCGTGTGCAATGACAATTTTCATAAAATTAATTTAATTGAATTAAAATTAAAATAAAATTAAAAACCTATTCTAACTCACTTCTACCCTTACATGAGCTACACCCCCCCCCCCCCGATCTCTAGGCTTCTGCGGCATCCCTCTACTTATATCCTTCTCTACTCTGGCTTTTTTCCACTTGATATCTTTGCAGTTAATTTTCAATTTGATGAGGTAAGGTCTCAGCTTTATCCTTTTCTTGGTTTTGGGCGTTTTTCATTTCCTTTTCACCCAAACTTGTGCATCCAAACCCTAGGGTTGGGTTAATATAGTATTTATTTGTTCTCTTCTAATTCTAGGCTATGAAAAAGAATTCTTATGTTGTCTTTGGTTTTTTTATATCTACTACTAAAGCCAAAGTGGATTAGTTCAATTTAGGTTCACCACTATTGAATTGGGGTAAGGTTTTCCTTCTTTTTCATTTCCCAATTTAAAATTGGTGTTTTTTAGTTTACGAGTTCCTAGAATTTTTTCTTAAGTGCATTGGACTCGCCGCGATGGTTTTGGATTACCGTTGGCTCTTTGAGAGCGTTTGGTGGCTCCTGGAAGGCTTTTATTCACCTATATAGGTATATATATAAATATATATGTATATATATTCCTTGTACATACTTCCTCATGGAAAGTGGAATATGTACATTGTATTAAGGGATATATATCTTGTAATGTATGTGCCTAAAAGTGTGAAGAGATAATTTCCAAAGGCATCAAATTTTAATTGTTTGGTTTAGTTACTCTCACGAGGTATGATCCCTTTCCTCACCCCTTTAATTTAAGAATGTGTTAGTTTCCTACTTAATTATTATTTGATAAATTTAATAAATATTCTTGAATGAAATTATTGGTTATGGTAAATTATTTTTTTATAAAAAAAGTCATTTTTTATAATAAAACTTCTCTAACAGAGGTGAATTTTCTTCTAATCCAAAAAGTATTGATTAGTTGTTTAATTCATTACAGGATTAATGATTTGTAGTTTTCCTTATGATTTGATGACCTAGTGTGATGTTAGGAATGTTCAGGATATGTTGTAACTCCCTGGCCCTAGTTTCCTAGAGTTGGTGCATTATTTTATTAAATTGGAATAATTACAAGAAAATAAATTCTTGAAGGACGATCGGATTAGTAGCCTTGGTAATAATAGATACGAACACATGTTTTACATTACCTAATAAAATGAAAAACTACATATTATCCCACTTGAAATATCTCATATCCCTTAGACTATCTCTGATGTTAAATCATAATATAATTCTTCTCATCCTAGGGGAAAATGAAACATAATAAAGGGGTGAGATCAGATACTCTGTAAGGATAAATAATATTCCCTAAGCTATCATAAATAAGCCTAAATTTTTAAGCCAATGTATAAAACTAAAACACAAGCCTTTTAAAACATTATATTCAGCATTTTATGGCAAGAATAAATCAAATAATTCTATTTAACCAATCTCATGGATATTCGCTAGTTGAATAATCACATGTAATATCAATAACTAATCTCATAATGAGGTAATTCATAATGACGGATATCATAACCATTTCATCAAGGCCTCATGAAAAGACCATAAATAACCATACCATCAAGGTTGTGTGCCAGGACACTAGTTTGTCTCATGGGACCAACCATTGAATCAAGGTTCTATATCTATCCCCACCTGTCACTTACTAATCCAATGCATTCCTCATATAAAAAAGATGAAACATAACATAATAAATTGTATTAAAACTAGCATACAAAATGTTTAGACTTTAAACATGGACCATGAATGGTATAAAAATAGAAAATTCATAGTCAATCATATCTTAAAACCTTTAATACAGTATAGAAGACTGTATCACAATAAATCAACCTCATTTAATCATAAAATCCTTCAAAGGATGTTGGAATTGATGAAAATAATCAAATAAAATCATTAAAACTCATTGAGAGAAATTTCCCTTTTTTATTTTAAAATCATTTAAAAGATGCACAATTATAAAATAAATCATTTATTTTGAAAATAAACTTGTAATATTATAAAGTAAGCTTCAAAATGCTAAGGCTTCATAATGGGGGGAAATATCAGATTTCACTGTATAATTTAAAAACATTCTTTTCTTAATTTTTCGAAAAGGTTATAAAGTACCTCGTTTGGAAAATGATGGAACGATTCCTTAAAATAATTTTTATAAAAAGACAAACATGGGTATAAATGAATTTAAAAAATAGTCTAGGAATAGTAATAATATTTTGAAATACATTTATAGGAAACATATATGTGAATGATAAAGATATCAAAGTATATACTTATCTATAAATAACCTTGGATAATAATGAGATTTAGAAATTAACCATTACTTTGTACTTTACATTAGTTGAGGAAGTGTTAACCTTCTTTATAATGGTTTAGTCTTGTTATTAAATTATTATGGGACCATATACATGTTTTTTATATCATATATGATTCTTTTATATCATTGTTTTAATAATATTTCAATATTACCATCGTTTCGGGTGTTAACTGTTTCATTTTATTATGCATGTTTTGTTATGTAATTCATGTTTCTTATACATAGGATAAATTTTATTAATATACAGTATTATACGAAGTCTTTAAATATTATATTTAATCATCATATAAATTTTATAATCATTCATTAATTATTATCATGGAGAATGATTCTTACCACATCGTGGAGACGGTTGGCCGTACGTACGCACGAGCGGAGGTATCAATCCCATAATGGTTAAATGGTTTGAAATTAGATGATATATTAACTATAAATAATAATTAAAATTTCATATTCATTATTTATATCTATTATAATCATCATTATACCCATCCGTATCAAGTATAGTAGAATAACAAATTACATCATGGTGTGGAGATGGTAAGTCGTATGTACGCACACATTATGATATTATTATTTGTATGATGGATAAAAGGATAAATTTGGTTATCAAATACTTATAGTAATATATAATAATTTTTATGATATTGGATATATAAATTTATTATGGAAACAATGTAGGAAGAGTAAATATAAGAAGAAAATAACTTTGAAATAGTTTATAAAGCAACTATCACTTTTTGGGGTATCTCCTCTTGATTTGAACAAAAGGACTCGTTATCTTAGATTTAATTAACAAGTAAGGACACTAGGATGGATTTTCGTGATTTTTTAGGAGAAATTTATAGATATTGGTAAATCCAAATGGCTATAGAGGTGTGAATAAAAGAGGAGGGGTTTCCTTTGATAAGAGAGAGGAGGGACACTTTAGGAAACTTCAAAACTATTAAATTTATTTAAATTTATTTTTGGTTTCAAATAGCTCTAAAGAGATTTATTTCAAGTATACGATGCATATTGGTCGAAATAATCTCAACCAATGATTTTTAGACAAGTTTAGGACATAAAAGAAACCTTATCTTTTAGCTTTAACCCTTAGTAAAATAATTTAACTTTTTCCATGACAACTTGTTTTGTACACTATATAGTTGATATAGATGCTATAAAATGCCAAAAAACCCAATTAGATCATTTATGAAATATTTAACACTATAGGTTTTATTTTTAAGAGCTTCATGTTTTTATTAATTTTATATCATTTAATAAAATGGTATTTATTTTAAAATATCGTTTATGTCAATTTTGATCCTATTAAATATTTTCATTTTTATAAATATCAAACCAACATGATAACTTCTAACCAATACTTCAAATATGTCCCTAACATGTCTAAGTTATCTATAAAATTCTTGTATGTCATTAATTGAGTAAAATTATATTTATTTTAATATTGTTAATATCATTTACTTGCTATTACTATAAATAAAATAATTTCATTCTCACTATTGTGTCATAATTAATGGTAGTTATTTAATCACTAAAAATTATAAAAAAATTACTTTGGTGTAGATAATTATGTTATATTTCTATAGAATATTTATAATTTACTATATCACTTATATAATATTATATTAAAAATAAAATAGTTATTAAAATTTCAATATGACATTGTTAACTCTTCTTTAAATGAAATATAATAAATGCACTACTCTAACACAAGTTTCTTAAAAGGATCATATATTATACATAAGGTTGATTTTGGTCTAAATATACTTATTCGAGGAAATTTTGACAAGTTTTAGGGTAATTTTATATTATTATTATATTGTTTTTTACCTTTAATTACCATATTTATCATTAACTGTGGTAAATAAAACTCAAATTTTACTATTCACAAAAAATTATTTTGATCATATTAGACAATATTTTTCATATAGATTATAACCATGTATGTTATTTTTTAAAAATTCAATTCATAGAAGTGGTAAAATTATGTTTAATGCTAATCCCTAGGTGTGGTTAGAAGGTGGGTAAAAGCGACATTCAAATGTTTAATAAATTTTTATATCTAATTTCTATTATTAAAATTATTTTCAATTACCTAAATTATGTTAAAAATTAAATTATTTATCTATTTTGACTTTAAAATGAATTTAAATTAAAATAATTATTTAAATGAAAAATATGGTTTTTATCAATAGTGCAATATTTTCACTTTTTATCAAAAATTGAATTGGTTTACAAAATTACCAAAATTTCACCCTAATCTAATTTTGATATTATGAATTAGAAAATGAAGTCTATTTTGAAAAATAAAATTTATTAATTTCACAATGTGGTTAATACTGTGCATAAATGATTTTTAAACAGCTAGTTTGATAGGTCATGGTGCGCTCGAACTTGATGTTGCGTGCAGTGCAAGCTATTGAATTATTTAAAAAAAACCGGACCACAGAAACATGGGGTGTTACATTCTTCCCTTCATCAAATACAGTTTTTCTAGAAATTTCTTGAAAATTACATCATAAAAAGATTTAGGTGATTCTTCATCATAGTTTTTTCAGGTTCCCATTTACCTCTTCCATTTTATGGTTTCTCCAAAGAACTTTTACCAAACGCATCTTTCAATTTCTCAACACTTATTCTCTGATATCAAGAATCTTGATAGGATCTTCGCAATAATACAGATTGTGTTCCAGTTATATTTCCTCATAGGTGAGTACATGTGTTGGGTATATCATGTATTTTTATCATATTGATATGCGGAACACATCATGAATATTTGAGAGGCTTGGTGGTATTTCCAAACAGTAAGATACATATCTTATTTATTATAGAATTTGAAAAGGTCTGATGTACTTGGGACATAATTTACCCTTCTTACTGAATCATATACAACCCTTCCTTGGAGATACCTTCATGAAAACATGATCTCCTACTTGAAATTCCAAACCCTTCATTCAGTTATCAGCATATCTCTTTTACCTACTTTGAGATACTTTGATATGGGTTTGGATAATCCTCACATTTTTCATTGTTTCCTCAATATGTTCTAGGCCTATGAGTTTTGTTTCACCAAAATCATCCCAACATGTTTTTGTACGACATCTCTTTCCATATAACACTTCATACGGTGCCATATAAATACTTGAATGGAATCTATTGTCAGAGGAAAATTATACCAGAGGTAAATGGTGATCCCACATACCCTTAAATTCAAGTGAGAAAGATCTCAACATGTCTTCTAAAGTTTTAATAGTCTTTTCTAATTGTCCACTAGTTTGAGGGTGGTATGAAGTGCTCAAACGAAGTTCAGTTTCTAGGATTTTATAAATACAATTCCATAATATTTATCTAAAATGGGGATTACAATTAGAAATAATCGATGGGGGAACCCCATAAAGTCTTACCTATTCATTAATATATAGTATTTCCAAACGTTCAAGTGTTAAATCTTCTCTTATAGCAAGAAAATGTTCTAATTTGGTAAAATTATCAACAATAACACATATTGCATCATTTATTTTGGGAGTCTTTGGTCATCCCATGACAAAGCCCATCATAATATCAGGCCATTTCTACATAGGTATGGGAAGATATTCCATGACAACTGTAGGATTTTTTCATCCAGCCTTCACTTGTTGAAAAACCAAACATCTCGACACATAATCATAAATATCCCTCTTTATGTCATCCCACCAAAAAATCTCCTTTAAATATCTATACATCTTAGTTACACAAGGGTGTATTAAGAAATTAGAGCTATGAGAACCATCCAATAATTCCCTTTTTAGATTAGATATAGTTAGAACACAAAGCCTCTTCCCAAATTTCAAAATTCCATATTCATATATGAAGTAAATCAATATCTCATCATTCACATCATTAATTTTCTTTTAAAACTCTTTATCACCAGTTTAGTATAGTTTATCTTTTCCATTAAATATGGTTTGGAAAACATTTTAAAAAGTAGTGATGTTTCACCTTCTATGATTATTATCATATAAATCATTACTAGATCCATGAATATAGGATCCCTTTCAACTCTATTCTTGTTTAAAACTCCATGGTCCATTCTACTCAAAGAATCAAATACTTTATTTTATTCTATGGGTGGTAGTTTATTGTTCATTCATAATCCTTGTGTATCTCACGTCATCTCCTTTGTCTCATGTTGAGTTCTTACAATCAGAAAATATATTTCAAACTCCTATGATCATTATATATCTCTCATTTTTCACCATAGAGATAGTGTCTCCATATCTTCATAGTAAATATTACTACAGCTAACACAATATCATTATTTTAATAGTTTAGTTCATGGGTTTTTAATGTCATTGATTCATATGAAATAACTCTCTCATTCTACATAAGAACACAACCATGTCCTTTACTTGATGCATCACTATAAATAAAAAATCTATCATTCCCATATGGTAATGTCAAGATAGAAGCATTGATAAATATTCTCTTAAATTCTACAAAACATTATTCACACTCTTTTACAAACTAATTTAACCCCATTACATGTGACCTTGGATAATGGGTTAGCCAATTCGGAAAAGTTTTAGACAAAATACCGAGTGCAACTTGCTAAACCAATACAACTGTATACCTCAGTTATACTCATCGGTGCTAGCCATTCTTGGATAGAATTTATCTTTGATGGATCAATATATATTCCATCATTTAAGAGAATACAGCCAAAAAATAAATTTCATGAAGCTGAAATTCACACTTGCTAAACATCCCATATAGCTCATTTCTTCTCAGAGTCATCAGAACAATCTGCAAGTGGTTCTCATGGTCTTCGTAGCTTTTTGAGTATTCCATGATATCATTAATTAATACTATTATAAAATCATCAAGATGTTCCTTGAACACTTTTTTCATTAGTTCCATTAAAATAGATGATGTATTATTCAGTCCAAATGGAATTACTTTAAACTCATAATGTTTATACCTGGTTCAGAATGTTTTCTTTGGAATATATTCCTTCTTTACACACAACTGATGATATCCAAAATGAAAGTCAAATTTAGAAAAATATTTAGATTCATGATGTTGATCAAAAAATCATCAATGCGAGGAAGAGGATATTTTTTTCTTTATTTCAATATCATTGATTTCTCTATAGTCAATGCATAGCCTCATTGATCCATCATTCTTCTTAACAAATTGAACTGGGGCTCCCCAAGGAGAAACAGTAGGGTGAATAAATCCCTTATTAACCAACTCCCCCAGTTGTTTCTTTATCTCTACTATTTATACTGTAGCCATTATATAGGGATTCTTTGATATTGGTCTTGCATCAGGGATTAAATCCATACAAAACTCAACTTCACGCTCTTGGGGGTGTCTCTGTAAATCCCTAGAAAAAACATCAATGTATTACTCTAATATAGGTACATCCTAAATTTGAATATTATCTCTTTTATCCCAAGATGTTATTTTCTATTCCTCCCCTAGAATCTCATTTAGTAATGATATTTGGGATATATTTTGATAAGAATAAGGTGATGAAGCTTTATAGATAATGGATTTTACATCTTCCTCACAAATCATAACTTCCTTATTTTTGAAATATATTTTCACATCATATTTCAATAGAAAATCCATATCGGGGATTATATGAAAATTAACAATAGGTATGATAAAAAAATAATTAATTATAGCACATTTTTATTCAATAGTAGGAACAACTCGACATATCTTTGAAGCAATATGGTTTCTACTAGGAGTTTTTATTGACAACTCCCTTGTCATGGTTAATTGGAAATACCTAATTTCTAAAGAAAACTAGGAAGATAAAATCAAATGAGATGATCCAAAATCAAATAAATTTTTTTCTAAATTTGAGGAAATAATTAATGTACCTTCCACCACATCATTGAGATCTTCAACCTCAGTAGTTGTGATCGCAAAATCTTGACCTTCCTCCCTTGGCCTTTTCTAAGTCATATTTCATTGATGCATAGGAAAATCATTTACATAATGTCCTATTTCATTAGAATTGTAGAATTGAACATTGACGGGTTCTTTCTTCCCCTTTCAATCATGTTCTTGGTGGCCTTTTTTCCACACTTGTAATAAAATCTCATTCACGTTAGGAAAGTACCACGATGTTTCTTCCTATAATTACTACAGGGTGGAAATCCAAATTTTCCCTTCTTCCCATTATTTAATTTTATAGATTGATCAGTATACCTCTTCTTCTCTTCATTTATTTTAAAGTCATAAGACATTGGTAATTCCTTTTCCATCTTGATAGAACATGATAATATATCTTTGTATGATGATAAATATTGTGAGACCAGTTCCCATTAGAGGAATGGTTTAAAACCATCAAAGAATTGATTGATCTTACTTCTTGGGTTATGTATGTTGTCTTTAGAATTACTTTATAAACTTGTGAAGTTAGACTCATACTTTTCAAAATTCTCATCCACTTTTTTCCATAGAATTTTAAATTTTCTTTCTATATCAGCATGTTGTTCATGAGGAATGTATTTTTCTATGAAGAGTTCTTTAAACTCCCTTCATTCAATATTTTCTACTTCTTCATCTTCCTTAATTTTTTTATTTAATGACCACCATTTATCCACATACCCAAAGAGATGATAAACTTTCATGAAAACTTTTTCCCTTTAATTACTCCATAAGGAAAGAAATATCTTCTCTACGAAACTTATCATTTGATTAACTAAAAAAAATTTTGTAGTCCCATTGAATGTTGATGGTTTTTGTCTCATGAAATAGTATAACATTGGTCCTCCACATTTTGGATCAGGGTACTCTATATGGGTAAGGTTATTATTCATAACCTGAGTGAGTTGTCCCAATATGGTTATAAGTATTTCAGCACCAATTGCATCACCATATTCACTATCATTATCTTAAATAGGAGGGAAATCCCAACATGGATTTTGTGTATTGATATGGTTTTTATTCCTTCCACTAGGAGTTATTTCTAAACAAAGTAATACACTATATTAGGTTATGAATCGTAATTCATAATTAAAAACTAGTAAAATACTAATCATAAATTTGAAAATTTATGCATATCTGACCCATAATCATAAAAACAGATTCTTTGGGGACATATTTACACATAACTCCTTCATAATGGTTTGTAAAAAATTTAATTAACCTAAGAATATCCCTTAGGACTATCAAACCAGGTGCATAGTAAAGCCTGCTTTTGTGTACTGGGTTATGCCGAGTCAGGCTCGGAACACGTTGTTAGAGTTTTCACCCCTAGGTACATCTGTTCCATAACCACGTCCACTTGTAGTATCTAGATAGGGATGTACTGCTTATAATACCCATATAATATCTATTTTACCACTATTCCTAGACATTATTCTATACTTATCCCAAACCCTAGTTACCCATAGTCACTGTATTATTTTATTACATTGGAATGACTACACGAAAATAAAACCATGAAGGACCAATCAGTTTAGTAGCCTTTTAAATACTAGATAAAAACATAAGTTTTACATTGCATCTTGAAATAAAAAATAACATATTATCACCTTTGAAAAATCTCATATCCCATAGACCATCCTTGTAAGTAAATCATAATATACTTCTTCACATCCAGGGGAAAAATAAAACATATTAAAGGGGTAATTTCAAATGATTAGTAAGGATAAATAATACAGAAAAATCTATCATAAATAAGTATAAACATTTAAGGCAATGTATGAAACTAAAACAAAAGACTTTTAAAACATTATATTCAGTGCCATATGGAAATAATAAATCAAATAATTCCATTTAATCATTATCAGGGATATTCTCTAGTCTAATAATCACATTTAATATCAATAATTAATCTCATAATGTGGGAATACATAATTTCAGACATCATGACCATACCATCAGGGCCTCGTTCCAAGGCTATACAGAACCATACCATCAAGGCCTTGTGACTAGACACTGGTTTGTCTCATGAGACCTATTGACGCATCAAGGGTCTATATCGGGGCCCGCCCATCACTCAGTGTGTATAATTCATTGTTTATATGAAAAGGGTGAAACATAATATAAACATTAACATTAAAGCTATCATACGAAATGTTAATACTTTAACCATAAATCATGAATGGTATTAAAATAGAACATTCATAGTCAATCATATCATAAAACCATTAATAAAATATGTAATATTGTATCATAATAAATCAACCTCATATAAGTATAAAATCCAACAAACGATGTTGAAATAGATGAAAATAATCAAATAAATTATTAAAACTCTTTGAGATAAGTTTTCCTTTTTTACATTGAAATCCTTTAAAAGAAACACAATTACAAAAGAAGAAATTTATTTTGAAAATAACATAGTGATCATGTAAGGTAACCTACAAAGTGATGAGGTATCGTAATGGTGAAAAATTGAAACATATCTCGTATAAGTAAAAAAACATTCTTTCCTTAATTTTTCAAAAAGGTTATAAAGTACCTCATTTGGAAAATGACAAAAATATTCCATTCAAAATGTTTTGTAAAAAAATAAAACATGGGTATATATGAATTTAAAAAATAATATAACAATATTAATAATATTTTTAAATACATTTATATGAAAAATGGGCATGGATGATAAAGATTTCCTAGTAGATACTTACATATAAACAACCTCAAATAAAAATGAGATTATGAAATTTACCCTTACCTTGTACTTTCCTTTAGTAGAGGGTGTGTTAAACTCATGTATAATGGTTATATAATATTATTAAAATATTGTTGTACCATGTATATATTTATTAAATCATAAATTATTCTATTATATCATTTTTTAAAAATATTTCAGTATTATCGCTGTTTGGAGTTTTAACAGCTTTGTTTTCTTATACATGTTTTGTTATGTAAGTCAAGTTTATTATGAATAGGATATATTTTATTTATATTTATAATGATAATAAAATATTAAATATTATATTTAAACATCATATAAATTTTATAATCATCATTTAATGGTTAATGTGGATAATGATTCTCACTGCGTTGTGGAGATGGTAGGTTGTATGTATGCCTAAGCAACAGTACCATTCCCTAGATGGTTAAATGGTATGGAATTGGATGGTATATTATTTATAATTAATAATTATAATATTATAATAATTATTTATATCCATTATACTCATCATTATACCCATCCAATTAAAGTATAGTGGAATAAAAAATTACACCACAACGTGGAGACAGCAAGTCCTACGTACGCACGCATGGTGATATTATTATTTCTAGGATGGATAAAAGGTGTAATATGGTTATCCCATAATTATTATAACATATCATAATGTATATTATATTGGAGTTATTAATTTAGTATGGAAAAGACATAGGAAGATGAAGTACAACAAGAAATGAACTTTGAATGAGTTGATAAAACAATTACTTCTTTTTCAGGAATCTCATTTTGATTTGAGCAGAATGACTCCATAGGTTGGATTTATACCCAAATTAAGGCCTATAGGATGATGTTAGAGAATTTGGGATGATAATTTCGTAGATTTTGGACGCAACTAAGTGTTTTATAGGTGTGAATAAAAGAGAAGGATGAGTTCTCTTTTATAAGAGAGGGGAGGGACACTTTTGGAAACTTCCAAAATAATAAATTAATATAAATTTATTTTCAGTTTCCAATAGTTAAAAAGTGAGTTATTTAAAGGATAATATTAGTATGGTTATAAATACTCTAAAACAATTATTTTTATACAATTTTAGGTCACAAAATTAACATTATCTTTTGGCTTTAACCCTTAGTTGAATAATTTAAGTTTTACTATGGCAACTTGTTTTTTTACACCATAAGGTTAACATAGTAACTATAAAATAAAAAAAGAACCCAAATTGGATAATTAATGACCTATTTAATAGTATAAATGTTATTTAGACAAGACTTATTTTTTAATGACTTTTATATCATTTACTAAAATAGTATTTATTTGAAAAATCATTTATGTCAATTTTGATACTATTAAATATTTACATTTTTTAAAATATCAATACAACATGATAACTTAAAAAAAATACTTTAAATACATCACTAACATGTCTAAATAATATATAAAATTAGTTTATGTCATTAATTAAGTCAAATTATATTTATATCAATATTTTTATTTTCATTTATCTTGTATTACTATTAATAAGATAATTTCTTCCTCGCTAATTTTTCATCAGTAATGGTAATTATTTAATCTCAAAAAAAATTAAATAAATTATTATTATGTATATAATTATTTTATATTTCAATATACTATCTATAATTGACCACATCACTTATATAATCTTATATTAAAAATAAAATAGTTATTAAAATTTGAATATGATATTTTTAACTCTTCTTTAAATAAAATATAATAAATATTCTAATTTAAAGAAAGTTTCATAAAAAGATAATATGTTCTACATAAGGTTGATTTAGGTCAAAATATACTTATCCAATTAAATTATAATAAGTTTTAGGGTAATTTTATGTTATTATAATATTATTTTTTACCTTTAATTACCATATTTATCTTTAATCGTGCTAAATAAAATTCCAAAGTTACTATCAATAAAAATTTACTTTGACCCTATGAGAACAAATTTTTTATACTGATTAGATCCATGTATGTCCATTTTAGAAATCCAATTAATAAAAGTGGTAAAATTATGTTTAATGCTAATCTGTAGATGTGGTTAGAAGGTGGGTAAAAGTGACATTCAAAAGTTCAATAAATGTTTATAAATAAATTCTATTATAAAAATTATTTTCAATGACTTACATTAGGTTAATACATATATTATTTATCTATTCTGAATTTTAAATAAATTTAAAGTAAAATAATTATTTAAATGAAAATGTCAGGTTTTATCTACAGTGGGTATTTTTCACTATTCGTCAAAAATTAAAATTTTTCAAAAAATTACCAAAATTTCACAGTAATATAATTTTGATACTATGAATTGAAAAATGAATTATATTTTGAAAAATAAAAATTATAAATTTCATAATGCAGTTAATATTGTTTTATCTAATTTTTAAACGGCTCGATTGATAGGTCATGGTGTGCTCAAACTTGGTGTTGTGTGCATCACAAGCTGTTAAATTATTTTAAGGGAGGCATATAATGGAATATTTCGGTGTTACACATGTCCTATAATAAAATTAGGAAATATATTCTCCATTTATAAACCTTTACGGAACCTTTTCACCTTCTAAGTGCCATCCTGCCCCTTTTAATTTGAATTTCCCTTGTTTGAACCACCCAAGGGGTGTATTCTTATGCATTCCTAGTTAGAGGAAGCATTTTTATAACTAAAGGGAACTGGTTTATGTATTTAAGATATGTACTACCTCCCTTTAATGTTGATTCTCTTAGGTTAAATTATTGTTGTGAAAATGAATTTCAAAATGATTTATTGGGAAAATGTAGAAATGAGTGGGTAAACTAATCGGTTATGTTTAAATTTTATGTTGAGATAACTTTGTGGGTAAACTCAATAAATGAAATTTTTATGAATTGTGAATAATTATTGGGTACACACATTAGATATTTTGAATAGGAATTGGGATACACGACTGGGTATACTCATGAGATGTAATTGGTTGTGAAATGTGATTAATGTGTGGGTATAATAATTTTATAAATTGAGTGTAAACAGTTCTATATGAGTTGGTTGGATTATATGATGTTGAACGTTAAATGATGTGAAATGGATAAATGATTTCATATATTCCACATATTTCTCTCCATGGATCTTGAATGTAGTAGTTGATGCCTTGGGTTGAGTATTCACCTTGCATCTTGATTTCATTGGATTCCTTCGTCTTTGCTACCCCTTGGATCTGGTTTTCCTGGACTCACATAAGACCTATCTAGTGTGAAATTATCCTAGGACCCCAACCAGTTCCTATCCAAGTTTCCATCGAGATTCTCCTAGAACTCAATGAGAATTCCTTGGTATTTAACACCCTAGATCTATCGCTTCATGGTCTAACTCATTGACATAAAACAGTACAATAAGGTATATGATAATTTTGGTTATACGACATGGTCATGATATGTTTCTAACATGTGTGAATATATGGATTGGACATGATTGTTTGGACTCTTCTGGTTGTATGGTATTGCTAGGATTGATATGGAACATGGGGTATAAGATAATCCCATGGTGGTATAACATGTTTGGATGAACGGAGAAGTCATGTTATTGTTTGGGAATTATTTGTAGCCGCCTTATTATAAGAGCTTGACCGTCTTGTGCAGGGAGCCTTGACTAGATATTCTAGTATCATATCATTAGAAGTTTACTTACCATAGTAATCTTTACATGATTTTACAACATACCGGTTTACCTTCACACTTCCTTAAATTATATTGCATTAAATGGATTGGTATAGACACTGTCCATACAAGGCTACAGATATGTTATCTCACACCTTGTTTGAGTACCATTAGTACCTGAGTAGACATTCTTGTTTTCTATACCATGCACTTTAGATTGTGATGTTTTTTTGTACCTGGGAGTTAGGGATCATAAGACTGAGATAGATCTCAAAATTATTATGGGTACCACCTTTAAGATTTTTAGTTCTTTACTTGAGTTTTTTATTATAATGAATGGTAAATAATCTTGTGTGTTACACTTTTTATCTTATGTATCCTCATCTGGCATGCATGCTTTATATAAACTGGCATTGGACATCTTCTATATTTAGTTGATATTACATTTTTTTCCACTTATTTATCTTTAGTTTCCACTAATTTTGCGGTTTCTTACTATTTACTATCTAATAAACCATTGTGTTGCTTTGGCATTAGGGTATAGCCTCCCCACTATCACCTCTTTAGGCCTTCACTATTAATCGGTAGCCTCTGGCATAACAGGAGACGTTCGTGAGGTCATTTATAAACTAGTTTGGCTATAATTTTAGTGGTCAGTCAAGAAGGGATGTTACAATGTGGTATCAGAGCTTTATTTTCCCTTTACCTTACTATTTTGGGCTGGTAGAAATGATGTTGGGAACATATAGGTACATGGTAAATAATCAGGCTTGGGACTGGTCACCCCAAATATGGGAAATAACCAGGTGTCATGTGATGGGAATTATTGTTCACGATGTTTGATGTTATAGATGATTATTATTTCACCTTTGGTGACTTGTGCATTTTCCACAGCTGATTGATTTATGGGATAATGGAATCTTTTCCCTTGGCCATTTATGGAAAGGATGAATCATTTCTTGCATCATTATTGGAGCTTATAAATTCACATTTCCTTCAAATTCCATGTCTTGTAGTTTCATTAGTTGTTGGCCTACAAATTTAAGTTTTGTGTTTGGGTGTTATACCATCAAATGTTGTAATTTCATAGGTAACTTTCAACATAACTTCATTTATAACATGTTTAGGTGATTATATTCCATGTTTCCTTCTACTTTTAGCATGTTTTTTGATATGAAATTCTTATGTGTTATAGAAGGTTTTTTTATTATTGATTATAATAATATGATAGATTTGTTATGATATTTAAATAGTTTAATGGGTTGAATTATTGGTTTTGTTTACAATTGGATCTAGTTTTTAGTTGTAAGGTGTATGGGAACCTTGTAACTGGGAAAAGGTAACCCATGTATTCGAACCAATCCAAAAGGATTATAAAGATAAAATGTTAATGTTGAATTGTTTTTGATCAATAGGAGCCAATTTTTAGTTTATAAGGTGTTTGGGAGCTTTATGAATTAGGAAATGGAAACCCATAATAAATGAAAAGGCATGATGTATTTTGAAAAAGTGTAAAGGGAATACTGTTTAATTTTGATATGAAATCAATTGGTCAAATATAAAAATGATCAATTGGAGAAAAGTATGTGTTGGGGGATTTTTTATGAGATAAACTATTATGGGTGTTTATGATTTCTATAGTTAAACATTTGTTGTTTGGTTTAGTTTTGAAGAACCTGGGTTGGTTTAATGGGACCCTCATAGGTCTCCTTATCTGTTAAAAATAATTTATATGATAAACTGCCTAATTATGATGCATATCAAAATGTTTTTTATGTTTCCGAAGGGTTTCTGATATAACTTGATTGTTGTTCCCCTAGGGCATTGGGTAAAATCATGTTTCTAGTGTTTTATTTTAAAATGTAACTTGATATTTTGTATTAAATATTTTAAATGATTAGTGATTTTAAATTTGAATAAATTTTTTCACCTTTAAAATGGAACATGTAATGGTTTCTTTTGTTTGAAACCTTGTGTAAGTTTTGTTTAAATGTTTCATGTCGTATACCTTGGAACAGAGATGTGAAAATTTATATGTAGGTTGATTCTTTTTAGAAATTTCTTAAATTAAAGGCTCTTGAGCCTTGTGAGATTTGTCAGGTGTACCTAGTGATAGGGTTAATGCCTAGTCTCCATAAGGTTTTAGAATGTGGTAGGTAGCACCTTTAGAGATTGAATTCATTTCTAATGTTGTGTGCCTTTTGATATTTGGTGCCTCTCAGGTGCCTCTGTCCTTTATAAGGCATTAAATTTATAAATGAAACCCTTTTTTAGATGGGTGGTTGTTGTATCTTGACCCTTTATATGGTAATTATCATTGGGGAATGATCTATTCATAATGTTAGACATGCCTCAGGCATAGTCAGCTGCTTAGGAGGTCATGTGAACCTTTCTTTTCTTCAGTTATGGGAAACACAGTATGTCGTCATCTGATATAATGGTTCTATGTGAAATATGACTATGAGTTAAATCTTTTGTATGGACTGCATGATACTTGAATTAACAGTGGGTAAATTCTATAGATAGTATCTAGGATGTGTTTTATTCTTCTAAAACCTTGGGGTAGTATGCGTTCACGTACATTGTGCCTATCGAGTTAAAAATGATAGAACAAACTGGTTATGTTAGGTTAAATTTTTGAGCCTCATATTGTTGAGTACATTCTTAGGTCACCTCCAAGTAGAGTGATCTGAGATTTAATGGTGTTGAGTTTGTCCCAGTTCTTGGGTTGGAGTTTTAGGAGACTCTGGTGTTTTGACATGATGACCGGTCTGGTTTTGGATTTCATTGAATGCTTTAATTTTATGATTATTGATCGAAAGAGCATCAAGTAGATTTTGGTAAATGTGTCCTTCCTAGTAGAAAGAACACAACTGAGGATAACCATTTGGAAATAGTTTATTTTTTTCTTTAATTCCTTGAGTCTTGAAAGTTGAAAATCATTTCAATGCTTGCTCGATATAAAGACAAGGATGTGGTTGGATATGTATGAAACCCTTTATAACACCGTTGTTCATGGATGAACATCGATGGTTATGTTTGAATGATCACCGGAATTCCTCATGTTAAATACATTGTGATCAGTTAAAAGATGATGTGATGATAGGTGAACCTGAGATTATTTCAAGATGTCAAAATTAATGGTTTGGTCATTATTCTTCTAGTTATCCTTGAGATCCACTTAGTGTTTTGTGTTTAGTGGTGAGCATGTCCCCTATCTTGATTTCATAACATGATACACTGAGAGAGCATTAGTCTTATGTCGTGATAAAGGTTTAACAGCTTGTTGATCTAGTTTGGGTGTTTTCGTAGCATTTCATGGAGGATGTATGGTTATTTTGGGGCATAGTTAGTTTGGATTGATACTTGGGTGCATGTGTAATAACAACATGGATGGACTCTTGGACACCTATCAGTCCTTTGACGTGAATTCCGGGAGGATGTTACTCTAGGATCAGTTAATGTTCTAATTTGGGTGTTTTGGCCTTATACCAACATCTCAATTGTTGAATTAATTATGGACTAACTAGTTTCATTCCTCAGTATCTAGTTTGATGAATCCAAGTGTACCCCATAATTTTAGTCCGGATCAGAGGTTTGTTTAAAAGGGTAATGAATTCCAGTTGTCCATATCTGGGTTATGAATTTTTTTAGGCTGAGGCATGAAAATTTTGAGTTTCCTAACGATAGTTTTATTTGAAAAATCCACCAGAAGTTAGTTATGGAATTTTTTGTATATGCCTGTGTTAAATTCCAGATGACCTTGGGGAAAGGCATTTTGGTTTAGTTTGAAATGTGCTTGTTATTTACTCCCAGAATCTATGAGATAAGTCAACCATAGTGGCTCAATATTTTATCTTTCTTCTTCAATGTATATAGTTGGTGATGAAACCATTTTTAAATCACGCAGTTATTTTAAGGAGTGTATTGTAAAGTTCAGTTAGGTTTTCATGGAAGGATAGCATAACTGGGTTTTATTGGTCGATCATGATTAAACTATTTCATTCAGTGAGGTTCCTGATACAACATTGGATGTGATCAGGTTCACCCAATTAATGAAATCACATAGGGAGTGTCACTAGAACTCATGACATGTTCCCTATTTAGAAATTCCAACATTGGAGGATTTGTGGACTGGAATTGGCTATTAAATGATACAACCCTTGGTGGAGATAACCAATGGGCTGATGTTTAAAGAGATGGAGATGAGATAGTTTCTCTACTTAAGTGGGATCATTTAAGCATCTCTTTGATGTTTAAGTTATAAATAAAACCTTGGGACAATTTTTGATGGATTGAATTCCATAATCTTGTGATGTTCTTTGAGGTTAATTTAGTATTTGGAAGTGAAAGACGACCATATAAACAAGACTTCACAGGCCTTGTAGTTCGAGGGATGTGTTTTTCATTTCTCCAAGGATTATTGGGGATATAGATTTATAAAGTGGGGAGATTATTAAATATAATGTTTTTGGATTGGATGGAATTACATGGGAATTTGATCTTTTTCATTTACTGGATGGGATATTATATAAACTGTGATTTATAATAAAATTCCAAGAGTTGTAACACTTCAATGTATTGTTTTTTGGATTGGTTAAAGGCCCTCTGAGTCCCTTGGGTGTCTCTTAATGTTTCAATAGCATAGAGGATAGAAATCAAAAAGTGTTTAGGGTCTGTAGAGGGTGCACAATTTTTCTGAAACTGTGCGTCCCTACTAGGAAATCGTGCAGCCTTATGTAAGTGGAAAAAGTTTGTGTGCACGGGTTGTGAATGGTTTACCAAACTGTGTTCCTAGCCTGCACATTTAGTGGAAAGAGGAGGTACTAATGCAATTTTCACCACATGATTGATGCATGGATTATAAACCATGTGACCAGCCTGTGCGGGGTGATATGGGTTCCTAGTAGAGGGAACATGGTTGGCGCATGGTTTCCCAATCCATGCTACCTAAACCATGTGCGGAACCGTTTTTCTTAAAATTAAATTTATTAAATTAAATTAAAAAAAACAAATAACTATTATGACTAACCTATCCCCTTACCTGAATCACACGCCCCCCCCCCCCCCTAGATCCCTAGGCATATGTGACCTCCTCTCCTCACAGCCTCCTTCGATGAGGTTTTTTTCCAATGGATTTCTTCATGGTTCTTGCTTGATTTGATGAGGTAAGGTCTCAACTTCCTCTTCTTCCTGGTTTTGGGAATTTTTTCTATATTTATCTCCCTAACTTTTCAAAATAAACCCTAGGTATTGGTCCATCTATTTTTTCTTGGTTTTCATCCAATTATGGGGAATGATAAAGGCTTCTCGAGTGAGCTTCGGTGTGTTCCAACATCAGCCGCAGAAGGTGAAGCATATTTGTTTGATTTAGGTTCGCTTACATCAATTTTGTTTAAGTTTTTCCTCCTATCCTTATTATTGATCAATTTATAATTGTTTTTTTTTTAGTTTTTGAGTTCTTGTTATTTTTTTTAACAGTGTTGGCCCTACTGTGCTGGTTTCAGATTACCGACATCGCTTTGAGATCATTTGGTGGCTCCTTGAAGTCTTGCACTCTCATATATAGATTTGTATTTAAATATATATGTTTATATCTTCCTTATTCATATTACCTCATGAAGAGGGTAATATGTACATTATATTAGGGGATATATATATATATATAGGAATGTATGTTCATGAAAGTTTGGAGAGATCTTTGTCAAAGTAATCAAATACAGAGTGTTTGGCTTGGTTTTTTCTCAAGGTAGGATCCCATTCTTTACCCCTTTAATTTAAGAATGAATTAGTTTCCTTATTAATGATAATTTAATAAATTTAATAGTTATTATTGAAAGAAATTATTAGTTGAGGTAAATGATTTTTTGGAGAGAGAAAAAATCATGTTTTTATAATAAAACCTCTCCAATGGAGTTGTGTTGTCTTCTAAGACAAAAAAAATACTGATTAGTTGTTTAACGCATGATTTGTTTAATGCTTTGTAGTTTTCCCTATGATTTGATTATATGGTGTGATGTAAGTATTTTTTAGTACATGGTCTCTAATGAAGTTGGGGAATTGATTTTCCCTTTATAAACGTTTATGGGTCCTTTGCACCTTCTAAGTTCCATTGTTTCCCTTTTAATTAGAATTTCTCTTGATTGAACCACCCAAGGGGGGTGTTCCTATGCTTACCTTGTTAGATTAAGCTTATTTATAACTAATGGGAATTGGTTTAATTAGTTAGGAGATTAATTAAATCCCTTTGATGTTGATTCTCTTTGGTTAAGTGGTTATATTTAACTTAAATTGCATAATGGTTTATTTGGAAAATGTTTAAACGAGTGGTTAATCTCATTGGTTATGTTTAAATGTGAAGTTTTGATAAATGAGTGGGTAAGCTAAATAAATTACATGTTTATAAATTTTTAATAATGATTGGGAATAATCATTATATATTTTTAATATGAATTTGTTTACGCGAGTGGGTAAACTAATGATATGTTATAGGTTGTGAAATGTGATTAATAAGTGGGTATACTCATTGTATAAATTGAATGTAAATGGTTATATATAAGTGGGTATACTCATATAATGTTTAATGTCAAATTATATGAAAAATATGTATATAAATCCTCACTTTTAATAAATTAACATTTCATAACTTCTATGGAATACTTAAAACATTATACAAACAGACGTCCAAAGACCATACTAGTCAAGTGCCTTTGGAAACATGGAAACATAAATATTGATACATAAGTGAGCTCAAATATCTCCCAATAGGTTCTTAATGACTAGAAACCCTCTTAGACACATTATAAATAATACATATCCACATAACATGTGGAATGAAACATTAAATGGGTGAGCTAATATGTTCAGTAAGGGTAAACAAGGGAGACATGTAAGCATAAACATGAGCCTATTGGTATGATAATGTGATCATAACATTAGAATATCATACCCTACATATCATAAGATAAAAAATGAATCATGGAAAAATATTAGTAGTACATAATACATTAATCATAAAGAACTAAATATATATCATAGGAATAAGACATGGAATTTGGCATACATAAATATGTTATATCAATCCCTATAAGTTAGGAAGCTGTTTGTAAATTATAAAGTAATTTCATGAGAACTGAACCTACATAGTGGGACACACCACCATCCATAGTCATATTCCTTTAATTTTAAGGGATCGGGTTTCCCCACCATCCCATAATGGATTGGGTTTCCCCATTTTCCATCTTTATGGTGACTACACCTACTTGGCGGGACACACCACCATCCCCAATTATAGTCCCTTCCTTGTAAGGGGTTAGGTATATACATCACCCCGTAGTGGATCAAGACCATATAATGAATTCCCATCATTATCTAATGAGATATAAATCTTTACCCAATTTATTTTAGGGAGATATAGGTCCCAGTCATCTCATAATAAAATCATTTATACAAGTTCCACAAGATAATAAAACTTTCATCATATCATGGCTCATAAAATATATGTGATATAAAAAAATTAAATTATAGCACATGAAATGAATTGGGTAACATTTACATTTCATCACATCATAACCTAGGTAAAATAGATAGGTTTCATAATCATTTAATCAAATAATGACCCATGAAAATAAGTAGGTTTCAAAAGAATATAACTCATGGAATAGAAATGGTTTTCATAAGAATAATTCCATAAAAACATAAACCACTCAATAAGGAATAAGAATAGATCCTTTGGATGATTTTCTAGATGTTCATGAGTAAAATAAATAGATTTTATCTTAGAATTAAAAAAAATTAGGATATTTTGAAAACATTTCTTGAGGAAAATATCCATTCTTCTTTGAAAATGGCTCTTTAAAACCTAAAACCTTTTGAAAATTATTATCTTAAAAAATTAAATATTATAAAAAAAGAATTGAAAAAAAATTGGAAACTTTTTTCATTGAAAAATATAATGAGGTATTGAAATGGTTGAAATCCATTTTCATTAAAAACTTAAATAATAATCTTGAAAACATTTCAAAAACCATTTCCTTAAAAAAGAAACCTTGAAAACATTTTTGAAAATAATTTCATGGAAAATAATTTGTAAAATTATAAAGGAATATTGAAAACAATAAACCCATTTTTGAAAATAATTTTTCCTTGAAAATGATCTTAAAAGATAATATTTGAAAGTATTTTTTAAAACATGGTTCTTGAACATCATGGTATGTGTCTCAATGAAGGAAAATTAATACAGAACTACGTTACTGATTTGGTAACTCTTGAAACATAAACCCCATGAAATAGTGACAATGAAATGGATATTTAAATACCCATAAACTTAAGGATAAAAATCATATAATATAGTCATGGTAACTATAATCACCACAAAAAGGATATGAGTTTTGAATAAGGCATAAATATTATAGAATTAAAAGTGAGACTAGAAATCCCCTAACCTTGTGTCTTGACTCTCTTCATACTCTTACAAGATTCTTGTATAATAAATTCAAGTTTATTATAAATATTTTATAGAATAATATTATTATATCTAATAACATATATGGTTTTATTATGACATTATATTACCATCTTGTTAAAAATTATATGTTAAGGTTTGACTTCGATTAATATCTACTATGTTCTTCGCATGTGTCTTCATTTGTTATATATTTGATACTTATACTTTTATCATGATTTAAAAAATCTAAAAAATGATATAAATATCGTATATTTTAATATATTTGTTTCATAATAATATTTATAATATAGATATAGTTAATGGAATACACAGTTCATGGATATGGTAGGTCGTATGTACGCATGAACATTGTTTCCTTTTAACTGACGTTATTGAATGAAAGACAATAAATAACATTTATATATATATATAATATAATAACAGTATAATTATCATGTTATATATATATATGTATATTTATATATCATATAAGTTCACCAAACACATCCTTAATACATCTTTTGTAGTGTGTGAATGAATCACATCACTTTGAGGGGACGGTAGTCCACACTTCCTGAAATGAAATTATTGTATTTACACAAAATGGAAAAGATAATGGTATGTGTTATAAAAGAATTAAAGTATTATTAATAAATAATAATTATAATATATATTATATATAAACATATTTTCCATCATAATTCCCACTCTGAGAGGTAGTAAAGGTAGAACAAACAATCATCGTTTCATGCGGTGGTAGTTCGCCATACACATAAACGGTAATTTCATTACCCATTGATGTTAGTGTGTGTAATTTTAGGTTGATACCGTAATATAACAACATATAAATATATTTATGACACATTTTTTATCATATAATCATGGAATAATTTTATTTTAGGTGGTGTAGAAAGAAAATAAAAGAATGGAGCATGAGGAAGGATGTTACCTCTTCTTTGGGTAACTTCTTTTGGTTTTCACCAAAGGGATTCCATGGATTTCATTATACCAAAATGGAGGCTTCAATGAGTAAGGTATTGACATTTATAAACTATTTGGGTATATTTTGGTCAATCCAATGTGGATTGAGTGGTGTGAGGAAGTGGGAGGAGAGGAGGAATTTTTATAGTGGTGGAGGAGTGGCACTCTTGTAAATATTTGTTAATGAAATTCTACCCACATTTTTTCCATTTAAGTTGGATCCAATAATGGTCTAAATTATAAAAAATAGAGTATAGGGTCCAAATATGATCATAAACTAGATCTTGGAAAATATTCTAGGTTATTTGGGTATTAATATTAATGTGAAGTCCCTTAATAAGCATAATTTTACCAAATTCAATGTAAATAATTTTAATTATTTTCAGTAATATTATTGGTAAAAATATATTTTGACCTTATTATAAATTATAAATTATAATTATGCTAAATATAAAATCTAATTTTCTCAATTCCACTCAATGTAATTGTTAAAATTAATTTAATTTTAATCTCACTAATGGGATGACACTACTGGTTTTTAATGTAAAAGCATCTAAATGTCTACTAAGTTTTTAAACCCAATTTCGATGTGAAATTTATTATAATTTCCTAAATTAGATTAATTGATAAAAATATGATTTAATTAAAATTTTAAACTAATTTAAATTATAATTTTTCATATAAATAAATTAGATGAAAACGCCTTTTGAGATAGAAATTCTATATTTTTTATTATTCATCCAACAATGAAGTTTCTTATAAGTATCCCAAAACATTACCCTAAGAAAATTTAGACATTCTAAATTAAAAAATGAAGTTGATTTTTTCATATTATAATTCTAAATTATTTTAAAATTAATTTTATTATTTTTCAAATGACTTGAAAAGCAGTTTATTTGAGAAAATAGTATTTTTAAACATATAAGTCCTTTACCAAAAATTATTTATTTCATTATAATTATTTTATATTGATATAAAACCATTATAAAACATATTTTAAAATTATTCATTTCTATTCATATTACTATTTTAATGTCTAGGTTAGTTATCTCATTTAATTAATTATAACAAAAAAGTTGTTTCATAGAAATGTAATGTTGTGTGTAACGTACGCCAAGTCAGTGTTGTGTGAAGCGTATGAAAATTTAGTGTTATATGTAATTTATGACAAGATGGTGTTTCATGTAACATATGTTGGGTCAATTCTGTGTGAAATGAATTATTTACTTATTTCATTACAAGACATCAATAAAAATTATTTAATTCGAAAACAAATTGTCCATAAAAACATGTGGTGTAACATTCTACCCACCTTAAAATGATTTTTTCCCTTGAAAATTCTCATTAAAGTAAAATAAAAAGGATAATTTATCTTCATAATATCCTCAATTTTCTATGTATTCTTCTATAATCGGTGATTTCTCTACAAAATGTTGACTAGGTGAGTGGTCTTGTTTCTTAGAACTTTCTCCGTATGATCCAAAATTTCAACTGGTTATTCTTCATAACAATGATCCTGCTCTAGTAATATGGAATATTAGTTTAATAAATATGTAGGTTTTGGTGTGTACTTCCTCAGGAGAGAAACATGTAACACATTAGGGAATTGAGATATATTTGGTGGAAATTCCAAGTGATAAGTTACTATCCTGATACGATCAAGAATTTCAAAGGGAACGATATACCTAGGTGTTATTTACCCTTTCTTTCTGAACCTCATAAATTTATTCAAGGGAGAGATTCATAGAAACACTTTATCACCAACATCAAATTATATATCACTCTATTGGTTATAAACATAACTTTTTGGTTGACTTTGAGATTCTTTGATATGCGGCTGAATAGTTCATACCTTCTCGATCATTTCTTCAGTGATTTCATACCGAAATAGATTTATTTATCAAACATCATTCCATCACATTAGAGTTCTATATTTCCTCCCATATAAAGTTTCATATGGTTCCATCTAAATTATTGATAAAAATATATTGTTGTAAGAAAACTCTAATAGAGGAAGGTGTTTATCCCAACCACCGTTGTAATCCAAAGAACAAGATATCAATAGATACTATAGGTTTTGAATTGTTATTTCAGACTGAACATCTATCTGAGGATGATAAGTAGTGTTTAAACTCAATTCTATATCAATTTCAAGCTAAATAATTTTTCAAAACATTGAGGTATACCTAGGATCCTGATCTAATACAATGGAATGTGGTACCCCATGCAACCTTACCACTTCCTTAATATATATCCAAGAAATCTCATCTAGAGAAAAATATTCTCTAATAGGGATGAATTGTGCATAATTTTTTTGTGATAAACTACCACAAATATATAATTAAACCCTTTAGATGTTTTGGGTAGTCCAATGAAAAAATTCATAGTTATTTTCTCTTATTTACATTTTTTAAGGGCAATGGATACAACATCCCTTTAGACTTTTTTCTTTCAGCCTTCACTTGTTGGCATAAAAAGCATTGAGATACAAACTCTATGATATATCTCTTCATTCCATACCACTAGATGATTATTTCAAATCCCTATAAATCTTTATACTTCCATGATTAATATAGAATGAATAACTATTAGCTTCCTATAATAGCTCCTTCTTCAAATTTGGTATAGAAGGAACACATGCATAACTCTGGAACCTTATCATTCCATCCTGATCAATGTTAAACTCATGAACATTTCTATATTTCTTTTTTAGCTCAAAATATTCCTTATCCACGTCATTAATCTTCACATGGATTGAAGATTAAACATTTATTTTAGAAATATAATATTTTCCCCCTTCATTTTGGATTTCTAGATCCATCCTGTGCAAATCCAGAAATATTGGATCTTTTCTTATTCTCATCATAGATTAGGTATCACGATCCTTCCAACTCAAAGCGGCATCTACCATGTTTTCTTTCCAAGAGTGGCAATGTATTGAGCAGTCATATATTTTATCAACTCTAACAATCTTCACTGGCACATTTTCGACTCCTTTTGTGTTAATATATATTTCCAACTTTTTTGATCAGTTTATGTATATCAAAATTTTCTCCATAAAGATAATACCTTCATATCTTTAATGAAAAAATTATTGTTGCTAACTCAAAATCTTTAGTTGGGTAATTATTCTCATGAATCTTAAATTATCATGAGGCATGATTGGTAACCATGTTATTCTGCATAATAAAACATCCCAATCCCTTCTATGATGCATTGATATAGATTACAACCCCTTCTCCACTAAAGGGTAATATAATCACGGGTTCTCTCACTAACCTTCTCTTCAATTCCATAATGTTTTCCTAAAATTAATATATCTATATGAACATGACACCCTTTTGAGTTAACTTGGTCATGAGATTATCTATTCATGACAAATTATCCACAAATTTTCAATAATATCCAGTTAATCCTAGAAAACTACAAATATCAGTCATCGTGGTTGGTATAGGCCAGTAATCAATATCCCCTATCCTTGATGGGATTACTGAAATACCCACTCATGCAATTATGTGACACAAAAATGAAACCTTTTGTAGCCAAAATTCACACTTTTCAAATTTTTCATACAATTTCTCCTTACTTATGATCTTTAGTACAAATCTCATGTGATCTTAATTCTCTTCATTTATCTTTGAATAGATAATAATATCATCTATAAAGACTACCACAAACATATCAAGGTAATCCTAAATAATCCATTAATCATATCCATAAATATAGAATATTAATTAGTAAGACCAAAATGTATCACTATATATTCATAGTGTTCATACCTTGTACGAAATTCCATCTTCGGTATATCCTTCTCCTTAACCCTGAATTGATTATATCAGGAATGAATATAATTCTTGGAAAAAAATTGATATCCATGCAGTCGATCAAACCAGTCATCAATATAGGGAAGAGGATACTTTTCTTGATTTTGGTCTTGTTCAACTCTTGATAATCAATGTAGAGTTGCTTTAATCCATCTTTCTTTTTCACAAAAATAAAATGTGCACCCTATGTTGACACACTAGGCCAAATAAATCCCTTATCAAGATTTTCTAAGAGTTGATTCATCAATTCTAGAAACTCAATCAGGGCCCTCCAATATGGAGTCCTTGAAATTTGCGTGGAACTAGGTTTGAGTTATATTGATAACTCAACTTCAGATTTTGGTGGAAGTCTAGGAAACTCATTTGGAAAGACAACCAAAAATTCTAGAAAAATAGGCATATCAAAAATATTGATTTTCTCCCCAAACATTAGAGATAAAAAAATTTATCAATTTAAATTAATACCCATGCACAGGATGTAATCTCCATAGAAATTTCACACATATCATCACATTTATGGATGATCATATGAGGGTTTGAAATATCAAACCCAACTACCCTTTATCGAAAATTAAGGTGGTATTTATGTAGATAAATCCAATCGATACCTAAGAGGACATCAAATTAAACCAAATTAATAATGACAATATTTTTAGGGATCATATTCCCATAAATGTCAACTAGATAAGAATCATATACTTGTGATGCAATCATATTACCAATAGGGGTTTTCACTGCTAATTACACATCTCATTGTTTAGGTGGAATCTTAACACCCTTAAAAATTCGAAATGAATATGTGGGTAAATAAAAAATCGAATAATACATTATAAGTTCTATAGTTGATAGTAATCGTACCTTTCACCACATCATTATCACACACCTTTTCATAAATAGCTATCACATGCAATTTCCATTTGTCCATTGGTTTAAGAGATTTATGAAGCTGATCATCATCACCAACCCTTGGGTTTGGGAACTAGTTAGAATAATGATCATCTCCTTACACTTAAAGCATTGTAGTGTGGGAGGTTCATTCTATGTATATTTTCCTACATTTTCATCATTGGCCAACATCTTCCCATTAGTGCGATAATCAATTTCCTAGTTGGATTCCTTTTTTCTCTTAAACACTTATTAGAACCAATAATGTAGTTCCATCCATTCTTTTTTTGACACTTAGATCATAAGGGAAGGCTCATATTCTTCTCTTCATGATTTTTAGATTTTCCTCTAAAATTCACCATCCTTTTCTTGTTAAAACCACATGATTGATATGTAACTCCAACCTCCATTTAAACTTTTATTGCACAATTCACAATCTCTTCATAGCTACTAAAGTATATTATAGAAAAAACCATTATGAGAATTGTATTTAAGCCATTAAACAACCAATAAACTTTAATTTAGGGTTGGATGATAATTCTAGAAGTGTACCTCACAAGTCTTGGGAAATTATCCTTTTAGGTACTGATGAATTCATAATCCTTTTGCTTCAACTCAAGGAAATCCTTTTCCATATTTGTATGAAGAACATAAGGAAATTAATTATTGAATAATAAGATCTTGAAATTGCCCCAATCCATGGATACAATTTCATATTGATTCTTCTTGATTAGATTCCACCACTGGTCTTCTTCACCTTCTAACAAATAAATAGATAGAATGATTTTATTATGATCCCAACACTGAAGAACATGGAATATCATTTCAGTTGTACTGATCCAGTGTTTAGAAACAATTCGATCAGAAGACCTACTAAAAGAAATAGTATGCTGCGTCATGAAAGACTCAAAAGAATATTATCACCTCATTTCCTTAGTTTGGAGTCCACAATGATTCATATATTAAGAGATTTGGGAGATCATAAAAATAAGATTTTCCATTCCTACTCCCATATCATTTTGTTTCTTAGGAGGAAAATCATTTCATTGTCTGTTGAAATCACCATTAACGTGGTTCCTTCAGGTTACAACCATTGACTAAAACAAAAAACTATAAAGAAGAAACAATTATCATATTTAGGAACCATATAATCATGAAAAGTCCCTTATAGGATGTCTAAATTCTAAACACTTCTTTAATATAAGACACCTTAGGTTTATCCTAGGTTTTTCATAGCCTATTTATATTTAAATTATTCATGATGTTTTATAATGTGTTTGTGATTTCCCAAATCATATCCCCCAGGAGTGCTACACCATGTGTGCAGAAATACCCATTATTGTGTACCGAGTTACACCGAGTCAGTTCTGACAGACCTTGTCAGAGTTTTTACTCCTAGGTACATCTATTCTAGACCCACATCCACTTGAATTATCCAGATAGGTATTTATTTATAGTAAACCACTCACTTTATCCTTTACAAAAAATTATGACATTTTCCTATACTTTTCCTTATCCTTATACTTTTCCTTAGTAATTTCCTTTGGGTTATCACTATGGTTTTCTCATCCTTGATTCCATAATTTAACTAAACCTATACTCTGATACCAACTATAATGACCCTCTCTTTTTATACATTAACATTTATAACTTCTTTGGAATATATAAAACATTTTAAAAATATACTCCCAAAGACTATACTGGTCTAGTACCTTTGGAAACATGGAAACATAAACACTATTACATAAGTGAGATAAAATATCTACCACTAGGTTATTCATGACGAGAACCCTTCTTATATACATCAAACATAATTAATGTTTTCATAACCTAGGGATGTAAAAAAAGGGTGAGCTCAGATTCTCAACAAGGGAAAAAAATGAGACATGTATGTATAAACATGAGCATATGGGTATGATAATGTGAACATAACATCAGAATTGTATACCCTGAATATCATATGATTAGAAAAAAGAATAATGGAATAAATATTGGTAGTTCATAAGACATGAATCATAAGAAAATAAATAACATAATACATGAAAACATATCATATGAATAATACATATAATGTTTTCATACATAAACATATGATATCAATCCCTATATTTTAAGACACCTAGAAAGAACTTCTCAAGGCACTTCATATGAACTGCACCTAATGGGCGGGACACACCACCATCCATAGTTATAGTACTTTCCTTTTAAGTGATTGTGTTTTCCAATCTTCCAATTACGGATAGGTTTTACCCATAATCAATCTTTATGGTGACTACACCTACTGGACACGACGCACCATTATCCCCACTCATTGTCCTTTCCTTGTAAGGGATCAGGTTTCCACATATTCCCATAGTTCATTAAGATCATTGAATTTATTCCCATAATTATATAAGGAGATATAAATATTTAACCAATTAATTTTAGTGAGATATAGGTCCCACCCAACTCATAATAAAATCATTCATACATGTTCCACAAGATAATAAAACTTTCATCATATCATGACCCATAAAAGGAGATGGGTTCTATAAGAATTAAATCATGGCCCATGAAATGAAATGTGTATATTTAAATTTTTATCACATCATAGCCTATGGAAAATAAATCAAATCATGACCCATGAAAATAAGTGGGTTCCAGAAGCATATAACCCGTGGAAGATAAACTAGTTTCATAAGAATCATTTCATCAAAACCTAAACCACTCAATAAGGAATTAAAATGGATCCTTTGGATAATTTCCTAAAATGGAATGTGTAAAATAAATATAAGTAATATAATATTTAAAATAACTTGGAATAATATTTTGGAAACATTTCTTGAGGTAAATATTCTTCTATCTTTGAAAATGGCTCTTTAAAACAAAAATCATTTTCAAACCCAATTTCCACAAAATAAACTTGAAGACTTATAAGTAAAGATTTGAAAAAAATTGGAAACATTTTTATTTAAAAACATAGAAATACATATTGAAAACATTTTGAAAACTATTTTATTAAAAACTTATAAATGTGTCTTGGAAACATTTTGAGAACCATTTCCATAAAAAATCTTGAAAAAAAATTTGTAAACCATTTCTTTGAGAATAATTTGAAAAATTATAATTGAATTTAAAAACCATAAACTACATTTTTTTAATTCATTTTCCTTTAAAATGATATTAAAGTATCATATTTGAAAACATATTTGAAAACATGTTTCTTGAAGTTCATGGTATGGGACTCGAAGAAAGGAAAATTGAGACAAAACTACATTACGGATTTGGAAAATCTTAAAACATAAACCCCAAGAAAGAGAGATCATAAAATTAATATGCAAAATAGTCAGAAAAATAAGGATAAAATCATATAATATATTGATGTGAATTATAATCAACACACAAAATATTTGAGTGGTGAATAAGGTGTAAATATCATGGAAATAAAAGTGAAACTAGAAATCCACTTACCTTGTGTCTTGATTATATTCATGCTCATACAATATTGTTTTATAATAAATGTAAGTTTATAATACATATTTTAATGAATCCTATTATTATATCTCATACCATATATGGTTTTATTATGACCTTATATTACCTTCTTGTTTACAATTTTATGTTAAGGTTTCATTTCGGTTAATATTTTCTTCGTTCTTTGTATGTGTCTTAATTTGTTATATATTTGTCCATTATAATTATATCATGATTTCTAGAATTTAAACCATGAAGATGGTAGGTCATATGTATGCATGAATGTTATTTCCATTTAATTATATTTATCGAAACAAAGAGAGTAAATAACATATATGTATATATGTATATAACATCATTATATTATAATTATCATTATATATATATATTAATATATAATATAATTTCACTTAACACATCCTTAATACATTCCATGTAGTTTGTCAACAAATCACATTGCTTTGAGGGGGTGGTAGTCCACAATACCTCAAAAAAATTATCGTATTTACACAAAATCAAAATTATAAGGGTTTGTTTTATAAAATAATTATATAATTATAAATAAATAATAAATATATTATATAATTTATATAATTTATTTTTAATAATAATTCCAAACATGAGAGGTGGTAAAGGAAGAACGAAAAATCATCGTTTCGTGAGGTTGTAGTTCATTGTACACATAAATGGTATGTTCATTACCCATTAAATTTTATTGTGTGTAAGTTTAGGTATAAAATTTTATATAAAAACACATAAATATATTTAAGATATTTTCTTCATATAATCATGGAATAAGTAGATTCTATTTTGTGGTAAAAGAAAAAAATATAAAGGATCTTGAGGAAGTATGTTACCTCTTCTCTGGGTAACTCCTTATGGTTTTCACCAAAGAGACTAGATGGATTTATTTATTAAAAAAGGGACTCTTCAAGGAGAAATGTAGGGATTATGAGGAGATGTTTTTTAGAGTTCATTCGATCTAATGTGTCTCTATAGGGGTGAGTAAGTGGGATGATAGGACACCTTTTTTTATTGTGGGGGAGGAGAGACACTCTAGTAAATTTTTTGAAATGGAATTACACCCATATTTTCCCATTGAAAGTGGATAAAATAATGTTAAAACGTAGATAAGATGGATTTTAGGGTAAAAATATTACCTTATAATGGATATTTTACAAGTTTCTAGGTCATTTTAGCCCTTAATATTAATGTTTTGTCACTTATTAAGCTTAATTTTACCTTAATCGTTGTAACTAATTTTAATTACTTTCACTAATATTTTTGGATAAAATATAAGTTAACCTTGTTAGAAATTTTAAATTATTATGATTCATAATATGGAATCCATTTTCCCCAATTCCACTCACATAATTGGTATAAATTAATTTAAATTTAATCTTGTCGATGGGGCGACACTTCGGGTTTTTAAAGTAAAGGCATTGAAAAGTTTGCAAAGATTTTATACCGAATTTCAAATTGAAATTGATTATAATGACCCAAATTATATTAATTGATAAATACATTAAATAATTGAACTTTTATAAAAACAAAAAATATAATTTTACCTTATAAATAAGTTAGATGAAAAATCTGTTTTGAATTAAAATTCAATTTTTTTAACTATTCATTTAAAGATGAAGTTTCTCAAAGAAATCCAAAAAATTAAACCGAATCAAATTTTGACTTTATAAATTAAAAAATTAAGTTTATTTTATCAAATTAAATTCATATATGTTTCTAAAATTAATTTTAGTATTTTTCACAAAAGGTAATGAAAAGCATTTTATTTGAGAAAATTGTATTTTGAAACATACATGGACTTTACCAAAAATTATATCATTAATTAAAAATATTTTATATTTATATAAAACAATTATAAACAGTATTTGAAAAGTAGTTATTATTATTCATATTAATATTTTTAATGTCTATGTTATTTATCTCATTTAAATATTTATAATGAAAAAAAGTTGTTTCGTAGAAAATCAGTTTTGCGTGTAACGTATACCAAGTCGGTGTTGCGTGTAACGTACACCAAGTAAGTGTTGTATGTAACATATGAAAATTTGATGTTGCATGTAACTTCAGTTGAATCAGTTCAATTTTAAAAGAATGTTTTACTTAGTGCATTGCAATACATCAGTTAAAATTAATCCATTCAAAAAAGGTCCATAATTACTCAGGGTGTTACATGATGAATGGTTGTATGGATTTCATAGACTTCTCTCCATGGATCCTAAAGGTTGTAGTGGATGGATTGGGTTTAGTATTACCTATTGGGTCTTGATTCTATGGGATTCCATGGGCTTTACTACCCCTTGTATCTAGCTTTCTTGGACATTCATAGGACATGTCTGGTATGACATGCTCCTAGGACTCCAACCAATGTCTAATTGAGTTTCCATCGAGATTCTCCTGGGACTCAATGAGGATTTCTTGTTCTTTGAAGCCTTGTATCTGACCCTTCAGAGTATGAATATTTGACATATAGAACAACCATGAGGTACATGATACTTTTGGGTATACGTTTTGGTCATGGTGACTTTGTGACATGTGTGATTATACAACTCATGTGTGTATGTTATTACTCTTATGGTTGTATGGTAAGGCCGTGATTAATATGTAATTTAGGGTCTAAAAATTTTCATCATGGGATAACATGTTTGGATTAATTTTAAGTTCATGTTATTATTTGTGCATTATTTTTATCCTCATTGTTCTAAGAGCTTGATGATCTTGTGCATGGAGCCTTGAGGGGATATTTTAGTATCAATGGTTTGGAAGTTTATATTACATAGAAATATTTAATTTCATTTAATAATTACATATTTACATGCACATTACCTTAAATTATATTTCATTAAATGAATTGTGTTATACATCATGGGTGTCGGCCTACAAAGATGATATCCCACACCCTACTCGAGTACCACGGGTACATGAGTAGACCTTCTTGTTTGTGGGACCATAGACTTTAGATTGTCTTATTTTTATTTTACCTAGGAGTTAAGGAGAACAGGACTGAGCTAGAGCTCAAGATACTCATAGAGATCCTCTTTGGTATTTTTAGTTCTTTTCTTCACATGAGCTTTATATTGTACTAAATTTTAAAGAATATTGTCTGTTTATATTGTAGCTTACTTTCCTCATCTGGCATGGATGGTTTGTATAAACTAGAATTGACCATCTTCTATTTTCAGTTTATATTACATTTTCCTTATTCAACTTTATCATTCCTTTACACCACTTCTATTTCTTCATTCTATTTACTATTTAATAAACTGTTATTCTACTCTGACATTAGGGTATATTCCTCACGTTATCACCTCTTCTTACACTCGCTGTTAGTCGGAAGCCTCTAGCATATGGGGAGACATTCTTGAGGCCATGTGGCGATAAGTATGGCTACATGTTTAGTGTCCAGACAGGCTAGGATGTTACAACCAAAATAGTACATGTACCATGTTACCAAAACACCTCATTGAACCTTTTGATCACTATATACTATAATAGAAATCATTTATTTAATGACATAGAAGTGGGAGAAGGTTTTCCCACATAAAATAGTACAATAAACAATATAAGGTTCATGTACATATTTGTAATGAAAAATATTAATATTTAATGAACTAGTTCTATATTTAGTTATCAAAAGATGTTGGTGTATAATATAACAACAATAAATGAATTAAATAACATGAACATTAAATTTACTAAAAATATGGTGTAAAACATTCAAGAAATTACAATTTGTATGAAACTAAATGAAAATAACATCTACATGTATAAATAAAATAAATAATTACCTAATGAACAAAAATAGAAAGTCCCATGTATGGATTTCCAATGAGAGTATCCAACAATATACCCTAGGCATCCACTATGATCATACATCAAAAGATCTAAAGAATCAACCTAGACTCTACACTCTAAATTGTAATATAATCGAATTTGCCTCTACTAAGATAACATACCAAAGAATTGACATGAATTACAAAAACAAATGTGAAATATGTGAGTATAATTACCATGTAGGTGATCACCACCTTTCACACCCTGACCTTTAATGCTCTTTTATTTTATTATTTTCTTGGTTTCAAACTTTTTAGTTGAGGTTCAGGTTGAGTCCTGGTTTAAATTTTTGATGTTTGTAAAAATTTTGGGGTTTTAGACCAGTGCAAGGGCACCACATGATTAGAGAAAACCATGCGGTCGAACCAGATAACCGTTCACTTTCCCTATACTCAAAATAAATGAAAAATAAATGAAAAATGAAATAAGTCAAGAATAATTAAATAAAATAATATTTAATATTAATAATAATATTCATATTATTACTATAAATATTATTATTATTGTTATTATTAATATTAATAATTATTATTCTTATGATTAATATTATTATTAAGTAATTTAGATTTTAATTATTATTAGTATTATTATTATTATGTTATTATTATTATTATTATTATCTTATTATTATTATTTTGTTGTTGTTATTACTAGGGTTTTAATGAAAACCCCAATTCTCTCCCTCTCCTCTCGCTCCCCTCTCTCTCTCCCTCGTGCACCCCCCCCCCCTCCCTTCTTTGATTGTGTGACCCTGTCAACCCCCTCCTCCTCCAACACTCCCATCTAGTGGTTGTCCCTCCTCACAGTACCCCCCCCCCCCATTCCCCTCCCCTGTTTGTGTGTTACCCTCCTTGTCTAGGGCCTTCTGGCACGCCACCTCATCCCTATCTGATGATTCCACTAGATTCTTCTCAATTTTGTGATTGGCTTGTCGAGGTAATCTCTCTTCATTCTCCTCCTCACTCATTTTGGATGATTTTACTTCTTTTTCAACCAATTCAGCTTGGATGAACCCTAGGGTTTCAGGTATGCTGATTTTTTATTTTTTTTCTCTATTGTTTTTAGGGTGTGTGGTTTTTTTAGGTTGTATCTTCTCTTCTTAATAGGATTATTCGCATTCACACACTGGTGAGGTAGTTTTCTCCATGTTTTTTCCTTTCCAATGTAATATAATTGACTCTTGGGTGTTTTAATAGATTTTTATATATGATTCACATCTTGGTAACACATATTGTTAGCTTATTCTGGTTTTTTCATGGTAGTTCAATTTTATAAAAATATGTTTTGAAGTGAGTCGTTGTCTATGACTATGTATTTACACACCAAAAAATTATAGAGTATTTTTAATAAATTGGTAAACATTATTTTCACCCATATGGTTCCTTTTTTTTGGAGTGTTGTGACATTGGTAGAAATTGTTGAAAATAGTTTCTGGAGTGATTTATTCAATTATTCCTATGTGTGGGTGCACATAAAGTGGTTGATTAAATGCCTATTATTTTCTTTTGATTTAATCAAGCCTAATTGTGATAACTATCCCTTTAAATATTTTGGGTAAAAAAAATTTAATTAATGAATTTGTGTCAATGTGAAAATCGGATGCCTCCTTAGTATAATGGACATGCTAAAATGTTTTGGAAGGGTTGGGTTTGGTTTAAAAATAAATTGGTGATTTTACAAATGGTTTGGGGTGGTTTCATGAAAAAATTATAAGGGTTTATTGGGTGATTTCACATCCATGGGTGAACAAGCTGAACACATTGATGTGCACTCAAATGAGGATGGCACCAAAAATTAGTGTTCACTTTTAACTTTCTATTCTCAAATGGTGTGGTGGTTCTATTTGGTTGTTTCCAAAAGTGGTTTCAAGTTTTTTTTTCAAATTGATGGTCCATTTGGTGTTTCATAAAGAATGATTGATTTTTTTTTAAATTTGGAGGAAGTTTGTTTGGGATATTTAAGTGTGTTTCTTGTTTTCATCTTGTTTTGAAATAATGTGGGATTTGGAATAAAGGCCCTTTTGGCATTTCATTCTTGAAAGTTTTTATTCGTGTTGAATTTGGAAATGGTTCTGAAATGGTTGAAAGGTTATATGATGTGATGGCCCAGTTGAAACCTTTGATGATTTGATATATACATATATATACATATTTAGAACCTCTATACGAAGGGATATCCCTTTATGGGTTTTCATATAGGGGGTCTTTATTTGGGGTAGGCAAGTTCAGTGATGGATAGTAAGGTGAGTCCCACATGCGAGGGCCTCTGAATTATGTAGTACTACTACCAACATGGGATCTTGGGCATATTTTAAAGGATTGAGTGATGGTTTAAGATCAACCCGGATTAGATGGGTTGGTACCCCTTGTATTTTTTATTAGACCAGGTGGGTTGTGCCACTGGTGAGGCTAGTTTAGAGAAACCAGTTGGTTATAGACTTAGTGTATTCAACATACATCAGGGGGTGGTCCTAAAGCTGAGTATGTCCATGGGTCTTATATGTATGTTTAAGAAATCTCATGGTTACTATATATGTTTTCTTTTTTGTATTTTTCTGTATTTTGTTCTCATCTTTCACTATTTATTTAATTATTTTCAGCAGAACCCTATTATTATTTGGTTTGGATTTTGGGTTATAAAATGGTAATTAGTAGAAAATGGAAATGTAATGTGTATAGGATTTTAAAATGGAAAGAATATTTTTTTTTAATAAAAAGTGAAAAACCTATATTTGAAATTGAATTTTTAAACTAGCATAAATGGATTTTTTTGGGAAAGGAAACACATAGTTTCTCTGGTGATTTCCTTATGAGTTTCTATCTCACACCCTACATGTGACAGTCGGTGTTGGTAGTCCCTATCTATTTTGAAGCTCCTACTTTTTGTTCAGGTTTCCAGGTCCATGTGCTCACTATTGGGGTGGTTGGGTCTTATGGTTGGAGGTGAACAAGAGGTCAATTGGAGATCGAGTCTATGTAGTTCTATTTCAGTTTTGTTTTTAGTTCTACTTGTCCTTATATTGTGATTGAATCAGTTTGTATATTTATCTGAGATTTGGTCATTATTTTTTCTGCATTTTTAGTTTCTATTTTGATCCTAGTTTATTGGGATGAAATCATTCTCATTGGATTATATTTGATGCCCAAAACTAATTACCATCATGTGGGGATCGGGAATTCCATTCGGGTATTGTCGCGGACTGGGTTGGTTGTCTGGTTGGATGACATCCAGAGCTGGTTCCTGACAAAATAGTATCACAGTAGGCGCTTTTTATTTGGGTTTTTCGATTTTTTGAGATTAAGACTATTGGGACTCAAGAGGTAGGTACAGGAAGGTATTCATGAAACCTTTCTCATATTGATCCTTGAGTATAACGACCCGAAAGTTTGTTAATAAAAATTCCACTTGATCCAATTAAATGTCTCATTATGTAAAATGGTTATTTAAAATATGCACTAACATGGTTTTATGTTTTTGAATTTAAAAATACCATTAAGAATTGTTACCATTTCTAATACAGTTGTTGAACAATGATCACATGATTAGAATATATATAGGTCTTTAACAAATCCAATTTACTCAGACAAAGGAAGTGTTGGCCTCATCCAGTAGACATGCCCCATATGAAGCCCATTTATCAGAGCTCGGAAAGGAGGTGGCGTCATTGGGCTTCTCTTTTGACCAATCCCAATCTGAGCTTCAACATGTTAAGCTCGAACGGAACCACCTATGGTAGAAGTGTAAGTTGATAAAGATTACTACCCGAGCGACGTTATCCGAGCCACCCCAAGAGTGTATCACCATCGCACACCTTACCCTTCAATCCTATATGGGTCTTATAATAGGTTATGTAACAAGAACCTGGAACTATGATTATGTGCATTATTTTTTATATAATAAATAATGTACATTCATTTTATTATTTTTATGTTGTAAATAGTTTATCAAGCACAAATAGTATTTTTAGTTAATATTTAATTATGAAATCTATTTTTATAAATAAATGGATTTTAGAATTAAATTCTATTTTAATAAAATATTATTACTAAATTACTTTTTATTAAATATAAATTATTATATAATTTTTTAGGAATACAATTATAATTTTTATTAAGGTTTGAAAGCTATTTTTGTCAAAAACCCATGAATTTTCGTGAAATGTCGGGTTTTTTTAAAGTAAAAATTCACATATTTAAAAAAATATTAAGATATAATGAATATTATTTTTGTAATGAGGATGTCAAAATTATCCACTTGTGAATTTTTCATAATTTTTTAATGCAATTGAATTTTTGGGTAAAAATTTAAATACTCTTTAATTATATAATGTGTTTTATGACATCATAATGACCCAATAGTGATGTAATAAAATACTATAAGTTTGATGTTCGGCCAATATTTGTTTTACAATTAAAATAATGTGATTTTAGGTTTATTTCATTTATTTTACAAATCCTTAGTGGACCCTCCAAGACTTATAAAACGTTTTAACTTTTTAAAATGATTTCCTTGAGTGTGTGACTCGCCTCCACACAAGCAAGCCTAATATTTTAAGAAGTTCAGAATTGACCATATAAAATATTTTTTTCACTCCCATTTGGAAAAAACGTTGGGAAAACACATGTTATGGTTTTTTTTTTGATTAGTTTATTGTATAGGGTCCAAAACCTAAATAATAATGAATTCTCTCTCTTTTCCTATATAAACCCGCCCAATATCCCACTTCCTCTTCACTCAAAGACCTTGGAGCTCAACCAACCTCTTACCTCTTCTATATATAATACTCTCAAGGTTCCCCAAGCTCCTAAGAAGCCTCTCCCAAGACACTCCCAAGACTTTGGGATCACACTTCCAAGTAAGGGATTTATTCCTTTCTCATTTTTTGTCCAAATTTAAATATGTTGTTATGCCATTTTATATTCATTTACATATATTGGGGTATGATTTCACACCTCCCCCATAGTTACCTCTTTATTTTTGAATGATGATAGTTCCCTTTCTCTCTCATTATTTCCTCCCAATGTACACATGTTACCTAGCTGAAATTCCCTAAGAAATTTCTCTATCCTCGTTTTCATTCCAGAAATTCTTTTGTATTATGAATCTAAAATTACATTACATATGTTGGATCATGTACCTATATGATCTCCATACTGTCCATTTTATGTACATATTATGAGACACCCCTTTCTCTATCATCAACCATTTTTATGAATTCTTAAGTCACCTCGTTATGCTTCTGAAATTACACTCTGATTTTCCAAATCCAAAGTCATTGTGTCTTGAATACCATGCCCATTTCTCTATCATGGTTATTCACCTTTATTCACATTTACATATTAATTATAAAGTTTCATGTATGAATTCCAAATTGTTTTATCATGGAATAGATGATGATATTTAATTATTCCATGTTGTATGATCCATGAGGCACACTTATGCGTGAAATGAAAGGTTTAAGAAGGGTGTGCCCTAATAGTGCTCCAACGCATTGCGTATAGATTAGTATCATGATACATCAAGTTTAATGAGGGTTTACTCATGATAATTCAAGTGAAATGAGTTTTTAATCATTATCCATGTGAAATGATCCTTGGATCATGCTAATACCATGTTAAGTGTTGTTTCCACATTTCTATGTTATGATAATCATGATATATCTTGCCTTTATGTTCATGTTTTCTTATGCTCCATTGATATTCCTACTGCCTAACATGAATTTTATTCTTCATATTATTCCTTTTTTACTCCATTAATAGTCTTTATAGATCACCATTTTCGTATGCATGTCCTTAGGTTATCCCTTGCAATGCTAAGTACGAAGGAATGTAGTGGTCATGTGAAGGAAGTTTTCAATAAAGATATTGTGTTTCACATTTTAAGTCATTATGTATTGTTACTAATCCCCAAATACACTGGACCTCCCTATATTCTATGTTGTATCAAGTGAAGGTTTTTTGTGATAAATAATGTTTAAGTGTGTAATAAAAAGTCAGGTTGTTATAGTTGGTATTAGAGGATAGGTTTAGTCATTTTTGGGATTAGGATTAGAAACCCCTATTGAAAGCCTTAGGGATAAGAATAAGTATAATAAAAACATCCCTAAGTTTTGGTGAGTATTGAGTAAGTGGTTTATCAAGGAAATAAATCCTTGTATAGATAAGAGCAGTTAGAGGTTGCTCTGGCACAGATGTACCTAGGAGTGAAAACTCCGACAAGGAGTTTCGGGCTTAACCTGAGGTATCCCAGTACATGAAAATAGGCCTTGTTTCACTCTTGGTTGCAACACTCTCAGGGGATATGCTTTGGTAAATTCATAAGCTTAGTATGATCCATTATTAAGGGAAAAAATTCCCCCAAGAATATATGTTGGGAAGTAGATCATGGATAACATAGATGAAATCCTATTGATCCATAAGTTAAGAAAATAAAATTTATTTATTACTCATCCATTTTTTTCATTGGATTACTCTTTATGTGTTTCTAGTAACTTTCCTTTTATTCCAGTGAATGGATGATAATAGGAGGACTTAGGCTAACAACTGATTCCAAGATCAATGTGATGACTATTCTAATGTGATTCCCAATATAATGGGAGCGGGAATCAGAAACTTTGTCATGATACTCTCTCATTTAACTCAAGATTTGTATAGATACAAGGGTCAATAGGAGCATTCAACCCCCCCCCCCCAAGAAAGAACATGTCACAATCAAGAGCTACCTGAGACAAAGGCCACTAACTTTTAATGGATCATCTGATCCATCAATCTTCAAACTATGGATCAAATCCATTGATAAGATCTTCCCCATTATTAAATGTTCAGAATAAGAGAAGGTTATTTTGGATGCTTATCGTATGAAGGGTGAAGCTGATAAATGGTATACATTGATCAAAATACAAAGCTTGAGGAGAATATCGAGATGTTGGAATGGAAGGATTTCTGGAAAATGTTTTTTGAAAAATATTTTCCTCACGCCATCCAACTTAACATCGAAAGTTACTTCCTTGCCCTCATGAAAAAAGATGACGAACCATCAGAGCATATGAGGAAAAATTCACAAGGCTTGCACGATACGCCTCTGGCTTTGTTGTTACCCCCGAATACAAGGTTTGCCGCTTCTTTGGGGGGATGAAATCTATCATATAGAAAGATCTATCAATCTATGACAAAGAGAGCTATGAGGAAATTGTCTAATGTTCCTTCAAAGTCTAAATGAAGATAGGAAAATCTTAGGGGTATCATGGGGATTAGAAGAATAAGTTGGACTTAAATTCTGAAAGTCTGATGGATAAATCCAATAGTGTTAAGAAAATACATCACCCCACTTTCCAAAGTTAGAGAAAGAAGAACCCCAGAAATTTCTTGAAGGGGACAAGGAAATGATTTAGGTGTGGAAGAGAAGGGAACCTAGTCGTTAACTACCGACAACAAAACTATGGTTGAGATAGAGAAGAGGAATGCCCCATCTAACCCTCAACACATTTTTCATTGCTTCAACTACAAAGAAATAGGGCACCTTGAAAATCAGTGCCTTAAGCCAAGGGTTTTGGGAGGAAACCAACAACCTCTAAGGAAGCAAGGGAAATCTTTTTCCATCACTACCGGCGAAGTGAACCCTAACAATGAAGTGGTGACTGGTATGCTAGTTAGTAATTCATGAATAGAAAATATACTTTTTTATTCTGGTTCTACACATTATTTTATATCCAAATGTTTTGGTAGAACAATCCCAACACCACCAAAAATCATCGAAGTAAGGATGTCAGTGAGTATAGAAAATGGAGCAATCATTTCATCCCATGAATATAACTCCTCCACTATCATAATTTGTGGATTGAAATTCCCAGTGAACCTCTTCATACTCCCTCTGGTGTAATTTGATGTATTTCTCAGCATGGGTAGGATTTCCTTATAAAAAGGCAACACAAATTGCAATGAGAGGGAAATCACTCTCCATATGGTGAATTAACCCCCGATTCTATACAAGTGCAAGGAGGATGAAGAATCTTCCTTAGCACCATCATCTCAAGTGTGGATATTACTGACCTATGAGCACGCATATCTAGATTAGATGATTGAGTCCAAGGAATCATCCTTCCTTCAATAAATTCCTATTGTGAGAGAATTTTATAAAGTGTTTCTTGATGAATTGTCTGGTCTTCCTCTTATAAGAGAAGTTGAAATCTCAATTGAGTTTATACCTGGGGAATTTCAAATAACCATGACTCTATATAGAATGGTTGTTATGGATCTTGAGGAGCTGAAAAAACAACTACAGGAGAATCTGGATAAAGGTTTTATATGCTAAAGTGGTTTACCATGGTGTGCACCAGTCCTCTTTGTCAAGAATAAGGATGGGTTAATACACCTTTGCAATGATTACTATGAGCTTAAAAAATCACTATAAAGGAAAATTAACATCTACCCCGAATTGATTATGTGTTCGATTAGCTGTGTGGAGAACAAAACTTCTCCTAGGTAGATTTGTGGTTGGGATATAACCAAGTAAGGGTGAAAAAGGAGGATACCCCCAAGACTACTTTTCGTATAAAGTGTGGGCACTATGAATTCATAATAATGCCTTTATGACACACTAATGCAACCACAATATTCATGGACTTGATTAAAAGAGTATTAAGAGACTACCTCAACAAGTTTTTGGTAGTCTTTATAGATTATATTCTAATATACTCCAAAACCAAGGAGGATCATGAGGAGTATCTAAGAATTATACAAGAGACCGTGCAAAAGGAGAAGCTCTACGAAAAGTACAACAAGTGTGAGTTCTGGTTGAAGGAGCTCTCATTATTGGGTCATATCATCACAAGAAATGGGATATCTGTGGATCAATCCTAGAAAGTTTCAATGGAGAGATGGTCGAGGCTAACATCGGTAACAGATAATTGTAGCTTCTTTGGGTTAGCTGGATATTATCACTGCTTTTTGATAAATTTCTCATGATTGACCAACCCTCTTACCAAGTTAACTCTGAAGGGAGTCATGTTTTCTTGGAGTGATGAATGTGGAGAGAGCTTCATGGAGTTGAAAAAGAGGCTTATCACTACACCCATAAATGCTTTACCCACAAGTGGAGAACTTTTTTTGGTATTCAGTGATGCTTCGAAAAAGGTCGTGGGATGTGTGTTGATGTGAAATGACAAAGTCATTGTCTATTATTCAAGGAAATTGAATGTTCTTGAGCAAAACTATCCAACATAGTATATGAAGTTGTATGCAGTGATATTCACATTAAAAATTTGTTGGCAATACCTCTTTACGGAAAAGTGTGAAATATATACGAACCACAAAATCCTCAAGTATATATTCACACAGAAAGAGTTGAACATGCACCAAAAATTATGGTTAGAACTGATCAAAGACCATGACTACTCAATCCATTACCACCCTTGGAAAGTGAAAAAGGTGTTGTATTCTTTATGTAGAAAGGACCCAGCGATTCTATCATTGATGAGAATTAAAAAGGATCTAATCTTCTTATATTTGATGAATATGGACATGAGAATCATAAAAAGGGAACATCATCAATCCTTTCACAAATAATTTCTTGATCGTCTCTTTTGGAAAGGATAAAGGATGCTCAAATGGATGATATGGGGATTTAGAAGAAGGTGGAAACTATTAGAAAAGGTAAATCCTTGGAGTTCCATGTCAATGAAGAAGGAATTGTGAGATTTCAGTGGAGACTATGTGTTCCATCGAATCCGGAGTTAAAGAAGGAACTTTTGGAGGATGCACATAGTTCAAATTTCACCATTCACCCAGGAAACAAAAAGATGTATTGATATCTCCAAGAGAAGTATTGGTGAGATAACATGAAGAAGGAGATCGCTGAGTATACATAAAATTTTCTGGTATGTTAACAAGTGAAGGCTGAGAGGTAGAAGTCTAAGGGAATGATGCAACCATTACCCATACCAGCATGGAAATGGGAGAACATCACCATGGACTTTTTCATCATACATCCAAAGGAAACAATTCTATCTGGGTTGTTGAGGATCGTCTTACAAAGTCTTCACACACCATTTCAATTCAGGAGGATTTGTCACTAGATCAACAAGCATGGATATACATCAGAGACGTGGTAAGGGTGCTTGGTGTACCACTATCGATTGTATTCGATCAAGATCCAAGATTCACCTCTATGTTTTGGAAGATTCATCAACATTCTTGAGATACTGAGCTGAACTTCAATATAGCTTATCATCCTCAATTTGATGGACAATCTAAGCAAACAATCCAAGCACTTGAGGACATGTTGAGAGCATGCTTAAATGACTTCCAAGGAGGATTTGATCAACATATTCCTCTTCTTGAGTTCTCATAAAATAACAATTTCCACTCAATCATAAAAATGGATCCTTATGAATCCATATGTGGAAAGAGGTGCAAAACACCAACATGTTGGGATGAAGTTGGGGAGAGAAAACTCCTAGGTCTGGAAATGGTTAATGAAATGGTGGAGAAGGTTAAAACCATCCAATAGCACATTAAAGCTGCTCAGAGTTGACAAAAGGGATATGTTTATAATCATCGATGATACATAGAGTTTGATGTCGGATACATGGTATTTCACCTCATATCACCATGGAAGAGAGTTATGAGATTTGGGAAGAAGGGAAAGCTTTGTCCAAGGTATATGACCCTGTTGAGATCCTTGATCGCATTGGAGCAGTGGCCTATCGACTAGCACTCCCAATGAACCTATCCCAAGTACATGATGTATTCCATGTATCACTCTTGAGGACGTACATGCCAAACCCATCGCATTTACTCAATCTAGATGTGGTAACATTGGAGAATGTCCTCTTCTATGAAGAAAATCCACTGAAGATCTTAGATCCTAGAGAAAAAGTTCTTCGAAATAAGACAATGTCCCTCATCTAGGTGTTGTGGAAAAACCAAACTTTTGATGAAGCAACATGGGAATCAGAGAAAGTGATGAAGCAGAGTTACCCACATCTGTTTTAGTGTGGGAAATGGAAAATTTTCGGGATAAATTTCTCAGGGGGGGGAACATTATAAGGACCCAAACTTTTGTTAATGAAAATTCATCTTCATCTAATTAAATTTCTCATTATGTAAAATGGTTATATAAAATATCCACTTCCTTGGTTTTGTGTTTTTTGATTTCAAAATACCATTATAAATTGTTACCGTTGCTAATATCACTACCACAAAACAGGGTTTCTGCAGTGCCACCCATTAACAATGCTAAAAAAACTGCTGATAATGGGGGTGCCTTTATCAATGCTAAAAAAGTGCTGATGAAGGGGGAGCTTTATCAACACTTTTTCCTTGCGCTGATAAAGTTTATATTTTAATAAAAATCATGAAAAATATTATATCAATATATAAGTATATTTATATTATATAAATATAATACATATTTTTTTAAATATGTTTTGGATAAGTATAAATAGACTATTACATTTAATATATAATAAATTTAGTGAAAATGAATTTAAAATATTTTAAAAAATATTATTAATTAATAATTTTCTAATTATCATCGACTAATAGTCATTTAATAAAAATTTGAAGACACAAAAAATCAAAAAAAAATTAATAAAAGATATAAAATAAATTGAAAATGTAACTCAAACTTCAAACTGCCATAACTTTTGATCCGGTGTCTGTTTGAGCTCTACAACATGTCAAATTGAATCCTACGATGATCTTTACGTGCTAGTGAACCAAGAGAACCTTTTGTCACATTTTTCGAGGACAAAAAGGCCCAGAAGGCCTCCAAAACTGAGTTTTTAGTCCGAATACCCAAATTTTTTAACATTCAATGGAATTTCAACCTCGAATCATGGGGTTATTTTTGATCGTTTTCACTAGGGACTGAATTTATTATAAGGGTTACATTTATATTGATATTATGGTTTTAAATGTTTATCATTTTTCACAATGTAATGTTACCTATATTCAATTATATAACAATATATACATATTTTTTATATATTCAACCATAAAATATTAATGTTATAAATAAATAATTTATAATATTTACATATAATGTCTATTTATCAATATATAAGGCTTATCTAAATAAAAAACTAATATCCATTTTATTTAAAATAAAAATATATTAATATTTATATAGCTATATAATGTGTTGTGTTTGTGTGTGTGTATTTGTGTGCATTTGTGTAGACCAACTGATATATATTATCTATATATTCTAAACATATGTATATACATATTAATATATAATATTTGTAAATATATATAAATATGTATAATTATACATATAAATACACATATAATACTTGTGTTTGTTGTATATATGTATTTATTTATTTATAGACACCAACACACAAAACATATTTTATAAATGTATTTAAAACTGATCTTATAAATATATATTAAGATATTAATAAATATATTAATATATAAATATATATATATATTAATACATAGATATGTATATATATATTAATATACAGATATATATATATATATATTAATATATATATATATATATATATTAATATAACTATATATATATATATATTAATATAAATATATTTAAATGTAGCCCCCCAAGATTTCATAGTATGTTGTCTCATTAAAGTAATTCAATAGCTTGTGTTACATGCAACACCGAGCTCTAGCGCACCACAACTTACAAAACTAGCCGTTCAAAAAGCGATTATGAATAATATTAACTGCATTTTGAATCATATATACTCTATCTAATTTTAAGATAGATATTATGTGTTTCTTATACATAATATAAGAACAATTCATTTTTTCTTATAAAAGAAGTATTTCTCAAAAAATGCAATTTTACCGCCTTTTAACGGCGAATCCTTTTCAAAACCAATATTTTAACACTTTTATGTAATCAATTTAATGAAATTAAATTCTTATTTAGAAGCAGGACATGAAAATATATTCTGGATAAATATTTTGAACTTTCTGATAACTTTCATATTTTGATGAATAGTGAAAAATACTATGTTTTAATTGAAAACAACTTTTTTAATCCAAATAATTTATAGTGTTAAATTATGAATTTGAAAGGTTTTTAAGAATAATTAGATTATATTTTTATCATTTAATACAATTTAGGTCATTATAAGTAATTTCACATTTAAATTTGACATAAACACATGTCAATCTTTTGATAGTTTATTCTTTTTAAAAACCCGCTTTTTAGTTTTAACAACGGGAATTAATTTTAAATTAATAAATAAAACTTATATGTTTTTAATTTTGTAAAATAGACTTCATTTTTGAATTTGTAATATCAAAATTATGTTAGGGTAATGTTTTGGTATTTTTCTGAAAACATTCAATTTTTTATGAATAGTTAAAAACAATGCATTATTGGTTAAAACCGACTTTTTATTTAAATAATTTGTTATTTTAATTTAAATTATTTTAGGTAAAAATAGATACATAATACCTATATATGTTCAATTTAATTCATTGGATTCATTTTATAATAATTTTATATATATATAATTTTATAGAACCTTTTACCATCTTTTACCCATCTCCTAAGAGCATTTGCAAATTTGTATAAAACTTAATTTTACCACTTCTGTGAGTTGAATTTAAAAAATCCAAGATATGTGGTTAATATCACTAAATAAAATGTGGTTCAATAAGATGAAAATATTTTTTGGTGAATAGTAAATTTTGACTTATTTACCACGGTTAAAAGTAAATAGGGTAATTAAGGGTAAAAATGATATCAGAATTACCCTAACACATGTCCTAATTGTATTGGATAAGTATAATTCGACAAAAAACAATATTAGGAATAAAATATGATCATATTTGGTCCACTTGGATTAGATTATGACATTTATTATTATTTTAATTAAAGAATAGTTAAAAGAGTTAAATTCAAAGTTTAATAACGAAACCATTTTTAATATAGGGTTAAATACAATATATATTCGACTATAAATATTCATTAGAAAGATAAAAATATTTCCTACATAATTGTATTTTATTTATAATTTTTAGACATTATATAGTTTAATTTTTTTATGACACAATGATGATGCAGTAATTACCTTATTAATGAAATATTAAAATAATTGATATTATAAATATCCAAATAATTGTAAATTGAGATATAAAATGAATTACACTAATTTTATATGTTACTATGACATGTTATGGTTGGTTAAAAAAATTTATTTGAAGGGATAAAGTTTTTATTGCTGTCAAAAAAATAAAATACTAAATAGTGTCAAAATTGACATAATTGAGTTTTTAAAACAAATATTATATTATTAATTGATATATTATTAATAAAAATATAAGGTTCATCCAAAGGACTTATATAAGGTTAATAATATTAATAATAAACCTAATTGGGTTCTCTTGGCTTGTTATAGTATGTTTATTAACCATATAATATAAAAATTCAAAGAGACACGGTAAATGTCAAACTTTTTAACTAAGAGTTAAATCTAAAAGATAAGGTTAATATGATGACCTAAACCCATAAAAAACCTATTGGTTGAGAGGTTATTGACCCATAACCACCTTACCATTTAAATAATTCATTTTTTATCCATTAGAAACCGAAAATAAGTTTATTATAAAATAATATTTCAATATTTTCCTAAAGTGACCCTCACCTCTCATATAAAAGGTCACTTTCCCTTCTCTTAATTTCAAACATCCAAAGCCTTTCGTCTTGGTCATCCCCAGCCCAACTATCCTTCAAACATTCCTAACTTAATCCTAGAGGCATTCCTTTGGTCATAAATCCATCATAAAGATCCCTTTTGATCAAATCAAAATGAAGAACCCAAAAATGAGGTAAATATTTCATCACCACTTTCAAGTATTTTTTTTCTTCCACTTTCTATTTCATTTTTTCCATTATAAAATAATAACTCCTATGTATTCTATATACTGTTATGTTATTATAAAAATGGTACTACTATATTCATTATTCTATCCATCCTATAAATGAAAAAGTCACCATATGTGCGTACGTACGGATTATTGTATCCACATCGTGGTGTAGTTTGTTATTCAAACACTTCATTATTTGGATGGGTATAATAAAGTGTATAAATAACTAAAATAATAAATTTAACATGTTAATTATTCTTTATATATGATATAAAATCCAATTAGCTATGATTTCTCCAAAAATATAATGATACTGTCACTCGTGCGTACGTATGGATTACCGTCTCCACAAACGCGATGAGATTCATTCCCCATTGTAATCATTCAAAAATAATTTTAATTTTATGATTAAAAATAATTTTTATGAACATAATATAATTATATATATGAATCAAATACATCCTATCCATAAAAAACATGGATTTTGTAACCAAGCATATAAAGGAAAACAAATTAGTTAACACCTGAAATGATGATACTACTAAAATATTATTAATAAAGAAATATAGAAAGATCATATATGATATCATATTTATGTATATAGTTCTTGTATAATTAAATAACTATGTTTTAACTATTACACATTATGTTAAAATACCATTGACTAAGTAAAAGTGCAAGGTAAGTGTTAATTTCACAACCTCATTATTATTTGAGGTTGTTTTTACGTAAGTATCTACAGGGACATATTTATTATACCTGTCCATGTTTAATAAAACAGTTTTCAAATAGATTTTTTAAGGGACACTTTTAATAAAACCTCATTTTAAATGTTTTTAAGATTTATTCTTCTACACCATTCTCATTAATGTCCATGTTTTTAAAATGCTTTTAAGGATTTATTTATATGGACATGAATGTTTTAAAATGTTAATTCCATTCAAATGTTTCAAATTGGTATGGGACAATTTTATTCAAAACTATCTTTTAAATTACTTCCTTTATAAATTATGTGACTTTTAAATGATTTAATGAAAAAAGGATATTTATTTCAAAGATTTTTACTGATCATTTTAAACTATTTCAACATCCTTTGTGGGATATTATTATTGATCAATGTTGATTTATTATATAAATATTCCATATTGAATTGAAGGTTTTGTGATATGTTTGACTAAGGATGTGTTATTTTTATACCATTCATGGTTCATGGATAAAGTATTGACATCTCGTATGCTATTCTTAATACAAATTTTTATGTTATGTTTAATCCTTTTCATATGAGGAATTCATTGGACTTAGTATGTGATGGTTGGAACCTGTTATAGCTCCTCGATGCATCAGTAGGTCTCATGAGATAAACTAGTGTCTTAGCACAAGGTCTTGAAAAAATCTTATTTTTAGTCTCTGCACAAGGCCTTGACTAGATGGTTATGAAGTTTGGAATTATGCATTCCATCATTATGATAGTGGCTATTGATATTGCATGTGATTATTCAACTAGTAGAAAATAAATGTGAATAAGTAAATGGAATTATTTGATCTTATCTTTTCCATATTATGCAGAAATTTAAGTTTGAAAAGCTTTTGTTTTAGTCTTATACATTGTCGTAAATGTTTATTCTTATTTATGAATGTTTCAGCTATATTGTTATCCTTAAAGAGCATTTGAGCTCACTCCTTTCTATGTTTTATTTTCCCATGATGTGAAAAAGTATTTTATGGTTGACCTGTAGGGATAGGATAAGGATATAACTGTGTTCAAAAGGGGACAAAATTTTGTTGATGTTTTTCATTTTATAATGTAATGTAACATTCATGAATGTAATCTATTTTACAAGACTGGTAAATTGAACAGTCCTTCGGGACTTTATTCCTTGTGATCATGCCAATGTTATGTAATAATGAACCGACTCTACATAACTGGGGTTGGGGAATTACAGTTGGTATCAGAGGAAGTTTAGTACAAACCTTGAAAACTAGATTTAGATAAACTCTGATTATAGCACATTACCCTTTGATAGACTTTGAGGATTATACTAGAATAATGTCCTATAATTTTTGTAATATAGATATTTTGTGAATTTTCCAAGAAATACATCCCTGTCTAGATATGAGCAGGTAGAGGTGGCTTTGGCACAGATGTACCTAGGAGTGAAAACTCCAGCAAAGAGTTTCGGTCTTGAAACGAGGTATCCTGATACACGACCACTGCCCTTTCTACACTATTGGTTACAATACTCTCAGGGTATATGATTTGGATAATTCACAATTTCTTTACAATCTATTATGAAGGATTTAGGAGTAAATACTTACTTAAAGGAAAGCTTTTTATGATTATAGATTATATGCATCATCTTTTGAAATTACGTTATGTATTTTACAAGTTTGGAATTATGCATTGTGATTCACAAACTAACCTAGTGTAGGACACTGTTTAGAAATGGTGCCTAGTAGATGGAATGAAAATTCCAGAAATACACATGATCGAAGGATTAAGAAGGATCATATCTTTCATGGTATTAAGACAACATTTAAAATGGAAATAGTCTCCCACGTATTATCATCATATGAAAAAATAGTATCATGTGTTAATAAGATAAGTATATAATTCTATGAGTCCTATGGATTTAAAGGAAAGCAAGATAAGAAAAGGATGGAAGACAGAAAGATGGATAAAGGGAAGTGGGGAAAGAAGGATTTTCCCATATGTGATAATTATGGAAAGAATCACCCAGGTAAATGCTTCAAGGGAATGGTAGTTTTTTTATAAGTGTGGAGAAAATGACACCTAGTAAGTGATTACATGGGAAAGAAAAAGGTTTCAAATGTACAATGATTCATATGCAAGGAGTTGGGACACTACGTGAAGAAAGGTGCAAATCATCAGAGTATACCCCAAATGCTGATATTGGATAATAATAAAGATATGATACTACCAAAGATGAAAAATAATGATTATATTTCTTATGTTTTTTTAAATAATTGTTTCATTTGAGTATTCTATTAATGATGTATATGATATAAGAATTATAGAGTATAAAAGGATTGTACTGCAGTACTATTTCATTAAGGACACGAGATTGTGTGGAACCAAGAAAAGTGACTCAATAGTAGGATAATTTTTCAAAAAATATATGATTGAGAGAAAGATAAACCATAATATGGTTCTGATTCTGAGGTAGTGATTTTGTAATAATATATGATTGATTTGGATAAATTATATTAGATATTCTTGACTAACATGAAACTGATTAATGATTTGTATATTCCATCATTGTTGGAGTTTACAACATTTTTGGATAGAAAGAGTATATCCAGTATTCTATGAGGAATGAGGGAGAATTAATGTAATAAATAAGGTTTTATGGTAATTTATGGTGTTATAGTGTTTTAAAAGAATAAATGATGAAGGTATTCACATGTTCTTACATGGAAAAAGGATCTTCATTATGTTTACCTTCCTTATAAATTTCCGATTATGTGTTTGGACCGAAGTATTTTGGATCAGTCTAAATGTTTTAATGGCTTAATTTTGATGTTGGATACTATTATTAAGGTTAAAGGATTTCTTAAGATTATTTTTGGGTTGTTATAAAAAAGGACAACCTGGAGGTCGGGCGATAACTCGTCGCGTCCACCAAGGCCGTGAGACTTGAACCCTCAACCGAAGGCCGAAAAAGGTGGATCACCTACCACTAGCATACGTGATGTACTGGTTTGTATAATGTAGTTTTTTTAAATAATCATACAAATTAATTATAAATTAATTATTTTTTGTAACCCTATTCGATTAGGATAAATAGAATATTTTTTAATTCTATTATCTTTTGAAGTGAAAGACAAGTTTGTGGTAGGAATTGGTTAAAAGATGAAACTCTACTTGTCAAGTATATTTTTCCCTCCTATTATATGAATAAATTAATTCTTAAACTTCAGGGAAGGGATCTTAAAACCAAAAATGTGTTATCGTAATACATTTTGTTTTGTTGAACCAACGATATTTTAAATAATCTTAGATTGATGGCTTTGAGACCCTCAATTTTACACTTGTTTGTGATTGATGACCTAAATCACTCCCTATAAATATTTAATTTTTTCTTCAAATTACGTGTCTCTAATTTCCACTAATGTTCTCCTAATTGAGATCATAATTTGGTGGTGACATTTTCATTCCATTTCCCTCATATTAAGACTGAATTTTATTAACCCAATTTCTGATGTGGGTTTTCCACAAAGGTATTTTCCTATATTTAACCTTTTATTTTCAAAAAACAATCTCAAATTGTGAGGATGCAAGTTAATTAAGTAGGGTAGAATGTTACTCCCCAATATCTCATAGTACGTTCTCTCATTAATGTAATTCAATAGCTTGCTCTACACGCAACACAGAGTTCTAGCGCACCACAACTTACCAAACTAGTTGTTCAAAAAGCGGTTATGAATAGTATTAACTTCATTTTGAATCTTATATACTCTATATAATTTTAACATTCATATTATGTGTATATTAGACATAATATAATAAAAAATTCATTTTTTCAGATAAAAGAAGTATTTTTCAAAAAATGCAATTTAACCCCCTTTTAATAGTGAACCCTTTCTAAAACCAATATTTGACACTTTTATATATTAAATTTAATGAAATTAAATTCTTTTTTAGAATATAGACATAAAAATATAGTTTGGATAAAAAAAATTTACTTTTCTGATAACAATCATATTTTCACGAATAGTGAAAAATACTAAGTTTTAATTGAAAACAACTTTTTTAATCGAAATAATTTATAGTGTCAAATTATTGATTTGAATGGTTTTAAAGTATAATAAGATTATATTTTTATCATTTAACACTATGTAGGTTATTATATGTAATTTTACATTAAAATATGACATAAACAAACGTCAGTCTTTTGATAGTTTTTAATTTTTAAAAACACGCATATTGGTTTGACAACGCGAATTAATTTTAAATTAATAAATGAAACTTTTAGGTTTTTAATTTTTTAAAATATACTTCATTTTTTAATTTGTAATATCAAAATTAGGTTAGGGTAAATTTTTGGTATTTTTCTAAAAACCTTCAATTGTTGATGAATAGAGAAAATACACTACGTTATTGGTTAAAACTGACTTTTCATTTAAATAATTTGTTATTTTATTCTAATTTATTTTTGGTAAAAATATATACATAATTCCTATATATGTTTAACATAATTCATTGGAGTCATTTTATAATAAGTTTAGATATATAAAAATTTATTGAACTTTTTACAGTCTTTTACCCACCTCCTATGAGCATTTGCAAATTTGTATAAAACTTCATTTTACTGCTTCTGTGAGTTGAATTTAAAAAATCTTAGAGACACAGTTAATTTGATTAAGTAAAATTTGGTTCAATAAGATGAAAATAATTTTTGGTGAATAGTAACTTTTGACGTTTATTTACCACGGTTAAAACTAAATAGGGTAATTAAGGGTAAAAATGATATCATAATTACCCTAACACATGTACTAATTACATAATATAAGTTTAATTTAACCAAAAACATCCTTAGAAATAAAATATGAACCTCTTTGGTCCACTGATATTAGAGTTGGATATTTATTATTATTTTATTTAAAGAAGAGTTAAAATATTTAAATTCAAAGTTTAATAATTAAAAAAAAAATTAATATAGGGTTACACACAATATGAATTCGACTATAAATATTCATTATAAATCTAAAACTATTACCTACATAATGGTTTTTATTTATAATTTTTAGATATTATATAATTTAATTTATTTATGACACAATGATGATGCAGTAATTACCTTATTAATTAAATATTAAAATAATTGATATTATAAATATGTAAATAAATGTAAATTGAGACTTTAGATAAATTCCACTAATTTTATAGGTTAATATGACATTTTAGGTTTGGTTAAATAAATTTTATTTGAAGTGATAATGTTTTTATGGCTTTCAATAAAAACAACTATTAAATAGTGTCAAAATTAACATAATTGAGTTTTTAAAACAAATATTATATTATTAATTGATGTAGTATTCGTAAAAAAATACAAGGTTCGGAAAAAGGACTTATATAAGATTATATATTTCAATAATAAACCACATTGGGTTCTATTGGATTGTTATAGTAAGTTTATTAACCATATAATATAAAAATACAAAGAGACATCGTAAATGTCACGCAATTTAACTAAGAGTTAAATCTAAAAGATAAGGTTAATATTATGACCTAAACCAGGATAAATCCCATTGGATGAGAGGTTTTCGACCCATCCCCACTTTATCCTTTAAATAATTCATTTTTGAGCCATTAGAAACCGAAAATGATTTTATTATAAAATAATATTTCAAGCTTTTCATAAAGTGACCCTCACCTCTCTTATAAAATGGCACTTCCCCTTATCTTAATTTTACACATCCAAAGCCTTTTGGATTGGAAAACCCCAGCCTAAATGTCTTCCCAACTTTCCTCCCTTCATCCTAGAGGCCTTCCTTTGGTCAGAAAGCCAACCTAAGGAGCTCTTTGGATCAAATCAATAGGAAGAACCCGAAAAAGAGGTAAATATTTCATCACCTCTTTCATGTTATTTTCTTCTACCACTTTATCTTTCTTTATTGTTTCCATTCTAAAATAATAACTCATGTATCTTCTATATACTGTGATTTATTATAAAAATTGTACAACCATATTCATTATTCTACAGATCCAGTAAATGAAAAAGTCAACATACGTGCGTACGTACATATTACCATCTCCACATCGTGGTATAGTTTTTTATTCAAACACTTAATTATTTGGATGGGTATAATAATGAGTATAACTAATGTAAATAATAAATATAACATTTTAATGATTCGGTATATATGATATATCATCCAATTACATATGATTTCACCATCAATATAATGATATTGTCCCTCATGCGTACGTACGGATTACACTCTCCAGGAACACGATGAGATTAATTCACCATCGTAATCATTCAAGAGTAATTTTCATTTTATGATTAAAAATAATGTTTATGAACATAATATAATTCTATATATGAAACATATACATCCTATCCATAACAATCGTGGCTTACGTAACCAAGCATATAAAAGAAAATGAATCAGTTAACACGTGAAACAATGATACTACTGAAATATTATTAACAAATAAATATTATAAGATCATATAATATATCATATTTATTTATATAGTTCATGTATAATTTAATAACAGTGTTTTAAATATTACATAGGAGGTTAACATACCCTCGACTAAGGAAAAGTACAAGGTAAGTGTTAATTTCACAATATCATTATTATCCAAGGTTGTTTTTACATAAGTATCTACTAGGACATATTTATTATCCATGTCCATGTTTCATAAAATAGTTTTTAAATGGTTTTAAGGGACTATTTTAATAAAACATCATTTTAAATGTTTTAAAGCTTTATTCTTCTAAACCTTTCTCATTAATGTCCATATTTAAAAAATGGTTTTAAGGATTTATTTATTTGGACATGAATGTTTTAAAATGTTAATTCCTTTAAACATTTTCATAGTGGTATGGGATACTTTAATTCAAAACTATCTTTTAAATTACTTCCTTAATAAATTATGTGACTTTTAAATTATTTCATGAAAAGGGTATATTTCTTTCAAAGATTTTTACTGATCATTTTCAACTATGTAAACAACCTTTATGGGATAAAATTCTTGATCAATGTTGATTTATTATATAAATATTCCATATTGTATTCAAGGTTTTGTGATATGTTTGAATTTGGATGTGTTATTTTTATACCATTCATGGTTTATGGATAAATTATTGACATCTCTTATGCTAGTTTTAATACAAATGTTTATGTTATGTTTAAACCTTTTCATATGAGGAATGCATTAGACTTATTAAGTTATGGGTAGAGCCTGCTATAGATCCTCGATGCATCGGTAGGTCTCATGAGACAAAATCGTGTCTTGGCACAAGGTATTGACAAAATATTTTTTTTAGTCTTGGCACAGAGCCTTTACTATGTGGTTAGGAAGTCTTGAATTATGCATTCCCTCATTATGAAAGTGGTTGTTGACATTACATTTGATTATTTGACTAGTAGAATATCCATTTGAATAAGTAATTGGTATTATTTGATATTATCTTTTCCATATTATGCTGAAGTATATGTTCCAAAGGCTTTTTTTAGTCTTATACATTGTCATAAATGTTTATGCTTATTTATGGATGTTTCTGCTATATTTGTATCCTTACTGAGCATTCGAGCTCACCCCTTTCTATGATTTATTTTTCTAGGATGTGAAGAAGTATTTTATGGTTGACATGTCGGGATAGGCTAAGGATATAAGTGTGTTCAAAAGGGAAAAAAATGTTGTTTATGTTTTTAATTTTATAATGTAATGTAAGATTCATGTATGTAATCTATTTTCCAAGATTGCTAAATTGATCGGTCCTTCGAGACTTGATTCCTTGTGATCATGCCAATGTTATGTAATAATGAACCGACTCTGGGTAACTAGGGTCGGGGATTTATAGTTGGTATAATGGGAAGATTAGTACAAACCTTGGAAACTAGATTTAGATAAACTCTTATTAGAGCACATTACCCTAAGATATACATTGAGTATTAGTATAGAATAACTTCCTAGAATTTTTTTAATGTAGATATTTTGTGAATTTTCCAAGCAATACATCTTTGTCTGGATGTGAGCAGGTAGAGGCGGCTTTGGCACATATGTACCTAGGAGTGAAAACTCTGACAAGGAGGTTAGGGCTTGACCTGGGGTATCCTAGTACATGACCATGACCCTTTCTGCACTCTTGTTTACGACACTCTCGGAGGATATGCTTTGGATAATTCATATTTTCTTTACAAGCCATTATGAAGGACTTAGTAGTAAATAATTCCTAAAAAACAATTTATGATTACTGATTATTTGAATAATCTTTCGAATTTATGTTAGGTATTTTAAAAGTTTGGAATTATGCATTGCGACATATAAACTAACCTAGTGTATTCCACTGTTTCGAAATGGCGCCTAGTAGATAGAATGATAATTCCAACAATATGCATTATGGAAAGATTAAGAAGGATCATATCTTTCATGGAATTAAGCCAACATTTAAAAGGGAAATATTCTCCCGCGTATTCTCATAATATGAAGAAATAATATCATCTGTTAATAAGATAATTAAAGAAATCTCTGAGTCCTATGGCTTTGATATAAATCAAGAGAAGAAAAGTATGGAAGACAGAAAGATGGATAAAGGGAAGAGGGGAAAGAAAGATTTTCCCATATGTGATAACTGTGGAAAGAATCACCTTGGTAAATGCTTGAAAGGAATAAGAGTTTTTTATAAGTGTGGAGAAAAAGGACACCTAGTACGTGATTTCATGGGTAAGAAAAAGGTTTCAAATGTACAATGCTTCATCTGCAAGGAGTTGGGACACTACACGAAGCAATATCTAAATCATCAGAGTATACCCCAAATGTTTCTATTGTATAATAATAAAGTTATGATACTACTAAAGATGAATAGGAATGATTATATTTCTTATGTTTTTATTAATTTATTGTGTCATTTGAGTATTTTATTAATGATGTATATGTTATAATAATTATAGGGTATAAAAGGATTGTACTGTAGTACTATTTCATTAAGGACTTGAGATTGTGTGGAACCAAGAAAAGTGACTCAATAGCAAGATATTTTTTTAAAAAATATATGGTTAGAGAAAGATAAACCATAATGTGGTTCTGATACTAAGGTAGTGATTTTGGAATAATTTATGATTTATTCGGAGAAATTATATTGGGTATTCTTGACTACCTTGAAACTAATTAATGATTTGTATATTCCATCATTGTTGGAGTTTACAATATTTTTGGATAGAATGAGTATATCCAGTATTATTTAAGGAATAAGGGAGCATGATTGTAATAAATATGGTTTTATGTTAATTTAGGGTGTTATAGTGTTTTAAAAGAATATATGATGAAGGTATTCACATGTTATTACATGGAAAAAGGATATTCATTGTTTTTACCTTCCTTATAAATTTGGGACTGTGAGTTTGGACAGATGTATTTTGGATGATTCTAATGGTTGGAATGGATTAAGTTTGACTTTGGATACTATTATTAAGGTTAAATAATTTCTTAAGATTATTTTTAGATTGTTATAAAAAGGACAACCAGGAGGTCGGGCAACAACCTGTCGCGTCCGGCAAGGCCGTGAGACTTGAACCCGCAATCGAAGGGCGACAAAGGTGGGTCACCTACCACTAGAAAACGTGACGTCCTAGTTTGTATAATGTTGTTTTTTTAAATAGTATAACAAATGAATTTTAAATTTATTATTTTTGGAACCCTGTACAATTAGGATAAATAGAATATTTTTGAATTCTATTATCTTATGAAGTAAAAGATGATTTTGTGGTAGGAATTAGCTGAAGGATAAAACTCTACATGTAAAGTATATTTTTTCCTCCAATTCTATGAATAAATTAATTCTTAAACTTTAAGAAAGAGATCTTAAAACCAAAAATGTGTTATCCTAATACGTTATGTTTTGTTGAACCAAAAATATTTTAAATCATCATAGATTGATGGCTTTGAGGACCTCAATTTCGCAATTGTTTGTGGTTGATGACCTCAATCACTACCTATAAATATTTACTTTTTTCCTCAAATTATGTGTCTATAATTGCCTCGAATTTTCTCCTAATTGAGATCATAATTTGGTGGTGACTTTTTCATTCCCGTTCCCTCGTATTAAGATTAAATTTTGTTAACACAATTTCCGATGTGGGTTTTCCAAAAAGATATTTTTTCTATTTTTAACCTTTTATTTTTGATGAAAATTTTCAAATTGTGAGGATTAAATTTAATGAAGGAGGGTATAATGTAACACCTCAAGATTTTATAATACGTTGTCTCATTAAATTAATTCAATAGCTTGTGCTACAAGCAACACCGAGTCCTAGCGCACCACAACTTACAAAACTCGTCATTCAAAAAGCGGTTATGGATAGTATTAACTATATTTTGAATCTTATATACTCTATATAATTTTAACATCCATATTATGTGTATCTTAGACATAATATAGGAAAAATTCATTTTTTCAGATAAAAAAAGTATTTTTCAAAAATTGAAATTTTACCCCTTTTAATTGAGAACCATTTTTAAAACCAATATTTTACACTCTTATCTATTCAGTTTAACGAAATTAAATTCTTCTTTAAAATTGGGACACAAAAATATAGTTTGGATAAAATTTTTTTACTTTTTTGATAACTTTCATATTTTGATGAATATTGAAAAATACTATGTTTTAATTGAAAGCAACTTTTTTAATCGAAATAATTTATTGAGTTAAATTATTAATTTGAAAGGTTTTGAAAAATAATTAGATTATATTTTTATCATTTAATACAATGAAGTTCATTATAAGTAATTTCACGTTAAAATTTGACATAAACACATGTCAATCTTTTGATAGTTTTTTCTTTCCAAAAACTTGTTTTTTGGTTTTGACAAAGGGAATTAATTTTAAATTAACAGATGAAACTTATATGTTTTTAATTTGGTAAAATAGAATTCATTTTTGAAATCGTAATATCAAAATTAGGTTAGGGTAATGTTTTGGTATTTTTCTAAAAACATTCAATTTTGATGAATAGTGAAAAAACACTACGTTATTGGTTAAAACCAACTTTTCATTTGAATAAATAGTTATTTTATTTGAATTTATTTTAGGTCAAAATAGATACATAATATCTATATATTTTCAACTTAATTTATTGGATTATTTTTATAATAAGTTCATATATATAAAATTTTATCGAACTTTTTACCGTCTCTTACACACCTCCTATGAGAATTTGCAAATTTTTACAATACCTAATTTTACCACTTATATGTGTTGAATTTCAAAAATCCAAGAGACGCAGTTAATATCAGTAAGTAAAATGTTGGTCAATAAGGTGAAAATAATTTTTGGTGAATTGTAACTTTTGACTTTTATTTACCACGGTTTAAAGTAAATAGGGAAATTAAGGGTAAAAATGATATCATAATTACCCTAATACATGTCCTAATTCTATTGGATAAGTATAATTCGACCAAAAAAACCTTATAAATAAAATATGATCCTTTTTGGTCCACTTGGATTAGATTAGGACATTTATTATTATTTTATTTAAACAAGGGTTAAAAGAGTTAAATTCAAAGTTTAATAACTAAACCATTTTTAATATAGGGTCACACACAATATAAATTAGACTATAAATATTCATTATAAAGATAAAAATATTTCACACATAATGGTTTTTATTTATATTTTTTATATATTATATAATTTAATTTATTTATGAAAAAATGATGATGCAGTAATTACCTTATTAATGGAATATTAAAATAGTTGATATTATAAATATCAAAATAAATGTAAATTGAGACTTATAATGAATTATAACAATTTTATAGATTAATATGACATGTTATTGTTGGTTAAATAAATTTCATTGGAAGTGATAAAGTTTTTATGGCATTCAAAAAAATAAAATACTAATTAAGTAGTGTCAAAATTGACATAATTGAGTTTTTAAAATAAATATTATATTATTAATTGGTATAATATTCATAAAAATCTAAGGTTCAACCAAAGAACTTATATAAGGTTATATATATTAATAATTAACCACATAGGGTCATATTGTCTTGTTATAGTAAGTTTATTAACCATATAATATAAAAATACGAAGAGACATGGTAAATATCAAACTATTTAACTAAGAGTTAAATCTACAAGATAAGGTTAATATGATGACCTAAACATGTCTAAAACCTTTTGGTTGAGAGGTTTTAGACCTATCCTCACCTTATCCATTAAATAATTTATTTTCGAGCCATTATAAACCAAAAATGATTTTATTATAAAATAACATTTCAATCTTTTCCTAAAGTGACCTTCACCTCTCTTATAAAAGGGAACTTCACCTTCTCTTAATTTCACACATCCAAAGCCTTTTGGCTCGGCCAATCCCTACCCAAATATCCTCCCAAATTTCCTCCCTTCATTCTAGAGGCCTTTCATTGGTCAGAAATCCAACCTGTGGATCCCTTTTGATCAAATCAAAAGGAATAACCCGAAGAAGAGGTAAATATTCCATCACCTCTTTCAAGTTTTTTTCTAATCGCACTTCCTCTTTCTTTGTTGTTTCCATTATAAAATAATAACTCCAGTATATTATATATATTGTGATGTTATTATAAATCTTTTTCAGCCATATTCATTATTCTATCCATCCTATAAAATACAAGGTCACTATACGAGCGTACATACGGATTACCATCTCCACGTTGTGGTGTAGTTTGTTATTCAAACACTTCATTATTTGGATGGGTATAATAATGAGTATAACTGATGTAAATAATAAATATAACATGTTAATGATTATTTATATATAATATATCATCCAATGACATATTATTTCACCATTGATATAAGGATATTATCGCTCGTGCCTATGTACGGATTACCGTCTCCACGAACGCAATGAGATTCATTCCCCACCATAATCATTCAAGAATAATTTTAATTTTATAATTATAAATAATGTTTCTGAACATAATATCATTCTATATGTGAATCAAATACATCCTATCCATGATAAACATGGCTTTTTTAACCATGAATATAAAGTAAAATGAATCATTTTACACCTGAAATGATGATACTACTAAAATATTATAAACCAAGCAATATTATAAGATCGTATATGATATAATATTTATGTATATAGTTCTTGTATAATTTAATAAGAATGTTTTAACTATTATATAGAAGGTTAACATACCATTAACTAAGGAAAAGTAGAAGGTATGTTTAATTTTACAATCTCATTATTATCCGAGGTTGTTTTTACGTAAGTATCTACTTGGACATATTTATTATCCATGTCCACGTATCATAAAAGAGTTTTCAAATGGATTTTTTGTGGGAATATTTTAATAAAACATCATTTTAAATGTTTTAAAGATTTATTCTTCTAAACCTTTCTCGTTAATGTCCGTGTTTTTTAAATAATTTTAAGGATTTATTTATATGGTGTTATATGTTTTAAAATGTTAATTCCTTTCAAAAGTTTCAAAGTTTTATGGGACACATTGATTCAAAACAATCTTTTAAATGACTTACTTTATAAATTATGTGACTTTTAAATTATTTAATGAAAAAGGGATACTTCTTTCAAATATTTTTACTGGTCATTTTCAACTATGTCAGCATCCTTTATGGGATATTATTCTTGATCACAGTTGATTTATTATATAAATCTTCCATATTGTATTGAAGGTTTTGTGATATGTTTGACTTTGGATGTGTTAATTGTATACAATTCGTGGTTTATGGGTAAATTATTGACATTTCATATGCTAGTTTTAGTAAAAATGTTTATGTTATGTTTAAACCTTTTCATATGAGGAATGTATTGGACTTAGTAAGTGAGAGGTGGAGCCTCCTATAGCTCATCGATGCCTCAGTAGGTCCCATGAGACAAACTAGTGTCTTGGAACAAGGTCTTGACAAAATATTATTTGTAGTCTTGGCACAAGTCCTTGACTATGTGGTTATGAAGTCCGGCATTATGCATTCCATCATTATGAAAGTGGCTATTGATATTTCATGTGATTATTTGACTAGTAGAATATCCATGTAAATATTTAAATGGTATTATTTTATCTTATCTTTTACATATTATTCTGAAGTTTAAGTTTAAAAGTCTTTTGTTTTAGTCTTATACATTGTCGTAAATGTTTATGCTTATTTATGAAAGTTTCTACTATATTGTTATCGTTACTGAGCATCTGAGCTCACCCCTTTCTATGTTTTATTTTTCCAGGATGTGAAGATGTATTTTATGGTTGACCTGCAGGGATAGGATAAGGATATAAGTGTGATCAAAAGGGGGAAAAATTTTGTTGAATTTTTTAATTTTATAATGTAATGTAACGTTCAGTTATGTAATCTAATTTCCAAGACTGCTAAACTAATCAGTCATTCGGGACTTGATTCCTTGTAATCATGAAAATGTTATGTAATAATCCACCAACTCTGGGTAATTGGGGTCGAGGTGTTACATATATGTTAATATATATATATATTAATATTAATATATGAGTAAATATAACTAAATATATATAAATAAATAGATATATAAATAAATGAACAGAAAAAATATATAGTGGAGTGGTAAAGGCTTAGGATCCATAGGAAACAGGTCACGAGTTCAAATCCTGGGGGAGGCAGGTCGCACACATGGGTGGTTAATAAGGCTTAGCACTATTAAAGGGGGTGGGGCGTTGTTAAATGTCTAAGGGGTAGCTGGGGTGGGGGTGGGGAGATGTTGAATAGGGGTCTTAAAGTGCTATTGAAGACTCCCTGAATTGTAGAAATATTTTTTTAACTTTTATCAGTTCTAAAATAATCGATGTTAAAAGAGTCCTTTATCAGCGCTTTTAAAAATCCTTGATAAAGTACCCTTTTTTCAGGGCTTTTTTATCACTGATAAAAGTGGACTTTATCAGTGCTTTTCTATGCACTGATAAAAGGGACCCCCATCATCTCCTTGATTAAACACACTTTTATAGATCTTTTAATTCAATTTTGTATCACTGATTAAGGCCATATTTGGATTAGTGTATAGATGTTGAATAGCGATCGCATTATTATTAAAAATATAGAGCTTTAACAAATCCAATTTACTCAGACAAAAGAAGTGATGGTCTCATCTAGTAGAATTTCCCCATATGAAGCCCATTTTTCAGATATCATATAGGAGGTTGAGTCATTGGGCTTCACTCTTGATCAAGACCAAGCTAAGCTTCAACATGTTAAGCTCGAACGGAACCGCCTATGGGAGAAGTGGAAGTTGATAAAGATTACCACCCAAGCGATTTTACCTAACCCACCCCAAGAGTCGGTCACTATCACACAACTTACCCTTCAGTCTCATGTAGGTGTTATAAGGTGTTATGTAATAATACCCTAGCACTATGATTATGCGCATCATTTTTCTATACAATAAAGAATATAAATTCATTTTATTATTGTTACGTTGTAAATATTTTTAAAAGCACAAATTTTATTTTTAGTTAATATTAAATTTTAAAATCTATTATGATGAATTAATGTGTTTTTCAATTAAATAATATTTTAATAAAATATTATTTAAAAATTAATTTTTATTAAATATACATGATCGTATAGTTTTTTAGGAATACTATTGTAATTTTTATTAAGGGTTGAATGTCATTTTTTTCAAAACCCATATTTCTTAGATAAATGTTGGTTTTTATTTTAAAAGTAAAATTTCACATATTTAGAAAAAAAAATTAAATAAAATTATTTGTATTTTTGAAATCAGGACATTAAAATTATCCAACGGTTAATTTTTTATAATTTTCTAAGATTGTAGATTTTTTGGGTAAATAATTAAATACCATTTAATTATATAATGTCTTTATTACATTATTATGACTCAATAGTGGCGTAATAAAATACAATAAGTGGTATTTTTGGAAAATAAATATTTTACTAGTAAAATAATGTGATTTTAGGTTTATTTAAATTATTTTACAAAGTCTTAGTGGACCCTCCAAGACTTATAAAACATTTTACCCTTTTAAAATGATTTCCCCGAGAGTGTGAGTCCCCTCCACATAAGAAAGCCTAATATTTTAAGAATTTTGTCTATTTTCCTTATAAAATATTTTTTTCCACTCCCCTTGGGAAAAAACCATGGGAAAAACCATGGAACGGTTTGTGGTTTTGATTATTTTAATGGATAGGGTCCAAAACCTAAACAATAAAAATTCCCTATCTTTTCTTATATAAACCCACTCAAGCTCCCACTTCCTCTTCAATCAAATCCCTTGGAGCTCGACCAAAATTTTACCACCTATCCCTATAATCCTCCCAAGGAACCCCATGTTCCCAAGAAGCTTCTCTTAAGCCCCTCCCAAGCCTTTGGGATCACAATTCCAAGTAAGGGATTTCTTCCTTTCTCATTTTTTTTCTAGTTTTGTGTTGTTGTTATTCCCTTTTATTTTCATTTAGAAATGTTTAAGTATGATTTCTAACCTCCCAAATTCATCCCTATTTATGTTTTAATTATGATATACCCCTTTATCTCTCATTAATTCCTTCAAATGTACACTCGTTACCATGACGAAATTCTGTAAGGAATTTCTCTCTTCTCATTTTCATTCAAGAAATTATTTTGTATTATGAATTTGATATTCAATTACATATGTTGGGACATGTATCTATATAACCCTTAATATCCATTTCATGTAAATATTATGAGACACTCATTTATCTCTCAAAAACCATTTTTATGAATTCATATGTCACGCTGTTATGTTGCCGAAATTGTACTGTGATTTTCCAAAGCCAAAGTCATTGTGTCGTGAATACCATGCCCATTTCTCTATCAAGGGTATTCACATCTATGAAAATTTACTTATTTATTATAGAGTTTCATGTATGAACTACACATTCCTTTATCATGCAATAAATTATGATCTTTAATGATTCCATGTTGTATGATTCATGTGGCGCACTTATGCATGAAAAGGAATGTTTAAGAAGGGTGTGCCCTGATAGAGATTCAATGAATTGAGTAAATATTATTATCATGATACTTCAAGTGAAATGAGGTTTTACTCATGATCATTCAATTGAAATGAGGGTTTACTCATTATCCATGTTCAATGATCCTTGGCTCATGCTAATTCCATGTTAAGTGTTGTTTCCACATTTCCATGTTATGATAATCATGCAATATCTTTCCTTTAGGGTAATGTTTATTTTATGCTCCATTAATATGCCTACTACCTAACATGTATAGTATTATTCATGTTATGACTAGTTTAATCCATTACTGGTCTTTATATCTTACCCTTTATTATTCATGTCCTTAGGTTATCCCATGCAATGCTACGTATGAGGGAATATAGTGGTCATTTAATTGAATTTTTCAATAAAGATGTTGTGTTTCATGTTTTAAGTCGTTATGTAATGCTCATAAGCCCCAAAGACATTGTACCTCTTGATATTCTATGTTGTATAAAGTTAAGTTTTTATGTAATAAATCATGTTTAAGTATGTAATAAAAAGTAGGGTTCTTATATTGAGTTACTAGTGGTAGTCTTGGAATTAAGTCTTTTTTCTTTGTTTTGAATTCAGGGATGAAAAAGGAGGTGTTCCAATGTCACGTAGTGATCCTACATGGACTATTTAACCATGTGGTTTCAAAGTGAATGATTTAATTCCCTCTTAATATTATGACTTACTTGGGTCTTGGCTCACTACCATGTCACTGATTTAGGCATAGACACTAATTCCTCATTTCGGTGGTTCGGTGCAAGTTGTGCTTCATCTTGTATTTTGTGGGTGTACGTGTGTTTTGAAAATGAAAAGCTTTTTTGAAATGATAGTGTTCCCCTTAAATGGTTATAAATTGGTAAAGTGTAGTTTAAAATTAAAAGTGTTTTGGATTTGATAATTTGGTAAATGTTTGGATATACAAAAGAAATGGTTTGAGCACAACCTTGGATACTCATTATGAACGTTTTCACTTGTGAGGGTGTGTATGGAAAGTGTGTGTTGCCGCGTATGGATGGGTGCAGATGAACACATGTTCAATTTTTCATGGGATTACTTGGGTTGGTATTTGAAATAGAAAGCTTGGCTTGTTTTTTCCTAAGATAATTTAGAAGAGGAAATTATTTTGGAAATTGAATTTGGTTTAAAAAGAGTGTTTGGGTATTTGAAAAATGGCCCTAGAAGAAGGAATTTTTGAAATTAAAATGAAAATGGTGGCTATTGAAAAGGTATTTTGTTTATTCTTGTGTGTGTTTAAATTATGATCTGTTTTTTTAGCTCATGTTGTTCTTTCTGGTTGTTTTTTGGTTTGATGTAGGTTTTCGGTTCATTTTTTCCATGTTGTTCATAAAATGTCTCCTAGAATGGTCCATAGAGTTTCTAATGGGCCATCCCCAATTTTTGGTTCTTCTAAATTGTTTTATGTTATTATTAGTGATCGAGGTTAGTTATAGGTAGTAGAGTGGATTGAGTAAGTGGTGTGCATCTTCCTGATATTGGGAACTCTTGAGGCTATTAGAGTTTTAGTTGTCCTGGGTTTTTCTAAAGGTCCATCTCTGGGTGGATTAGAGTTTCTCTCCCCGTGATCATTGCAACTATTTGGGATATCTAGAGAAGTTTTTATGGAAGTGTCTCCTAAAGAAGATGTTGTGACTAGATAATTATAGTGTTCGGCTATGAGGAAAGAGATGCTTCAGCCAGGAGAGCCCCATCCATAGGTCTCCGAGTGAATCACTTGGACAGTCAGGAGTTTCTGCGAGTGTGAAACTATAGTCTAGTTTTGTGTTCTCTGTTGGAATTTGAACATTTAAATCCCTCTAATTCTTGTTTATTTATTTTAATTTTTTTTCTTCATTGTAAGTTCATCATTCCCTAGGAAGATTATGATGGGAATTTTCTACTATAATCCAAGCAGTTATGCACATAACACTGTTTCTTTTTCAATCATTCATTCTACATTGAGTGTGTTTAAACCTTATGTGGGTTGGTTTAGGGTTGGGAGTTCCCGCGGTAGTCCCCCCTCCCCTAGGTTGTGTTTTTTAGTTTACATTTCTGGGCTTGTTGAGTCCTTTTGGTGGGGAGAACCCTGTTGTGTTCTCCCATTATTTTGTGTTGTGGTTTGTTCTCGATTGGTTAGGTGTAACTTGTGGATTGAAAGGTCACCCTGAGGTTCTTGTTTTCTCTCGGTTTTGACTGGGCATGCATTCATGTTTTTGTTATCTTTGTGCTTGGTGGAGTTTTGGGGGGAAAAGGTGTCTGTGGTGGAGAGAATGGCCACACCCTGACCTGCAATTCTCTTTTAATTTATTCTTTTCTTAGTTTTGAACTTTTTTGTTAAGGTTCAGGTTGAGTCTCAGTTTAAATTTTTTATGTCTGGAAATTTTGTTGGGTTTTAGGCTGGGGAACGGGCACCATAGAGTTAGCAGAAACCTTTTGGTCCCCTTAGGTGATCGTGCAGTTATTCTATATTAAAAATAAATAAAAGTTAAATGAAAATTAAAATAAGACAATAAGAATGAAATAAAAAATATTAAAATAATATTTAATATTATTAATAATATTTGTATTATTATTATTATTATTTTTATTATTATTATGAATATTATTATTATTATGAATATTATTAATTATTATTATTATGAGTATTATTATTATTATATTATTATTAAGATCATTATTATTATTAATCTTATTATTATTAATGTATTATTGTTATCATGTTATTTTGTTATTATTATTATTAGGGTTTTAATGAAAATCCTAATTCTCTCCCTCTCCTCTCTCCCCTCTCTCTCCATCACACATCCCTCCCCCTTCTCCCTTCCCTACACGTGCACCCCTGTCGACGCCATCCTCTCCGGCGCACGACCCCAGAAGTTCCCTCCACGTCTGGCTCTCCCCTCTGGCGGTTGTCTCTCCTTGTGGTGTGGCCACCCCCACCCCCCTTCCCCTCTCTTACTCATGTACAAACCGCCTTGGATGGGGCCTTCCAGTGTTCCACCTCCCTCCCCATCCAACGATTCCACTGGATTCTTCATAGTTTTGTGGTTATCTCATCGATGTAAGCTCTCTTCTTTCTCATCCTCCATAATGTTTTCCTATTTTTCTCCTCTGAATCACCTCATCTGATTTGACCGTACCCTTGGGTTTTGGGTATGCTGATTTTTTGTTTTTCTCTTATGTTTAGGGTGTTTGGTTTGTTATTTGGGTTGTATCATCTCTTCTCTAAAGGTTTCATGGAATTCTCACACCAGAGAGGTAGGTGTTTCCATGTTTTTCTTTTTCAATTAAATCTAATTGATTCTTTGGTGGTTCAATATTTTTTTATATATGATTTCCACATTTTTAATAAAATTTGTTAGCTTATTGTAGTGTTTTCATGGTAGTTGACTTTGCTAAAATTTGGTTTTGAATAAAATGTTTGTTTATGCCTATGTATTCGAACAAAACATGATTCTTGAGTATTTTTAATAAATTAATAAACATTATGTTCACCCCTATGATTCCTTTTTTATTATTGTAGGGTTTTTAAATTTATATAAATTGTTGAAAATAATTTATGAAGGGATTTACTCGATTATGACTATGTGTGGGTGCACTAAAAGTGCTTGATTAAATGCCTATTGTTTTCTTATGATGGAATCAAGCCTAGTTGTGATAATTTTTCCTTGAAATATTTTGGGTAACTTAGTTTTAGTTTTTTAATTTTTTTCCATGTGCAATTCGGATGCCTCTTTAGTTTTATGGCCTTAGTAAAATGTTTTGGAAGGGTTGGGTTTAGTTTAAAAAGAAAGTGGTGGCTTTACAAATGGTTGGGTATGTTTTCATGAAAATAATTTAAAGGGGTCATTGGGTGAGGAAAAATTAATGGGTGTATAATTTGAATACATATATGTGTACTCAAATGAGGATGTCACCTAAAAGTGGTGTTTACTTAGAACTTTAGTTCCTCAAATGGTGTGTCGGTTCCTTTGGTTGGTTTCAAAAAGTGGTTTCAAGTGTGGTATCCAAAGTGATGGCATGTTGGGTATTTCATAAAGGACGATTGGTTTTTTTAAATGAAAAGGAAGCATGTTTTTAATATTTAGGTTTGTTTCTATTTTTCATCTAATTTTGAAATAATGTGGCATTTTGAATAAAGGCATGTTTGGTGTTAAATTCTTGAAAGTGTTTATTCTTGTAGAATTTGGAAATAGTTGTGAAATGGTTGAAGGGTTATATGATGTCACGGCCTGGTTGGCCCCTTTCATTATTTTATGTACATACACACACACAGATATATATATATATATATATATATATATATATATATATATATATGGCACTGATATAAGAGGGATATCTCTTTATGGGTTATCGTATAGGGTGTTCGTGTTTTGGGAAGGCAAGTGCGGTGACAACTGGTAATGTGAGTCCTGCGTGTGAGTGCCTCCTACTTACACAGTACTACTACCACCATGGGTTCCTAGGCATCTTTTATAGGATTTATTAATGATTGCTCATCAATCTTGATTATACGGGTGGGTACCTCTTGCATTTATTGTCAGGCTATGTGGGTTGTCCCACTGGTGAGGCCAGTTTATAGCTGCCAGTTGGTTATAGACATAAGGGCTTCACTATACTCCAACAAGTGGTTCTGAACTGAGTACATATAGAGGGTTTTGTAGGGATGTTTAAGAAATATCATGGTTATTATCTAGGTTTTATTTTTTGTATTTTTATGAATTTTCTTCTCATTTTGAACAATTTATTTATTCATTTTTAAAACAACCCTGTTATTATTTTGTTTGTATTTTTCATTATAAAATCATAATTTGTTGAGAATAGAAATGTGGTGTGCATTGTCATTTAAAATGGAATGACTATGTTTGTTTAATCAAAAGTAAAAACCCTATTTTTTAAATTGTATTTTCAAAATAGCGTAAATGAATTATTTTGGGAAATTAAACTCATGGATTATCTAGTGATTTCCTACTGAGCCATCTAGATATCTCTCCACTTGTGCCACATAGTGTCAGTAGACCTGATCTATTTTTCAAGTCCTACTTTTTTGTTTTGGATTCAAGGTTCATGTGGTCACTATTGGAGCGGTGGGGTCTTGTTGTTGGAGGTGACCAAGAGGTCACATGGAGATCTGGTCTGTGTATTTCTGTTTTAGTTTTTTTTAGTTCTTCTGTTCCTTCTATTGTAATTGACTCATTTAGTTTTTTTATCTGAGATTCAGTCATTAGTTTTATAGAATTTTCTGTTTCTTTATTAATCATAATTTTTGGGCTGAAATTGTTTCCATTGGGTTATATTTGATGTTAGTACTAGTTTCCTTCTCATGGGGATCGAGAACACCCTTATGGCCTTACCACATACTTTGTTGGGTGTTGGGTCGGATGACATCCCTGGGGTGATTCGTGAAACCACCACACATATTTTGACATGTCAAAAACTAAAGTGTATATGGAAATAATGAAACACCATATGCATAAGAAGAATAACAATATACATGGAATATCAGTGATATGAAACATAAACATAAGAAATAACAAGTAACTACCTACACTTGGATCATCCTAACCAATGATACATACTTCAATCATAATATTTGAATCAGAGATGATCAAGTATAACTGAGTTAAGGTGAAACACCTATCCCATCAATGGAAAGGGATTCACAAATACATGGCTGGGGAAATCATATAGTATGTGCCTTTAGGAATAATGGAATAGTTATATAAAGGTAGGGTATTGTGATCCCATCCCATACCTCTCATCTATTCATCATTGTGTTGGAACATTAAAAACATTTATATTCAAAATATATCTTTTCCAACACACACATAAGGCACACAAAAAAATTAAAATCAAACATCAAGGAATTTAGGTGACTAATTAAGTTACCCTTTTCTAAATTACATGAATATAGAATTTCTGAAGTTGAAAATATATTCAAAATATAGAGTAAAAGTTTAATATATAATGTTTACACTAATTAAAAATTATTTTCAACTGATATATTAATAATAAATTACTTAGATTATAATCAATCAAGTTATATAACCTTTATATTATAGTCAAGGATGGAAAAAAAATATAAACACTAGTTAATTTAACAAAAAAATCAACTTCTTAAAATAATTAATGAACTAATTTTTTAGTTGAAAACTCATTAATATGGTTTATTTCACTCAACACAAAGAATTTTCAAAACAACTCTTTTAGAGTATGAAATAGTGAAAGAGTTTACATATCTAAACCATTACAGAATAATTCTTCAAGTTCAAAAGTAATAATATGACTCACCATAAGAAATTAAGATTGACCTAACATAAGGTTCCTCTTGGGATTTAATAGCTGGTAAAAAGTAGTAATTGATGTATGAAGAAAATAAACGGTGATACCTTTTCTCCATCTAGGATTAACTCTATCCATAGATAGATGGAAGAGAATTTAAAATAATTTAACGATTTCATAAGACCTTGAATAAAAAATAGGAAATTTAATATACTTCCATGAAGAAAAAAGAGGATAATGACTATTACAAGAATACCTACCCCAATATTTTCTAAATATATTATCTAATGACCACTTAAAACTAATATGGGAAAGGATTTAAGAGGGTTTCTATTGAGAGGAAAATGAGGGGTTTCGGTGCACCAAAGTGAAGGGAAATGTGTAAAATGAGAGAAATACTTGATCCATGGGGTTTTAAGGGTTATAATTTTAGAGTTTAATAAAAAAATACCATTTACATAAATAATTTTTTCTTTTTTATATTGATTACTCGATATAATGCCACCAAGAAACCAATGTATTTAATAAAATCACAATTTCCACTAGTCCCCCACTAGGTACATGTTAAAAATCAATTGGTAACCAATGCATATGCTGCTTCTGAACCCCTTCACTCCCTTTTTATAAATCCCCTCCAAATACCTCCAAATTCACCCAACCCAAAATCACACTAAATAAAAAAATATCAAGATCTAAAGATAAATCAAGTTAAAAATATTAGGTTTATTACTACTCTAACATCCATCCATTATTACCCTCATTATTCCATCAACTAGCAACCTGAATAATAATTTATAAATTGAGATTAATGATCTAGAAATGAATTTTTTTTGTTGTTTAAAATTAATTCTATGAGGATCTATGAAAAATGATGGTTGAGAGAAGTAATTATATATTAAATTACTAAAGTTCGTATAACTCAAGGTTATAGGAGTCTATAATCGGAGGCGTCGCACAAGTCCTTTGTTGTGTGCACATGAAATATTTCTATAATAAAACCATATTTCAAGATCCTCATGCCTATAAATACCCCTTAAATTTTCATTTAAAGGATCTTCTTTCTAGATGGTTGGATTTTAAATTTCAAAGCTCTCATGTCATGTGACTTTGAATTTTTCACTACATGAAACCTAAAACACCTCATTAGACTATTGATGGTGAGAAAACTATATTAATTACATAAAAAATCATTAGAATTACATTCATATTCTTCATATGACCTTAAAAAAATGTCTCCCATGATGAACATACATCATGAAAAGGCTTAATCCCCACACAATTCATGGTTTCATGCAACACCAACATGCATGAAACCCATACCACAGTGATACTATATAAGTAATCAATTTCTCTAAACATACATTCATGTAATCTGAGGTCTCATGGGTTTTATAATCATCTTATATGGGTTTAATTTGTGAAAAATCCATATGAATAATTGGTATCATGGACTCTCATGACCAATTCACTCACACCAATCATCATTCGATAAGCATACTTGCCTTTATCTCTAAATAATAGGCTCATTAATTCCCAATACCTTTACCTAAAGAATGTATTTCGAATAATTTATGCTTGTTTCTATAAAGAATATATTGAGAAGCACGTCATATGTGTAAGCCCCATAAATATCCTTCCTTCTCCCCAGTAGGACATGGGTAGCACAAGTGTAAACCCCATACATAAACTTATTGTTCATTGGAAAGTCTAAGGACTCCAATCTAGTGTAAAAATAATAACTTATCATTTTCATATTCCATTAGAGAAAGGTTTCTCTATGATACATAATTCAAAAGTCCCAATAAATCCCTTTTTGTCTCCCATTTTATGGCATAAGAATCCTTATTTCATGATTTTAAACTATATAGACTGGTAATGTTACATGATATAAAATCATAGACTATAAATTCTGTGTGTTTTGATTCATTCTTTGACATGATACATATGAAATCTCATTTAGGTTCAATCCCAACACCCAAATTAACTTACCTCCTCATCTCCCTTTTGAGATATGATAAAACTGAAACCTTCTTATAAATCACTAACCCATCCAAAGTGTCCTTGGTGGAGTTAAAGGGTGAGTGTCCTCTATTGGAATTTAAACCATGATTGTCCCCAATATATTTTAAAAAAGTACTTTCCTTTAGGTGGTGAGATGAAGTGGATATATCTCCATTGGATGTTATCATTTTCCCAACCTTATGTGATGAGCGTAAGTGGATCAATTTCATATTTTGTGATTAGTATAAGAAAAGCCTTTCCTTATGTGATGAGGGTAAGGAGTCCAATGTGACGAGCATAGGTTAACCACTTCCTAATGTATCAAAAGCCCTATTTTCATAGGCAATGAGACTACGATACTTATGTGATGAGCTTAAGATACCATATGTGATGATCGTAACATGCCTCATGTGATGGGAATGTGATACCTTAGTTTATGAGCCAATGTTTCTTTACGCGATGAACATAATATGCTTCATGTTATGAACATGGGATTATGTGGGTAATGATATTTAGTTTCCTTATGTGACGCGTATAATATTACTCAAGTGATAAGTATGAGATGTCTTTGGGGATGAATATAGAGATGCCTTATTTGGTGGGAAATGGATGCCTTTATGAACTATCTTGAGGAAGATAAAATTGACTCCCAAGATTTACAATCTGTCTGATGGACTCATCCTCTCTAATAAAAGGTGTTCATCATACTAGTCTAGTCAATGATGTAATTAATTATTGTCCACCTTGAGATGGTTTCTAGAATAGGATTCAACAAAATGAATTAAAAATGTAATGGATACCAATACTTTAAGATAAACTCCATGTAGGGATGTGCTGAAATCTCCACATCCCCTTATGATCAAGGTGTTGACACCATCACCCCAGTGGTGATAGGATACTCATATTTGGAAAATATGAATGTGGGACCCATATCATGAACATCCATGGTGTAGTCTAATGCAATATTCTTGATGAAATGAATTAGAAAATTGAAATGTTGAACCTAAGGTGAAATCTTAATCCTTGAAAAATGATAGGATGATTAATGATGGACTTCGCTACCTCAATTATCTCTATAATTGAGAATGTTGGGCATCATCATCCTCAAACTTGAACTTATAGTTAGATTAAAATCTCTACAAATTTTAATCCAACATACATTTCAGGAGATTCACTCCTACTACTGATGATAGGAATTGGGGTAAGGAAAGTACCCATGATTTTGTTTAATCTCATTGGAATCCATGCATGAAAATCCCAAACACCTGTTCCAAAGATATGACAATAACCTCTATAAAAAATATCGATTTCCCTGATCCATTCTATAATGTAGGTCATCTAAATTGAATAAGTTAACTCCCTAATTAACCATTATAATGGGAGGGAATCATTCTCACCTAGTAGATGGAATATAAGAAACTTGACTCCACAGAACGATGATGATGCCCTCAAGAATGGAGGTCTCATAGGTGAAATCCCCCCCCCCCAATAATTACGACTACAAAATGCTTCAGGAATCTCTCCTATGAGAATTTTTATCTAACCTTATCCTACATTGAGGAGGTAGAAGATATCCAAAATTCAGTAGAACCTATTGCTACCTGGGATTCACCAAGGAGAGATCATGCTGGCATATTTCACTAACAGTGTGAGTCTATCAAGACCTTTGTTGAATAATTTGGCCATGATATTTTCAATATAATCTAGTCCAAATTTTATAGTACCAATGATGGAGGAAGACCACCATTCCTTTCCCTATGAGTTACTGCTCCATGAGATCATATGGACCCTTCAACCATCGATGAATATTTTTCTACCTTAAGAATATTTTGGGGGAATTTTGATACTATAATGGGTTAAAGAACCCAACCATCCACCAGGACTACTAGGTTGACTCACTAGGCCTTATGTGCCACTTCTCATCATCATGGAGGTCCTCCTCATGTAATATTAGTCCAGCACCATGAATGTTTTCCCCATGATAGAAGGGATACTAGACACCATGGAGGTCCTACAAATGAATCCAAAAGAACATCCTATGGAAAATCTCCCAATGACACAAAAAACACCACTCTCAAGGAACATTCATTCCAACAACTAGGGAAACAAATGGGCACCAGAGCTCTATCATCCCTAATATTTTAGAAGCAGATACCATGGATCATTCAAGAGAAGTGTTTCCACCACCACTGACTGGGCCACAGAGTATATGATCAACACCAAGAAAAGGGGTGAATTGGTATTGGGGAGTTTTTATTCTAATGTAATCCTTTTATCCATTATAATAATAAACCAATTAATATCTTGAGTCTCTCATTCTATTAACTTTCCTAAATTAGTTAGAACAAACAAAAAGTTGTTCAGATATTCACAAGGATGGAATTTCCATAAGAAAAGAAAGTCTTTGGGGTAACCTAGAAATAATCCTTAATCACATGGGACACTATTATGAAATACATGTTACATTAGATAAACCAGAAAAAATTATTGGACCAAAAGTTTGGTACCCTATACTCAAGTGGAGGGATAAAAAAAATCATGATTCCTGAGATTGGTGATATCCCAGTCCAACTGAAACACTTTTCTATATATTTATACTAATTTTGTAGATAGTATTCAACTTCTTCAAGTTCTTTGCAATGATAACAAATCCATTCCCTAATGCGACTATTGTTGAATATCACAATGCTTTCTTGTTCGTCTTTTCATTATTCTTATTTTGTTACTTGCACAACAGCATGAAATCAACCTCTCTTATACCCCATTGTATGCACAAGAGTATACATAATCTTCTTCCTATTTTTATTATTATCTTGAAATGATTCCAAACCCTTCAATATCTATACAAACTCCACTACATAGATACTTATTTCTCTTGTAAACATTACAAGTATCCTGGTCAATTTTCATTCCTCTTCTTCTAATTCCTATGAAAAAATATAGAAAAAATACATTTTTCTATTCTATATTATTCCATCATTATTCTTTAGTGAATTATAGACCACACATGATCACTTTTAGAATATTGAATATTTATTATTTATATGAATGAAAAAATTCAAGTCTTTATCTACTTCTTTGATACCAACAAAGAGTCTCTTCAGTTTCTTTATTGGATATTTGATAATATTTCATGTTTTCCTCACTCTAAAATATATATACACATATATAAAAATAGTAATAAATACAACATTAGTTACCTTTTTTTCTCTGCCTCTCTATTATTCACCTATATATTTAAATAACGTATAAATACATCATTTTAATTAATAAGTCTTATGGTAATTCAAATAATCCTCGATCATTGGCCTCTAATATCAATGAGATCCACAATTCCCATACATACCGCTTTCTCATAAAAACCACAAAAAATTGTTTATCCATAACTTCAAGAACGTGAAGTAACTGTATTAGTTCTTTATACTTCTTAACTGATCTTTCAATACAAGATAGTTTGTGTACATTTAAGATGCATTTGAGTATGAATTATTCTCTAGTAAATATAATTAGGGATTAATTTTCATTTTCACCACAAACATTTCACTCCCTTTATTATTAATTCTTAGAAATTTTATTTATATTATTTTTTATTCGTCAATGAATACCAGATCATGTTGCAGTTGTGGAACCTCCATATCTTCACAAATCACATGATACATCATCCAATTCATGCATGAGAAGTTTCCCATACATTTCTTTGGTATTCATGACTACCTAAATCAAGAAATAAACCAAATCCTCGTAATTATCATTTCAATGAAAGAAATCTTACATGGAATATCTAAGATAATTTTTCCATGATATTCCCTTGAATTTATAGTTTCATATGAATATACATGCATTCCAATCATGGTTTATTCATTTGTGGCTTAAAATAATTTAAAATTTATTACTTTAGTAAAACTACTTGAATTATGAGTTAATTATCGTCCTATTTATTTTCCAATAAAAAAACACATCCCTTGTAATCAATTGATTGTGACTTTAAGATCTCTTATCCATCCCATTCTTCTCCACCTTTGCAAATAAGGTATATAACCCTTATTTAGTTCATCTAAAATATCATTCACAAGAATCATGATAGTCATTATAAAGATATTTAAACATTATCATATCACATTACATTATATTTCTAAATAGATTATTTTATTTTTAAATCGATCTATATGTCACAATCTATGTGACCCTCATAGTTTCTCCTCCTCTTGTGAGCCACATACATTCACACCTACTTTTGTGGGACCCTCATGGTTACTCTTTCTTCACAAATGGAGCATACATTATTCATGGCAGAAACATATACCATGTGAATCTTGGTCGCTCAATTTCTATCATGTGGATGATTTTTATAACATCTGATCGATCAACCCCTCCATGTGGTCACATAATTCAAACATGTGGCTGCACGACCCACTACATAGTCTCACGGGTCCAATGTACAGTCTCACTACTCATTTATGTCATTTCACTCCTATAATGCACAGTCTCGCCAAAAAATATACAGTCACACTCCAATTCAAGGTTCTGTCACATTACATATGGTCACACAACAATATAAGGTGATCGAGTTCATGTGACTCTCCCCTTCCCCGAATCTCGTCAAACTTCTACACAAAAATACATGGTCATAAAACCCCTCGTATGATCACTCTAATTACAATGTGTTGTTACTCGACTTACAATGGTTGGTTAAACACTATTTCATGTGGTTTATCTAACCTTCATGTGATCATTCAAACCTTTATAAAGTCAAATCATTTAAAATTTATGGTTTATTCACCTAGTTTTCATAGAAGAACGCATCTCATCGTCACAGTTCACTTCTCACAGTCACACCTCAAATCTCCAAAGTACTTCTTCCAATATGTGTCATGAACTCTTAATTATCTTAATATGATTGGGTGAAACTCTTGGAATATTCTAATTTTCAATAATTGATTCATCTCCATTCATGTAACGTCTAATCTACTCCTTCGTCAATATATTGGAATACCTCAGCAATTATTTCTTAACAAAAAATACAACTCACACAAAGTGGGCTCTGTAATCACCCCTATGTTTTTATTTGAAATACATTATAAATGATTTTTCAATATGTTTTATACCTTCTCTACCCATTTCTTATCAGACATTCATCTCAATTTCTATCACTATTTTTGAAAAGAAAAAAAATTACTTTTGAAATGTGGTATAAAGTCATACATATCGATTTTCCATCAATTATTTCACTCTTTGTCTACTTGAGCCACACTCAGTGAAGAAAATAAGAGGTTTTGATTTGGAAACAAATAATATCCCTTATAAAATATAATGATACCAAATAAAATTATAGCCCAAATTATTTTCTTTGAGGGATATTTAACTTTATTTTGGGCTGAAGATACCAATTTTGATACAAATTAATTATAGAATAAATCAACCTAAAACTCTTTAACTCACTTCAAAAAAATAGGTTAAAATAATACACGTATAAATTGTATGTATTATAATAGACTTGTAACTTCTTTATCCTTTCACTTTTCATATGTCATTGGTTAATTCAATTTATCACCCTTAAATTTAGAATTTATTTTTTACTGATCAAGGATGATAAATAATGAAATCATAACTCTTCAATAAAATGATCTTCAAACACTTTCCAGATTAATAATATTCAAATGAGATAATGATTTTTGAAGCTTCTTAAATATTCTACACTTGTCTCCCCATCATGGATGAATTTATTAGGATATTTATAATGATTAATATCTTCAATAGATATGATTAAGGATCTTAATGTCAAGAATACACTAGAATGGATCTTCAACTTGTTGTTATGTAGATTTTATGACTTCCTCAGCTTCATCAAGGATGATATTATTCAATATATTCCTCTTGAATTACAAATGTAAGATCAAAACAAGATGGTATAGTCTTCACTGTTCTATCATTTATTGACAATAGTCTCTTAATCTTCATCGTGGATGGTTCTCTCATTAAATTTTTTAGTATAATAATTTAGGAATAATTCTTGAATTGTAACTTCTTTAAATAATGTTGTCCAAATTTGATAACACATCCACTATCTCAAGTTCTCCCCTTGAGATCATGTTTCACCATTAATTACTTGAATTATATGAAAACTTAAAAAAAATATAAATATTGAGAGAATAAGGTGTATCTTACATTATTTTCAATGTGTACACTAAGGTTGAGATGTTTTTTTCAAAGTTGTTTCTCAATTTTCACCATTATTAATGCTCGTACACCTAAAAATCAATTCGGATTAGTGTAGCATGTATCTTTCACTACATTAATTTAATTTTATGTAAATTTTCTCTTCTCAAGATCCTATTAAAAAGTTGAATAACCTGGTGAAAATTTAATCTTCTTTAATAACTCTTCTTGTATGATAATTATTGTAAAACAATCTCTAGGATATTTTTTATCCATGTTACTACTCACTCATAATACTTCTTTCTCATAAGGGTTGCCATTTGTTGACAACCTCCAATAAAATTCAACTTCTTTAAGTGAAATTTTTTCTTCTCCTTTAGTATTGGGTTTTTCTTATTCCTTTTCCATATTTTTTTTATCTCCATATCTATTTTCTAAATTACTAATATATAATTGGGTTTGTTAGAAGCCTACTTGGTGTCTCCATAAGGCTTCATCTAAGTTCTTTATTCTCATCAGTTTTTTTAGATGATGTATTACTTTGAAACTTATTAGACTGGTTGGGAGGCATCTTCAGGGTAACCTTACTAAGGAACAGTGTGACTAGTCCCAAAAACAATTTGGAATATTGGCTCATGGATTCAATGGGCATAAGATATCTGTGGAAGAGTTCATTCATACGTGGGACATGATGGCATAAAATTTAAAAAACCTACTCAAAGAGGATCCAGATTAGAAGGCTACCTTTCTTCAATGGAGTCTTCACAGAGGTATAATATCTAATTAAATTGAAAATATTAGACTCAGCTATGAAGTATCATGTTGATTGATTTTCTTTGTGTACTTTATGGGATTCTCACTTTTCCTTAAAATTGATTTCTTAATAAAAAACAAATATTTTGAGGTTTAGTGAACCATATTCTAAAATTTTTCATTTATCCACCATGGACATGGTGGCAGCCTGATCATAATTCTCCATCATGGGTACTTATGATGTTTTTTTAAATCCTACATTGTACATGAAAATATATTCAGATAAATTATTTAAAAAATGTAAGGATGTTACCTTTATATTTACAACAACTTGGGAATGATTATCAAGTAATTTCATGATCTTATTATTACATAATAGAGTTCTATGATAGAATCTGGATACTTTTTTGACAGTGTAGACTCAATATGTTTCATTTAAAAATTAGAGAATTTATTTTATAATTCTATAAATTTTATATTGAGATAATTCTTTTGATCTTCTATGAATGACACTCTATCTTTACAGTCCTTCCTTAGTCTTTCGTCTTCCTCTTCATCCATTTTGACATTGTCTTGTAATAATGACTCACGTTCCTCAAACCTTTTAGATTTATCTTCCATTTTGAAACATGTGACATCAAGGATGTTTATCATTTTTTTTCTTCTAATTAATGGGTCTTATTCACTCATATATACCTCTAATGTGAACGATGGCTCCTCATTATCCCCTCGGCTCCCCTTTCTCCTCGATGCTGCTTGAACCTTCCCTTTATAATTGTGGTGCTTCGTCGTGAGGGTGGCTCATCCTAAAAATTATGGATCTATTGGGAATAAAAAATTATTGGCCCACTGTGAAGAAATAATCCCAAGATAAAATAAAGTGAAAAATGAAGAAATAAATGACCCCAGTTGTAATGTGGAAAAACCACCAAAATGGAAGAGGTAAAAAGTATAGGAAAATAGAAGGCTCTCTTTGGGGTAGAAGTGGATACACACTCCCTCATTTATTATAAGAAGAAAACACTGATAAAAACTCTCTTGAATATGATGGGGAAACTACCTCATCAATGCCGAAAATAAAGAAATAATTTGAGAACCGGAAGTGATGCTAAAAATAAGAGATGGTGCTGCCTTTTATAGGTTTCTATATACCCTCCTGTACCTAAAATTCTCTTCTCTTTCTGGAGGTTTGGTGGGGGTTTGGCCACCAACCTAACAGCTACCATTCCTGAAACCTTTAATAAATTGGGTGGAGGCACTGGCCTATAGACAATCATTCACCAACACATCTCCACACATCCAATCTATTTACCAAACATGCTGCTCAAGTCTCTATAAGGGTGCTCGAGGATCTACACCATCTTAACTTATCAGAGTTTATTGCCTTCATCAAGAAATCTTCCAGATTTTCTTTAGTATGAATTTTCTATATATCCACACTTCCTTCCTCCACCATATTTTAGAAAAAGTGATGTTGTACCCCAATGTGATTCATCCTTGAATGAAAATATGGATTCCTTGCAATGTTAAAGGTTCTCTGACTATCACAAAATAATAGAATATCCTCCTATTTGTGCTCGAGATCCTCAAGAAACTTTCTTATCAAAATTACCTCTTTGAAAACCTGTGTAGTAGCCATGTAATCTACCTCTATCATGGATAAAACCACAACTGGCAATAACTTTGAAATCCAGCACACAGATGCTCCTACAAGACTAAACACATAACCAGTAGTGAATTTTTTCCAGTCAGAATCACCTAAAAAATATGAATCAAGATAGTCTCTGATAGTAAAATCTGATCCTCCATAACATAATGCAGAATTTGAGGTCTCTTTGATGTATTTCATGATCCTTTTAATTGTGATCCAATGCTCTCATCCTGGATTCTCCAAGTACTGACTAACAACTCCCACTTCAGGTGTAATTTCCATTCTAGTACAAACCATATAGAACATCAAAAAACCCTTATCGATGCATACGGTACTCAAGAAATTTCCATCCTCTCTTATTAACTTCTAGGAATCATCATTCAGGATAAATTAAAATTAATAGGAAGAGGGGTAGATATTGGATTACAATTTTTCATATTGAATCATTTCAAAACTTTCTATAAGTAACTATTTTGTGATAGCCAAATATTTTCATTATTTCTATCTTGGTAAACCTACATCCGAAAAATATTGTTTGTTGGTCCCAAGTCCTTCATATCAAACTCCCTAGACAATTGTGCCTTTGTCTCTTGGATCTGATCAATGTTGGGGCCTGCAACCAACATGTAATCCACATATAGAAGAAGAATGATGAAATCATTACAGTTTGAACCCTTGAAATATGCACATGGTTCTGAATGAAGTCGTTTGTATCTTAGGCTCGTGATATATGAATTAAATCTATTGTACCAACACCTCAGTGCTTGTTTGAGACCGTAGAAATATTCTTTCAACCTACAAACCAAGTTCTCTATGCCTTATTCTAAAAAACCTTCTGGTTGGAGTATATAGATTTTTTTTCAATACCACTATGGAGAAAAGTTTTCTTCACATATATTTGCTCTAGATGTAAACTATATGATGCACACATCGATAGAACTAATCAAATAGTTCTTAGTATAACAATAGGAGAACATATTTCATTGAAATCAATACCTTCCTTCAAAGCAAATCCTTTGACCACGAATCATGCACAATATCTTTCAACTTGTTCCTTTCCATCCTGCTTGATCTTAAAGACCCATTTGTTCTTGGTAGCCTTCCTTCCATGAGGTAATGGAACAGGATCCCATGTCTTGTTTTTGTATAGGGATTTATGTTCATCCTGCATCTTCCCTATCCATGAGGACACATCTAGACTTTGGGTCGGCTCCACAAAAGAAGAAGGCTCTCCATCCTCTGTCAATAAGAAGTACTCAAGATTGCTATAAGTGACATATTATGAGTACCATATTGGTGATCTTTTCTCCCTAGTTGACCGTCGGGGTCCAGACTCAACTGGTATATGATCTTCATGCTTTGTTAATGCTTTATAGAAAACTGATTCTTCCTTTGATTTTACCTCTACTTCAACTGTTGCAGTTTCTGTATTCTTCTTATCCATGTCTTGATCAGTTTTCATTTGCACCTTTCCTTCTGCAAAAATGATATCTTTGTTGATGTTAAATATTTGGGCAGTGGGGTCCCACAAATGATACACCTTCACACCATCAATGTACAATAAGAAGATATATTTTTTGGATCTTGAATCCAACTTCGGTGTTTCTTATTCATTAAACATTGCATATACAGGACTTCCAAAAGTAATTAACTGAGAATAGTTAGTAGGTTTACTATTCCACATCTCAATAGGTCTCTTCATATCAATCCCAAATAAATGAGATCATTTTATCACATAATAGGGGGTATTCAATGATTTATCCCAAAAACTTTTTGGAAATTCTTGCAGTCTTCAACATCGCCCATGTTCTATCCAACAGGGTTATGTTCATCCGCTCTGCCACTCCATTCTTCTAATGAGTGTATTCCACCGTGACCTGTCTCTTGATTCCTTAATTTTGAAAAAAATTATCAAACTCATCGATGGTATCTTCTCTACCATTTTCAGTCCTCATACACTTGATGTTCTTTCCAGATTCATGTTCCTTCCATGCATTGAATGTTTTGAAGACTCCAAAAACATCCACCTTCCTCTTGATTGGGTACACCCAACATCTCTTGGAATAATCATCTATGAATGATACAAAGTACCTTTCTTCTCCTAGGGATATGACTGGTGATTTCCAAACGTCATAATAGATCAATTCTAATATATCCTAACTTCACACTATTGATGTCCCAAAATTTAACATGTGTTGCTTGCTCAAAACACAATGCTCACAAAATGGTAAGGATACCTTTGTAATGTTAGGAAAAAACTTTTTATTAGAAAGAATATTCAGGCCGCGTTCAGATATATGGCCAAGCTTCTGATTCAATAATGTCTTCAATGCTTCCATTGAGGTAGTTTATGCAAAAACTATATCCACCTCCTTGTATGTTTCACCCATAAGCACGTACAGGTTCTTTGAGATCTTATCCACCTTCATTACCACAAGCGCACGCTTCAAAATTCTCATCACTCCATTCTCTATGTGAGTCTTGCAAACGATGTCATCAAATTTTCCCATGGACGATATGTTCTTCTTCAGGCCCTTCACATGATGTACTTCTTATATGGTTCGAACAATACCATCATGCAATTCATTTTGATGGTACCGACTCCAATGATATTTAGGGTGTGATCATTCCCCATGTACACAAGTCCTTCTTGAATGGTTTTATATTGTCCAAACCATTCCCATCAAGATTTCGTGTTCCATGTTTCTCCCAACTCGATAATCTATGCATCATCGAGATGTTGTCTGCTTCCAACAGTTGTCGCCGCTTCACTGACTAGTATATCTCCTTTTCTAGAAGTACTCTCCACATTCCCCTGAGATATTGTTTCACTACTCTTCTTATTCTAACCATCCTTCTTGACGTTTCCCTTATTGCCACAATTGAAACATGGGACATTCTTCTTTATTACTCCTTGATTTGGACCAACCATGATTTTGGCTCCAATTAGAACCACACTATATCATCCTTACTCTCTCCATTGACAGAGCCTCTGCTTAGTGCGAAGTTTTCTATCTGTCCTCCTGGTTCTTACACTGAATTTATTTTTCTAGAACAATGGCTGTAAAATCATTAATGAGTATAATATCCATCGTGATATTTTTGGTGAGGTTGATAATGAGTAGGTCATACAAATATGGTTAACTCTGGAGTTGAATATATCCATGTTCAGTATCAACAATTTTATATCCCGAAATCGTGACTTGAGAGAACGAGATATTGAGGTTATTGATGTGGTTGGTCACTGAAGATGACTCCACCATCAAAAGAGTGTAAAATTTTCTCTTGAAATTTTTTTTGTGCAGTGACTTGGCCTCATATAACTTCATCAGAGTATCCCGTATTTCCGTTTCGCTCTCAAATTTCTTCACCATCTGGACACACCGTCAGCCAAGAACCTTCTTTATTTCACCAAAGTGTATTTAATAATCTCAATAAATTTTTTATGACGTGAAAAATCAACCGGATTTGTAATCACATAGAATACTCAAATTTAAGAGAATTATTAATACCCAAAAATGTGAATTGCATTAGGCCATAACTTTCCCTTTGATACCACTTGTTGAGTCTGAAAAATGATTAGCACATGGTGCAGTAATAATCACAAGATAAAATAAAGTGAAAAATGTGGGAATAAATGACATTGGATGTAATGTGGAAAACCCCCAAATGGAATGGGTAGAAAACCACTGGAAAATATAAGGATCGCTATTGGGTAAAAGTGGGTACACACTCCCTCACTTATTATAAGATGAAAATAGTTGTAAAAACTCTCTTGAATATTATGAGGAAATTGCCTCATAAAAACTGAAAATAAATGGAGAATTTGAGAACCGGATGAGAAGACAAAAACAAGAGATTTCACTGCCTTGTATAGTCTTCTTCCATACCCCTTTAGCCCGATATCATCTTCTCCCACTGGAGGTTTGGTGGGGGTTTGGCCACCCACCTAACAGCTACCGTGCCTTCCCCCTTTGACAAATTGGGTGGCAGCACCGGCCTTTAGTGAAAAATCCACCAACACATCTCACATTTGGAGATTGTTTGAGAGACAATCACATCTCCACACATCTAATATATCTTCCAAACATGCTACTAAAGTATCTGCAAGGCCGCTCAAGGATCTGCACCATCTGAACTTATCAAAGTTAATTGTCTTCATCAGTAAATCTTACAAATTTTCTTTAGTATGAATTTTCTGAATATCCACACTTCCTTCCTCCACCACATATTTGATAAAGTGATATTGTACCCCAATGTGATTCGTCCTGTAATAAAAGATGGTTTCCTTTTAATGTGAAAGGCACTCTGACTATCATAATAAAATAGAATCTCCTCGTGTCTGTGCTTGAGATCCTCTAACAACTTTATCATCCAAGTTGACTCTTTACAAGCCTGTATAGATTCCATGTAATCTATATAATGGATAAAGCCACAACTGATTGTAACTTTGAAATCCATCTCACAGCTCTTTCAGTAAGCGTAAACACATAACCAGTAATAGATTTCATCTTGTCAGAATCACCTGCAAAATCTGAATCAGCATAGCCTCTAATAGTAAAATCTGATCCTTCATAAGATAATACAGCATTTGAGGTCTCCTTGATGTATCTCAAGATCATCTTAACTGTGTTGCAATGCAATCGTCCTAGATTTTACATGTATTGACTAACTGCTCCCACTTCACGTGCAATGTATGGTCTAGTACGAACCATAGCGAACATTAGAATACACACTACTGATGTATATAGTACTCGAGACATTTCCATCATCTCTACTTCACTACTAGGACTCATCGTTGAGGATAACATGAAATTAATGGGAATAGGGGTAGAGATTGTCATGTAGTTTTCCATATTGAAGCATTTCAAGAATTTCTATAAGTAACTATTTTATGATAGAAAAATATTTCTATTATTTCTATTTCGGTAATTCAACATCCCAAGAATCTTGTTTGCTGGTCCCATGTACTTCATATCAAACTCCCTAGCCAACTGTGCCTTCGTCTCCTAGATCTGATCATTGTTGGGGCTTGAAACCAACATGTTACCCACATACAACAAAACAATGATGAAACCATTTCCATTTGAACCCTTGAAATATGCACAAGGATCCAAATGAACTCTATTGTATCCAAGGCTCGTTATATAAGAAGAAAATCTCTTGTTCCAACAGTTTGACGATAGTTTGAGATCGTATAATGATTTTTTCAACCAGAAAACCAAGTTCTCTTCGCCTTATTCTGAAAAACTTCTGGTTGGTGCATATAAATTTCTTCATCAATATCACCATGGAGAAAAGTTGTCTTCACATCCAGCTTCTTTAGATGTAAATTGTTTGTTTCACGCATAACTTGAACTAATTGAATAGTCTTCAGTCTAACAACATGAGAAAATATTTCATTGAGATCAATACCTTCCTTCTAGTAAAATACTTTGACCACCAATTGTGCATGATATCCTTCCACCTTGTATTTTCCATCCTTCTTGATCGTAAAGACCCATTTGTTTCTGATAGAAATATTTCCATGAGGTAATGGAACATGATCCCAAGTCGTGTTTCTATGCAGGGCTTCAAGTTCCTCCTGCATCACCACCATCTATGAGGATACATCTGGACTCTGGGTCGCCTCTACAAAAAAGGTGGTTCTCCATCATCCGTTAATAAGAAGTACAAAATATTACTCGTAGTTACATAGTCTGAGTGCCATACCCATGCTCTTTTCTCCTGAGATGACCATCGTAGTCCAAACTCAACCAGTACTTGATCATCGTGCTCTAGTAAGGCTTCAGAGGAAACTGATTCTTCCTTGGATTTTCCCTCTACTTTGACTGTTGTAGTTTTTGTATTCTCCTTCTCTAAGTCTTGATAAGTTTTAATTTGCACCTTGTCTTCTACAAAAATGAAATCTATACTAATGATAAATTTTTGATCATTGGGGTCCCACAAATGATACCCCATCACACCATCAACATACCCCATGAAGATAAATTTCCAAGATATTGAATCCAACTTCGATCTTTCCTATTCATTAAACATTTCATATACTGGACATAAAAAAGTGTGTAACCAAGAATAGTTAGGGGGTTTACTAGTCCACATATCCATCGGTGTCTTCAGATCAATTTCTATTGAAGAAGATCTATTGATCACATAATAGGCGGTATTCACTACTTCTTCTCAAAAAGTTTTTGTAATTCCTACAATCTTCAACATAACCTTTGTTCTATCCAACAGGGTTCGGTTCATCTGCTATGCCACTCCATTCTGCAGAGGAGTGTATTCCACAAGGAACTGTATCTTGATTCTTTTATGTTGAAAAAAAAAGTATCAAACTCCTCACTTGTATATTCTCCACCATTTTCATTCCCCAAACACATTATCTTCTTTCCATATTCAAGTTCCTTATGCGCTTTGAATGTTTTTAAGACTTCAAAAACATTCATCTTCCTCTTGAATGGGTACACCCAACATCTATTGGAATAATCATCATCGAATGATACAAAGTACTTTGCTCCACCTGAAGATATAATCAGTGCTTTCCAAATGTAAGAATGGATCATTTCGAAGATCTCTTAACTTATCATTGTTGACGTCCCAAACATTAACATGTGTTTCTTGATCAAAACACAATTCTCACTAAATTGTAAGGATGACTTTGTAATACCATAAAATATCTCATGATCTACCAGAATATTCAGGAATCGTTCTGATATATGATCAAGCTTTCGATGCCATAATGTCATCAACGCTTCCATTGAGGTAGTTGATGCAACAATTATCTCTGCCTCCTTGTATGTTAAGCCCATAAGCACGTATAGGTTCTTTGAGATATTCTCCACTTTATTTACCACAAGTGTTCCCTTTAAAATTCTCATCACTCCATTCTCGGTGCGAGTCTTGCATCTGATGTCATCAAATTGTCCCAATGACAATATGTTCTTCTTCAGACCCTTCACATGGCGTACTCCTTGGATGGTTCGAACAATACCATCATGAATCTTCAGTTTGATGGTACCAAATCCAATGATCTTCATGGTGTGATCATTTCCTAGGTACACAAGTCCTTCCAATATAGTTTCATATTGGTAAAACCCTTCTCGTCGAGACGTCATGTGCCATGTTTCTTCTGAGTAAATAATTCATGCATCGTCGAGAAGTTTCTTACTTCCAGCAGTCATCACCACTTCACTAACTTTTATATATGTTTTTTCAGAAGTACTCACCACATTCCCCTGAGATATTTTTTCTCTACTCTTCTTGTTCCAACAATCCTTATTGATTTTCCCCTTCTAGCCATAATTGAAACATGTGACATTCTTCTTTCTTACTCATTGATTTCGACCAACCATGATTTTGGCTCCCATTGGAACAATGCTCCATCATCCTTCCTCCCTCTATTAACAGAGCCTTTTATTGATGTGAAGTTGTATATATGTCCTCCTTGTTCTCACGCTAACTTTATTCTTCTAGATCCATGGTTGCAACATCATTAAAGAGTAGCATATCTGTCAAGATATTGTTGGTGAGGTTGATAATGATCTGGTCATATGAATCTGGTGAACTCTAGAGTAGAATATCTTCATGTACAGTATCCACAATTTTATAGCCCAACATTGTGAGTTGAGTGAACAGGGTATTGAGGTTGTTGATTTGGTCAGTCACCGATGATGACTCCACCATCCTAAGAGTGTGCAATTTTGTTTTTAGGAAAATTTTTTGTTCAGTGACTTGGTCTCATATAACTTCATTAGAGTATCACATATTTCCTTTTCCATCTTTTTCTCCTCAATGATCGATAGGAACATGTCTGACAAATCCAAATGGATGTTGGAAATATCATTTCTATCCATATCATTCCATTTTCCCATCGTCTCACCCATTGGATTTTCACCAATTACCAATATCCAATTATCCTTCCGCAACACTGCCTGCATCTTCATTTTACACAAAAAAAATTATTCCCGCTGAATTTTTTGATCTCGAATTTCACTGCCATATAGACATGCCGTCAGACCAGAACCTCCTTCATTTCATAATTGTGTATTTTATAATATCAATAAATTTTTTCTGATGTGAAAAATCAACTAGAGTTGTAATCACAGATTATAAAAAAATTTATAAGAACTATTAATACCCAAAAAAGTGAATAGCACCGGGCCAAAACCTTCCATTTGATACCACTTGTTGGGACCAAAATATTATTGGCCCATGGTGTAGTAATAATCCTAAGATAAAATAAATTTCAGAATGCGGATATAAATAACACCTGATTTAACGTGGAAAACCCCAAAATGGAAGGGGTAAAACCATTAGCAAATAGATGGATCACTATGGGGTAAAAGTGGGTACACACTCCATTATTTATTATAAGGAGAAAACATTCATAAAAAATATATTGAATATGATGGAAAAACAGATCTTAAATACTGAAACTAAATGAAGAATTCAAGAACCAGATGCGTGAAAACAAGAGATGTTGCTTCCTTTTGTATGCTTCTACGAGCACTCATGTAGCCTGAAATCTTATTCTCCTGCTGGAGGTTTGGTAGGGGTTTGGCCACCCACCTAACAGCTACCACCCCTACCCCTTTTTCAATTTGGGTGGCAGAATTGTCCTATAGAGAAACATCTTCCAACATGATCATCGTCACACCAGGTGGGTGGTGTGCTACTGTTATCATTCAAGGAGGCCCTATGTGCATCGTCACCTGTGCCCGGTCCCAGTGCGTAATTTCTGCTCCTTCCACTTCCATGGTTTTTGGTGGAGTGTGGGATTCAAGGGAATTCTGTTAAAGTCTGTTGAAGGAGGAAAGATAATTTTATCATGAAGGTCTTGCCGGCACTGGCATCCAGAGAGGATAGGGTTCCCTTCTCGGAGGCAGAGTGGGTGGATAGTACCATTGGTGAGGCGGGTGTTTCAAATTCTTATATTTTGGCTCACACATATAATGTGGCCTCTAACATAGTCCTCTATAGTGAGATCCCATTTTTAGGTATGGCCTCATTTTAGTGGGAGGTTCAGGGTGATATGATTTTGTTGTCACCTTTCACCATCGACCCAAATAGGTATCTTCTGTCAATTGTCTCCATAATTCCATCTCCTTTGGTCTCGTGGAATCAGTGTGATCTGTTGGCCTATTTTCAACTGCATTCGTAGAAAAATATTTCTTTTTCCTCTCCTCCTTTCCATATTTTCACCCATTTTTCCTGGAAATCATCCAATGCTCTCTATGCAACACCTCCAGCAGTGTTCACTCCTTCAAGGGAATGCCTTAGGAAGATTCAGCCCTAGAGGGTGTTGTGAAATATCATTAGTCTTCGCAGGGTTCCCCATAGAGGATGTTACTGGCCTCCCTATTCCAGGATGAGAGGGATACTTTCTACCTTATGTCGACTTCAAGCAACAAATTATCCTTTTGTGATAAGATGGAAGGTCCGCTCAAACAAAATACATTCTCTCTGAGGTCACGCGGTCTGTCAAAGGGAGTCACTGGGTGGGTTACTCGTTCAAGGTTGAAGGGGGTTGGTAGGTTTTCTCCCAGGTCTAATGTCAGAGTTTCCATCCCTAAGGCCAGTAACCTTCCACATTAATGCTATCTCTAATCATATAGAATTCCTGAGGCATGGGGGTGTAGGAAAAGAGTTCCTTCCTCGCCTCGGAATCTAGAAAATCCCAGTCCTCTCTTGTTGTCATTCTTGAACGGAAGCAGAATCTGACCAAAATTTCTTCTCTTACAAGGAAAATGGGATTCACAGGAAGCATGCATAGTGAACCTTAAAATATTCATATTTAAATTTGTTGAAATCAAAGCATACAAGAGGAACTAGTTATCCTTATGCATTAGTGTATCAATACCAAGATCTTTGTCCAGGGAAATGATATTCTTTTCTCATTTTCTTACACCAGTAGTGTGCTACTATGAAGAATTGATCTGTGTAACATCATGGATACCTTCCATGCAGGTATCTTACCATGGCTCATTAGAGGTGAATTTAATGCAATTTTGGATATATCGGAGAAGAGAGGCAGTGTGGAAATCTCTAACAGTATAATGCAGGAATTTGAGGGTTTCTTAGCTTTGAAGGGTCTACTGGATATGGGGTTTGTTGGAAATAAGTTCATGTGGGGAAACAATTCCAAGGGGGACAATTTCATCTCGAGTCTCCTGGAAATATTCCTTACAAACCTCCAAGGATTTGATTCTTATCCTTCGGCGTTGGTTAAACACTTTTCTCATTAATTATTTGGTCATGCTCCAATGATTTTGGAGATAAAAAGGGATGTCTCTAACAATAATTCCTTCTTTTACCCTATTAGTTGGCATCATGATGAGAGATTCTTGGAAATGGTGAGGTCCATGTGGGATCACCAGGAAAGTGGGACACATTGAGTTGGTCATTTCAATAGGCTAAGGTGGCTGAAGAAGGATATTCAGGGGTGGTTATATTACAAGACAAATGAAGACAGTGGTGTGGAAAGTTTATAGGCGACTATCGATAAGCTATAAGAAAATATTCAACTCAGGTGGGATGAGAACTCATTCACCATGCTATGTGATAAGATAATGATTCTCACTGAAAAACTTTTGGATATGGAGAGGGTCTACAAGAAGAAATCTAGAATGCGATTGTTAAAGGAAGGTGATCAGAATAGTGGATTATTTCAAGATTTTCTAAAGGAGAACAAAAGTATGAAGATTAATCTTAACCTGGGTAATGGATCATTTATGTTAGATATGGATGTTTCTAAAAACTAGTTCTTGACCACATTGAGGGAATGATAGAAGGAACAAACCCTTTTAAGGATGTTGTCTCTAGTTCGGTTGAGAGATAGGAGGTCTTTATGGGGTGTATCCCCAATATGGACGACAGTTTTTATAATGGGCACCTGATTTCTATCCCCAATTAATAGGATATCAAGGAAACTTTCTTCAAGATTCCTTAGGATAGTACCCCATGGCTAGATGGTTTTCCCGGGGATCTTTTGTGGAAGCATGGTACTTTGTGGGAAACCATGTGGTGGAGACTTATTTCATGGAGGCTCTATCTATAGGAGTATTAGGGTAGTTATCATTCCAAAAATTAAGGATCATATAGCCCTAAAACATTATTGACCCATATGCCTTTGTAATATTTCTTATAAAATTCTTGGAACTCTTATTTCCAAAAGACTAAATGGCATCATTTTAAGGCTGGTCTAAATAGAGAAACACAGATTTGTTAAAGGTTGAAGCATTCAAGTAGAAGTTGGAATTGCTAATGAGTTGGTGTATGATATTAACAAGAGAGTCATTGAACGTTATTTTATTATACAATTTGATATGAACAAAGCCTATGAAAAAATTGAATTGAGTTTCATTCTTCATGTTATGAGAAATTTTAGTTTTCAAGAGTGGTTTTGTGACCTCTTTTAGGTTCTTCTCTTCCCCTTATCTCTCAATTTCCTTAATGGAAAAGGTTTTGGGTTCTTCAAAAGCGTTCTTGGTGTCCACCAAGGTGACCCCTCTCTCCCTCTTTATTCATTTTATCTCAAGATTGCCTTTCCAAAAATTTACATAGAACCATAGAGGAAGGGATAATTCTGTCATACCACAACCAAAGGGGAAGAGATATTGTTTTTCATCTCATGTCTTCTGATGATTTCTGTACCTTCATTAATGGTTGGAGGAGAATTATTCATGTATTCTTGTAGATAATTTTACTTTATTAGAATTTAAGTGGAAAACACATCAATGCGAGGAAGTGCCACGTGTTTATATCCAATAAATGTTCTGGAAAGCTCTGTAGAGATATACAAAGTATCCTGGGAATTCAAAGGGAGAAGTTTCCTATGCTATATCTTGGTCCTCCTATATCCTATCATCACGTTAAGAAATCCTATTTTGAATACATCATCAATAGAATTATGGGTAGAATCCTTAACTAGAAGTGAAAATATTTTCCCTTTGGTGGGCGTGTTACGTTGATCAATAGTGTTTTAACATCCACTCTCATGCATGTTATTTCAATAGTTACTCCTCCTAAGGGGAATATTTCCAAGATGGATAAGATTATAAAGGCTTTTCATTGGGATTCTTATCTCATAGGTCGCTATCATTGGGCCTCATGGGAACGCATGGTGAAGCTGATTGATGAAGGCATTGTGGGTTTACAAGACATATCTGAACCCATGCAAGGCTTCTAGGTGCATCGTGCATGGAATATTATTTAAGGGGATTCTCTTTGGGATTACTTCTTTCATTCCATATATTCTTAATAATGGGAGGGTGGGGTGGCTCATGGAGTTCGGAAATCTTTCCTGGTGTGGTGTTTATTTCCACTTCTAGAAGAGATCCAGGTCTCATCGATGTGGATTGTGGGGAATGGTTACAACAGATTTTGGAACATAAATTGGACAGGTGATAAGCTATTATTTCTATGATTTCATGCTCTTAATAGTTACATCTAGTAGGTGAGAGGCTCCTGGAGCTGATTGAAGTGTTTCTCTCCTAGAAACAAGGGGAGGTATTCGAGATTATTACCTTGAATGAGGAAGTTGATAGATGATGTTTCACTGGTTTGAGATCGATCTCCTTTTCTATTAGTGATTATAGGAAGTTTCACCATGCAGTGGCAGAGCATGATGAGTGGGCATCCATGATATGGTGCAAGGAGTTTCCTGGTAAAATGAATTTCCTCATCTGGTGTTTGAGAACTCAGGCGATTTCAACTAATGAGAATGTCCAAAGGAAAAGAATTGCCTTAGCTTCACGTTTCTTTTTCTATGCCTCTCCCATGTTTGAAATGTATTATCTCCTCTTCTTTTAGAGTGATTGGGCCTCTTTCCTCTGATCTTTCTTCAGCCCGCATTCGTGGTTTACTGGAGTACAATTTTCCATGAGTGAATTCATTTCTAAATGGTTCTTGGGCATGTAATAAAATTGAATGGAGGCCAAGGTTCAAAGAATTATTTCATTTCCATCTGTTGGACCCTCAGGGAATCTAGAAACAATGATAGAATAGGTTCCAATGGCTCGCATCATTTTCTAAAAATGATAATGAGGGCTATGATTGTTGAACTAGGGTCTCTGTCGAATAGGGGTTGTCACTCGCTTATCCTGTGCAACTTCTTTAATAGATCCTACATCAATAGATCAAATGGACGATGGATTAAGTGTAATCCTCCGGTCAATGGATTGAAACTCAATTTTGATGGGTCTGATATGAATAGGAAGATGAGAGTTGGAGATCTTCTTAGAGACTCAAGGGGTTCAATTCGTATTGGGTTCAGTTCTTTTTACGCCCTGAGCTGCTCAATGGGTGTGGAGGTTAGGGCACTTCACACTCGCCTCATGGTGTGCAAGAGGCTCGATCTTCATGTTATGAAGGTGGAGTCCGACTTATAGATTCTAGTCAGAATTCTTCATGGAAAATGTTATTCCCCATGGGACTTGTCCTGTCTTTCCAGAAACTGCTTGTTGGAGACAAATTGTGGCCAGATGGTAAAGCACATTTGGTGTGAGGGAAACTTTTCCAATGAGGCTCTGGCGCGTGTGGGGAGGTCAGATTCCTTGCTTATCATCTTTTAAATCTTAGGTTGTATCCCTTTTAGTGTAATATTTTTTTTCCAAGAGGATGCTCTTGGGATTTAGCATTTAAACCTTATTAAGGCCTCTTTTTGTATCTCCTGGTGGTATTTGGACACCATTTTTAATAAAAATTAAAATTTCAGTCAGTCATTGGGTCTTATTCTAAAATTAATTAGGGTCACATTCCTTCTCATGGATTTTATTGATCCAATTCCTTTTAAACATGGATCACTTATTTTGACACCAACATGGCTTTCATTACACGCAATACTGAATTTCTATAAAATAACAACTTATTATTTTAATAATTTAAATAGGATAGTTATAAAATTTCCATTTAAAACTGAAATATGAATAGTGATAACTACATTTAAATATAATTTATAATGTTTTTATATATATAAATTATATTAATAATAAGAAATACAATTTTTATTAAAATCATTATATATTTGAAAATATTATTCTCTTAAAAGAATTGATTTTATTTCTTTTTGTGAATATTATTAAAATTAATTTTAGACAATTTTAGAAAATTAATTATAGAAAATAAAATTATTTTTTGAATTCATACATTTAAAATTATTTTAAGGTGAATTTTTTGGATTTTTTTGTGAAACTTCTTTTTTGGATGAATAGTGAAAAATACTAAATTTTAATTCCAAACTACTTTTTCATCTAATTTATTTATATAGTAAATTTATGTTTTAAGTTGGTTTTAAAGTCACAATATATAAATAATAAATATATTAATCTAATTTAGGTCATTGGATCATTTTTATATTGAATTTAGATATAAAATATTAATGTCTTTTTTAACATTATCACTTTTAAACCCTTCTTTCTCCCCATGTCTACAATATTAGCATTAAACATAATTTCTCCACTTATTTAAATTGAATTTATAAATGTGTACATAAACAGTTCTAATAATTATAATATTTATTTTCTATTAAGTTAAACTTAATTTTGGACCAAAAATATTAGTGAAAGTGATTAAAATTAATTAACCATCAAGGTAAAATTAATCTTAACAAGGGAAAAAACCTTAAACATAAGGCCTAAAAAGACCAAGACACTGGTCCATATCCCAATTTCTTTCTATATTTTATACATAAACTTTATATTATTGATTTTGGTTGGTTTTTGTGTCTTTTTTAGGTAAAAACGTGGGTACACCTAACTTGTTTTCAAAAATGTCAAGTGTGCCTCCTCCCTCCCTTATAGAAGGCCACCATCTCTCCCCCTTCTTCACACATCTCAACCCACTTAGGTTCTTCCAATATCATCCAAAATGATTTCCTAATATACCTAACTTTCTCCTTGAAGCCTCCATTTGGTCATAAAACCATCCAAGGAATCCCTTTGGTGTGAACCAAAAGGAGTTACCCAAAGAAGAAGTAACCTCTATTTTTAAGATCCTTTTTTTATTTTAATTCCCCACCCAATCATATATTACTATTCCATGATTAAATAATAACATCATTATACTAAATATACTAATTTTTTATTATGGTTTTAACCTAACCTTAAATGCACTTCCATCAAATGGGTAACGAACATACCATTCTTCTGTATGATGAATTACCCCCACAAGAAGCGGTGTTGTTCGTTTTCATTTACCACCTCTCGTGGTTGGGAATTATGATTTAAAATATAATTTTATATGATATATGTGATATTTATGATTTATTTATGCTTATATTATTATTATATAACACATACCTCCAATATTTCCATTTTTTTAAATACGATACTTTCGTTTGTGGAAGTGTGGACTACCATCTCTTCAAAGCGATGTGATTCGTTCACACCTTATGTGGAATGTATTAAGGATTAATTTAGTGAAAACATATGATATATATGGAATATTAATTATAATGTAATTATAATATATATATATATATATATGTGTGTGTGTGTGTGTGTGTGTGTGTAATTTAATTTATTTCATTAAAAATGAAAATAAAACAGAAACAATGTTCATGTGTACGTACGACCTACTGTCTCCATGAACCATGTCTTCCATTTCATACATCTATATTATATAGATTATTATAAATATAGATATAATAAATATATATGATATCTATACCATGTTATAAATTCTGTAGATAATTATATCATGATCTATATAAGAGGATCAAGAATAACAAGTCAAAACATATACGAAAAATAAAGTGGATATTACCTGAAATGTAACATTAAAAGGGAGTTGTTAATAAACAAGTAATATAAAGTCATAAAAATCATATATGGTATTGGATATAATAATATGGTTTTTTTAGATGTATAATAATCTAATATTTATTATACCTGACTTTTGAACGTGTAAAAATAAAGTCAAGACATAAGGTAATGGAATTTCATCTCACTTTTTATTTCTGTGAGACACATGCCTTATTCACAACTCGTATATTTTGTGTGATCTATATACTGACCATGGATGTATTATATGATTATTATAATTAAATTTATGGGTATTTTCATATCCATTTTATGATATTTAGTTCATGGGGTTTATGTTTCAAAAGTTATGGAAACATAAAATTAATTTTATCTTAATTTTACTTCATTGAGACACTTTCCATGTTATGAACCTATAATTTATATAAGGTGTATATACTACTATAGAAATTTTATATAGTGAATGTCCTTATTTTTAGGATAAATTAATATTCATGTAATAATATTCTTTCCATATTATTATGATTCAATGTTACCAAAGTGGTAAATGTTTATAGCTACAATCTCATATTTTATCAAGATTGTTTAAGATTATACTTCCATTGATGATACCCATGGTTTTAGCCGTGAGTATAGCCCCTAAACCATGGGTATAGGCTATACCCATAATTTTCAAAACCATGGTTGATGTAGGAATGAGTATAGAGCTCTACCAATAGTTTTTATACAAACTATGGGTATAGGTCCAAGAGATTCTACCATACCCACAGTTTAAACAAAAATGTTGGTATATATCTATACCCATGGTTCATTAAACCATGGGTATATATTATCCCATAAAATAACATGTACCCATAGTTCTTTAAACTGTGGGTATAGGTAGCGTCCTGCATTTGGAAGTAGCAACACCACCACTTCTTCCTCTAGATCATGAACATGTAAATCAAACAAAATGCATAGTAAACATTCATTGCAGTACCAATATTGTTTATTCATTATTAAAAAACCTAATTGTAATAATTTTCAAATCATATTCATTACTAAAACATACATATATATCCTTACAACCAATCAATTCAATTCCTTAAATAACTTCCACAAGTTTCCATCCTACAAAGCCAAAAATAGAGGGGAAAAATATCTCCCCAATCACAAGCATCCTCCTCATCATCAAAATCAGTGACATGATCATCACCATCAGAAACATACTCATAAATAATAGCATCATCTAGAGTAGTATCTACATCATCTAGAGAATCAACAACATCAACACCACCACCTTTATCTCTATTGCCACTATGAACCTCATTAGCACCACTTGGGGATTCATCAAAAGAGTGCATTAATGATATATATGAATAAATAATAGTACCACACTATAATAGAAGTGATTGTTATATAACTGACATAGATTTCAGAAATTGTTCATTGATCAGCTTACTTATTTCATGCTCTTGATTACTTCTTCCACGCTTCTGTAAAGCTATTTTTTAACCTCATATGCTCTGCTGACTGGTTTCTATAATATTATTTTAAAATTTTAGCTGTAAAGTAGTTGAGAACTTAAATTATAAACTTTTACTACCATTCGTGGGAAGATATGATACCTAGGTATGCATTATGCCTCTATGCATAATCCAAAAATACTCCCCACAAGGAACTGATGTGTTTTCTATACTTGTCATCCTAGGAATTTACTAAAAACCATCCTATATAACAATTCAACGATTAACAGGATACTTCCCAACAAATGATTATCCATATTTTCTTTCTACCATAACTAATATAACTAAAATTTCGATATTCATTGAAATAAATAACCCATGAGACCTGATTTTTTATTTCCCACAAAAATATTATGTTATAATCCTTTATTTGAAATCTAGGGACACAATGATGTTCTAAGACACCACTATCAGATATCTCAACTATATATCTTTAAAACCAACATTAATTATTACTATTTCTAATGAATATATTATGCAACATTTTCCCTAAAAAGTACACAAATGATATATGCTCATGGAATAACTCAACATTGTTGATAACCCATCACTTATTCTTTGTCCAAATGTATGATTTCACCCCAGAAATTCTATCAATAAGTTTCCATACTAAAATGATGAGGCCAATACACTCTCATATGTGCCTCATGATCCCATGTCTTATTTGAATCAGAACGATTATACCGCAAATCATAGAAGAAACTTATTGTCCTCCCACAAAGTACATTTGTCTCAGAATCAAAAATCCTGACCGGATTCTCAACCACGAACAAATCAGGCTCAGCATTAAGATCATCCGAGATCAATACATGTTATGGTTAGAAACATACCTATATAGTTGAGATACATGGAACACATTATGTATCCATGTCAACTATATCTTTTTGGATATCCAGTCAGTATCCACTATAGAACTTTTGACTTGGGTGAATGTCTTTCACTGTAACGATACAGACTTCCAGTGTGGAATAGTGGATCATATTCCTCCTTTTGTAGCCCATTTTCAGGAAAGGATTTGTGTGTGAAATTCTTATAACTTTTCCTCCCAAAACCAGTGAATTTATGCCTCTCCATGGATGTAGGTATTATTCCCAAACCATGTTAATTTGTGTGTTCCATGTGTGTTCTTTTCTTCTGCATTTTCTTTTTGTATCTCATTTCTATTGTTGTGACTCCCGAAAATTGATAACACTATGTGTTTCATCGCCTGCGCTGGCTCATGGTGGATAGATTCCACTCCTTCCTCTCTCCCTGGGTTATCGCCGATCTGGGTTGAGTCCAGATCTGCAGTCATGGTTGATTGTCTTCCAGTTGTTGAGATTTCGGAGAATGAGGTACTTGATGTAGACAAAATCAATAATCTTTATCCAGTGGTGTGGTTCAGTTGTAACAAGATGTCTCTCTGATTCTTCACATCTTTCATCAACTCCTGGGGGCTTCTCTATCCAGCGGTAGTTTCTGAGCTTTACATGTTTTCTTTTACTCTCCATTTTTTCAGCCAGGAGGACTTTGTTTTGGCTCGGTCTAGGGTATACCATCATCATGGATCGTGGAATTTTTCTCTTTCCTTATGGTCATGGGAGAACCATTAAGATATGTAATATCCTTTGGTGGATGTCTAGATCAAGTTTCCAGGCTAGGCATTCCATTTCCCTTCCAAAATCCGATAATTCTAAAGTCAGTGGGGGAATCCATGGGTTCATTTCTGTGTTTCGATTCTAGTACAGAATGCCTCCATGATGTTGTGTCTCCTCAGATTTGTGTATAAATTGACATATCTAAAAGATTACATCTGTGATTACTGGTTCGTTATGGTGAGGGTTTCAAATGGTGGAAATATATCTTTTACCTAGCTCTGTCATGGTTTTGCGTGGAGTGTGGGCTCCAAGGGAATTCTGTTGAAGTTTGTCAAATGAGAAAAGCGAAGTCTAGCGTGAAGTTCCTTCCAGTGTCGGCATCCAGAGAGGATAAGATTCCCTTCCTATAGGTAGAGTGGGTGGATAGTACCATTGGTGAGCTGGGTGTTTCAAATTCAAATATTTTGTCTCACACGTCAGATGGGGCCTCTGACATGATCCTCTATGGTGAGACTCCTTTTTCAGGTATAACCATGTTTTAAGGGGAGGTTCAGGGTGATATGATTGTGTTTTCCCCTATCACCATTGACCCTAAGAGGTCTCTTCCATCAGTTGTCTCCATAGTGCCCGCTCCTTTGGTCTTGTGGAATTAGAGTGATCTATTGGCCTATTTTCAACCACATCTACAGAAAAAGAATTCTCCTTCCTCTCCTCCTTTCCATATTTTCACCCATCTTTCCCTGGACTTCATCCAATTCTCCATGTGCAACACATCCGGTGGTGTTCTCTCCTAAAAGGGCATGCCTTGGGAAGATTTTTCCTTAAAGGGTGTTGTGAAAGAGCATCAGTCTTCATGGGGTTCCCCATAGAGGATGTTGTCGGTCCCCATATTCTAGGTTGAGAGGGATAATTTCTGCCTTCTGTAGTCTTCAAGTAATAATTTATCCTTTTGCGATGATCTGGAAGGGTAGTTCAAATAAAAAACCTTCTCTCTGAGGTCGCGCGGTCAGTCAAAGGGAGTCATTGGGTTTGTTACTCATTCAAGGTCAAAGGTGGTTGGAAGGTATTGTCCCATGTCTAATACAGGAGTTTCCAGCCTGAAGGTCAGGAACCATCCTCTTTAATGATATCTCTAATCATCTGGAACTCCCCAAGCATGGGGGTTCAGGATTTTGGGACCAGTTTGGATGGAGAAGGAAGTAGGAATAGTTTTCGGTTACAGAGTGTTGTTTTTGTTGTCAAAGAAGACAAATAAATTCACTTGGTAAAGGACTTGTAAATCAGTCAATTATTTTCTGATTTGTATTTCAAAAATATCATAATCTATAAGAACTTGTGATGAATTCCTTATGATGGAAAGGGGGGAAAGTTTATGCCAGTCAAATTCAATTTTGATTTCAAAGAAAGATGCTAGTAGAAGATAGGGAAGGTTCAGTGCCATCCGTTGAAAAATAGATGATGATAAAGGTGTTCAATAAAATACTATATTTCATAGTAGATATGGTTCATGATTAGAGTAGTTGTTTTTTTAATAATCTATATGACAGTGAAGAAGCATTGGTGTTTTTTCCAAAGCATATTTTAAGGTGGCATTGTTTCCCTATGTTTCCCAAATTTTTTGTGCTGAAAATCAAGAGATGGAGAAATTTGATTTTGGAAAAGGATGACACACACAAGTTTTAATATGGATTGGTATGTTGTGTGAAAGTTGAATTCCATGATCCGAATATCAAAATATGGAAAAGGAGATGCTTGCGTGAAAGATTGTTTTTTGCGTGCAAGATTGATGGGAATTTGTAATGTTATGTGCGAGGCATGATTCGAGGTCAAAACATAGAAAATGAAAAATCCATGAAGTGAATTAAAGATTCAAGAAGTGAATGAAAGATCAATTTGGAACACAAGATAATTTCATGCCCAATTCGATGTCAAATGGGGTTTTGCACGACACGTCAGGATCTTAAACGACGCATCGGGGGTTTTTCATGCAGAGGGAAAGAGGTCTATAAATAAGAGGTGACCCCTCAATTTTGTGTGCTTGAAACTTAAGTAAATCCCTTTCTCTAATGCATGAAATAATTTTATGTAAAGGGGAGTGTGAAAAAGAAATATATTTGCATGAAAGAAAGTGAATTTGCACACAATAAGAGAGTTGTACTCAAGATTGAAGTTGTGCGCAAGAGGTGTTTCATGGTAAAAGTTAAATCTTGTGAGTGTGGCATAAAATTTGCATGCAAGACACCTAAAAGTGTGTGTGAAATATTTGGGGTCTTCGCACATATTCAGTTGTGCATAAGGGAGGTCTTACCAGCTTCTGGGTAAGAAAGTGAATATTTTTACTTTAGAGAATACAACTATTTAATTATAAATAATCATTGAAATATTTAAATTCCCTATTTTTTCTATGATGGTGAACACACACTTGAATATTTTTTTTCATGTGATACACAAGTGTAATGGTATATCTTACTCATTGTATTCCACATAAAAGGATTGTTTTCTAGTGGATTTTGTGGTATTCGATTGTTTCTGTACCATACCAAAGACTTTGCTACTCTTGTTGAGTAGTGAACCTTGTAAGTCCTATGTTCCTATGGTTGTGTGTGTTCAGAAAGGAAGAAACTCTTTAACATGATCCAAATGTTGTTTCAAAAAGAAGTAAACATAAAAAGAAAAAGATATCACTGATTCGCCCCCTACCCCTCTCAGTGATACTTGGATCCTGATTAGGAACTTCACAGGAAAAGAGTTCCTTCCATGCCTCGGAATCTAGAGAATCCCAGTCATATCATGTTGATATTCCGGAACCGAAGCAGAATCTGACCAAGATTTCATCTTTCCCGGAAAATGGGCTTCACAAGAAGCATGCATGGTGAACCTAAAAATAGTCATATTTGGATTTGTTGGAAGCATAGCATCCATGTGGAACTGGTTATCCTTATGCCTTAGTGTATCAATACCAAGATCTATGTTCCGGGAAATGATATTCTTTTCCCATTCATTTACGCTATTAGCGAGCTGCTTTGGATATTTGATCTATGGAACTTCTTGGAGGCCATCCATGCAGGTGTCTTTCCCTGGTTCATCGAAGGAAAATTCAATGCAATTTTGGATATATCAAAGAAGAGAGGTGATGCATTAATCTCTAATAGTGGCATGCTGTAAATTTAGTGTTTCTTAGCTTCGAAGGGGCTCCTATATATGGGGGTTATTGGTAATAAGTTCATGTGGTGAAACAATCTCAAGGGGGGTAACCGCATCTGGAGTCTCCTGGACATATGCCTTACAAACCTCCAAGGTTTGGATTCCTATCCTCAAGCATTTGTTAAACACTTTTCTCATTCCTTATCTGGTCATGATCCACTACTTGTGGAGCTAAAAATAGATGTATCTTACAATAATTCCTTATTTTACTCTATTATTTGGCATCGATCTAAGAGATTCATGGAAATGGGGAGGTCCTTATGTGATCTCCAGGAAAGTGGGAGACACTGGGTTGGTCTTTCTAATAGGCTAAAGCTGCTGAAGAAGGATATTCATGGGTGGTTGGGTTACAAACTAAATGAAGACAGTGGTGTGGAAGGTTTGCAGTTGGCTATTGATATGCTAGAAGAAAAACATCAACCTAGGTGGGATTAGAACTCATTCACTAGGATATGTGATAAGAGGATGATTCTGGCTGAAAACTCTTGGAGCTGGAGATGCTCTTCAAGCAAAAAAACTAGAATGCGATGGTTAAAGGAAGGTGATCAGAACACTGGATTCTTCCATGATTTCCTGAAGGATATGAAAAATATGAAGATTAATCTTAACCTGGGTAATAGTTCTTTTAGATCCTATATGGATGTTGCTGGAAAACTAGCACTTGAACACTTTGATGGAATTCTGTAAGGAACATACCCATTCAAGGATGTTTTATCTCATTAGTATGAGAGAGAGGAGGTCTTCATGGAGGGTATCCCCAAGCTAGTGAACATTTCTGATAATGGGAACTTGATTTCTATCCCAAATGAAGAGTAGATCAAGCACATTGCCTTTAATATGCCTCAGTATAGTACCCAGTGGCCAGATGGTTTTCCTAGGGCTTTTTATGTGGCCGCATTAGACTTTGTGGGAAACCATGTGGGGGAGACTTCTTTTATGGAGGCTCTATCAATAGGAGTGTTAGGGTGGTAAACATTCCAAAAATTAAGGATCCTACAACCCTCAACCACTATAAACCCATATTCCTTTTTAATGTTTCTTATAAAATTCGTGTAACGCTTAATTCCAAAATACTGAACGACATCATTCTAAGGCTGGTCCCAAGAGAGCAACACGAATTTGTTAATGGTTGAAGCATTCAGGGGGTAGTTGGAATTTCTAATGAGTTGGTGTATGATATTAACAAGAGATCCATTGTCTCTAATTTTACTATTCAAGTTGATATGGACAAAGCCTAACAAAAAATTGAATTGAGTTTCATTCTTCATGTTATGAGAAAATTTGGTTTTCAATAGTGGTTTTGTGACATTTGTTTTAGGTTCTTTACTTTCCCTTAGCTCTCAATTTCATTAATGGGTAAGGGTTTGGGTTAATAAAAAGAATTTTTGGTGTCTTCCAAGGTAAACCCTTGTCTCCCTCTTTATTCATTGTAGCTCAATATTCTCTTTCCAAAAATTTCCATAGAAGCATGGAGGAAGGGATAATTCTTTCATACCACAACCAAATGGGAAGAGATATTGTTTTCATCTCATGTTTGCCGACTATGTATTGATCTTCATTAATGGTAGGAGGATATTGCTTCGTGGATTCTTGTAGATCATGTTAGTTTATTGGAATTTGAATGTACAACACATCAATGCAAAGAAGTCCCACATGTTTAAATCCAATAAATGTTCTGGCAGGCACTGTAGAGATATACAAAGTATCATGGGGATTCAAAGGGAAAAGTTTCCTATACTATATCTTGGTACTCCTATATCCTATGGTCATGTCAAGAAACCCTATTTTGAAGATATCATCAGTTTAATGATGGCAATAATCCTTAACTAGAAGATAAATTTTTTTCCCTTTGGCGGGCATGTTATATTGATCAACTATGTTTTAACATCTATTCCCATACATGTTTTTTCAACATTTACTCCTCCCAAGGGGACTATTTCCAAGATGGAGAAGATTGTGATGGATTTTCTTTGGGATTCTAATCTCATGGGTCACTGTCATTGGGACTCATGTAATTTCTTGGAGAAGCTGATTGATGAAGGTAGTGTGGGTTTACAAGACATATCTCAAACCAAGAAAGGCATGCAGGTGCATCTTTCAAGGAATATTATTGAAGGGGATTCTCTTTGGGATTCTTTAATTCATTCTAGATATGCTAAACAATGGGAGGGTGGTATGGCTCATAGTGTTCAGACATCTTTTCTTGACGTGGTGTTTATTTCTGCTTCTGGAAGATCTCCAGGTCTCATCACTCCGGATTGTGGGGAATGGTGACCACATCTTTTGGAACATAAACTGTATAGGAGAGAAGTTGTCCATTCTAGTATTTCATACTCCTAACAATTACTTCCAGTAGGTGAGAATATCTGGGAGGTGATTCAAGTGTTTCTCTCCTGGAAACAAAGTGATGTGTTCGAGATTATTACCTTGAATGAGGAAGTTGATATATGATGTTTCACTGGTTCAAGATCATGTTTTTTTCTGCTCATGTTTATAGGAAATTTCACCATGTAGTGGTGGAGCATGATGAGTAGGTGTACATTCTATGTTGCAAGGAGTTTCCCACTAAAATGATTTTCCTCATATGAAGTTTGAGAACTCAGGCAATTCCAACTGATGAGAATGTCCAAAGGAAAGGAATTGTCTTAGCTTCACTTTCCTTTTATTGTTCTTCTCCCAAGTTTGAAACATCTTCTCACCTCTTATTTCAGAGTGATTAGGCCTCTATCCTTTGGTCTTTCTTCATCCCACATTTTCATTTTAGTGGAGTATAATTTTCCATGAATTAATTCATTTCTAAATGGTTCCACGGCACATAATGCAATGGAATAGAGGCCAGGGTGTGAAGCATTATTTTCACTTCCATATGTTGGACACTCAGGGAAGCTAGAAACCATGCTATAATATGTTTCCATCACTCACATACTTTTATAAAGATGAAAATGAGGGCTCCGATTATGGAACTGGGGTCTCTGCTGAAGAGGGGTAGTTACTCGCTTATCATGTGCAACTTCCTTAAAAGATCCTACATCAACAGATCAAAAGGACTATGGATTATGTGGACTCCTCCGGTCAATGGATTGAAGCTCAATTTTGATTTGTATTATATGAATGTATGGATGAGAGGTGGAGGTCTTCTTATCAACACAATGGGTTCATTTTGTATTGGGTTTAGTGATTTTTGCGGCCCGGACTTTTCATTGGGTGTGGAGGTTAGGGAACTTCACACTGACATCATGTTGTGAAAGAGGCTCGATCTTCATGTTATGGAGGTAGAGTCTAACTCAAAGATTCTGGTTAGAATTCCTCAAGTAAAATGCGATTCCCCATGGGACTTGGCCTATCTTTTAGACAAATTGTGGCCACATGGTAAAGCACATTTGGTGGGAGGACAACTTTTCTACCGACGCTCTAGCACGTGTGGGGAGGTCGGATTCCCCCTTATTATCTTTGATAGCTTATGTTTTATCTCTTATGAGTGTAAGATGTTTGTCCAAGGGGATGCTCTTGGGCTTTAGCATTTAAACCTCCTTAAGTTCTCTTTTTGTATCTCCTGGTGGTATTGGACCCCATTTTTAATAAAAATTCAAATTTCAGTCAATCAATGGGTATTATTCTAAAATTAATTAGTTTCATATTCCATCTCATGGATTTTATTGATCCAATTCCCTTTAAACATAGATCACTTATCTTCAACTTCTTATTTTACTTCTTCAAAGGCTCCAATTTTCTTAGAGATAATTATAAATGTCAATGATATTTCCCTCAAAACATTCTCCATGTTTTATGCCCGACCTTCAATATAGATGATTTCTTCCAGCTGAATTTCAAAAATCCCATAAAATATAAAAACTAATTCATTTTCTAATTCATTCATCATATCCTTTAATGCTTCAAAAAATGATAAATATATTGATATATGATCACACCCTCTTTATTCTTATTCCAATGGATAGTTTAACTAAAAGTCCTCATGTACCTTAGGCAACCCTTATCCCTTAATACATTTCATATATAAATTTTTTCCATATTCTTTTTGGCATTTTAAACCACATATTCTTATCCTTCCAAGATAGATAGGTATTCTTTATTTGTAGCACATGAAACTTATTCCTATTATGAAAAGAGGGATATATTCATCATCATCTTATACTCTTTATTTTTCCTATTCATCAATTGATTATAAGAAAAAAAGTTCTAATATGACATAGAAATAACTTCTATAAAACATAACTTCAATATAATTTCAGGAAATAAATATCAAATATTCAAAGAGAACCGTAACACCATGAGATTTTGGGAATTATTATTTTTAGAATTATTCATCTTTTTGATATTTTTTATTTCACACAACACTGAATGTAGATTTTTTTATATGAAATAACTAAGTGTAACTTGTGTTATACAATGTACCATGTTAATATGTCACTACACACAACACCAACTTGACTTTCATTACATGCAAAACTGAATTTTTATGAAACATCAATTTATTATTTTAATTATTTTAACAAGATAGTTATAACAATTCCATTAAAAATAGTAATATGAATAGTAATAACTACTTTTAAATATAATTTATCATGGTTTTATATATATAAATCATATTCATAATAAGAAATTCAATTTTTATTAAAATCATTATGTGTTTGGAAATACTATTCTCTTAAAAGAATTACATTTTATTTCCTTCTTGGAATAGTAATAAAATTAATTTTGGAAACTTTTTGGAAATTAATTTTAAAAAATTAAATAAATTTTTGAATTCATAAAATTAAAATTATCTTAAGTTGAATTTTTTGGATTTTTCTGTGAAACTTCATTTTTGGATGAATAATTAAAAATACTAAATTTTAATTAAAAACTATTTTCTCATCTTAATTATTTATATAGTAAAATTGTGTTTTTAGTTGGTTTTCAAGTCACAATATATAAATAATAAATCTATTAGTCTAATTTAGGTCTTTGGAACAATTTTTATATTGAATTTAGATATAAAATATTAATGTCCTTTCTAACATTCTCACTTTAAATCCTCCATTTCTTGCCATGTGTACAAGATTATTGTTAAAAATAATTTTTTTGCTTCTATAAATTGAATTTATAAAAGTGTACATAACATTTTTTAATAGATATAATATTTATTTTCTAATAAGTTAAACTTAATTTTTGACCAAAAATATTTGTAAAAGTGATTAAAATTAATTAGAGTCATTAAGGTAAAATTAATCTTAATAAGGGACAAAACCTTAAATATAAGGACCAAAACGACCAATCCACTTCTCCATAACCCATTTTATGGCCATATTTCAGATATAAATATTCTATTATTAATTTTTGTTGGTTTTTTGTGACCTTTTTGGGGTAAAAATGTGGGTGTAACTAACTTGTTTTCAAAAATGTCAAGTGTGTCCCCTCCCTCCCTTATAAAAGACCACCACCTCTTCCCCTTCTTCACACATATCAACCCACTTAGGTTCTTCCAATATCTTCCAAGTTGACTTCCCAATATAACTAACTTCCTCCTTGAAGCCTCTATTTGGTCATAAAACCATCCAAGGAATCCCTTTGGTGTGACCCAAAATGAGTTACCCAAAGAAGAAGTGATGCTAATTTTCAAGCTCCTTTTGTTTTATTTTAATTCGTCGCCCAATAAAGTATTATTATTCCATTATTAAATAATAACATCACTATACTAAATATAATTATTTATTTTTATATTATGGTTTGAACCTAAAATTAAATTCATTTCTATAAAATGGGTAATGAACTTACCGTTCTTGTGTATGATGAACTACCACCTCAAGAAGCAGTGTTGTTCGTTTTCCTTTACCACCTCTCGTGGTTGGGAATTGTGATGTAAAATATATTTTTATATGATATATGTGATATTTATGACGTATTTATTCTTATATAATTATTATATAACACATATCTCTTGGATTTCCTTTTTTGTAAACATGATAATTTCATTTGTGGATGTGTGGACTACCATCTCTTCAAAGCGATGTGATTCGTACACACCTTACATGGAATGTATGAAGGATTACTTTAGTGAAAATATATGATATATATGGAATATTAATTCTAATGGAATTATAATATATATATACATATATGTAATTTACTTTCTTTCGTTCAAAATGAAAATAAAACGGGAACAATGTTCATGTGTAAGTACAACCTACTGTCTCCCTAAATGGTGTATTCCATTTCATACATCTATATTATATAAATTATTAAAAATACAAATATAATAATTATATATTATATTTATACCATGTTATAAATTATTTAAATAATTACATCAAGATCTGTGTAGTAGGATCAAGAATAACATTTCAAAACATATACGAAAAATAAAGTGGATATTACATGAAACATAAGATTAACATGGAGTTGTTAATAAATAGGTAATATAAATTCATAAAAAATATATACGGTATTGGATATAATAATATGGTTTTTTTTAGATTTATAATAATGTTATATTTATTATACATGAGTTTTGAACATGTGAAAAAAATTCAAGACTTAAGGTAGGGGAATTTCATCTCACTTTTTTATTTCTGTGAGATACATGCCTTATTCACAACTCATATATTTTGAGTGGTCTGTATACTTCCCATGGATGTATTATATGATTATTATACTTAAATTTATGGGTATTCTCATATCCATTTGATGATATTTAATTCATGGGGTTTATGTTTCAAAAGTTACCAAATCATTAAATTGATTTAGTCTCTATTTTCTTTCTTTGAGAAACTTTCCATTTTATGAACCTATATTTTCTATGAGGTGTATATACTACTCTAGATATGAAATATAATCAATATCATTCTTTTTAGGATACATTAAGATTAATGTAATGATATTCTTTATGTTTTATTATGATTCAATGTTACCAAAGTTGTAAATGTTTATAGCAAAAATATCATATTTTATTAAAAAAATATGCTTATGCTTCCATCAATGATACCCATGGTTTTAAACAATAGCCCCTAAACCATGGGTATAGGATATACCCATATTTTTCAAAACCATGGATGATGGAGGCTTGAGTATAGACCTATACAGATAGTTTTATACAAATTGTGCATATAAGTCTATGAGACTCTACCATACCCACGTTTTCAACAAAACTGTGGGTATATATCTATACCCATGGTTCATTAAACATTAGGTATATATTATCCCATAAAAGAACCTATACCCATGGTTCTGAAAACTTTGGGTATAGGTAGCTTCATGCATTTGGCAGCAGCAACACCACCACTTCTTCCTTCTAATCATGAACCTGTAAATCAAACAAAACACATAGTATACATTCAATGCAGTACCAATTTGTTTATTAAGTATTCAAAAAACTAATTGTAATAATTTTCAAACCATATTCAATAATAAAACATACATATACATCCTTACAACCATTCAATTCAATTCAATTCATTAAATAACATCCACAAGTCAGTTTTCTGCTAAGTCAAAAATGGAGGGGAATAATATCTCCCCCATTGTCAGCATCCTCATCATCATCAAAATCAGTTACTTCATCATAACCATCAGAAACATACTCATAACTAATGGAATCATCTGGATTAGTAACTGCATTATCTGGAGCATCAACAATATCCTCACCACCACCTTTATCTCTATCCCCGCTATAAACCTCATTAGAACCACTAAGGGCATCATCTAAAGAGCGCATTGATGCTCTATATGAATAAATAGTAGTAGCATCCTCTTATGGAAGTGATTGATATATAACTGACATAGCTTTCAGAAATTGTTCATTGATCATCTAACTTATTTCACGCTTCTAATTACTTCTTCCATGGTCCTATAAACCTATTTTTACCACATATTCTTCTACATGAGTGCTTTGTAGCTCAGGGGGTATGAGAAGATTGAAATTAGACTGATGAGGACCAATACCTAGAGGGGACAATGTTTTTCCTTGGTTAACATCGGACTCTCCCCTTATTCTCCTCACCTAAAACTTGAATCAAATGATAATTTGGCTAACTCTTATCATCTTCATTATCATTCAATTCCTTTAGGGAAGACTCTTGATAATATAAAAAAGATATTTAATTATAAATTTAGTATAAATAATTGAAATAAAAATAAAAGAATTAAAAACTTTTCATGATTTTCTCCATGTACCGCACTTCTATCCTTTTTCATCCCACTCGAACAAAATAATTTTCCTCAAGGTGCATAAACATCGATTCCCAATACAACATACAACAAATTACATCAATTATTTTACACATATTTGAAATATAATAATTTTATAATCTTGAATAATAATAAAATTGAATAACTTTTAAATGAATGAAAAATTCCTAAATTTAAACATGTGATAAACATTGATGAAGAATTCATATATAAAACTAATTCATAAAAACATTATAATTTTAGCTACTTATTATATACATTCAATAATCTTGAATATGAATACTTTATATACATTTCATAATATGAACTCCATATTATTAACTATATTCCCAATTAGCCTATTTTTCTAATTCCTATTAGGCCTATAGGCCAATTGGACATTAGGACTATAGGCCAATTAAGAATTAGGTAGGGATTTAAATTGGGAACTAGACCTAGAGGCCAATTGACAACTGGTCCGAGAGGCCAATTGGCCATGAGGCCATTTAAAATTGATATTTTGATCCTTATATTAAAGGAATTAATGACAATAAAACATAAAATCTGCATCCAAAGATAACTAAGTAACAATATTAATCGATATATTTTTTCAATTTATATTAAAGTACATGGTACTTCTCATGTTCAGTCATTGTAGTGCATGCCTATGTGTGTACATATGTCATTGAATTTTTTTTCTTTTTTTTCTGACACATCATAAAAAATCAATACAATTAATAAGAATTAAATTTTATATGAAAACCATTAATGATTGGGAATAACTTAAACTCATTAATCTTCCAATATGTAATAATTTTTTGATATTATGTTTTTGGGTAGTTGAGGAATATGGGTACACCCTCTAAATCAGTACTAACTCTGCTCCTCCAACCAACATATAACTCATTCTTGTATGATATCCATAACTCCCCAAGATCCATCAACCTTCCAACCTTAGCAGCTTCACCGTCAGGAAAGTTAAATCGAATCTATAATGAACATGTTAATTCCTATAAATAAAATAATATATATATATATATATCTAAAATTTTTATACCCATATATGTTCCCATGATTTTTCCCTGATTTTATTACTAAGATCTCTCTATGAGACCGGTTCCACCTAAATGATATCATGGTACTTGGATAAAGTTTCCATGAAACTTCTATATTTCCTAGAAGTTTTACCTATCATATGATTTTATTCATTTTAATCCACCATTATCTGGGTTTGGGGATTCCTGGATTCCGGTGTATGAGTGCACCCATGTCACCTACTAGAAGATCCCACTGAATAGGATAAGAGGGTAAAAACAATAATTAAGTCATGGTACAATAGAATAGAAATGAAGTGATATAATTTGACACAGTTATAATAAAAAACATATTACGGGTTTCTCGGTAGCCTCTAAGGGATGTTTCTATTACAATTATTTTTTTGGGTGATCTTCATGAAATAGAGTGGACGATAAAGGAACAGACTTGTCATATGCATGATGGATGGTAGGAAATGGAAGTGGAATAGACATGGATGAATATGGGTAGTAATCTTGGGGATACATAAAAGGATATGGATATGGAAATACTGGTAAAAACTATGGAGGAAGCGTAGACATGTTATGGGAAGAAGAGGCTAAATGAGATGATTATGGAGGCATGGATGGGAACATCAATAGAGGATCAAGTGGAGGATGAAAATTTGTGGTGGATGGGGTTTACAGTGGTGGGTCGTGGTGGGAATGGGTATGACGGGTGCTCCATCAAGGTCAAGGAGCATCCACACTCAGACCCATGCTAATAGAATGAGGAGTAGTCTCTGGTGGAACTGAATGTCCATAAAAAAAATTATATGGAATATAAACATGACATTATATATAATGTAGAATAAAAAATATTACAATTATTATACCAACTAAGGTAAGAGGAGGAAACCCATGCTAGCGTATTGTTCTATGAGGATCAAATAATTTCTTCCTTCAAATTTATGAAGTATTTTTCATAATCTATATATAAATAAAATTTAAATTATTTAGAAAATGTTTTTTAAAATCATAAATACAACTTATAAGTCAAAGAATTCATAATCAATGTCATAACATATTTCAATAAAAATAATTTAAAACCAAGTTATAAATTATTAAATACCCATTTTAAACCAAGTTTTTTGAATTGAAATAAACCTAATCAGATGAAATGAAACTAAAAAATGGTGAAACAAACATATCATTCCATACTAAAACTAAATTAAAGTAATTATAGTAATTCCAATCAAATTAACTCATGTCAAGGTAAACCCAATGAAATGTGAACATATATGGTTACATCTATATATTACCCACCACTAATTCCGGTTCAACATAAACTTTCACAATGGTAAAATTTGAGTCATCAAATGCAATATTTTGGTCAACACTAATGGGGAATCAATGGTGGAAATTTTGTCCCCAGCATCATGAAAAAAATTTCTTAAGATTACTTCATTAATGACACCATAATCAGGTCTCAGATGATCTTTTACATAAAAAATATGTGTTTTCATTCATTCCAAAATGCAAGGTTCATCAGTATGTAGGAATCTACTCGTGTAAATAAATCTAAATCCAAATTTGTTAATAAATTTACCCTATCATGTCATTGAATAAAACCATTTACAGTTAATCATAGTGACTAAACCTTGAGGTTAGTAATCTAATAATAATATTTTCTCAATAAGTAAATATTAATACACATATTCATATTAGAGATGACTATCTGATGAAATGGAATAACAATCCATTGTAGTTGTTAACATAATGTGATCATGTTGTGTTATCATTTTCACCACTCAATCAGTTGAAACAAATTTATACCCATTTATTATTAAATATTTTTATTCACAAACCAAATAATTGGGACCAAAATCCAAGGCTCTTAATTATTGACAAATGAAGTCAATAATAAAACTCAATACCAGATATATATATATATATATATGAATAATATAATTAAATTGATATCTATATTTTAAGTTAATCAATGTAATGGTTATACATTTGATTCAACCGAGAAGAAAACTACTTTCTATGAAAATCCTTTCTATTTCTCAAAGGAAAAGATCGATGAACTCTACTTATAATTTGTTTATGTTCACTACATAAAATAATAATAAAATTATAAGGTACATATGAAATGACATAGTATTAGATAACATATAAATATCCAAATTACTTGATATATTCATTGAAAAACCCATAGTTAAAAAATACTATGTGATGTGCCATATCCCACTCTTCAAGGCTCAATGTAGAAAATTTCTATAACAAATAAATTCCTCCAGTTTGGGTAAGAGAAAAAAATAAGGGATCAAATTCCTCAAACTGTTCATCATCATTTCTCATTGTCTGCTTATGTCTTTTTCTCAACTCATAAAAATACATTGAATTAAAATCCATACATTATTTGGATAGATAACCTATCACAATAGAAACTTTAGGATAATTCTTGCTGTGGAGATAATATTTCATTGTGAACACAATTATTTCAGTATGATACATCCACAAAAAAAAAACTAATCCCCCAAAAAGTGTTTCATTTGGAAGATGAACTATTAAAATCATCTTGCGGGTGAAAAAGAATTGAGCGTTTTTTTTTCATATCACCTAAAATTGATGTTGCCTCTTGCTCCCTTTTTATCAATAATGACTTGGATAATATTTTTTCATAGAGTTTTCAAAAACAAAATGGCACAATATAATCACTATTACCCATACATTATTGATAGAAATTTCTGAATTTCTACTGGAATCAATTCATGAAGAAGGATATGATAATAATGAGTTTTTAGGTATTTTAGTTTAAAATCCCTTTTATTGAATCATATAGATATGTTGTGGGAATTTACATCAGGAACATTGATATTCTCTAATACTACTAAAAATTGATCTTTTTATGATGGTGTTATCACATAAGAATCACAAGGAACATTCCATTTTTTTCACCAATGCACACAAGATGTAGTTTTGGTCGAATACCCCAGTCTAAAAAGTCTCAATGAGATCAGAAGTCATATTAGGTCTTCCCATTAATATTTTGACGAATTAAAATCAAAATTTATCATATATTTTTCTCAATGTGCATTACGTCTAAATAATGATGTAACAAATTGGTAGACTATTATGAAAACTCAGAAAATATACTTCACTTTTTCCAATTTAAGTGGATTAAGTATCAATATTTTTCCTCTTTTTCGCTCTTATCCAACCTTTATATAATGAAATATGGAAATATTTCAAATCATTAAGCACACCTGACATATGTTGAGGGGGTTTTCCAGCATCAACAGTATTATCAAACCTTTGAAGAATCCTCCTATATTGATGATCCATTGGAAAGAATCATCGATTCCCCCATGAAACTAAAACTATGATAATTTTAAATCCTTCTCAATCATTTATTATTTATAAAAATAGGACATGATTGTTTTCCTTTCATGATCCAACCAGACATTATTTCATACATCGGGAAATTATTTATTGTCCGTAGAAGGATATCACACATCTGAAATATATTTTTTAAAGAAGCATCAAATGTGTTCACAAACATATCCCAAATTTGTTTCAAATCACTTATTAAAGGTTGAAAGTAGACATCAATATCATTTCTTGGATTAGACGGTCTAGATATCAGTATACTCAAGAAATTTAAATGTTGTTTCATACACATCCATGTATGAAAATTACAAATGTGAGTAAACACTGGTAACATGTTTTGAGAAGTATCCATATGAACAAATGGATTAAAACCATCACATGTTAGAGACAACCTAACATTATTCACCTCAGATCAAAATCAAGATGGTTTGTATCAAATTACCACCATAATAATGCATATTAAGGATGAACCAACTCATTATTACCTTTGATTCTCTCGGCATCATGCCAACACATATTGGTTGATATTTATTTGTACATGAATATATTTTGAGGCATGGGAATTAATGGAAAGTTCCACATGACATTATGTGGCACATGTGATGTTGTTACATATGCTTTTTCCTTCCATAAATATGTAACTCATTCTTTACAATCATTACGGTCATATTTTTCCTCCCAAAATAAACTTTAATCTTTCGACAAGTATGTTCTTTATTAGTATAAAATCCAAGATGATTAATTTACTTCAAGTCTATATAATGATTTGAGGGAATATCTTCACCATCCTAAATAAAGTCCTTTAAAAATTTATGAATATAATCAATGGAAGTATTAGAAATTCCATACAAAGTTTTTCCATGATATAATTGCATTAAAAATTCAAACTTGGTCATTTTAGTACATTCCTTATATATTGTATCTTGGGAATCATCCAATAAATTTTTCACTCTCTTAACATCATCATCAGCAGCATTTTCCTCATGTGTATTGATATCAATTCCTTCTTTCACTCTCATAATATCAATATCCAGATGATGCGAAAATGGAAACCTATCAAATATCAAATTCTTCATGCCACTTATTTATTTTCACTCATGAACAGTATAAAATTATTTCATCTCTCCATGGTGATACCAAACATAACATTTTTTTTGAAATCCATATTTAATTATATGTTATCTAACTTATTTTTGGATTAAACATGGTCTTACAACACATTTATATCATGGAAATGGTATTAAACCTCCATCTAAAGCATTGTTAAATGAAAAATCTAAAAAAATCAATTTTTTTAACTCATATGAAATCTATTCAGTATGATACATCCATATTCTATCGATTATATTATGGGGTAAAAAGTTGTTTTACAATCAATAAAGTAAACCATAATTAAAATATCCATTACAAACAATTTAAATATGAAAGTCATCAAAGCATACTAATAACTAGGGAAATAAAGAATAAGAGAAATAACATATACTCTAAGCAATGGACATTATGTATTTGTAGCACTGGATTCTGAAGTGTAATACTAGGTAGTCATATTTATAAATTAAATTGATGTCTTTACTTGAGACTATATTTGTTTCTTTCAAGTTTATAAATCAATACTAAAAACTATTTTTTGGGATAATTAATAAAATTTGGTTGTAAGATTAATGTTCATTTTTTAGGATAATTTTGGGAATATTTGAACTATTTATTGAAAGACATATATGAATTTAAAAAGACAATTTTCTAGGGTTTATAGACTTATATGATTAATTTAGAGAGAAATTATCACTTACAATAGGATTTTTTTAGATTATAATATTAGTTATTAGAAATTATTTAGATTATTACTTTTTAAGATATATCATGTTAAACATATATCATATTTAGATTTAGTTAATCTTATGATATAAACAATTGTAATATATTCTAAAATAAGAAATTATTTCTTTTAATTATGTTTTTAACATCATTAAGAATCTCATTATTAAAATATTATCTTTCTCAATTATTTATTTTCCAAAAATACACAATACTTGTAAATTTTGTGGGGATTAAGACCCTGAGAATGTCATTTTTTAAAATAAAATTTTAAAATACCATGTATTTGGTAAATAATAATTTTATAATTCTTATATGTAGATGTGAAGATACATAGTTAAAAATATTTTACAATAAAAGTCATCAAACTCATATTTAGTATTAGTTGATTTGAGAAGGGGATTATATAGGTAAACTTAGTCCTACATAAAACACATTTTATCCTATACACAATGGATGTAAATAATTCTATACATAAAGTCAAAATTGAATCAAGATGATTATAAAAATGGATGTTTTATTTAAAAAGGAAGTATCTTTTAATGTTTACAGTTTATCACCATCTTGATCTATATGATTATTTTGTGCAATAGAAACCAAAATCTAACTAACATGTTCTTAAATTATAAAATTTGGAAATGATTTAAAATAAATATAAGATGAATAGATCAATCCTTAACAAGTTTAATCATGGAAAATAAAAAGAAATACAGTGGAATAGAAATAAATCATGTAATATTTAACCGATCACTATAAAACTAATCTAAATAGAACAACAAATTGAATTTAATAGAGTAAAGTTATTAAAAATACATTAATATCAGATTTAATGGATGGAAATTTTGTTTATCAATATATGAATGTAATTAGAATAATTGCGTTGATTTGAGAAAATATAAGTGAACTAAATCGAATCAATGTGACTTCAATCAAAATGAATAAATGTAAATAATATCAAACTAAGGATAATCAAACCAAAATGAACTGAATCATGTTAAAATTTGATATATATATATATATATAATATACATAACTGAACCAAAAAATATATATAATTTCACTAAATCATCCCAAACTAAACTAAATTGAATTAAACTAAATATAGCTAAACTTATTCATGATAAACATAAACATGAGAAATAGATCCAAACAACACAAAACCAAAAAAAAAGAACCATAATTTAACAAAAATATCTGGAAATGAATATTATAAAACCAAAAGAAGACATATAAAATAGAATAAAACATTCTAGTCTAATAAAAAACAAGAAAAATAAAATTTAATAAATAAATTGAAACTAATATAACTAAAAAACAAAACTGAATGGATTTAATTCGTATATAGATAAGCCAAATGAATCTGAGAAACTTGAATGGAATAGAGACAAAGTATGTTTAATAAATATGGATAAAATATACCTAAAATAACCAGTACTAAATCAAAATAACTCATACCAAACCAAACTAAACCAAAGTGAACCCATGTACATTGACCTAAATAGATCTTAACAAAATCAAACTGAAATAGTTTGAGAGAAATAGATAAAAATTGAACTGAACTAAACTAAATTAATTTCAATATAATAATTTCAAACTTTGGATCTAGACTGACCTAAATAAAATTAAACCAATCCAATTTGAGTAAAAAAACCAAATAAAAAAAACAAAACTAAATATATTAAGAAAAAAATAACAATATAACCAAAGTTGTTTAAACTAATATAGAAAAAAATCAATGATAAAATAATTTAAAAGAAAATGACCTAAATAATAATAAATTGAAAAAATGAAATAAAAATTAAAATTAGATCCTTAATAGATTTAATTGAATAAATATTATTTAAATCGAATTAAATCATAAAATAATTCCAAGAATATAGGTGAAACACACCTAACCAAACTTATATAAAATAAATGGAATTGAATAAAACCAAATGAAAAGAAATGGAATAGAATCAATATAATAAATTTATACCAATCAAAGAAAAAATGATTGAAATAAAGGATATTGTTGGAGGTGATGGGTGATTATTGCTCGATCGGGTGAAAGGAAAATTAGTGAAAGGGGGGGGATGGTGAAGATCGTATGAGGAGGTTGGGAGGGACACCAAAGGTCACCTGAGGAGAGGAGATGAGGGACACCAAAGGTCACCTGAGGAGAGGAGGGAGTTACACTGATATTATCTTGAGGAGGGGATGATGGATGTCAAATGTCACTTGGGAGAGGAGAGGCCAAGCTTCAAATGAGGAGGGGGTAGCATCCTGAGAGAGGATTCTATATTAAATATCTATACCCACGGTTTTTAAAATTCCATTGGTACATATCAACCTATACCAATAGTTTTTTTAAAATGGTGGGTATAGGTTTGGGAAGACAGTCGATTCCAATGGTTTCTTTAAACTGTGGGTATAGATCTGTGGGTATTGAATGGTTTTCCAATAGTGAATATTATGATCCAAATCTCATTAACTCTCATTAATTTTATCTTCCTCTAGTTATTAATTTTATATATAAGTAATGGTACCATTTTTTCACTCTTTGGTACTTAATATAATTTAAAAAATTTATACATGAAAATATTACTTTACTTCCCCCTTTGGATGGAAATCTGTGTTATATCAAAACTATTTTTTCAAAAATACGCTCCGAAATATGTTTTTAAAATGTTTTTTTAATCTCATTTTAATTGAAAAAGTATTTAAAAATGTTATATGGTTTTACAATTTTCCATTAGATGTTTTCAAAAAAATTATTTTCAAAGAAAATGATTTCAAATATTCTATTATATGTTTTCAACGTATTTTCCAAGAAATTGTTTTTCAAAATAAATTTCAAGATTACTTTATATGTTTTCTAATAAATGGTTTCTAAAGTGTTTCTTAGCTTATATGTTCATAGATAAAGGTTTTTAAAATTTTTTCATGCTTCTTTTACATTCTATCAAATAAAATTGTTTTCTAGATTTATTTTTAATTTTTCTAGTTTATTTTTAGTAAAAATGGTTTTCAAAAGGTTTTACGTTTTAAAAACAATTTTTCAAAGAATAAAGGATTTTTTCTTCAATAAATGATTTAAATGAAATGGTAAAACATACTTTATAAGAAAATGATTTTTTAAATGGTTTTATGAAAAAGTATTTTCAATGAAAAGGCTATGTATATTAAGATATATTCCATGTAATATTTCAAAATCCTTCTACATATAATATTTCATCCTTTTTATGGTTTAATACTTATTTGGGACATGTTCTAAGAATAAAATTCATGTTCTTTCTTAAATGGTTTCTGTTTTAATAGAATGATTTTTATGACACCTCTTTCCCTTCCATGGTTGATATGATTTTGAAAGATTCTTCTTTTCATGGGTTATGTTTTGATGAAATGATTATGAAACCTATCTATTTTCCATAGGTTATTATTTGATGAAAATTTTATAATACCCATTTCATTTCATTGGTTATGATATGATTTTTATGAAACCCAACACTTTTTATGGGTCGTGATATGATGAAAGTTTTATTATATTGTAAAACATGTATAAATGATTTTATTATGAGATGTGTGGGACCTATATCTACATCTAATGAATTGGGTAATGATTATTGGTATGTGAGAAAAAATGATACATGGTTTTTAGCATAATACTGAAAACAATATGGTACATTGGTTGTAGCCCAAGCTTGAAAACAAGAGGGTACACGGGTTGTAACCCAAGTCTGAAAACAAGAGGGTACACAGGTTGTATCCCAATCCAAAAAATAAGAGGGTATACATACCCAAAATTGATATAGGTATATGGGTAGTATCTCAATCCTAACATGTTATGAAGTTATTGGTAGGTATCCTTGACATAATATTTTTTATGCCTATGTGTATGCCACAAATTCAATGTCTTATTCCTCAATAATGCTTTCATGGATTATTCTATCGATTTAATTATGATTCAGGTATTATTAAGAGATAGTATTTATAACTTGTATCATGATTATGATATTTTATATTAAAGTTATGATATTCAAATGATATTATCGTGTTATCGTACCCTTATGTTCATATTATGCTTAAGTTCTTCCTTTATTTTCCCTTAATTAACATTCTATCTCACCCCATTATTATTTTTCCTTTCCACGGGTTGCGAAGAAAGGTTTTAAATATAAGTAATAAAGGGGTATATCTTTGTAAGAAACATGGAAAATCTTCAACCAAGTTATATGTTTTTCCCAAACATTGAAATACATTAAACTATTATGGTCTTATGGAATGTACTTTTGTAATATGTAGAATATTAATTTGTTTTGATGAAATATATATGTATGTTAACCTTGTGTGGATATAATTGGTATCAAAATAAACATTTAGTAAACCTTCAGAAACTAGGATGATCAATCCTTAGGGATAACACTAAGGTCATGTCCAAAAATAAGTCTATTTGTAAGGAAAAGTATATGAAAATGTCTCAGAATTTTGATAGAGTGAGTGGTTTTCTAGAAATACATCACTATCTCGATACTGAAAATGGATGTGGCTCTATCACAGATGTACCTAGGGATAACAACTCTGAAAATGTTACTTGGTCCTGACTCAAGCGTAACCTAGTACACTAAAATGGGTCTTACTGCACACCTAGTTTGACACTCTTAGGGGATATGCATTAGGAATTTGCAAGTTCTTTATGAACCATGAAGAAGGATTTAAGTAGAAGATGGCTATTAATAACTTGGATAAAGTTAAGGTGTTGTAGATTAAATAAGTTGGAGTAATGATTTAGACATTCTATAAGTTATTGTTTCATGACTATGAGGTTTTCCATTATGAAAAATGTTTCACACACTATGTATTCTAGTTTTAGTTAATTGTGGGAACTAGAAGGAACATGGTTAACATTGAATGTTTCAAATGTGTAAATTATGGGTATTATGAAAATAAATTTCCTAAGTGTAAATCTCATGAAGAGAATCATGAAGAAGTTATGTGTATTGGTTATACTGCAGAAGATAAAGAGATCTTTAATGACATGTGAAAGGTATAGGATATTATAATAGTATTGTTTACATTAAACATGTGAAGAATGATTATATTGAGGTTGAGTAACCTTAAGATATGATTCATATTTTAAATTATATAAAAGGGTTATTAAATAATAAGTTGATGAAGCCTGACTGATGGTTTAATAATAATGTTGGATAAATAAAGTATTTATGTTTTTGAATTCAATGATTTTTTAATATGAATAATAAAATATATAATTATTTTCACTATTAGTTTTTTCCTTATAGATTGAAAAGAATATATTGAATAGTTTTGAAAAACCAGAAAAATTGTTTAACGGAAAGGTGATATTCATGGGAAACACATGATTAAGGGAAATATAACACCTAATATGCTCCTAAAGTTAAGATAATGATGTTTGGATAAAATACATGTTGGATATTATTAAGTGAATTGGTTGGTGCAGATTACCTTGAAATAGAAAAATGATTTATTGACAAAGTGGTCTTTGTTATCATGGATGAAATTTAAAACATCTTGGATTCAATGAAGATATCCAGTAATCTTTGAATAAAAAAACATGCATGTTTTCAAAAAGGATTTATATTAATTCTGGTTATTAGCATGTTTCAAGAGAATATAGGATGAGGTTATTCATATGTTTTTATTGTCACAACCAATATCTACTTTATGATATATGTGGGATCAATGTTAGGTTTATCCAGTTACCTTATTTTTAATGTTTTGGAATTTTATCTTCCAGAATGATTATAATGTTACCCAATTATGGAATGGTTTATGTTAATCTTTGGATGAGGTTTTAGGGATAAAATTATTATCTCACCATATACGGATTTATTCATATTAGATAACTTTTGATAACAATTTTTTTGTTACATATGGAGTGAACTATAATTCTATTTATGGATCTCATGATCTGCTAATGCAATGGGAATGAAAAAATCACTTTTATTTATTAAAATAAGTGAAGAAGTGGAAATTTATCAAGGAATAATAAAAGTTGAGGTTTCCATAAAATCATTCAAGTATATCTTTTCAGGAAAATTCTTTATCTTTATGAAAATTATGTAGAAATAAAAATTTGTCCTAATACCTTAATTTTTTTGAACCGATTGTCTTTTAAAACATCACAGATTTCTGAATTTGAGGCCCCCAACATTTAATTTATAATTCACTTGTTTTTTATTGATGACATTAATCAATCCCTATAAATATTTATGCTTTTCCACCAAGACCATATTTAAACTTTCCACCAATGTTCTCTTATGTGGAAACCTAGTTATGAGTTACATCGGGTAACCATTATGTTTCCAACATCCCCTTTTTAATGTATGTTTTAGTATTTATTTTTATGATTTAGTTTTCTATTAAAGTAGCTTCCTAGTATTAAACCTTTGATAACCTGTATGAAATTCAAGGGTTAAATTCATTTTTAGGGGGGAATGTAACAACCGAAGATTTTATGAATTTTTTTTGAATTAATTTAATCTTTTTTATATTTTTTTATTTCACACAATAATGAATATATTTTCTTATACTAAATCACTAATTATTGTATCTTGAATTATAAACTATTCCAATTTAAACATTCACTACATGGAACACCGACTTGGCTTGTGTTACACACAACACTGAATTTCTACAAAACAACATTTTATTATTTTAATTATTTAAACCATATAGTTAAAAAATAACCTTTAAACAATGTAATATGAATATTAATGAATAATTTTTAAAAATTATTTATAATGGTTTTATATAGATAAATCATATTCATAATAAGACATAAATGTTTTAGTAAAGTCTTTATATGTTTGAAAATACTATTTTATTAAAAGAATTGATTTGTATGTCCTTATGTGAATAATAATAAAAGTAATTGTAGAAAATTTTATAAATTTAATTTTATATAATAAAATTCATTATTTAATTCATAATGTAAAAATTATCTTAGGGTGAATTTTTTAGGTTTTTTAGAAATGTTATTGTTTTAACATAAGTAAAAAATACTGAATTTTAATTAAAAACTTATTTTTTTGTATAATTTATTTATATAGTTAAATTATATTTTAAATTGTTTTTATGGCCAAAATTGATCAATTATACATATATTAATACAACATAGGTAATTTGAAACATTTTTTTATTTAATTTATATATAAAATCTTAATAAACTTGGGAACATTCTCACTTTGGAAACTCGATTTCTCACCACGTCGGCAGGATTAGCATTATACATAATTTTTCCAACTTTTTTAAATGAATTTTGAAAAACGGACTTATTAGGTTTTAATAAGTACAGTATTTATAGTTTAATATGATAAAATTAATTTTTGACCAAAAATATTATTGAAATTTATTAAAATTAATTACAGTGATTAAGGTTAAATTAAGATTAAAAAGGGACTAAGCCTTAAACTTAAGGGTTAAAATGACCTCGAAACTTTTACAACACACATTTTATGTCTATATTTCATCCATAAACCTTTTATTATTGATTTTTGTTGGTTTTTAGGACTTTTTTAGGTAAAAAATTGGGTACACCAAATTTGATTTAAAAAATGTCAAGTATGTTCCCTCACTCTCTAATAAATGTCCACAACCTATCCCCCTTATTTACACCTCTAAAATCACTTAGTTTCATCCATTATCTACCCAATTAAATTCCCAATATCCCTCCCTTCCTCTTTGAAGCCTCCCTTCTAGAACAAATCCATCCAAGTAATCCCTTTGTTGAAAACCAAAAAGAGTTACCCAAAGAAGAGGTGACATCTTTCCTCAAGATCCTTTGTTTTATTTTCATTTTCCACCCCATAAACTCTATTTATTTAATGATTACATAATAACATCATTATCCTCAAAATTCTAACATATATTTATATTATGGTTTCAACCTAAACTTACGTACACTTTCATCAAATAGGTAACAACCTAACCATTCTTGTGTACGTTCAAACTACCTCCTCACAAAACAATGTTGTATGTTTTTATATACCACCTATCATGGTTGGGAATTGTGATGGAAAATATGTTTTTATATGATATTTATGATATTTATGATGTATTTATTATTTTAAAGGCCCAAACCTCCCTGGTTCATTACATTGTGAAAATCTAGTTTTTAAGGTGTTCTGGGGGGCAACGATGACTCATTTCAGAAGTTTTTCAAAAATCCAATTATCCAATAATAGGTGGAATCGGTAGGTAGCATCGGTAGGAGTAATCACTTGGTGTAATATGTAGGTGGTGTCAGTAGGGTTAATTGGTAGGTGGCGTCGGTAGGTGGCATCGGTAGGTGGTGCCAGTAAGTGGCATCGATGAGTTGTGTTGGTGACTCGTGTCAGTTACTTACCGATGGTAGGTTGCGACGCTGGGTCACTGATGGTAGCTTTCATTGGTGAGTCTCCATCGGTATCTCATGTTCGTGACTCTCCATAGGTATCTCACATTGGTGGTTGTCCATCGGTATCTCGTGTCGATGACTCGCCATCGTTGACTCGCATCAGTGACTCACCAAACCGGGAGTCATTTCCAACCATTTTTCAAAATTTCAATTTTCTCTAGTTTTTCCAAATTATCCCTTTTACTTTTTATTTGATATAAAATTATTTTAAAACCATGTTTAAATGTTTTCTTAATCCTTTTTAAAGGATATAAAGTATGTCTTTAATTTTCAAACTCCCCTAAGACTTTTAACAGTCAAACTGTGTGGTCTTAATCATGATCCATCTTTAATGACCTTTGAAACAGTTTTTCCTCATTGATTTGGGATATTTACTTTATAAAATCCATGATCCTTCCTCCCTAGTTCATTTTCTCTCTACTCTTGCTACTTATCATCCCCAGAACCCTTCTTCCTTGAGAATCCACGCGTTAGTGTTTCACCCGTGGATCACATCTCCCAATAGGTTCCTCCTGTTGTTTATACACCCCTATTTTGGTGCTAAGAAGAGTTTTAGAACATCTATTCTTACATGTAGGGATCCCTTCACCTATTTTATTTGTACATAATATTGTGTGGGTATATGAATGTTATCTTATAAAGATAGCAGAATTTTGAATAAATAATGATAATTAAATCTTTTTTATATCAATATACAAAGGCTGGGGAAATGTGACAGATGCTTGTGTTTTATTTGTTACTGATATTGTGATTTGTATAGGATATATGCCTACTGAAAGTCACGGCCATTGGTGGTATTTTTTTGTGCACCTACAATGGCTTGTGGATATTTATTTTTGATCCATTTTGAACAATCGTATGAATATTAAATTGGTTAAAAAGGTATATTTAGTTAAATAAATGGACACCTCAGGATCGAACTTACTCTGTGATAACCCCTGAATTATGAAAGTGGAATTAAAGAACATGTTTTTTCTAAATCTAAATACACATTTCTTTGTTGGTGTTTTTTTTCTATGTGTGGACTTGTTCTATATTTTTCCTTATGTGGTCATGTGGTGCTGGGGTTGAGAGCATGCCTACTAGTGGGGTGGTGCGTGTGGTGTAATGGAATCTCAGGTTAAGTGATTGACCGGTTATGGAATGGATGGGAAGTAGTTGAGTAGTAGGGCTACAGGTCAGGTTGTGATATGTTTATGTTATTTGTGTGATGGGTGGGGTGTTTTTATACAGCGGGTCTATCTGGTTTGGTTGTAATGATATATTTTATGGGGTTTGGATGTATGTTGAAGGTTTTCTTTTTTAGTGGAAGGATATCACATAATGACTTTGAATACTGATGATGGAAGTAGTTGGTATTGGTGTTAAATGGAGAGGAAATATGAAGAATGTTGTTTGGCTGTGTGGTTTTTCATATGGTGTGATTGGTGACTCTTTTCCTTTAGAGAATTATTGGTTATGTTGTGCATATTAGTTGTTCGGGCAGTAATGGGATGAATAAAATAATTGCATAATAGATTTTGAAATTCTTTAGAAGGTTTGGATAACAAAATTAAAGTATTAAAATATGACAACATGAATGGTTGGTATCGTGGAATAAGCATGAAACTGCATTAATTCATCAGGAATTTCACCTTCTGAAATAGATTGTGTGTTTTTGTACTTTTTAGGGTTAGCAAAAAAGGTGGTTTTTTGGGTTGTTTGTTTGATTGAGAACACATTGGTTTGGATTAGTGTTTTTTAACTATATATATACTTCTACTTCGTTGTTATTTCTATACACACACACCCTATTTGAGCACTATGTGTTGAACACCCCCATTTTCATAGTGGAGGGTGTCTTTCCCAAACATCTCAATGGGAGGATGGATGACTAGCCACCCGCTCTTCACTACTCCCTCTTCCAGGAGGTGATAGCCAAGGATTCTTCAGGTAGGTGGTGGTTTGTGAGGACCAGGTGTGTGAGGGAGAGTTTTGGTTTCCCAGGAGTCTTTGGGAAAATATGTGTTGTATTTTCCCAGGTGTTTTCGGGATGTGAGGTGGTATGTTTCCAAGGTGTCTATGGAATGATGTGGTTTTGAGTCCCAGGTCTGTGTGGGAGAGATGTGATGAGATTCATTTTACCAAGTTGTGGGACTAGCTATGAATCCCATGTGTGTGTAGGAAGATTATGATGAGATACTTTCAGAAGATGTGGGAGCATCATGACAGTTTTTGTTATGGTGTGAGAGCATCTAATCAGTGGGAAAGTAGTGTGGGGTACCATATCATTGAGTTTCTTACTATATTACTTTACATAACATTCATTACTTAGTAATCATTCCTTGGTGATGTAGAGATGGCTAGTATACCTTGTTGAGTTCTGTTTTTTTCTGTTTTTTTCTCATAGGGGCAATAGTATGATTCTCCACTTGTGCACGATAGACTTTGGTTTTCCAACTGAGTATACTTGTATTCTACCCTTATGTTATAAAAATACTTTTAGGTTTCTAGGATGACTATGGGGACCATGATGGTAATTAATAGCTTTTACATTGGGATAATTGTCGTGTATTTCTTAGCAATGTTATTTTGGTACTTACATTGGAGTTATATTATATTTCTTGCATTTTTTTCTCTAAACATGCATGTGGGATGGATTTTGGATTCTTTTATATAGAGGTCTTGGAGTTGTTTTGAGTTTGATACATCTTTTCTCCTTATCTTGGTTACTATAAAAAGGTTAATCCCTCCCATTTTGTGAGATTTTCAATCCATTGGTGATGGTCACCACCTTGGGGCCTACTGGAGGTGGGAATCAGGGGTCATTATATCTATTCTTTCATTGCCAAATCAAGATGGGAATATTTGGAGGGAGGGGTTCATGACAGAATGGTATTAGGGAGAGGTTGAGATATATAATGAAGTTTATATTTGGGAACAGTGAGGATTACATGGGCTGGTAGGGAAAAGTGTTAGGCGATCTTGGTGCACGACATAGTCTCGGGAATTCCGGCTAGGACATAGGATTTTAGATTCCCCTATGATCGGACGCAAGGACTCTGAGCCTACTGAATGACCAAGTTAGGCTACAAATTTTTACGGTAGAGACCCTAAGAAAGGTATACGCATTATAATGACTTGTGTTCTTATATGAATTGGGGTGTTTGGGAATGTTTGAAATGGGTAAAAAATGAGTTACAATTAACTTTAAACTATGTTCCATGCTACTCAGGTTTAGGAATTCCTTGTTTACCTTCCGTTATGGAACCTGGTCATCATACATGTGTTCTACAGGAAGTGGAGTCTTATCAATCCAACCCAAGTGATCAATAAAGGGTTGAACTAGTATAGGAGGATGACCAGTGGCAGAGAATGTTATGTGATTTCCAGCGACAGCCTTTGGGGGAAGTACAGGGGCAGTGTTTCGGACATGGAGACAGAAAGTTGGACTAAGGACATTGTGATAACATTTAGAATGATATGAGCTCTGAAGGACTACTAGGTTCCTTTATCAGTGATCTAGATGTGGTTAGTCACATGTTAGTTGTGAATGTTATACCTGGGAGAGAGGAAATTGACTGATGTTTAGTAGGATGACTACAAGAATGAGTTCTCACCGTAATTTCATTCATCCACCATGAAGGCTAAGAAGATGTATAATTTACTCTCCCTCCATTTGATTAGTATGACATTATAGGATTTGGGGATCAAATTCAATCCGGATCTCTTTTCAGATGAGGAGTGTCATGCGAGACACCTATAGGAGGCACTTTATCCTTCTCTCCATTACGCAGTTACTCCCATTAACTTGTCGAGATACTTGGAGGTCCAAAATAAGGTGGAGGAAGTTGAGATGATTAAATAGTGAGGAGTTCTACCAAGAGAGGGGATTAATCCTAGTTATTCAAAGGAAAAGGTTATCTGCAGCAGGTTTTATGTTCCAGGACCTTTGAGGTTCTAAACGGTGGGGAGGCGACCTCAGAAACTTCTGTTTCGACCTTCCAATCCTCATGCATATCCTAAAGGCCTGGTTATAGTGTGTTTTATCTATGGAGTCTATGGAAATCTTTAGATTCAGTTCCTGACAACCATTTGAGGTATGTATGGTGGTGTGGGGTAGGTTCTGTGCCCTCTACATCAACAGTTTCCGGCATGGTAGTTCTAACAGTAGGGACAACAACCCCATTCTCTTCTTAGGGGAGACGGAGCTGGTAGGGGCTGACCTCCAAGTGTTCTTTAGGGACCTCAACCCAGTAATGTTTAAGGATTACTTTATTAGAAAATGGTAATGGGATATGGTCATGGTAATTTTCATGTCGTAGAGGCATCAGTTCTTGCAGGGCCTATGGTTGTTTGAGGTATGATCATTATTTACAATACTCTTTCTTGTACTTTGTTTAATTTAGGATCTTCACACCACTTTGTTTCACCCAGTCTATTCCATGATATGGGACTAGACATAGAGGGGATTATCATTCCCCTGGTGTTTATTATGACATTCAGAGGTCAGACAATATTATTTGATGTATTTTGGGGGTGTATACTAGTGATGGGACCGTATTAGTCATGTGGGGATCTTATACTATTATAGATGTAATTGTATGATGTCATACAATTGACAGGTTTTAATCTGTTCATGTAGTTATTTATTGCTTCTAGATATGATTTTTGTTTTTAGATGTAAATGGTGATCATGTGGCATTCTTTGGAGGGCGGAGTTGTCAGATGGGCAGTCGACATATGAGGTACCTTCTTTCCTTATTTGCTGAGTTGTTAGTGGAATCAGTGGATTCTAATATGGATGAGGTTCCCAACACTATTGAGGATTTTTTGGATGTCTTCCCTTATGAGTTTTTGACTCTACCCCCTCAATACAATGTTGGGTTCTGGATAGACTTGCAGCCTGGTGCTTCTTCAGTTTCGATGGCTCCTTATTGGATGACACCTTCATAGCTACTAGAGTTTAGGATTTAGATAGATGATCTCATGAATAAGGTCTTTATCCATCGTAATGTGTCACCATGGGGTGCTCTAGTCTTGTTTGTGAATAAGTAATATAGTGGTCTAATTTTTTTCATAGACTATTAGAGGTTGAATCGGGTAACGATTAAGAATGGTTACCGTCTCCTAAGGATAGACGATCGTTTAGACCAGCTGAGGGGTTCAAGTTGGTTCTAGAAGATTGATATGTGGTCTGGGTATCATCAAATTAGGTTGAAGGAAGGTGATATCCAGAAGATTACTATCAGTTGTAGGTATAGGAACTTCAATTTCATGGTTATGTCGTTTGATTTTATGAATTCACCAGTTGTGTTTATGGGTCTCAGGAACTTTTTCCTTCGTGAGTTCTTTGACCATTTTTTTGTTGTATTTATCCATGATATCCTAATCTACTCGAACTCAAAGGAGGTTCATACTGAGCATATTTAGACTGTCTTAGAGGTTATTCGATGCCACCAGCTCTATGGGAAGTTTTCCATGTGTAATTTCTTGAAAATTTAGGTACATTTCCTTAGAAATGTGAGGTTTCAGTAGGGTGTAGTAGTGGAACCACTGAAGGTTGAGGCATTTGTTTCTTTGGAAGCACCCATGAATTTTAAATTGGTTCACAGTTTCCTCAATATGGTAGGATATTACTGGATATTTATACCTAATTTCTCTTGATTCATAGCTTTGTTGATGGCTTGGACTAGGAAGGACCAAGCTTTTTTATGGAGTGAGTAATGTTAGTCAGCGTTCGACTATCTGAAAGATAAGTTGATCAGTGCCCCAGTGCTCTAGTTTCTAAATGAGGGAGTGATGTGTGAGGTGTTTTTTATTCTTCCCATCTGGGCTTGGGATGCGGGTTGATGCAACAATGGGGAGTGATCCCTTATGGGTTATAGAAGTTACAACCCCTTGAACATAACTATACCACCCATTATATGGATAAAGAGATGATCGAATGCACACTAGTGTTTATGTGACATTACCTCATTGGGTAGCACTTTCTGGTCTTCACAGATCAGAAGATCTTGAGATATATCTTTTCCCAACTAGATCAAAACTTGAGACAATGAAGGTGGATGGTGTTTCTTCAAGATTATGATTTCAATATCTCTTACATCTTAGGGAAGGGGAATTATGTGTCTAATATTTTGTGCAGGAATCCAGAGAAGGAGGTAGTTCGAGAATCTGAAGACTCTTGGAAAGCAATGGAGGAGTTGGCATAATTGCACTTAGATGAAGGAATTGATAGTGGTAGAGGCTATCTGTTTTAGATAACAGTGATGTCCACTCTAATTTAGTAGGTGTTAGAGTCTCATTGGGGATACTTGTAGGTATAGGTGATGTATGATCACATTGAACAAGGTTATTCTTTGGAGGTATGGTCTGATGATGGTCATAATTGGATGATATTCTGTGTGAGGCTATTTTTTCCCGTGACGATGTGTGAAAGAGTTCTCTGTGAGTTTCACAACTCACCCTTAGTGGTGAACCCAATATTTTACAATATCTGTCATGGCCTGGGGATGCAAATTTTTTATCCATGAATGAAGAAGAAAGTGGCGGAGTTTGTGGTGAAGTGCTTAGTGTTTCAATAGGTGAAGGATAAGCACCATGTTCCCAGTGGTTTTCTACTGCCCCTAGATTTTTCCAAGTAGAAGTGGGATGACATATTAATGGATTTAATCTTTGGGTTACCCATGACTCAAGGAGGATGCGATGTAATGTGGGTAGTGGTGTATCATTTGATGAAACTGGCTCACTTCTTATCGATTAAGTTATCGGGTGTAGTGGATACATTGGCCATGACGTATGGGGATGAGGTGGTTTAGTTGCATGGAGTTTCAAGATCCATCATCTCAAATCATGATGTTCAGTTTATATCATGATTCTGGAAGGGATTGTAGTATTCTTTTGGAACTCAGTTATTCCTTAGGACTACTTTCCACCCTTAGATGGATAGACAGACAGAGCAGACCATTCAAACATTGGAGGACTTATTGCGGGAATATGTCTTGGACTTTGGTGGATCTTGGGTATGACACCGTCCCCTGGTAGAGTTTTCTTAAAATAATAGCTATCACTCTTCTATTAGCATGGATCCTTCTGAAGCCTTGTATGGGAGACCATGTCATTCACCCTTTTACTAGATAGAGGTTTGGTAGGTAGTTGTTCTTAGTTCGGACGTGGTGTAGAGTATAACTGAGAAGGTGCATCTTGTTTATGAGAGGATGAAGGTAGAACAAGACTGAAAAAAGTCCCACACCAATCGTAGGAGGAGGCCCTTGGAGTTCAATGTGGGGAACCATGTGTTCTTGAAGGTTTCCCCTTGATGTGGTTAGCAGAGGTTTGGAAGGGGGATAAATCTTTCACTGAGGTTCATTGGACTCTTTTAGGTGTTGGGGTGAGTTGGAAAGGTGGAATACTAATTAGTATTGCCACTTTAGTTTTAGAGGATCCATGATGTATTTCACATCTCTTAGATTCAATGGTATGTTCACGATTACTCTCATGTCATTAACTAGAGAGAGTTAGATGTCGAAGACATCGCGACGTTCATGGAGCAACTAGTAGAGATCTAGGATTATCAGATAAGGTGTTGCATTGGAAGACCATTCCATTGGTTCACATGTTGTGGAGGCATGGTGTCCTTGAAGATAGTACATGGGAAAGGGACATGTAGATGTGTGCCTAGTACATAGAGTTGTTCTGGGTTTTTCCTTGTGTTCTTTTACCTTGTAATGTGATACTTGAACCTTGTTCTCTATGAGATGAGTTGTTTTCTTATTCTGTGATGTATGATTATGTCCTAAAATTTGGAAAGGGGAGGACCTAATTCCTAATATAGATGCATTAATTGAGATGTGATTGAACCCATGCTGGAGAGTGAGTATCGCCCAGAATAGATATTATATTGACATAGAGGGAGGAATTCCCAGATTCATGTGTTTAGTACTGTGTGGTTGTCTTGCATGTGTGGTGTGTCTTGTGGTCGGTTGGGGTAGTAGATGTTGAATGAGGCGTTCTTTGATGGTGTGGTTCTACTCCATCTTTCGAATAACATAGGGCAGTTTATCATTGAACATTGATGTTGTAATGGTGTTTCAAGTATAGAGGAAACCTTGAGAGGTATCTCACGGGCTGGTTGTTCAGACCCCTATTTTCCTTCGAAGTTGGTTTTGGATTCTAAAGGATGAAAATTGTTTAATAGGTATATGTTGTAGTGGACCGGACCTCCCCGGTCCATTACTTTTCAAAAATATGGTGTTTAAGGTGTTCTGGGAGGAAATGGTGACTCATTCAAGAAGTTTTACAAAAATCCAATTTTACAATAGTAGGTGGAATCAGTATGTGGTGTCGATAGGTGGTGTCGGTAGGTGGTGTTGTAATGTGGAATCAGTAGGGGGTATCGGTAGGTGGCGTCGGTAGGTGGCATTAGTATGTGGCATTGGTAGACAGTGTCAGTAGGCCGCGTCAGTAGGCAGCGTCTGTAGGAAGTGTCGATAGGCGATGTTGGTAGGCAGTGTCAGTAAGTGTCATCAGTGAGTCGTGTTGGTGACTTTATACTGGTAGGTCATGATGGTGGGTCACTAACAGTAGATCGCGTTGGTGACTTTCCATCAATAGCTCACATCAGTGACTCACCATCAGTAGCTCATGTTAGTGACTCACCATCAGTAGCTCACATCATTATCTCACCATTGGTGACTCGCGATAGTGACTCACCCAACGGTGATCCATTTCTAATAGTTTTTCAAAAGTTTAGTTTTCTATAGTTTTTCTAAATTCTCCAGTTAGCATCTTATTTGATGTAAAATGAGTTTAAACCCATGTTTTAATGTTTTTGAATTTGGTTCAAAGGATATAAATTATTCCTTTAATTCCATAATTCCCCTAAGACTTTTAAAAGTCAAACGGCATGGTATTTATCTTGATCCATCTTTAATGGCCTTTGAAACAGTTTTCCCCATAAATTTAGGGTATTGACTTTATAAATATAATATCCTTCCTCACTTGTGTGTTTTATATCTACCCTTTCTACTAAGCATCCCAAGAACCCTTATTCCAAAAGGAGTCATGCATTAGTGTTGCACCCATGTATCACCTATCCCTAGAGGTTCCTCTTGCTGCTTGTGTACCCCTATTCTGTAACTAGGAGTAGTTGTCGATCTTCTGTTCTTCCAAGTAGGGATCCCTTCATCTCTTTTAAATGTAAATCTTGAGGGGTGGGTGTATCAATGTTCTCTTGTGAATATAGAAGAATTATAAAAAAATAAAGATAATTGAATATGTTTAATATCAATATACAGTGGTAGGGTAAAAGTGACACATGCTTATGTTTTATTTGATTCTGATATTGTGATCTGTATAGGCTATATGCCTGCTGAAAATCACAGTCCTTGGTAGTCTTTTTTTGAGAACCTACATTGTCTTGTGGATGTTTATTATTGATCCTCTATGAATGACCGTATTAATATGAAATTCATTAACCACATATATTAGGTTAAATAAATGGATTCCCTTGGATCAAACTTGCTCTGTGATAACCCCTAAATATCAAAGTGTAATTAAAGAATGAGTGTTTTATAAAACTGAATACACTTTTGTTTGTTGGTGTGGTTGTGTTCTATGTGTGGCCTTGTTCCGTATAGTTCCTAGTGTGGCTGTGTGGTGATGGGGTTGAGATCATGACTATTTATTGGGGTGGTACATGTGGTGTAATGTAATATCAAGTTGAGAGATTGACTGGTTGTGGAATGGATGGGCAGTGGTTGAGTAGTAGGGTTACAAGTTTAGGTTGTGCTATGTTAATGTAACTGGTGTGATGGGTGTGGTTTTTTTATACAGTGGGACTTTCATGTTTGGTTGTGATGAGGTTTATTGTATGGTTTGGCTATAACTTTGGATTTTCTTATTGAGAGTAAGGATAAGGAGGAATGACATTGAAGAATGATGATGGAAGTGATTGGTATGGATGTTAAATGAAGAGGATATGTGAAGTTGGTTATTTAGCTGTGTGGTTTTTCGCGTGGTGGGATTGGTGACTCGTTTCCTTCTGAGAACTATTTATTGTGTTGTGTATGTTAGTTGTTTGGGATATAGTGGGAAGGATAAACTAATTGCATAATAGATTTTGAAATTGTTGGGTAGTTTTGGATAACGGAATAAATGTAGTAAAATATGACAACATGAATGGGTGTAATCTTGGAATAAGACTAAAACCAGATTAGTTAATTAGGAATTTCACCTTCTAAAATAGATTGTGTGTTACTATAATTTTTATGGGTTGCAATAAAGGATGTATTTTGGTTTGTTTGATTGATTGATAACCTATAGGTTGGGCTGAGTTTTTGTTGTATATATATATATATATATATACTTGTAATTCCTTTTGATTTCTGTATACACCAATCCCTAGTTAAGAACTATGTACCGAACACCCCCATTTTCATGGGGGAGGGTGTCTTTCCCAAACATCATTGTGGGAGTATGGATGGATAGCCACCTGATCTTCCATGATCTCTCTTCCAAGTGGTGAGAGCATAATATTCTTTGAGAAATTAGTAGTTTTGGGCCCCTGGTGTATGCAGGAGAGTTGTGGTTTCCCAGGTGTCATAGGGATGAGATGTGTTGTGATTTTCCCGGTGTTTTTTGGATGTGACATTGAATGTAGACCAGATCTTTGTGATAGGGTCATGGGTTTGAGTCCTAGGTGTGTGCGAGTGAGATGTAATGATCTTCATTTTCCCATGTTACAGGACTAGCTATGAGGCCCATGTTTGTGTAGGTAGATTGTGATGTGGTACCTTCAGAAGAGGTGGGAGCACTATGACGTTTCGTGTTAGGGTGTGAGAGTGGCTAATTAGTGGGAAAGTGGTGTGGGGTACCCTATAATTGATTTTCTTACTATTTTACTTTAAATTGCTTTCATTACTTGGTGATTATACCTTAGTGAGGTGGTGATGTCTAGTATACATTGTTAGGTGATATTTGTTTCTATTGTTTTTCTCACAGGGGCATTAGTATGCTTCTCCAGTTGTGTATGAGAGACTATGGTTTTTTATAATGATTATACTTGTATGATCACCCTACATTATAAAAATACTTTTAGGTTTCTAGGTATACTAGGAGGACTGTTTTGGGAATTACTAGATCAGACTTTGGGGCAGTTCTTGTGTCACTGCTTAGCTTTATTCTTTTGGTACTTACTTTAGAGTTTTATTGTATTTCTACCAGTTTTACTTTAAACATGCATGTGGGGTGGATTTTTTATTCTTTTATATATATTTCTTAGAGTTTTTTGAGTTTGATATATCTTTTCTCCTGATATTTTTTACTATAAAAATGTTAATGCCTCCTATTTTGTGAGATCTATATACCCTTTGGTGTTGGTCTCCACCCCGGGGCTTACTGGATGTAGGACTCGAGGGTCATTATCACTCTTCCTTAATTTCCAACTATGGATGGGAATATTTGTAGTAAAGAGGGTGTGACAATTGTTTTGTAATTATTATATAAAATATACCTTAATTCTTTCCATTTTGTGTAAGTACAAAAATTTCATTTGGGGAAGTGTGGACTATCGGTTCCTTAAAGCGATGTGATTCATTAACACCTTACATGGAATGTATTAAGAAGTATTTAATAGAATTAATATGATATATATGAAAAGTCATTGCTACCATAATTATAATATATATACATATATTTTATTTACATTCTTTATTTTAATATGATAATAAAATGGAATTAATGTTCATGCGTACGTACGGCCTAACGTCTCCATGAATGGTGTATTCTATTTAATACTTAAATATTGTATAGATTATTATAAATACATATATGATGAATATATATGATATTTATAACATTTTTTACATTCTAAAAATAAGTAAATCATGATATAAGTAATAGGATCAAGAATAACATGTCAAATCTTATCTTAATAATAAAGCAGATATTACCTTAAATATAACATTAACATGGAGTTGTTAAAAAAAGGGAAGTATAAAGTCATAAAAATCATATATGGTATTAGATATAATAATATGGTTCTTTGGTAGATTTATAATAATCTTATATTTATTATATAGTAGGTTTGAACATGTACAATGAAATTCTATACTTAATGTAAGGGAATTTCATCTCAATTTTTATTTTTGCGGGATACATACATTATTCACCACCCATGTCTTTTGTGGGGTGTGTATACTTTCCAGGGAAGTATTCTATGATTATCATGATTAAATTTATGAGAATTTAAAAATCCATTTTATGAACTTTCTTTCATTGGGCTTATGTTTCAAACAATACCAAATCGGTAAAGTAATGTTTTCTCAATTTATCTTCTTATAGACACAGGCCATGTTATGAACCTATATTTTTCTATGTGGTGTATATACTTCCTTTTACATGTTATATCTTTAATATCCTTAATTTCATGATATTTTAAGCTTAATATAATGTTATTCTTTCGGTTTTATTATTATTCAAAGTTACCAAAGTAGTAACGGTTTATGTCTAGAATCTCATCGTTTATTGAGATTGTTTATGATTATGCTTCATTGATGAAATATTTTGATAAATACCTTAATAACTCTCATGAATTTTATCCTACTATAGTTATTAATGTTAGAACCAAGTAATGGTTCCATTTTTCCAACTATTTTTAATTAATATAGATAAGAAAATTAATTTATGGAAATATTATTTTATTTATCCTTTCGGTCAAAATAATGTGTTCTTTTAGAGCTATGTTTTCAAAAATGTTTTTAAAATGATCTTTTTTTATCCTTTTCAAGGAAAAAGGATTTTAAAAATGCTTTATGTTCTTCATATGTTCCTTTACATGTTATTTAAAAATCTGTATTCAATGAAAATGATTTCAATGATTTAAAATCTTATTTTATACATTTTCAAATTATTTTCAATGAAATGGTTTTTTAACAATATTTTTAATATGAAATTATAATTTTTCAAAGAAAATATTTTCTAAATAAATTCAGGATAATTTTTTCATGGTAAATGGTTTCCAATATTCTGTTATATTTTTTTAAGGAAAATGGTTTTATATATTTCCTTTTAATTTTTCAAGTTTATTTTTGGTGAAAATGGTTTTCAAAATGTTTAATGTTTTAAAAATAATTTTTCGAATAATAAAAAATATTTTCCTCAAGAAATATTTTAAATGAAATGGTAAAGCAATTTTTATAAGAAAATAATTTTTGATTTGGTTTTAGGAAATTGGTTTTCTATGAAATGCATTTAACTTAAGAATTGTTCCATGTGATCTTTCAAAATCCTTCTCTTTCTAAAATGTCATACATTGTTATATTTTAATACTTATTTGGGACATGATCCAAGAATACCATTCATATTAATTCTTGAATTATTTATGTTTTAATATTATGATTTTTATTACACTCATTTATCTTCCATGAGTTATATGATTTTGAAACCCACTTCTTTTCACAAGTTATGATTTGATTAAATGATTATAGAAACTATCTCTGTTCCATATGTTATGTTGTGATGAAATTTTTATGATACCCATTTCATTTCATGGGTAATGATATGATTTTTATTAAAACCATCTATTTTTTTGGTTCATGATATGATGAATGTTTTATTATCTTGGAGAACTTGTATGAATGGTTTTATTATGATATGGTTAGGACCTATATCTCTATCAAATGCATTGGGTAATTATCAGTGGCATATAAGATCAAAGGGTACACAGGTTGTAGACCAAGACTGAAAAAAAGAGGGTACATGGGTTATAACACATGCTTGAAAACAAAAGGCTACATGTGTTGTATCCCAAGCCTGAAAACAAGATGGTACACTGGTTGTATACCAATCCCAAAAATAAGAGGGTATACAGGTTGTTAGACCAAGCCTAAAGTAGGTACAAGGGTTGTATCCTAAGCCTAGCATGTTACGAAGGTCTTGGTAGGTATCCTTGATATAACATATTCTATTCTTATGTTTATTCCATAAATTATATATCTTATTACTCAATTATTCTTTCATGGTTTATTCTCTTTATTTACTTGTTATTCATGTCATATTAACTACTTATATTCATGACATGTCTCATGATTATGATATTTGATACGTATGGTGTGACCATCAAATGATATTCTCATATTTTCATACACTTATACTCATGTTATGATTATGTACTTATTGTATTTACCCTTACTGAGAATTTGAAATCACCCCTTTCTTATGTTTTATTTCCCCAGACAATGAGGAAAGGTTTTAATTTGAAGTACTAAAGTGGTACATCTTTGTGGAAAACATTGAAGATATTTCACTAATTTATAATATTTTTCCCAAGTTTCCAAAGATACTAAACTATTAGAGTCCTTAGGCATGTCCTTTTGTAATTTTCTGAATATTAATTAATATTTATGTAATATCCATGTATGTTAAGATGGGGTCACTATAAGAATGATTTAAAATTGATAATCCAATAGAGGTGAACTTTCCCTTTGATAACATTTGAGAGGACCACTTTAAATACACTCAATACTGATAGGGGAGTGAATCAGTGTTATGGAAATTTTCTTCCAACTTAATATTTTTATCCCTTTAACTCTTAGATATGTTAAGATCATTATTCTCTCATTATCCTACTATTCATTCATTTTTTAGCACACATAAAAAGTGGATTGGAGATTTTCAAGGTGAAACTATCAATAATAATGGCTAATCCTTAGTGTAATAGGGATATAATACTTTACTATATGGACTACTATAATGAGATACAATTTTCAGTTAATCAACCATAAAACAATCTTAAACCTAATGTTTAGTACCCTACACTCAAGAGGGGGATAGAAAAATCATGATTACTTGGATAGTTGATTGACTCTTCCCACTGTAGCACCTTGATGTATCTTTATACTACTTGTATAGAAAGTCTTTAACTTCATTAATTTATTTTCAACATAAAAAAATTACTCAACCAATGTGAATTCTATTTAATGCTGCAGTTTTCCTTGTTCTTATTTTCCTTTATCTTCTATTGTTAATTTCACATCAGCAAGTGAGAAACCTCTATTATTCTCCCCTTATACGCACAATAGCACACATAACCTTCTTCCTATTATTCTTCTTCACTTACACTGATTGAAATACCTATATCTCTCTATAAAAAAATTCCATGTACAAATATTTCTTCATCTTGTGAACATCGTTGACAACATTACCAATTCTCCTTACTCAACTTCTATATCCTATATAAATAGATATGTACAGTACATTCTTCTATTATCACTTATTACCTCTTTATTTTTCAGTGAAAATAATATGGAAATTGATCTCTTTTTCATTCTTAAGCACTTTAGGATGTATAAGAATAATTATAGTTTAGTATTTATCTTGTTCTTTGAAACCAGAAAATATTTTCTTCAGTTTTTGTATTATATCCTTTAAAACTTATCATGATTTATTTGATACCCTAAAATATATATAAATATTAACAATAATAATAATAATAACTACATAATTTGTTACTTACTTTCTATTTATATTATTAATTTCATCATTTACAAAATATTATAAATACTTGGTTTGAATTACTGAGTATTATAGTAATTTGAATTCTCTTGGATCATTGACCTCACCCTTGACTAGATCCATAATTTTTGGACATGCCTTATTCTCATAAAAACCACATCAATCTCAATTTTCCATATCTATAAGAATATGTAGTATCTATCAAGGTTCTTCATCTTTCGTAACAACTCCTTTAATCTGTGATAATTTTTATTCACTTAGAACACATATGAGTATGAATGATTCTCTTGTAAATGAAACCATGGGTCCATCATCATTTTAATATAATCCATGAAGACTATTTATTCTACATTCCATGAAATCATATTTATATTAATTGTTCTACATATATGAATACATGACCATGTTTTAATCATGGAACCTCTATTAAGGCACCAAGATCACAATACTTGTCCTAATTTACACATGAGAAACAGATTATAAAATATTTTTATATTTATAACTTCCTAAATCACAAATTAAACCAAATCTTCCAAAATATAATTTCAATGAATTTTATCTTACTTATAATATCCTAGATAATCTCTCCATGATAAACCCTAGAATTTAAATTTTCATATGAATGTATGTGGACATAGATCATGAATTCTTAATTTGAAATATAGATCAATTACCAATTTATTACTTTAAAAAAACTACCTATATCATTAATTAAATATCATTATATCTTCTTTTTCCAATAAATAACACATCACCTAGAATCAACTAAATCTATATTCAAGATACCTTCTTCACATAATTCTTCTTCACCTTTATTTAGAAGGTATATTTCATTTTTGCAATTCATTTAAAATATACTCTTCAAGTGTCATTATAATCATTATCATGATATTTAATCATTATAATGTCACTTTACTTTGAAATTCTAGATAGATTCTATATTCTCTATTCAATCTCTAAGTCACCATTTGTGTGTCTTGAATAGTATCTCTTCATATCATTCAACACTTATGACCACACCTCCATCTATGTGACCCTCATGGTGGCTCTTACTTCATGTATGGAAGATCATTTTTTTTATAATAGTACCAACTACCATGAAACTCATGGTTACTCTATTTTGATGATATTAAATATCATTATAATGTTTATCCAATCACCCACTTCATGTGGTCACATAATTACAATGTGAGGTCACATGACCCTTCATACGATATCACATTTCGAGTGTATTGTTGCACGGATCCTTCATGTGGTCACACTACTCCAACTCATGATCACTCCACATAATTTATGGTCACATACCAACTCATGGTCACACCACATAACATGTAATTATACTAAAAGACCTAGTTTCAGGACCATTCATGTGGTTTCCCAACGTACAATGAGTAGTATCTCTTCTTACAACAGGTCGTTTCTCATTCTTTCATGTGGTCACTTGACCATTCATATGATTTTCTGAACATTCTTGTGGTAGATCCATTTTTAATGGGTGGTAACATTACTTTATTTTCATATAAGAACACATATCATGGTCATAGTTAACTTCTCGAAGTCACACCTCAAATCTTTAAACCACTTCTTCTAGAATCTTTTGTTCACTCTTAATTCTCTTAATATGATTGGGAACAACTTTTTGAAACTTTTTATTTTAAATCTTGGATACCTCATCATTCATGTAATTTTAAATCTACTTCTTCTTTGTTAACATATTCAAATGCCTTGACAACAATTCCTGGAAAAAAACAACTCACACAATGTGGGATCAATATCCGGCTTCACAACTCTTAGGGATGGAACTCAATGGGGGGGATTTTCATTTCCCAAAGATGAAGTTCATAAGTTCCCAAGGTCCCTCATAAATACATTTATGTAGAGGTTTTATTCTCTTAAATCAATTTACTAGTCATGAAACCTCCCATAGAACTATAAATATCTCTTCTCAACACTTATGCACTGGAATAATGAGAAACGTTAGGATGTGTAAAACCACTCTTAGGTGAGGATAAATGAATGGTTGAGATAGAGGGACCCAAAAAATCCCCCTCAAAAAGAGTATACATGCTCTTCCTTCTATATAGGAATTTTGATGAAGCATCCATAACCTCATATAGACACATACATAACATAAAAAGGGTAATCTTGTATGATGAAACCTCTATATGTGGAGTCCCAAAAGAAGTGGTCATCATCACTTCCACATATGGATTCCTACTAAAAAATTGGAGGTGTACACAAATAATAACAAAGAATATCTATGGGTCTTAGGATACCTCATTAAATTCTGATCTAAAATACATGTTGAAACCTTGATAAGAGTAAAGGTGGGATTGAATCTTCCAATATGATAGAATCCAGTAAGATGAATGAGGTGGATGCCTGAATTTATTTTTTACTCAAAGATATCTTGGTCACTCTATAGCACATGGATAACCTTCTAGGAGGATACAAACATGATATAGGTAATGTTCAATATAATTCTACCATTATACCCATATATCCCTGAAAACTTATAGTCTTCGATAAATCAACTAGGACTAAAGCTAGTGGATCAGCTCACCCAAGGCATAATATAGTTTTATCCATGGCTCCCTCTATGGTGGATCAACCTTAATTACCACCACTAGACAACATCCACCCTACTTCATGATTCATATAGCCATCTAGGGGGAATACATCTATAGAATCCCTCCAAGAATATATGATTAATTCTCTCATTACTATACTAGAAGTCGAGGAGATTCAATGAGCTTTCATATATCCTAAAAAAATTGTAATCAGAGGTGGTGGTCTATTTCCCTAATCTTATGAGTATAGATAATCCAAGATTCACCTATTTTAATGGTATAGGTTATTAAGATTTGTATCTTACCCATTTTACCTCTCAATGTGGCACAATGCTGGGAACCTCAGAATAGTAGGATACCATCAACATATATTACTTTTTTCTAACTGTGGAAGGACCCACTTGAATATAGTATAGAAACCAATCACTATGATCCATAACTGACTAGGAGGATCTTCATTGAAAATTTCTCTATAATTTTATTTTTATTTTATATAGGATGAGTTTCATTGACTTCTCAAAGTAAAAATAGTGGGAGAAAAAACAATTCACCAACTTTATCACATAGTGAAAGGGATTATCATACTCAATAAATGTTAAAAATCTATTAGAATAATTTTTAGGGAGGTATTTGGAGAATATTAAGGATGAGATGGTCCCAACCATCAACTCCTTTAAGTACCTAGGTGGATTCATTAAATTCAATGAAATAGATCAACACCTAGTGGAGGCCATGTAATGTATAATGTTAGTATCTTTTCTAGATATCATCATGCTTTCATGAAATTCTTTGAAATTATTGATAGATTATATGATGCAAAATATAAACCCTTAGCTTAGTCAAATTCAGGATGCTCTACAAAACAAGTCCTGGTAGGCATAGTCTCACACCAAGAATGTCTATCCGTGTTCCTAATAAGGAAAAGCATCTAGATCCTTCAATGAATGAAGGAACATGGTCCACTCCATTAGGTATGAAAATGTTCCAAGATTCTTCATATGTATGATGGAGAAAACATTTATCAAGATACTAGAGATAAATAATATATAATTGGGTGATATGAATAACATTACCGACTACTAATCCCATCATAAATTTCTCAAACATGCCATCAAAGAGTGTTTTGTTTTTAAAGACTAACTCAATGACATGGTAGATCAGAACATAGTTGAACTAGGAGACCCCCTGGTTCATGTCACATGAATCTCTACCACCTCTAATACTTTCATGGATACTGTGGAATGAAATAAAGTATCTAACTGTGGAACATATAATTTTAGATATTTTTTGCCTGAAATTTTTTCATTTGATCCCTTGGAATTATCCGTGCATGGATAAATCAATTTGATCCCTTCTTGATTAGGGAATACTCCTTTAAAATATATATAACTTTATAATATTTCAAATCTCAAAGGAGACCACATCAGTATGTAAATTATTGTTAGTATCTTATATCATTTCCAATCTAGTGTGCACCCACATAGTCTTTAAGGCCCCAACATTAGAGGGAGACTTATGACCCATCTAAATCTATAGGATTTTTTCTATGAGGACCAAAAGGTTTCCCTCAAAAATGTTATAATATTAGTGAATCATAATCTTGATCCCAAAAATGAAGAAAACCTACCAAATACACCACCCACTCACCGACACTATTGGGCTAAGGAAAATCCCATTTAAAAATATCAATGTTATAGGAGTCATATCTAAAAGTTCTATCAATGTTTTTTAGAGAATAATACAATCATTGTTCCAAGATCTATAGGAAAATCCATCTATGGAAGCATCCTATAGTGAAGCTTTATAACCCATTTGATTGGTTGACCATTTTTCTCTTTCATATTCATCCAATATTCATCCAAAACTATGTTGTCCTTGCAAAAATCATTGGATCCAAACTGGTAACCATCACCTCAGCTATATTGGACATCTACCCTTTCTGTAAAGGAGGGAAAAAAAGGGATAAATTATATTATCCTATCCCAGAAGTAAAATTTTATCAATAACTATTCTATTATTCCAAACCAAATTTCAATATTTTTCTTGATTTGCCTATAAAAGGAACTTCTCAAGGCCTTAATTTAATCCTTGAATCACCCTTTGGAGTGATAGAACAAAGTAGTTACTGCCAAATTCTACTAGGAAAAGGAATCTAGGTATAAGTATGTCCAAGGCATCATAACCTTATCTAGGGAAAATCAGGTTGCTATTATTTAGGACCGCATATTCCCTATATAACTCTTAGTAAATTTCAATGGTATCAATTTTGATTAGTGTTTGTTTGAAACAATCTTTGGGATCAATCTCATATTGACCTAGATGATTTTCAATATGGGTTAAATATATTCTAATTTATCCCCATCAAACCTGATAATTTAGGTATATGATAATATGTAGCTCAATAATATCTAGATGAAGTACCATTTTGGTTATTTGGTATCAAATACCAAATTTACGATTGTCTCATAGGATAGCTATTTAAATGACTTAAAAATACGACCATATATCTATTTACATGTGGTCATCCCATAATCATATCTTCAATTCCACAAGTATTCCATCAATAGTCATGTAGGATTTTTTATGATGAAGTTACACCCATTAACTCATATAAGACCTGTGTTAGGAGAGATCTGATAAAGATAATTATCATATTTTGTTATTGCCTTTTCTTTTCAAGGATATATCAAACAAGGAAAAATAACCTCACATAGTTTTTGGTGAAAATAGGACTAAACCTCACATTCCAAAATTCATACTCATAATGCTTAATAAATTTCATCATATTTGAAATATGCTTTCTAGATGAAAATTTCCATCAGACTCAACTTGGGGTCATAATGGAAGAAGAGATCATAATGATGTGTTTCTTTAGAGTCTACCTGAATTCGATAAAAATATAAAGATTCTTTTTAGTTTGTTATTTATAAAAAATCATAAGTAAGTTGTAAAACTTCTGATGAAATATTGAGGAAATAAAGGGGGATAAATTGTGCTTCCAATTGTATTCAGGCCAATCATATTCAAGAAAATCATATTCAGGATGGGTAGGAAAGAAAGATTTTTCTCGAGTAATGGGAAGTTATGATACTTTCCCTTATAAGTCAGAAGATACGGAATCTGATCTTAAATGTTTCAAATTCATGAAGAATTCATTATTACAAGAATGAAGTTGAAAAAGAATAATTTTTTTGTAAAAAAATCTTTCTGATCTCGGATCATCGAATTCAGATTTTTTTATAGGCTATGAAGGTTTTCATGATCATAATTAGAGAAACTAAAGGTGATAGTTTTTAGTCAGATCAAAAGCCAAAAGATTTAAATCTTTGGATAAAGTAGTAATGAGTTTTTATTTAGGAAATAAAATAATTTGAAGTTTTTTTATCCAATTCAAAAAGAAAATTTATAGACCAATCAATAATGTAGTAAACCATTTTCATAACCATGATTTTTTTTTTGTCTTTCCATATGTTTCAAAAGCGAATAATAAGAAGAATATATTGTTTTACATTTATCTTCATCATAATGAGTAAGATCTTAATGAAAATTAGGGTTATAATTGGACTTGATTTTTGTCTATAATATTTCTTGAATAGTTTTATAGAGATACAAAAGTATTATCAAGGGGGATCTTGAAGTTCAATAAATATGTTCTCTTTTTCATCAGTTGGTACAAAGCATCGTAATGAAAAAAATTAATTTGGGAAACTAGAATAGAGAATCAGAAATAGGTGGAAGTTTTTTAAAGAATTCATAAGTGGTCTAAAGATGTTTGAAGATTTAAGAAGGTTCAAGAAGAGTTTATAATCTTTGATAAATTCATAAATGCAATTGAAATTCAAGGAGAATTTATGATTTGGTAAAATTTGATTGACCAGAAAACATTTTAAGAATCCCACCCAAAACACTTTTGTGGTGAATATAAAAGGATAAGTACTTTTTAATTTCCTTAACCAAGTATTATTCAAAAAAGGAAGATAGAAGGAAGATCACTAAAGAATTCCTGAGAGAAGAATTTTCAAGATTGAGTTTTCTTGAAGAAGTTTTCCTAACAAAAAAACAAAAGAGAAGTGTAAGATCTTGGATTTTTTCTTAAGGTATGTTTTCATTTATGTTTTATCTTATATCATTTATTTTAGTTAAACAAATGTTTCTCAAAGTTCATGAAAAGGATCTAGGGTGTTTCAGGGGTTTCGGTACATGATAATGGAGCGAAAAAAGTGACTCTAGTCATGTTGCATGGTTTGTGCATGGTGTGTAAAAATCATGGGGATCATCCTAGGTAATCGTGCATCCTTGGATAGAGGCTTGTGCATAGTTATCTCATAGTTAGTTTAACCATGTGGAATTACCAGGAAACCATGTGAAGGGGTGATTTTTGGATAGTATCTCTTGCACGGTTTGTGTATGGTTTGGAAAACTATGTAGGTAAACCATGAAGCCCAGTAAAGTTGTGAGATTTTGAAAAATGCCATTTCGTGATTTTAAGCCTCAACTTAGGATTTTCCCCTTTCTCCCCCTTGAAATTATAGTGAATTGGAAGATCTCCCAAATCATTCAAGCATGATTCTCCCTCATATCTATGTATTTTGGAGTTTCATCGGTTTCGAATCGAATATCAAGGTTAGGCTAATCCCTCTCTTCTCTTTTTGGTTTATGGTTCACATTTCTTAATTTTCCCCTTATAAAGATCTAATACCCTTAATTTCTAGTGAGATATAGGTTTAGGCTTCAAAGGTATGTTGAATCAGGATCTAAGGACTCGATTAGGTTTTCATTTGTCAATGGATCCAAGATAGGTGGTCTACAAGTTATATCCCATAGTTTGGTTTGAGATTTGTGCATGCTTTTTTTATTTTATGGTTACCCCTTATTGAGATTTTGATATATTTTTTTTTTTTTGGTGTAATGGATGTCTATATTATGAATTTAAACCCTCATGGTCCCCATTGAAAACATGGATGATGACTTTACCTTTATAGGTCCACCTATGTGGTGCGTCGATACTTTCCGGACATAAAAGTTAGCTAAATATGAGTAGGGTTTCCTTGGGACAATGTAGATCCCTTGATAGGCATGTTGAAACGTTAAATGGGATTTTAAATGAATTATTGGCATGCTTCCATGATTATTAATGTCTTAAGGGATTGTTTTGGATGGTAATAAAATTGGGTTAAATTTGTTAAATAGGGATTATGCCTTGTGGCTAATAATTATGTTGAAAACTCTAAGAGGGTGGGTGTATGATAAATTCTGACACATGGGATTGGTAATGGATTTTGAATTGATGAATATGGTTAATGGGGTGAGACTTGTTAAAGTGAATTGGGATAATGTGTTGTGTAGTGTAAAATGGCATTGTGAATGGGCTATGGCATAATAGTGAATCTCATGTTGATTTTCTTGAATCGTGATTGTAAAATTTATTGGTGGTATTTGTTGTGATATGGTTTGTGTGTGGTGAATGAATAAATAAGAATGTGCACATAGATTGGTGTTGGTGTTAAGGACTGATTCTCCTCCCATAGGTAGGTTTGGACTGATTCTCTAACCTACCCAAGAATACACGGGTTGGGGATTCGAACTGATTATCTATTCTTCCAATGATTGCATTCAATGTAAATACATGGACTAAGGCTCCAAGGAAAGTACGGTTATTACATGATATGCTTATACCTAGTGAAATAGGGACTTAACTTTTTTGCTTATGTAGAATGATAAATGCCATGAATATTTTGTGAATAAGGTAAATTTCTGAACCATGGATTACATGTTAATGGTGAACTAAATGATGAGATGATGTACACAATTAACTTGGCACAATAATCCTAATAGTAATAGAAAATTATAAAAAGGTTAATGAGTGGCCCCAAAACTATTTTCCATTTACATTATATTTATTTATATTTTCATGAACAACCTATTATAATAGAGATTTTATAGACACCATTGGTGGTAGCCTTCCGAATTGTACTCACACCCTGTTCGGGCCTCCACTAGGAACCTGAGAAAATTCCATGCTTGCAGGTCAAGACAAGGGTAAGGATCCAATGTTATGGAGTTGAGTTGGAAATGGTACATGCATGGATGAGGTTCACGTCATGGATTTGAGACTATTTTGGGGATTTTTTGTAGTGTTTATTTTGGGTTTTTTTCACCTGGTACTGTATCATGACATTACATATTTACCATTTCTTGTGGTTTCTACCTTGTTGGGATATGTTTTCATATGATTGCTTTTGGTTGTTCCTTATTATTTCAGTTATTTATATTGTGATATATTGTGGATTACACTGATAAATAGGTTATATTATCCCCAAATGACTAATCTAGACCCTCACTTCTAGTCGGAAACCTCTAGCGTATGGAGAGGCTCACTTGAGGTCATGTGACGACATAACTCGAGGCACCACTTTTGTGGCACCCATATCAAGGATTCTATAAAGTGGTATTATAGGAGTTCATTTATCTTTCTTACTATTTAGGGATGGTATACTAGATATTAGGATAGTGTTGGGCCTTGTTAATGAGATCATTCTTGGGAGATGCTAACCCAAGTACGAGGGGAAACACATGTCTCATAGGGTGGTAATTGTTGTTCTTGTTGTGTGTTGTTACATTTGATGATATTTCACAATTGGGTGATGCACATGTGGTGTGATGAGAAATATTTATTATATTTCTCTCATTTCCAGAATAACACGAGATTATGCATTCATGAATCATTCTAGGAACCAATGTATATAATTGAAATTCATCATACCAGGCACACACACATGGGATGGGTGGGCAGAACATAATGGGTAAAATGCATTTGAATTTCTTAAAAATAGTGAAGAGTTGTCTAGTGGGATGATATAAATGGGTAAAATGGGAAATGGGAATGCTAAGTAATAATTAAATAATGATACTTGCTAAAGAAAAATAAGTGAATTTAAGTGTTTTGGGAGTAAATTGTGATATTGAAATCATTTTAAAAAGGTATAAAAGGTAGGGCTTGTAACTATGTTAGTTAGTTACCCTATGTTATCCATGGCCCTAGGAAGGATGGATGAGGGTTTTGTTCCATATATAATAAATACCAATGGTGTGTGTATGAAAAATGGTTTGTTTATGGCTAGTGATGAGCCTTTCCTTATGCCTCCTGAAAGTTTCATGGTTGTGTTCCCAAAATTTCATGCTTGGCATTGTTGAGAACTGCCACCTCAAATATGTGTGCTGGTTGGGAGACTAGAGGATGTTTCCAATAATTCTCCCCTAGTAGTGGAGAAATAAGACCGTGTGGTTTAGGATGATATGGAAGAGCCATTTCATGAGAACTATTCTCATTTTATGCAAATGATGGAATGGGACCCAAGGAAGGTCACACCAAGTATGATTGAGTTGACCAGAGAGTATTAGTTGCAACACCCTCCGACCATTACTAGTGAGGGTGGGATAGAGGCAGTTGAGTTCTGGATAGTGTCTATACATACAATTTTGAAAATCTGGAGACTCCTTCTGAGAAGTGAGTTATGTTGGAAGCATATATGTTCTAGGTCCAGAAAAATCATTGGTGGGATATCATAGTTCATACTGAAAAAATATAGGGAATAATGTGGAAGAGTTTTCAAGAAATGTTTCTAGAGAATTAATACCTAGAAACATTAAGGTACGAGAAGGATGTAGATTTTATGAGTTTGACATAGGGGATGATGTCAGTAATTGGGTATGCATGCCAGTTCATTAACTTGAAATGTTTTGTTCCTGCTTTGGTGGAAGATGAGGTAGCTATGTCAAGGAACTTTTAGGATGGAATTCAATAGGATATCAGATCCCAGGTAAATATATTTCGACTGAATAGGTTTGCTGAGGTGATTTATCAGGACCTCATCTCATAAGGAAACCTCAAAGAGGCCTCTAGAAGCAAACATGCCGTTTCCGTGGGGCAAACTAGTGGCATGACTTCTGATAGTAGGAATATCCATTTCAAGAATTTACACCGGGGAAGTAGTGGAAAACACGACTAGAAAAAGGAACCAGTCTCTCAGGTTATAGCTCGTGTTTGTTTCTACAATTGTGGTAGATTAGGACATGTCTGAAGTCAGTGTTCCTGACCACATATTGAGTGCAAACCATGTGGAATGATGGTCCATTTACAGAGGTTCTACAAGAACCCATGGAAGAAAAAAGGTGTTGGAGGATAGAGACCAATGAAGAGTGTAGGAAATGAATTGATTACCCCATATCGGGTAGGTAGTTGGAACTCCATAGGTCACAGAGGTAGGGTTGGTGGATGTGGAACACCAAGGAGAGACCATTCATACTAGAAGGGTAGTGCAGCGTAGGGTACTCAGGCTAGATCCCAGTGTAGAGGGGTAGGCCATCTACCCACAGTTCAATCTACACCTGGAGGAGGAGAGTTTGGAACTTCTACCGTTCGAGGTATAATTACTATAGCTTCTAAAATTTCAAAAGATATATTTGACATAGGTGTCACACATTATTTTATTTCATCACAGTTCTTAGTAGTGTTGGGTCTAACAATGAAAAGTGTGTGTGGAGTTATGTCACTTGATACTCTGTTGTGGGTACGAGTTGAGAATATAATGTGGTTTAAAGTTTATACCTTAGAGGTTGGTGGATATCATTTCCTATGGGATCTATTTTTTCTTTGGATTTTAGGTTTTGACCTGATCTTTGGTATGTATTAGTTAGTGGAGTAACAAGACCATATCTATTGTTATCAACATTGGGTACTGTTTACATCTCCTGATGGAGACACTTATGTCCTTCATGGTGAGTGGGATGTTTAAGCAGGCCATGAAGGTCCATTTTGATAGTATTTGGGAGTGCTCATGGCCCATGTGGCATTAATTTTTCTTGATGATAGAGAAGTCGAGCAGCATTTCCTTCCTCCTATGGTGGATCGGATCTAGGATGTGTTTCTTGAAGAATTATCAAGAGTACCACATGAGAGACATATTGATTTTACGATAGAGTTGTTGCTTCAGGCAGAACTGGTTTCCATTCCACCATATAAAATGGTAGCGGGAGGACTCTAAGAGCTTAAGGTTCACCCAGAAGTGTTAGAGATAAAGGGATTCATTCGACCTAGTACATCACCGTGGGGATCACCCATACTGTTTTCTAAGAAGGATAATAGGTCATTGAAGATGTATCGATTACAGGAAGTTTAATATGATGAAAGTTAATAACTGATACCTTCTTCCTATAATTTAATAACTATTTGACCAAATGAGGGGTTCCACAGTGTTTTCCAAGATCTATTTGAGATTGAGATTCCATCATTTGAGGGTGAGACCTTCTGACGTACTGTAGATAGCTTTACGGAGCAGGTATGGGTTGTATAAATTTTTGGTGATACTATTTGGGTTAACCAATGCACCGACTATGTTTATGTTTCTAATGAACGAGATATTTTACCCCTCTATAGATTATTTCATGGTTGTCTTGGTTGATGAAATCTTTGATACTCAAAAACTCTTGACGATCATACCCAACATCTTGATATCATATTGAGTATAGAAAGAGAGAATATGATTTATTCCAAGCTATCAAAATGTCATTTCTGGATTGATAAAGTGAATTTATGGGGACATATAATTTCTTATTCAGGTGTTTTAGTGGATCCATAGAAGGTGTACGTTGTGGTTTCTTGAGAGCAACTCAGTATTTTTTCTGATGTTTGGAGTTTCCTGGGTTTTTCCAGTTATTACGAGAGGTTCATTAGGAATTTCTCCAATTTGGAAGCACCACTCTCAAATGTAACCAAAAAAAGGTGTAAAGTTTGAGTGGTCAAAGATGTTTGAAATTTATTTTCAAGAATTGAAGAATCTATTGACAAAGACAACGATTTTAATCTTATTCGAACCTAGTAAAAAGTACACTTTGTTCTTTGTTACCTCTGGTGTTGGAAATCGGGAATTATTGATGCAGGATAATCGAGTTGTAGCTTATGGGTCGAGACAATTGAGGCCAAATGAAAGAAACTACCCTACTCATGATATTTAGGTATCTGGTGTAGTTTATACCTTAATGTTTTAGAGGTAATATGTGTTGGGAGAACGATTCATAGTGTCTTATTTGTCATAATATTCCAATGAATATCTTCTTTTAGAGGGGTTTAAATATTTGGAAGTGATGTTTGGTTGAGTACCTACAATCCGTCTATTTTGAGTTGGTTTACGAACTGGTTAAAGTGAATAGTGTTGCAGATGCTCTGAGCCAAAAGACTTAGAATTAGGTGGTTTAAGAATCCTTCTCTGAATGGAAAATGATGTCTTTGTTTATGAAGATGCACCTGGAGGTTCATTATGGGCACAAAAAATGGTCCTTTCATATTTAGTGATTGATTCTGTAATTTTGATCTTGGTCAAAGAGAGCCATCTGGATGATCCAGAGTGTTTGGATATGATAGGAAGTATTAAATGTAGGGATCCCCCTTATAGTTGGGCCTTAGATGGTGGTGGAATCATCTCTGTTAGTGCTCGCATGGTAGTACCAATGTGTCTGCATGAAGAATCCATGTGTGAGTTCCACGCATCAAGGTGGGCAGTTCATTTGGGATAGAATAAGATGTATTGTGATATTTGTAGGGAGTATTGGAGGCCAGGGATAAAGAAATAAGTTTTTTGTTTCTTAGTGTGATGCCTTTCCTTTCAATAGGTGAAGGTTTATCGTCAGCATCCTAGTGATTTATTAAAGTAATTTCCCATTTCGGAATGGAAGTGGAATGATGTAATGATGGAATTTGTAGTAGGACTTATAAGGATGCCTCAGAATAATGATTCAATCTTGGTTGTTGTAGATCAATTGACTAAAGTGGCTCATTTGTTACCGATCCAGGAGACTTATATAGTTGATCAGTTGGGTAGGTTGTGCGTTTGAGAAATAGTGCATTTTCATGGCGTTCCAAGAACCATAGTTTCATATCATGATATGTGTTTCATATCACACTTCTGGATGGAATTATAGAAGGCACTTGGTACCCAGGTTTTGTTGAGTACGGCTTATCACCTGCAAATGGATGGGCAGTTTGACCATACAATTCAAGTATTGGAGGACATGTTATGATCTTGTGTTTTGATTTTTGGTGGTTCAAGGGAAGATCACTTATCACTTGTTAAGTTTTCTTACAATAATAATTTCTAGTCTACGATTCAGAGGGCTACATTTGAGTAACTTTATGGGAGACCATGTAGATATTTTTTGTGTTGGTTAGAAGCTGGGGAATATGAGCTGTCAGGACCGAGTCTCGTGTAGGATACATCGAAGAAAGTTTTTCTGATTCAGAAGTGCATGATGAAAACCCAGAGTAGGTAGAAGTAATATGAATATTGGTTTCATAGACCTCTTGAGTCTATGGTGGGAGATAGAGAGTTTCTTCGGGTATCACCAAGGTTGGGTCATCGTCGAATTTGAAAGCCGAGAAAGTTGGCACCCAGGTACATGCAGCAATTCAAGATTGTGGAGAGGATCACACCGATGGATTAATGATTTTCACTTACCTAGCAGTGTAGTGGGATGCACAATTTTTTTCATGTTTCATAGCTTCAGTAGTATCATCCTGATCCATCTCATGTTATAATCATTGATGATGTTGATCTTGAGACTAAAGCGTCCTTTGAGTATAATCGGGTTCGTATTGTGGATCATATTGAGTAGGTTTTATTGGGAAAGGTTGTACCTTTTGTTAATTTTCCATGGTAGCATGGAAACCTCCATGATGAAACATGTGATTGAGAGTCAGATATGTGGTCCCATTGGCCCGATCTCTTTGCTTTAGAAACTCAATGATTCTCGAGAAGTGTGGCTCAAGGCTGAGTCGTCCTAAGGTGGGGAGGTTGTAAGATCTACGATTTTTTCTTGAGGTTTTTTTTTTGTTTATTTTTTCAGTTCAATTCCTTTACATTAATTAAATAAATGTTTCCAAAATTTCAAGAGAAGGTTCAAGAGTGTTATAGAGGATTCCAGACAGGAAAATGGAGGAAAAAGGAGGTTCTGATCATGTTGAACGGTTTGCGCATGGTTAGTGAAAACCATGTGGATCAACCTAGGTAACCTTGATGCCTTGGATAGAGTCTTACACGTGATTATTGCATGGTTAATATAACCATGTAGAATTCCCAGAAAACTGTGAAAAGGGGTGATTTTGGGACAGTAGCTCTTGCACAGTTTGTGCATGGTTTGGAGAACTGTGTGGCTAAACCGTGCAGCCCAGTAAAGTTCAGAAATTTACAGAAATGACATTCAGGGATTTTAAAACCCAACTCAATATTTTCCCCTTTCATCCCCCTTAAAACATTATTGATTATTAGGATCTCCCAAGAGCATCCAAGGGTGATTACCCCTCATCTCTAGGTCATTTGGAGTATCGTCAGTTGCAAATCGAAGATCCGAGTAATGCTAATCCTCAACTTGCTTCTCTTTTTTGTTTAGGGATCACATTTATTCCTTATCCTATTCCATAGATCTAAAACCATTATTTTCTATTTAGATCTATGTTTAGGCTTCAATGGGGTGTTGAATCGTGATCCAAGGCCTCGATTAGGCGTTCGTTTTTTAACAGATCCAAGGCATGTGGTCTATAAGTTCAATCACATAGTTTCATTTGAGATTTGTGCATACTTGAGATTAATTAATGGTTACCCCCTTGTTTTTATTTTGATATATTGATGATTTTTGGGGTAAAATATGTCTATATGATGAATGTAAACCCTCATGGTCCCCATCGGACACATGAAGGATGAGTTTAACTTTTTAGGGCCACCTATGGGGTGCACTGATACTTTCTAGACTTATAAGTTAGCTATGTATTAGAAAGGTTGCCTTATGAAAATGTAGAGCCCTTGATAGACATGTTTAAATGTTTAATGGGATTGGAAATGAATTATTATCATTTGTCTATTCTTAGTAATGTATTAAGGGATTGTTTGGCATGGTAATAAAAATGGGTTAAATTAGTTAAATGGGGATTGTTCCTTATGTCTAATGAATTATGTTTAAAATCCTAAGAGGGTGGGTGTATGAGGAATGTTGACACATGGTATTGGTAATGGATTTTTAATTGATTAATATGGTTAATGGGGTGAGACTTGGAAAAGAGAATTGGTTTAATGGGTTGTGTACTATAAAATGGCATTGTGAATGGGCCATGGAATAATAGTGAATCTCATGTTGATTGTTATGAATCATGATTGTTATATTTATTGGTTTTATTGGTTTTGATATGGTTTCTATGTGGTGAATGGATAAATAAGTATGTGCACATGGCTTTGTGGTGGAATTAAAGATTGATGCTCCTCCCACGGGTAGGGTTGGACTGATGCTCTAACCTACCCAGGAATGCACGGGATGGGGAGTCGGACTGATGCTCAATGCCCCAAATGGTTGTATTAAATGTAAATACTTGGACTGAGGCTCAAAGGTAAGTGTAGTGATTACTAGACATGCTCATACCTGGTGAGAAAGGGACTTAAAGTGTTCACTTATGTGGAATGATAAATTCCATGAATATTGTTTGAATAAGGTAAATGTATGACTCACGAATAACATGTTAATGGTGAACTAAATGACAAGATTATATACACAATGAAGTTGGCACAATAATCCAAATAGTAATAGAAAAGTATAGAGGTTAAAGAGTGGCCCCCAAAAGTTTTTCCCATTAATTTATATTTATTTATACTTCCATACACTACATGTTATACTAGATATTTTGTAGACACAATTGGTGATGGCCTACTGAGTTGTACTCACACCCTTCTAGGGCCTTTGTTGGGAACCCGGACAGAATTCATGCTCGAAGGATAGGATAAGGGAAAGGTCCCCATGCTAGAGAGTTGAGTTGAACATGGTACATGCATGGATTAGGTTCCCGAATTGGAGTTAGTACTATTTTGGGGATTCTGCTATTGTATTTTTTTGGGTTTTGTTCACCAAGAATTATAGCATGTTATGACATATTTACTATTGATTGTGGTTTGTACCCAGTTGGGAGATGTTTGTTTATGCATGTTTTTGGTTGTTTCTTACTATTTTTTTAATTTATATTGTGATTTGTTGTGACTTATTCTAATAAAGAGGATATAGTCTCCCTGCATGAGTAATCTAGACCCTCACTGCATGTCGAAAACCTATAGCATATGGAGAGGCATGCTTGAGGTCATGTGATGACCTAACTCAGGGCATCAGTTTAGTGGCATCCAGGTTGGGGATGCTACAAGTAGAGACAAAATTTTATTCATATGGTTATCATATTAGTCTAAATCCTCAAACTAGGAAATTCATATTGGGATTTCCAAACTAAATAAGGAGTAGTTCAGAATTGTCTCAATTGTATTCTCATAAAGCTATATTTTTTTATTAAGCAATTTGACTGGGAAAATCAAACTAGGAAATCAGACTAGGTTTTATTAAGATGTCCATGAAGTTCTTATCGGCTTCTGGGAAAGAAATTGAAGAATAAAATTGCGTGTTTATATTTGTGAAAGTTGATCATGAGTCACAATAACATGTTTGTTACAAAAACATTCTTATATAATTTCATGATGCTTGAAGAATATTCATTTTTTTATTGATCATATAGTTTCACAAGTGTAAGGGAATATCATGCTCATTGTATTCCACACAAAATGATTGTTTTCTAGTGGATTTTGTGGTGTTGTATTGTTTCCAAACCATACCAAGGATGTAGAGACACTTATTTATTAGTGAACCTTGAAAATTATTGTATTCCTATGGATGTTTGTTTGATTTTATTTTAGTAGGTAATGAAATATTTAACATGAAAAGAAGGTTTTTTCATAAGCAATAAAACATAAAATAAAAATATATCACGGATTCACCCCCTCCCCCTCCCAGTGATACAACTATATTGACTAGGTAATTATAATTGGTATTAGAGATGAAAGTTCCCATCTTTAACTATTTTCTGATGTTTTTAAGATAAGTAGATGGAGAATCTAAATTATGCCAATAGTAAAGGTATTTCGGATATTTATGGGAAGAACTATCATATCTGGAAAGATAAAATTTTCCGTTATCTTATGTCTTTTGAATATGATGTTCTTGAAGGAGGAATAGATGGGTTTCTTCCTATTAATGATAAAATTACTCTTACATATATTGACAAGAAGAATATTTAGAATGATGAAAGGGTTTATGAAAGTGATTATTTAAGGTTCAAGGGTGTTTCCACATCCAAATGTATATGTGATAAGTTGAAAGACATATATAAAAGAAATAAAAAATGAATAAGGAAAAGTTACAAATTTAAAGGCTAAAGTATAAAGATCTCAAGATGGGTGAATATGAATCCATTGGTGACTTCTTTACAATGATTAATGATATTTTCAATACTATCATATGTCTTAGTGAAGAGTTTTAATATTCTATAGTTGTTGAAAAGAGCTTTAGAATCATTCCTGAAATGTTTGATGCTAATGTTTTTTCGTTGGATGACAGAGATCTTGAAACATTATCTTTGGATGATTTTCATAGTTCTATAATTATTTATGAAATGATAAGGGATAAATCAATGAAAAGAAAAAAAATGGATATAGATATGTATTTCAAGGTTGAAAAGAAATAAAATTTAAAGAAAATTATTATTTAAGAAGAAGATGGTGATTCTGATTATGAAAATGACGCATGTAAACATCTTGATTAATTTTTATCCTTGTTTTCTAAATATGTGAGAATAGGTATAGGAAAATATAATGGTAAACTTCCCTTGAAATTCTTTGAATGTGGATTCAATGGGAAATTTATGGCTAATTTTCCTGAAATAAGTAATGAATAGTATGGTGAATATTATTATAGAAGGAAGAGAATATCATAAAAGAAATAAGTTGATAAGGATAAGCCTTTTTCAAAAGGGAAAAGTAAAAGTACTTCCAATCCAAAAGAAGAACTTTCTTATCTAAATAAAATGAAGTATAATATAGTGAAGTTGAATGCAAAAATTATACTGATAAGGTTGAAAAAAAATTATTTCAACAGTTATCAATGAAGAATTTGGAAGTAGAAGTTCTATAGAAGAATACAATTGATTATAATATCATCTAAAATAATAATTGGAATAATTTCTTAAAAAGATTGGAAGACAATAGAAATAAATAAATAAGTTGAAAAATGAAATCTCCTCAAAAAAAACAAAAAATAATGTTTTCTTGATGATAAAGTTGAGTTTTTGAAAGAAGTTAATTATTTGAAGAAATATCTTGAGGAAGAAAAGACTATTAATAAACATCTGTAAGTAAAGTTTAAGGCAGGAGATGAAGAACTGTAACTTTCCCAAAAAAAACTTTTTGAACATAAATAGAAAAATACAACATTCAAAAAAATCTTTGATGTTTGGGAATTTTCTGAAAATAAGGAATTAGAGAAGGGTCAAAAAAATAGTCCTTAAATATTTTATAATAAAGCTAGAATTATTCTTAAAAATATGAAATATGAGAATTTTATGTGTGTATCCTAAGTTAACAATGTTTAAAAATTAGAAGTTTAAAAAAATACTAAGTAAATAATATTTCAAAAAATTATGAATATAGAAACTTTCTTACAAATTCTGGTTTAGATAAGGATAAAAATATAACCAAACTGAGAAATAAGATTCTGGTGGAAAACAAAAAGGTTCATGGTGAACAAAGTTTTTTTTAGAATGTTTCTGAGAAACATACTCACAACACTAGTCAATATGAAATTTTCAGAGTAAAAAACTCTTTTGTGGATATTGTTGGTATTGTGGTGGATTCAGACAAATGGAAAATATGTGTTGGTTCCACTAACAACATTATTATTATTCTATAGGTTATGGAAGGAAATGTTTGAGGGGGACTCAATCCTCTCAAGAGAATAAGTCTGAGAATGAAGTTTTGAAGAAACCTAAGAATGTTTTTGTGAAAGTTGAGAATAGGTTCAACCCCTGGACACTATTTTTGAAATATTTGAAAAAACTATACATATTACTAATGGTTTTCATGTTTTATTACTAGCACAATAAAATTTTCTTAACAATTCTTAGAATCCATAGGTGGGTAAAGAAAAGGTAATAAAAAATCTCTTATTGTTGAAACCACTTTAAAAGCTATAAAAAGAGAATGGAATTGGATTCTTGATAGTGGGCATTGTTATCATATAAAAAGAGGATTAGATTAGTTTAAGAATTTAAAATACTTCAAAGAAGGAACATTTAAAATTTTATATGATGAATCTATAATAATCAAAGGTGTTGGATCAACTATCATTGGGAAAGAAAAGTTTAAATCCAAGATAAATTGTTATTTTTAAGGGATGAAACACATATTTCTAAGTATTTCACAACTCTATGATAAAGGAAATAACTTTATTTTTTAGAAAAATGGATTTTTTTGTTAAAATTGTGGAAGATGGAAATATTGGTAGAAGATTCTAATGTAAAAAATAGAAACTTATTTCAAGTTGGAGAAATACAAAATTCTTGTTACTTGGGCATGGTAAAATAGAATATGTTGTGGCATAAAATGATGGGATGCATGTGTCAGAGAAGCATGATAATGTTATCTAAGTGATACAGTGTTCGTGATATTCCTGATATGTCAAGAAAAATAGATTGGTATTGCATTGTTTTTAGGGGAAAATTACTAATGCAATGCATAAGAATATTGAGATTTGTTCAAAAAAACCCTGGAACTTATTCATTATAATATATGTGGTCCAATGAGAAAACAATCAACTAATGAAGATAAGTACTTCATCACTTTTATTGATTAATTTTATTTCATTACTTGTGTTCTATATATGAAACATAAGTCAGATGCTCTAAAAAGTTTTAATGTTTCAGGAAAAAGCTGATAAGGAATGTGAGTATTCGGTTAAGAAGTTGAGAACTGATAATGGTGGTGTGTATAGAAATGAATAATTTGATATTTATATTTAGAATTATGGAATTTAAAATGAGTTTAGTTCACCATACAAACATCAACAAAATATAGTTGTTGAAAGGAAGAATATAAGTTTGGTGGAAATAGGGAGAACTGTGTCACTTCAACATGGTTTTCTCATTACTATTCGAGGAAATCCATCAGCACTACTGTGTCAATTCAAAACTAGTTTTTTAATAGGTTAAATTTAGATATGACTCCACATGAAATGCTTATGAAAAAAACTAAATGTTTGAAACACTTAAGAGTTTTTTGGAGTCCATTAATTGTAAATAAGAAAGGTGGAAACCTTGGTAAGTTTGAGTAGAGAGGTAAATGTGGGATTTTTCTTGGTTACGCGTCAAAAGGAAGAGTGAAGAACCCAAATGGATTGTTTAAGTGGATATTTTTTCAATTACATGGGAATATGATAAATTCAGTTATTTATTAATTTTTCAATTGTTGAACTATTCTTAATTTTCTATGACTCGTGCAAATATGGATGCACATTACAATATTTACATGAAGAAGAAGTATAACCATGAAAAATATTATTTGAATATGGTTGAGTTAGAATTCATGAATGAATTCCAAATTGAAGAATGATTTGTGGAATAATTTGAGTAGTTTGGTTTATGGAATTTAGATAATGATTTTTTAATGGTGAGCTTATGAAAATTTTGTTCAAGTCAGCTAAACAGTGGCTGGATAGTATCATTGAGTCCAAATTAGGAGAACCTATGGGTGGAACATGAGAGGTAGAGATCCACTATGTAGGGCGGCACAACGATAGATATTATTTCTAGCATGGGGAGGTTCCAGCTAGTCATTGGAGCACTTTGTAAACAATTCTGGAATGTGAAAGTTGTGGATTGTATTATAAAGAAGAGAAAACTCATAGTGGTTTTGATATGGGATATGATTACTATTTTATTGAATGAACCACATCCATTTAATATTCACATCTCATAATTATATTTATATTATCATTTCCTATATTTTCTCATTCATACGATCTACTCGATCAGATATACCAGTCGTTCCATCAACCTCTCTACATAATCTTGTCCTACAAGACATCGACGGTGTTCTTCTCACCAGTATTTTCATGTAGTAACTTCGATAGCTGATTTATCTCAAGATTTCGGACTCTATTTTAATCTAGGATTATCAGAATATGATTGAAATAATTATGAAATTTTTTTCATAAAATAATGAGAAACAAACCAAGGTTTGATGATGTGAAGAATATTGATTTATCTAAGATGATGATTCTTGGAGTCATTGAAGTGAGGCAGTGTGTACATTCTAGGTTGGTGCTTTGTTTCCCATAAATACTAAGGCCTAATCTAATGATAATATGTTGAGTGTTTTGAGAATATTTCATTTTCATATAAATATAGAGTCATGAATGCTTTTTTGTCGATAGAAATAGGTTTTTCAAAAACCATTTGTGTGAAGAATAATAGAATTCATAGGCATATGATATGTTTTTCAAACTAATAGTTTTTCAAGATGAAAAATATTCCATGAAGATATTTAGATAATAAAAAACTATAACACATGTATCTTCTAGTGTTTGTGTGAACAACTTTGAGGAATGATGAACAATGTTTACTTACACTACATGAATAAGATCTTGCATGCATAAAAATATAATACCCATTTGGGTTTTTTCTTGATATAATATTTTTTTACATGATTCCATTATTTTGTAAATGTAAGATGAAGGAACATAAAGAATAAGTGAGAAGGATCTAAGGTTTCGTGAATTCAATAAAACATACTGGTTTTCATGAAACACAAATAAACCATACATATTTTGATTTTCATGATCAAAATATCGAGACCTCTACAAGACAGTGTATATATATATATTAATTCTTGTAAATAAGTCTTATTCACAATAACATAAAACACCTATTTGGGTTAGTGTGCGTGTAGAATTGAGAATCAGAGTGTGTGAACAAGGTGTGTGTGAAAAGAAAGAAAGAGGTAGGGTATATTTAATATAATCTAATGCATATATAAATATATGTTTTCATTTAACATGCATATATTAGAAGTATGTGAGGTGTGTGAATATGGAAAAGAAAAGCATAATGTGGTGTGTATGTGCATAAATGAATATGTGAAAACCTTGAGATAATCATGAATTTGTATTCATGCATGAAGGTTGATTAAATTCACATGAAATATATACTTAATATTTTCAAGTGATATTTGAGATTTAATCCAGGACATAATTCCCATTAGTGATTCAAAGGGAATTTGTATCTGAGATTATAGTGTTTAGTGAGGCCGAGTCTTCAGTATAGGAAATAATTTCCTCAGTAGTATTGTACTAAGGAAACTAATCATTTATAGGTGATCATAATTTATTGAGAAAGAAAAACATTAGTTTAAAGATTCTTGAATTGTACATGGTCTAGTTTGATCTATAAATCTCATAGAGGAAGATTATAAAATTATCCTATCAGTGGATCAAATCTTATGTGACTCAATACTCTGAAGTCTTCAGTGGGACTCTAAAGATTTGAAAGTCTCTAGTGAGACTCTGGAAAAGTTTGGTGATATAATGGTAACACTATAGGATGCAATATAAATATCCTCTTATGGGACTCAGTAGTCACTTGTGTAAGTGGGAACATGCGTTCTCTAGTGGGACTCAGGATTTGAACATTGTGGGACTCAATGTTGAATGGAATGGGACTTTCTCTATTGTAAACATCTATATAGAGTGAGGAGTCAGTAACTGGGGTGTATAATTAGTTTCATAAAGTATGTAGGTATTATTACTTATACTTATTAAAAATATTTTGTTCTTGGTTTTCATGTACATTCTTCATTGCATACAGGATCCGCTCATCCTCACAGGTGACCTAGGTTTAAAGGGGTTTAAGTAAAGAAAATAATTTAGTAAAAAATTAGTAACACTTGATTCACCCCCACTCAATGTGACTGCATGATCCATTGTACACTTTAATTGGTATTAGATCAATACCACCTCTGATTGGATCTATTATACTTGTCCAGTTGTTTTTATCAGAAGAAAGTGTAGTTTAGATTTGAGTTTGAATAAAATTTAAAAGTGATTCAAATGTAAAATTCTATCTCTTATCCTGATTTTAAAAATGATTAATTTTCACTCAAGATAAAAAACAACATGAATAAAACAGTGGAAAATAAGATGAGGAATAGTTCAGTGATAAATGAAAATCAACTGCAAGTTGAAGTCACTCGGAGTGGAATTTGTCCAGTGAAATAAGTTAGTTATAATTCTGATGAATCACATTCAAGATTTTTTTATGATATGATCAATTCTAAAATCTGAAAGCATCTACAGAAAATTCCCAATGAAGTGGTCACATGTATGACTAGATTTTTCAAGGAAGATTGGGAAAAATAATTATAGCTAGAAGAAGAGGCTAATACTATCGAAGAATCATTGACCAAAAAGGTAGGCATAACTAACACTCTTACAAAACATATAAAATAAAAGGAAGAAACAATATCTCTTTGCAAGGAAAGATATGTTGGAGATACTGAAGAACTAAAAAGTAATGTTTGTGAGAAATACATTTTTTTTAAAAATTATATAAGTTATCCATGAACTTGGAAAACTACATATTACATCTATGAATTTTAAATAGGCTTAGCTGAATGATAGAACAAAATTAATCATGGATATTGACAATTTATTAATAAAATAAAATCAGATCCATGAAGACAAGGTTCAGAAGATAACGATTTAATGGGAAGAAAGCATGAAATCTAGTGAAGATGGGAAGATTTTTCTAAACTTGAAATGTCTTCAACTAGAATTGAAACTAAAAAATATATAAGTGAAAAAATTTGAGACTTCCCAAGTTACTGAGAACATAAGTATTTCCAATGATTCATCTAATAAGAGTCATATTTCTTAAAATGCTGAATTCAATGGAAATAAGAGTGTGAGATTATATAACGATAAATATACTACTGGATCAACGATGAAAAAAAATAATCTGAGATCCACAACACCCTCAAAGTTTTATATGAAGAATTTTGTAAATTCTTATTCCCCAAATAAGGAAAAGAAGAATAAATATGATACACATAAACATAAAAATGTAAAATATAGTTTGAAATTGTCACAAAAGAAGTAAATACTTATTGGTTACTATTGGTGTTGTTGGAATTATGGGTATCAAGCAATTAAATGTTGGCACAATATGTCATTATATAAAAATTACAACATTCTATTATTTAGTGGTAGAAAAGCTAAAAAAAATTGAAACCTGGAAAATACAAGACGAATTCACAAAAATAGAATCAGTTTATCAAGAACAGGTGTGATTAATTTGAAAATTTCTGTGATTATTGCAACATAAATGTTCATTTCAATGATGAGTTCTAGTATATACCAATCATGAAAAAATCTCCTGTTGATGTGAATATAAGACCAAAATAATAAGTGAACGAAGTGAGAAATGAAGATGACAGGTTGTCCTTACGATATGAACAAAAGATAAAGGTTATTAAATAAAAAACTCCCAAGATTTTTGTCAGAAATGATGTGAAGAGTGTCTCTCCAATGCAAAGATTCATATATTGTAGTAGGAAAGGTCGTATCATGCTCCATTATGGTTTTTTAGGAATATCAATACTAAAGGAATCAATATATAATCAAAGAAAGAATCAATCTATAAGAAAATAACAACATTTATTTGGGGAAATAAATCTCTCATGAAGAGTCTAAAAATTTTACTAAAAGAGGAAACTTGTTGAATTCTAATATTGTGTGTGAAAGTTTCAATGTGTCTGGACATTCAAGTAAAAGGTGTTTGACATGGTTATCTAGACAAGAATAATTATTAAAGAAGAAAGGGAAAGCATATATGACTTCTTGTGCTAAGAAAAATAATTCTACACATAAATTGAATACTGATCATATTACTAAATAATGTTTGATCATATGGTCAAAACACTTGGATGAGGCAAGAAAGTTGGAACAATAATAGAAAACTAAAATTTCGTTGTTATCAAATGTGAAGAATAATATTTCATCTAAGAAGATTCCTGGGTTGAGAATCAACTCTCAGCCATGTTTCTCTAACTGAGAATCATTGAAGAACCACCCTATTCCCATATATATTGTGTTTATTTTTCATGTATAGAATTGAAGGTGAAGAATAAATTCTGGGTGATACCCAAATTTATGAAAGATATGAATATTTTACAGCTAGAAATATTTCCATCATGTAATATTATAAGCATCATGTTATCTATTTGAAACATCTAAAATAATCTTAAAAGGTACTTTGAGATTATTCTTGATGAATGTGTATCCTGATAAAGAATGTTTTGAGTGTATCTCTTGAGGGGGAGAAAAAATATCAGCCATCAAATATTTCTGTCTCAGTTTCAATTATATGAATATTAGAAGTTCTAGTGAGGTTTAAATCTGATAATTCCAAAAAATATTATTAGAAAATTTAATCTTGTCATCATTAAGGTATGTTGATTATATTCTATCATTTTCATAATGAAAAATATATTCTAAAAATGGGATTGATTTATTACTTGATGAAAAGTGTGGAAATACATATTTTTCATTAAAATATTTTTAATTTATTTGTTGTGATGTATGTAATAGATTTTTTTGAAATTAGTTATAAATTTATTGAAAATAAGTTTTAGTGATTCGTGTCACATGATGGATGTTTAATGATAGAATCGATATTAAATTTAACCACTCTTGTTTTATACACAAATCATTTTTTACATAGACTAGTGTAGGTTAATATTAAATCATTTAATTATTAGTAGTATTTCCATCCTTCGCAGAAGTAAATCAGACAATAAATGTTAGTAGAGAATAGGATGTTCTTAGAATTGGAATTTTTTGAAATGAGAATCCATTCCCATACATATATCATGGGATTTATTTCTAAAATGGGGGGAAGATATCATTATATTTTAAAATAAAATTGGTATGGAAAACAAATCCAAAGGGAGAGATTGAAGAACTAAATTGGATTGTTAATGTTGTTGTGAATTACTTGATAATATGAAAAATTTAATGATTTCTTAATGTGATGAATGTTGATCTGACATAATTTCCTAATACTTGTGAAAATATGGATTCACATTATAATAATGATATGAAGAAGAAATATATCTATAAAAAATATTATTTAAATATGGTTGATTTGGAATTTATGAATTAATTACAAATTGAAGAAATGTTTTTGGTATATTTTTAGTAGGTTGGTTTATAGAATTTAGCTAATGTTTTTTAATGGTGTGTATATTAAAATTTTGTTAAATCCAAAAAACCAGCGACTGGATAGTATAGTGGTGGTCAAAGGCATGTATGATCTCCTACAGGTGGTACCTGAGAGGTAGAGAGCCACCATGCAGGGTGGCATGGTGGAGGAGGTGAGTGCCGACATGGGGTAGTTCCATCAATTCATGGGAGAACTTCATAACCAAATATGGAATGCATAGGTTGCAGCTTGTATTGCAAAGAAGAGTGAAACATCAAGCCACTTTGATGTGGGATAAGGTTATTGTTTCTTTTAATGAACCATCGTCATCTAGTCTTCACATATAATCATTATAGCCATCTATTCATTTCACTAAGTTTTTCTATCGTATGATATAATCAATCAGATATCCTAACCATTCAATAAAATTCTCAACATATTCTTCTCCAAAAATCCATCGAAGGTGTTATGGTTCCTGGTATTTTCATACAGTGACATTTACAGCTGATTGATCTCAATTTCCAAAATCCTTTTTAAATTTTTATGATTAGAATATGATCAAAATAATTATGAAAATATGTTTGTAAAATATAATTAAGAACAAACAAAGGTTTTACAGTGTGTAGAATATTTATTTATCTGAGATGATGATTCTTATAGTCGTAGAATTGAGTCGGTGTGTACATTCTAGGTTGGTGATTCATTTACTATAAATATTAAGGCCTACTCCCATGATAATATGTTGAGTATTTTGAGAAGATTTATTTTCTTGATAAATAAAGAGTCATGAATGCTCTGGTTCATGATAGAAATATGTTCTGCACAAACCTTTTGTGAAAATAAGAAAAGAATCTGCAAGAATATGATATGTGATTTTGACACTCATAGTGCTTCGTGATGAATAAGGTTACGCAAATCTATTGAGATAACGTGATACTCTAATGTGTGTATCTTCTAGTGTTTGCGTAAACAAATTTGAATAACCATGAAAAGTTTTTACTTACACTGTGTGAAGAAGGTATTGTGCACATAAACATATAATACCCATTTCGGTTTTTTAATACAAGGATATTATTTTACACTAAATGTTCAAATTTTTTGCCAAGGTGCAATGAAGGAATGTGAATAATAAGTGGTAATGGTCTTTCACAAATTCATGCAAACCTCCTAGTTCGTGTGAAAAAAAAATAACCATTACCAATTTCTATTTTCATGATAAAGATCTCAATACATCCAAAAGTCTTTATATATATATACTAAGTGTTGTTAATAATACTTATGCACATTAATAGCCAACACCTAGTTGGGTTTGTGTGCATGTATAATTAAGAATCAGTGTGTGTGGACAATATTTGTGTGATAAAGAAATAAATAGGCAATGGAGAATTTTTATACTCTAATTCATATATAAATACCTAAATTAATTTTATCACATGCATACTTAAGAATTAAGGTGTGAGAATCTTGAAAAGAAAAAGTGTAATGTACTGCATGAATGCATGAATTTATATGTGAAAACCTTGAGATAACCATGAATTTCTATTCATGAATGAAGGTTTCTTAAATTAACATAAAATATATACTGCATAGTGTGCAGTGATTTTTGAGACCAAAACTGAGATAGAATTTACATTAATAATTCAGAAGGAATTTATATATGATTTTTCAATGTTCAGTGAGGTCGGTTCTTTAGTAGAAGAAATAATTGCATGAGAAGTGTTGTACTGTGGCAGCTAAAAATTTACAGGTGATCAGAATATATTGAGAAAGAAAAAAATCAGTGCAAAGATTATTGAATTGTACAAGGGCCATTTTTATCCAAAAAGATCATAGAGGAAGATTATAAAATCATCTTATTAGTGGATCAAATCTTGTGGGACTCAATATTATGAAGTCTACATTGGGACTCTAAAGCAGTGAATGTATTTAGTGGGACTCTGGAGTAGGCTGGTGGGATTTTGGTAACATTGTGGTATATAGTATAAAGATCCTCTTGTGGGACTAATGAGTCACTTGTGTTGGTGGGAACATGTATTCTCTAGTGGGAATCTTGATATGAACATTTTAGAACTCAATGTTGAAGGTAGTGGGACTTTTCCTATTTTAACCATCTATATATAGTGTATAATTTATAATCGAGAGTATAATTGGTGCAACAATGATGTAGATCTAATTATTAAACCTTGTAAAAATAATTTGTGTTGTGTTTTCATTTACATTTTTCATTTCATATACAATCCACTCATCCTAATAGGTGATATAGGTTTAAAGGGGTTTAAGAAAAGAAAATAATTTAATAAAAACTTGTCATACTGCATTTACCCCCCCCCCCCCCCTCAATGTGACTACATGATCCATTTAATAATTCAATGAGGATATAGTTGTTTCAAAAATGAAGAAAGAAAATTTTTTGATTATTCTAGTGTGAAAGTTATTGAAAATGTTGTCGATGAAAAATAGACTCGAGCTAATAAGGAACTTAAGAAGGATAAGGAAAGTTTTGTTAACATTTATAATATGGATATAGACCATTGTAATCCTACCCAAGAAGAATAATTGGACTCAGTTATTTCAAAATATGAATAATTTTCATGAAAATCTCATCCATGGCTGAAGAAACAAGTGGAATCTCAAAACATTATCAGTGATCAGCATTAAAAGGATTAAACAAGAACAAAAATAAATTATTAAACATACTTCTTTATATACGAATGTTGATCCAAATGATATGAATGAATCCTTTGATAATCCAAAATGGGTTCAGGATATGAATTAAGAGCTAGATTAGGTAGAGAATAATGATATATGAGAGATCATACCTTATATAGATAACAATCATATTATTTGAGAAAAGTGGGTCATCCAGAAAAAGATGAATGAATAAGTTGAAGTGATAAGGAATAGGGAAGGGTTAGTGTACAAAGGTTACTCTCAAATTGAAGGTGTTGATATTGATGGGGATTTTCCTTTGGTGTCAAGGTTAGAAACAATTATAATTTTTCCTACTATTGATGCACAATAATTTAAATTTTTTTCAATTGGATATAATGTTTTCATTTATGAATATGGATCTTGATGAAGAAGTTTATATTGAAAAACCATATGAATTTTTTGTTGGGAAATATGAAAGTTATGTGTTTGGATTCAATAAATCCATGTATGCACTAAAATAAGATATGAGGTCATGGTATTCCAAATTTTATACATTCTTAATGAAGATGAATTTTAATAAAGTAAGAGTTGATATAAACCTATAAATAAAAGAAAGTCAAGAGTTTTCCCTCATTGTAATTGTTTTTTTATGAAATTATATTTGAAGGGAATGATGATAGATCTTATGAAATATTTTCAGAAGATTTGAAAAAATTATTTTAGATGACCATGCTAGGAGAAATGAAATAATTTATTGGTTTACAAATTTTAAAAAAAAGAAACACATGTTTCATTATCAAGAAAATTATGTGAATTAACTTCTTAAAAAGTTTTTCCTCGAAAACTTGATACTATTTTCAACAAAGATTTTAGAGGAAAAAAAGTTTTGTAAAGATAGATAATGAAAGGAATTGGTCATAAATTGTTTTGAAAGATGATTGGATGTTATTTGTATTTTAATACCTTAAAACTCGGCATCCTTTATGTTGCCACCTTATGTGAAATATTTTAGAGTTACCCTATAGATTCACATTTAATTTATGGAAAAATAATTTTCAAATACATCAATGGAACATAAAATTTCAAAATTAGGTATGATATCTTAAGAATTTATTGACTTTTTGTGTATTCAGATGCTGATTAGATAGGAAATGTTGATGGTAGAAGATCCACATCTGGTGGAGTTTTCTTTCTAGGGAATATTTTTGTTATTTGGAATAAAAAAAATCATTAACTCTTAATATGGATCAATATGAGTATGGTTCTTCCACTAAAGTCACTACTCCACTTATGTGGATGAATACTCAGTAAGAATATTTACTTATTGAAGTGATGTTACCCTTGCACATAGGTTGTGATAATCAAAGTCCAATCAAACTTACCAGAAATCTAATACAAAATTATAATTCAAACAATATTGATATAAAATATCATTTCATCAATGATCATGTGGAGAAGAATGAATTTAAGTTTTAGTATACTCCAACATCAGAACAAGTTACAGATATTTTCACGAAACCTTTACCGAAGGAACCTTTTTCCTATTTGAGGATGAAAATGGGTGTCCAACCTCTTTCTCATCAAGGTTGAGATATGTCTTTTCCCCTCTCTGATGTTACCTTTGGATAGTGTTTTTAAGGGGTTAATTTTTTCAAAAATATATCCATATAGAAGCATGCATAAAGGGGGAGTTTTGGGTATGCATTTAATCCATCATGTAAGTGTGTGAACTATTCTAACTGTTTGTTGGAGTTGTTGTAGGAAAAAATTATTATTATTCTGTACAATATGAATATGTTTAAAAACTAAAAAGAAAGATGATTAAGAAAATATGAGGAATAAATCTAAGGAATAAAAGTTGAAGAATAAATCTAAGGAAGGATTCCATGATCAATACTTTTGGATAGCATGGTTTTGCTGTCAATGATACTTCTTTTCTACAATGATTCAACTCATATAGGCTTAAAATTTCTAATAAATAATACATATATTTAGGATAAAATTTTTAGTGAGTTATTAATCTTTGTTGATAAAAAATTCCAAAGTGGGGAATTGTTATGAACTAGATGTTAAGGATAATTATCGTATTCAGGTGTTGTATTTTGTTTCAAGGAAAGATAAAAGAGAGAAAAATATACCCACTTTTTTATGAAAATAAAACTAACCATCATATTCAAAAAATTGTACTCATAATGATTAAGAAATTGCATCATATTGGGAATTTAGTTTTTGGATGAAAATTTTCATCAGAATCACTTTGGGTTTTGGAATGGAGGAAGAGATTGTAATGAGGTGATGATTTGTAGTTTATCTGACTTCGATAAAAATATAAAGATGATTTTCAGTTTTTTATTTCTCACAAATAGTAAGTATTTTTTAAAAATTTTAATGAAATATTGATGAAATAAAGTGGGAGAAATTGTGTTTCCAATAATATTTGGTCTAGTTGTATTCTGGAAAATTGTATTCAGGATGAGTGGTAAAGAAAGATGTTATTGGAGGAATGGGAAATTACAATAACTACCATAATAATTCAGATGATGTTAAAGCTGGTCTTAAATTTTTCAAAATTATGAAGAAGTCATGCTTATAAGAAATAAGTTGAAGAAGAATAACGTATGTGTAAGCAAACATTTCCAGTCATAGATCATCAGATTTGGATTTTTTTGCAGGTTCAGAAGTTTTTCTTAATCGTAATAAGAGAAACCAAATTTTATGGTTTTCTGTCAAACCAAAATCCAAAATATTTAAATCTTCATAGAAATGAGTTTATTAGTTTCGTATTAAAAATGAAAATAAGTTGAAGTTGTTGGATCCAATTTAAAAAAGAAAAGTTGGAGGCCGATCAATAATGTACTCAACCATTTTCACCACCATGAATTGTTGGTTTTCTTTCTAAGTGGGTCAAGAGAAAAATAAGAAGAAGAATCTATTGTATTACTTTTGTCTTCATCTTAATGAGGATGATCATAATTAAAACCAGAATCCAAATCGGACTCGAGTTTTTTATGGAATCTTGCTTGAAGATTTTGAATGAGATGAAAAATTATTGTCAAGTGGGATATTGAAGTTCAAAGAATATGTTCTCTTTTTCATTAATTGGTACAGAGCATCGTAATGGATAAATAGTATTGGGAAATCGAAATAGAGAATTAGAATCATACTAATGTTTGTTAAAGAAGTCATAAGCGAGATGAAGTTGTTATAATATTTGAGAAGGTTCAAGAAGATTTGAGAGGCATTGAAAAATTCATAAATACATCCAATATTAAAGGAAAATTCATGATTTAGGAAACTTTTATTGAGTGGTAGAATTTTAAATAGTACCTCCCAAACCTCTTTTGGGGTAAATATAAAACTAGAATTACTTTTTGACTTTCTGGATACAATTATTGTTCATAAAAGGAAGAAATAATATGGAACATTGAATAATTATAGAGGGAAGAAGTTTTAGAATAAGTTTTCTTGAATAATTTTTCCCAACTAAAGAATTAAAGGAGAAGAGAAAAGATTGTATTTTAGTAGTCATCATATTGGGATAAATCATCAAACTAGGAAAATAATATTGGGATTTATAAACTAAAGAAAAAGTAAATCATAATTGTCTAAATAGTATTATAAAAGAGCTATATATTTTATCTATTGAGCAATCGGACTTGGAAAATCAGACAGGTAAATCGGATTGAGTGTCATTATGAAGTCCAGGATGTTTATACCAGCTTCTAGGTAATAAAGTTAAGAATTTAATTGAAAATTTATATTTTCAAGAGTTTATAAAGGATTATTATAATATTTTTGTTAAAAAAACTTTCTTATATCATTTCGTGATACTATAATAACATTCACTATTTTATTGATCATAGTTCTACATGAGTGTAAGGTAATATCCTACTCATTATATTCTACACAAAAGGATTGATTTATAGTGGATTATGTGGTATTGGATTGTTTCCAAACGATACCATGGATGTAGAAAATCTTATTGAGTAGTGAAATTGTAATTTTTGTGTTCCTTTGGATTTATTTTTCATTATTTCTGCAAGGGAATAAATATTTAGCAGGAGGATAAGGTTTTTTCATAAGAAAAGAATCATAAATAAAAAAATGACATCACTGATTCACCCCTACCCCTCTCAGTGATACAACTATATTGACTAGGAAATTACAACCCACTACATTGATTTTGGGTTTTAAAAATAGGATTAGAAGTAACCTCAATTCAAACAAATTTAGTATTTCAATGCTCCTAAGGATTTGACACTACAAAATATTTCACTTTTTCCAACAGAGGAATATATGTTGGTGAGAGTACATTTTTTGTTGGTAAAACATTTTACCAACATATATTCCATTATCACTAAACTGTTGGTAAAAACTCTATCACTAAATTTTTTGCGACAGATAAAATCATTCTGTTACAATTATAATAATTCCAATAGATAATATATATGTTGTTAAAATGTTTAGCAATATGTTGTAATGATAAATTTTTCTGTTGGTAATAATATTACCAACATATAATGTCTAGTAAATGATAAAATTTTATTTATAATGAAATTTTATATTATATTTATTAATTTATCATATATAATACATTTGTTTTAATTATTAAAGAGAAATGATTTTCAGACATGTTCAAAATTAGGGGAAAATTTTAATTATATTAATAATGAAATTGAATCAATAAAAAATCCATCACATATGCCACCAACCCACAACACCCCCCCCCATTCAAGGGGCAGCCCATCCATGCCACATTAGGGACCAGCAACTAAGAACCAACGAGCCAGCAGCACCTTATCCATTCCAGTGAGCCAGCAGGAGCTTATCCATTCCACACCAGGTCAAACAGCAAACCATCCATCCCTGAAAGTGACAAGTAATAGCTCATCCATGCCAGTAGCAGTAGTCCATGATAGAGAACCAGAAACAGCTCATCCATGCCACACCAGGATCCAGTATCAGTACATCCATTCCAACGAGCCAAGAGGAGCTCATCCATGCCACTCTAGGGACTAGCGAGCACCAGCAACCCCGGATCAGTGAGCCAGTAGCAGACCATCCATGTCAGTAGACAAATCCATCTCAAATCAATGAAAAATATATGAATTAATTGAAATCAAAATATAAATAAATATAAGTATAAAAAAATTCATAGTGATCATTTACCATCATCCTATAGAAATATCTAGAATCTAGTAAGAGAAAATATGCCAATTTCCACAGCCCCCTTCTGCTGCAGCATTCTATCTATCTCTGATATCAGTTCCACCATTCTAAACCTACAACAAAAAAATAACAATCACTCTACCTCTCAAAATGATTTGAAATAAGGTAGTGTTTGATTTTGTAAATGTTTAACAAGGAAACTTTAAAGAATCCATGAAATGGGGAATGGGCAATGGACACAAACTGGGAAATGGAAAATGGGCAATGATAATGAACTGGGCAATGGGAAATCGGCATACTTGGGCAACAGGTGTGAACTGGGCAACGGGAAATGAGAAATGGGCAATGGGAATACCTAGGCAATGGGAATCAACTAGGCAATGGGCATTAATTGGGCAATGGGAAATAGGCAATGGGCAATGGGAAATGGGAAATAGGCAATGGGAAATGGGTAATGGGAAATGGGAAATGGGTAATTGGAAATGGGAAATAGGAATGAGAGATGGAAATGGGAAATAGGCAATGGTCAATGGGAAATAGGAAATGGGTAATGGGCATACCTGGGAAATGACAATGGGCATACCTGTTCTTACCAGAAATGGGATCTTTAACAAGTGAATCGATGCTGGAAACATGGTTGAAGTCACAAATCCATGAATATGTTGTGAATGGTTCACACCTATCAGCATCTATTGACCCAAAAAACATCATTTATGGGCCGAGTGAGAAAAACAGTCAATTAAACATGAACTAACAAAAACTAAACTAGTAACTTAAATTACCTTTTTTCAAAACTTTTGAGCCATAAAATTAGTGAAAAAACAGACCAATCATAGTTGATTCCAGTAAGGACATGGTCAAGAATACCACCTAGTGACCACAACAAGAGGATTAGCTAACCTATGGAAACAACAACCATAAGATAAAGAATAATGAAAAAACTTGTGATGCATCCATTAGTACATTAAGTGAAACAAATATTTAATGAAACAAAGATATTTATATAAAAAATATGTGTATAAAAAATATAAATATTTAAATATAAGTACATTGAGTGAATGGAGGAGACGATGAAGAAACTGTGACAATGGTGGTTGGAGAGCCATAGATGCCAAGAACACTCTTCTACACTCCAATCCACGCTCACAGCCTTGGATGAGAAGGAAAAGACAATGTTAAGGTTGATAGAGGAAGATGTAGATTCAATCACACAATGTACTGAGATGTTCTACAAGAATCAGCCACAACTGATCTACATGGTGGAGGACTCTTATCAGGCCAATCGATCATTGGCTGAGCGGTACGACTAGGTCAAATCCGACCAGGGAAGCTGATTTGGGGACTTAAGGTCTCTTTCTATCTTGAAGAAATCCATGGCACATTGGGCTTTTGCACTGTGATATTATATATATAATAACCCTTGAGTGATCTCTATAGGAGGTGGATGTTGAATCCATACGATGATATAAACTGTCTCAATAGTATCCTAATTGAGAATTGTAGCAACCAATAATGTGTCAACTGCTACTCAGTAATGTGATGGTCCAAAAAAATAGAGGTGGGTGTGGAGGTTCTCAATGGTAATTGATTAGAGGTAATATTTGGATCTGTATACTGGTCAGTGGAAAATATAAATGAAACAGGGACTCAACAATAAACAAAAAGAGCAGGAAACAGGGCCTCAATCTATATTGTGGATATAGAAATAGTAATTAAAACGTTCAAATAAAGTATAACAATAAGTCAACTATCCAATTATCAGTCCATCTATCCAAATTTGTATTTCTAGTTGGAAAATATAAATGAAACAGGGCCTCAAAAATAAACAAAAAGAGCAGGAAATCCTGATGTAAAATTAGTACGAGAATACAAATAATAATTACAAAGGCATAAAATAAGTTTTATGCCTTATCAGCCCATGAACAAATTCTGTTAAAAGAAAACAAACTAAATATGGATAGGTGATGTTGGAATGGTGGATGGATTTATTAGCATAGATCACATCGCAATCGATGATGGAAGGGGGGGAATTTTTACTAAGAAACTAGATAGACATACTGGTGAGGATCACATACAACTGTTGTTTTGGTTAAGGGATACCTTCAGGAATTAAATTTTCTCGAAACCAATTTTGGTGATGAAACTGAAGTAGATTTTGCTAAAGCAGAGAGCCTCAATGTGCTTTTCATTTCATAAACTTCTTTAATTTACCTTATACTTTCCCTTACGTGTAGGGTTTCTTGTTGTGCATTGGAAAAGTGGTGAATATTGTCTCACATAAACATGCACACATGTATTCATGTGTGTGTGGTGCAAAGAAGTATTTTTCACTTAATAACAGATAATTTCATAGAACATGCATGACTTATTGACAAGGTGTGTTGCTTTATGCTTTTTGGATGGTCTTTTGTCCAGCTAATCTATCGAAAGAAGTCATGCAAGATGATCATGTTCTAAATGGTTACAATGAAAATATGGTGTCCAATTGAGCTAATTGTTGATGTTTCATCCATGTAGATGACCCAATTTAATTGGGTTTAAGACTTATTTGTTGTTTTATATTAAAAACAAAATATTCAAAAATATAAATGAGTTTTATGAATCTTTTTTGACTTTGATAATTTTTTCAAAGAGTTAAAATTCGTGGATCTAATTCTAGAATTTGTTCTAGACTCTAAATTAATAGTTTGAACTATTTAAAGACTATAATGTTTTTACTTTTAATTTCCTACTTTAAGAGTTGAAAAATTATATTTATTCCTTCCTAGAGATTTTTTGAGAAAGATAAAACCCCCAGACTCACTAATTCAGTGCTTTAAAATGTGAAATTTCATGCCTAGAAATGGATAATTCACCTAGAATTGGCTTCTGAATAACCTGGTATACTAAAATGCAATCTACCATGGTGGTTGGATTGACTTGAACATTGCACTAAAATTTCACAGGGAAATAGTGGAGATTTTACGTAGCTTAAAATATACCGAACATCAACTGATTAACTTCATGAGTTTTTATTTTGCATCAATACTTTCTTAGTCGGGATAACTAAACAATGTATGGTTTTCTATGTATTTGGAAGTAAATAAAATGTGCACTTAAACATTTGATTTTATAATTATTCTTTCCTAAAAACATAAAAAATGAATACCATCTAATTTTCCTTGTAGTATCTACAATCTCAAAAATGCATGGTTATCTAATAATGATAATCTTTTAAGCTTATAGAGTAATTTTGATCATAGGATTATACAATCTGTTAACAAAATCAAACATTACAAATCAATCTGCCAAATATAGCATGACGTCAAATTAAAATAGATCATAACAATTAAAAAAACTATCAAATACTCCTGAACAGTTTTAATATAAACTTTATTTGAAGGAAACATTTCATTATTATTAAATTGATTCAATCTCATAACACTGCTAGCAAAACTCTTCAAGAGTATTAAGAATAGCACACCATATTGGAAATAAGAATATAGAAACCAAAAGGATTCAATAAAAATAGAGAGCATTAACCAAATATAGTCTACATGTTGACATTTTTATCAACACTACCATAAAAAAACATCCCAGTACCATGTGCATGTTTACAGGGATTGATGGAACCAAACACAATGATTTCACCACTAATTAACAATCAACTTCATTGATGGATTATAAGAAATAAAAAAAAATTAATAATAATGTCATTGTGGTTGCTATGATTTGATGAATATTTAATAACTGTAATCATATTCCAAACCATATCATAATTTTTATATGAAAAAGCCTACAAACATATAAACGAGTAAAGAAATAAACAATATGAGACCATTTACCTTAGTCAGTAGTCGACAAAAAATTAAGGCAGCAGCTGTAAGTGAAATGGGGCAGAAATTGAGAGTGAAATGGTGAAGTTCCACTTAAGGGGTGCGATACAACGACTGTGGATTTCCTGATATGGGGAACATAGGTAGTGAATGTGAGGTGGCAGATATCGAGATGCGGGATGCATATGCGGTGACAGAATACCCACAGGGCAGCAAGATGCAACGAAAGAAGGGGTGGCCTGTTGCGAGGCGGGATGATGGGGGTGTGGACGGAACAGGGCCATGATGCGAGGCAGGGCATTGGGTAGTGGAATGCAAGGCAGAGTGGCATGATGCGAGGCCAGATGCAGGAGGACGACGGTGACGGCTGTGGGGTGGAGGTGCAAATAGGGTTTCATTATTTTTTTTCTTTATAAAAAATGATTTAAATGTTTATTAAATAAATAATATTAAAAAATATAAATACTACTGATACTTAGATAAATTTTAAAATTATAATCAATTAATAAAATGTTTTTAATAAAACCCTAGGAAATGGATACTGACTTTGATTGTAAAAATGAATATGTATATATATATACACACATACATACATACACACATACACAGTTGGTTTTTATTAATTGGTTATTGATAAAATAATTATCGTTATTGAATGGTTTATTGTAACATTTATTATTGACTGTAAAAGATTTTTTGGTAATAGTTATTATTGATAATATATTCAAGTGTTAGTAGAAAATGTTTATATTAGTATGATAAAGCAATATATTTAACTGTTGGTAAATGATTTTTTGGTGTTAATCGATCAACGCCAATAGATATATCTGTTGCTAAAAATAAGAGTTGGTATTTAAAATCAATACCAGTAAAACTTAATATCTCTTGGAATTACTTATTTTTACCAATAGATATATTATCTGTCAATAAATTTCTGTTGGTATAAGTCGTTTTTTTAGTGTGAAAAACACTTTAGTAGATCTCTAAGATAACCTGCAGAGGTATTTTCTACTACTGATCCACCATCTGAAGAAACAACCCTAGAATATGGGGTCTATTTCATTGTGAATGATACAGTAGAGTTCACCAAGATCCCCTCTTAATCTTATAGAGGAGTTTTTCCTTTGAATCAATGAAACACTCCCTTGTTTCACCCTAAAAAATAAATCCTAATACCATAAATTTCAATCTCAACTATGTATAACGGAGACTAGGATTCACTAGCCAGAACTTGACTAAGTCATAGTGATTTGACATGGTGGGTGGATAAAGCCAATGATGAACACATAAAATAGGAGCCACAACCTCTATCATTGTGGTCTCCATATAATCAGATGAATGATAATCCGCTATCAAGGATTCTACCATGTAAAAGGAAGGTGATGTCACTCCACATTTGCCTATACTAGAGGAACCATCTTCATCTTCCCATCCTCAAGACTCTTATAAAGTGGAATTGGATGAAACCCTTCCTACATTTGAAAAATAATTTTCCACCACTATATATTATTTGGTATATGTGATCCTCAACACTAAGGATAATCTAATGCCTTAACTGATCAGTGTCGGCATGCCTCTTGATGAGAAACACTTTTGTGTTGTGTTATTGAAGAAATATCATAATGTATTTAGGAAGAAATATAAGGATATGATAAGGCTCAATCCTAAGGTCTCCATCCATTTTCTTGGCCTTCCCATTGTCCAATGTAGATTCAAGAAATCACATAAAAAGTTTCATCCCTCCCATGGGGAAATGTTTGAGTCTGAATATGATAAGATGATCCAAGCCAACTTTTTTAGGAAAGTCCAGTACCCCAAATGGATGGCTAATATCATCTATGTCCGGAAGAAGAATTGCATAGTCAAAGGCTGTATCACCTTATAAGACTTTACCACCACTTATCTAGGGAATAAATATCAGTCCTAGACTTGGAATTATTGATAAACACAACTACTATATTCCATGACCTCTTCTTTATGGATGGGTACTTTAGGTTTAGTAAAATCTAAATGGACATTGTATATGATAAGTATAATAAATTTAATTAACCTCAAGGAACCTATTTCTATCATGTGAGAAGCTTTGTCTTGATGACTAATGGATTAACTTATTAGCAGGATATGCATCACATCTTTAATCCCCTCAACATAATAGTTGTTGAGTATTGTGTAGATGATTTAGTGGTCAAATCCTACTAATTTAAAGACCATCTCAAATATCATAATAAATTGTTTTCTATGATCTTAACTCCAAACCTGAATATAAACCCCTTTAAATGTGCTTTTGGGTTTACTTGTATGAAATTCCAAACCCTTTATTTCCTATAAAAATGCATCAGTATAAATCAAAAAAAAATCAATTCAATTATTAAAATCCCCCTCCTCGTAATTTTGGAGTGTTGTGATAGTTTCATGGATTCCTAGATTATATCTAGTGTTTTATGTCCAATGTGGTGTGTAATTGTAAGTATTTTAACTAGAAAATGAAGAAAGGTTCCACCTACATATGTGATAAATAATTCCAAAGTGTATTTTACGACATCAAGAAGTATCTTCTGCATTATTTGGTTCTGATGTCACATATCCATATTAAACCATTGATCCTCTATAAAATGTTGCTACAATGATCTCTCAATGTCATATTATTATATAATAATAACACAAAGGAAAAGAGAATAGTATGTTTTACCTCAGTCACATGATGCTTGACACTGAGACCAGATATTCCCTCACCATGAAAATTTATTTTGACCTGGTCTTTAGGGTTCAAAATTTGAGTTTTCATATATATCATCATTGGTTCCAACTAATGTCTCTTATTAAAATTCTAGAGTATATAATCAAAACTCTGAGGTTCGTCGAATTATTATTTTAGTGGGTACTTATTATTTAGAAATTTCATATCAATTTTATCCCATAGAAGGCCTTCAATGGGAAATAATAAGTATATCTATTTTCTATGAACCCAAACCTTGAGGAGTTTCCCATGAATATTTAGTTCCTTGAAAATACTTTTATCTCTATAAAAAAAGAATCACTAAATTAGAAACTTCACTATAAGAGTGCCTCCCAAATTCAAATTGGGATATGAATGAACAACTCTAAGCTCAAAATGGTCAATCTTGATGTTTTATTTATCAATCCCTTAATGTAATTCTTGTTTTAATAATTCTAATTTTTTGATGGATGTGCCAATAATGAGAAAGAATATCAAGACCTCATCGTTGATATAGAATTATCCCTCGAGATTAAATTTGACTAGCTTCATGTTATGGTTGAATCTAATATCAACACCAAATAGTTCAATGGTGAATATGCTTCCAATAAATAGGAACTCGTGACTTTTCTCAAGTGCACACATGAGATGAAGGCCACTTTTCCTTTTGAACTGAAAGTATCTTTGGTCTATCAATCACTGAATGATCATGCAGATACCTTGATAGAATTTTCCATGTCCCTTTCAAATACAGTCGAGTACAATATAGTCATCCATATAGAACATCATAAATTAATCCCCCCACCATTGTTATCGATGAGTAAAATCATGTGGGGAATCAGTTCTATATCAATTATCCCTAGTAAGGACTCTTAACATCCCATTTTATAGGAGTCAAACCCAATTTAATGACTCATTGGACCAAGTACCTCCAAAAAATAACTCTTCTAATAATATGATATGGAAGGATAAAACTCATTATCTTACTATGAATTTATCCATTGTGATGAACCCAATTCAATGTGAGTCATCTATAAGCACAATATTAATGGAATCCTTATCCTCTACATTCAATGAAAGTATATTCCTTATATCTTAAAATGGTTCCACACTAGAACTTACAAGGTTCATCATATTTTATTAAAGTGCTCCCCCCAAATCTTAAGATTGGGCTACTTCGGGCTAGCTATAACTCATGACTGTATGGAATTCACTAGGATGTTTCAAGCATTCCAAGTTTATGAAAACTTCATGCATAAACCTCTAGATATTTTCCATGATACCAAGTACTTTTATCCCTTCCTCATATTGGTAATTGATATTGTGAGTCCTTACCCACCATCAACATCCTAATAGTTCAATTTCATCTTTACTCCATTGATTTCTTCTTGAAATGAGATAAATCCATTCCCCTCAAAGAGGTCCAAAAAATTTCAAGATCATGTTTTTGAAATCCCATATTATTCTTTGATTCATTATCCTTAATTCCATTCTCAAAAACAATAGTACCATCTCACGGGACATCAAGATAAAGAAGTTATATGCCAAGTACAACATCCAGTCCCACCATATTTCCCACTATCATGTTTCAGTATATAGATAGATTGAGGAACTAAATAAATTAATAAATAAAATTTTGTAGAAGGTGTTAGATAAAAATAAGAAGATATATCTTAAAAATATCTCTAATATCTTATGTACATGTTGTAATATGACATATACCTCCAATCAGGTGACACTCTACTCCTTAGAATATAAAATAGAGGTAGTGATTCCCATTTAGGTCTAGCTATTGTCACTCTATATTTTCATCTATAACTATTTGAACCCAAATAAAATTTCCCAGTTATATCTATCTTAATTGTAAGACCTTATAAAAATCTTCTTTAGGCACTACAAAATCTTGAGGTTCATCGCAACATAGTAGCCTGAGTTTTCAAGAAGAAGGTTTACCTCTACTCATTCCTCTATGATGATTTAGTGTCGGTATTAAGAGAACTAATGAAACCTATATGGAAACCACCTAGACTAAAACAAAAATGGGAAGGACCATTTACCATTTATAAATTCTACTAAAATGGTTTGTAATCATTTTTCACTATGAAGGTGGAGTGCATCACATCTCCCTCAAACATGAGGTTCCACAAAAAGTATTTTGTATACCATCATATTGTGTTCACCAAATTATCATATATATGGATTTAAACTATGTTGTATATCACCATTATTGTATTAAATAACATCCATAGTCCACTTTTCATGACTCTAAACTAATCAAAATGAGTATTTTTCACGTGACCCTAAACTGTGTGGTGCATTGGGCTTAGTCATATGAACTTAAATTGCATGGAATATTATTCTTACTGTATAACATTAAGCTGCATGATAAATTTCCATTCTAGATGAAATTAAAATACATTTTTCATGGTATTATACATAACCTTAAATGGAATAGATAATGTATTTCTATATGATTCTAGAAAATTGAACTTTTGTAGATTCTTAAATGAGAGGATACCCCCTATTCTGGTGTTTTCCACTTACCACACCATCTTCCAATAACTACGTGTGGCTTGATTTCCATATAATGGGATATGTGGTAATGTAAAAAATTTCTATACCAAACCTAGATATAGATTTTATATCCATTTCCACTATCTATCCTAGTAATGCGACATTTATCAATCCCTATAAGGTTTTATTCCACCTTTTCTCATCAGAGAAGCCATCCTTTTTTCGGACCCATATTCTATACATTAGTTATATATATGTAGAAGATTTCATCCTAAACAATGTGTAACCTAATTCCCTTTTATGAGATACGTAGTGAAATCCAGATATAATATCCTAGGACCAACCAAAAATACTCTATTTCCACTTCCTTGTCTTGGAATTCAGGACGCCACTATCAGGTCTCCTTTTCCCTTTTAACGTTTCTATAATGCCTAATTTAGAATAAGTGTTCAAATGTTGTATGAACATAAATTACAAACCCATTTCTTTTTAACATATGACATTAAACTATGTGTATCCACAAATTGTACTGTATATACTTCCATTGGGCCTCCAATTAATGTTTATTTTATTGATCTCCCATTATAGTACTGACCTTCTCACGCCATCGGTCCAAGCACCCATGACCATAAAATAGAAATACTTCTATGGTTAAAGATTGTATGGCCTTAAATTATGCCCCCATTTAGTAAAAAAATCATGACCACAAACCATGTGAATTCACTTCTAAGTTTTTTTATAATGGAGTTGTTTCCCCAATTCATGTTGGGTTTACTCTCCACCTCTTCCATGTCGACCACCCCACCTTATGGTCCAAGAAATATGACATTAAACTATAAAAAATTATGGACCAATCTGGTTCTCCCCAATCCATGGTAAAACCCTTTAATTTGTATCTTATATGTACAATACTAAATATGTAACACCCTAATATTTTCTAAATTATTATTTTTGAATTAATTAAATCTTTTTTATATTTTTCATTTCACACAACACTGATTATGGATTTTGTTGTATGAAATAAAAAATTATGGATTGAATTATAATCAACACCAAGTAAATATTTTGTCACAAAAATCACTTATATTATATTTAGGTACAAGAAAATTAATGATTTTATTTTATTACAAACAATACTGAGTCACTTTTATCGCTTGTGATACACACATGGTCATGTTTTACCGAACTACAACACACTATTAATATTATTATTAAAATATTATTATAGTTATCAAAAAGATGTTGGAATAGAAGTTACAAATAATATTAACTATATTTTAAAAATCTAATCAACACATGTTTATAAAATGAATCCTTTAGTTGTAAATTAGTTAGAAATTAAAGTAAGAATTATTTGAGAATGAAGATATTCCTTTTCTAAAAAATTATTTTCCTATGTACAAAAATAATTTTATCTCAATAAATTAAACAAAAAATCTTGATAAATGATTTCAATAAAATTTATATATTATATATTAAACCAGTATCTTAGATACACCTCTAATAGAATTGATAGAAATAAGATAAGAACAAACCCAATTTTACACATAAAAACATATATTCTTTTATAAAAGTAGTTTTACCACTTTTGATGGAGAACCTATTTTAAATATAATTTTTAGAAAATATATAAATTTAATTCGAAAAAATAAACTTTATTTTTAAATCACAACTCCTAAATTATTTTCGGGTGACGTTTTTTTATATGAAGTTTCATTTTTTAAAGAATAGTGAAAAATATTGAATTTTAATTCATAATTTCATTTTAATAAAAATTATTTATAAGGTTAAATTAGAAAATTTATTGGTTTTAAATATTAATTTAATAAAATTTACATATATAATTTCAATTTAGGTCATTAGAATCAATTTCAATTTGAAATTGGAAACAAAATCTAAGCAAACTTCTAAACGTTTTTTCTTTAAAACCCTGCATTGTCTTCCCATCTATGGGATTAATTTTAAATTAATTTCTGACACTTATTCAATAAGAATTTGGAAAAAATGGATTTAATATTTTTAATCATCATGATTTATAATTTATAATAATTTAAAAAAATTACCAAAAATATTAGTGAAAGTTATTAAAATTAATTACAATGATTAACAGAAAAATTCGTTTAAAAAAAATTAAACCTTAAACTTAAGGCTCAAAATGACACACACACTTGTAAAAAATCCATTTCATGTTCATATTTTGACCATATACTCCCTTTTATATAATTTTACCATTATTGGTCCCACTTTACATGGTAAAAACATGGGTGGAATTCCTTTTTCAAAAATTTACAAGAATATCACTCCTCCACTATAAAAAGACACTCACCCCTCCCACTTATTCACACCCCCAATGCCCTTTGGATCACCAAAAATGTAATAAAATAATATCTAAATATCACTTAATTCATCATATATTCCATCCTTTATTCATAAATCCATCCAAGGAATCCCTTTGGTTTAAACCAAAAGGAGTTACCCAAATAAGACGTAACATCCTTCTTCAAGGTCATTTATTTTATTTTCATTCTCCACCCCCTCAACTATTCTTATACCATAATTATGAAAATAAAATAATTATACTCAATATACTGAGATTTTTTATAATATGGTTTCTTCCTACACTTACACACACTTCCGTATAATGGGTAACGAACTTACCATTCTTGTGTACGGTAAACTACCACCTCACGAAATGATGTTGTTCGTTTTTTATTTACCACATATTATGGTTGGTTATTATGATGGAAACTCTATTTTAATATTATTTATGGGATATTTAGGATTTATTTAGTCTTATTTGACTATGATATAATACATACCTTTGTTATTTCCATTTTATGTAAAAATGATAACTTTGTTTGTGCGTGTGTGGATTACATCCTCCTCAAAGTGTTGTGATTTATTCACATTTTACATTGAATATATTAAGGATTATTTTAGTAAATTTATATGATTTATATGAAATAATAATGATAATTTAATGATAATATATATATATATACATATCTATCACTTACTTCCTTTCTTTCAAAATGATAATTAAACAGAAACAACGTTAATGCATACGTACGACCTACCATCTCGATGAATGGTGTATTACATTTTATAATTATATCATTTATAGGTTATTATAAATATTTATTTAATAAATATTTATGATATTTATATAATTTTTTTACATTATTTAAATAATTTAATCATGATCTATGTAAGAAGATCAAGAATAATATTTCAAGACATGTACGAAAAACAAAGCAGATATTACTTGAAATGTAACATTAACATGTAGTTGTTAATAAAAGGGAAATATAAATCCATCACCAAATGATATATAGTATTATATATAATAATATGGTTCTTTAGTTGATTTATAAAAAAACTTATATTTATTCTAAAGTATTTTTTATCCTGTATGAAAAATTCAAGACTTAAAGTAAGTTAATTTCATCTAACTTTTTATTTTCGTGAGATACGTTCCCTATTCACCACTCGATTATTTTTTTGGAGAATATAATGACCTATGAAATTTTATATCATTAATTTAATTCATTTAATGATATTAAAAGCTTTATTTAATTTTATTATTTGATGGGGATTATGATTCTAATGTCACTCAAGTAGTCAGGTTTTTCTCATCTCACTTTTATTTTCCGTGAGACACAAGCCAAGTTCCCCTCCTGTTTCTTATATGTGGTGTGTATAATTACCATGGATTTATTCTATAATCATTATACTTAAATTTATGGGTATTTACATATCCATTTTATTACCTTTATTTCATGGGGTTTATTTTTCAAAAGTAACCAAATCTGTAAAGTAATTTTCTCTCACTTTGCCTTCTTTAAGACAACGTTTATTTTTCAAGATATTTTAATCTTAATGTAATTTTATCCTTTTCTTTTTATTATGATTCAATGTTACCAAAGTGGTAATGGTTTATTAGAATAATCCCATCATTTAAAGATATTATTTATGATTATGCTTCTATTGAAGAAATATTATGATCCATAACTCAATAAATCTAATGATTTTTATTAACATAAAGTTATTCATGTTATATACAAGTAATGGTACAATTTTTCAAATATTTGGAATAATTAATAAAAAATTACTAAAATATGAATTTATTTTTCCTTTCGATAGGAAATCTATGTTCTATTAAACTCGTGATTTCTAAAAATGTTTTCTGGTATTAGAGCTATTCACAGGTCTGTTTGTACTGCTTCTAAGATACAAACTGGGTGCATGGAAAATGGTTTGAATGACTTCATTGTCTTGAGGAACTTCGGTGTGAGAGGCAGACCTAGGAAACCATTGGTCCTAAAATATATCCGATGGATTCCTCCTATTCCTTCCTGGCTGAAAATCAATGTTGATGGTGCGGCGGCTGGATCACCAGGACCTTCGGGTTTTGGCGGCGTCTTTCGTACTTATCGGGGCTTTGTCAAAGGCTGTTTTTATCATTATATTGGGCAGGGCTCTACCATTGAAGCTGAGTTATGGGCGATGATCAAAGCCATTAATTATGCTGTCCATTTTGGCTGGAGATTTATATGGCTGGAATCAGATTCTATGGTGGCTGTGGACATTCTCAAGAAGCGATCCAGGAATGTTCCTTGGGTCTTAATGCCTCATTGGATTGAATGTCTACGTCTTCTTGATCTCATTGTCATTGATGTGACCCATGCTTACAGGGAGGCCAATCAGGTTGCTGATGCTTTATCAAAGAAGTCCATTGAGGAGTCATGCTCGGAATGGTCCTTTGTTGCTCCCGAGTGTTGTGTGCGCTTTGTTGAGGATGACGCGGGTGGGAATTTGTTCTCCTGTCTTTGCAAACCCCCCTTCTGATGCTTGTCTTTGTACTTTATTTTATTTAATAAATTTTGGTAGGGGTGGATCTCTGATTCACTCCTAGGCCTTTTGGTTATAATGGTTAAAGAAATTTTTCACACATGTTTTACATTTTTGAAAAAATGGTTTTAAAAATGGAATATTCTTTTCATTTTATGATTGAATAACTTTTCTAAACTTTTATGGTCTAAAAGGAATGTTCTGATTGTAAGGATTTATTCATCGTATATACCATCATTCATTTTATGCTTTTTTTAAAAGTTTACAAGATCTATTTTTATGAAAAAATATTTTTCTAATATTCTTTAAATTCATTTTTTAAAAGTGTTTTTGAAAGAAAAATGTTTTTCAAAAAAATATGATTTCTTGAAGGGTTTTAAATGATTTTCAGAGCTTCATTTAAATGTTTTCAAATCTATTTTCAAATATGCAGTTCTCAAAAAAATTATTCATGAAGTGTTTTAAATAATTTTTAATTCGTCCATTAAATGTTTTCAAATAAATTTTCAATGAAAATGGTTTTAAATTACGTTTTACATTTAAAACAGTTTTTAAATGTTTTCTAGATTCCTTTATAAGTTTTCAAGATTATTTTAAGAGAAAATATTTTTCAAAAGGATTTATTCATTAAAATGAATTTTTCAAATAATAAAGGATATTTTATTCAATAAATTTTAAAATAAAATGGTAAAGATTTATTTATAAGAAACATATTTTTGAAACGGTTTTATAAAAATGATTTTCAAATAACTAAAATTTAATTAAAGAAATATTACACGTGATCTTTCAAAATCCTTCTTCATCTAAGATGAAATAATTTGTTTTTTTATGATTTAATGGGGATATGATCCAAGAATACCCTTCATTTTCTTTTTTAAATTCTTTATATTTATATGGAATGATGTTTATTGCACTAGTTACTCTTACATGGGTGATATGTTTTTGAAACCCATTTCATTTTACAGGTTAAGATTTTATTAAATTATTATAAGTATTATCTATTTTATATAGGTAATGATATGATAAAATGTTATGATACACATTTAATTTCATGTTTTATGATATGATATTAATGAAATCCATATCTTTTTATGGGTCATGATATTATGTAAGTTTTATTATCTTTTGGAACAAGAATATATGATTTAATTATGAGATGGGTGGGACCTATATAACCCTCAAATTCATTGGGTAAATATTTATATCTCATTAGATAATGATTGGAAAAAAGTCAATGGGCTTGATCCGAAATGGGAAACAAGTGCATCTGGATCCAAAATGGGAAGCAGGTGTGTCCTGATTCACTATGGGAAGATAGGGAACCCCAATCCACTAGGGGAAAATGGGGAAACCAATCCACTATAGAAATATGGTAAAACCCAATACCTTATAAGGAAAGGACTTTGATTGGGGATGGTGGTTTGTGTGTCCCAGTAGGTGTAGTCCCCATGAAGTGCCCTGTTTTGTTCTGGAAATGTGTCTAGACTTATAGGAATGATGTTTAATGATTATGTGTCTTCCAAAAATTCTATTTATTATGATTTTGATATGATCACATGGTTCATTTTCATGATTATATTATTATTCATGTCTTATGTTCTATCTATATTTATGCCATGTCTTATGATTATAATATTTTTATACAGGTTATGATCTTATAATATTAAGATCTTGTTCTCATATCCTTGTGATCAATTTATTCTTGCATATCTTCCTCTTTTACCCTTACTGAGCATCTGAACTCACCCATTTATTATGTTTCCTTAAGTTTTAAGTAGGATTAATAAAGGGGTAGATATTTTGGGAGATTTTTAGGCTCTTTCACCCAGTTAGAAGATTATGTTTCCAAGTTTCCAAATACACTAAAATATTGTATTCCTCAAGAATTTATTTTTATAATGTGCTTAATATACATGCATGTTAAGTTTGGTTTGCTATAGATGGGGTCAATAGAAATGTTTGGTCAACCTTTAGAAACTAGGTTGAGAAAACTTTAGTGAGATCCATGGAAATATTACTAAGGATATTTCTAGGTAATTCTCTAAGGATAAGTCTATGGATAAGTGAAACTATATGAAAATTTCCTAGAATTTTAATAAACAATGGAGTGAGTGGTTTCCTAGAATTACATTCATGTCTTGATAATACAAGTGGATGTGGATCTGGAATAGATGTACATATGGGTAACAACTCTAAAAATGTGTTTTAGGATAGACTTGAGTATAACCTGGTACATGACAACGGACCTTGCTGTACACCTATTTTGACACTCCTGGGGGATATTCTTTGGGAATTCATAATATCTTTATAAACCATTATAAATGATTTAAGTAGAATATTAATATTAATAACCTAGTATAATCTTAAGGTTTCATTGGTTAAATAAATAGGATCCATTATTTAGACATCCTATAAGTGATTTTTTCATGATTATGTGGTTTTCCATTATAATATATGTTTCTCACAATATGATTTCTAGTTTTAGTCAATAGAGGGAAGTAGAAGGAACTTGGTTAACACTGAATTCTTCATATGTGGTGATTATTGGCATTATGAAAATATATATCCTAATTTGGAATGTCATGAAGATAATCAAGAAGGTTGTATGAGTATTGGCTATACAGCTGAAGATAAAGAGATCGTGAATGACATGTTAAAGGTATGAGATGTTATAATAGTATTTTTTTTATATTAAACATATTAAGAATGATTATATTGAGGTTTAGAAACCTTAATACATGATTCATAATTCATATTCTAGAAAGGGGTTATTAAGGAATAAGGTTATGAAGCCTTAGTAATATTTTATGAATAAAGTTTTATGAATGTAGTATTTATGTTTTGGAATTCAAAGATTATGTTATATGAATCATAAAATATGTAGGTATTTTTAGTATATGTTTTTCATTAAGGATTGAAAAGGATATGATGAATAGTGTTTATGAACTAGAAAAGGGGTTAAATGTAAGATTGATATTGTGATTAAGGTAAGGTAACCCTTAATATTTCCCTGATGTTGAGAAAATTGTGTTTAGCTTGGATAAATAGATGATTTATATGCACAAAGTAAATTGGATAGTATTGATTACCATGGAAATAAATATTGAATTTTTAAAAAATTGGTCTATATCATCATGGATAAGTTAACAAATTCTTAGATTTAAGTAATGTATCCATTAATATTTGGAATAAGGAAGCATATATGTTTTCCAAAAATGAGTTATGTTAATTTAGGTTATTAAAAATTTTCAAGAAAATATATGATGAGGGTATTCACATGTTTGGAATGTGAAAAACATGACATACTTTTTGATATATGGGGGATCAATGTTAATATTTTTTTGGGATTTTCATTCTAAAGTTTTGGATTTTTATCTTTCATAATGGTTATATGTTTAAACATTTGGTGAAAGATTAATTTAAACTTCAGATAAAGTGTGTTAGATTAAAGTATTGTCTCACCCCATGGATATTTAATCATATTGGACAACTTTTTATTGCCTATTTTTTTTATGGAAACGGAAGATATATGTGATGAACAATCATAGATATCATGATCTATACATGCTTCAGGAATGAAAAATTCACCATCCCTTTTAGAGAAATAGGTGAATTAGAAATTGGTCAAGAAAAGAACAAAGGGTTTGATTTTACATATAAAAGGGAATAAAATAAAGTAAGTATATCTTCTTTAAAAACAATTATTCAAATTTATGAAATGTATCTTTAAATCAAATTTTTTCTAATTATCATCATTTTTAATGATATCAATGACTTCTTGCATGATTTTTCACTTTATGGTTTTTTATTGTTAACTTTGAATGGAACACCAACTTTATTATGATCAGTGATATTTTCATTAATATATATGAGTATTTATTCTTTTCTTCCATTTACATGTTTTCAAATCCCACCTTTGTTTTACTATGTGGAAACCTAGTAATGTGTAACTTCGAGTAACCATTATGTTTCCAACTTTTCCTTTTTAAAGGATTTTTTAGTATTTATTTTTACAATGTGGGTTTATTTGAATTGAAATTTCAAGTATTAAACCATTGATAACACATATGAATTTTGAGGGAGAAATTCATTTTAGGGGGGATATAACACCTTGATATTTTTTGAACTATTTTTTTCAAATTAATTTAATCTTTTTGATATTTTTAATTTTACACAACATTTAATATAGTTGTTGTTATAAAAAATTACTAAGTGTGGCTTGCATTATACGCAACGCCAAATCAAGATTTCACTACATGAAACACTTAGATTTTCTTTTCTCACACACAACACTATTTTTGGATTGTATTACACACAATATAGAGTACCTTCAATATCTTGTGTTATATACAAATTCAAGTTTTACCGAACTACAATATACTTTTAATATTATTATTAAAATATTATTATAGTTACCACCTATCCATTGGAATGAAATTTATCAATAATATTAAAATATTTGTGGAAAATGATTGAAACGTGTTTATATAATGAAACCATTTGGTTTTTAATTAGATAGAAATGAAAGTAATAACTATTTGAGAATGAAGAAATTCCTTTTCTAAGAAAACAATTCTTCTATATACGAACATAATTTTATATCAATAAATTATAAAACCAACTTTTGATTAATGTTTTAAATAAAATTTATATATTATATATTAAATAAATGTTTTTACACTCATCCAACATATTTTACAGGCATAAGATAAGAACAATCCTAATTTTACACATAAAAACCTATATTTTTTTTATAAAAGTTGTTTTACCACCTTTTAATGGAAAAAATATTTTAAATATAAATTTTGGATCTTTTATAAATTCAATATGAAAAAATAAGAATCATTTTTAAAGAAAATTTATAAAATTAGGTTAGGTTTAATTTTTGATTTTTTCCATGAAGTTTCATTTTTTGATAAATAGTGGAAAATACTAAATTTAAATTCAAAATTATTTTTTAATCTAAATTATTTTTAAGGGTAAATTACATTTTTTATTTTTTTTAAATATTAATTTAATAAATACTACATATATTAATCCAATTTAGTTTATTGTAATCAATTTATTTTTGAAATTTTATATAAAAACTTACAATACTTTTGAATGTTGTTACTTTAAAATCCTACAGTTTCATCCTCTTTACGGGATTAATTTTAAATTAATTCATGCCACTTCTATGATTGGATTTTGAAAAAATGTATTCAATATTTTTAATCATAATAATTTTAAATTTATAATATTTTCAACTTAGTTTTTCATCAAAAATATTAGTGAAAATGATTAAAGTTAAATACAATGATTAAGAGAGAAATTAGCTTTAAAAAGGACTAAACCTTAAAATTAAGGAAAAAAATTTCCTAGAAACTTGTAAAAAAAATACATTGGATGCTTATTTATCTACTATATACACCTTTTTATAAAATTTGGATCATTATTGGAGCCACTGTACATGGTAAAAACATGGGTGGAATTCACTTTTCAAAAATTTACAGGAATGTCACTCCTCCTCCACTATAAATAGACACTCACCCCTACCACTTATTAACACCTCTAAATCCCTTTTAGTCACACAAAATCTACTCAAATAAGCTCCAAAAATCTCTCCATTTATTATATAATCCTCCCTAGGTGTATAAATCCATCCTATTAATCCCTTTGTTGCAAACAAAAAGGATTTACCTAAAGAAGAAGTAACATCCAACATCAAGATCATTTTTTTATTTTCATTCTCTACCCCCTAAATTATTATTATTTAATGATTATATAATAAAATAAGTATAATAAATATACTGAGGGGTTTTACCTACACTTACACACACTTACATATATTGGGTAACGAACTTATCATTCTTATGTACGGTGAACTATCACCTCACGAAACGATGTTGTTTGTTTTTTCCTTTACCACCTCCCATGGTTATGAATTGTGATGGTAAATTTGTTTTTAATTGATATATGTGATATTTATGATGTATTTAATCTTCTTAAATTATTATATAAAACATATCTTCATTCTTTCCATTTTGTGTAAAAATGATAACATCATTTGTGGATGTGTGGACTACTGCCTCCTCAAAGTGATATGATTCGTTAAAAAATTATATGGAACATATTAAAGATATATTTACTAAATTTATATGATATATATTAAAAAATAATTCTAATATAATTATTATATATATATATATATATTTCATTTACTTTCCTTCTTTCAAACTGATAATTAAATGGAAATAATGTTAATGTGTACGTACATCCAATCGTCACTATAGATGGTGTATTCCATTTAAAATTTTTATCATTCATATATTATTATGAATATTTGTATATATAATATATATTATATTTATATAATTTTTTAAATTATTTAAATAATTAAATCATGATCTAAGAAATAAGATCGGGAACAATAAGTCCAAACATGTATGAAAAACAAAGAAGATATTACCATAAATGTATCATTAACATAGAGTTGTTAATAAATAGATAATATAAAGTCATAACCAAATAATATATTTTATTAGATGTAATATTATGGTTCTGTTTTATATTTATAATAAACTTATATTTATTATACATGGGGTTTGAACATGTAATAATAAAATCAAAACTTAAAGGGAATTTCATCTCACTTTTTATTTCTGTGAGATACATTCCATATTCACCAGTAGAATCTTTTTTGTGGTGTATATAACACACTATGAAATTTTATATAATTAATTTTATGTATTTAATGATACTAAATTATTTAATTGATGGTATTTTTTCATGGGGATCATGATTCTAAAGTTACTCAAGTAGTAAGGTTTTTCTCATCTCACTTTTATTTTTTGGGAGAAACAAGCCATGTTCACCTACTATTTATTCTATGTGGTGTTTATAATTTACATTGATGTATTATATGATTAGTATACTTAAATTATGGAGTTTTTACATATCTATTTTATTGTATTTATTTCATGGGGTTTATGTTTCAAAAGTTACCAAATTGGTACCGTAATTTTGTCTCACAATTCCTTCTTTGAGACACATACCATGTTTTGCACCTATATTTTTTAATAAGGTGTATATACTACCTTTGACATGCTATATCATGAATATAATTATTTTAATTATATTTTAATCTTCAATTAATGTTATTATTTCCATTATATTATGATTGATTTTTACCAAATTGGCAACAGTTTATTACAACAATCTCATCGTTTATCGTGATTTATTATGATTGTGCTTATATTTATGAAATATTATGATCCACCACTCAATATATCTCAAAAATTTTATTAACATATGGTTATTCATGTTATATAAAAGTAATGTTACCATTTTTTCAATCTTTCTTACTTAGGATAATTAAGAAAAAAATTATGAAAACCTGACTTTATTTTTCCTTTCAGTTAGAAATATGTGCTCTTTAAATACCATGTTTTCTAAAAATGTTTTCAAATATATTTTAATATTATATTAAAATGTTTATAGAAAATTTTTACACAAGTTTTAAATTTTTCCAATTTAATTTTAAAATTTAATTTTCTTATTATTTTCTGATTGAGGAACTTTTCTAAACTATTATGGTTTAAAAGGACTGTTCAGCATGTACAGATTTATCCACCATCTTGAACATCCTTCCTTTAGATATTCATTTTAAAGTTTACAAGATATATTTTGAAAAATTATTTTCTGAATATTCTGGTCATTCATCATTTTTAAATTTGGTTTCTAAGAAAATGGTTTTTCAAAAGTGTTTTATGATTTAATAAGTGTTTAAATGATTTTCAAATGTTCCTTTAAATGTTTTAAATGATATTTTCAAAGAAAAAGTTTTTAATAAATATTTTATAATTAAATAAGTGTTTTAACTTATTTTTTTAATCTTCCTTTAAATTCAAATCAATTTAAAAAAAAGGTTTTCAAATATGTTTTATATTTAAAAAAGTGTTTTCAGTGTTTTCTAGCTTCCTGTTATCAAGTTTATTTTCAAATAAAATGTTTTTCAAAAGGATTTATGTTTTAGAATGAATTTTTCAAAGAAGAAAGGATATTTTCCACAATAATTTTTTAAAATTAAATGGTATATATTTTTTTTAAGAAAAGGATTTTTGAAATTATTTTAAGATAATGATTTTCAAAGAAATGATATTTAAATTAAGAAATTTTTCATCTATTCTTTCAAAGTCATTCTCTATAAAAGATGAAATAATTTATTATAGTTTATGATTTACTAGGTAAATGATCTAATAATATCAATAATATTCTTTCTTTAATGGTTTATTTTATATGGAATGATGTTTATGACACGTGTTTCTCTTCCACTGGTAATATGATTTTGAAACCCATTTATTTTAATGGGTTATAATGTGATAAAATTATTATGAAAGTTATAAATTTAATGTAGGTAATGATATAATAAAATTTTATGATACCCATTTAATTATAGTGGTTATGATATGATGTTTATGAAACTCGTCTCTTTTTATAAGTCATGATGTGATGCATGTTTTATTGTCTTGTGGAACATGTATTTATGATTTCATTATGAGTTAGATGAGACCTATGGGATGCCATAGGATGAATATTTATTGGATGAATATTTATATCTCATGAGATAATTATGGGAATCCATACGATGGTATATACACAAAATGGTAAATAAGTACGTCCAAATCCAAAAAGGGAAACAAGTGTGTCTTGATCCATTGTGGGGTGATGGGGAAACCTAATCCACTATGGGATGATGGGGAAACCTGATCCACTATGGGAATATGGGGAAACTCAATCCCTTAAAAGGAAATTAATGTATATAGTGATGGTTTTGTGTATCGTCCAGTTGGTGTAGTCCCCATGAAGTGCCTTATTATTTTTTGGAAATGCACCTTGGTTTATATGGAATGATGTTACATGTTTATGTGTCTGCCAAAATTTATGTATATTATGGATTTTATATGAGCACATGGTTCATATTCATGATTACCTTATGATTTATGTCTTATGAACTACCAATATTTATTCCATGTCTTATGATTATGATCTTTTCATGTAGGGTATGATCTTCTAAATTTAAGATCATTTTTTTATACCCTTATGCTCATGTTATGCATACTTATCTCCCTTGTTTAACCATATGGATCATCTAAGCTCACCCCTTTATTATATTTTCTTTCCCTAGGTTATGTATAAAGGTTTTAAGTAGGAGTTATAAAGAGGAAGATCATTATGGGATATGTTGAAGATCATTCACCAAGTTAGAATATTTTTTCCATGTTTCCAAATACACTAAACTATTATGGTCCTCAAGCATATATTTTGTAATATTATGAATATTCATCTAAAATTATGTAGTTTACATGTATATTGAGCATGAGTCTCTATACAATACATCCTATTACACCCCATTAAAATTCATAATTCATGATGTTGTAGCATTGAGTGCATAGACCTCCCCTTGATAATATTTCTTTAACTCACATATACACTTTGTGTATCCTATATTTGAGTCACCTCATCAGTATTCCACTTCAAAATGGACTCCCCTTTAATTATGACACAACACCCCATGGACCACCTCTCATCTAGGGTACACATCTCGGAGGAAAATCTCCCAACATTAATGTGTTTGATCCTATGTTTCCAACATGATATGTGGTCAATATTAATTTATTTACCTCTATGTTGATGATGTGGTAATGGAATCTATGAATTAAACTTAGTCAACAACTATCCTCGTCATTTCAATTGGACCCTTTGTAACTCAGATTCTTAAAGTAATAATTTACTCTTCCTTTATTCTTTTTTTCTTAGGTGGAATATTGAAATGTGTTACCCTCTTGTGAATATCTATGTATTAGAAGGTATAACAGGTTTCATAAACCACACCCCAACCTGTATCCACATGATCACAGGTTTCCTTGATAGTTGATGTAAAAAAACTAACCTTGACCCATCATCCATGTCATGAGATCTAATGTATTATACATCATCTTCCATTATCCCTTGTTTCCCACACTTAGTAAGAATCATGTGGGTTTAGATATTATGGTTGATATTTTCTCCAACAAAATAGAAACTTGTTGATAGTGTGGTGATGAATTCCCATTTTTTGTCCTCATTGTAATGATGCTAAACTACATTATCAATTTCCTTACCCCATGATTTTAAATTTCATAGTGCATTCCTTATTGAATGACTAAAAACTACATGATCCACTTATCCTCACCTTAGGAGGAACCCCCCCCCCCCCCTTTAGTGATGGACACCTACCAAACCACCTCTATAAAACTATTAGTGTATTGATTTGCATATGATGGGATACATAGTAATGCATGGATGCCTCATGCTAGGCCCAAACATGAACTTAAACCTTGTTATATCCTATCTATTATGATGCTCCATTGACTTATATTAAACCCTTATATATTATAGACTTTATAATGGTGATCTTGTTCAATGGTTTTTTTGTATGGGATAGATTTATGTAAGAAACATTGCATGGATATATCCTAATGATGAGACTCTATTAGGTACACATCAACCCCCCCCCCCAATTTTTCTCACTTGGTAATATATTTAATATCGACCCATCCCCTATGTACTAGTTAGATCTATATATGATGTTGAGAACTAGATTCCCCATTATGATATATGTATTGATTCTCAGATCATCTATACCAAGACCATTCACAAATCCCCCATAGCTCCAACCTCATCTAATAATTCAGTTCCCCCATTGGGTTTTCCTTTACCCATCCTATATCGAGGAGGTATTGCTCCCCAAATGGATGGTTAAACCACCATGACCTTAAACTATGTATACCCTTTCATGGTATGATCTATACTAACCATGGTTTCTCATTCACATTGGGTTTTCCCCTGCTTCTACTGGATGGATTATCTCAACCTTTGGTTGATTTTTTGTGACCATAAACCTCAATAACCCTTGGTCCAATATATTTAACCTTAAACACTATAACCCTTTGATCAATTTTATATGACCATAACCTCAAACCTCTTGGTTCAATATGTGTGACCTTAAAATCCATCACCCAATAGTCAATTCCATGTGAACTTCATCTCCAAGAGTTTGTGGTCAAATCTACATGAATTTAAACATTTACCTTTTGTGCTAAAAAAAATATGATCTTAAACTACAAATAAAAATAGTTATACTATTTTTTAATACCAAACATTGTAAATTTATATTGAGAAAAATTAAAGCCTTCACTAGAGAACTTATTTCACTTCATGACTTAGGAAAAAGTTAGACCAATAATATAAATTTGAAAAAGATTCTGGGGGTTACTCTGTGTCATTATTAAAATCATTACTATACTCACTAAACCCATTGGTAAAAGAATAATTTTGAGATAATAATCATATTCAAGCTCTATTAATCCTAGTTATATGAATTTAAAATACACAGTATCTCATCCTCATCAAATGAAATTAAACTGAACGTTCTTGGTCTTGGATTCATGACTTAACAAGTAACCCCCTAATCCAGTTATCATGACCTAAAATTACATGTATACCCTTTTTAGGTTTTCTATATATCATTGGGATCAAATTTCATGTTGGGTTTTTTCTTGGACCTTGTTGTCATGATACTACCTCATGACCCTTATCATCCATATCGAATGATTTGAAACAATATGGTCTTGGTATTAGATGCATGACCTTAAAATTAACTCTCTCGTATCCTTATTATATGACCCATTAAAGGAATTATCATGTGGTCCAAGTACTATGGAATTAATCTATGTATTCCCCTCCATGATATATTCTATAGTTGAATTAGGAAATCCAATCACTTTGGGTTCAATTTTTCCTAACTACATAAACCATATCACTCATTGGTAAAATCTATGTGACCTTAAAATTCAACAATCCTTAGGTCTAAGAAACCTTATATTAAACTATATATTTATTAGAATCACATTAGTTCCTATTAGTATTGATATTCCTCATTGATTTATATAATACATAGTGGCCTAGCTCCAAAATAATTTGAACTCTGCTTGACCATTACCCTTCCTTTCTCTTACCAAATTTGGGCATCCTATGATTGAAACCCCATTATCTTATACTTCCAAAAAGACATCCCTAGGGTCATATCCAAGTTATTTAGTCTCGGCCCGCCTTTATTCCAAGGTACACATCTTAGAGGAAACTTTCTATGTAGTGACGTTCTGGATCCCTTATTTTGGACTTGCTCAGTAGTCGACCCTAGCTTGTTTTACCATGTTATTGATAGTATAAAATTCAAAACAATGTTTTGAATTCAGCCTATGGTCATCCTCAGTTCATATGTCATGCCCCCTTCTGATTCAAACTCTAGAGATCACAATTTACCTTTTTCACCTTCTTATTTCAAGAAACATCCTAACACCATCAGTGTTAACCCCTCATGAATAAATATACATCGATATAAAAAAATTGTTATGTGGTATCAAAACCAACTTGTTTCCCCTATTTCCAAGGATTACTTAATGATTAATGATGAATTTATATCACTTCCCATAAACCATTATCTAATACCCTCATGTCACATGATTCAACTTCCATTTACCCTTATAGCTCACACATAGGATGAATTATGTGAATATAGGAGTTTTTGTTAGTTTCCTCAGTAGTATGATAGAGATGCCTTCAGTCCTAGATACATGGAATTAAATTGCACAACCCCTATCATCTTTTTTTTATGATTTTAAACTTCATGTAATTTCTCATGACCCATGACTTAAAATCAAGTAATTCCATATTCCTCATAAGAACAGAAACCACATTCCAGGTGATGTTGTTCTCTTACCATGTCAAGATCTTTACCCCTTCTATATACGAGCCAAATCTGCATTGAATGTTTTACCCTAATAAATACATATAGCATGATTCCTTGGTCATGAGATATATAGTGATTTATGGATGCCTCATCCCAAACCAAAAAAACATATGTTATAATCCCTACATTTTCTTGAAATTAAATTCCCCTTCAACAAGTACTCTTAACCCACTTGATGTCGAGACATTATGATTCCCCAAGGAGTTGGTCCATATATCATGGCTTTAAACTGACTGCATTAATCTATGATATTTTCTATAAAATAATTCATATTTTAATTCATATTGAGTTTTACCTTTTACATTATTGTATAGACTTAATCAAAAACCCCTTATCCATGTATCATGACCTGAAACTATTTACACCAATTTTTTTGAATGGTGATGTTGGAATTGGGATTCTAATTCATGTCAGGTTTTCTTTTCCCCCATTTCTATATATACATCTATCCTCACAATCTAAGATTCATAATCCTTACAAATAGTCACCCTTGGTTCAATATCCATGACCTCAAACTAGAATATCCCTCTATAGTTTGATATCTATGATCCTAAACTATTTGTGATCCATTATGTTGTGTTCCATGACCTTAAACTAGTATATAATCCAGGTTAAAGATGCCTAAAATTAAATTTTTGTACCTTTGTGGTCTATGTTGTATAGCCTTAAATCTCATCACCCATACTATATAAGCTACAAGACCTTAAATCAATAGCCCATATATGGTTAACACCATTTGACCTTCAACTAATAATCTTCAGAGACCACATTAGTCTTCTCTTGTGAGTACAATCAAATCTCTTTCTCATATCTCTCATGGGTCGGCATTTTCATTTTCCCATTGGTATGCATGGATTATCTCTTCTTTTTCATTCCCCATAAATAATATTAATGCAAGATATAATAACCCTAAGATTTATTGAACTCTCCTAATATACCCTCTCTCTAATTGTCACACTTTTTTCCCAAAATTTTTGTCAACAGACACTTTTATTTCCAAACAAACTCCTCTATATTGATGGAATAGTGCTCCATAACCCACCTCCCATATATGGTTCACATCTTGGAGGAACTGCTTTCATTATATCCAAATTGAATCCCCTATGGTGATAGTCCATCATCCAGGTCATGATCTACCTCATGTCAAGTATGGATTCCACGGATTAAATATCTCTAGTAGAATAGAAGTGGAACCCTTATTTTAAACTTGGTGAATAGTTATCTATATCCCATATTCACCCTTTCACCCTATCGATTCATAATATCATAGTGAAAACTTAGCTTTCCACAAATTACATTGATCAATTAAATATCTAGCACTTCTTGTGTTATACTTCCATGGATTTTACACATTAGTAGGGGAAGTTAATATTTTCAAATTACACCAACCAGATTCCCCTCATCTTTAGAGGTTTCCCAATAGTTCTTGATGAAATTTTCCAACCTTGAACCATCTACCATGTTGCACACTCCATTTTCATATGAGTGGTCATCTATTTATATCTTGTTTATCATGTCGATCAAGATTCATATGGGATTAGATATTTTTGGTTGATTACTTCATTAACGTTATAAAAATATAATTAATTCAAAATTGGGAATTTAATAAATTAAAAAAATTATTACATGGTAAAAAAATTAGAAGATACATTCATAGACCGAAGCCTCTCCTTGAATACAAAAATGAACTACATGTTTACCATATCCATCACACATTCATGTTCATTCGTACTTTTCCTAGAGGGTTCAATAGATTACTAAAACCCGGCCTTCTCATTCATCTTCTCCTTGGTCATTGGGTATACATCTATGAATTTTATCTCAAATATAACCTACTATAACCTACACTTCACTACATGAGATTATGTCTGAGAAATTTTGGATTTGGTAATTCCCAACATGTTCGTCAGGTATGTAACCTTTTCCTCTAGTATTTGAGTGAGAGAATGTAGCTGACACCCCTATGTATCTCATTGAATAGTGTTATACTAAGACACCCAAATAGAATCCAATCTATGGTATGTGGATGAAACTATTTAATATTTGAACAACCAAATCTCCAAACACTCTCTCTTAGATAGAAAATTTTGAGACATCACATGGAGTCCAAAAAAGTCATCCCCACCAACTCTAGGGTTCACCAGCCAATAGAGGAGGTTTCACATATGACTATATATTTGACCCAATGGAGTGTGGCTGATGAGACCCTAGATGCTATTCCAATCCCATAACTATATATCATAGTTTTCTGGATCTGTTTCCATGTCTATTTCATTCAAATATTTAAGGGTAGGATCTTGTGCTTGGAATAATGAAAATAGGGTAAACAAACTCTCAACTTTAGGAACCTCATAGTATGATATAACCTCCAATGTGTGAGGACAACTCAAGTAGCCATTCAGTGGTTCCTACACTAATTTACTCTATGTAAATGGTGATTCCACCTACAGATTCATGATAAGAACCTATTAGGTAGTTGTAACCTCCATATTATATCCTCCCTCCAATTTGCTTGTAGGCTTGTCATCATGAGTAGTTAGAACTTTGGTACCTACTTATTCCACTCAAACATCAGAGGATTTAGGGGTTATCTCTATCCTATAGGAATCCCTTTATTATTATATTATATAGTGTATAACTCTAAGGGACAAACACACAAATCATATGGAGGTACAAAAGATAATTTATTTTTAAATGAAACATAGAGGATAACAAGGGTCATCTCACTTAAAGAGTATTGCAGTCGATTCAATCACTAATTTTGTTCCACATAATCTAACTGTTTTTTAATTATTTATAAAAACAAAGTGTTTGGGTTTTTAAAATAGTTATGAAATATAAAAATAAAACCTAAATGAAGATAATGATAGAATGAAGCTTAGAAATGATGGTTTGGGTCCTAGGGTTTGTTTATATAAGTACCTTCATTATTGAATTCAATTTGAAAATCCATTAATTTCCATACATGTAATTTTATTCTCTTACCCAAGTGAGATTTTTAGAAAGACTAGGAAACCTATTCAAAAAAAATCTCCCAAACAATTTTAAAAAATTGAAATAAAATTAAGATCCATGTCATGGTGGACTATAACCACACCCATACAATTCACTTTCATCCACCCCAAATTATGTTGAAAAAAAATGAAATTAAGGAGTGTAAAATAAGACCACTATGAAACCTCTCCTATTTCCAAGCATCATCTTAGACAATTTAAATTTTTAGGTGAAAAGATATCACATTGGAATGAGGGAAGAGAGAAATATTTAGGAAGATAGAGATAGAGATAAAATAAATTGGGATTTGAATAAAATGAAATATTTGAATTAAAAATATGAATATATGTTACAATTAAAATGGAATTGAAAATAGAAAATAATAGAAAAACCATAGAAAAAGAATATCTACAAAATATTGTAGTGGTGGATCCTCAGAAACTTATTGTTTCTCCTCTAACATGGCCTTGTATTTCTAGGGCTTCTAGGTGATCAGTTCATCATTAATAGAATCATAAATGGTCATTATGGGTTCAAATAATCAAAGGGTTGTACTTCATTAATTATTTCAAAGAATGATTATTTTTTGTCTTCCTAGGATTTTCTAGTCTTGAATAGTATTCACGAAGTGTAATATTCCGTGGATAAACTTCTTAGGTCTTTCATTCATAACATTAAATCGATCAAGTTAAATGTCATCTATGATATTCGCAATGTGTAATGTTGTGTTCCTATATAATTTTCCAACTTTCAACCAAATTCTTCATTTTTGGGATCCAAGCATGTTCCTTGACTTATCCTTTTCAAAAGGACATCTTCCTATTAATGGAATCAATTTTTTTATCCTTTTTAAGTCAAACCATGTTCTGTCATCCATCTTCAATATTTTTTTTCCACACCAGAACATGATGTGTCGCAGTGTGAAGTGTCTTCAACCTACTTAATCCATTATTTTTTTAATTTTCAAAACATTTGTGGTATACTATCATAAATCACAAAGAAATATAAAGATAATAATATATCAAAGTTTTAAAAAAAAATTATATATAAAAATATATGAAAAATATGAAACTTTCATGGATACAATGTCCTAGAGGATTCACCCTATTACCATATTTTTTTTCTTAGTATCACTCCACTTATGGATGTCCATACCTCATAGGCCTCACCTTAAGAATGGGGCATCAGAGATCCCTCAGTTGTCATCACTACCTCTATAAGATCCCCCATTCTCAGCTGGTGAGATACCTTTACTATAGAACATCTCCTTCCTGGTTCCCCTTATCCCAATCCAACAATTCCACTTAGGATACTGACTACATTAGTACAACTGCAAGATATGTCATTTTTTATCATTGTACATAATTCTTGACTGGGTATATTGGGAATACAATCATTGGTATATTAGTTCCTTTTTTATATTTCTTATGGGAAATAATACAATAATGTTTCTATAGAATCATGGGATGCCTCTCATAATATATCCTAGTGTAAACTTAAAAAATGATATGTTGGAGGAATTAAAACTGATAAGATAACATGTGTGCAGTGTATGTCTCACATATGGTATTTACATCGATGTGTTCATCCAATACCCCGCCTCTGAAGGTTTTCTGATAGGATATCTGCTCATTTATCCCATAGTAATTATTTATTATCTCATAAATTTTAATAGAGAAAGGGTGTAAGATAAAAAAATCATGAGAAATGGTTCAGGTGACCATGAATGTTTCCCTAATTTATAGTTATTGGATCCCAATAATTTTAAGAAATGAAGGTCATAAGATAGTATCTGGAGGGGTAGTTAATTTTTGGTACTCATGCCCCCTAAAATAAATAGCCACCCATCCACATAAAAAATAAAAGGGTTCATGGATTTGTAGGGGCATATCCTTATGGATGATATGCTTCAATGGATCAAAAAAGATAACCAAAATTGGTATATCCAGGTTGATTTGGAATTTATTTTCCAATAAAATGACCATGATGAATGTCCCAAGTCAAACCCCCATGTGAAAATTGATCACCAACAGCATACATCCACTAAGGAGCACCAATAAAAATAACACAAGTCTTATATCTGGGGACAAGTTCTTCACACTGAAACACAACTCCACATATTGTCCCTCTTCCAAAACAACCCAATAGGACACATGTATACCTTGTTTTTGTGATCTCATACACTTATTTGGCCTTCCTAGAATATAACATGGAGATTTATTGAGGATGACATGGAACCAAAACATAAAAATTATATACAGATGAGGAGAGGATTATGTCACAACATACCCCCTAATGCCGCCAACAATTCCCTCACAATAAGTGATGCTCACTCTATATCCGCTTAAGAATTGACTATTAGAAGGAACTCATTATACTTACCATTGAATATTATGATTCCTATGATCTTGTAGGGGTCCCAAAAGGTGATTTTAACATCCCTATGATAGTGGTTGAAGGTGTTTATATTGGGAGACCACTAGATTAGTAGCTCAAAATCAATTATGGGTGGCGATACACATGGAAATAATGGATCTATATTGCTTTATATAACCTGACCACGTGAATCTTATCTCTAAACTCTTTTTATGTTTTTCAAATCTAGTATAACCATTGTCCTTAATTAATAAAGTTACTTATTAATTTTAGGTCTATTCCATATGTTTATCCCCTACATTAGTTCACAATACCCACTTAAAAATAGATTTATTGTTCAGGAAACACCTTAGTAGTTAACGGTGCAACATTAATTTTCATGTTCTTATTCAAGACCATGAATGTAATCATTAGTTTTGGGCCCTTAATGGAATGTCAAGTGGAAGAATAATTCCACCAATGGTGTTAGTTTGAGATTATAAATTTGTGTTCAAGGTGTTGAGGTTATCATCTGGGATAATATTATCATCTCTTAGGACAAATCCAAAAAAATGGTAGGTTATTGCTCAATGGTTACTCCCTATGCTCCTCTATTGGTAAATTATATATTATTTGATGATGAAGTTGGGTCCTCTTACTCAATTTAAGTCCATGATTTTCATCTAAATCATTCCTATTTATTTCACCATCATCATATTCTTGATTTTACATTCATTTAGTTCATTAAAAATCAACTAAGTGTGTTTTTTACAACTCTTCTCTCATAAATTCTATCACACGAGTCCTACTTGAGGGTCTAAAAGTGTCTCATTCAAAGAAATTTATTTCATGGGAACTTGTTCATATAAAAGGAGTAGCATGAAAGGTATGGGTTTAAATCCTAGGACTATCCCATAAAGATGAGTTTTATTAAAGGATGGCATTGTAAAAAATTTATGAAGACATTTTGGTCCCTTATAGATCCTTTTACACATTTATAGGTAAAGGGTTGACTTTATTTGTTCCAATAATGGGGTTAAAATCATAAATTTAATAAATTTTCATCCAAATTCAATCCATCATACCCCTATTAAACTAAATTACAAGGTATTGACATTATTGATGCTAAAAAAACTATTCTAGGGGTATATGGTAGAAAAGATGGTTGCTGGAAGCAATTATGAAGCAAATTGTAGAAGTTCGCACAACTCATAGTTGTGTATCTCTATAACCATAGGAAGAAAACAATTATAAAGTTGGGAATAAATTAAATATTTCCATATTCCATCCATCTACCACATGTTAAAGACCTATAAATACCCCTTATCTCTCCATTTGAAGGATCTTTAGTCTAGGAGGTTTGATTTAAAATTTCAGAGCTCTCAACTCATTAAACATAAACTTCAACACCTCAAACCACCTAAAACACATCTATAGACTCCAGAGTGTGAGAAAATTAGACGAATTACCTCTAAAACATCTTTAAAATTATTTTATTGTTATTGGGATGATCTCAGACAACTCCCTCCCTTGTTGAACATACTTTTTGAAATGGAATAACCCTTACATAAGTCATGGTTTCTCATAACACCCAAGTTTCATGAAACCAATACTATGGTGATACACTTGAGTTAATCATTTATCCAAACATGATTTCACAAAATTTGAGGTCATGTGGGTCCTGAACTTGTCTAATATATGTTTCCTTTATGAAAACTCCATACACACACCCAATATCATGGAATATCATGCCAAAGTACTTTTCACTAAAAATGAACCAAGAAGACTCCTTTCATTTTGATCATAAGCATAGTATCCTGAATTCTTAGGCCCTTTACATCAAACATTGGTTAGGAAGCATTCATTCCTATTTCCCCAAATCATATCTTGATATTTAAAGCATATGCATAATCCCAACATGTATCCTTTATTCTCCCAGTTTGACCAAGGAATCACATGAATAATCCCTACATGTGTCCTTCCAATTCCCAAGAAATTATTTAGCATCCTAAAAGGATTAATCAATGAAAACTATCCTTCATATATTTCATTTCGCAGGTTGATCCAGACAACTTAACATGTAATCACCACCCTATCGATTATCATCATCCTTTCCATGGTACAAGAATCCTCATTTCATTACATTAAATTATATATACTATTACCTTTATAAGACCTTAAACAATGAACCTTTAATTATTTGGGTTTTGATTCATTATATAATAGGATATATAGTATGCCTCCTAGTGTTTTAATCCAAATACCCAATTAAACTTACCATCTTATCTCTCTTTCAATATATATTAAAGAAAAAAACTTATTGGAAATAATTAAGCCCTCCATAGTGTCCCTAGTACACATTAAACCATGAGTGTCCTATATATAACTTTAAACTATGATTTCCCCCATAGGACTTTAAAAATGTTCCTTCCATTAGGTGATAAGACTATGTGTATTTGTAACCTCTATATGTTAACTTATTTTTTACCTTACATGATGAGTTTGAGTGGACTAATGTATTATTATATAATGATCATAATAGAACATTTCTTTATGTGATGAGTATAGCATGACAATTTCTTGATGCATTAGTAACAACTCCTTTCCTAGGTAATGAGCCTAGGATGATTGTATGATGATAATAGGACTCCACATGTGATGATTAAGTTATGTCTTAGCTGATGAGCCAAAGTTTCATTATGTAATGATAATAAGATGCCTCATGTGATGGGAATGGGATTAAATAGCTGATAGGCCATATTTTCCTTATTTTATGAGCATAATATGCTTCATGTGATGATCATGATCTTATTTAGGAGATGAACCTATATTTCCTTATAAGACGAGCATAATATGCCTCATGTAATTAGCATAGGATTCCTTAAGGGATGAAAATAGAGATCACTTATGTGAAAATAATATGATTACATCATGAAGAATCATGGGGAAGATAAAATAGATGCCTAATATTTTCAACATTCCAAATAAACACATCCTCTCTAACCAAAGGTGTACACCCTGCTAAGGCATCCAGTGATGTAATTAATTGAAATACACCATGAGATAATAATAAGAACTGGATTCATGATCATGTCCTAAAACTATAAGGAAGATCCATACCAGTAGTTGAACTCCAAAGTGGTATGTATGGACATCCCATCATCCCATTCCAATCAAGATGATGACATCATCACCTCGATGGTGATAGGACACCTACCATTGGAAATCAATAATAGATGACCCGGATCTCAACCATCCAAAACATAGTACAACACAACAGTATTAGTGGAAAACATTGGAAACATAGGTTCATTAAAACATCCTCGTAGTTTGAATTCTCATCCAAGAAAATAATCTTAAGACATTAATTAATATGGGTAAATATAATAGAATATATCATTTTAAAATAAAAGATATAAAACATTTAACAGTGAGAATGATGATGCCTCTCCAAAATTTAATTCACCATAATTTCAAAAACCAAATATTAAATTATCAATCATTTAAGTAATAAGGAAAATAATATAAGTGATTTGAATAATCAGTTGATGAATTAATAAAAATATCATTATATATAAAGGAGGAAAAGGTAGGAATATAGTTATCAATTATATAATAAACATAACCATATATCACATCCATCATGTTAACCATGATTCATCTTTTAAGAAATTGTGAAATATTTTCAGTGATTTATATATCAGTTATACTATATGGTAGAAGGATTAATTCTGGGAAATAAATATAATGGATTGGACCTCTTAGGTTCTTTCCTTTTTTAAATCTAGTGTTCGAGGTGTTCTGGGAGGTCAAGGTGACATATCCCCAACAATTTTTTAAATTTCTAGTTATGTGAACAGTTCCATTGGTGAGGTTAATTTGTACAGTTCCATCGGTGATGTCGATGTGAACAGTTCCATTGGTGTGGTCGATGTGAACAGTTCCAATGGTGAGGTTCCACTGGTTAGGTTTCAATGGTGAGGCTCATGAATAGTGTTGTTTTTCCAAATTTCGAGTTCATGAACAGTGTTTTCAGAATGGTGAGGTTTCAACGGTGAGGTTCAGGAACAGTGTCTTTCCTTTACAGAATTTCGAGTTCATGAACAGTGTTTCCAGAACGGTGAGGTTCCAATTGTAAGGTTTCAACGGTGGGGTTCATGAATAGTTTTTATCCTGTGCCAAATTTTGAGTTTGGTAACAATGTTTCCAGCTTCTTACATTTTTCCCCTTTAACATTTCCATTGACATAAAATGAATTTAAAGCCTTGTTTTAAGAACTCTAAGGCTGATTCAAAGTCCATAACTCATGTATTATTTTCCATAAGTCTTGGGATGCTTTTACTTGGTCAAACCGCATGGTTTACTAGGATCCTATTTTAATAAAAAATCAAGCGTATATTAAACCACTACTCCGTTAAATATTCTAGAGGGATGAGATATCTTCCTCCCTAATTCATTCTCCTTGTTCTCATGTGTTATATTCTTGAAAATTCCATTCCTTCCCATAGGATTTGTGTGATCAAACTTTCCTCCTTGGATTGGTTCCCCTCTGTTTTTGATGCAACCAAGTAGTATTGATCAATATTTGATATATGGTATGATATATCGTCATTCTTCTGGGTTCATCTCCTTCTTTTTTTAATTTCCTTTTTATGGAATTCTATTTCCATGTTCCTAATGGAATTTTCTTGGGTGTGATTGGTATGGTGGTGTCTCTGCATCCTCAGGTGAATACAGTTGTCATGGGGGTAAGAGATCAGAACCCGTTGTGTGGCTCATTCTCTTATAAAGAACGACAATAACCGTTTGAGGTAGGGGATTAATTACTTATCTTTTCTTTTACATGAAACTATATAGTTAGCATGTTTTATCCCACTCGATTACAATGGAATTGAAATAATAAATATTTGGACCAGATAAATAAACTGATATTGATCGTATGTTATTACCTCTTTTTTTGCTAGATAGTGTGATATCTATGATTTCTTTGTTTAGATTTTCATTCTTGATGGAAATTGGTAAATAAAATAAATCCGAAATTAATTGATAATTGTTTGGATAAAGATAAAGAGGCATGTAAATGAATTTGGTTCTTCTTTTTGTAATTTGATGTTAATCAAATTGGTGTAGTAAGCATGTTTAATTATTTATGATAGCTTACTATTTAGGTTTCTTGAAGTTGAAACCTACTAATAATAAATTGGTTAATTAAAGATGGATTAAAGAACTAGTAGTTTGATAAAAGATAATTCCTTGTAGGGTTCTGAGTTACCCTCTTGCATGTTTAAGGGCCAAGAGACCTATTGATATGATGGTTATTTTCCTACTGTGTTTGTTGTGATGTGATCCTGGATGGATTTTGTGATATGTGGGGGTAGGGAGGCCTACTGGTTGTGGTAGTTGTTGATGCCTAGAGTGGAGAGATGCATCAGTTTATGCATGTGGGTGTCAGGGAGGACACTAGGGATGATGAAATGGGTTGGATGTGAATGTTTGGATGCTTGCTGATTCTTATTAGTTGTTTATCTGCTTTACTTTCCCCACTGCTCAAGTCAGCTGGTCTTTCTTACCCTTCTTCCAATAGGGGCAAAGACGCATGGGGTATGCAATGTGCTTTCTGTGTTTAGCTTCTCAAGGGAGGATGGGTCTGCGCTCTTTTTATAGGTAGCAAAGTCTCAACGGGTAGTTCATCTACTCATCGTGTTGAGACCCCTTATGTTTAGTAGCATAGAATGTTTTTCTAGAATGCCTAGGAATATGGGAATGTAATTTTGTAAATAAATAATTGAATAAATAATGTTAACCCATGGGGTTGGAGCTTGCTGGGACGCAATGCTGAGGCTATAATTTTAAGGGACAGTGGACTTTGGGTGTTATGATAATGAAATGTAATATGGAATTTTTAATAGATAATTAATGTTTAATGAATTAATTAACATAAAGTGAACCTGATAAAAATGGAATGAAGTAATGTGATAAAACTCTTAAAATGGTTGTTTTCTTATAGGATACCTAGTCTTATAAGTGACAGCCGAGAGTCCGAGAGACGTTAGCTGCAGTTGAGTCTAAGACTAGGTTATTCCCATAGTGTGGTTGTGAGCTTTATTATATTCTATAATTTTTGTATTTCTATATGCTACTCCACCCCTTCAGTTATGGAAACTAACACCCTGATCATTCTGAGCCCTAGGGGGGTTTCCCCAACATTCTAGTCGGAGGATGGATGGTTGACTACCACCTTTAGACCTGCTCTCTTCTCTTGGGAGTTACTTGTGATGGTAGGAACAATGATTATTTTTCCCTATATATGTGTGTAGAGGGATGTAATGGCTTGTGGTAATTCACACACATGTATTCTGGATATAGTTTCCTATGGACTATTATATGTATATCGTGTAATGGTTGTGATGGATTAAGGATCCTTACTCGATGTATGGGCTGTAATGGCTTGAGGTATAATACCCAACATATGATATAAGTTATGCGAGCTATGGTGGCTCCCAGAAACCACCTAGCTGATTTGCTTACATGGAAGTGGTGGTTTTGTTGCATGCAGTTCATGTTGCGGGGCTTCACCCACTACGGGTAAGACTTTTGGAGGGAGATGTTTAGGACGTGTGATGTTGGGGAAAAGTGGAAAACCAGTGGTTAAGTAGTGGTAGGGTACCCTTGATATTATTTATAATATTATATACTATTTTATGTATTAAATGGTGAGGGTATCCATGGTGAGGATAGGAACTGAGTATACCAATTTAGGTTATGAGTTAGTTTTACATGTTGTTCACTGTGATTTAGCATGATTTCTTTACATTTGCACGAGAGTCTTTGGGGAGGATCCTACTGAGTATACTATTATACTCACCCTATGTATATTTAAACTATCTTTCAGGTCACTTAGAGTAGGTTGGAGATCGGGATGTTTTCTACTAGATTTGGGTTAAAGGAGTTGTTTGGGCTTCGTGGTCGCTGTAGTTTTTACTTTCTTTTGGGTACTTTTAGTTTTCCCCTTTCAGTTGTAGTAGTTTTGCATGACATTATATATGTGTACTTGAGATTTCTTTTATATTATTGTCTGACTTAGAGTTGGTTGGTGTCTATCTTATTGTTTAGTCAATAAGGTTTCCTTATGACTTTTCCATTCCACTATGTTTTGAAAATCACAAACACTCTATCTTAAGGAAAATCATATTTTCCCTAAGCATTATCTTAATAAGGAAAAGTTTCCTTCCTCAAGAAAATTTTACCTTTACCTATTTCTCTCATTGTTCATTTTATAGTTTTTATAAATCTAACTATTTTATTTCTAAATGGTAAAATTCAGTTTCATATATAAAACCTCAGAATATAATAAATCCTTAGTTTTAGAGTATTCTATTTTTAGGATTTGATTTCAGGTTCTGAATTCAGACTCCAAATTCCTTGAAATTCAGACTCTGAGTTCTCTGAAATTCAAACTCCAAATTCTCTGAAATTCAGACTCCAAATTCTCTAAAATTCAGACTCCAAATTCTCTAAAATTAAGACTCTGAATTCTCTAAAATTTAGACTCTGAATTCTCTAAAATTCAGACACTGAATTCCTCATAATACAGACTTTGAATTCCTTATAACTCAGACTCTGAATTACTCTTAATTCTGACTCTGAATTCCTCAAAATTCAGACTACTAATCCCTCAAAATTCAGACTCGAAATTCCTCAGAATTCAGATTCCAAAGTCTATAGAATTCAGGTTCCGAATTCTTTGGAAAACAGAATCTTAAATCCCATGATTTATATTCTCTAAATTATTATTTTCTTAGACTCCGAAATTTTATTTTTTTCCTTAGACTCCAAAAAATTGATTTGGTTAAGCAAACTTATTTTTCTTACACTTGTTTTAGTTATGAAATTATGTCGTAAATTCTATTTCTAACAAACCATTGTTTGAGTGACACATATACAGGTCCCTCTGAAATTCAATGGAAAATATGACCATTAGAGAAGGGATCCAACCATTGGAGAAATTACTATAAATAGGAGCTCATTTGAACAAGCTCATGACTGATCCATCACTCTAGACATTGCATGCTGCAAAAGTGATTTCTAGAGAGAGATAATCTCATGCCTTGTGCATACTAATCATCTTGTTCAGATTGCTTCGTGCGACTCCGATTGTTGTTGTGTTTAATCGAGGAGTTATGGGGATAGGAAGACAGAGGTGTCGACTACCTTAAAGTTCAAGGACTTCTGTGGAAAAGAAGACATTGGTTTCGACTACCTTAATGTTCAAGGGCTTGTAGAGATAGCAAGATAGAATCAGTTATTCTTAGCAAGGGCTTACCCTGGTGTGGGTAAGACCAACTTTCGTGAAATTATAAATCAAGGGACCTTTATCCAAGGTTGTTGGATATCCTACTCTTTTGGTTAAAAGACTTCATAATTTTTACTTGTTTTGTTTCAAGTTTATATTCCATTAGATTTTGATAAAGGAAGAAAGTATAACTTTCTTATAATTTCTTGTTCTTTTATTTACTCTAATAAAGTAAGATTATATATGATTTAAGGTTGAGTATTTTCCTTATAAACTTTCCTTATGTTTCATTTCCAGAACCACATTTCAAGAACCTAGAAAGTTTGTAGAACTAAAAGAGGTCTTGTGAATTTACCATGTTTAACCTTGTTAAACATAGTTTTCCTTAAGGATAAAAATGAAGGTTTTTAAAATTACAATTCACCCCCCCCCCCCTCTTGTAATTGAGTATCTACCTTCCTATTTTGATCCTAAAATTGGTATCAGATGAGGTTTCTAAAATACTTATATTCTCATATAAGTTTTCATGCTCATGTTTTTATTGTTCTAAATATTTTCCTTGCTTTGGATTTTTATCTTTATTTAAAAACTTTTACTATTAACAAGTTTTTTTAGAAAGATATTTTCTTTTAGATTTAAGGAATGAATGTCATTTCGATTGAAAATCTAAATCCTACTAGACCACCTATATTTGATGGAAATGATTATTAATATTGGATCGATTGTATGAAGACTTTTTTATTAATACTGGAGTGGACATATTCGTTATGCTTACTGGAGATTACAAGATTTTTACTAAGGAATTAATAACTTTTACAAATCATGAAAATTTACAATATCAACTAAAATAAAAGGTATGCAATACTTTGTTGTGTTCCATGAGTGGGAATATATACAGTGCGATTTCTTTCTATGAAGCTGCCAATTTTATTTGGAAGAAATTGGAAGTTACTCATTTTAGTATATCCATGATTATAGAAACTAGAAGAGTTGTGCTTAGAGAAGAATATTAGGGATTTCTATTCCCTTATGGAGAACCAGTCTGCAAGGTATATTAAAGGTTTATGAATATTGTTAATAGTTTACAATCAATGGGTGAAAAAGGTTTGGATGATGAGTCACTTGTAAACAAGATTATAAATATCATGCCTAATGAGTGGGAATCTAAGAGAACAGTTATTGATGAGAATAGGAAAGTATCTCAAATTACTCTTGATGAGATATTTGGAACCCTTATTCAACATGAGACAAGAATGAAAAGAGATGCTAATATGAATAAGAAGAATAATGGAAATGGAAGTGTATCCTTTACTACTATGAAATCCAATACTCCTAAAAGGGTTAAAAGATCCAAGTCAAATAAATTCACTATTAAATCTGAATAAAGTGAAAGTGAACATTCTAATAATGAGCTAGCTAATCTTTCTCAAAGTATGAAAAATATAGTTGGGAAGAAATACTTTCAGTGTAGATTTAAGAAGAAATAAATAAATGACAAGAAAGACACAAAAGTCACATGTTATGAATGCAAAAGAGCAGGGCATATAAGGCCATATTATCGTATGCTTAAGAAAAATTATATAAAGGAAAATCATTCTAATATGAATATAAAGAAGTACTACAAAGCTAAAGAAAAAAATATTTTTAAATCCAAGACACCTGGAGTGCCAGTGGTGGTGACTCTTTTGATGAATCCTTAGAGTATGAATCTTCTGGTCAGAAGAATCTTGGTCTACTAGCCAAATTACACATTTAAAATAATTCTATAATGTCCAAGGTACACAATAATAAATCTATAACAAATGTATCATTGAATGAAAATTATAGTGATGATAAATACTATAAGTCTTTAGATGAAGAATCTTCTTCTAGTGAAGATATTACATTACCTACTTATGAAGATGTGTCTAGGTTTTCTAAACTTCTTGAGAATGAAAATTCTAAAGTCAAGAAACAGCTTGATAAGGAAAATTATAGAACTTCTATTATTACTAAAGAAGTATCAAATCTTTCTAAAGATCTTGATAAGAAAATTTATGATTTTTAAAGTATTTTAAAAAACCTTTAAGAAGTTAATTATAAGAAGGATAAAGTTTCCAAGGATCATGGAAATGTAATTTCTAAGAAAAATATTTTAGAGACTAACTCTAGTGATAAAACAAATGTTTTTTAGGATAAAAACATAGTTATTATACTTAAGTCAGAAATATTTTCCTTGAGGAATATTTTTTCAAACTTTACCTTAGGTAAGGAAAACATTGATAAGATGTATTCTCAAATATGACCTCTAAGGAATAATTCTGGATTTGGTTATATTCATTCTAAACTAGTTTTTAGTAATAATTATTTTCTTCCTCGAAGTGCTCCAATATGCACTAAATTTTAATGTGGTGGACATTGGGAGAAAATTTGTTCTTTAAACAAAACTCAGTATTTAGGTTTTCATAAAGCTTATTTTTCTAAGAAAATATAGATACCTAAAATTTTTCTTTCTGAAGTTTCTGTATCCAAGAAAGTTTGGGTTCTGAAAGTCTAACACTCTTATTTTCCAGAAAATAAAGATATTACCAACAGCAATTCATGGTACATAGATAGTGGATGTTCCTATCATAGGACTGGTAACAAAAACTTCTATGAAAATATTATCAAGACAAAAGGAAGAAAAGGAACTTTTGGATATAATTCTAAGGGAGAAATTATTGGTATATATAACATTGTTCTTCTTGGAAAAAATTTGATTTCAAATTTTTTTTTTGTTAAGGGTCTTAATCACAACCTCATTAGCTTATGTCAATTATGTGATGAAGGTTACCTTGTGAATTTTAGGAATGACAAGTTTTTTGTACACAATTCCAAGGAAGAGTTTATTATTTTTTCCCATAGTAAAGAGAATTTATACACACTAAACATAGAAGACCTTGGGAGCCAAGATCTACCTTGCCTTAGTGAAATGGAAGACCAATCTTTGTTATGGCATAGAAGGTTAGAACATTGTAACCTTATGAACTTATGTAAACTCTCTATGAAAAGACTTGTTAAGTATTTACTGAATCTTAGATTAGATTCTTCAAAAGTTTTTGATCCTTATCAATATGGAAAGCAACATAAATCAAGTTCTAAATCAATCAGTGAATTATCAACTACTGATGCATTACATTTGGTGGATATGGATCTTTTTGGTCCAACACAAACTGGAAGCATTGGAGGAAAATACTATGTGTTTTTTCATAGTTGATGATTACAAAAGATTTATGGGGGTCTATTTTCTAGAAAATAAATTTGAAGCGTTTACTTATTTCATGATTTTTAGAGCCCAAGTTAAAAATGAGAAAAAATATCCATTGATAACTATTTATAGTGATCATGGAGGAGAATTTCAAAATTGTGATTTTGAAACTTTTTGAAGTAGAAAATGCATTACTTATAACTTCTCAGCATCAAGAACCCCTCAACAAAATGGTGTTGTTGAAAGAAGAAACTGAATTCTTCAAGAGATAACAAGAACCATGTTGAGTGAATATTCGGTAGACAAAAATTTTTGGGCTGAAGCTGTAAGTACTATTTGTTATACTATAAATCATGTTTTAATTAGACCTTTTATTAATAAACCCCTTTATGAGTTATGGAATGGTATAAAACCTAGACTTTCCTACTTCAAGGTGTTTTGATGAAAAGTATTCATTCTGAATACTAAAGATAATTTACCTAAATTCACACCCAAATCTAATTAAGGAATTTTCTTAGGATACTCCATAACATATAAGGATTATAGATCTTTTAATAAAAATAATTGTACTATTGAAGAAATAGTACATGTTAAATTTTATGAAACTGATCCTTTTATTTTTAAACACCTTCAACCTACATCTACGAATGTGTTTCCAAAAACTGATTATCAACCCTTGATAGAAGATCTTTCTAATAAGGAAAATGTTCAAGAAAATGTTTCTGAATCATTTACCCCAGAAGATTTCCAACCATATATTGATGAAAAAGTTTTACAAAACCCAAATCAGTTGTTTCTTAAGAATCATCTCTGTGATAGTATCATTGGTGATGTAAATTAACCTGTAAGGACTAGAAGTTCCTCAAGAAATGAGTAGAACATCTATAATTTCTTTCTCAATTAGAACCAAAAAAACACTAATGAAGATTTAGGTGATGATGATTGGATAAAACCCAAGAAAGATTAACAAAATGAATTCGAAAGGAATAATGTATGGACCTTGGTTGAAATACCTAAGGAAACTTTTTTTATTGGAGTAAAATGGGTCTTCAGGAATAAGTGTGATGAAAATATAATCGTAGAAAAAAAATAAATCTAGATTAGTTGCTAAAGGCTATAATCAACAATAATGAATAGACTATAAAGAAACCTATGATCCAGTATCTAGACATTAATTTATTCGTATCCTACTTTCTTTTGTAACATTCTTTAATTTCAATATTTTTCAAATGGATCTTAAATGTGATTTTCTTAATGGTTATGTTCAAGAGGAAGTTTTTGCTAAACAAACTCCTAGTTTTGGAGATACAAAACATCCTGAACATGTTTTCAAGTTTACCAAATCTTTATATGGACTAAAGCAATTTCCTAGAGCCTCGTATGATAGGCGTACATGATTTCTATTACAAAACAATTGTGTTAAGGGAAATGTTGATCCAACCCTCTTTATAAAGAAATATAAGAAAAATGTTTTTATTGTTCAAATTTATGTTGAAGACATTATATTTGGTTAAACTTAGAAATATTTAACTGATTTATTGGCAAATCTAATGAAATTTGAGTTCAAAATGAGTATGATGGGTGAGTTAACATTTTTCCTTGGTTTTAAAATTTCTCAAAAAAATAAGTAATTTATATATCTCAACATAAGTATATTAAATATAATCTTAAAAAGTATGGATATGACAACACTAAAAGTTTTAGTACTCCCATTGGCACCTCAAATTCACTTGACCTTGATGAATCTAGGAAACCAGTAGATTAAACATCATTTAGAGGTATGATAAGAAGTTTACTATACTTGACAGCTAGTCATCCAGACTTAATGTTTTCAGTGTGCTTATGTGAAAGGTATCAATATAATCCTAATGAATCTCATTTAAAGGAAGTGAAAAGAATTTTTTTCTACTTAAAGGGAACGATGGATTTAGGACTCTTTTATACTTCTGGAAATGATTTTGTTTTAATAATATTTTCAGATGCTGAATTTGGTGGATGTAGAATGGATAGTAAAAGTACATCTAGAATGTGTCATTTATTAGGAGATTCATTAGTTTCTTAGTCATGAAAAAATCAACACTCAGTAGCACTTTCTACTGGTGAAGTTGAATATGTAGCAGCTGGAAGTTGTTGTGCTCAACTGTTGTGGATGCAACACACACTCACAGACTATGGTATGAGTTTTAGCAAAACACAGATAATGTGTGATAATACTAGTGTCATTCCCTTAAGTAAAAACCCTACACATCACTCTTTTACAAAACACATAGATATTAGGCATCACATTCTTTGGGATCCCACATAAAAAAAGAGATATCATTCTTCAATTTATTGGAACGCAAGATCAATATGCTGATATTTTCACAAAATATTTACCCTCTGACATATTTGAATATATTAAACAGAAGTTAGGAATGATAAACGTAAGATAATATTCCATATTAACATATTTTTGAAACCTATCTCTTTACAGTAAGAAACCTTTTTTCATAGGGAGTTCATATGTTTGATAGTTAAAATTTTTTGTAGTCAAAATTTTTTGTAGTTATAATTTTTCTTAGTCAAAATTTTTTGTAGTCAAAATTTTTTGTAGTCAAAATTTTTTGTAGTCATAATTTTTCATAGTTAAAATTTTTCATAGTCAAAATTTTTCATAGTCAAATTTTTCATAGTGAAATTTTTTAGTACTCAAAATTTTTGTAATCGGTTTTTTTTTCGTAATCAAATTTTATCTTTAAAATTTTCCAGAATCTAAAGTTCTTCAAGAAGAATATTCCTAATTAAAATAATATTCCTAGAAATCCGGAAGGTATGTATTCTTTCTTACATTTTCATAATCATCTTTTTACATGTTGGTATTTTTTATCTTGTTTAAGAAACTTTTTCGGATTCATTTTTTCTTAAATCCAAATGTTTACCTTCAAAACCTCAAAAGATCATAACCTACCAAAATCCTTCTTCGGTTATCATCTCAATCATCAGATCTTATCAAGAGTTTTTAAACTTTTTGATCAATCAAGGAAGTTGAACTGTCAACTGAAATGCCTATATAAGGACATATCGTTGTTTGTCCCACATCGATCTTCAGATCATTCACATTCTGATGCCCTGCCTCCCTACTTAAGGCCATTCTAAATCTTCAGGTTTTCCTTACTTTTGAATGCCTACTGAAGCCTCTCCTCAGAAATAAATTTTGACTATAAAAGAAATTTTTGAATGGCAGATATATTGAGAAAGGTTGGTCAATCCTAAATTTTATGCTATGTATGACTCTATAATTTCAAAGAATATTAAGCTGAATGGCTGGGAGAGCCTATGTATATCAAAACCAAAGTCACAGGATCCGGTCTTTCCAGACTTGTTGATTGAATTTTATGAGACCTCAAGTTTTTTCAATGAAGGAGGGAGAGATAAGTTTTCCTTCTAGAGTTATGGGAAGACCTGTTCTCTTTCTTATAGTAAGGCAGCAGTTTGATTGTAATTATTTATGAAGGAGAAGCAGAATTTTGTACTCACAGATTATCGGATGTTTCAGGATCTTTTGATAATGAGAAGTCTCTTGCTTTTCTTGGTTTGAAATGGTTGAAGACTCTGAATACTGTTCATATATCTAGAAACCATCGGATTCTTGAATTGTGGGTTCAAGGTTTTATCATTCCGAGAAAAGTGGATAAGGATTCCCTGAAGAAAAGTGACATCTATATTCTGGACTTCTTGGGGAACCTTAGGAAGATAAAACTGGTCAAGTATATCTTGGTTACAATTGAGAACATCAAGAATGGAAATTTGAAGTCTCAAATTATCATGTATCCGGCTATACTCTCGAAAATTGTTGTTCTTTTCCTTCAGTCATTCAAAATTCTTTATAATTATAAGACAAGGAATTTCAAAGTAATGTTATTGAGTGATGATACTCTAAGGAGGATGAAGGTTGGCTTTAATAATCAATATGAAGATTTCTATGACTTTTCTGAAGTTGAAATCGAAGCTCTTTCAAAGAAACTGGAAGTGGCTGAAACTTCTAAGAATGGGGGAAGGAAGAGGAAGGCAAAGTAACCAAAAGAGAAATGAAAAACTCTTGCGGATAAGGAAACCCAATCTGCACCTCGAAACCCAAAGAAGCAAAAGACTTACCCTGATGTAGTAGTGTCTAAATAGAGAGAAGACAAGAATAATAGGAAATAATGGGAGCCTATTTTTGGCTTGGATCCTGTTGAGGAAAAATCCTTGAAGTTGAAGGCTGACGAGAATCTTGAGAAGCAAGAAAAATAAAAGAAGCAAAGAAAGAAAATTTTTGAAGCTGATATAGTGGAATCTCTTCTCAAGGATTCTGAAAAGGCCTTTGAACAACTTTAGGTACTAGAATCGTTTTTGAAAGAATCACTCCCTACGACTCTCGGAAAGAAGATGGTTATTCTGGAACCACATCAAGAAGAAGAAATAGTTGAAGAGGAAGAAGTGAAAGAAGAAGGAGAAGAAGAAGGTAGTGATGATACATAAGACATGATAAGGCAAGTGGAGGATTATCATGAGAAAGAGAATCCTTCTGAGAAACTTTCAATCCAAACTTCTAAAACAAAGTCTTAAAAACTTGATACTCTAGGAAAGGATGACAAGGGTCAGGAAGAAGTAAACAAACCATCTGAAGAAGAAAAAAGAAATCATGATTTTGTTCATCCAAAAGATCAAGTGGCGAATACTGAGAAATAAGAAGTTGATGAAGATAAGATTGTTCAGTTATCAGACAGTGAGAACGAATCAACCAAAACACAAGAAATTATAACGAGAGGTGATAAGGGAAACTAGGTGGTAGTTGATACACCTTGTAAATCTATGTTGAAAAAGAAATAATTGGGTGCTTCATCAAAGAGGAAATCTGGTGAATTAGAAAAAGAATACTCACAAACAAAACACTGTGATTTAGAATCATCCTCTCTTGGACATGATTTTGTTGTTCAGTCTTTGAAAAGTCTGATTGGAACTATTCCTTTGTTTCTAAAAATATATTCAAGATTCCAGGTTCTTCAACATTTGATGAATCATAAATCATATTTAGTTTCCATGGTTATGGATAAATGTGTCAGACTTGAGGCGGATTTCAAATCTTTTCTCATTGGTTATGAGGCTCATAAAATATCTTGTAAAAATATTACAATCTGGTCAATAAAGACAGTCAAAGAGATCATTCTCTTTGATGAATTTCATGACTATGTCAAGGATGCTTTTGACACGGAAGATGGGAAGATCAAATACCTTTTTAATAGTTTTGAGGAAAAGCTAATTCTCGAATAGAATACTCGAAAGTAGGAAGTTAAGGATTTGAATGGGAGGAATAATTTTGGGGCTATGAATTAGAAGAGGGAAAGGGGTCTTAGAATTGAATTTGAAGATTATATTATTAAGAAAGAATAAGTCTTGAAGGTTCAGGCATATATTCTTAAGGCTCTAGAAGAAAAGATAAAATCCTTAGAGAAGAAAAGTGAAGATCTGGATCAGTTGCTCAAGCGTATGGAAGAAGATCACAAGGAGATAAAGAAAATGAAAACCATTGTTAAGAAAATTACGCCGAAGGATAAAGAAGGATAATTTTTTTCCTAATTCTGATCTTTGTTTTTAATTTATTCCTTGTACAAATTATTTCAATATTAATGAAATTTTTTGTTGTTCTCTATATATTTGGTTGTTTATTACTAATTTTTCTTGCACCATTTTTTCCATTCCCTCTATTCCATTTTGCAAATCACAAAGGGGGAGAGAGGAATGATAAAAAGAATACTAAGAAAGAATAGATTTTCTTAAGGGGGAGTTCATCTAAGGGTAAGTTCTTATCAAAGATGATTTTTTTATGCAAGATAATGTAAAATCTCATTCTGGAAATTGGGAATACGATCTTTAGTGATTTCAAAACCTAAGGGGGGATTAGTCGTATTCACTATGATTCATATGTAAAGGGAGATAAATTTTCATTTATGTTCATAAAGAAAAACTCTAAGTCCTTATATTCTCATTCGTAAGGATGTCTTTGCTTTCCAAAAAGGGGGATGTTGTTGATTTAATAAGGTTTCCTTATGAATTTTTCATTCCACTATGTTTTGAAAATCAAAAACACTCTATCTTAATAAAAATCATATTTTCCCTAAGCATTATCCTAGTAAGAAAAATTTTTCTTCCTCAATAAAATTTTACCTTTACCTATTTTTTGATTATTCATTTTTTAGTTTCTATAAATCTAAATCTTTTATTTATACAGGTTAAAATTCAGTTTCATATCGAAAACCTCATAATCCTATAAATCATTAGTTTTAGAGCATTCTATTTTTAGGATCTGATTTCAGGTTCCAAATTTAGACTCTGAATTCTCTAAAATTCAGACTCTGAATTCTCTAAAATTTAAACTCTGAATTCTCTGAAATTCAGACTCCGAATTCTCTGAAATTCAGACTCCAAATTCGTTTAAATTCATACTCTGAATTCTCTAAATTCAGACTCTGAATTTTTGGAAATAATGACTCTGAATTCTTTAAAATTAAGACTCTAAATTCTCTAAATTCAGACTCTAAATTTTTGGATATTATGAATCTGAATTCTTTAAAATTCAGAATCTTAATTCCTCAGAGTTCATACCCTAAATTCCTCATAATTTATACTTCGAATTCCTTAGAATTCTATCTCCAAATTCCTTAAAATATAGACTCTGAATTCCTCAAAATTCAAACTCTGAATTCCTAAGAATTCAGATTCTGAATTCACTAAAATTTAGATTTTGAATTCTATATAATTCAGGTTCTGAATTCTTTGGAAAACTGAATCAGAATATCCATGATTTATAGTCTCTAAATTATTATTTTCTTATAATTTGAACTTTTATTTTTTTCCTTAGACACTAAAAAATAGATTTGGTTAAGCAACCTTATTTTTCTTACACTTGTTTTAGTTATGAAATGATGTCATACATTCTGTTTCTATCTGACCGTTTTTTGAGTAACGCATGTACAGGTCCCTCAGAAATTCAAAGAAAAATATGGCTATTGGAGGAGGGAGTCGACTGTTGGATAAATTCCTATAAATAGGAGATCATTTGAATGAGCTCATGACTGATCCATCACTCAAGAGATTTCTTGCTGCAAAAGTGATTTTTAGAGACAGATACCCTCATGCCCAAAACATACTGAACATCTTTTTTATCTTGCTTTTTTGCGACTCCGATTGTTGTTGTGTAAAATCAAGGACTTTCGATGATAGAAAGACAGAGGTGCTGACTAACTTAAAGTTTGAGGACTTCCATTTATAGGAAGACAGAGGTTCCAACTACCTTAAAGTTATAGGGCTTGCCGAGATACAAAGAAAATTAGATATTCTTATCGAGGGCTTACCCCGGTGTGGGTAAGATATACTTTCTTGAAAGTATAAATCAAGGGATATTTATCCAAGGTTTTTGGATACCCTACTCTTTGGGATAAAAGTCTTTGTACTTATTTCTTGTTTTATTTCAAGTTTATATTTCACTATATTTTGATAATGGATGAAATTATAACTTTCTTATACTTTCTTGTTCTTTTGTATACTCTGATTAAGTAAGATTCTATATGCTTTAAGATAGAATCTTTTCCTTGTAAACTTTACTTAAGTTTCATTTCCGGAACAACATTTCTGGAACCTAGAAAATTTTTATAACTAAAATAGGTCTTGTGAATTTACCTTGTTTGACTTTGTGAATCATAGTTTTCCTTAAGGTTAAAACTGAATGTTTTTAAACATAAAATTCACCCCCCCCCCCTCTTGTAATTGAGAATATACATTCATATTTTGATCCTACACTTAACTATCTCTTTATTATATGTTATCTTAGAGGGTAATACATCCCCTTTGTGTGTTTACTATACCCTTGGTGCTAGTCGCCAACCCGGGGCTTACTGGAGGCGAGACTCAGGGGATCATTATCTCCCTTCTCAAATTGTCGGCCCAGGAGGGGTACACCTTGTGGAGAGGGGGTCATGACAGAGTGGTATTAGAGGTCTAGTTGACAGATAGAATGGAGTTTGGTGTTAGGCATAGGTAAGGTTTCATGGGTTGGTAGGGAAATACTGTCAGTCAAGATTAGCAAGTGATGTAAACACTAGGGACTGGCTTAGACATAGGCATTTAGGGCCCCCGATGATCTGATGTACGGACCATTATGTTTATAATGGCTACTAAATGAGGTGATACTAGTTGCAGAGTAGAGACCTAGGAAAGGATCATGCATCATTCTTCTTTGGGCATGTGTTTGAATGGCTAGACCATGGGATAGTTCAAACTAAAATGAATAAAATAAAATAATTAATTAATTAATGTTGAGTCTTCCATATTCCAGGTCTAGGAGTTCTAACTATTTATTATTTCACAAGTATGGCTCTAGGTCGACGTCCTCGTCAGGATCGTATAGAATATGTCTAGAAGGTTGTTCCAGTAGATCATCGTAGGGTAGAGTTTGACGACAATGACACTTGGAGGAGGACACTCTGATAGTTTCAGCGCCAAAGTCTGCATAAGTATGAGGGATCCCTTTCAGATTTAGTCATAGAAGACTAGTTGGAGGAGGTCGAGATATTCTTCAGTTCAATCTGTTCTTGTAAGGAGCACTGGGTGTCCTTGGTTGTGACAATAATTTGTGGAACAATGAGAAAGTGGTGGTTCTTGTTCCTCAGGGATCTCAAGGAGTCAGCGATCTCATGGGAGGAGTTTTGAGATAAGTTTAGAGTCGAGTTTCTTTCTTCGACCGTGAAGGCATCCAGTCTCCATGAGCTTCTTACCCTTCAATAGGGGAGCTCCATTGTTTGAGAGTTTGGAATCCATTTCAGGAACCTCTTATGATATGCTTCGAACCTATTTCCAGATGAGGAGGATAGGGAAAGTCATTTCTAGGAGTCCTTGGGTCTAGAGATCCATCTCCAGGTCACCCATTTATGTTGAAGACATATCTTGAGGTGTGGGCGATGGCAGAGGTCATTGAGAGGACATTGTCCATAACTAGATCATCATGATAGGGGAGTCATCATGATTCATCACAAAGTCGAGATGTGGTCCGTGGTTCCCAGTTTTCAAGGTAGAAGTGTTTCCGTTTGTCCAGGGGTAGGTCCTAGCCCTCAGCATCTCATTTATCTGGGGACTGTAGCTCTCAGGTCTATGCCAAGGGATCAGGTGCTTTTTTTTCTTGTGGTGGTCATGGTCATCAGCAGTGGGAGTGTCCAACATTTCATAACAATCATCGTTCACCAGGTGCTCCACTCCAGGTTCCTCCATTGAGGCAATTCCAGTTGAGGCAGCAGCAGTAGGTTGAACCAGCTTTAGATCATCAGAGGGTAGATGGGGCAGGTAGAGGACAGCCCCATGATGCTCCCCATCCTCAGAGAGTAGAGTGCGACCGTGGTGGTGGTCTTCATCGGGTTTATAGAGGTTGTGGAGGAGGTATTAGTCAATTTCATGCTTTAGCATTGCCAGCTCTAGGCGATCCAGGCGTCGTTCAAGGTACCCTTTTCTTGTTTTCTACCATAGTTTATGCTTTGTTTGATTTAGGAGTGACACACTCCTTCATATCACCTACCCTTTTCCATGCTTTGGTACTTGAGGTAGAGAGTCTTCCAGTACCCTTGGTTTTGACTACGCCAGTGGGAGGCCGAGCTGACTTGTTTGAAGTATATACAGACTGTGAGCTAGGGTTGGGGCAGCACCGCTCTTGGGGAGATTTCCTATGTCTAAAAATACAACCATATGATGTCATCCTCAGCATGGATTTGTTTTATTTGGTGCATGCTATCATGGATTTCTTCAGGAGGCAGGTTATGTTCTTTGATGCGAATAGAGATCCAATGGTGTTCGTTGGAAAGAGAGACCCTCGAATGGGACAGAGGCATGTTCCATCCTTATCATCCATGATAGATGAGCTGATGCTAATTTCTTCATAGGTTCAACAGTTGACATTTCCTAGGGTTTTAGAAGAGTACCCTGATGTCTTTCCAGAGGAGGTTGAAGCATTATCCCCTAAAAAAGAGATCGATTTTTGGGATTGAGCTACAACCAAGAGCGTCTCCTATCTCTATGTCTCCATATAGGATGGCCCCTTATAAGTTATGAGAGTTACATATACAAATTTATGGTCTATTAAAATGCATTTTTGTTTGGTGGAGTGTGTCACCATGGGGTGCACCAGTTTTTCCTGTAAAGAAGGTTGACGACAGTGTGCAGTTGTGTGTCAATTATCATCACTTAAACAAATCGATAGTAAAGAATAGCTATCATCTTCCACGTATTAATGATTTATTTGATCAAATGAAGGGTGAAAGGTGGTTCTCAAAGATCGACATGCATTCGGGATATCATCAGATGTGTGTAAAGGATGAGGATATCCTGAAGACTTCCTTCCATTATCATCATGGGAATCACGAGTTTGTTGTAATGTAATTCGGCATAAAAAATGCTCTAACTGTGTTCATGGGATTGATAAACACTATGTTCCATGAGTTCGTGTACAAGTTCTTGGTGGTTGTCATCGACGACATTCTTGTGTACTCCGCATCTAAGGAGGATCATGCAGAGCATCTTTACACCATTTTGGGAGTTCTTCGTCAACATCAGATGTTTGGGAAGTTTTCTTAGTATGGGTTTTGGGCTCAAGAAGTCTATTTCTTAGGTCATGTTGTGTCTTATCAAGGAGTAGTTGTGGATCCCTCAAAGATAGAAGTATTTGTGTCTTGGGAAGCCCCCAAGACAATGTCAGATGTGCGATGTTTCCTTGGTCTTTTAGGCTACTATAGGAGGTTCGTAGCCAATTTCCCTTGAGTTGCGACTCCTCTGACAGCATTGAACAGGAAGGATCTGGCATTCATATGGACTGATCAATGTCAGGTAGCTTTCGAGTATCTAAATGAGAAGTTAGTAAGTGCTCCAGTTCTTTTTCTTCCAGCAGAGGGAGTTTAGTTTGATGTTTTCTGTGATGCTTCACATCTGGGGTTAGGTGGTGTTCTGATGTAGTAAAGATATGTTGTTTCTTATGGGTCTCGGCAGTTTCATACCCATGAACGTAACTATGCCACCCATTATCATGAATTGTCATGTATGGTGTTTGCTATGAAGTTGTGAAGACATTACCTCATTGGCGAACACTTTGTGGTTTTCACCGATCATAAGAGTTTACGGTATGTTTTCTTCCAACGTGACTTGAACTTACAACAAAATTGATGGATGGAGTCAAATACGACTTCTAAATATTATATACACCTAGAATGGGTAATATTGTATCTGATGTGCAGATTCGGAAGTCATGTAGTGATGCAGTGCATGAATCTAGTGACTCATGGAGTGTAATAGAAGAACTGTCAGCATTACATCTTGATATGGGAGAAGTGGGGGGGCTAAGGTTGTATTTTTCAGATGACAGTGCAGTCATCTTTGGTACAGTAGGTGGAAGAGCCCCATTTGGGGGATCTAGAGATGGAGTTCTGGAGAGACCAATTTGGTTATGGAGAGGGCCATAATGGTTGGTCTGAGGATGAACAACATTGAGTATTGTATCATGGATAGATATTTGTTCCTTTGACGATGTGCGAGATGGTTCTTAGAGAGTTTCATAGTTCTCCTCTAGCGGTGCATCCGAGCGTGACAAAGATGTACTGAGCCTTGAGGATCCAATTTTGGTGGCATGGGTAAATCATGCAGTTTTGGATTTTGTGTCTCGATGTTTGGTCTTCCAGAAGGTGAAGGTTGAACACCATGTTCCTGGTGGTCTTCTCCAATAGTTAGATGTTCCTCAGTGGAAGTGGGAGGATATCTCAATGGACATTGTTACTGTTTTACCTCAAGATCAAGGAGGACATGATTCTATTTGGGTGGTAGTGGATAGTTTAACAAATTCATCCCACTTCATAGCAATCAAGGAGTCAAAATCAATGGAAGTTTTTTTGAGGCAGTATCTGGAGGAGGTGGTGAGACTTCATGGAGCCCCAAGGACGATCATTTCCGATCGAGATCCTTATTTTACCTCTAGGGTGTGGAGAGGTCTTTGGCATGCTTTTTATTCTCAGTTATTCCTTCGCACTAATTTACATCCTCAGACGGACGGTCAAACAGAGCAGACCATCCAAACTCTTGAAGACATGTTATGCTCTTGTGTCCTGGATTTTGGATGTTCGTGGATGAGGCACTTACCCTTGGTGGAGTCCGCCTAAAGTAATAGATTTCACTCCACCATCGGCATGGCACCGTTTGAAGCCTTTTATGGCTAGCCTTTCTGTTCTCCATTGTGTTGGAATAGGGTAAGAGAGTCAGCAATTCTTAGATAGGAACTAGTGCAGAATACAATAGAGATGGTTCAGGTGATTCATGAGAGGATAAAGATAGCACAGAATCATACGAAATCATATGACAATCAAACGAGGAGACCCTTAGATTTTAATTTGTGGATCTTTTGTTTCTGAAGGTGACTTCCCATCATCTTAAGCAGAGTTTTGGTCATGGTAGAAAGCTTTCTCCCTAGTTTGTTGGGCCTTTAGAGGTGTTATCTCATGTTAGAGTTGTGGCATATTGAGTAGCACTCCCCCCACAGATGAGACGGATACACGATGTTTTTCATGTGTCCCAACTCCATCGTTATCTTCATAATGAATCTCACATCATCTATTGGGGAGAGATCGATGTTGATAATGATGTGACATTTGAGGAGCCACCAGTGGAGAACCAAGACCACAAATAGGAGGTGTTGCACGGGTGTTCTATCCCCTTAGTTTGTGTCTTGTGGCGACACAGTGGCATGAAGGAGAGTACATGGGAACGTGAGTCACAGATAAGTGCTCAATACCCAGAGTTGTTTCATGTTTAACAATTTTCATTTAATGATGTTCTCTTTTTGGTTATAGACCTTTCATGTTTATGAGATGGCTATCTTTGGTCGCTTCTTGTGGCCTGCTCTCTTTTGACAAGTATCTCTATGGGAGGACATTTGGAATTATTTTCTATTTCCTTCTAGGTTGGTTTGGAATTATCGAGGACAAGAAAGTTTTCATAGGTATCTGATGTAATGTCTTGGACCTCTTAGGTCCTTTCCTTTGCTGAAATCTGGTGTTTGAGGTGTTCCGGGAGGTCAAGGTGACATATCCCCAACACTTTTCCAAATTTATAGTTATCTGAACAATTCGATCAGTGAGGTCGATGTGAACAGTTCCATCAGTGATGTTGATGTAAACAGTTCCATTATTGAGGTTGATGTGAATAGTTCCAACAGTGAGGTTCCAACGGTGAGGTTTCAACAGTGAGGTTCATGAACAGTGTTTTTCCTTTTCCAAATTTCAAGTTCATGAATAGTGTTTCCAGAACGGTGAGGTTTCAACAGTGAGGTTCATGAACAGTGTCTTTCCTTTTCCAAATTTCAAGTTCATAAATAGTGTTTCTAGAATCTTGATGTTCCAACGATGAGGTTTCAATGGTGAGGTTCATGAATAGTGTTTTTCCTTTTCCAAATTTCGAGTTAGTGAACAGTGTTTCCAGCTTCCTATAGTTTCTCCCCTTTAACATTTCCTTGGATGTAAAATGCATTTAAATCCATGTTTTAAGGACTCTAAGGCCGATTAAAAGGCCATAAATACTATATTAATTTCCTTAAGGCTTAGGATTCTTTTACTTGGTCAAACTGTATGGTTTAACATGATCCTCTTTTAATGGAAAATCCAGCATATCTTAAATCATTACTCCGTTAAATCTTCTAAATGGATAAGATATCCTCCTCCCTAATTCTTCCTCCTTGTTCTCATGTGTGAGACACTCGAACCTTCCATTCCTTCCAGTATGATTTTTTCAATCAAACATTCCTCCTTGGATTGGTTCCCCTCTGTTTTTTATGCAACCAAGAATTATTGATCAATCTTCGATATAATGTATGATCTATCGTAATTATTTTGGGTTAATATCATTTTGTTTCTCCTTTACCTTTAATGGAATTCTATCTCCATGTTCCTAATGGAATTTTCTTGGGTGTGACCGATGTGGTGGTGTCTCTGCATCCTCGGGTGGATACAGTTGTCATGGGGGAGGATATTATAACTCGTTGTGTGACTCGTTATTTTAAAAATAAGGACAATAACCGTTTGAGGTAGGGGATTCATTGCTTCTATTTTATTTTACATACAAATGTATAGTTATCATGTTTTATACCACTAGATCACAATTAAATTGAAATAATAAATATTTGAACCGTATAAATAAATTGATATCAATCGTAGGATATTTCCTCTTGTTTTTCTAGATAGTGTGATAGCTATGCTTTCTTTTTTTAGATTTTCATTCTTGATGGAAATTGGTAAAGAACATAAATCCGAAATTAATTTATAATTGTTTTTCTAAAGATAAAGAGGTATTTAAATGAATCTGTTTCTTCTTGTTGTAATTTGATGTTAATAAAATTGGTTTAGTAAGCATGTTTAATTATCTTTAATAGCTTGATGTTTAGGTTTTTTGAAGTTGGATCCTATGAATAATAAATCTGTTAATTTCATATGGATTAAAGAACTGGTTGTTTGATAAAAGATAATTCCTTATAGGCATTTGAGTTACCCTCTTGCTTGATTAAGGGACAATATCCCAATTGTTATGTTGGTTGTTTTCATGTTGCTTGTGTTGTGATGTGATCCTAGATGGCTGTTGTGATATGTGGGGGTTGGGAGGCCTACTGTTTGTGGCAGCAGTTGATCCCTAGAGTGTCGAGATGCATCAGTTTATGCATGTGGGTGTTAGAAAGGACACTAGGTATGATGAAATGGTTTGGATGTGAATGTTTAGATGTTTACTAATTCTTATTGGTTGTTTATCTGCTTTATTTCCCCCACAAATCAAGGTATCTGGTCTTACTTACCCTTCTTCCGAAAGGGGAGAAGACACGCGGGGTATACCACGTGCTTTCCATGTTTAGATACTCAAGGGAGGATGGGTCTACGCTCTTGGTATAGATGGAAAAGGCTCGACGGATAGTTCATATATTCACTGTGTTGAGACCCCCTGTTTTTAGCAGCATAGAATGTTTTTCTATAATTCTTGGTAATATGGGAAAGTAATGTAGTAAAGAAATAATTGAATAAATGATGTTAACCCATGGGGTTGAAGATTTCTTGGATGCAATGCTAAGGTTACAATTTAAAGGAACAATGGACTTTGGGTGTGATGCTAATGAAATGTAATATGGGATTGTTAATGGTTAATTAATGTTTAAAGATTTAATTAACGTAAAGTGAACCTGATAAAAAGGGAATGAAGTAATGTGATAAAACTCTTTAAATGGTTGTGTGATTATAGTATACCTGGTCTTAGAAGTGGTATCTAGGAGTCCGAGAGACATTAGGTGCAGTTGAGTTTAATACTAGGTTATTCCCATAGTGTGGTTGTGAGCTATAGTATATTCTGTACTTTTTGTGTTTCTATATGCTACTCCACCCCGTCAGTCAGGGAAACTAACACCCCAGGGATTCTGATCCCTGGGGGGTGTTTCCCCAACATTCTGGTGGGAGGATGGATGGATGAAAACCCTATTTTTCTCTACTCTCTCCTCTTGGGAGTTACTTGTGCTGGTAGGCACAACGGTTAGTTTTCCCCATATATGTGTGTAGAGGGCTGTAATGGATTGTGGTTATTCATCTGCATATATTCTGGATATAGTTTTTTATGGACTACTATAGGTATATCATGTAAAGGTTGTGATGGCTTGAGGATCCTTACTCGGTGTATGAGATTTAATGGCTTGAGGTACAATACCCAATGTATGATACATGTTATGCGAGTTGTGGTGGCACCCAGAGACTACCTGGCTACTTTGATAACATGGACGTGGTGGTTTTGATGCACGAGGTGCATGTTGTGGTTCTTCACCCAGGTGTCTGCAGAAAATCCATTTTGGAGAGAGATGCTTAGAATGTGTGAGATTGGGGAAAAGCTAAAAACCAGTGGGGAAGTAGTAGCGGGGTACTCTTGATATTCTTTATTATATTATATACTCTTGTATGTGTTACTTGGTGAAAGTATCCATGGTGATTCTAGGAACTTAGTATACCTATTTAGGTGACGAGTTAGTTTCACTTGTGGTTCACTATACTTTATCATGCTTTCTTTACTTTTTCACGAGAGGATCTGGGGAAGATCCTACTGAGTATACTGTTATACTCACCCTATGTATATATAAACTGTTTTTCAGGTCACTTGGAGCAGGTTGGAGATCAGGTTGGTTTCTACTATCTTGGGGTTACAGGAGCTATTTGGGCTTCACGATCGCTGTTGTTTTTACTTTCTTTTGGGTACTTGTAGTTTACCCCTTTTTGTTGTAGTAGTTTTTCATGACATTACATATGTGCACTTGGGATTTCTTTTATATTTCATTCTGACTTGGACTTGGTTGGTTTCTATCTGATCTCTCTCTTTCTCATGTGTTCTCTTAGAGGGTAATGTCTCCCATTTGTGTGTTTACTATACCCTCGGTGCTAGTCGCCAACCCGGGGCTTACTAGAGGTGGGACTCGGGGGGTCATTATCTTCCTTCTCACATTTTCGGCCTAGGAGGGGTACACCTTGTGGAGAGGGGGTCGTGACAATAAATAAACCAAAGTAACATCGAGACACACAACTCCATATTTACAAATCAAAAAGATTACATGTTCAAATTTTATTTTATGTAACATAAATATTATTCTGATAATTCATTTCCTGATAACATGTAAAATGATTCATAATACAAATATACATACCATGAAAGAAATAAAATTTCATAACTAAAATGAAAATCAATACAATATTATAGTCACTAGGATATAGAAAACCTTCTAAAGGGAAAGAAATTCTTTAAACCAAATTAATTAATAAGTTAAGACAAAGATTATAACCAAGACTATTATCATGAACATTCATGGGTTATATTCTAATTTTAGTTACATAATCTTCAATTTATCTCATTTATATACATATTTATAATGTAAAAACCATTTATTAATAATACTTTATGATTTCTATAAATTTTTTAGTGTTGGAATAGTAATTTAATTAAATTAATTCAAGGCATTGCATGAAATGTAGGTATAATACACAACTAAGTAAAATATATCCATATTTATTCATTAAATAAGATTTTCATGTTATCAATAATGTGTAGGTATTTAAATTAATTTAGTAAAATAAATATACAATTACCAAAATTAATCTTGAAAAACATTACTCTTTCATAACATGTTACTTACTAAGATTCCCAGGGGGTCATGAAATCACTCTAAGAGGGGGGTGAATCAATAGTGACCAAATTTTTTCGAAATATGTTTAGATTAAAATAATTCATCCTTTAAGTTGATCAAAACTCTATTATCGGTTAGGATGTGTGGATCTTTATAAACTCAACCTCATAAATTTTCCTTAATCTATGAAGATAATTTAATGTAAATACCACACAGTGACTTTACAAGGTTCTAAATAAAATATTACTTCCAGTTATATTAGTTATACAACCCAACATGGATTATATACTATAATATCCATCAAAAATTACAAGTTGTTTGGGAAGGAATCGCACTTAAGCATTTGAATGCATGAAACAAACTTCCTTCTACTGGTTATACTCCCCAACCTTCGAAACTCTTTTGTAATTGGTTATAAAACCCAATCATAAGCTACTTCTTCCTTGTAATTTTTTATACTGAAACCACTAGTCCTCAAGTAATCTCTTTGAAATTCATCATGGATTGTTACTTGTATATGTTTGTATATTCATTTTTATATAACATGAAGTTCAACCATATCCTCCTTTTTATATAATGTTCTTCTAAATATTCTTGTTGCATTGTACTTCAATTTCTTGTACTTTCAAAAATATATACTTGACACTGGCCAGGATTTCCTCTTTCTGATATTCTAGAGCTAGAGAACATACTCTAATTTGGAACATCTAGTTCTAGACTCCTAAAAATTCAAACCTCTATATATATAAAGTAAAGTACATGGATGGATTCTTCATCTCCTTTTAAATCTTTTTTAGACAATATCTCTCTCAATTCTTCATTCTTAAACTTAGCTGATTATCTTCTTTTATAGTGGTAAGTTTCCCTATACAGATATAGTGGACACATGAGTATGAGTTTGAATTTATTACTAACATAGTTTTTTAATTATCCACCTTTAATATCCTTGAGAATATATTTGGATTTTAATTACTCTAAAATGTGAAATCAAATACCTTTTTAACACCTTGATATTTTATAATATATTTCTCTTCAAATAAATTTAATTTCTTTAATATCTAATGATACATGAAAATCTCAGTTTAAATGAAACCTGATATCGTATAATATTATAACATATCCATTAAATTTACGGTATGAATATGAATAAAAAAAATTTAAAAATATGCATAGATGCTTAATATTAATAAAATATATTGATAAATATGTACTCAATTATAAGCACATACATTTTATGCTTTAAAAAATATATTTTCTTCAAGAAAAAATTGTATTGCATTTTTGGTACAAACGTTATAATTAGTATATAAAATTTCTAGAAATTTAATTTTAAAATGTGAAATTTATTTTTAAAATAAACATGGAAAATTTATCAAAGGGTGATTTTTAGAGAATATTTTTTAAAAAAATGATTTTTGGGTAAATAATTAAAATACTGATTTTTTGTTTTCTAGTATTTTAAAAGTTATATTTTGATTTGGATGGGTTTTAAATTTTAATTATCTTATTTTTTGTTAAAAATAATTCAATTTATACTTATTTATCAACATTATACTTTATATTGTTATACAAATACTTTAAGACTAAAAAATAATTTCTCAGAAAACCATTTTTCTTTGTGTTTTGAGTTTTTATAATAAATTAATTCATACCATTTCTAGAGATTAAATTTTCATAAATGGATTATATATTTTTAATAATTATTTAAAAAATTATTAACAATTCTAATTTCATTCTTGGTAATTATTAATAGTAACTATGGTAAAAATATTACCACATCAGTAAAAAGGGAAAAACGGGTAAATTAAGATCAAATTAAGTGATATGGCCACAATGCTTCAACTTAATTCATAATAGATGAAGGTATTTATAACTTTATCTCCTTATTATCTATATTTAATTTTTATGGGACACTTTCCCATGAATATGACTTAATAATATTTTTATCCTTTATATAATTCAAGGTGTGTCCCTCCCCCCACTTCTAAAAGGATACCCCTCCTCTCTCTATTTAAACAAATTTGAACCACCTAGATAGACCAAAACCTGAAAAATTATTTTTATGACTTCCATATACATGAATTATAGGGGATTTAAATCTTAAATTAAAATTCCAATTATACTTAACAAGAGATCTATAGGAGGTTGGCCAAAGAACATGTTATATTCTAACCCAACCTATTTCAATTTATTTCTTCTTATAACTCCTCCAAATTGGTGGTATCCATAATAAAATAATGATTTCAGTATATTATATATTCTTAATTGTTATTATTATGATTTATCAACCATTTTTCACAAACTTTCCATTAAATGGGGAATGAAATGTTTTGCTCATGTGTACGTGTGGACAACCGCCTCAACATAGCGATGGATTCATTCTACATCACCATAATTCATGATTGGTTGTTATGATGGATTTGATATTTATATATGATATTTATTATATAATTATAATTTTTTAATTATAATATCTTAACTACATTCTTACCTTTCTTTATGTTAATAAATGATAATATCTCTCATGAATACATGTGGATTACCACCTCCACGAAGCAATGTTATTCGTTTATCATATTAACTTTACATTGATGGTAATAATGATACACTTAATGAATATATAAGATATATAAGATATAATAATTATTATTTCAAGGTGAATTATAATTTACCATTCTTTTTTTCCAACCATCAAAGAGTGGAAGCATCACTCATGTGTATGTACGGAGTACCATCTCAATGAAGTGATATAATTCATGTTTCATCGCTGCTTTACATGAATAATTATAAAACAATATTTTATGAATAAATATGATAATTATTTCATGATTAATATTTTTTATATGATTTAACCATGAACAAGGTAAAAGTACCAAAACCATCTAATCAGAATTAACTAAAAAAACGATGGAGTTATCACTCAAAATAGTGATTTTAATAAAGAATTATTAATTAATAGGTGATAATATGTTATAATTAAATAGTATTTATAATTATATGTATGAATATCCTTCTATAATATATTTATAAAAATTAAATATTTTTTATATAGGATATTTTAACGTGTATGAATCAAGGTGAGACTTGAGGTAAGGGATTTATGTTTGAATCCCATTTTAATGATCATTCCTTAAAGTTTAATTTTCTATTTTGGAAATTATATTATAATTATTTGATAAAACCATTTCATTTTTATTCTCCTATAAATATTTTTTAAAATTTTGTGTTTTCTTACAATTTTTATATCTTTAGTACTTACAAATGTTTCATAAAAGCGTTTTACAAAAAAATGACCTTATTTATCCTCTTTTGACCAGAAAAACATTTTATTCCATATCTATGTTTTCTATAATGATTTCAAGAATGTTTTTGAATATTATTAAATAATTTTTTAAAGTCATTTTTACTGGTTTTTAACTTTAAAAAAAAGGTTTAAAGAGAACCTTCTTGTAATTTTTTGAATAATGAACTTTTTTCTAAAGGTGTGAAAAGAATCTTTATTTTAACAAATACAGCTGAATGGAATTTCCCACCATCATGGTTAGTTAATTATTTGAATCTTAATTTACATTTTACCTTACATATTTTCAAATATAATGCATTCTTTAAAATTTTTTAATTATTTGGATTTAAATAAGTGATTTAAAATTGAAAAGGGTATTTTCCTTGAAAAATATTCAAACAATATTCTAAAGAAATTTTCAGGTATGATAACATAATTTTATGTCAATTATTCTTTATTTTGGGATATAATAAAATTATATCATCCATATTCTTTATCTGGATGGTTTTTTAATATGATGATGATATTTTTATGAAACCCTTTTTTTTCACGAGTTATGATATAATGATATGAGGATTGTTTTATGATCTTATGGCACACATATATGTTGTTTTAATTATTTTTTCGGACTATAATTATATATCCCTATAATTAATTGGGTATGGTTGGATATATCATGAGATAGTGATAACTGCAATGGGGAATAAACTTATTTTAGTAATGGGGTATTTGTAATAAGATGGTCTTGGGAGTTAATCTTGACTAATGATGTGATGAAAGTGGGAGTGAACCCAATCCAATCTGGTAGTTTTGTAGTGATAATTGACTAGATAAATGATTTAATATGATTTTTTGTATGCCAAAAACTTATTCCTTATTATTATTATTTTTCTCATGGATTATGATGAATTATTAATGATTTCTCACACTTATGAATTTTTTCTTTTGTTATGAAAAATATTTATGTCCTGATTTGTGATTAATAATCTACGACTAATTAGGTATGATTATTCTAAGTAATGATCTTTTTTTCATAGCCGTATGTTTATCTTATATTCACTTATGATCATTGATTGATTTATCTTATATTTTCCCATATGATGCATCTGAGCTCACCCTTTATTATGTTTCATTTCCCCATTTTATGAATAAATTTTAAGTACGGTATGTCTAATAATTTTACTATGATAAAAGATCATTATGGGATATGTTGAAGATATTTCCACAAATATGATGATTATGGATCTAGTCCTAAAATAATCTAAACCTTTAGGTTCTCAGACATTTATAATTTTATTATATATTGAATATTCATCTAAAATTATATAATATCTGTGTATGCTTTTCTCGAGTCACCTCAATTGTTTTCAAAGAAGGGTTTTAATATTCTTGAGATTATGATTATAGAAATTTGGTGGAAACCCGTGTTATAATCCTAAGTATAAGAAAACATACTTAAGTTTTGGAAGGTATATATTATATGGTTTTACTAGTAACACATTCATGTATGGATACTAAAAGTGGATGTGGTTTTAGTATATATGAATCTACAGGTAATAACCCTAAAAATAGTAGGTTGAGTATATATTATCCAGTATTCTGGTGCATGGTGAATGGTCCCTTATTGCACAATTATTTTAACACTCCTAGGGGATATGATTGGGATTAATCACATTTTCTATATAAACCATTATAAGTTATATGAATAGATGATAACCAATGATAGCCCTGATTAATTATAAGGTGTCATAAATTGAAAATAAGGTATCATAAATATAAAATCCTATAATTTTTTTTCATAATTATGTGTCTTCTCACTATGATTATTATTTATCACACTATGATTTTTTTAGTAAATGGATAGAACCCAAAAGAATTGTGTTAATACTAAATGTGATGAAAAATGTAATGATTTTCCTCCTGAGTATCCAAATTATATAGGAGATGGAATAAAAAATCATGTTACAGTACTTACACAACTTTCTCTAGCTACAAATCATGTCATTCTTCCAGAAGATAAAATTAGTGAATAAAGTTTTATTGAGTCTTTCATGAGTGTACATCTCTGATATTTTAGTGAGTCCACTAATACACAATTTCTTGATAAATAGATCAATTTAACTAAAAAATGAATCCCCTCATATTTGGAATTTGAACATGTTATTTTTGTTGTTTATCATTGGGAAAGTGAAATAGATCAATGTTAGACTCTTATCAATAACATATAGCAATAAGAATAAATTGAATCAATTAAGTGGGATGCATTTAGAAGATTACTTTTTAACAAGTACTTACCTCATATTCTTCATAAAAAATGGATAAGTAATTTCTTTAGATAAAGATCAGTATTATGAATCCATTAGTACCTATGAGGAAAATTTTTGAAGACTTATGAGGTATGTTTTTTTTATCATCCGCCTTGAAATTTAGATTGATCGATTAATATGTTTCTCAAAACCAATTATTTGAAGTCTGTCAACCATAAGGGACTTTAGTATCTATAAATAAATCAGTTTATGTAATACCAAGGTATAATGGGAGATTGGATTTACACTTCAATATCATGGTTTTAAAAAGAAAATAAAAAATTAAATTAAAAGGAAATTATAAAAATTAAAAAAACATTAAGGGAAGAAGTTGAAATTTATTTTATGGTTGAAGTGTGGAAAGAAACATAGTGGAAATTTTATAAATTGTATTAGTAAATGATTTAATTTTGGAAAGTAATTTTATTGGGTAATCAAATACTAAAGTGATGGGAAGAAGTTAGTTAATGGTGAAAATATAGAGAAATCACCATAGAATGAACCATGCTAAATCATGTGTTTCAAATGCATGGATTATGGGAATTATACTAAACAATTCTCAAATTTTAGGATTAATGGGTATGATTAACATAAAAACCTCTTCATCCCATAGAAAAAGGAAAATATCCCATGATAATGATTTCTAATAATGGTTACGATGAAAAACTAGTGAATGGTACACTTACAATACACTCTATAATAATTAATATCATCTTTGATTTGGAATCTTCTCACTCTTTTATATATTAAGATGTCACAATACCACCTCAATGATTATATTTTTAATTAACTGTGAAAACTCATAATGGTATAATGAATGCATCTCAAATCTATGATTCTTCTCTGATTCAAGTTTTCAGGAATTTGTTTCCTATAAATATCATTATTATCCCTATAGTTGAATTTGATATTATATTGGGCATGGATTGGATTTATTTATATAAATCCCATATCAATTACTATATAATGGAGGTTAAATTTTTTATTCTAAACCAACCTATGATAATATATCTATGTGATAATAGATATGAACTCTCAATGGAAATTTCATCCATTTTATGGGTCTTGATTCCTATTCAAGATGGGTGTTTATTTAATATGGTTGGGGAGAAACTCAACATTTAAGACACTCTTATTTAATGGGATTTTGTTTGATTTATGTATAAAAGAGTTTCATTGTATTCATCTTAATCATGAATTTTATTTTTCAATTGAATTCATACCTAGTGATACACCTATTTCAAAGACACTATATAGAATAAAACCGATTGAGTAATAGGAATTGAAAAATAAACTCATGTATATTCTTGATAAGGGATTCGTATTCTATAGTGCATCACTGTGGGGTTCATATGTTCTTTTTATTATGAATAAATATTGTTTATTGTGTATTTTCATTGATTATCAATAACTTAACATGATCACAATCCAAAATAAGTGCCCCTACCCCATATTGATTAATTATTTGATCAAATTCATGGATCCCAATAGTTTTCCAAGATTTACCTTAATTCTGGATAACATTAATTGAGGTTTATGAATGAGTATATATCCAATACAACCATCCATATAAGGTATGGTCATTATGAATTTATATTGATTCCATTTATACTGGCTAATTCCCATGTTATTTTCATATATCTAATGAATAGAGTCTTTATATGTTACCTTGAACGATTTGTGGTATTATTAATAAATGATATTATTATGTATGTATATTTAAAGGAATATAATGGAGATCATATGGGAATTGTGTTGAAGTCCCAAAAGAAGGATAAAATGTATTCTAAATTTATAAAGTGTGAGTTTTAGCTATATAAATTCACATTATTGGGTCATATAATCTCAAGTGAGGGTATATAGGTGGATTCATAAAAAATGTTATTGAACATTGGACCATACCAACCACTATGACTGTGATAAATGGTTTTCTTGGTTTAGTTGGATATTATTGATTCTTTATAGATAATTTCTGAAGACCACCTAATCCACTCACCAAGTTAACTTTTAAGGGAGTCAAGCTCCTTTGGGCAGATGAATGTGAATAAAATCTCAAAGAACTAAAGTTAATTTTGGTTAGTGAACCTATTCTTGCATTACCCTCTAGTGGTAATTGTCTGTGATCTTTAGATATACTTCGAATAAGGGGTCAGGATGCATTATCATTCATAATGGTATAGTGATATCTTATACCTCAAGAGAATCAAAATTTTGAGAGAAAAATTACATGGATCATGATTTGGAGTTGGATGTAGTAAATTTTTCATTGAAAATATGGAGAAATTATCTTTACAAGGAATAGTGTGATATATATACTAATCATAAAATCTTAAAGTGTATATTTACACAAAAAATATTTGAATATGAACAAAAAGATATGGTTGTATTTGATTAAAGATTATGGTTGCTCAACACATTACTAATTTGGGAAAGAAAATAAGCTAGATAATGCTCTAATTCATAAAAAACATACTAGTTTTTCCACGATATGGATTAAAAGAGATCCAACATTTATAGATTTACAAAATATTGAACTTAAAATCATGAGTAAAGGGGAAAGATCATATCTTGCTTAGATAAATTTTCAACCATCCATTCATGTGAGGATGGAATAGGCATATAAGGAGGGTGTGTAACTATAGAAGAAGGTGATAAATGTTACTAAGTTCCACCATGAATATGATATAATGATAAGGTTTAAGAAATGAGAATAAGGAGGAGTTATTGGACTAAACTCATAGTTCAACATTATTTATTCATCCTAGATGTATGAATTTGTATAGAGATATGAAATAGTATTTTGGGTGGGATAACATGAAAAGGAATATTTTTGAGTACGTATCCTGATGACTGGTATATTAGTAATTTAATGATAAGATACATTAGTCTAAGGGAGTGTTACATCCATTACCCATACGAAAATTGAAATGGGAAAACAATACCATGGATTTCATCATCAAACTTCCCAACCCATCTTAAGGGTAAAATGTCATTTGGGTTGTAGTCAACTACCTTATGAAATCAGCACATTTTATACCACATAGAATATTTCTATCTTGATAAACTTTACAATATGTAAATTAGGAAGTGTTTAGGTTTGATGAAGCGCTATATTCTATTATATTTGATAAGGATCATAGGTTTATCTTGAATTTCTGGAGAATTCTTTGGTAGTAATTGGATATAAAGTTGATTTTTAGTAATACATATCAACTTTAGATAGATGGTTAATATGATAGTACTTTTCAAAATCTACAATTCATGTTTAGATCTTTCTCTATGGATTTCAATGTTGGATGGGATCAACACCTTCGTTTGGTATAATTTTCATAGAAAATAGATTTTACTCAAGTATATAGATGGATCATTATAAAGCCCTATAAGTAAGGAACTATATAAATCCAACGTACAAAGATGAATTTAGATAAATAAATCTATTTGGAAAAGTTATATATGATGAAATAATATATAATGTTATAGTTATTCAGTAGTATATTAGGGTAGTTGAGAGTCGACCGAAAAGTTATGATAACAATTGCCAATTCTAGAATTTGAAGTTAGTGAAATTTTATTGCTATGAATATATAATTGGAAAATAATTTATTATATAAGAAAATAAGAAAAAGTTGAGCTCTAAATTTTTTAGTTCCTTGTATCGGGGTGGTTTCTTATCTTGTGCTCCTTCCACCAAATCTCTCTCAAGTTCACATTCCATTTCGGGTATCTCTCCTAAAGAAGTGAATACCTGATCCTTCACATTTACTAAACTTGGATATCATACCATTGAAGGATGATCTCTCTTATGAGGAACAAACTATCAAGAAATTGGATTGAATAATGAAAGTGATGTGAAAGAGGACCACTCGCATGTTTATAGTTTTGTGGATAAACCATAAATTTGAAGAAGTAATGTGGGATCATGAATTTATGATGAGGAAGAAGTATCCTCATTTTTTTATTAGATTGATGTAATTTTGAGGTTAAAAATTTTATAAGGGAGTATAATTTAACACCCTCATATTTTATGATATATTTCTCTTCAGATAAATTTAATTTCTTCGATGGCATGTGATACATGCAACACTGAGTCTAAATAAACCATAATATAGTATACCATTATAATATAGCCATTCAATTTTTATTATGAATAGTAGTATATATATATTTAAAAATATTTATACTATTTTCAAATGATTAAAATATATTAATAAATAAGTATGTAATTTTCAGTAAATACATTTTATGCTTTAAAAACATGTTTTTCTTCAAAAATGGTTTATATTGCATTTTGTGTATGGACATTAAAATTAATTTATAAAATTTCAAGAAATTTTATTTGAAAATATGAAACTTATTTTTTAATTCATCATTTTAAAATTATCTTAGAGTGTATATTTCTTACCTTTCTGAAATAGTTGATTTTTGGGTGAATAGTGAAAATACTGATTTTTTAATGAGAATTATATTTTCCATTTCTAGTATTTTTAGTTCTCCGTTTTTATTTTGATTTTTTTTCAAATTTAATTTTTTTTTACAGTTAAAAATAATCCAATTTATACATTTTTGATAAATATTATAACTAATATTGGTATAAAAATACATTTAGACATAAAAGTGCATTTTTCAAAAATCGTTTTTCATTGCGTTTTGTGTTTTCATGTTAAATTAGTTTCTATAATTTATAGAGATTGAATATTGAAAAATGGATTTCATATTTTTAATCATAATTTAAAAATTTATTAATTAGACCAATATCTTTTTTGGTCATTATGAATAGTAATTATGGGTAAAATATTACTACCTTAGTAAAAAGGGTAAAACATGTAAATTTTGTTTAAGCTAAGTGATAAGTATGTAATTTTTCATATAAATTCTTATTTTATGAATTTATTTATACCCTTATCAATTTGGTCTAGAAATTGAATATTTTTTATTGGGAAATTTTCCATGAATATGATTTAATAAAATTTCAATCCTTTAAATATTATGGTGTGTCCCTCCCCCTGCTTATAAAAGGATAGTATTCCTATCTCTCCTTTACTCCACTTTGATCCACCTAAATCAACAAAACCATTCCCAATTATCTTATAAAAAACCCTTTATAAGAATTAGAGGTTTAATTGTTATTAAAAGACTAGTCCAAGGGTCCTTAACAAGGGATATAAAAAAATATACTGAAGAACATATAATCACCTTACCTGAACTATTTAAATTTATTTATTATTATACTTCCTATAAATAAGTGATATCCATTATAAAATAAATAATTTATTATATTTAATATACTTAGTTTTTATTATTATGATAGATCATCCATTTTTCATATCCTTTCTACCAAATGATAATTGAAAAGTATCGCTTGTATGTACATGTGGACTATCGCCTCAATGTAGGGATATGATTCATTATCTATAAGCATAATTGATGGTAAATTATTATTAAATATTTAATGTTTATATATTATATTTATGACATAATTATACTTTTGTAGTTACAATATCCCATTCACGATCATACCCATCGATCTGTTGAAAAATGACAATGTCACTCATGCGTATGTATGGACAACCTCCTCCACAAAGCGATGCGATTCATTTAACATTTTACCTTTACATTGATGGTAATAATGATAAATTTGTTGAATTTATATGATATCTATGATATAATAATTATTATTTAAATTGGAATGATCATTTACCTTTCTTTCATTCCAACTATTGAAAATTGAAAACATCACTCGTGTGAACATATGGACTACCGTCTCCACAAAGTGATGTAATTAATTTTTCATCATACATTCATATGATTAATTATAAAAATATATATGATGAATAAATTTGATACTTATTTAATGATTTATATAATGGATATGATTAAAACATGAAAAATTTGTAGTAATTAGAACCATCTAACTGCAACATACATGAAAAATGAAGCAGTTATCACCAGGAATAGTGATTTTAATAAAAGATTGTATATTAATGAGAGAAAAGATTTTATAAGTAAATAATATTTGGTATTATATATATTATTATGGTTTTATAATAAATTTATAAAAAATGGTTCTTTATTATACATGATATATGAATGTGGATGAAGAAATATGAGACTTGAGTTAAGGGATTTATGTTTCAATCCCATTTTAATCGAGATGTTTTATCCTTAAATTCTCCATTGAGGAAATTATATTATCATTCTATGATAGACCCATTTAATTTTTATTATCATATTTTAATTTATGTAATTTTTATGTCTTTTCAATATTTTGTACTTAAAATAGTTCAGAAAATGTTTTTAGGAAAAGGGGATCATATTTCTCCTCTTTCAGTCAGATTTTTTTCTTTAATATCCATGTTTTAAAAAATATATTCACTATATTTTTTAATAGGATTAAATGATTTATAAAATTCTATTTTTACACATGTTTTAGTTTTTAAAAAAATATTTAAAAATAATCTTCGTCTTGTTTTATGAAAAAGGGTACTTTTTATCAAAACTGTGAAGAAAATAATTATTTAAACAATTAAAACATGAATGGAATTTAAATCTATCATAACTGCTGAATTTTTTTAACCTTTATTTACAATTTTCCATGTTACTTTTTAAATAAAAAATTTTCCTTCATATTTTGGAAAATTTTATTTTAAATAAGTGATTTCAAAATGAAAATTCTATTCTCCTCAAGAAATATTTTATTGGTATTTTAAATATTTTTTCATCTATTATGACATAATTTTATGTTAATTATGTTTTAATTGGGATATGATCCAATGATACCATCTATATTCTTTCTCTTGAAGTTTTATGATATGGAGATGATATTTTAATGAAACTAATTTCCTTTCAACGGGTTATGATATAATGATATGATAAAGGATTTATGATCTTATGGAACACATATGTTTGGTTTTAATTATATAAAGGTTGTGAAAACAATTATATATCCCTACAATGAATTAGGTAATGATAGATATATCATGAGATTATAATAATTAGAATAGGGAGTGAACCCAGTTCATTAGGGGACTCTATCCACTATGAAAGTCTTGGGTATAAATTGTGACTAAGGATATAATAGAATGGGGAGTGAACCAAATACACTATGTTAGTCTTAGAATTTAACCATGACTAAGGAAATTATTTTATATGATTATGTGTATTCCAAAAACTTATGTCTTATTCTTATGATGTGTTCTCATGTATTATGATTGATAATTAATGATTCGATACACTTATGAATTCGGTATTTTGTTATGAAAAGGCCTTATTCCAAGATTTAAGATTAATAATATTTGAATAATTGGGTATAATTATTATAAGATATGATCTTGTTCTCATACCCTTATTCTTATCTTATTCTCAATTATTATCATTAATTGAAATCTATTATGTTTACCTTTAATAAGAATCTTACCTCGCCCTTTATTGTGTTTCCTTTCCCCGGGTAATAAATAATGGTTTTAAGTATGGTATATATAAAATGTGTACAATAATAGAATATATTTATGGGAGTTGTTGAAAATATTTCATAAAATAAGAGTATTATATATCTAGTCTCCAAAGACTCTAAACCTTTATGGTTCTAGGGAATGTATTATTATGGTTTGTATTGAATATTCCACTAAACTTATGTAATATCTATGTAATTTTTTCTTGGGAAACCTCAATCTTCAACTCATATGAGGATCTTGGATTGAATCAAAAACTTTCCTTCCATGAATATCTCTTTTTGAATGACTAACTCAACATCATTAGAATATATGAATTTATATCATTGTAAAGTTCTTCTGTAATTATTTTGAAAAATTATATTTAGATATATTAAATGTACCCCTTCTAGTTTTTCCTTCTCTAACTCAACTTACATCAACCTTTAACACCTCAAAAAATCTCCAACAAGATTCATGTTCTTCTGGTGAACTCCATGTGATGAACCTACAATAGTTCAATCTTGGAATTCCATTTTCTTTATAAAATAATCTTCCATAATTTGATTATGTTCATTTTTTATATCTATACTTAACTAAAATATTATGATCCTTACAGAATTCATTTTATTTAACTTAAAAAAATCATTATGGAAACTATTGTATCATATTCAATGATTTTTCTTCTAGAGTTCTCTAACTGATGAATTCACAAATATTCTTCCCGAAAGGTTATCCTGAGAATATTCATTTATAAAACACAATAGTTCTTATTTATAAAATCTACTTCCATAAAAGTATATTTCAAATATGTTTTATTTTATCTTTACTTAGTATTGATCTTTAGATCATCCGAAGACTAAAACTCTCCTCAGGAAGCTTCTCATTAATTAATTTATCTCTCCAGTCATTGCTACTCCTTCTGTTAACTTTAAAACATAATGATGCTTTATGTGCATCATCAAATTCTATAAATATTGACTTTGTGATCTCAACTAAGTAGATATAGTTTTTTATTCTTCTTCCATAGTGATGATCTTATAATGAATGAAAAACATAGAATCATCTGACTTATTCTTTTGAAACATTTAATGGATCTTGTTTCTTACCTCATCCTTTTGGAAACTATCAAAATTTCTCTATATCAACCACAATAATTATATTTTGTTAAATTCATAAAAAAATCCTTCTAGAATATCCTTCCAGACATCTAAACTCTTCATTAGTTTTGTTTATCATCATTCTTTATAGCATAATCTTTCAGAGTTCATTCAACATATTTTATTCCAAAATTCTTCTAGTGATTTTGATCTTAATGTCTTTACTATAATTATGGTATAAACTCTTATTTTGATGGTTTTACCTTTAGTAATACTTTATTCAACTCACATTATATTGGTAATTAATATGATGTTGACCATTATAATTTTCCCTTCAGTATAATTCATTTAAATAATAAATATTTTTTTGTGATCACCTTTTTTTAATGGATACTTTTGAATATGAATATTTCAATATATACATTAGAAAAACTATCCTAAAATATTCTTCCTTACTTATGGATATCTTTTTTATCAATATATTACACCTATGTAGATCCTTCTTTCATTGGTTCTAACTTATAAAATAATTTCCTCCAGTGGACTTCTTCCAAAATATCCACATGAAACCTATTCATCTTCAATACACTCATTAAATTTGATATAAACTCTTTAAAAAAATTAAACATATTATCATCATCGTATAATTGGGACATCAATATCCCCCTTTATATTTTTTATTAATATCAACTTACTTTTAAAATCATTGAGCTTTATCTACCCATTATTGATATTAAATTTAATTTATTTGTTATCTTCTCCTATTGAGATCATTTATTGAGGGGCTGATTTTATCCCCCCTTTAATGAATTGAATTTAAAATCCCCTTTGTTGATATCTTGGGGTGATAAGGAAAATTTATTTAAAAACATTTTTTTCTCCCCCTTTAAATCAAATTTAAACTTAGATTCCTTGAGATAAGGATAAAATATCTTATTTTAAAGTAATAAGTCGCAAATCAACAAGTCTATGTGATCCATTCTCTTTATAGAAAACAAGAGTGATGAATTAGACATTAAAATTGTTCATAAAAATACCAAGTGGTTACAAATTTTATAAAATCTTATTTTAGGGAAAATTTCATCTCATTTATATTCAACATACTTTCCTAAAACCATATCAAAAATTAGATAAGAAATATTCAATCATAAAAATGACCAGGTTTGTCCCCCTTTGTAGGCTAATTATTACTTTATCATCAACAAATAATTTTCCCCCATTTTCATTAAAACATTTATTTTTATATGAGATTGGGAGAGTATATAAGACATACCTTAGTGGTGAAATTATCTTTGATTGTCTAGATCATTGTTATCCAGAACCTTTTCTTCATCATTCAGAGAATATGCATTTGGGTACTTTTCTACAGGGATCCTCCTCAATGATCATTAGATTCAATTCCCCTTTTAATGTAAGCTCTAAAAACATATGATTGAATAGATAAATAGGTATTATAAATCTTTCTCAACTCAAAAACTTCATTCACTTCACATCCATTTTTTTTCAATATTTCACCCTTGGTTTTCAAAGTGTTGATCTTTATAGGAAACATAGGATCATTCTGTTCACCATTATTTTTTTATTTATGTAGAAAATTGATCTTAAATTCAACTATAAATGTGTATTAATTATTATTTTATTCTACTTAACCCATTATTTCTACCTCAAACTATTTTTTCCATAAAATGGTGAAAACCTATTTAATGTGATCGACTTTTTTCTTATGATGATATTTATTACAGGACAATGTGTTCCTTATGAATATTACATATTTTTATTTACCTACTATTCATGTCTTAGTATAATTTTCATATATTTTTAAATAGTGTGGAAGACTAAATTACATCATCTAGAAATATTATTATCTTTTGATAAGTTACTCTTTAAAGGTAACATCTGATAAATATCAACTTCTTTATCGAATATATCTTACAACATTCCAATATTCTTGTGTATTTCTCATATTTAATTAATTTTTTTCTTGATATTCCTTACAATAACTTGAACATTCACTGATATTTTACTACTTTCTATGATGTTTCATTTTCTTCCACAAAATTATTATCTTTTCTTGGCCATTACATCTTTTAGAAAATTATTTTTATGTGTAACCTTCTTTGTTTGTTTTTTTTGTTTTCACCTAAAGGTAGACTTACATTATATATTCACTTTATTATTCTATAGATTTTGTGGAATACTTACTTTTATTGAGTTATTATTAGTATAAGTAAACTAGTACTCACCTTGACCACTTATTTCGCAACTTTATAAAACTTTTCAAGATATTATAATATGTTAGATTTCAACATATTTTTCTTATTTTGAGAATATTTGGTATACTTATCTAAGTTTCCCATTTTTATCCCCCTTTATGATAGCCTTATAATTTTTCCACACCTTGTTATATTGTGACAATAATCTATATCCATGATTCAAATATTTTCACAACATAAACAATATCCAATAATTCATGGCTTCTTCCGTTGAGTTAAATATTTGCTGGTGGTGACTCCTTCAGAAATTTGTTTCTTTGGGATATTAAATTTTTTATTATAGTCATATTTTGGGGAAATACTTTAATTTTATTTCTCTTAAATCCACCTTTATATAAGAGTTCTGTTTCTCATTTTTATTTACCCATATTTGTCTCAAAATATAACCTACGCTATTTAATGTATGTGAGTTAGTGTATACATATTCATTGGGATGAGGGTTGACCTTTTTTTGACTAATCAAAATATGATTCTTATAATGATTTCATATTATCCCTTCAATTGAATTATTTCTTTCTAGATATAATAATTTCCTTTAAAACTTCAAAAGATATTATTTTATCAATTTCATATGAATATTGTCTTGATTCATTTCCATGTTTCGCAATCCTACCTCCTTCTCAATTCACTCTGAATTAAAATTATTCTACTATCTTTCAAGACACCTCACTTTATCATCACATTAAACCTTTAACTTTTTCATCTTTTATTTATGAAACTTACTATCCTATTTCGAGGAAATATAAATTCCCTTTACTTTAATTTTCTTGATCTCTGGTTACGTATTATTAACATTAACAATTAATTTCAGAGTATCTTCTAGTTCATGGAGATTTTATCTAAAAATATTTTGAAAAAAACAATTCTCACAAAAATTTATTTATAAGGATTTATCCATAAGTTTTAACTTTTATTGATAATTTAATATCTTTTTTATTTTCTTTAGTGAGTTTAGTAAGAGATTTTCATTTACAAAACTTCATTCCTAATGCATTCTATGTCTCATCAGGATTTCTGCAATAATATTTACTTCTATAGTCCCTTGTAATATATATGTATATATGTAATAACCTCCATATGTACTTTTCTCACATAAGTTGTGATATTAGAGTAAAAATATTTGAATTATTTTCACTGATTCATACTCTTCACTAGTAGAGGATGATTCTTCTATATGATTAATTTTATCAGATTCATGTGAGTTCAAAATACACTCTGACATCCAATAGTTGTGGATGCTCATTTTTTTACTTTTGAGAGTTTATATTCTACTATATATGATCTTGTTTCTTCTTGTTGTTCTTCAAGGTTATGGATAAAATAATTATGTTTCTAAAACTATGAATAACTTTTTCTTCCTTAAACTCATGTTTAACATCCCTATATTCTTGAGAAAAAACTTTATCACCTTATAGAAATATTCACATCATGTAAAACAATTCAAAACCATATGGAAAAACATTATAGATCCAAACAAAGGTGACCTCACTCAGATACCAATTGAAATTCTCTTATGATAATGCAGTCATTTTGTGAGGGGGTTAATTAGGGGTGACCAAATTTGTACTAAATATGTTCAATGTAAACTCTTACATTCATTAATTTGATTGAACTTATAATATAAGTAAGTATGTATGGATCATTAGAAACTCACCACCACTAATTTTTCCTTATTCTATGTATATAATTTAAAGTAAATAAAACATAGTTATTTTTAAAAGGTTAGACATAAAATCCTACTCATTTATATATTTTTTATACACCCTAACAATGTTTCTTTACTATAATATCATTCACTAATTACAATTGATGTGGGATGCAGGTTATGGGTATAGAGGAAGCACCTGTATGGCATGAAAAAACTCATCTTTTTTATCATAATTAATTAAAAAAATTGTTGTCCATGATAAATGATGTCATGAACAACAAATTTTAAATATATTTTACACAAATTGTTAAATTCTGGAACCATAAGAGGATAAATTTAAATTTAATTTATAGTTAATTTATAATTAATTTATAAATAGATCTTGAATTACCTAGACTTGTAATTCCTTTCATTGATGATATGTTTAACTCATTCTATTCGTACCATTATTGTGTTTCAGGATCCAATTATAGAATCCCTCTATTGGTTATCCGCATGTTCACCATAATAAATTAATAAAACTGTATAATCATTACGTTCTAGAATGGTCAATCCAGATAATTATGTTGTTCGTTATTGATCGTAGTATAATTCTCTAAAAATAATTTTTTGTGTTCTCTCAACAGATTGAGAGAGGAGGGGTATAAGATAGAAATCTAGATCTATAGATCTATCTAAAGGGTTTGAGATATCTCCTCAATATATCTATTTCACACAACAATAGTGATTATGTGATGTGATATAATTGAATATTTATTATGGTAGGTTCAAGGTTGGAAACTTGTATACATGCCCCATTCCTAATACTTAATCCTTAGTTAACATCAAGTATTAATAATAATATAATTATTATTCACTTAACATGTGCATACACTAAGAATAAATAAATATCATTTATATTACACCTAATCAGACTATTATGCTCAGTCCGCTTATTTTCCTCAACATTTTATGAAAATTGATTGATAAATAATTATTTAACAAGTAAAATTCACTTCGTTAGTCACTAGTAAATATAATAATTATCATAATAAAAAATAATTAAAAATAAATATGTTCTATTATTATTTAACATAATTATTCTTTTGAGTACACATGATTAAATCTTAGTGATCAACTAAACCCAAATAATTATAAATCCCCAAAGCATGAATAATATTTATTCAGACTTGTTAAATACAACATTGAATTTGGATGAGATTATGGATACACTTAGTGGGTGTCCCTCTAGGACCCTTTATAATTGGCATTAGGAAGAACCACCTAAAGTTCAAGGTTAGTGTCTAGAAACATACCAAGGTACCCATAGAGAATGAAGTTAATATCGCAGTGACATATAACCTCCTATAACTGCTTACTATATATTATAACCCCTTTATTATGAAAACTTTAATCAACAAGGTGTCATACTTATGTTAGCAACCTATGTGTTCAATTTCTCTTTATTTTAGTTCCTTTAAATGAACATTACTAGAGAGAACCATGTCCATTGATTTATCTAGGTAGTCTGATTACCATCAAAGGGACTGAGATATAAACTTTTTTTAATGGATAGAATTGAAAAATCATTTCTCACATTATCCATTAATGAAATATCACTCCTAAATCACCCAACATATCCAAAATTTTTGTGAGAATATGTCATCAAGTCTTTTTTCAATAAATAAAATTAAATATCTTATGATATTCATTATTGATAATCTTAAAGTTTAAGGACCAATACACACGTCTGTAGATTTGAACATCCAATGAATCATAAAATGTGGATTTTTTATTGGGGAGTCCATTTTCATAACATCCATTCTTTGAGATTACAATGGTATAACATAATCATAAGGTTTCAAAATGTTTAATGATCCTCCAAGCCCTGATAACCTATATATTTTATGTCTTGTCAGTTAATATCATCCATCTATAGAACATTTATTCAAAAATACTATCATGGAACTTCCTGGTTCTCATCATAGTGGTAAACTTCTATGAACTATCAGTATGACATATATTCTTGAGAAATTATAAGATATTATGTCATGAATAGGAATATTTAATATGTGATAATAAACCTTTTTAATATCCATAATAATGATAAAATATAATCAAGTACATTGAAGTTGGTTCTAGGGCACCAACTCCAACAGACTCCCACCTATACTAGAGCCAACTATTAACAAAATTTCATCCCCTAATTGTCACATGATAATCATGACTCTAATGATATAAATCCTTATTCAAGGGTTCTTAAATGTTTTACTTCATGGATACTCTACTCACTCTAACATCACCTCATTGTGAAAAATCCTCCATAAGATGAAACTTTCAAAGTATATGATTTCACCTTTGATGAGAACTTGGCTCCTTAGAAGGATCCACCATTACAGTGTTATCATAGTAAAATTTTATAGGTTCATTAATTATAGGAAACAAATAAATCTATTGGATAAATTTATGAATCCAAACTATTTACTCGGTTATATGAGAAGTTGTAATATACTCAGACTCCACTATCGAATAGGAAAAAAATGGATACTTTGAACTCTTCCAAATCATATATACTCTATTGAGACTGAAGTAATATCCTAACTATGACTTGAGATCATTTTTATATTTCTAAAATATAGAAACTATATAACCTCAAGTGATTGTATCTTAATCTCCTCCATACACCAAGGACATATCCTTAGATCACCTCAGACACTTAATGATAGTCTTAATGCAGTCAAATATTTTTCACCTGGGTCAAATTTTTATATTCATACCACTATCAAAGAATAATAAACATCAATCCTCATATATAACATGAAATACATGATATATCCTAACATATAAGAATATGGGATCATACTCATTCTCTATCTTTACTACTATTTTTTAGGACACTTTTTCCTAGAAAGATGTATACAATATGACATTGGAATCAATACACTCTAGGATTATTCCATACAAACCTCTAGAATATATGTTCAGTTTATGTACATTGACATAGTATAACAATACTCTTGGACATATCAAGCATTATATTTATCCATAGAATGTAGGATACTTAACCTTAGTCCTTCACAAAGAATCACTTTATCAACTATTCCTTAACCTCTTATAAGACAGGTATCGAATTTATAATTTGTAATATATCATCAATATATACTACTATGAAAAATATTATACTACCAATAAATCTCTCTTAAACACATGTCTCAAATTAATTTTTAATGAAACCAAATTATTTTATAGGTTCATTAAACTGACTTTTCTATGACCTAGATGTGTACTTTAATTTTATAAATTGATCTCTACAACTTTCCTACCTTTTTATAATTTCCTAGATTAATAAACCCTTATATTTATGTCATATACACATATTCTTAAGGGTTCTCATTAAGAAAATCAGTATTTTCATCCATCTTCCAAATATAATATTCATGGAAAGGTGTTATAGATAGTAGAATTATGATGGACTTAAACATGTTAAATTGATAAAATGTTTCATCATAGTAATTTCCTTTAATTTTTTAAAACCCTTTAGCCAATAATCATGATTTATAGATACTAATCTGACCTTCCTTGTCCAGATTTCTCTTGAATACCTATTTACACAAAATTAGATTTACATCAACTAGTTGATCAATTAGAACACAAAATTGGTTCTAATATATGGAATCCATCTCATAATTCATGACTTATTTTCATCTTGTATCTTTTGATCTCTCTACTTCCCCTTGTAACTTAGAGAATCATTATTATCAACCAATAATGTGTCAACATCTTCTATGACTATAAAACCTTATCTATCACATTTTATAACCTCTCTGGTGCTCCCTCAAAGTACTTATGTTCAAGAACTTGATCTTCCAAAACAACCTTTGATCCTGTTTCCACACCAACACTTGTGTATCTTGATCATCAACTTCATCAAAGTAAATATTTCTCCCACTATCCTTCTTGAGGATATGCTCCCTCTAAAGGAATACATCTTTCCGAAAAACTAAAAAATTTATAAATGAGGGATGATAATGGTAGTTTCCCCTCATTTTATTGGGGTAACCTATAAAGATAAACTTTATGACTTGGGGTGATAGTTTTTTAGTTTAGTTATCCTTAACAAATTCTGTGAACCCTATGAATGAATATATGAAAAAGCAGGGTTCCATGCACTCTATAACTCAATGGGAATACTATTTTCCACTTTATTTGGTACTTGGTTTAGTATATATGTTTTATTGTTTAATTAATATCCCCAAAAGGATAATGAAAGTCTTTAATGACTAATCCCAACCTTTCAATGTACATCAAGTTACAATTATTCCATTCACTAACACCATTCCACTATTGTGTATAAGGTGGAGTTATTTGAGATAAAATCATATACTCACATAGAAATTCAATAAAATAATGGTTAATATATACACTAACATGATCTCATTGAAGTTTATTTATATTTTTACCAAGATTATTACCAATATCATTCTTGAACTCTTTGATCTTCTCAGAGTAATTATATCGCATCATGTATATATAATTGTACCTACTCACATCATCGGTAAAATTTATAAATTGTGGGAATACACCTTTAGCTTAAATATTAAAAGGTCCATGCATATTAGTGTTTTCCGATCCTCGAATCTCTATGGCCATTTCACCTTGACCAACAAATGGTGGTTTGGCCATATTTCTTTTTAAATAATCAAAGAATCATTTAAGTGGTTTAATCTCAAAAGTTTCTAAGTAACCATCATAATATATAATTTTCAAATGATTCTTGTTTACATGACCATGATGGTGATTCCATAACTACGTGTTAAATGAGAAGTGTGAATTTCATTCATTACCAATTTCTTATATTTGTTTTTTTAAATTTATTACAAAAAGATCAATATTCTATTATTTCATACCATAACATGTGTTATCTTTATAAAAGTATCAACTCTTATTTGAAAAACTATAAATAAATACATCTATTTATAATGAAAGAATAGATATGATTTTATAGGTAACCCTAGGAACATAATAAAGGATCTTCAAAACCAAAATAAATCATGTCGGCAATGTGATGTGATATAATTTAATAGCTTGAGAAACCAACCTCACTCAATTGGTAGCCCTTAGATACACCTCGCCTCTAGAAACCTTATGAAATCTTCCTAATTTCTATATTTGGGTACATATGTGATCACCACACATAGTATCTAATACCTGAATTATAGATATGGAAATATTTCACTTGATAATGAACACACCTGAAGCTTATTCTTTATTTTTTATTTGGGTGTAGTTCTTCTTCGAGTGATCTTGATGGACACATGCAAAACAAATTGTATTCTACTCTTTTTATTTCCACTGGAACATATTCTTCTTGTGAGGATGGTTCTCTAGATCCATAGACTTGGAATGAGTCTTTTAAACCTTTACCTAGTTCTTACATTGCTTATTATTTATAAGGATTGTGGGCATGTCACACTCCATGTCTTAATCAAATGGGTGAATTTGAGTAATTAGTTTCAAAAGTTATTTCTCATTATTTATGGTATTATAATTCATAATGAAACAAGAAAAGGTTTTAGGATGTGAGGGAAGAATGAGATTTTTTTGAAACTCATCAAGGATCATAATCCCCCAATATGTCTAATCATTCTATGTATCCAATAATCTTGACTACATGAGGATTATATGGCACTGAATCAATGCTTGCATGTGAATAGTGCATTAGAGATCTCATACCTCTCTTGTATCACCTTCCCCTAATAGAGATCAAGAAGGTGATAAATCATGATATTCCAATCCATACCCTTATATTACATTATAATCTCACTATACATAGAGGATAACATGAAAAATTGGACATATATTTCATTTTCCACATGTTTCAAGTAGAGAGATACTTACTCCTCACTAGACTCTTTAGCAAGTAACACATGAATTGGGGTTTCCAATACATTTAATTTCTATACATGGAGTAGTATAATGCATAATTACCTATACTATTCCTAAAAATTTGTTCCTGTGAGAAGGTAAATATTCTCTAGTATGAATCACTATGATATTTTTAAAGTTGTGTGGTTTTCCATTTTTATAAAAATTAAGAGAAAATAATTAGTACTTACTTGATTACCAAATCAGATTAATAAATTTAAATTAAATTTAATTAATCTCGCACTATTTTTTTAAAGACTAATGTCACTCACCTTTTGTTTAAAATATCATGTTTTATAAATATTCTAGTTTAAAGGACTCATGTTCCCTTATCATATCCTAGAAATTGGCCAGACAAGTTAATTGAAGGGTTTTAGGTGGGTATAACTTTTCAACTACATTAACTCGCTAATCCTTGATTTGTTAAGTGGACTCCTAAATATTAAAATCCTTTATAAATATTTTGTCAACCCTTTCCTCTCACTTACACCAAATCCTTCTTGGGAATTCAACCCTTGATGTAAACCAAGTTAATTCAACCCAAAACTTCAACTTGAAAGATTCTTGATAATTAAAAGCACCCTGACTTGGTCCAATCAAGAACTTTTAATTATGGTTTTGAATTCTAACTTGAGTAATGGAATTATATACCTACATAATATTTTAGTAGGTGGATTTTTATCATTATGTATAAAAAACTTCTATTTTTTCTTGTCACATTCCTTATTAATATTAAGTAGATTTTAATTAAGTGATCAAACTTATCAGAAAAAAAAATTATGCATAAACTGATTTTATTTTATTCCATATTTTATGCTTGTTAATTATTTTATTTAGAGATCAAATAGATTCCGAAAAAAAAAATAATAAACCATTCAACTAATAGATATAAAATATAAGTGGAATGGTAAATATATTATTTAACGGTTATTTTATCAATTGGATGATAAACTAACCCTCAACCATATGGGAAAAAATCATGAATCGCATATTTTATTGCATTACAGCATACCACCTTGACTCTTATATACCACCTCAATTGGCCATTCCTTGGCTCTAGGACTCATACCACCTCTTCTTTCCTAGGAGTTCCATTTAAACAAAATCTTTTACTCAAACATATGTGAGGGGATCCAATGGATTGAATAAATGGGTATTATATAAAACAAAATTTGGGTACACTAGAACTTACGTAATAAGAATAAGGGTATGATATGTAGGCCATAATTTTAATTTAATAAAAACATTAAATTAAAATGAAATTAATCACATACAATGGTATGGTATAATCTTATGGTCATCTACATATAATTAAACAAACATACATTTTTAATTTATCCATAAATTAATTTAATTTTTTCTTTAGTCCAGATGAAGTTCCATGAATTAATCCAATTTATCCAATTTATCTTAATATTATCCAAAAAACTTATAATTATCATCATCCACAATTTTTAAAAAAAATAAATAAATTTATTTTATTTAAAATTAGTAAAGATAACAAGTGTACTTGAAGAAAACCACATGTACTCATTCAAACTACCTAGAAGGATCCATAATCTTGTGAATTACCTTGGTATCCAAAAAACATTGAATTATAGGTAATTAATTAGTAGGTAATATCAAATGAATGACACACATAACACATGTGAATTAATCTGTATGTGATACTCTTGAAGCATGTAGAGTACTCTTTATGAAATGACCATACACAACTATGTAGTTTATAAATTAACATAGAAATTAATTTAATATATAGTTAAAAATATTATATAAAGTCATGTACTATGAAATAAATGTCACATGGAATACATTTGAATATGTATAATCATGTAATTAAATCTTATCTCCATGTTAAATTGAGCACACTATATAAAACAAACCACACGGTGTGTACGCAGTTACACAGCATGTATTGCCTTTTGCCTATGTCTGTGGCACATGCCTAGGTATTGGGAGTATCACTTTCCATGGATGTTTACAAGGTGAATGGAATTTATCCTTCTTAAATTATGTGTAGTCATGAAGTTTTGTGGTTTTTCAGTCTCTGTTTCTTGAAGTAGATACACGACATGCTTGGTCCTTGGATGTTATCCATCATAAAGACACAGGGAAAAACTGATTTGTACACATGTTACATGATGTGTGGTTATTAGAACCATATTTCATCCTATTAAAAACTATATATTGATTATATTTTATTGAATCAAGGGTCTAATTTTATTGGTTTGTTCAAATAAATATTCATGATACATTTGATATACATGTGTACACAGTGTGTAGTTTTGGGGTACAAGTCATGTGTGCTTGTGTTATCTTGGTAGAACCTTTAGAATCTATGAATGTTGTTTTCATATGTATCTTCATTAAAAAAATAACTCATTTATTTATTATGTGTGTGAGAAAAAATATAAGGGAAGAGAAAAAAAATTAGATTCCATGAATGAATAGATATGAAGTAAAAGAAATTGTAAACACATAACATTCAATAAATGATTAATATTTTTTTATAAATTAACCATTTTACTACTCTTATACCACTTTTATGATCTAGGTACAGTGGAAGAACCTATATTTCCTGAATAAATCATCTTTTTAGTCTAAATTTGTGAAAATCATTGTCGTAAATGATGAATGACATCAAACCCAAAGGATTTAAATAGTAGATTACATGACTTGTTAAATATAGTAACCACAAGAGGAGGATCTTATCATGTCATTAAAAATTTATTTATAAACATGTCTAGAATATATTAAACTTTTAATTCCTTTCATTAATAAACTCGTTAACTGGATTTAGTTATACCTTCATTTTATTTACGGATCCAAGTTCATAATCCCACTAGTGGTGATTTAAATGTGCACTACAATCAATGAATGTCATTTTAGAATCTCTAGGTGCTAACAAGGTCAATATTGATTACTTTCATTATTCATGGATGATCATAGTAGAATTTTCTTTGATGAATTATTTGTGTTATCTCAGTGGATTGAGAGAGGAGGAGGAGAAGAGAGAACTATAGATCTCTAGATCTTTATCTAGGGTTTGAGAGAGATCCTAAATCTATCCATTCTATGAAACAACATTGATTATGAAGAGTGATATAATAAGATATTTACTATGGTATTTTTAGGTTTTTCAACTTTCACATAATCCCCTTTCCAATTACATAATCCTTAGTAAACCACATGTATTATTAATAATATTAGTATTATTCACTTGAAATGTGAATCACCTAAGAATAAATAAATATCATTTATATTATTTCTAATCAAAATATTAATCTTGATCATCTTATTCTCCTCAACATTTACCAAACATTGAATAATGACTATTTATTTAATAAATAAATATCATTGAATTATTTGTCGATGAATATAAATAAATGTCATATTCATTGATCCTTAAAAATAAAGATTTATTATTATTATTTAACTCATTTCTGATTTTGAATAACTCATGATTAAATCATTGTGATCAAAAAAACTACATAATTATTAATCCACAGATAATGAATAATATTTATTATAACATGTCAAATTCAACATTGAATTTAACTAAGATTGTGGATACACTTAGTGGTGACCCACTAGTATCTTTTATCAAAGGAATTATGAAAACCCACCTAAAGTCCAAGGTTAGAATCTAGAAGCACGCTATGGAACCAATAAATAAAGAAGATAATGTCACAATGATATAAAACCTCCTGAAAATGATTTATGTATAATATAATATTCTTTTCATGATATATCTAATCAATCGAGTTACATATTGGAGTCATAAACCTATGTGTTTGATGTCACTTTCATTGAATTTCTAAAATTGAACATGCCCATGGAACACTATGTCTATGAATTTATCTAGAAATTCTTATTACCATAAAATATCTTAAGATATCAACTTTCATTAATATACAAAATGGAAAAATACTTTCACACATTATCCATAATGCAATATCGCTCATGTCACACCCAATGTATCTTACTTCATCATGAAAGTATGTCATCATGGTTTTCATCAATAAATTAAAGTATATAACTTATGATATTCATTAATGATGATATTAAATTATAAGGACCAATAAACACATTGGTAAATAATAACATCCAATGACACCTAAAATATGGATTTTCTGTTGGTGAGTTTTTTCTCATAACCTCCATTATTATAGATTATCGAGGATGAACACTATGATAATTTGTCTCAATTTCTTATGATCCTCCTATCTCAGATATCCTGTATTTTTTATGTCCCATTTGACAATATCATTCATCTATATAATATTTACTCAAGAATAATGTCTTGGAACCTCCAGTTTCTCGTCCAAGAGGGAAGCTACCGAGACCTATCAGTGTGATATATATTCTTAGGATATTATTATATATTATTTCATGTAATGGGACAATCACTATGTGATAAGAAACTTCACTAATATTAAATATTAATAATACTGATAATCATGTACTTTGAAGATGGTATAAGGGAAAAAACTCCAACATGGGAAGGAATCACTATTAACCCTTGGCGTGCATCAAACACACTTAATTAAACTGGCAATACACTCAATCCTTCAAGACTCTTCATAAACTATTTTTTCACCCAAGTCTTAATAATTTTATTCCTTATAGTTCTTTATATTGGAACCACCATTCTTTGATTAGTCTCCTTGAACTTTCTTATGGACTATTCTTCGACTAACGTTATATTTTTAGTAGTACTTAACTTGAAATTTGGCCCTATCCTCTTGTATTTAGAATATTATTCCAAATATTATCACTAAATTGTTTTCAACACCCATTAATTTGAGAAATATATTCTTGATATTTTATAGAAATTCCTCCTTCCGGTCTTCTGGATATAGATAACATACTCTTCTTCAGAACTTCTAGTTGTGGACTCCTCAAACATTGACCCTTATGATCTTCTAAGGAAATTTATAAGTTTCCTAATTCCTATCCTTAAACATATTTAAAAATAGTAGTTTTAATATCCTTATATTTTAACAGGAAACACTATATTTTATAGTGTACATGATACACCACATCAAGCTTAAACAAACAACTAAATTTTATTAATTAAAACCAATCTAACATAGTTGTTAGAATGGTAGGTATTGACAGAATTAACTTAATTATGAAATTATGGTTTACACATGTGTATGTAATTAATTATATGGTGACCAATTAATTATAAATTTATGTAATATACTTTTTAAAATAAAAGGAAATCGTTTTTTGAAAAACTATTTAAATGTGCACAAGTGTTATTTATACCAATAAATTATAAATTCACTCTTGTTAGATTATACTAATGAAATATATATATATATATATATAATATTAATTAAAAAAATTATCATTTATATTATTTATTTTCAAGATATTATATAAGAATAAATCAAATTCTAAAAATAAAAGAAATATTTTTCAAACAAAAAATAGTTTTACTGCCTTTTGATGTCGTACTTGTTTTAAATCTAGTTTATGAAACTTTTATAAATTTTTTTTAAAATAAACATATTATATGAAAAAAAAATCAAAAATTACTTTTTTTTCGATAAGATTCGTTTTTTATAAATAGTGAAAAAAATATTGTATTTTAATAGAAAAATAATTTTTCGTCTAATTTATTTATATTTGTTAGATTATATTTTAGACAATATTTAAATTATAATTATATAAATATTTTATCATTTAATCCAATTAATTTCATTTGAATCAATTTCACACTGAATTTGGATATAAAACAATTCGATCTTTTGAAGGCTTTTACTTCAAAAACTCATTTTCTCTTTACCTCAATAGGATTAATATTAAATTAATGTTATACAATTAAGGGTTTTGAATTTTGAACAATGGAATCCATATTTGGAATCAAAAGTTCTAAATTTTTTAAATAGTTACCATTTATATTTGTAATAAATATGAATAATAACTTTGGTAATTTTTATTATCATAGTAAAGTGTATATCGGATAATTAAGGGTAAAAATAATATTATAAATATTATAAAATTACCCTAACACTTATCCTAATTTTATTTGATGAATATTTTTAATCCCAAAGCATTAAATGATTGTTTATGAGACCATTTATGGCCATTTAGATGAAAATACAACCTTAATAATATATTATTCAAAGGAAAGTCAATTTTTTCACACTTTTGTTTTTAACAAGAGAAATATTTTTAATATGGGATTATATAATGGGTATGTTAAAATATAAATAGTCTTTAGAAATATGAAATTTTTATCTAACTCATGGTTATTTATTTATAATTATTAGTGATAGAGTAATTACCTTAAATGGTGACACAATGATGATGGAGTAATTATTTAATTAATGGAAGAATCAAATAAATGATATTAAAAATATTAAAATAAATTTAATTTGACATAATTAATATCATCCCATAATTTTACCAATGAATTTTACATGTTAGTTATGAGTTAAAATAGTTTTTTCTATGATATCATGTTGTTATGATATTCTTAAAAATCCAAGTGAGGAATAGTTTCAAAATTGATATTAATGATATTTTAAAATAAATAATATTTTCTTAAATGATATAAAATTCAAAATAATATTAAATTAGGCCAAATTATTGGGATAAATCATAAAATTTCCTCGATTAATCATTTATTTGAATTTTGGCATTTTTTAGTAATTATATTAACCCTTAAAGTGTAAATTACATGATATTATGGTAAGAATTAAAAAGAATAAATAAGGGTTAAAACTAAAAGATAAAAAATAAAAATAGTCAAAACATATATAAATTTTATTGGTTGAAGTTATTTAGACCCAAATTCATCTAATATTTTAAATTAATAAGTCTGGATCCATTTTTATTATAAAATAAATTTATATAAATTTAATATTTGAATATTTCCAAGAGTGCCCCTCCCCTCTCTTATAAAATGGAACACATTGTTCTCTATTATTCACACTTAAAAACCTATTTGGATAATAAAATATCTACCAAAATAACTTCCTATAATCCCTCCACACATTTTAGATCTATTATTTTAGGCATAACACACACCTTAGAGGTGTTAAGCTGTTAATCAAAGAAGATAGTTTAAAGAAGAGGTATCATTTCTAATTAAGTGTTTCTATTTTATTTCTTCATACACTTACTTAGAATATTATTCAACCATGATGGAATAATAAATCCATCATCCTAAATATAATTATAATTTACTATGTCAATTTCATCACTTAAATCCATATCTGCTTCCATCAAATGAGAAAAGAATTATCATTTGTGTGTATGATGAACTACCTCCTCACAAACCGATATAATTCATTTTCCATCACCATATATCAAGACTAGTTATAATAATGGAATTAATTTTTATATATTATATTAATGAAATATTTATAATTACGAAATGATAATTTATCATTTACATCCTTAATTCTCCATGCATGGAAAAATGATGATATCGTTCGCCTATATGTGTGAATTATCACCTCCATAAAGCAATGTGATTCATTTTTCATTACCACATCACATGAATGTTATATATAATTATATTTAAATAATTTTTAAGATATTTTTATGTTTATTTAAAGATAAAATAATACTTACCTTCTTTCCATAATTATCATCAAAAAATGAAAATGTTACTCATGCGTACGTAGGGCGTATCGTCCCCATGATTTTAATGTAGTTCATTTTTCATATACATATTTAATAAATGCATTTGAAAGCCTAATTGTTATAAAAAAAATTATTATTATTTAATTAATGTTATTCTATAGATTATGGACTCATAACCACTTTGACTATTGAAATCTTATTAAAGTCATTTTATACTAAACTATTGAATATCATCAAACCATCTGACATGAACATAAATAATTAATTAATTTTTATAACATGATAATAAGTGATATAAAAGGAATAATAAAAATTAAAAATGTTAAAAATAAATTAAATAGTTGACTTGATTTTATTATTTAATAAGATAAAGAATGTATGTGACGAGTGTGACTTAAGGTAAGGGACTTTTTACCTAAAACCCATATTTTAAATGTTTCAAAGATTTATTTTCTAAATATTTCTATTTCAGGTACATGTTTTTAAAAATAATTTTTATGAATTTATTAATTTGGAAATTTTTTTTTTTAATTTTGGAATTTTTTTAAAAATTTTCAAAGTTGTATAGGAGACTTTTATTTAAAAAACCTCTTATTAAATGTTTTAAATGGGTTTTGAAAATAGATTGGTTACTTAAATAATATAAAATTTTTTATAATGTGTAAAAATGAAACATTATGAATGAAATGTTGAAAATTTTAATATTTATTGTGTTATGATTATATAATTTCACTTGGATATTTAACAAGTGGTTATATGATAAACCAAGGATGGCTGGTTATATTATAACCTCTAATGCATTAGGTATAGAAGTCAGTCGCACGGCTATTACATTTTTAGGAGTGAAATGCATGGAAATCAACCATATGGTTAATCAATTTTAGTATAATTATGTCCCATGTTACCTAATTATACATTATATTTTTTCTTATTATTTTTCATGAAAATTTATTGATTTTCAAAAGGTTAAATAATGATCTTTTTTAGATGATGATAAAAAGGTATGTTTTAAGGAATTGTTTTATGGTTTTCCATTGGACTATTGTTTTCATTTCTTTTTATGTACTTTACTTATATTTTTTTCATATTAAAAGTTTTAAAATATTTTTCATCGGTCTTAATATTGGTAAGGATAGTGAATATTTCATTATGAAAGTATTGAAGATGTGTATTGAAAAGAAATCATGTTTTATTTCAAAAGGGTTTCATTTGGTGGAAAAAATTCATACTGAGTATATGTATCCAATTTTAATATATGGGTCTACTATGTAAGAGTTTTTTATAATTCTATAAAACTTTAAACCTAAAATATATTTTTTAAATAATGTGATTTCTAATTTTAAAATAATTAAAATGTGTGATGTTGAAGGTTGGGTCCTTGCAGTTTGTATCAGAGTAGGGTTTAGACAAATTCATAAATTAGGATATTTTATTAAGGTTAATGGATACATTCATGACTTTATTATTTTCAGGTTGATCATAAGTTTAATGTCTTATAAACCCTTTTGAGGCATTATGTTATAAATTTTTAAGGTGATTAATGATATTTTTAGAGGCGTTCATTTTTTATGTAATTATGGGTTATTACATTTTGGGATGAAAAAATATGATATAATCATTGAGTTTAAAATATGTTATGGTTATTTTTTATTAATTTATCATATTTTTTGAATGTTATAATAATTATATAGTTTTATAAAAAGGAAAACTCTAGGATATGGGTAACAACCCATTGAATCTTGTAAGGCTGTGGGAATCGAACCCACAACTGAAAGGTGACAAGGGTGCATCACCTACCACTAGCCTATTTGAAGCCTTATTTATTATGAATTTTTTCTTTTTATTTAAATGATTTTATAAATTAATAATAATTTGATTTTTGGAACATGTGTTTTATCAAATATAAAACCTTGGGATTGGGAAATGATTTGGTGATTAAATTATTAATGTTATTTTGGAAGGGGTTCACTATTTTGGGAACCCTGTATGATAAAGGTAAACAAAATACTATGAAATTATATTTTATAATTAAAATTTGAATTATATTTTGGAATAATATATGGTTTTATTTTTTAATTATGGTGATTTGGTTTGTTTGTGGAATTTTTTAACCAATCTTGGAAAATATGTGATTTGGGTAATTAATTTTTGGTATCAGATATTAAGAGTGATTTATGTTATTTGGATATAATTATTAACATTTATATTAGAAAATTATGTGATAAAATCTTTATTATATTTGGGTTATAAACTTAGTATATAATATTCCTTTGAGGAATTTTAAGGATGGTTGAATGAACTATGATTAACTTTGGGTATTACTGTTGAATTTTGAATTTTGTAGTAGTTTTTCATCATATAAGGTTAATTATTTTTTGGAAATTGTCTTTTCTTGTAAAAAATATTTTGGTTTTCCTTAATTTCTAAAGATATAAGAAATATATAGTTAATCTATTTTAAATTATTTGATTCTATAGAAGTTTATTCTAGTACTTCATGCATGAAAAAACCATCTTCAATACTCCTAATATGGAAAAAAATATGAGTTTGTGGTGAAAATTCAATAATGGATGAAACTATAATTGTAAATTAAGTATTTTTCCTTCTGATCTTATTATATTAAGTAAATTAATTCCTTGAATCGGTGAAAATAATCTTGAAACAAAAATTATATCCATTTACTTTTATCAATGGTATTTTGACCCATCACATATTTATAGTTTTGTGATGGTTAACTTTATAATGATTGTATTCTCTAACACTCTCTATTAATATTTGAGAGTAAGTTTTATCTTCCATATATATGTTTTCCAACATGGAAACCTATTTTGTCTTATCTTGGGTTCCCTTTTTTACTTCCCTTTCTTTCTTTTAAAGTTGAAGTTTCATTAATCCTTGTTACGATGTGCATTTTCAAAAAAGGTATTTTGATTAGTTGAACCCTGATTACCATGACCGAGTTCAAATTTTTAGGACTTGATTTATTAAATGTGGGAATATAACAACCCTATATTTCAAAAGGAACCACTATGTTTGATAGTGCATGTTATAGAATACATCGATCTTAAAAAAACAACTAAATATTATTATTTAAATGTTACAGTTATAACTTAGCCATTATAATGGAAGTTAAGAGCGTGATTAACTGAATTATGATAATATGGTTTACCCATTTATATGTAATTAATTCTATGGTGAATAATTAATTATAAATTAATGTAAACCCCTTTTTAAAATAAAAGGAAATTTTTTTCTAAAAAACTATATAAATGTGCATAAGTGTGTCTTATACCATTAAATTATAAAATCACTCTTGTTAGATTAAATTAATTATATATATATATTTATTTATTTATTTAATATAGTATTAAATATTCATATTATGTCTTTTCAAGACATTATATAAGTACAAATACAATTTTAAAAATAAAAAATAGTTTTCCAAATAAACAGTTTTACCGCCTTTTGATGGTGAACTTATTTAAAATCTATAATATGACACTTTTATAAATTATATTTGAAAAAATAAACTTCTTTATTGAAATAAGAGTATAAAAATGTATTTAGATTTATTTTTTGGTATTTTTTTGATAATTTTCATTTTGTTAATGAATAGTGAAAAATATTGTATTTCAATTAAAAATGATTTTTCATCTGATTTTTTATATATTTTGATTATATTTTGGATTTTTTTTACTGTATAATTAGATAAATTTTTTATCATTTAATATAATTAAGGTCATTAGAATCAATTTCACCTTAAATTTGGATATAAAAACATTTCAATCATTTGAAGGTTTTTACTTTAAACACTCATTTTTCTCTTTCCATCAACAGGATTAATTGTAAATTAATTTTATCTAATTATGTATTTTCAATTATGAAAAATGGATTCTATATTTGGAATCAAAATTTCCAAATTTAGTAAAAAAATATTTTATTTCTGTAAATAATATGAATAGTAACTTTGGTAATTTTTATTATCACAATTAAGGGTTAATCGGGTAATTAAGTGTAAAAAAATATTATAAATATTATAAAATTACTCTAACACTTGCCTTAATTTTCTTGTATGATTATTTTTAGTCCATAAAAATTAATGGATTTGTTATGATACAATTTAGGTCCTTTTGTATTAAAATATAATGTTTATAATATATTATGCAATGGAAACTCAATTTTGTCATACTTTTGTTTTTAACAAGAGAAATATTTTTAATATGGGGTTATATAATAGATATATTCGATTATAATTAGTTTTTGGAAATATAAAATTTTTATCCACATCATGGAAATTTATTTATAATTATTAGTGATAAAATAATCACATAAAATTATGACACAATGATGATGTTGTAATTGTTTAATTAATGGAAGAATTAAATAAATTATATTAAAATAAAAATAATTTTACATAATTAATTTCATTAAAAAAATTGTATAAATTTGACATGTTAGTGATGATTTAAAATAATATATTTTAATAAATCATTTTGTTATGATATTTTTAAAAAGCCAAGTGATGAATAGTTTCAAAATTGACAATAATTCTATTTTCAAATAAATAATATTTTATTAAATGTTATAAAATTAATAAAAATAAAAATTTAGTCAAAATGATTGGTATAACTCATAAAATGTTATCAAAGACTCCTTTATTTCTATTTTTTAATTTATAGTGATTATATTATCCCTCAAAGTGTAAAATATATGATATCATAGTAAAAATTAAAAAGGTTAAATGAGGGTTAAATATGAAATATATGGATTAAAAAAGTAAGAAATTATATAATTGTTATTGGATTAATAAATTTTGACATAAAATCATCCTATATTATAAATTAATAATTTCAGATCCATTCTTATTATAAAATTCATTTATATTAATTTAATATTTTGAAGATTTCTAAGGGTACCCCTCCTCTCTCATTTAAAAGGGAACCCATTCTTATCTATTCCTCACACTTTAAAACCTATTTGGTTAGGAAAATATCTGAAAAAATACCATCTTATAGTCCTTCCCAACATTATATATATCTTATTTTAGGAAGAATACTCACCTTAGTGGTGTTAAGGTGTTAATCAAAGGAGATCGTCTGAAGAAGATATGTCATTTTTAATTAAGTGTTTCTATTTTATTTATTCTTACACTTGCTTAAAATATTATTCAAACATACTGAAATAATAACTCCATTATCCTAAATATACTTAGATGTTATTTTTTAATATAATCACTAAAATACATATCCACTACCATCAAATGGGAAAATTATTATCATTCGTGTGTACGGTGAACTACCACTTTTCAAACCGATGTAATTTCTTTTCCAACACCATCTCTAAAGAATATTTATAATTATGGAATTAAAATTTATATATGATATTCCTTAAATATTTTTAATTATTAAAATATAATATATCATTTACATTATTACCTTTCAATTCATGGAGAAATGATAATATCATTTGTGTGTACGTGTGAACTATCACCTCCACAAAGAGATGTGATACGTTTTTCATCAACACATCACATTAATATTATATATAAGAATATTTAAATGATTTATATGATTTTAATGATATTTAAATAATTCTTTAAAGATAAATTAATACTTACCTTTTTTCTATAATGATCTTAGAAAATGAAAACGTTGTCATGAGTATATACAACTTACCATCTCCATGATTGTTACATAGTTAATTTTTCATATACATATTTAATTTTTCATATACATATTTAATGAATGTATTTGAAAGAATAATTGATAAATAAAAATTATTATTTTCATAAAAATTATTCTAGATATTTTTTAATTATTACCACTTTGACTATTGACATCTTATCAAATTTATTTTAGACTCATGTATCAAATATCATAAAAATGTATGACATGAACATAAGTAATTAATTAATTTTTATAACATGTTAATAAGTGATATAAAAGTAATAATAATCCTTAAAAATGTTCTCAAGAAATTTAATAATTAACCTAAGTTTATTATTTATGAAGAAAATGAATGTATATGATGATTCAGACTCAAGGTAAGGGACTTTTAACTAAAAACCTTGTTTTTATTGTTTTAAATATTTAGTTTCTAAATATTTATATTTCATGTCCATGTTTTTAAAAATTATTTTTATGAATTCATTTATATGGAAATTAAATTTTTTAGATATTAATTTTCTAATTTCTCTCAAATGATTCAAAGTGGTATGGGACACTTTGATTTAAAAATATTTTTTAAAATGTTATAAATGGGTTTTTGAAAGTAGATTGGTTACTTCAATAACTTAAAATGTTTTCTTATGTGTAAAAATTAAATTTTAGGAATTAAAAGTTGAAAATTGAAAGATTTTATGTGTTAGGAATATATAATGCTACTTGGACATTCAATGGGTGGTTACATGATAAATCAAGGATGGCTAGTTCCACGATAAACTAAGGATGGGTTGTTATGTTAGAACCTCCAATTCATTGGGTATAGAATTCAGACATTTGAGTATTCCATTTGTAAGAGTTACATTTGTGGAAGTTGACCGTATGGTTATTTCATTTTATTATAATTATTTCCTAAGTTAACTACTTATATATTATATGTTTTCTTATTATTTTTCATGAAAATTTTTTGATTTTCAAAAGCTAAGATAATAATCTTTTTGAAATGATAATCTCTTTTTTAGGGTAAAAAGGGATATTTTAAAGAAACTTTTTAATGGTTTTCATTGGAGTAATGGTTTACTTTTTTATGTCCTTTATTGAGATTTTTGTTCTCATCCCATGTTCTAATATGTTTTTCACAGGTATTAATATTGGTAAGCACAAAGAATATTTCATGATGAAAGTATTGAAGATGTGTCTTGAAAATAAATCTTGTTTTATTTTAAAAGGGTTTCATTTGGTGGAAAAAACGGATACAAAGTATAAAATTACAATTTTAATGTATGAGTTTATTATGTAAGAGTTTTTCATAATTCAATAAAACTCAAAACCTAAAACACATTTTGGAAAATAATTTTATTTATAGTTTTTAAAATAACAAGAATATGTAATGTTTAATGTAAGTTCCTTATAATAAAACTCTCTTTTTCTTCCTTCTTAAACTAAGGTGATGTTCTCCCTTTATATAGGAAAGAGTCCTATGATAGGTATGGGGAACACATGGGTTTTAGTTTGAATTTTACATTAACTATAATTTTTAATTGGCTGACTCTAACATCCTTATGAAGATGTCATGATTTGACTTCCCTCAAGGATCATTAGAAAATATCTTCATATCATCAACATATCTGACCTTGAATCCTAAAATTTCCTCTGATGAATGTATCTATTTTAATAACCATCCCAACATACTTAGAATATATGAATTTAAATCATTGAAAAGTCCTTTTGGAATTCTTCTGATAAATACCATCAAGGGAACTATTACCAATAATACAATTTTCATCAAGGTGAGATTCTAATTTAAACAATAAGATCTAATATTATAATATGAATATCCATAACACTATCATATATTTTTTCAAACAAAATATCATTAAATAGAGATTAAGTATTATTTAATTAATGTCAAATAATGTAACTATCACTATTAATGTACTAATATTTCAAAAATAAATGATAGTCGATCAATAGAGAAATTCTAGTTTACCTCTTTAATAAAAAAATTGTTATAATTATAATTTAAATAAAAAAATACAAAATCTCATTTAATAAAACCATAATTATGATAAAATAAATTATAACTAAGGAATCTATAAAAAATTACAAAATGATTCTATTAAATTTAAACAATAGAGTTTTTATTTATCTAGAAGAGGAATAAAATGTAAAGAAATTATTCTGATAGATTATTTGATTTAATACCCCCATGAAATCCTTGATATATGAAGTAATATTGAAAAAATAAGAATTAGGATTGGAGGACTCCCCCCCCACCCTCCCCCCTCAACAATGGATAAAAAAGGATTGGTTTGAGGAAACTCTAAAATAGATTTACTAGATATATGGTTCAATTGACCAATTCAACCCTCCACTTAAAATAACATGCTATTGAAGATAACATGTAATTTCTTGACCCTAGTTACCCAGAGTTGGTGCATTATTACATAACATTGTCATTATCATAAGGGATCAAATCCTAAAATACCGATCAGTTTAGTAGCCATGTAAAAACTAGATACATAAATAAGTTTTACGTTACATTATGAAATGGAAAAACAACAACATTGTGTCCCCTTTGAACACACTTATATCTCTTATCCTATTTCTATAGGTCAGTCATAATATACTTCTTCACATCCTAGGAAAAAAACATAAGAAATGGGTGGGCTCAGATGCTCAGTAAGGATAACAATATAGCGGGAACTATTATAAATAAGCATAAGGCATTGTAAAATAATAAAACACAAGACTTTAAAACATAAAATTCAGAATAATATGGAAAATATAAATCAAATAATGCCATTTTCTTATTTATATGGATATTGTACTAGTCAAATAATAACATGTAAAATCAATAGATAATTTCATAATGATGGAATGCATAATGTGGGACATCAAAACCACATAGTCAAGGCCTCGTTCCAAGAATATAAATAAGATTTTTTCAAGGACTTGTGCCAAGATGCTAGTTTATCTCATGAGACCCACCAATGCATCAAAGGGCTATAGCGGGCTCCACCTATCACTTACTATGTCCAATGCATTCCTCGTATGAGACGGTTGAAACATAGCATAAACATTCTTATTAAAAGTAGCATAAGAAATGTTAATACGTTAACCATAATCCATGAATGGTATAAAAATAAAACATCCATAGTCAAACATATCACAAAACCTTCAATACAATATGGTATATTTTATCATAATAAATCAACTTTAAACATGTGTAAATTCCATTAAATTATGTTGACATAGATGAAATCTAAACTATTTGAGAGAAATATCTCTTTATATTTTGAAATCATATAAAAGTCACATAATTATAAAAGAAATAATTTATTTTGAAAATATTATAATAATATTTTAAGGGAAGCTTTGAAGGTATTATAACAAAAAAAATAGTTGCACCCACTGTATAAGTTAAAAAAACATTTTTACCCTAATTTGTTGAAAAGGTCATAAAGTACCTTGTTTATAAAATGACGGAAAGATACCTTTAAAAAAATTATAAAAATTAAAATAAGGGTATAAATAACTTTAACCCATATTATATGAAATATGAAAAAAAAATTAAAATACATTTTTAAGGAACACGGATGTGGATGATAAATAGGTCCCAATAGATACTTTCATAAAAACAACCTCAGATAATAAAGAGATTGTAAAATTACCCCTTACCTTGTACTTTTAATTAGTTTAGGGTATGTTAACCTCCTATATAATGGTGAAATAATTTTTATTAAAGTATAAAATAACCACTTAAATTAATATTTTATCATATATGATCTTCTAATATTTTTTTGTTAGAGATATTTCAGTTGTATCATATTTTTGGGTATTAACTGATTCATTTTCCTTTATGTGTTTTGTTAATAAAATCATGTTTTTTATGGATATTATGTATTTTATGAATATCCATAATGATATTAAGTTCTATAAATATTATTTTTAATCATCAAATGAAAATTTCTCTTGAATGGTTACGATGGGGAATGAAATTTCATTGCGTCGTGGAGACGGTAAGTCGTACGTATGCATGAGTGACAATATCATTCTATTGATGTTTAAATATTATGTAATTGGATGTTATATTATATATACATAATAATTAACATGTTTTATTTATTATTTACATCAATTATACTCATTATTATACCCATCCAAATAATAAAGCGTTGAATAATAAATTACACCACGACGTGGAGACGGTAAGCCGTACGTACACACATATGGTGACATTTTCATTCATAGGTTGGATAGAATAATGAATATGGTTGTAACATATTTATAATAACATCAAATTATGTATAAGGTACTGGATTTATTATTTTTTTATGAAAACAAAAAAGAAAGATGATGTGGAAGAAGAAAATAACTTTGAAAGAGGTGATAAAATTATTACCTCTTCTTCAGGTGCTTCCTATTTGATTTGATCAAAAGGGATCCTTAGGTTGGATTTATGGTCAAAGTAAGGCCTATAGGTTGAATTGATGGTAGTTCGAAAGATATTTTATTAGGTTTTGGCTGATTCAAATGGCTTTAGAGGTGTAAAATTAAGAGAAGGGGAAGTACCCTTTTCTAAGAGAGGTGAGGGTCACTTTAGGAAAAGATTGAAATATTATTTTATTATAAAATCATTTTTGGTTTCTAATGGCTCAAAATGGATCTATTTCTAGGAAAAGGTGGGTATGGGTCGAAATACTCTCAAAAAATAGGTTTTAGAAAAGTTTAGGTCACCATATTAACCTTATATTTTAGATTTAACTCTTAGTTAAATAGTTCAACTTTTACAATGTCTACTTGTATTTTTATATTACGTGGTTAATAAACTTACTAAAAAATTCCAAGAGAACCTCAAGTAGTTAATTAATGACATATATATAATTATATAAGTCCTTTGGATGAATTATATATTTTTAGGAATATTATATCATTTAATAATATAGTATTGGTTTTAAAAAATCATTTATGTCAATTTTGACACTATTTGGTATTTGGTTTTTGTAAAAGTCGTAAAAACTTTATCACTTCAAAAAAATATTTAATCAACCCTAAAATGTCATATTAACCTATAAAATTCATGTAATGAATCAAAAATCTCAATTTACATTTATTTTAATATTGAAAATATCAATTATTTTAATATTTCATTAATAAGGTAATTATTGCATCATCATTGTGTCATAAATAAATTTAATTATTTATTGTCTAAAAATTATAAATAAAATACCATTATTTAGGAAATATTTGTAGATTTTTAATTAATACTTATTTTCTAATTTATCTTATGTATAACCCTATATTAAAAAAATTAGTTATTAAAATTTGAATTTAACACTTTTAACTCTTCTTTAAATAAAATAATAATAAATGTCCTAATCTAATCCAAGTGGATAAAAAAGGATCATATTTTATTCCTAAGGTTTATTTTGGTCAAAATAATCTTATCGAATAGAATTATTACATGTTTTAGGGTAATTATAATAACATTTTTTACCTTTAATAACCCTCTTTTCTTTTAATCGTGGTAAATATAATTCAAAAGTTACTATTCACCAAAAATTACTTTCATCCTATTGAACCACATTTTACTTACTTATTTCAACTGTGTATCTCCGATTTTTGAAATTCAATTCACATAATCAGTAAAATTACATTTTATGTAAATTTGCATATGTGCCAAGAAGGTGGGTAAAAGACGTTAAAAAGTTCCATAAAATTTTATATATCTAATCTTATTATAAAATGACTCCAATGAATTACATTAGACTAATTTAGGTATCATGTATCTATTTTGACATTAAAATAAATTTAAAAAAATAATTATTTTTTAAATAAAAGTCTATTTTAAACAATAACGTCGTGTTTTCCCTATTCATCAAAAATTGAATGTTTTCAGAAAAATAAAAAAAATCACCCTAAGCTAATTTTGATATTCCAAATCAAAAAATGAAGTCCACTTTAAAAAATAAAATTTATAAAATTTCAAAAAGTAGGTATTACTATTCATTACTACTTTTTAAATGGAAAGTTTGATTGGTCGAGATGTGCTAGAACTTGAAGTTATGTACAATGCAAGCTGTTGTATTATTCAAAGACAAACGTACCATGGAAGCTTGGGGTGTTACATTATCCCCTTATTCAAATAATTTCATCCTATAAATTTCTATAATACTACTATTTAAAAAGATTCAGGAGGTTCTTCATCATAAGTTCCTCAGGTTCCCACGTTGCCTCTTCCATTTTATGGTTTTTCCAAAGAAATTTTTCCGGAAAAGTCGTCCAGTTTCTCAACACTTCTTATCTGGTATCAAGAATCCTAATAGGCTCTTTACAATAAGACAGATTAGGTTCTAGTTATATTTCTTCATAGTTTAGTACATGCGTTGGGTCAGGCATGTATTTTCTCGACAGTGATACATGGAACACATCATGAACGTTGGAGAGACTTGGCGGCATTGCCAAACGGTAAGCTACAACTCCAATTAGTTTTTGAATTTTGAAAGGTCTAATGTACCTAGGACTTAATTTACCCTTATTACTAAATTTTACAACAGCCTTCCATGGATATACCTTCAAGAAAACATGATCTCCTTCTTGAAATTCCAAATTCTTCCTTCAGTTATCGACATAACTCTTTTTTCTACTTTGAGCTGCTTTGATGTGGGTTTGGATAATCTTTACCTTTTCCATTGTTTCCTCAACATGTTATGGGCCTATGAGTTTTCTTTCACCAACATCATCCCAAAAAGTAGGTTTGAAACATCTCTTTCCATATAATGCTTCATATGGAGCCATATAAATACTAGAATGCAAGCTATTGTTATAAGAGAATTCTATCAGAGGTCAATATTGATCCCACATACCTTGAAAGTCAAGTGAGAAAGATCTCAACATGTCTTTTAAGGTTTGAATAATCCGTTTTGATTGTCCATCAGTTTGAGGGTGGTTGGTAGTGCTCAAATGATGTTCAATATCTAGGGTTTTTTGAAGACTTTTCTAGAATCATGATGTGAAATGGGGATCACAATCATAAAAATCGATAGAGGTACTCAATAAAGTCTTATAACTTCATTAATATATAGTCTTGCAAAACTTTCAAGTGGTAAATATTCTCTTATAACAAGAAAATGTGCTGACTTGGTAAGACGATCAACAATTACCCATATTGTATCATTCCATCTAGAAGTCTTTGGTAGCCCCATGAAAAATTCCATCATAATATCATCTTATTTCCACTCAGGTATTGGAAGAGGTTTCATGACTCCTTCAAGATGTTTTCTTTCAGCCTTTACTTATTGACAAACTATACATCTTGACACATAATCAGCAATCTCCCTCTTCATGTAGTCCCACAAAAAATGTTCCTTAAAATCTCTATACATCTTAGTGCTACCAGGGTTTATATAGAAATTGGAGCTATGAATATCATCCTATAATTCCCTTTTTAGATTACGTATATCAAAAACACAATGTCTCTCCCCAAATTTTAAAATTTCATCTCCATATACAAAGTCGATCAATCTCCCATCATTCACAACTATAATTTTTTTTAGAAACTCCTCATCATCAGTCTGAGAACTTTGTATCCTTTCTAGTAAAGATGGATTGGAAACCATTTGAAAAATTATTGAAGTTTCACCTTCCATGATTATTCTCATATCCATTTTTACTAGATCCATGTATATAGGATCCCTTTCAACTCTCATCTTGTTCAGAACTCCATGATTCTTTCTGCTCAAAGAATATTCCACCTTATTTTCCTTCTCTATGTGGTAGTGTATAGTGAAATCATAATCTTTGAGTAATTCAATCCATCTCCTTTTCCTCAAATTGAGTTCTTTCCATGAGAAAATATACTTAAAACTTTTTTGATCGGTATATATCCCACATTTTTCACCATATAGATAGTGTCTCCATATCTTCAAAGTAATGATTATAGATACTAACTCAAGATCATGATTAACATAGTTTTTTCATGAATTGTTAACTTCCATGATGTATAGGCAACAACTCTATCATTCTACATAAGGACACAACCAAGTCCTTTCTTTGAATCATCACTATAAATAAAAAACCCATCATTCCCTAATGTTAGAGTCAAGATAAAATCATTGAAAAATATTCTATTCAGTTCTTCAAAACATTCTTCACACTCTTTTTTCTAAACAAATTTAACCCCTTTACATGGGATCTTGTTTAATGGGTTATCCAATCGGGAAAAATTCTGGATGAAACTTCGATAATAACCTGTTAAACCAAAAAAACTATGTACCTCAGTTATACTCATCAGTGCTGGTCATTCTTGTATTTCTCATGTCTTATAAGGATCAACAGAGATTTCATCCTTAGAAAAAATATTTCCAAGAAAATAAATCTTTGGAATCTAGAATTCACACTTGCTAAACATCTCATATAATTCATTTATTCTAAGAGTCTTTATAATAGTGCGCAATTGATTTTTATGATCTTCATAGATTTTGAAGTATACCAAGATTTCATTAATAATTACCACTACAAATTCATCAAGATATTCCTTGAAAACTTTGTTCACTAGATTCATGAAAACAAAAGGTGCTTTAGTTTGACCAAATGGAATTACTGTAAACTCATAATGCCAATACCTGGTTCGAAATGTTTTCTTTGGAATGTCTTCCTTATTCACGCACAATTGATGATATCTAGATCAAAGGTCAATCTTTGTAAAATATTGAGCTCCATAAATTTGATCAAATAAATCATCAATGTGAGGTAGGGGATACTTGTTCTTTATTGTTATATCATTGATATCCTTGTAGTTAATTCACAACCTCTTGTATCCATCCTTTTTATTAATGAAAAGAAGAGGGGATACCCATAGAGAAACACTAGGGAGAATAAATCCTTTATTTCTCAACTCCTCTAATTGTTTCTTTAGTTCCACTAATTCCATAGTGTCCATTATATAAGGGGTCTTTGATATGGTCCTTGAACCAGGAATTAAATCAATGAAAAACTCAATTTATCATTCTGCAGGATGTCCAGCTAAATCCTATAGAAACACATCAATATATTATTACACAATAGGTACATGATATATTTAAAAATTATTTTCCTCACCCATAGTTATTTCACTCTCTTCCTCCCTAATAATTGAATTTAGTAGAGATAATGGGGGAGGATCTAGATGATAATCTGATGGTGACATTTCTTCTCTAAAGATAAGGTATTCCTTATCATCATCAAAAATTGTAACCTCCTTATTCTTTCAATAAATTTTCACATCATGGTCAAAAATCCAATCCATACTGAGGATTATATCAAATTCAATCATGGGTATAATGATGAGATCAGCAGATAAGGCATGTGTATATGCCATAATGGTAACCGATTCACAAAACATTATTGCAATGATGCATCCCTTAAGAGTTTTTACTGAAAAATCACTTGTTAAATCAAATTGGAAATATCTAATTTTCCTTAAAAACTGGGAAGATATAAAATAATGTGATGATCCAAAATCAAATAAAGAATTGGATAAATTTGATGAAATGATTAATGTACCTTCCACCACATCATTCGAAACTTCAACCTCTGCAGTTGTGATCGCATAAGTTTGGCCTTTCTCCCTTTTCCTTTTCTGAGGTAAGTTTCCTTGGTGATTAGGACATTCATTTGAATAATGCACCATTTCTCTATAATTGTAACATTCCAAATTGACAGCCTCTTTCTTCCCCTTGCAATCACGAGCTTGGTGGCCTTTTTCTCCACACTTGTAACAGACTCCCATTTCCTTCAGCCAAGTACCAGGGTGTTTCTTCCCACATTTACTTCAGGATAGAAATTAAACTTTTCCCTTCTTCCCCTTATTTCCATTTCCAGAGTGTTCAACAGATCTCTTCTTCTCTTATTTTTCTTTAATGTTGTAAGAAATAGAGAATTATTTTTCTATATTGATAGCACATGAGACTATATATTCGTATGACGAGAAGGATTATTATACTAATTCTTGATGGATAAATGTTTTTAACCCATCAAAGAATTGATAAATCTTACTCCTTGGGTTATGTATAAAATCTATAGCATGCCTTGTTAACCTTGTAAAGTTTTCCATATAATTTGTGACATTCTCATCCTACTTTTTCCTTAGACTCAGAAATTGCCTTTCCATATCCGTTCGATGTTCACGAAGAAAGTATTTTTATAATAAAATCTATTTAAACTCTCTCCATTCCATATTTGATACTTATTCATCATCTTTTTTGTATTGAATTAATGACCACCATTTATCTATATCTCATGTGAGGTGATAAACTGCCATGACAATTTTTTCCCTTTCGCTACTCCCCAAAGCATGAAATATTTTATCTAGGGAACTTATCCATTGCTCAACAACAAATGTATTTGAAGTCCCATTGAATGTTGGTGTTTTTTGCATCATTAAGTGGTCTAACATTGGTCCTCCATATTATAGATCAGGGTGATCCATATGGGTAAGGTTATTATTCATAACCTGAGTGAGTTGTCCAGGTATAGTTATAAGTTATTCAACACCAGTTGCATCACTAACTCCACTATAATTATCTTGAGTAGGGGGGAAATCCCTACATGGATTACGTGTATTGATATGGTTTCCATTCCTTCCACTAGGTGCCATTTCTAAACAATGGCATACATTGGATTAGTTTATGAATCGCAATACATAATTCCAAACTAGTAAAATACCTAACATAAATTGAACAGTTTATGCATATAATTCATAATCATAAAAATATGTTTTCTTTGAGGAATTATTTACTCGTAAATCCTTCATAATGGTTTGTAAAGAAAATGTGAATTATCCAAAGCATATCCCTCGGGAGTGTTGTAACCAAGAGTGCAGTAAGGCCTGTTGTCATGCACCAGTTTCTATTCGAGTCTAGCTCAAAGCATTGTTTTTGGTTTTTACCCCTAGATACATCTATGCTAGAGCCGCCTCTACCTGCTTGTATCTAGACTGGGATGTATTGCATAAAAAATTCACAAAATCTCTACATTACCAAATTTCTAGAAAATTATTCTATACTAATAATCAATGTTTATCTTGGGGTAATGTTTTTTAATCAAAGTTTTCGAAATATAGTTTCCAAGGTTTGTACTAAACTTACTCAGATACCAAATATAACACCCCAACCATAGTTACCCAGATTCAGTGTATTATTACATAACATTGTCATGATCACAAGGGATCCAATGCCAAATTCCCGATCAGTTTAGTAGACTTGGAAGTACTAGATACATACATATGTTTTACATTACATTATGAAATGGAAAAACAAAAACATTGTGACCCCTTTTAACACACTCATATCCCTTAGCATATTCTTGAAGGTCAATCATAATATACTTCTTCACATCCTGGGAAAAATAAAATATAAGAAAGGGGTGAGTTCAGATGCTTAGTAAGGATAACAATATATAAGAAACTATCATAAATAAACATAAATATTTAAGGCAATATATAAGAATAAAACACAAAAACAATAAATTTAAACTTCAGCATAATATGGAAAAGATAAATAAAATAATTCCATTTACTTATTTACATAGATGTTCTACTAGTCGAACAATCACATGTAAAATCAATGGATAATTTCATAATGATGGAATGCATAATGTCGGACATCATAACCACATAGTCAAGTCCTTGTACCAAGACTACAAATAATATTTTGTCAAGGCCTTGTGCCAAAACACTAGTTTTTCTCATGAGACATACTGATGCATCGTGGGGCTATAGAAGGCTCCACCTGTCACTTACTAATTCTGATGCATTCTTCTTATGAAAAGGTTCAAATATAACATAAACATTCATATTAAAACTAGCATACAAAATTTTAATACTTTAAACATAAACCATGAATGGTATAAAAATAACACATCCAAAGTAAAACATATTAAAAACCCTTTAATACAATATAGAAGATTGTATCAAAATAAATCAACTTCAAACAAGTGTAAAATCCATCAAATGATGTTTTTATAGTTGAAATCAAAACTATTTGAGAGAAATTTCTCTTTCTATTTTGAAATCATTTAAAGTAAAATAATTATAAAATAAAACATTTATTTTAAAAATATTATTATAATATTTTAAGGGAAACTTCAATGTTTTTATAATGGCGGAAAATATCTATACCCTCCATATAAGTTTAAATACATTCATACCTTAATTTGTCAAAAATGTCATAAACTACCTTACTTGGAAAACAACAGAAAGATTCCTTTCAAAAAAAATTTATAAAAATTCAAACAAGGGTATAAATGAATTTAACCCATATTATATAAAATAGTATTAATTTTTTTTAAATACATTTTTAGGAAACATGGATGTGGATGATAAAGAAGTCTCAGTAGATACTTTCGTAAAAATAGCCTTGGATAATAAAGAGATTGTAAAATTAACCCTTACCTTTTAATTTTCCTTATTAAAGGGTATTTTAACCTCTTGTATAACAGTGAAATAATTTTTATTTAATTATAAAAGAACCACATACATAAATATTATATCATATATGATCTTGTAATATAGCTTTGTTAATGATATTTCAGTAGTATCATTGTTTCGGGTGTTAACTGATTTGTTTTCCTTTATATATTTTGTTATGTAAGCCATTTTTGTTATGGATAGTATGTATTAGATTCATATAAATAATTATATTAATTTATTTAAGCATTATTTTTAATCATAAAATTAAAATTATTCTTTAATGGTTACAATGGGGAATAAAATTTTTCCGCGTCGTGGAGACGGTAAGTCGTACGTATGCACGAGTGATAATATCATTCTATTGATGATGAAATATTTTATAATTGGAAGGTATATTATATATACAGAATAATTAACATGTTATATTTATTATTTAAATAAATTATACTCATTATTAGACCCATCCAAATAATTAAACGTTGAATAACAAACTACACCACAACGTAGAGACGGTAAGCCGTATGTACACACGTATGGTGACATTGTCATTTATAGGTTGGATAGAATAATAAATATGGTAGTACTATATTTATAATCAAATAAAAGTACATATAAGGTAATAGAGTTATTATTTTGGTATGTAAACAACAAACAAAGAGGAATAGGAAGAAGAAAAGTACTTTGAAAGAGGTGATGAAATTATTACCTCTTCTTTGGGTGATTCCTTTTTGATTTGATCAGAAGGCCCCTTTAGGTTCGATTTATGATCAAAGTAAGGCATATAGGTTTTAGGGAGGTTAGTTGGGAAGATATTTGTGTAGGTTTTGGATGAGAAAAATGTCATTGGAGGTGTGAAATTAAGAGAATGGGAAGTACCCTTTTATAAGATAGGTGAGGGTCACTTTAGAAAAGATTGAAATATTATTTTATTATAAAATAATTTTCGGTTTCTAATGGATAAAAATGGATTTATTTAGGGGATAAGGTTGGTATGGGTCTAAATCCTTTCAACCAATAGGTTTTAGACAGGTTTAGGTAACCATATTAACCTTCTATTTTAGATTTAACTCTTAGTTAATTAGTTTAACTTTTACAATGTCTTCTTGTATTTTTATATTACATGGTATATAAACTTACTATAAAATTATAATTGAACCTCAAGTGGTTCATTAATGACATATATATAATTATATAAGTCCTTTTTCTGAACCTTAAATTTTTAGGAATATTATATCATTTAATAATATATTATTTGATTTAAAAACTCATTTATGTCAATTTTGACACTATTTGGTATTTGGTTTTTGTAAAAATAATAAAAAAATTATAACATCGAAAAAAATTTATTTAATCAACCATAAAGTGTCATATTAACCAAAAAAAATAGTTTAATGCATCAAAATTATCAATTTATATTTTTTTTAATATTTAAAATATCCATTATTTTAATCATGCATTCATAAGGTAATTACTACATCATCATTGTATTATAAATAAATTTACTTATTCATTGTCTAAAAATTATAAATAAAATTACATTATGTATTAAATATTTTTATATTTCTAATGAATATTTATAGTCGAATTTATTTTATGTATAACCCTATATTAAAAATGTTGTAGTTATTAAAATTTGAATTTAACACTTTTAACTCTTATTTAAATAAAATAATAATAAATATCCTAATATAATCCAAGTGGATAAAAAAGGATAATATTTTATTCCTAAGGTTTATTTTGGTTTAAATACACTTATCCAATAGAATTAGGACATGTGTTAGGGTAATTATAATATCATATTACCTTTAATTATTCTATTTACTTTTAACTGTAGTAAATAAAATTTAAAAGTTACAATTCAAAAAAAATTAATTTCATCCTATTGAACCACATTTTAATTACTAATATCAACTATGACTCTTGTATTTTTGAAATTCAATTCATAAAAGTGGTAAAATTATGTTTTATGAAAATTTGCAAATGTGCCTAGAAGGTGGGTAAAAGACGTTTAAAAATTCAATAAAATTTTATATATCTAATCTTATTATAAAATGACTCCAATGAATTACATTGGAATAATATAGGTATCGTGTATATATTTTGACTTTAAAATAAATTTAAAAAAATTATTATTATTATTTAAATAAAAATTCGGTTTTAAACAATAACGCAGCGTTTTTCACTATTCATCAAAAATTGAATGTTTTTAGAAAAATTCCAAAATTTCACCCTAAGATAATTTTGATATTATGAATCCAAAAATTAATTCCATTTTGAAAAATAAAATTTATAAAATTTCAAAAATTGGGTATTACTATTCATAAGTACTTTTTAAATGACTAGTTTGATTGGTCGTGATGTGCTAGAACTTAAAGTTGCGTACAATGCAAGCTATTCTATTATTCAAAGAGAAAGGTATCGTGGATTCATGGGGTGTTGAATACTTGGAATGCAGTAGAAGAACCAAAAAAATGGTTTTAAAATTTTTCACCGACGTTCGACATGAACTTGTCGATGTTAGTGAATCACTTCCCGGTTTAAGCTGAGGATCTCGTGTGAAGAGTTTTAAGAACAAAATTAAAACCATAAAATAGCAGGTTTAGATCTGAAGTTTTACATGAAATATTATTGTCATTATATATCGTTGGTCAAATAACTCAAAGCTTAATTTCTCTATATCATCCACACACACTTCAATAAACTGTGGGAGTGTCGTTTGTTGAAATCTGGGTGCTAGTAAGGAGTTCTGATGACGCATTTGACACTCTGATGATCACCACATCGCCTAGCTTGCGATGCATGAGAGAGAACTTGACCCAAGATCCTTGATATAAATAATCTATCTCTAGAATATGTGAGAGAGGATTAGAGAGATGGGGGTTATTAATAGTCCATGGAAAACTCCTCTCCTCCTCTATTTATAGTGTAAAATAAAATTATCTAGAAATGCCAGCCCAGCCTGCTGAATAATTAACACACTATATAAATAATATTTTAACAACTATACTAAGTCATAAATATTATTTTTTATTATTTTTTATTTTTTATAATATAATAAAAATATTACATGCTAATACCTGAGTCATTAACTCGGCTCGTACTCTAGAAAATATTAAATGAACCTTGAATATTTTAAACTAATATTCATTAATTTAATAGTTTCATGTATTTAATTATAACTTGTAAATACATTTAATAAATAAATTCAATGCTCATTATTCTTAACTTGAATAATATGAATTTATTTACTTCATTGGTAATCAAATTTCCTTGGACAAATCTTGAACCCCAGTAGTGGGACCCCCAGGTCCAATATACCAATTCCACTAATAGGGAAGATTCTTAAATACAATATTGTGTGTGACCCTCAAGGCCCTTATCTTGATAGCAATGACTACTATTTTCAGACCATGAGTGGGATCTAGCAACCCATCATGGCCCCTAAAGAGATAAGGACTGTCATAGAAGTGACAACCAACCTACAAAACATGCACTGTGTAATTTAATATCTTTGGATTTAAATATCTCATAAAGCATGATGCACATCTGTGTCATCATCATTTTCTTGATTTATTGCTTGTTGATCCAACTGGAAAGATTTACCCTCTATTTCCATGGCCATGGTCTTATTAAGGTACTACCATCCTTGTCAACATTTCTAGAGATATATTACTTCCATAACCCGAAATAGACAAATCATTTCTTGATCAATCAACTAATTTCATGCCACCAATGATGCGCCAAACACAAACTACCTCCCTGAAATTTCAATATCATGAATTCCATATTGAAATAAAGTACACAATCAAATTTCAAACATTGGTAATGATATTAGGTTATGAGACCATTACACATGATCGTAGATAGGAACATCCAATGATTCCATAAACATGTGGTGTTCCTATTGGCAGGTTTTTCCTCATGATCTCACTACTAGAGATCACCAAGTAAGAACTTCATTAGAGGAAGTCTCAATACTTAATATCCCCCATCACCTATTAGTCAAAAATCTACTGGGTCAAATCTGAAATATGTATCTAGACCATATGACCTTTATTTCATATTAATTTCATAGTATCACAAGGTTATAAATATATCCTAGGATATGCTATAACCTTTTGATATGAAAATTAATCTATAGACATTACCATTTAATAGTGGATGAAGAAATGTCAATAATACAATGGTAATAAACAACATGTACAGATAACTGTTTACATGATATGGTAATCAAGAGCAACGAATAGTTGGGTCTAGGGAACCCAATATTTCAACAGTTATACCCCACCAGGTACCTGGTGGAGCACCATCAGCTAATAGGAGGTAACTAAATGGTAATTATGGTGCTAGTGTGTTCATAAAGTACCAAGTAATAGGAGATCACGTACCTGATATCCACTTTCTTCCACCACCCATGATTTTTTCCAACTCTTCATTCCCCAAAAAACACCTTTAAGAACTTATTTACATATTTCAATCACTAAATATACACTATAAAATTCCCAAAATATAAACCCAATGAGTAATAGAAAATTTTGAAACTATATAAATAAAAAACAGAAATTCATCTCCACTTAATTTCTTTGTGAAATTATTCAAAATAAATTTTAATCCTCTAATAAAGTAACCGTGGAAAACCATGGAATCATTTCAATCTCATTTACTTAAAAACCCACTACTTTTATAAAACGTTTCTTATCATAAATTGTTAATAAAATCCTCATTAAAAACCAAATTTAAGGGAAAAAATAAGTTTTGTTTTCAAAATAAACTTTAACATTCATATTTTCTTAGACTAATTTATTCAAAAAATATTTACTAAAACTTATTTTATTTCACTAATTTAACCCAAATCCATTAAGCTTTAATTTCAATTCCCACATTCCAAACCATTTTATAACCATTTAATTACAATAAAAATAGAATATTTAAATTATTTACCCCATAATCATTAGAAATATCATGAATGAACCAATGTTAAACAATCCTTTTATTCCAAAAATAGAAATATCTATTAGGAATCCACCTACTTGTCAAATTTGAATTCCTAAATCAATAAACCATTCAATACAATGTTGAAGGCTTACATAGAGATCACATGTGATAATAGAAATGTCTAAATAAATAAGATTTAGAAATCTCACTAGCTATCATAGAGAATAAGATTAAAAACAACACCCTATAAGATAAACATAGAACCAAAGAGACACCCCCCCCCCCCAATGTTTTTATAACACTAAAAAATCACAATTGAATGTGAAATCTAAACTACTTAGATTTAAACCCCATCTTCTATCATATATAAATTTTTTTACCATAACACATCTCATTTTAAAATTAAGTTTAGAAGTCCATAAAAATTTTTGAAATATAATAATTAATACTCTATCCCATTAACCTAATAACCATATTTAAAAAAAATAAAACATGTTTTAGAATATAATTTGAAAATATTCAAGGAATTATATAAATATAAAATATAAAATTTTTTGTCCTAGATATAAATAATGCATGTTTTCTCAATCAAAGGAATCAATTATTGGTTCATAGAAAAACACAATTTATTTATTATAGATATTTTAGTTATTGTGGATTATAAACTAGTTCCTTTAATAATGTAGTCAATCATAGAAAAACATGAAAGATAGCATGAGACCCTACTTGTTCCTTCATATCAATGCCTTGAATGATTCAAATGAATCTAAAATCTTGGGATGATTTAAAGGAATAAATAAAAATAGATCTCGGACTACCCCTGGTAACTCACCATTTCATAATAATTATGTTGTCTAAATGTATTTATGGGTTACTTCATATGTCCCGGGAGTTATATTCTTGGATACTCCAAAATACTATACCCATGAACCATTAGTGAGATATAATACCATTTTTTAATGATTGTGACCCAAATATCCAAACTAAGCCTGAATCACACAATCACAACAACTCGGGCACACCTCCTGATCATCAAATGAAATTATAAAAAAGGAATGAAATGGAATATAATTGGGAGATGGTTTTCCCCCTTATAATATTATAATAAATAATATGATTTTTATACAAATATTTGGAGTAAACTATATAAATATTTATAAAATAAGTTGCATAATTTTTTCAAAAGATGTGGGTGAATAATAAAATAATATTGAATAATGAAAATGACATGAACATGCCATATCCACCAGTAAAACCCCATGATTTTAGTATTTATTTAAAATTAAATAAATCCCATGTATCAGATATATTGTGATACAAGAGAAAATGGACTAAAATAATTAATACCTTATTTTATTACTATAACACCCTAATATTTTGTGAATTATTTTTCTTGAGTTAATTTAATCTGTTGATATTTTTCATTTCAAACAACATTGAATATAAATTTTGTTATACAAATGCACTAAGTGTGGATTGAGTTATACGCAACACCAAAGTAATTATTATGATACACACAACACTTAAATTAGCTTGAGGTACATGAAACACTATGTTTGTCATGTATTACACATAATATTGAGTCCCTTCGATAGCTTTTGTTACACACAAGGCAAAGTTTTATCGAATTAAAATATACTATAGTATTATTAAATTTTTTATTTAATATAATAAGATATAACCTAGATATTAGAATAGAAGTTATGAAAATGATTAAATAACTTATGGAAATTTATTTTTGAATTAATTAGTTATCAACTAAATATAAATCAGTATCAAAACCATTTAAATATATATGAAATGTTTTAATAAATAATTATCTTTATGCTTTCAAAGGAGTTTTATTATAATAAATTAAATTAATTAAAATTAGTGAATGGTATTAATGAAATATATATATTTTAAATTCAATATTATATTTTTCAAATTCATCCAATATATTTTATAGTCATAAAATAAGAACAAACCCAATTTTATGCATAAAAAACAATATTTTTCTAAAGGCAATTTTTCAGCCTTATAATGGAAAAACTATTTTAAATCCAATTTTTAGAAATTTTATAAATTTTATGTGTCGAAATAAAATTAATTTTGGAAATATAAACATAAAATTTAGGTTATAGGGAATTTTTGGTATTTTTTTATAAAGTCTCCGTTTTTTGATGAATAATGAAAAATACTGAATTTTAATTCAAAACATATTTTTCATTTAATTTATTTATAAATTTAAATTATGTTTTTTATTTTTTTAAAGTAAAATTATATTAATTATATCAATTAATCCAATTTATTTCATTTTAATCTATTTCACACTAAAATTGGACATAAAAACCTAGCACACATTGGATGTTTTTACTTTAAAAACCTGCATTATTGTCCCGGCTATAGAAATAATTTTAGATTAATTTCTTCCACTTATATGATTTTAATTTATAAAAATGGATTCCATATTTTTAATCACATAATTTATAATTTCTAAAAATTTTAAATTAGTTTTTGACCCAAAATATTAATGAAAGTAATTAAAATTAATTACAATGATTAAGAGAAAAATTAGCTAAATAAGGGACTAAACCATAAAATTAAGGGCTAAAATGACCTATACACTTGTAAAAAATCAATTTTATGTCCATATTTAGACTCTATACTCCCTAGGATATAATTTGGTCTATTATGGGAGCCACATTAAATATTAAAATCATGGTTCGAATTCCCTTTTAAAAATTTTACAAGAATGACACTCCTCCTCCACTATAAAAATGTGCTCGCCCCTCCCCCTTATTCCCACCTCTAAATCCCTTTGGATCACCCAAAATATGCTCAATTAAGCTCAAAAAATCCCTCCTCTCAACCTAGAATCATCTCTATGGGAATAAAGTCTTCCAAGTAAGCCTTCTGGTGAAAACCAAAATGACTTATCCAAATAAGAGGTAACATTCTTCCTCAAGATCTTTTATTTTATTTCCATTATCCAACCACTCTAATATTATTATTACATTGATTAAATAATATCTAAAATTTTCTAAATATAATTATATGTTTTTATATTTAGTTTTATACTTACACATACACACACTTCCATCTAATGGGTAATGAACTTACCGTTCGTGTGTACGGCGGACTACCGCATTGTGAAACGATGATTTTATGTTCTTCCATTACCACCTAAAATTCTGATAATTATGATAGAAAACCTATTTTTATATGATATATATGATATTTATTATGTATTTATACTTCTATAATTATTATATAAACATATACTTTCATGATTTCCATTTTTTGAAAATACGATAACATTGTTTGTGGACGTGTGGACTATCGTCTCCTCAAAGTGATGTGATTCATTCACACCTTATGTGGAATGTATTAAGGATGGGTTTATTGAATGTGTATTATATATATGAAATAATAATTCTAATCTAATTATAATATATATATATATATTTCATTTACTTTATTTATTTCAACACGATAATAAAATGAAAACAACATTCTTGCCTACGTACGGCCTACCATCTCCATGAATGTTGTATTCCATTTTGTACATATATATTTTATAGATTATTATAAAAAACATATATAATAAATATATATATGATATTTATACCATTTTTTACAATATTTAAGTAATTAATTCCTAATATAAGTAAAAGGATCAAGAATAACAAGCCAAATCATATATAAAAAAGAAAGAGGATATTACCTAAAATGTAACATTAACATGGAGTTGTTAATAAATGGGTAATATATAGTCATAAAAAATAATATTTGGAATTAGATATAATAATATGGTTCTGTTTTATATTTATAATAAATTTATATTTATTATACATGAGTATTGAATGTGTACTAATAAAGTCAATACTTAAGGTAACTATTTTTTCATCTCACTTTTTATATCCATGAGATACATGACTTATTTACCAATTATTCATTTTGTGTGATTTTTATAATGAATATAGATGTATTATTTGATTCATATACTAAAATTTATTGGTATTTATATATTTATTTTATGGCCTTTATTTCATTTTGTTTATGTTTCAAAAATTACCAAATTGGTAGACTAATTTTGTTTTAATTTTCCTTCTTTGAGACACATACCATGATATGAGCCTATATTTTTTCCATGACGTGTATATATAGACATTGACACGTTATAACATTAATATCATTATTTTAATTATATCTTATGCTTCATGTAATTTTATTATTACCATTTTATTATGATTCAAACTTACCAAAGTGGTAACGATTTATTTCTATAATCTCCTCATTTATCAAGATTGTTTATTATTATCCTTACATTGATTAAATATTATGATCCATCTCACAAAAACTCTCATAAATTTTCTTAACCTATGGTTATTCATTTAATATGTTAATACCCGTCCCCTGGGGCCCGTATCGTGACTACCCCAAGCCCGCCTTCCATAGGCCAGGGGCTGGCAACTAGCACCAAAGGCGTAACTCCCTAAAAACTGGGAAGGCATTGCCTTTATAAAACGTAAACACACACAACCAGAGTACAAACGGAAGCAAACATTAAGTAAATCAGTATAACAAGTGTGTTGAAAGTACAAAGGGGCGGGAAATACAAGCCCAACAGAAAGGTACAGCTATTACTGAAAGAAAGTACAACTGAAAAGACAAACAGTTGAATGGTGAAGCAGCTCCTGGATCGTCCTCTGGGTTGCTACCTGAAGGGTAGGTACAGATGTCCTCCTTAGCACTCCACATCTATCAGTCCACTTCGTGTGCTTTCATGATGATTGTCCACCTCCAGGTACCATCCATTCCTCGTATACTCTGCCTCGGTCAGTGTTGTCTATTGTCTGCATCCAACACAATGATGTGCGGGCATAGCCCATGCAGGGGTGAGTATAATGATACTCAGTAGGGACCCCGAGACCCTCAAGGTCTCACTAAATCCAACAAGGATAAACCAAGAAGTATGATTTCAACGGATAACCATTACTTAGGTATATGCCCATACATATACTCAAGTTATCGAGTAACCCATCTCAATCATGAGGAAAACACAAAGGTCAATGACACAGCTCAAACCAAGATTTTCATTATCAAAACCACGGCTGATGGAGAACTCCTCCTCTATCGAGTACAGTAGCCCTCTTGCGACTCCGAGGTGCTACTCACTAACCTTAGACTACTGAGGTACTCCTCCTGTCGAGTACCACGGGTCTGCTACCAAACTGAGCGCTCCATCCGCTGTGGGTCTTCCGCCAAACTGGGCACTCCCCCTAATAGCCATCAGAGGTTCTCCTCCTGTCAAGTACCGTGGGTCTACTTCCAAGCCAGGTGCTTCATCCGCTGTGGGTCTGCCTCCAAACCTGGTGCTTCGTCTACTGGGCTAATCGAATCACTCCGAGTCGAATCGGTCAAGCAGTCGGTAGGTATACAGCTACAAGGTCTCCGGACTCCGACTGCTCATCTCCGAAAGTATTTACTCCATTAGCAACTTTTCGATACTCCATGGGTCATTAAGTCTTAGGTGGAAGTATCTCAAAGGACCTCCACGTCAAAGGAGTCTCAACGCAATAGGCGGTGCGTCAATTGGACACCCGGTCTGTAATTTATCAGCTTTTCCGTTCTAGGGGCCCGGTTGGATTTCGGGTGCAATCCAACCCAGACATACTCCAAACTCATATAAACCTTGTGGGGAGTATTCAAAAAGGACCGTCTCATCAATAGTAATCCAACGTAGTCAACGACATGTCAGTCGGATATTCGGACCTTAAGTTGTAAGCATTTCCACTCCGAGGGCCCGGTTAGTTGTGGGATCGAACCAACCCGGCTGTTTTTCCATAGTCATCCAAAACTCACATAGATTATCACAAAAGGACCACCAAGTCACGAGGGTCCCAGTGCCGTAGATGGTGCGTCGATCGGATGTGCGGTCTTTAAGTTATTCTCGTTTAAGTGAAAATGGGCATGTCCCGTTAAGCCCAGTGGCTCGCGGGTCGGGTCAACCTGGTTTTGGCAGGTCTGACCCGACAGAGGGTCAGACCTACCCGGTGATTCATGTGGCCCAGACCGGCGGGGCTCAGCCCTGCCCGTCATGGCGCGGACTGGCCCGACGCGGCCCGACCCGGCGCGGCGCGGGCCGGCCTGGCTGGCCGAGCGGTTTGAGGGGGGGGGGGGTGCGGCCCCCCTACTTTCCTGAACCGGTGGCGCCAAGTGATGCCACCCTCCAATCTGGTCAGCTGATGCCGGCCAGCTTCTCTAGCACGAGCGGTCCATTTGGGCGGGCCGCTATCTTCCACACGCGGCACCCGGCGGAATCGCGGCCTTCTCCAACACGGCTGGCCGACGAACTGGCTGGTTCGCCCGCCGAAGCGGGCCGTGGAATGCGGGCTGCAGTCCTACGAAGCACGGTGCCCTCGTGGAACCGCGGTCTCTTTGGTCCGGCCGGCTTAGCCAGCCATTTCTTCCTCAGTCGAGCGGCTCGCGGTTGCGGGCCGCAATTCTTCCGCATGCGGCCAGCGCGCGGCCGCCTCCTTCTCTTACTACCGCCTCCATTCGCCACTGCCTCCCTTTCCAAATTAATAAAACAAGAAACGACAGAGGGTCATTGGTCCATGTTTTTTCAGCCCGCGCCCTCCACGTTAGGCGGTAATAATCGTCCATATACAATCATTCGCATTCAACAACGACAAGAGTATAATTTTATCAAACTAAAATTATACAATTCACCTACCTAGAAATTGATGTTGCACGTTGTCGAGCTGCGGAAGATGTACATCGCGGTAGTCGGTCATCGCGGAAGAATGGTGTCTCTCCGTCAATGTTGGAGGAAGATCTATCGTCGTTTGTAACGTTCCCTACGGCGGTGTCTCCTCCCTTGACGCGGAGTAAGAAGAAGATTGAATAAGTTGCTTCACATCCTTTGGGTCGTGGAGCTTTCTTCATGTCGTGGAGTGTTATTCATCGAGAGAGGATGATGTTCTTCATGGAAGAACAAAGATCCTCTAATTCTCCAAAGTTTCCTCCCAAAATATTTGCTAAGGCAAATATTATGAAAGACTTCTCCAATTTTAATGAATCACCAATCAATTCAATTTAATTCAAAGGAGATGTGCCAATTTTATTAATAAGGTTATTAATAACATTAGTTGGCATCATTAAAGTTTTAGAGGTGGAGAGATCACAAACTAATTAAGGGGAGAGTTGGAGAGTTATAAGGATTAAAAGGGGGGTTTCATGGGGGTTTAAGGGAGTTAAAGGAGGAGTTCAAGGGTTAGGGGTTCGTGCGGGCCCCAACACCCTGGTCATATCCTCCCATGGGAAGTTAGGTGGGGTGTGGGCCCCACCTCCAACTTCCCTTTGGAGGAATTAACTTCCCCTTAAAAATAAATTGTAACACAACAATTTATTTAAGTCTTAACGAATCCCCAAATTTTAACTACCACATATGATAGAACACAACTATGGTAAAGGTCCCCCTAAGTGAATATCGGCGTTGTGAGTTCATCAGTGCCCTCAGATTTCAATTCCGAGCACCGATTCAAAAGATAGAAAAACCTACACGTACGTTTACTGAACGTACCCGAAAAAAACTTCAAAAATTGATTCCAGGTACATCGGGCCTCAGAATCAGGCACCGTCAAAAACTGCAGACTCGTAAAATTCCAAAAAATTTAAGAAAATATTTCCTTGAAATTTCCAGGTCTTTAAATTACCCCCACCTCAGGGATTTACATCCCCGTAAAGCTATAACATACACTAGGGAAACAAAAGAGGGTACTGATCATGCATCTGAGCCTCCCGCTCTCATGTGCTCTCTTGGAGGTTCCCATGCTTCCAACGAACGTGCACCAGAGGAATCGACCATCCATGTAGGACCCGTTCCTGTCGATCCTCAACCTCCCATGGAACCTCCATGAAAGTCTCCTCGTGGTTGATGATGTGGGATAGATTGTTCACGCATCTCCTTGGCTGAGATACGTGGATGACGTCATGAACCCGGTGTAACTGAGGTGGAAGGGCTAGGCGATAATCCACCTCACCTACTTTGCTGAATAATTAGAGGAGTGACTGCAGATAGGTTGCACCATCCCTATCTAAAAAGGATATCAGCAACGTGGTCAGCTGCTCTGTCACCTTTCCTAGTAGCTGAATGCCTAAACTCCTTCTGAGAGCATCTTCTATTACATTCCCCTTCCCAGGAGTATAGACTATCTCGAAGTCATAGTCCTGGAGGAACTCAAGCCATCATCGTTGTCTCAGATTCATGTCTTTCTGAGAGAAGATACACCTGAGACTATTGAGATTAGAGTAAACCATAAATAGTTCACTCGATGAACAATGGATGAGACTATCCAATTTAAAAGATCTCGTCTACACCCTCCTTTGCCTACGATTTATAAGAGCTGCTAAGATTTCTCCTTTGCTAAGAAGAGAAATCTGGTCTCATCCCCTGGATGAACCATGTTCTTTGCCTAATACAGTCAATCCTAACATGAATGATACTAATTCATGCCATGGATGATGTCATAAGGCCTCTCTGCTACTACCAAGAGATCCAACCATTACTCTCGCCTCCAAGGGTTGAGTCACACTATCGGCATCAGTGTGTGGTCACTAGGTTTCCTCCAGTAGGGATCTCAAAAGTGAGGGTCAAGTCAATAGTTTTAACCAGAACCTCTTAGTATTAACCACACAAAAGGCAGGAAATAAAACGTCACAAAGAAAATTTTCTTTTATTACTACACCTCAAAGTACAAAGACACAAAGCAGCCACAAAAAATGACATCAACAAAGCTAGAAGCATCATGAACAAAGGCCTCTATGCCTGGAACTAGTCCCACTCATGTCCACCTTCTTCCGGAGCTCCATACTCGTATGCTTCAGCTGCCTCAAGTTGTGATCTCCCTTGTCCACTCGTTCCCTACGGTCGAGGTGGACCTCCTGATGGTGGTGGTGGCAACACCTCGAAGCGTCGTCCACCACCAGCCGCACGGCCAGCTCCCTGCGGTCCGTCATGATCGAACCTATGCCTCTGCCTGGGAGGTCCTTCATCTATCTGCTGATCGTCTGCACGGCAGGTCAGACAGTCACTTTCCATGTGACCAAGCCCACTTTAGGAGTAACACTATATGTTCCTGGTAAGCCTGGCTCTGTCTCCACCATGGGTGCCCCGCACTACCGATCCTGAGTCGTGCGGTTGACCACCTGTAGGTCTAGTCCTCTTGGACATCTGCATCATTTTTCTACTTCCAGCTTCAAAAAAACTCTGCTGCATGTTGTCTAGTGGTGGGTCTCGCTGCTGGAGACTACCCAGCAAAGAAACTCTCCACTAAGAGGGATCTCTCCAACAACCATGTCTGCATCGGAATGTTGTGGGAGACAACTGAAGCTCTAATATCTCCCCAGAGTCCCTGATCAAAGGTCTGGGCCCTGAAGAATGGGTCTCGTACCATATCAGTTGAGTAGCGCGAGAGGTCAGTGAACCTCGCTGAGTATTGCACCACCGGCATGCTACACTGTTGAAGATGCATTAGCTCCTGTATCTGAACTACTTGAACGGTGGCTGGTACAAACTCCTCCTAGAATAGGATCTCAAAGTCTGCCTATAGAAGTGTCGCCTCATCGTCCAGCTGGAGCATCAAGCTCCACCATCCGCCTGCTACTACCTGAAGGAGGCTAGTAGCAAGGATCACCATAAAGTCTTCTAGTGTCCCTACTAGACTAAAGACTTAACCACAGCCTCCAGCCAATCCTCAGCCGCCTGCGGGTCCGTCTCTCCTCTGAACCTAGGTGGCCTCTGGTGCTGGAACTCGTGCAGCGTGCTCAAGCGGCGTGCATCGCCTACTGCTGGGGTGGGTGGAATCGGTGGACCAATGTAGAGTAGTACCACTGGTGCCTCCACTGGTGCCTCAACTAGAAGAGGGACCTGTACTGAGGCCTCTTCGCTCGGTGGGATGTCAGTACGTACAACTCTCAGGGCTCTAGATGGTCGTCCGCGAGGAGGCATCCTGAAGAAACAGATGCAACACGGTCAAAATACTATACCTGGTGAGCTGACCTGGTTTGAGCTGACTTAAAGAAAACTTTTGAAAACACACACACAATCAGTGTTTTCATGTACTGAGTTGGAAATCAGAAGTTAGGGTCCTAGTGTATGGATACATCAGCCGCCCGCACCAACACTGGACTCCCTGAACTGAAAACCACACTTAGTACCCTTAACACTATTGATTCATAGAAAAGAAATACCATAGCCCTATGTTCTGCAGTAGAACCGACTCCTCTGATACCAATTTGTCAGGACCCATCCCCTGGGGCCCGTATCGTGACTACCCCAATCCCGCCTTCCATAGGCCAGGGGCTGGCGACTAGCACCAAAGGCGTAACTCCCTAAAAACTGGGAAGGCATTGCCTTTATAAAACGTAAACACACACAACCAGAGTATAAATAGAAGAAAACACTAAGTAAAGCAGTATAACAAGTGTGATAAAAGTACAAAGGGGCTGGAAATACAAGACCAACAGAAAGGTACAGCTACCACTGAAAGAAAGTACAACTGAAAAGACAAATAGTTGAATGGTGAAGCAGCTCCTGGATCGTCCTCCGGGTTCCTACCTGAAGGGTAGGTACAGATGTCCTCCTCAGCACTCCGTGTCTATTGTTCCACTCCGTGTGCCATCACGCCGAGTTTCCACCTCCAGGTACCGTCCATTCCTCATAAACTTTGCCTCGGTCAGCATTTTATGTCGTCTGCATCCAACACAACGAGGTGCGGGCATAGCCCGTGAAGGGGTGAGTATAACGATACTCAGTAGAGACCCCGAGACCCTCAAGGTCTCACTAAATCCAACAAGGATAAACCATGAAGTATGATTTCAATGGATAACCATTACTTAGGTATATTCCCATACATATACCCAAGTTATCGAGTAACCCATCTCAATCATGATGAAAACACAAAGGTCAATGACACAGCTCAAACCAGGATTTTCATTATCAAAACCATGGCTACTGGAGAACTCCTCCTCTGTCGAGTATAGTGGCTCTATCGCAACTTCGAGGTGCTACTCACTAACATTAGATTTCTGAGGTACTCCTCCTGTCGAGTACTGCAGGTTTTCTGTCAAACTGGGCGTTCTGTCCATTGTGGGTCTACCGCCAAACTAGGCGCTCCCCCTAATAGTCGTCCGAGGTATTTCTCCTGTCGAGTACCGCGGTTCTACTGCCAAACCAGGTTCTCCGTCCACCATGGGTCTACCGCCAAACTAGGTGCTCCGTCCACTGGGCTAATCGAATCACTGTGAGTCGAATCGGTCAAGCAGTTTTCAGGTCTACAGCTACAAGGTCTCCGCACTCCAAATGCTCGTCTCCGGGACGATCTACTCCACGAGCAACTGGTCGATAATCCATGTGTCACGAAGTCTCATGTGTAAGTATCTCAAAGGACTACCATGTCAAAGGGGTCTCAACTCAATAGAGGGCGCGTCAATTGGATGCCCAGTCTGTGAGTTATCATCTTTTTCGTTCCATGGGCCCAGTTGGATTTCAGGTGCAATCCAACCCGGCCATACTCCAAACTCATATGAACCTTATCTGGAGTATCCCAAAAGGACCGTCTCATCAAGAGGAATCCAACATAGTCAATGACATTTCAATCGGATTTTCGGTCCTTAAGTTGTAATCATTTCCGCTCCGAGGGCCCAGTTAGTTGTGGGATCGAACCAACCCGGCCTTTTTTTCAAAGTCATCCAAAACTCACATAGAGTATCGCAAAAGGATCGGCTCGTCACAAGGGTCCCAGTTCCGTAGATGGTGCGTCGATCGTATGCGTGGTCTTTAAGTTATTCTCGTTTAAGTGAAAATGGGCCCAGCCCATTAAGCTCAGTGGCTGGCGGGCCGGGTCAACCCGGTTTTGGTGGGTCCGACCTGGCAGAGGGTCGGACCGGCCCGGTGATTCGCGCGGCCTGGTCAGAGGGGCGCGGCCCGACAGGGCGTGGCCCGACCGGCGTGGCATGGCCTGGCCCGATGCGGCCCGGCTCGGCGCGGCGCGGCCCGGCCCAGTGCGGCCCGGCCCGGCGCGGTACGGCCCGGTTCGGCAGGGCGCGGCATGGCTGGTTGCGGCTCGGCCGGCTGGCCGAGCGGTCCGAGGGGGGGGCCTTAGCTTTCCCGAACCGGCGGCGCCACTTGGCACCGCCCTCTAATCTGGATGGACTCTCCAGTGCGAGCGGCCCGCTATCTTCCGTATGCGGCGCCGCGGCCTTCTCCAACCTGGCCGGACAACGAGCCGGTCGGTTCGCCTGCGGAATGCAGGTCGTGGTTCTACGTAGCGTGGCACCCTCGTGGCACCGCGGTCTCTTTCGTCCTGCCGGCTTAGCCAGCCGGTTCTTCCTCAGCCGAGTGGCCCGCTGTTGTGGGTCGTGATTCTTCCGCATGTGGCCGGTGCCTGGCCGCCGCCTTCGCTTACCGCCACCTCCATTCACCACTGCCTCCCTTTGCGAATTAATAAAACAAGAAACGATAGAGGGTCATCGGTCTGTGTTTGTTTGGCCCACACCCTCCACGTTAGGTGGTAACAATCGGCCATAGACAATCATTCGCATTCAACAACAACAAGAGTATAATTTCATAAAACTAAAATTATACAATTTCACTACCTCAAAATTGACATCTCACATCATCAAAGTGCGGAAGACGTACGTCGCGTTATTCGGGCGTCGCGGAAGAACTGTGTCGCTCTGTCAACGTTGGAGGAAGATCCATTGTCGTTGGCGATGTTCTCCGCAGCGGTGTCTCCTCCCTTGACAAGTAGGAAGAAGAAGATTGAAGAAGTTTCTTCACTTCCTTCGGGTCGTGGAGTGTTCTTCATGTCATGGAGTGTTCTTCACCGAGAGAGGAAGATGTTCTTCGTGGAAGAACGAAGCTCCTATAATTCTCCAAAGGTTCCTCCCAAAATATTTTCTAAGGAAAATATTATGAAAGACTTCTCCAATTTTAATGAATCGACAAGCAATTAAAATTAATTCAAAGTGGATGTGCCAATATTATTAATAAGGTTATTAATTGCATTAGTTGGCATCGTTAAAGTTTGGGAGGTGGAGAGATCACAAACTAATTAAGGGGAGAGTTGGAGAGTTATATGGATTAAAAGGGGGTTTCATGGGGGTTTAAGGGATTTAAAGGGGGATTTTAAGGGTTAGGGGTTCGTGTGGGCCTCACCACCCTAGTTGTATCCTCCCATGGGAAGTTAGGTGGGGTGTGGGCCCCACCTCAAATTCCCTTTGGAGGAATTAACTTCCACTTAAAAATAAATTGTAACACAACAATTTATTTAAGTCTTAACGAAACCCCAAATTTTAACTACCACATACGAAAAAACACTATTATGGTAAAGGTCCCCCTAAGTAAAAATATTGGCGCTGCGAGTTCATCGGTGCCCTCGGATTTCAATTCCGAGCACCGGTTCAAAAGATATAAAAACATGCATGTACTTTTACTGAATGTACCCAAACAAAACTTTAGAAATTGATTCTGGGCACACCGGGCCTCGGAATCAGGCGCCGTCAGAAACTCCGGACTCGTAAAATTCCAAAGAATTTAAGAAAAAAATTTACTTGAAATTTACGGGTCTTTACATTATATCTAATTATTAGTATCATTTTTCCACTCCTTGGTACTTAATATAATTAATAAAATGTTTTTATGAAAATTCAACTTTATTTATCCTTTCGATTAGAAATTTATATTCTTTTAAATTGTGTTTTATAAAAAAATAAAAAATGTTTTACTATTATCGTATAATGTTTAAAGGAATTTTTTACCCATTTTTTTAAATTTTTACAAACTTTTCTTAATAGTAATCTTCTTTTCAATTTTCGATCAAGGAACTATTCTAAACTTGTAAGGTGAAAAAGGAATGTTTGGCATGTACAGATTTACCCGCCATCATGATCATCATTTACTTAAAGCTTCATTTTTTTGTTTATAAGGTTATTTTTTAAATTAATTTTTTTTCCAAATATTCGGTAATTTTTTTGAGTTTAAAGTTGTTTTCAAAGAAAACTATTTTGAAAAAAATATATGTTTAAAAACTGTTTTAAATTATTTTTAAATCTCCCTTTATATTTTTTCAAGTGGTTTTTTCATGTAAAATTATTTAAATGATTTCAAAGATTCTTTGTCACGAACCATCCCCTGAGGCATGTTTCGTGACAACCCTATGCCCGCCTCCCATAGGTCAGGGGCTGGTGACTAGCACTGAGTAGGCATATCCCATAAGTGGGAGGAATTTCCCCAAGTATCTATACGCATGCACCCATCTCTAAGAAAATGATGAAACTGAAAACACTAAGTAAACATGGATGCAAACCACTAAGAAAAATCACTCTATGTAAGGTACAAAACTAAATGAAAAAGGGGCCAGAATATAAGCCCAACTGAAAGGGAAAATACAAGCTCCTAGATCACATATGTGGAAAACCCTACCTGAAGGGTAGGTACAGAAAGTTGTCAGAATTTCGTTGAAGCATACCACATCTGTCAGGTCACCCCAAAGAACCACCTATCTTTGGACCACAAAGGACTCTGTCAAAGCTATCGATAGTCTATACAAGACACAACACGTGTGGTCAAATCCCGCACAAGGGTGAATAAAACAATACTCAGTAGGAATCCCAACCCACAAAATAATTACACACAGTAAACCACTAGGAATCACATGAAGTATACCACAAACAAGGCCGCTAAGAAATACACTAAATATACTACCAAAGATGCACATGAAGTAAAGCCTCTAAGAGGTACAATAAAAAGAGTCACTAGAGTCAGATCACACCAAGTATAGGTTTATGGTATGTAAATAGGATTTTTGTAAGAATCCATAGTACCCTCATGTAGTAACACAAGGAGTATTTGTAACACACGGAGTGTAGGTAACACAAAGAGTGTAGATAACACATGGAAGGTTTGTAACACACCGAGTTTAGGTAACACATGGAGTGTATTCAAAGACTAGAATACATGCAACCTAGTGGAATAGGGGAGTACCAACTTAGTCTTTGTAAGACACAAAGTCTAGATAAGACAGATAGTCTAGGTAAGACACATAGTTTTGTTAATCACATAGCTTCTTCTTCACAGCCCATCGTAGGATTCCATCCATAGAATTCTTGTTCAAAGAGAACCTCATCTTCAAGACAATAGTCCATATGCCAAAATACATATAAACTCAGTCAAACTATCTCAAAAGGACTGCCTCGTCACATCAGTCCCAACACCGTAAATGACTCATTAAATGAACACACTATTTGAGAGTTATGGTATTTTTAGTAAAAAGGGGTCAGTTGGGCTCGGGTCTGGTCCGACCCAGTCAGACCAACTCAGCCCACTGGGCTGCCCCTCAAACTCCAACCCAATCCACTCGAGTGGGTCATTCCATCCCCCTTGTATGTGGTAGGTGTTGCGTCCCCACCTGGTCAACATGGCCAACCAATGTGTTCAACACAGTCGGCTACCACGGGGTCCTTCCACAGTCTTGCTGGACCGCGGTGCTTCACCGCATGACGCGACCCCCTACCGCATGTAGTCGAGACACACCATCTATGGATTTCATGCTGCAAGATCCTCTGACGATGGCCATTGATTAGGTGTCCCTCCTTCCATGGGACATTGGTCGCACTCTGGTGCTCTATTTTTCGAAAACGAAGCACACCTATGAACCTCAGGTCATGTTCTTCATCGCTATAGGCTCGAACTCATCTTGTGATCACTCTAGGGTTCCAGTCATGTTTGGAACCTCCTAGAAAAGACTGACGTTACCATAGAGGTCTTTCGGAGAAGAATTCAAGAACAAGGGATAGAAAGATCACAAGAACACCATTATAATGGACCTTGTCCTTGTTCTTGTCGACCTTGGTCCATTCATGTCATTGGAAAATATAAAAGAGGGAAAAAAGAGTATTTAATAATTAATCCTCTTTAATCCCACATTTTTAACCATCCCATAAGAACGATCGAACCACAGATCAACCAGTTCATGGGTTGGTCTATGTTCATTGTTGTAAATAATAATGTGGAAAGAAATATTGAAAAAAAATAAACCCCCTACCTAGAGTTTGGATCAGTTGAAGAAGAAGATTTTTCATTGAGAGTGATCCATCCATGAGTGATCTCGATCTGTCTTTTGTCATCGTCTACCAATGGGAGGGTTCCTCCTCCTTACTATAAGAAAACTCCAAGGTTATGAAAATAACCCAAGATTTCCTGAAAGTGCTCAATTATAAAGAAAACCAATGTTTTTTACCATGTTACGTCAATTAAAATATTTTTATTAAATATTTTAAGGACGTTCACATCCAGAAATTTACTTTCACCCTTGACCAGCGTCGGTCGAGGTTAGGCTTTCCCTAAGGAAAACACCCCTTTACGAACTCAAAGGTGGTATCATATTTCTAATATGAGTTACCGTTTATGATTTATTAGGAATTTAAAATAAAATAATTTAATTTAATTATTTTATTTACAGTTGCATCCTTTTCAAGTCTTCTCACCGGAGACCCACACCGACTAAAGTTAAGTCATCCCTAGGGTAAACTTGTTATCCTGAATGCAACGATGCCCTCATATTTATGATCTAGGAACCCATTTATAAGTTATTAAAACTAATCACACATTATATTTTTTAAAAACATAAACATAGTTCAAACATTTATTTCAGGAACCATAGGCCTCAGAATCATGTGCCGTCTTAGCACCTGGTCTTGAAATAATCCCATATAATTTTCATAAAAATTACATGGAAAATCTAGGATATTAAATTCTCCCCACCATAGGTATTTACATCCCCAAAATCCAAAACACATTCTAAAAAAAATGTGGTTACAAATCATGAATCTGAGCCTCCCGCTCCCACGTTCTCTCCTGTAGATTATTGTGCTTCCAATGAATGCAGACTGGAGGAATTGATCACCCATGGAGGGTTCTCTTCTATCTATCCTCAATATCCACTGAAAACTCTACAAAAGTGGTCACATACTCAACATCCAACTCACCCCAGTCAATGACATGTTATGGGTCGTGTACATATCTCCTCAACTGGGATATGTGGAAGACATCGTGTCCCTGCTCTAACTGTGGAGGTAGATCCAAGTTGTACGCAACCTCACCCACTCGACGCAGTATCAGAAAAGGTCTGATGAACCTTAGATATAAATTTCCACCCTAGAATAATATATGTATCCCACATCGAGGAGAGACCCGAAGGAACACATGCTCTCCCTCATCAAACTCCAAGGGTCTCTATCGCCTAACATCATAGGACTTCTGACGGCTCTGTACAGTCTTCATCTACTTATGGATGACCCGTACCTTCTCCGTAGTGGAATGTACCAACTCTAAGCCCATGATTTTTGACTCTCCAAGGTTACTCCAACAAAGTGGTGACTTGTAGGGTCACCTGTACAAGGCCTCAAACGGTGCCATACTGATGGTGGGGTGATAGTTGTTTTTGTTTGAGAATTCCAACAGAGGTAGGTGATCCTCCCAACTGCGGGCAAAATTGATAATTCAAGCATGTAGAATGTCCTCTAGGAACTGAATGGTTTTCTCTATCTGGCCATCTGTCTACGGGTAGAAAGTTGTGCTCAAGTGCAGCTGATTCTCAAACGCCTCTTGCAATCCCTTCCACAACTAGCAGGTAAATTGTGTATCTTGATAAAATACTATCATCGATGGGACCCGATGGATTCTAATTATCTCTTGTACATATAGGTGTTACAATCTCTCAACTGAACCATGTTCCCAAATTTCATGGAAGTGGGCTGACTTGGTGATCCATTCAATGATCACCTAGATGGTATCGTGCCCTCTGGATGTATGTGGTAGACCCATCATGAAGTCCATTGATATTCCATCCCACTTCCACTTTGTCACCTAAAGGGGTTGAGTCAAACCCACTGGAACTTGGTGCTTGGCCTTCACCTGTAGACAAGTGAGGCATCTAGAGACAAAATTTTCCACTGCCTTCTTTATCCCTGGTCACCAAAACTGGCATCGGAGGTTCTGGTACATCTTTTCCATACCTATATGTACTTCCAAAGTGGATGTATGGAAATCCTTCAACAACTCCTCTCATAACATCATCGGTACAACTGTGCATCCTATGAAAAGGATGATGTTGTCCTCACCTTTCAAATATCCATCAGGTGTATTCCCTATGAACATATGATCACGTGTAGTCTCACAGATGACAACTCTAAGCTATGCCTCCCAGATGCACTTTAAGAGTAGCGGAGTAACCACCATTGACTGGAGATGAGCTGCTTCATCTCTATCCATGAAGGATATCTGAATTGATTCCTACTTATCTGAGGCCTTGTTTAGTATCTATGGACTTGATCTACAGCTGATAGCATCTTCCATCATGTTCCCTTTCTTAGGATTATAGACTATCTCAAATTCATATTCTTCTAGTAACTCTATCCAACATCGTTGTCTTAAGTTCATATCCTTATTATAAAAGATATAACTAGGACTATTGTGGTCTGAGTAGATGATAAAACACTCTCCCATAAGGTAGTGTCACTACATATTCAATGTAAAGACTACCACTGCCAACTCTAGATCGTGGGTCGTGCAGTTCTACTCAAGTGGTCTCAACTGTCGTGAACCATAAGAAATCATTGATTACCCCTAATTCAGGACATATCCAAGCCCAGTCCTTGATGAGTCACAAAACACCACATACTCAACCCCCTCCTCTGGAAATCTCAAGATGTAATCACTCATAAAACTCTACCTTAGCTATTTAAATATCTCCTAACACTACTCCCTCTGTAGAAAAGGTTTTCCATTTTTTTCAAGGATTTCATGGATATTGATACTCTAGAAAATTCATTCATAATCCTCCAATAATATCTATCTAACTCAAGGAAACTCTGCACCTTGATAATGTTCTTGGTTAGATCCCAAGAAAGCACCATCTTTATCTTCACTGGATCTATTACAACTCCAGCCACTGAAATGACGTGTCCTATAAAGTGAACCACTTGTACCCAGAATTGACACTTCGAGAGCTTCCTATAAATCTAGTGCTCTCAGAGTAAGTCTAGGACCATCATTAAGTGTACCGTTTAATCCTACTTTGATTTCTAGTACACCGGGATTTCATCAATAAATACCACTACAAACTGGTCTAGGTAGGACTGGAAGATCATGTTCATGAGTCCCATGAACACTAATAGGGTGTTCGTCGTGACAAATGGAAATACTAAGTACTCTTACTGGTTGTAGCGATGTCTGAAAGTTGTCTTTGGTATGTCCTGATCCCGTATACACTGTTTTCAATAGCCTTATCTAAGGTCTATCTTTGAGAAACATCTTTCTCCCTTAAGCTCATCCAAGAGGTCATCAATCCTCATTAGGGGATACTAATTCTTCACGGTCACCTGATTTTGGCACCATAAGTCCACACATAACCTCAATCTCACATCTGCCTTCTTGGAAAACAATAGTAGGGATTCCTATGGTGAAACAATAGGTCCCACGAAGCCCTTCCTTTGTATGTTCTACAACTATACCCTCAATTTATGAAGCTCTGCGAGAGCCATCTGATATGCTGGTGTGGATATTAGTATCTTTCGGGGGTAGAGGTCAATGCATTAATCTACCTCTCTATGAGGAGGTAGTCTTGGAACATCTTCCAAAAATATGTCCTCATACATGTCCACCACTATAGGAAGCTGAGGACTCACCTCATCCACTACACTGAGTGTCATGCTAGCCAACTAATTTGTGATCAACTACTCCCTCCTATGTGTGATTCCATCATTCACTACTTCTGTATCCCTTTCACCAAAAAAGGAAAACCTAGTCCCATCTCTGGAGGCACACTACACTGTGCGCCTAAAACAGTCAATATGAGCATGACCTATGGATGACTAGTCCATACCCAGAGTGACAAAATAAGGCCTCGACACTACCACCAAGAGATCCCAATTGAAACTATCACCCCCAAGAGTAAGGACACATTATCGGCACCATTGTGTGATCATCGAATCACTTCCCGTATGCGACACTAAGCATAGGGATCGAGTCAACAGTTCCATTGGAATATTCATGCCTCCAACAAGGGTCATGGAAAGAAAATAGTGATTGGAAACCATGTCTATCAAAACTACATCTAGGGTGTAAAAGACATAGATCATAGATCTAATCATCCTAGGAGTCTTGGGATTATAAGACTCCATCACCTAGATCTTCCATCGCCCCTATCCACCAGCTCCCTGATCTCAGGGTGCACCACCAGGGGTGGTGGTGGTAGTGTCCAAAACCTCCATCCATGTCTGCCACTTAGAGGAATGCCCTATTCTAACCTCCACTACTACTCAACAGTCCCTCGACCATCTCCTAGTCGGTCATATAGTTGGTCAGACAATCTCTAGCCAAATGCCCTCAACTGCTGCACGAGTAGCATAGTCTATCCTTCAGTTGACTCGATCTTTTATGGGAGGCTCATACCACTGATCCCATATCTTGGGGTTGTCCCCTAGAGTTTTTGACCTTCTTGGGTCCCTAAATCATCTGTTGGCTACCCACTTCCAAAGACTCCATCACCTATCACCTAGTGGTGGCTCTTAATTTCGGTGCCTACTCCATAAGAAATATCTCTACCAATAGAGCTCGATCTAGAACCTCATCATGCGTAGGGATGATAAGGGATACCATCGATGCCCTGATCTCCCAATGTAGTCCCTTCTCTATGGTACGGGCTCTGAATAATGGGTCTCACACCATGTTTGTGGAGTAGCGAGAGATATCTATGAATCTCACCGAGTACTCTACTACTGATTGGTTGCCCTACTATTGGTGAATTAGCTCTTTTATATACACATAGCATAATTTCACTGGAGAGAAATCATCCCTAAAGAGATTATTTAATTCTATCTAGGATAGTGTCACCTCCTCATGCTTCTGATTCATCAAACTCTACCATCTCTCCACCAATCCCTAAATAAGGCTCATAGTTAGGACTGTCATCTGGTCGAGAGGCATCCTCACTAAAATGAAGACTTATGTAACCACCTCCAACCAGTCCTCGGCTACCTGAGGATCCATCTCACCTTGGAACTTGGGAGGTCTCTGTCTCTGGAACTTATGAAATGTACTAAGCTTGCATGAATCCTCTACTGGTAACGCTGGTAGGAACTGCTGCTCTTCGAGTTTTTGGTATCGCTGGTACCCCACTGAGAGGTTCTATCTATGGAAATGGTTCCTGCACTGATGCCTCATTACTCGGTAGACCATACTCGTGGTCATGCCCTGAAATATAGGCTGGTTGTCTATGTGGAAGCATCCTAAAATAGAACAAGATGTACCATGGTCAATAGACTATACCTGTTGAGCTGACTCGGACTCAATAAGTACAAGAAAACACACTCAATTCCTGTATGATGCATGAACTATTAATTTCTCATGAAACTAGTGTTTTCATGTACTGAGTTGGAAAGCGGAATTCAAGGACCTAGTGTATGTTATTTCGGTCGTCGCACCATCACTAGGTTCTCTGTCCTGAAATCTGAACTCGAAACACATAAAAATGTTGCCCCAAAACAAGGGTAAAACTAACCCCTTTGATACCACTCTTTCATGACCCATCCCTCGGAGTCCGTTTTAAGGTCGTGATGTATGGATATGTCAGCCGCCACACTAACACTAGGTTCCCATGCCTGAAATCCAAACTTGAAACACATAACATTGTTTCCATAAAACAAGAGTAAACTAACCCATTTGATACCACTCTTTCACAAACCATCCCTCGAACTCCATGCCATGACTACCCCCAAGCCCATATCCCATGGTCTAGGGGATAAATACTAGTTCCGAGTAGGAATATCCTACAAGTGGGAGGAATTTTCCCAAGTACCTATATACATGCACCCATCTCCAAGAAAAAGATGAAACTAAAAGTAGTAAGTAAACATAGATCCAAACCACCAAGAAATCCCACTCTGAATAAAGTACAAAAATAAAATAAAAGGGGGCCATAATACAAGACCAGACGAAAATTAAAATACAATCTCCTAGATATCATCTTCAGAAAACCCTATCTGAAGGGTTGGTACATTAATTTATTTGAATTCCATTGAAGCGTACCACATCCGTTGGGTCACCCTAAAGCACCACCTATCTCCTACCCACCAAGGACTCTCTCAAAGCTTTCGATCGTCTACACTTGACATGACATGTTCAAGTGATGTCCGTGAAGGGGTGGGTAAAACAATACTCAATAGGAACCCCAAACACAAAGTAATTGGACAAAGTAAACCACCAGGAATCAGGTGATGTATACCACAAAGAAGACCACTAAGAAATACACTAAGTAGACTACCAAAGAGGCACATGAAGTGTAGCCTATAAGAGGTATAGTCAAGATTCACTAGATTCATCTCACACCAAGTATAGATCTATGGTAATAAATAAGATTGTTGTAAGAATCCACAGTACACTCAAGTAGTAACACATAGAGTTTCGGTAACACATGGAGTGTAGGTAACACATGGAGGGTACATCACACATGGAACATTGGTAACACATGGAGTTTCATCAAAGACTAGAAGACCCACACCCTGGTAAGATATGGGAGTACCGAATCATTCTTGGTAAGAAAAAAAGTCTATATAAGACACATTGACTAGGTAATACATGTATTCTAGGTAATCACATAGCTTCTAGGTCGCAGACGGCTGCAGGATTCCGTTCTTTGCACACTCATTTCAGGATCCCCTCCACCTCGAGCCAATTGTTCATATGCCAAATTCTATAGAAAATCACTTAGAGAATATCAAAAGGAATGCCTCATTGCAAGGGTTAGAACATTGAAAACAGTTCATCAAATAGATACATAGTTTGAGAGTTATGGGCTTTTTAGTAAAATGGGGTTGTTTGGGTATGGGTCCGATCCGACCCAATTGGACCAACCTGACTCAAGTCTTGCCTAACCCAACCCACTAGTTCTGACCTGACCATTCAGAATTACCCCACCCGCTAGCTCCATCCTGACCCAGTTTTTATGCCTGAGACACGGTGGGTGCTGCATTCCCACCTAGTCAACACGGTCGACTGTCGTTTTCAACGTAGTCGGCCGCCGTGTGAACTGCCCTACGACGGTTGTCGTGGGATCCTACTATGGTCCAGCTAGACCGTGGCGCTTCACCATGTGATTCATCACCCTTCCACGTCTGGCCAAGACCCTCCACCCGCGACCACCATGTCGCAGGATCCTTTTCTGCTAGTCGTGAGCCAGCGGCCATCTTTTTCCTTGTGGCTATGCCGCCACATACCACTGGTGACCCTCCTTCAACGGTCCATCGGTCTTACTCTGATGTTTTTTTTTTGAAACAGAATCATTCTTATGACACTCAGGTCATGCTGCTAATCTCCATGGGATTTACCTTGTCTTGTCATCGCTCTGGGTGTCCAGTCACATTCGGAACCTCCCGTTAAAGCCCGACACGACCATAGAGGTCCGTCAGTGAAGAACACAAGAACGGGGGAGAGAATGATTACAATAACACCCTTAGAATAGAATTTGGCCTTGTTCAGGACAACCTTGGTTTGTTCATATCAGCGGAAAATATGAAATAGGAATAAAAGAATATTTAATAATTCAACCCATTTAATCCAGCATTTTTAACCATCCTACAAGAACGATCGAACCACAGATCAACCATTTCATGGGCTGGTCTATATTCATTGTTATGAACAAGAACGGGGAAAGAAATCACAAATAAAATAAACCCTTTACCTGGAGTTTGGATCAGTCGAAGAAGAGTATTCATCGTTGACGGAAATTTATCCATGAGTGATATTGATCCATCATTTTTCATTGTTCGACAATGAGAGGGTTCCACTTCATTGCCTTAGGAAAACTCCAAGGTTATAATGATAAACCTAGATTTCCTAAAAAGATTCAATTAAAAATAAAATCATCATTGTGTTCCCACATTACGTCAATTAAAATATTTTAAATATGTTCGCGTCCAGAAATTAACTTTCACCCTAGACCAGTGCCGGTCGAGGTTAGGCGCAATCTAAGGAAAACACCCCATTATGAACTCAATGGTGGTCTCAAATTTATAATCTAAGTTACCGTTTATGAGTTATTATGATTTTAAAATAAAATTATTTTATTTAATTATTTTATTTATGGTTACATCCATTTTGCGTTTTCTCAGTAAAGACCCTCACCGACTAAAGTTAAGTCATGCATGGGGTAAACCCGTCATCCTGAACATAATGGTGCCCTTGGATTTCCAATCCAAGAACCTGTTCATATTTTATTAAAACTGTACACATGCATTATTTTTAATAAACATAAAAAAAGTTCGAACATTTATTTCAGGCACCTCGGGCCTCGGAATCACGTGTCGTCTCAGTGCCTGGTCTCAAAATAATCCCATATAATTTTCAAAAAACTTACATGTAAAATCTAGTACATTACATTCTTTTATAAGTTTTCAAATTATTTTCAAAGAAAATGGTTTTAAAAAAATTCAAGCATATTTTATATTTTTTTGAATAAAAAGGTTTTTAAATTTTTTTAAAGATTATTTTATATGTTTTCAAGGAAAATATAAAAAAAATCAAGAATATTTTATATATTTTTATTTAAAAAGGTTTCCAAAAAAATTTCAAGTTATTTTATATATTTTCATTGAAAATGGTTTTCTATCTTCCTTTATAAGTTTTCAAGATTATTTTCAAAGAAAATGGTCTTAAAAAGGTTTTATGTTTTAAATTATTTTTTAAATAATAAAATATATCTTCCTCAAGAAATGTTTATAAAATATATTTCAAAATTATTTTCAATCTAAGATGACATCTGTTGGTGTTTCTCATGCCTTTTTGGGGAAATTATCCAAAGGTTCCATTCATATTCTTTCTCAAAAAGTTTTATGTATTAATTTCATGATGTTTATGAACCCCATTTCTTTTTCACAAGTTATATGTTTATTAAACATGTTTCTTTTTCACTGGTTATATGTTTATGAAACCTAATTATTTTTAAGGGTTATTATTTGATGAAATTAAAGAGACCTATCTATTTTTTATAGGTTATGATATTATTACATGTTTATGACACCCATCTCATTTCAGGGGTTATGAAATAATGAATGTGTATGATCTAGTGGAACACATATGTATGATTTCATTATGATATGGTGGGACCTATATCTAACTAAAATGAAGTGGGTAAAGATTTATATCACATGAGATAATTATGGGAAACACGTTGAAGGGCTTGATCCAAAATGGAAAATAGGTGCATCCTGATCCAAAATAGGAAATAGGTGTTTCCTGATCCACTATGGTAAGATGGGGAAACTAGATCCACTATGGGAATATGGGGAAATCCGATTCACTATGGGAAGATGTGGAAACCTAATCCACTATTATAATGACCTGAAATTTTGAATAATATTAGTTTCATAAATTTGTGTGTTATTTTATTTTATACTCAACAAAACTATATCCTTTAATTAATGAAGTGAGTATAATTAAAGTGAGATTGTTGGGTTTCAAATGTTATATGACCATTGTTCAATATGGATGTTGGAAACTAAACTCTTAACGTTATGATTATTGTTTATAAATACAAGGGGTCTTGTTTAATTAATATAGAAAAAGGAGTTGATGGCCTCATCCAGTAGAATCGGGCCATACAAAGCCCATATGTCAGAGCTTGGGAAGGAGGTTGCATCACTGGGCTTTTCTCTAGACCAAGCCCAAGCTGAACTCCAACATGTGAAGCTTGAACAGAAAAACCTACAGGAGAAGTTCAAGATGATATACATCACCACTCAGGCAATGTTGTCTGAGCCGCCCCAAAATTTTGTCATCATCTCATATCTTACACTTAGGTCCTATACAGGTGTTATAAGGGGCTATGTAGCAAGAACTTGGTTATATTGTGTAATCCTTTTGTATAAATAAAATTTTTATTTCTTATTATGTTAAATTTTTGAATTTCAAATGTAGGATGAATTTATAGAAGTTTCATATTATTGGTGAATTTTGGAAAAAGGGTATTTTAAAATATTTTTTTGTATACTTTAAATAATTAATAATGTAAAATGATTCTCAAAAATGGTCTTATACAGTTGTGACCAGTATGAAATTTAGATTCTAATAAGAGAAACTTAATTTTTAGTGAATAGTAAAGTATGAATAGTAGTATAACCTTATTAATAGTAATGAATAGTAAATTGACCAAAAAAATAAAAACTTCACCTATAAATGTATAAATACAATTTAGACATCTTAAAAGCAAAAAAATGATCACAGTATATGTTTTGGTATTTTTGTATGTCATAAATATTTTATTTACAATTTTATAATTAATTTAATAATTTAAAATAGAAATTTATTTTCATAAAATGTAATCATAAATTGTTACTTTATTGTCTTATGGTTATATGATAATTTTATGGGACCTTGAATACTTGTTCAAGGTGTTACAAAACAAGTTATAGTTTTAGAGTTGTTATTTTTTAATAAATAATGATTTTATTTAAAAATTAAATTACAAATATTTAGAAAATTATTTTTATAAAATTTCATTCATTTTTGAATTCAGAGCATCAATATTAGTTTAGGGTGAATTTATGAGATTTTTTTAAATTTTTTTGTTTTTTAATGAATAGTGAAAATATAGTTTTGAGTTTCGGTGTTTTTAATGACTTCATTAATGGTGTAATCATTATGTAATAATTCTAGTCAGATTTTGGATAGTAATATATGTTATGAGGTTTCCCAAGTGGCCAATACCATGGTAAAATTCCATGGGAAAGCCCATGGTTTTGCAAATACCACCAATGAGGTGTCCCTTGGAAATTAATAAAATGTTCCCCCACTTTTGCTATAAATACCAACCCATTCCTTTATTAATTTCATTACAAATTCCTCCTCAATTAATCTCTGGTCTTTTTACCTTCCATGTATTCCTCCCAAGGTTCCCTCAATCCCCCCATGGTCCTAACCTTCAGGATTTCGAAGTTACTCTTCAAGGTAAGGGAACCTTTCACCCTCCTCTTTTAAGTCGTGACTTCCTTTATGTTATGTCTTATAGTTTTCATATAATTATATTGGGGTATGCTATTATATATCCTTATTAATTTCCATTTAATTTCCAAATTATGAGAGACCCTTTCCACTCTCATCAATTGATTTTTCTGAATTTTTAAGTGACGCCGTTAGGCTGCCGAATTTTTGTAAAAGAAATCACATTTTCTCTTTTCTTTCAAGTTTCCTTATCATGTGGTATGCCATTAAATTATCCACAAAATTATATTGTTTATATTTAATTATTTCCATTTTTTATAAATAAATTATTCATTTATTTATGGTAGACCCTTTTACACTCTCTTTTTATTTCTTTCTAAAACCATGTTATATAGTCGTTATGCTGTTGAAATTTCATCTCAAAATTTCTCTCCCTTTCTCTCAAGAAATTATCTTATTATCTTTATGTGAATACCCAAACATATTTTATTTTTGGGGGTTTTAATCAATACATAATAATTGTATATTTTGTTCTATTTTTGGCATACATAAAACCCTCATACATTTTCTATGGGTTATAAATCACATAACGGTCAAGTCTTAAGCACTTTTTAAACGTCATGATTTTGACATGAAACCCATTTATTTTATTCTCTATGGGTTATTTATGAAATTTTTGATTATGATATATGTGGATCACATGAAAATAAATACATATTAAGGGTTCACCCAGATATCACTCCAAAGTTTCACGATACCTTGGTGAATAACCTTGGTAATGTTTATAACACCTTGGGGATGAACCTTGGTGATATGTTCATGAATGTATAAATTAAATGTTTTATCAACATATTCATGTTATATTTCATGTTACTTTCATTATGATATGACTCTACTTCTATTTCTCATGTCTTTATGTTTTTCATCAAGTTTTTATTGATATCACATGTAAATTGATTCCATTGCTTTCCTTATTGGGCCTTCTGCTCACCCTTTCCTTTGATGTATGTCTCCAGGTTATGAGATGTAGTATTTGTACAAAGGATAAACTTTTAAATAGTATTTTCAAGTGGATTTAAAAGAGATTTTAAAGTTTTAATTGTATTTTTTTCCTGATTTCCAAGATACTAGACTTTAAAGATCCTCTATTTGTAAAATGTAATGAAAATTTATATATTAAAAAGGCGGGATTCCATAGTTGGTATAAAACGATAGTTTAGTTATTTATGGAAATTAGGCTATCAAAAACCTTAGGAAGAACCCTATAAAAATGTTTAAATATAGGAAAACTTCCTGGTATTTTGGTGAAATAGTAAGTAAGTGGTTTCCGAACAAATAAATCCCTACCTGGATACGAACAAGTGGATGTGGCTCTAGCACAGATGTACCTTGGAGTGAAAACTCCGACAAGGAGTTTCAGGCTTGACCCGGGGTATCTTAGTATATGAAAATGGGTCTTGCTTCACTCTTGGTTTGACACACCCTAGGGATATGTTTGGTTAATCATAAGTTTTTTATGAATCATTGTGAAGGATTTATAGAGAAATGTAATTGTTTAAGCATTAATTTTTAAGACATAAAATCCTTTATAGTTAAAATATTTATAAATGAAATAAGCTTCTCACAATGGTTTTATCCTTTTAGAAAATGGAGGGAAATAGGAGGAATCATGCAAATAGGGACTGTAATGGACCCTACGCTGACAGCCCTCCAATGGAAGCCGGAATGGAACCCTTCATGAGAATGATGAACCAACTGACTCAAGTTATAGGAAATAACTTGAATCAAGCTAAGAGACAAATCTCACCTTGAAGGGAACAACATTCTATTGAGTCCTTTATGCGTCAATAACCACCAAACTTCAGTGGATCTACCGACCCATTGATTTCTGAACAGTTTATCAACACTATCGAGAAGATATGTTTTGTGATCCATTATTCAGAACAAGAGAAGGCCACCCTGGTTGTTTACCTCTTAGAGGGAGAAGCTGATTAGTGGTAGTAACTGATTAAAAACATGAGTCCAAGAGAGGAGTTTGAAGCTATGTATTGGTAAGAGTTCATAGGGATATTCTTCAGTAAGTATTTCCCTCTTTCCATGGGAACAAGAATGGAGAAGGAGTTTCTTGAGCTCAAGCAGAAGGAGAATGAATCTGTGGGAAGCTACGAGATGAACTTCACTAGACTTTCCCTTTATACCAAAAGATTTGTCATGGATCCTAGTGGGAAGGTTGATATATTCTTTGGTGGACTAAGAACTCATCTACGGAAGAATCTATCCAACCGAGACTATGACAGCTATGAGGAGATCGTGTGGAGTGTGATGAAAGTCAAACTACAGTTTGGTGAGACGCAGTGGTCTCATAAATCCAATGATAAGAAGAGATCGATGGATCCAAGCTTATTTTGGAGCTTAGATTAGGGAAGAGGGGGCAAGCAAGTACAACGTCCCACATGTAATAAATGTGGGAAGAAGCATTCGGGGAAATTCCTGCTCAGGAGCAGGGAGTGCTACAAGTGTGGTAAAGATGGTCATATTGCACAAAATTTTTATAGTGAGGTGAAGCCTAAATTTCCGAAGACTAATGACAAGGGGAAGATGGTTTAGGCCCTACCTAATGTCTAATTCTATAAGTGTAGACAACTTGGGCACTTTTCCAATCACTATCCAAATCTGAGGGCAGTGGAGGGGAATAACCATCAACCTCAACAACAGCCAAGGGAACAAGGTTGTACTTTTGAAATCACTATGGATGAAGTTGAAGTGCCAAATGATCTGTTGTCAGGTACTCTTGTTGTTATCTCAAATCTAGCAAGTACTTTGTTTAATTCTGATTCTACTCATTCCTTTATTTCTTCCATGTTTTCAAATAATTTAGAATCAATCCTCGATTTTCTAAAAGTAGAGTTATCAATCAAGACTCTAGGTGGGATCATCCAAGCATCATCGGTGTTTAGAAACTCTAGTATTTACTTTATTGAACACAATATTATCACAAATCTAGTAGTCATTCCCATGATGGAATTTGACATTATACTAGGGATGGACTGGATCTCAAAGTATAATGCTAAGATCAAATGTAGAAGCAAGGAAATCTTAGTAATCTTGAATGAAAAACCTATAGTTATCTTCCAAGGAGAGATATCTCAACCTAATCATTGTCTAGAAGAGCCTCATATATCCTTCTTTATGGAGTTGATCGGTGAAGAAGAAGAAATAAATGAGTGTTTAAGGATAGAAAATGTCCCCATCGTCAATGAATATGTCAATGTATTTCCAGAGGAGTTACCTGGACCTCCCCCATAAAGAGAGGTAGAGTTCTCTATTGAACTCATACCTTGATCTCATCCGATATCAAAGACCCCCTATAGGATAGAAAATGTGTAGATAGAGGAATTAAAGAAACAACTCTAAGATCTTTTGGAGAAGGGGTTTATCTGACCGAGTATGTCTCCTTGGGGAGCACAAGTTCTCTTTGTGAAGAAGATGGATGGATCGATGAGGCTATGAATTGATTATTGAGAACTAAACGGGGTCACAGTGAAGAAAAAATACCCTCTTCCAATAATTAATGAATTATTTGACCAACTTCGTGGGGCTCGATTATTCTCTAAGATTGATATTCGTTTTGGTTATCTTCAATTGAGGGTGAAGAAAGAATATATTCCAAAAAATGTCTTCTGATCAAGATATGGGCATTATGAGTTTGTTGTTATGACCTTCGTACTGACTAATGCACCTTCTATTTTTATGGATTTGATTAATATAGTCTTTAAGGAATACCTTGATAACTTTGTGGTAGTTTTTATTGATGATATTCTGATATATTCCAAAAGTTACAAGGAGCATGAGGATCATCTAAGGGTTGTTTTTCAAACTCTGTGGAATGAGAGTATTTTTGGAAAGTTAAAAAAAATGTAAATTTTGGTTACAACAAGTTTCTTTCTTGGGGCACATTGTTAATAATGAAGGAATCACAGTTGACCCTACAAAGGAAAAATTTGTAGAGGAGTGGCCTAAGAATACAATATTAAATAAGATTCGTAGTTTCCTTGGATTGTCGGGATATTATAGTAGGTTTGTGAAAAACTTTCCATGAATTTATAATCCATTAACCAGGTTAACTCGAAAAGGGTTCAAGTTCATCTGGACAACGGAGTGTGAAGAAATTTTCTAAGAGATGAAGAATAGATTGGTTATTGTACCTGTGTTAACTCTTCCCTCAAGTGGAGAAGGATTTTTTATTTCTAGAAATGCATCTCTAAAAGGGCTTGGGTGAATCCTCATGAAAAATGATAAATTCATTGCTTATGCATCTTGATAGTTGAAGACTCATGAGTAGAACTATCCTACGCATGATCTGAAGCTGGTTGTGGTCGTTTTTTCTCTAAAGATATAGAGGCACTATATTTATGGGGAGAAATGTGATATATACACAGACCATCAAAGTTTGAATTATATTTTCACACAAAATGAATTGAACATGAGACAGAGGAGGTGGTTGGAAATTCTCAAAGACTAGGATTGTTCAATTCATTATCATCCTGGAACAGCAAACAAAGTCGCTGGTGCATTAAGTAAGAAAAACCCAATTTTTCTTTCCATGATGAGGATTCAAAGAGATACTTTGATTAATGAACTAGTAAAGCTGGACATGGGAATTATAAGGGAAGGGGTATCATCAACCCTAACCCAGATGATTTCTCAACCATCATTACTAGATAATATCAAGAATTCTCATAAATAATATCCTTTTTTACAGAAGAAGTTTGAGGCTTTGAAGGATGGGAAGTGTCCTCAGTTCAATATTGATCAAGAAGGTGTACTGAATTTTCTTAGAAGACTATGTGTTTTATCTGTTCTGGAAATAAATGAGCTAATGGATTAAGCTCATAGATCTACTTTCTCTATACATCCAGCAAGAATGAAAATGTATAGATACCTTTGTGATCATTATTGGTGGGATAATATGAAAAAGGATATTGCTGACTACACTTCAAGGTGACTAGTATGTCAGCAAGTGAAGTCAGAGTGATAACTTCCTAAAGAGGTATTGCAACCACTACCCATACAAGCATGGAAGTGGGACAATATCACTATAAACTTCATCATTGGTCTCCTGAGAACTTCCAAAGGAAATAATGCGATATGGGTTATTGTGGACCATCTCACCAAGACTACCCATTTTATATCCATTTAGGAAGATTTCTCTCTTGATCAAATTTCCAAGATTTCTATGAGGGAAGCGGTAAGGCTGTATGGAGTTCCACTTTCTATCATATCTAGTCGTGACCTAAGATTCATATCAAAATTCTGGAGAATTCTTCAACATGCTCTGAGCACTGAATTTAATTTCAATATGGCCTATCACCCCCAAACTGATATCCAATCTGAAAGGACTATTCAAACACTTGAGGATATGCTAATAACATGCTAAATGGAATTTAAAGGTGGATGGGATCAACATCTCCCTTTAGATGAGTTCTCTTACAACAATAGATTCCACTCAAGCATTCAAATGGTACCCTATGAAGCTCTATTGGGAAGCGATGTTTAACTCCTAATTTTTGGGATAAAGCTATTGAGAGAAAGATTCTTGGCCCTGATATTGTGCAAGATATGACAGAAAAAGTCCACGCCATCCAGCAACACATTAAGGCTGCTTAGAGTCAGCAAAAGAGCTATGCCAAAAACCGTTGAAGGGACTTGGAGTTTGATGTCGGTGACAAAGTCTTTCTTCAAATTTCACCTTGGAAGAGAGTCATAATGTTTATGAAGAAAGGGAAGCTCATCCCTAGGTACATTGGCCCCTATGAAATCCTTGATCGCGTAGGATTAGTGGCCTATCGGCTTGCACTTCCTCCAAATCTATGACAAGTTCATGATGTCTTCTATGCATCCCTTTTGAGGAAGTACATACCTGGCTCTTCACATGTACTAAACCCAGAGGTGGTACAACTAGAACATGAACACTCTTATGAGTAGCACCCAGTGGAGATCTTGGATCGTAGGGACAAGGTTATACACAAAAAGACTACCCACCTTGTTAAGGTGTTGTGGAGAAACCAATGCGAAGAAGCCATGTGGGAACCAGAGGACTCTATGAGGTAGAAGTACCCACACCTTTTCTATTCTTAGGGTACAATTTAAAATTTCAGGGACAAAATTATTTAAGGGGGGATGAATGTAACGACTCTAAATTTTGAATAATATTAGTTTCCTAAATTTGTGTGTTATTTTATTTTATACTCAACAAAACTATATCCTTTAATTAATGAAGTGAGTATAATTAAAATGAGACGGTTGGGTTTCGACTATTATATGATTGTTGGTCAATATGACTGTTGGAAACTAAACTCTTAACATTATGATTATTGTTTATAAATATAAGTGATCTTGGCTAATTAATACAAAAAGAGGAGTTGATGGCCACATACAGTGGACTCGGGCCGTATGAAGCCCAGCTTTCAGAGCTTGGGAAGGAGTTTGCATCACTGGGATTTTCTCTAGACCAAGCCCAAGCCGAACTCTAACATGTGAAGCTTGAATGGAATCGCCTACAGAAGACGTTCAAGCTGATTGAAATCACCACTCAGGCAATGTTGTCTGAGCTGCCCCAAGATTCTATCACCATAGAACATCTTACACTTAGGTCCTATACAGGTGTTATAAGGGGTTGTGTAACAAGACCTTAGTTACATTGTGAAATCCTTTTGTATAAATAAAATTGTTATTTCTTATTATGTTTAATTTGTGAATTTCAAATATAGGATGAATTTATAGAAGTTCCATATTATTGATGAATTTTGGAAAAAGGGTATTTTAAAATGTTTTTTGTATACTTTAAATAATTAATAATATAAAATGATTTTCAAAAATGGTCTTCTATAGTTGTGAACAGTAATAAATTTAGAGTCTAATAAGATGAACTTAATTTTTAGTGAATAGTAAAGTATGAATAGTGATATGCCCTTATGAATAGTAATGAATAGTAAATCATCCAAAAAAATAGAAACTTCGTCCATGAATGTAAAAATACAATTTAGACATCTTAATAGTGAAAAAATGATCATAGTATAAGTTTGGGTATTTTTGTATGTCATAAATATTTTATTTACAATTTTATAAATAATTTAATAATTTAAAATGGAAATTTATTTTCATAAAATGTAATCATAAATCGTTACTTTATTGTCTTATGGTTATACGATAATTTTATGGGACCTTGATTACTTGTTCAAGGTTTTACAAAACAAGTTATAGTTTTAGAGTTGTTTTTTTGAATAAATAATTATTTTATTTAAAAATTAACTTAAATTTTTTTTTAAAATTATTTTCATAAAATTGAGTTCATTTTTGAATTTAGATCAACGATATTATGTTAGGTTGAATTTATGATATATTTATAAAATGTTTTGTTTTTTGGGGAATAGTGAAAATACACTTTTGAGTTTCGGTGTGTTTAATAACATCATTAATGATGTAATCATGATGTAATAATTATGGTTGACTTGTGAATAGTAAAATATGTTATGAGGTGTACCAAGTGGCCAATACCATGGGAAAATACCATGGGCAAGCCCATGGTTTTGTAAATACCATCGATGAGGTGTCCCTTGGAAATTAATAATATATTCCCTCACTATTGCTATAAATAGCAACCCATTCCTTCATTAATTTCATTAAAAATTCCTCCCAAGGTTCCCTAAATCCCCCCAAGGTCCCAACCTTCAAACTTTCGAAGTTACACTTCAAGTTAAGGGAACCTTTCACCCTCTTCTTTTAAGTCAGAACTTCCTTTATGTTATGTCTTATAGTTTCCATCTTATTATGTTGGGGAATGTTGTTATATATACTTATTACTCTCCATTTCATTTCCAAATTATGAGATACCCTTTCAAATCTCATCAATTTATTTTTATGAATTTTTAAGTGATGCTGTTAGGCTGCCAAATTTTCATAAAAGAAATCACATTTTCTCTTTTCTTTCAAGTTTCCTTTTCATGTGGTATGTCATTTAATTATCCACACTATGATCTTGTTTATATTTTATTATATACCTCTACTATAAAATTATTTATTTATGGTTTGGAGACCGTTGTACCCTCTCTTTTTATTTCTTTCTAAAACCATGTTATATAGTCGTTATGCTGCAGAAATTTCCTCTCAAAATTTCTCTCCCTTTTTCTCAATAAATTCAATTATTTTCATTATGTGAATACCCAAAGCTATTTTATTTCTGGGGGTATTCATCAAGACATAAAAATGGTATATTTGGTACATGTTTTGACATAAATAAAACCCTCATAACTTTTCTATGGGTTATAAATGACAAAATGATCAAGTTTTTATGCACTTTTTAAATGTCACGATTTTGACATGAAACCCATTTATTTTATTCTCTATGGGTTATTTATGAAATGTTTGATTATGATCTATGTGTATCACATAAAAATAAATACATATTAAGGGTGCACCCTAACATCACTCTAATGCATTGGGTAAATAATTTAGTCTCTAGATATGAAAAGTTTCATGATACCTTGGTGAATAACCTTAATAATTTTTATGACACCATGGGGATAAACCTTGGTGATATGTTCATTAATGTCTAAATTAAATATTTTCTCCACATATTCAAGTTATGTTTCAAGTTATTTCCATTATGATATGCCTCTACTTATATTGCTCATGTATTTATGTTTTTCATCAAATTCTTCTTGATATCACAAGTAAACTGATTCCCTTGCTTTCCTTACTGGGCCTTCTGCTCACCGTTTCCTTTGATGTGGGTCTCCAGGTTAAGAGATGCAGTAGTTGTACATAGGATAAACTTTTGAAGAGGATTTTATAGGGGATTTAAAATTTTATATAAATTTTTTCTTGTATTTTGTTCCTGATTTCCAAGACACTAGACTTTAAAGATCCTCTGTTTGTAAAATGTAAGGAAAAGTTATGTATTAGAAAGGGGGTATGCCATAACTACGGGAATATGGGGAAACCTAATCCCTTTAAAGGAAAGGACTATGACTAGTGATTGTGGTGTGTCCCGCCTAGTAGGTTTAGTTCCCATGAAGTTCCCAATTTTTTTTTGGAAATATGCCTTTACTTGTAGGAAAGAATGTTACATGTTTATGTGCCTACCACAAATTCTATGTCTTGTGCCTTTGATATACTCACAAGGTTCATGTTCCTGATTATATTATGATTAATATATTATGAACTACCAATATCTATTCCATATCTTATGATTATAATATTTTTATGCTTGGTATTATCTTCTAACATTATGATCATATTCTCATACTCTTATGATCATCTTGTGATTGGATATCTTCTTTTTTTACCCTTACTAAGAATCTAAGATCACACCATTCTTATGTTTCATTTCCTTGGGTTGTGAAGAAATGTTTTGTGTAGGTGTAATAAAGAATAATATCTTTAATGGAGATGTTGAATATCTTTCGCCAAGTAAATATTCTATGTTTCCAAGTTTCCAAAGACACTAAACTATTACAATCCTCAAGCATGTATTTTTGTAATGTGCACACTATTAATCTAAAATGATATATTATCCATGTTTTTTAAGCTTGGGTCTATATAATTACTATATAATATTAAAATAAAAAATGAAATAAATTATTACATAACTAGATGAAGCATAATTTGAAAATTTACTAAAGGAAAGAAACCAAAAGTAAAAAAACTATTATAGGTTTGAAATGCTCATCTTCACGATCTTCCATAAATATTATATTCTTCATCATAACTATAAAAAAATATAACGTGTTAAAAATATAATAAAAATCATGATAATGAAATTTGATAATAGCACAATTTATTTTAGAGATCTATGTAAGGTTATATATAAGAATTTAATATGACCATTTTATATATCATTGTTGGTTATATAGTCATTGAAAATTTTGTCATTGGATATATGGTTGTTAGATATATAGTGGTTGGATATACTCTTATCCAAAATGTACATTAAATTTTTTTAGTTTTTATTAAAAAATTAAAAATAATATAATTCATATATTAATTAATTTTTATAAGAAAAATAGTTAATTTTAATAGGATGTGACTAAAATCATTTAATTTTAAAATGTTTACTTTTCAAAGAATTACTTTTTAAAAGTGTTGGGTATTTTTACTTTAATAAATTACATTCATTAGTTTTAAATGATGATTTTAATAAAAACTAATATTCTAATATATAAACAAAATAATTAAAAATTATTTAATTAGTAATATATGGGAAATAATGTTAAGAATAATTAATTCTTAAAAAATAATTTTCCTATAAAAACATTTTTTGATAAATTGTATGTTATCATTTAAAAACTAAAATTTTCATACAGAGAAATAAAATTATATTCAATCGATTCAAAATTGTTAATCATAATGTCAAAATTAGATAAGGATGTTAATATTATTAGTAGGCATAAAAATAAGTGACCAAGGTAAAAGTTAGTCACCATGGTAAAGGCTAAAATGTTGTAAATGGGTAAATTAAGAAGTAAATACATAAAATATCATAAAAATTAATATTTAAATGATTTTAAAAATAAATTATTGACCTTTAATTATTTAATCTTCATTGATATTTTAATTTTTATTGCCTTTCTATTTAAAAAAACATTCCTTACACATTAAGGAATGTGTATTTTTGAAAATTCCACTCAAACTCACCTGTAAGAGGACCAATCCTTTCCCCTTTTAAACACACATCATTATATCAGTTTTCTCTTCAATCCATACCCAAATTCTCTCCCTAATAATATTATCCTACCTCTGGGAATATATAGTCATAATAATTTATCATAAATCCCTCATTTCCCAAAGGCTCTCTAAAAGGAGATTAAAGTCTTCAAGGTAAGTTTTATACTAAACTTAATCATTTTTCTTTATCTTATTCATCTTCCTCATCTTTAATATGATTTATCACTTTAACAAAAGGTTTTATAAATCATTAATCTTCTATAAAATTGATATTATTACTGTATAATAACATTTTCTTACTTATTAAACCATTATAATGTTTTTGTCTATTTTACCACCGACATGAATGATGTTATAACATTTACATAATTAATGGATAATTAAACTTAAATACTAGTAATATAATATAATAATAATTAATTTAATATATTTTTAGTATCATTTGTTGGTAACATTCAAATAATATTCACCAATTAAATTAAATTATTTTTTTATTCACTAATCACAAAAAATGATATTTTTAAGCGTTCCATGTAAACCATCACCATAAGTTCTCTAAAATGACCATAGGTCACTATAAATATATGAAAAATATAATTAATCTTCATGAAAATTATGAGGATAATGAACCCATGATAAAGGAACAAGGTCTATAACTTTCAAACTGAATTATGCATGGAAAACTAAATAGCTACACCTGAATATTAATTTTAACAATAAAAAAATAAATATGTGGGTAATAAGAAATTATAATTAAATGGTATTAAAAAACTAAATACTAATACTATTATTATACATAGTAATAATAAACCTAAATTTATTAAATAGGAGTAAATTTAAGGTTTTATTTTCTAATTTCTATTTGTAATCGATATTGTTTATGACTTAATATCCATTAAGGAAAATTTTATTTTATATCTATTTAAAAACAATATACTTTATCCTAAACCATTTATAAATTATTTATATTATTTTATGGATTTATTTCTCTATACATAAATGATTTCTTAATATGATTTTCTGCTGACTTTGACTTTATTTACAAAGGTATGAAAGGAATATCATTTTAAACATTTTTTGCATAGCCACTTTCTCCTATCATTTTATTTGGTTTTATTTATGATACTTCATTACTTAGTTTTCATGATTTTCCAACGTTACTTTTATTCTCATTTTTTAATAAATTATTTAATTTTAAAATAAATTTTATTAAAAATGTAAATGATATTTCATATTATTTTTTAAAAATAATTTTGTAATTCTATAGTAATGTTTTTTTTTCATTTGTGACAATATTATGTAACATTTTGTATGTTTCACTGGTGACATGATATAATGATACCACACAAATTGTTTATATATATGAATTATGATAATTTTTTTTAAATCCTAAAACCAGTTTCTTTCCCATTGGTTAATTAAGCTATGATGGAATTATAAATATTTTAATGTTCATGTGGAATACATATGCATGTCTTTTAATTATGTGATAAGTCGGACCAAAATTATATTTCCCTATTATGAATTCGGTAGATATTTATATCCTATAATACATCAAGAAAGTTTTTAGGGAGTGAATCCAATCAAATATGGGACTCTATCACTAAGTTATGGGAATGGGGAGTGAACCTAATCCACTATGTGACTCTATCTACTATATTCTAATGGTCATGGTAGTGGAAATTGATGGAATTACCAAACATAAATTATATTTAGTGAACATTATATGTCAATAAAACTATAATAAAATTCACATTTTAAAATCTCATAGGATTAATATTGATTTGGAACTTACTTGGTCAAAATAAGCCTTGAATGTATTATTGAGATTTTCCCTTAGAAATAATATTTTATGAATAAATTGAAAATTTATTATTTAAAAATTAATCCTTTTATATATAATAATTTTTTATAATATGTGTATTTAAAAATTCATTGATTATAAATTTCATATGAATAATGATAATATTATTTGGAGTTAAAAGAGGGTTATTTTTTCTAAAACTGTTTTTAAGGCATAATGTCTTCCCATTTTAATTAATTAAAATAATATTTAATGATGAATGTTTTAAATTAAATGTGTAGATTATATATCTAAATATATGAATTTAAATCCATACCATAATTATTTATAGTCATATAATTAATAAAATATCATCTTATGCTTTAAAATGGATTTCTTGAAAAAACATTTTTCAACACGATTGGCGTGTTTGTTTTTAAACAAAATTCTGCCAATTTTTTATTATTAATTAGATAAAATGGATTCCATATTTTTGATAATGATAATTAATATTATTTAATATGTTCAACTAAATTTTTTTTCATAATTAATAGTAAAATAGTAAAAATTTATTATCACAATTAAGGTTAAAACGGGATTTTTCAGTTTACATGCACTTGTGTTAAAATTAATTTTACACATATATAATTTTTTTTTTGATAAATTTTATTTCATAATTTTAATCAGTGGAAAAAATGATATAATAATTCTCATTTTATTTTAGTCTTAATAGATAAATTACTAAGGTTAAAAACTCATTACTGTGGTGAAAACTAAAATGGTAAAAGTGAGTAACCTTGGAGGTAAAAGAAATAACATGTTTAAAGAATGATTATTTTTAGTTTTGGATGTGTGTATCAACATTATATTCCATAAACATAATTATTTATTAATTTTTGAGGAACTTGAGTTGAGTGTGATTTCCCATTATTGAATTTTTTTGGGTACTTACAAAAATGTCACTCCCCCTCAATTATAATAGGTCACCCCTTGCCCTCACTTATTCAAACCTATTAATCCATTTATCTTAACCAAATACAAAAAAAATATCTCTAAAAACTTATGATCCACACTATATATATTAAGTTTTTTCAAATTACCAATCCTAGGATCCTTAATTAGATATACAATGGAGGTTTCTCTAGAAAAGGTAATCATCTTCACCAAACTCTTCATTTTTTAATTTTTCTTTTATCACCTTCAATTATGTATTAAAAATTAAAATATAATAACACAAGTATATCCTATATACTGAGATTTTATTATTTTTAGGGAATAATATTTATCAATCACCTTCTCTATCAAATGGGAAATAAATAAATCACTTTTCTGTATGGAGAATTGTCTCCTTATGAACAGTTGTAATTTTTTTCCACCACTAACTCACATGGATAGTCATAAGTATGGAAATAATGAATATATATGATAAATTTGAAAATATATTAATTATTTACAACTAATATATCATCCACTTCCATATAGTTTCCCCCATTAATGGAATGATATCTTCTCCCATGCGTATGTATGCCCTACCGTATCAACAAAGCAATGTGATTAATTTTCCATGTCTAAATTTTGATAATGATTCTAAAAAGGTATAAAATTAATAAATATTATATTTATAACATTAATCAGATATATGTTTCATCCATACCCATGTTTTTAAAAAAATTACAAAAGAACTTTTATTTTCTCAAATTATTTATTAATTAAAATTTATATTATACTTTAATTTTAAAATGGATTGAAAGGTATCATTTTAATGTTTTTTAAAAAGGAAATTTTTGAATTTTTTTATAAAAATACAAAAGGGGTGTTTTTAAAAAGATAAGATGATAATATAATTCCCTTCTATCGTAACCATTTCAAAAAAATTATATTATTCTACATGTTTCAATGGTTTTACAAAGAAAACTCTTTTATGAAAGCTTATTTTAATATTTCACTTCCATTCCCTTTATTCTTCAAAAGAAAATTATTTTATTACAACCTATATTCCTAACAAATCGATGGTCATCTCTTGCATCTTATTAATTTTTTGGTTGTTAACTTTATATTGATACATTCACTTTCTTATGATCATTGTACATTAAATTTCCCTTAAATATCCATATTATTTATCATGGATATGCTTATTACATAAAATGTATATCATTTCTATATATGGTATTTCACTTTTAATGTTATTTGACTTACTGGGAAAATATTTATATTCTTTATTCATTATTCAATATGGATGTTTATTGATAAGTCATACTGTTCATGAATTAAATAAATCATTTGATATATGAGAAATTCATTATAAATACAGTGATGGTTGGAGACCAGAATTATATATCCCATAAATACATCAACATTTATCATGATACAAATCAGTTGGCCAAATTAAATGGGTTTTTACCCATAGTTTTAAACTATCATGGTTCAAGGTATTGATGGTATAGATATCATGACATCAAATATTAATCATTTTCTTAATTTAAAATTCATTTTTTATTATCCATAATATTATTATATTGATATTATCCATAGATGCATTTTTTATCAAGATATTGATAAAATGGCATGCCCTTTCAGTTATTTACCTTGATATATTGATTATGTATTATTTAATCATGATTGATTACACTATATATAACCCATAATCAGCATTTAAGTTTGCATTTATTTTGTTTCCTTTCCCTAAGATATGAAAAAAAAATTAATGAGTTCAACGATATCAAAATTTTCTATTATTATGTTTTATATTATATTCCCAATTTAAAATGGGTTTTATGTGTGTATTTTATTCTCTAAGAATACTAAATTGATTGTTCCTTCAAGATTAGAACCCTTGTATATAAGCTAATATAATAAAGTAACAAGAAGCTCCGGGTTACTGGAGTCGAGGTTTTTTTAGTTGGTATTAGAATAAGTTTAGTTGAAACCTTTAGAACTATTTTTAAAAAAACATAGATTAGGGAACATAACTCTATGATATACTTTGAGGATATGTAAAATTGTGGAATAATATACTAATTTTTTTTATAAGGTAAATATTGTGTGGTTTTCCCTAACAATATATTTTTTCTTATATACTACAAGCGAATGTAGTTCTGGGAATGTTTACATAGGGATAATAACTCTAAAAAGGTTCCATTAGGATTTGACTTGATCATCACCTGGTGGATGAAAATGTACCTTACTATGCACCTGGTTTGACGCTTCCTAGGGATATTCTTAAGTTAATTCATATTCTTTTTTCAAACTATTATGAAGGATTTAAAAATATTTTAATGATTTAGTGATGTTTGTTGATGCTCGCAAAATGATCATTGGAAAATCACAATGGAAGAAATACCTAAATATGGGTATTATTTTCTAGCAAAGAAAAGGAAGATGAAGGCAACCATGATCATGAAAATCAGGTTAATTCCTAGAAAACAAGTGATTAGATAGCTTGTGTAAGATCCCATGAAGCCTATTTAAAAAATACTCCTTGTTCTTGAAAATTATTCACAAGAACTGACTGATCATACTTAGATATCTAGATAAAGATCCCCCAAGTCATGAAATTTTTCCATCGGTTGATTCCTCACAAACCCCCCAAAAATATTTCGAACATAAGAGGATAATATCCAAAATGAGGGAACCTCTAGCGATCATAAATGTCACATGATGCATTATATGTGGGGAGAGTGATAGTCTTTGATAGCATTCATACAACCTCACAATATCCCCAATACTTATAAAATAAACAAGGAAAAATAGAAGGTTATGACAGGATCCTCTTGTAGTTGTAATACTCACATGACGTGCATGGGATATTTATAGCATGGCCTCACAGTACCCTTTGAAATTAAGACCTTATCTCACAAAGGCCCACCTGAAATCTATCCTTGTCTCACGAAAGGTCCTAGGAAAGCTGCCTAAGGTCACGTGAAGTCCTTTTGATAAGCCCCATGATCACACAAAGGCCCTTGGAAAATTTGGTATGACAATATAAAAGTACCTTTTAATGTATGAATGATTGAGTAAGACCCCATTAATTTGATATAATCTACTAAATGTGGCTTTGATGGTATCCTCTTGCAATCATTGAAAATCATGGGATGCCTCCCCAGAATAACCTATAGTAGGATCTTGTGAAGACGCGTGATGCCAAATCCCTCCACGGACTCCAAACTGGATTTTCATGATATTCACCATGAAAAATGACAATAACTAGCATGGTGAGGCCTATAAATACCCCACCCCATCATCAAAAAATGAATCCCTATATAAATGAACAATTCTTTGAACCTCACATCGGTAGAAGATATCTCGATGTGGCTGATCTCGTGACCGAGAACATTTTCCGTCAGGTAAAGATCTGGTGAAAACCCAGAGCAATAATGAACCATTAATAGGGACTTAATGTGATCAACCATAGGACATGTGAAGGAATTATAGCAGGTCACATGGAAAATATCCCTCATATCTTCTAAATCATGTGAAATTTAGAAAAAGATAATACTGAAAAAATCTAAGGAATGTTCAATAAAAGGCTGGAATAAAGACTAAAAGTTTGGATACTTAAGAGAATAACATATATGCTAGTAATTATGTGCTTATTTTGAATAACCCAAGATATGAAACAACACTAAGACATGTCACCCAGGTCATACGACGTTCCATTGGAATGCTATTTAGATCATGAAAAGTCTGATAGACATGTCAGAGCAAGTTACATGGTCCCCCTATTCCATACCACCCATGTCTCATGAAACCCTCCGACCTCACTATCCCAGCCTCACAATGTCCTCTAAACATGTCACCCAAATCATTCTATGTCATCTATACATGTTAGATAAGCCTCACAATAGCACCAAGGGTATGTCAACTATCTTTCATGATGACATCTGGAAAATCCATCCAAACCTTGAAATACCCACTGAGTGTGTCAGTTGGCTCTTACAATGTCCCCCAGACATGTCATCTGGATTTCATGATGAACACCTAGACATGTCAGCATGGATCATGCATAAACCTCCAGAAAAGCCGCATTAACTCTTGTGATTACCTCCAAGTGTTCCAGACAGGATTCATGATGACACCAGGGTAAGTTAGCTGGATCATATGACACCCTCTAATCATGTCCTGAGGGATCTTGTAATGGATTCTAATACAAGACGGTCGGGTCTTATGATTTCCTTCATAAAAGTCATCCTCGATCATGTGACAACCTTCAAAAATTCCAATTAGGTTATGTGATTTCCCTCATACAACTCAACTGGACCATGTGATTTTATCTAGACAGGTCATAAAGTTATCATCTGATATGTCAAGCCGAAAATCAAGATATGTTAACAAAAAAATCAACACATGCTAGGCAGAAAAATAGGCCAAGTTAAATAGGAATCCCATTACTTGATAACCTTGTATATCCTCAGTGTGTAAGCCCGGTCATAAGGGAAACCTCCATGTGTAAGATCTAACCAGTTTCATAGTATGATATGTCATGCATATAATTTTAGTGTTAGTGTGTAAGCCCCAGCCAACTGAACTACGAAAACTCTGATTCCTAAATTTACCAAGATACGTAGGATGTCTTTCCATGGTCTAAGCCACATATCAAACATCCAAAGGGTTATCCCGGTGCATAAGTACCACATCCATAAGGAATGAGACTTGTCATTTTCTATCTTTTCTTTCTCATAATGATGATATCTCATGTGGTCTTACGGATTTGAAATGATAATATCATTCACATCATAAGACTCTATCAAGGCTAGGGAAACCTCAGTATGTAATCCACAACTAGCGGCATAGTATGATATGTCCCATATATAAGGGAAGCATCAGTGTGTAAGACTTTTCCAACTGAACTATGAAAACTCTAATTCCTGTAATAATCAGGATACATAGGACACCTTTCCAAGGTTCGAGCCTCATATCAAACATACATAGGGTTGTCCCAGTGCATAAGTATCACATCTATATGTAGTGAGACTTATCACTTTCTATCCCTTTTTTCTTAACCCAATCATAAGTAACAAGAGATTAGGGAGTTGCAATGATCATATAATTTCCACCATAATCCTCTATAAAGTCTAGGGAAACATCGGTGTGTAAGCCCCAACTAGCAATATAATATGATATTTCTTATATGTAAGGGAAACATCAGTGTGTAAGCCCCAACCAACAGTATAATATGATATGTACCTCATATAAGGGAAACTTCAGTGTGTATAAGACCCATTCTATGGAATAATACGATATGTCCCTACAACCAATGGTGTAATATGATATATCCTACATATCAGGGAAATATCAGTGTGTAATACCCAACTAATGACATAATGTGATATGTCCCATATACAATGGAAACCTAAGTGTATAAGCCTTGATCAATTTAATAATACAATATGTCTTGTATATAAGGGAAACATCAATGTGTAATCCACAAGAAACTAAACTACAAGAACCTTGATTTTTTCAATAACTAGGATACATTGGACTCCTTCCTACGGCCTCATCTCAAATAGGCATCCACTTCGGTGTAAGTCCCCCCATGCCTCTGACATTTCAACCATTAGAACCTAGTAATTCCCACATTATGATCATTTTACCTCATCCATCAATGGACTGAGAAATAAATTGAACTATAATGACTCTGATTTATAAAATAACTATGATACGAAGGAAACATTTCAATTTTATGAGATCAATATCAAATATCCAAATTATTGTCCCAGTATATAAGTATTACATCCTTATATAGTGAGATTAATTTCTTTTTCCCCTAGTTTATCACACTAATCATGAACTGCATGGTCTTAGTGAATCATAATGGTCATAACATTCACATCATGAATCTCCACCCGGTAGGGAAACCTCATTGTATAAGCCCTAATGAGTGGCATGATATGATTACTCCATATAAGGGAATCTACCTTGGGGTCATCCCTAAGGGTGTGAATGAACCCTGATTACTCTGATTCTTGCCATAATCAGGATATGTAGAATGTCTCCTCAAGACTCGATCTTTAATACCCAGTGCCTAAGTGCCTCCACAATTTTTTTTCTATATGAATTTAAACTATATTGTCTTTAACAAACTATGTGGGTGTTGATTCCTTCTATAAAAAGGATATGTAGGATGCTTCATAATGGCTCAATCCTCTCTCCATAATATTAACCACCTCCCTACATTGCAACAAATTCTGAATTTTCCTTGTTATGTGACTTCATCATATAAGTATATACTCATTACTAGGAAATAGATGAAGAACCTAAAATAAAAATAGATATATTCACTTAAGAGATCCACTTGCTACGCACATAAAAGGGATTAACCCATCATTATTGTGTTAGGGTAATCGGTCCTATATCAATATTAGTAATATATTCATGAAAATATCTAAATTCAATAAGAGAGTCCCAAAGTAGGAAACAATCCCCCCCCCCAAGGGTATGATGAGCACGACCTCCCATCCTCTCGACCAATGTGAATTCCCAAGCGTCATTGTGTCTAAAACCCCAATTGACCACCTACCTTTAGAAATCATGTTTATACCCAATTATATATGTTGGAACCATTAGTAGTTTCTATTAAAAACAATATTGGTGACCCAATGTAAATTATTATGAAACCAAATCAACCCCCCCCCCCCCCCACACACACACACACACACAATCGATCATTGGGCTAAAACAAATTTTCATAAATGAGGATGCACTACCATTCCCTTTTTCCATCAAAATAATGGTAAATTTTACATGAACTTATTTAATCATTACATATACTTTAAAACATAAAAATTATAGACTATCCAGTACTCATTAATCCATTTCATTCATCAAAAAAGGGTTTTTGGTTATCTCTTTTCCGGTCGTATCTTTTCATCAGAATAAAGGTGAACCCAATGTGAATCTCTAAAATAAAAAAAAAATTATTGGTTAATCAAGTGTCATGCCATTTTTCATTCCATATTATATGAAATAAAATATTCCATTGAAAACCCTAAAAATAGAAGGATGACCATCTTTCCACATGTGATAGGCTACTTTGTTTGCATATAAAATTAGACGATAAGACTGAAATAAATCTTTCAACTAATCCTTTGTAACTGAGATTATCATGAAATAATTTCATCCTCCCTTTGAAAATTCCATGAGAGTATAATGGACGGATTGGTAATGAAAGTACAATTATGTTAACCATTCATATATGAATGAGCATACATCATGCCTTTAATAAAGAAATAATTAGTGACCTTGTTCCTTTTTTTCTACATGACTGTGGATACTGATCCAATCAAAATCATATAGATCTAAGATAATGTATTTATCCAGTGATCGTTCTAGAAAATTAGTTGTGGATGAAACCCCAACGGTTTGCAAAATTATCTCACATACCTGATAGCTTCATCATCATGTTGAGAAAATCATGGTCCGGAAATACCACCAACGTGGTACAATCCCAAACCTTGAATCCACCTCTGAGGGTCTCTCGGTAAAAAAACTAACAATTCTACACCATCCAAGGAAAGTTATAGGTAATCCAGTCAACCTCATTTCCATAACCAACCACTTTAGGAGCTTATCCCCTGAGCATGAAAATCACCACCTTCAATACTTGATGTAGGTGAACCAGGAAGAAAAATATATCTCCCTCTTAATTTAGGATCCTTCGAGGAGGGATCCTATTAACCACAATCACCAGCATCATCCCACTGGTACCCATCATATAGCGACTCATACTTTACATACATGGTTAATACTTCAAAATTGAAACATACTTATTACAACATATAACAAAACCATGGAAGGACCGTATAGGTATAGTGTCTTTAGAAACTGTGAAACATAAACAACTGGTTCATAAAGCATCTACATTGTCTCCCATTTATTTCATCATATCTATAGTCCCTTTTTGGAATTTCTTACTTAATACCCTTCTTCCTAACCTGGGGAAAGAAAACATAAAAAAGGGTGAACTCAAATTCTCAGTAAGGGTAAACAAGAGAAATATCAATTACATCAAATTCATAAGAACATAACATTTGTAAAATCTTATCCTGCAAAAGAGATCATAATTTCATAACATCGGATAAATCATGGTAGTGAAATGTAATCCCAATAATCATAACTTAAAACATGAAACTTTGTGGAATACACACATAATCATAGAGAATCATTTCTTATTAGTCAAGACTCATTTCCAAGACTATCTTAGAGGACAAAGTCCATTTCTAAACCGAGTTCACTCCTCGTTTCAGTCCTGTTTCACTGAACCGGTTTAACCTGCCGTTCCAGCCATGTTTATCTCATGAGATATAAAATCTTTACCCAATGCATTGGAGGGAGATATAGGTCCCGCCCATCTCATAATGATACCATTATTATGTGTGCCACAAAATCATAAATCATACATCATAGCATAACCCAGGTAATAAAAATGGGAATCTTAAACATCATGACATCATAAAACAATTCATATAAGATAAAGGAATTCATAAAAATATTTCCATCACAACATAATAAAATCAATTTAATAATAGGGATAGAAACAGAACCCTATATTATCTTAGATGGAAAATAATTTTGATAAAACACTTGAACTCCATTCTTGAGGAAAATATCCTTTCTACTTCAAAAAAAAATTTCCTTTCTTAAAATGTCATACAATTTTAAACTAAAAGAAGTTGATTAAAAATAAACTTGAAAACTTGTAAAGGAAGATTCTTGGAAATAATGTTTTAAAAATACATTCATGCCGTATAAGTTTAAAAAAATATTCTTCTCGTACTTTTGTCGGAAAAGTCAAAAATTACCTCGTACGAAAAACGACAAAAGATTCCTTTCATATCTTTTACTAAAAACTCACCGAAGGGTAAAATTAGATATAAACTATTGTAGAAGGATATAAATATTACATATTTAGAAAACATGGATGTGGATGATAAAATACACCCCAGTAAATACCAAAGTATAAACAATCTTGGATAAAAATGAGATTGTGATATTTTCCCTTACCTTAGGTCTGATTTGCTTCGTAAGTGTTCGAACCTCCTCTTCTTTGAAGAGCCTCTTTGAGATCTCCTCTTAGGGCACTACAATTGGTCTTTGAAGAAGACCAGGACCTCTAGGATGTTTCTAGGGAAGTGGGAAAGTGAAATGGGCAGGGATTTGCCGAGCTTGAAGGCTCAAATTGGTGTGAGGAGGAGAGGGAGGAGGTTCCCTTTTATAAGGGAGGAGAGGGGCACCTTTGGAAATATAAGAAATATTAGTTTATATTAAATCCCAACCCCACTTAAAAACTTCCAAAATGAATCATATCCGAAGAATAGATGATATAGGGTTGTAATCTCATCAAACAATAAAATTTAGACATGTTAGAAATTTATTTTAAACATTATCAACTTGATTTATCCTTAATTATCAATTTTATTTTATTTGTGGTAATAATATTCTAAATTATAAATTATTATAAATAATTACATATTTGTTGTGAATTTTCCATAATTTGACACTTTATGACATTTTCGACCATATAAATTTTAATTTATAATTTTTAAATATTTTTGTGATTTTTAAACAATTTTATAATATGTTATTTTTATAAAATAACAATAGTGTCAATTTTGACACTATTCATTTATTTGAATTTAAATAAAATATATACAGAAGATATGTTCAAACTAAAATCTTTAATAGATTCATAAAATGTCATATGTATCTATAAAGTTAGTGGAGAACATTAAATAGTTCATATAATATTTATTTTAATATTTTTAAAACAATTTATTTAATATTTTAATTAATAAAATAATTTCAACATCACTATTGTGTCATAATTAATGATAATTATTTAATCCCTAAAAATTCTAAAAAAATTCCTATGATGTAGATAATTGTATTAGATTTCTGCAGACTATTCATGTTCGATGTTTCATTAAGTTTATCACCAAATTAAAATTATTATACTTATAAGATTTAAGAAAGTGACATGTTGTCACATTCTTTGGTTTTAATAATAATTAAATTGTTTTCATGGAAAAAAGTCCATTAAATGAATATAATCCGACCCTTAGGTGATATGGGTCGACTTTTAGTCATCCAATAGGATTTTGTCAGGTGTTAGGGTAATTTTATAATCTTATATTTACCCTTAATTACCCGATTTACCTTTAACTATGGTAAATAAAATTTACCGTAGTTACTATTTATAATGCCCAAAAATAAAAAGTAGCATATTAACATAATTTGGACCCACTGATTATGAATATGGATTCCATTTTTCCAAATTCAAAACATATAAGTTGCAGTAATTAATTTAAAATAAATCCCGTTGTCAAGAAAATGGGTTTTAGAAGTTAAAACATTGCCAAAGATTGAAATGTTTTACCTATTAATTCAATGTGAAATTAATGATAATGGAATACATTATATTAAATGGTAAAAATATATTATATTTATACTTTAAAACCATTAAATATTATAATTTATCCATATAAATTATCTTTATGAAAAAAGTTGTTTTTAATTAAAAATTAGCGTATTTTTACTATTCATCAAAATATAAAAGTTATCAGAAAAATATCAAAAATTTATCCAAAGTAAATTTTTATATCCTGATTCAAAAGAATAATTTTATTTTGTCAAATTGAACTTATAAACATGTCAAAGACTAGATTTAATGTGGGTGCGCCATCAAAAGGCGGCAAAACTGCATTTTTTTAAAAATACTTCTTTTATCCAAAAAGAACTGATTTTTCTTTCATACCTCATTCTAGAAAATGTATAAGTTGAATTAAAATGTTATAAAATTAAAAATTCAGTTAATAATATTCATAACAGCTAGTTTTAATAATATTTTAATAGTATATCGTTGTTTAGTGAGACTCGGTATTGCGTACGACGCAAGCTATCGAGGAAGGTCGCGGTTGCGTGTAAAGCAAGCCAAGCTAGTGTTTGTGTGTAGTGAAAGATTTCTTTGATGATTTATGTAAAAACAAAATATTTCTCATAAAAGTCTGGGGTGTTACATTCTACCCCCCTTAAAATGAATTTCTCCCTCGAAATTCGTCACTTTGTAACAAACAGATGAGGATACCTCTCCCTCATCATATCCTCAAGATCCCATGTAGCTTCTTCTAATTGGTGGTTCCTCCATAAAAATTTCACCAAGCGAGTGGTCTTGTTCCGTAGGAATTTTTCGCTACGATCCAGAATCTCTATCGGTTGTTCTTCATAAGAAAGATCTTGTTCCAGAGGTACAACTTCTGAGCTGAGTACATGTGAAGGATCAGGTATGTACTTTCTCAGGAGAGATACATGGAATACATCATGAACTTGAGAGAGATTCGGTGGAAGTTCCAATTGGTAAGCTACCTTCCCAACATGATCCAGAATTTCAAAAGGACCAATATATCTAGGGCTCAACTTTCCCTTCTTTCCAAATCTCATGACCCTCTTCCAGGGAGATATTCGTAAGAACACTTTACCACCCACTTAAAACTCTAGGTATTTTCTTCGGTTGTCGGCATAGCTTTTCTATAGACTCTGAGCTGCTCTTATGTGTTGTTGAATAGATCTGACCTTTTCTGTCATTTCATCAATGAGATCAGCTCCTAATAGCTTTCTTTCTCCAACTTCATCCCAGCAAGTTGGAGTCCTACATTTCTTTCCATAGAAAGCTTCATAAGGAGCCATCTGAATACTGGAGTGAAAGCTATTATTATAAGAAAATTCCACCAAAGGTAGGTGTTGATCCCAACCACCTTTGAAATCTATAGAGCAAGCTCTCAACATATCTTCTAGAGTTTGAATTTTCCTCTCAGACTGACCGTCTATCTGAGGATGATAAGCAGTGCTGAAACTAAACTCTGTATCTAGAGTATGCTGAAGACTTCTCCAGAACTTTGAGGTAAACCTCGGATCCCGATCAGATATAATAGAAAGTGGTACTCCATGAAATATTACCACTTCCTTTACATATATCCTGGCAAGATGATCCAGAGAAAAATCTTCTCTAATAGCAATGAAGTGTGCAGACTTTGTAAGACAATCAACTATGACCCAGATAGAATTATTGCCTTTGGATGATTTAGGAAGTCCGGTGACAAAGTCCATAGTGATGTTTTACCATTTCCATTCAGGTATGGGTAATGTTTGTAACATCCCCTTAGACTTATGTCTCTCAGCTTTAACTTGCTGACAAACCAAGCATCGAGAGACATATTCAGCAACATCACTTTTCATGCCATCCCACCAGAAGTACTCTTTCAGGTCCCTATACATCTTCATGCTTCCCGGATGAATAGAGAATGAAGAACTATGAGCCTCATCCAGCAGATCCTTCTTTAATTCTGGGATGGGAGGAACACAAACCCGATTCCTGAACTTTATTATCCCATCACAATCAAGGTTGAATTCAGGAAAATTTCTCACCTTCTTTTGTAACTCTACATCTTCTTTCTGTGCCTATTTAATCTTCACATGTATAGATGGTTGAACATTCATTTGAGAAAGATACGATTTTTTCCCTTCCATTATAATTCCAGATCCATCCTTTGTAAATCCATAAATATTGGATCTTTTGTGATCCTCATCATGGATAAGCTAGCATGGTCTTGTCGACTTAATGCATCTTTCACTTTGTTTGCTTTCCCATGGTGGTAATGAATTGAGCAGTCTTAATCCTTAATCAGCTCCAACCATCTTTTTTGGCGCATATTCATCTCCTTTTCTGTGAAAATATACTTTAAACTTTTATGATCAGTATAAATATCACACCTTTCACCATAAAGGTAATGCCTTCAAATCTTTAATGCAAAGATTACCGCAGCTAACTCCAAATCATGAGTTGGGTAATTTTGCTCATGTATTTTCAACTGTCGTGAGGAATAAGCTATCACCATATCATTTTGCATGAGAACACATCCCACTCCCTTCTTGGATGCATCACTATAGATCACAAACCTTTCTCCACTACAAGGTAGTGTGAGCACAGGTGCACTGGCTAACCTTCTTCTTAGATCTTTGAAATTTTCTCCACATTCCTCCATCCAAACAAACTTAACTCCTTTTCGATTCAACTTGGTGAGTGGGTTAGATAACCTTGAAAAATCTTTCACAAAACGTCGGTAATATCCATCCAAACCAAGAAAACTTCGGATCTCGGTTACTGTTGTTGGTCTCGACCATCTTTCGATAACCTCTATTTTTGCGGGATCCACAGATATCCCCTCTTTTGAGATTATGTGACCCAAAAATGAAACTTTTTGAAGCCAAAATTCACACTTGGTAAGTTTGGCATAAAGCTTCTCCTTTCTTAGGGTCTTTAATACAATTCTCAAGTGATATTCATGTTCTTCCTTGCTCTTTGAATAGACAAGAATATCATCTATAAAGACTACCACAAACTGATCAAGATAGTCTCTAAAGACTCTATTCATCAAATCCATGAAGATAGCAGGGGAATTAGTAAGACCAAATGGCATCACTATAAATTCATAGTGTCCATACCTTGTACGGAAATCCGTCTTTGGTATATCCTCCCTTTTGACCCTTAATTGATGATACCCTGAACGAAGATCAATCTTGGAAAAGTATTGAGCTCCGCGTAGTTGGTCAAATAGTTCATCAATGCGTGGGAGAGGATATTTGTTCTTGATAGTGATCTTGTTAAGTTCTCGATAATAAATGCAGAGTCTCATTGATCAATCTTTCTTATTAACAAACAGAACAGGTGCTCCCCAAGGTGACACACTAGGGCGTATGAATCCTTTATCAAGATTCTCTTGGAGTTGCTTCTTCAATTCCTACAACTCAATTAGGTCCATTCTATAAGGTGTCTTTGAAATAGGCAAATCACCCGGTACGAGTTCTATTGAGAACTAAACTTCACGATTTAGAGGAAGACCTAGAAATTCCTCCAGAAATACATCATCAAATTCCCATACAATGGGCATATTATTAATCGTGAGTTTCTCTCCAACCATTTGAGATAAATAACCTTCATTTAGTGGAATCAAGACCCATAAGATGGATGAAATTTCCACAGGAAGGTTATGTTCATCCTTGCATTGATAGATGATCATAGATTGATCTAGAATATGAAATGTGACTTCCCTTATTTGGCAGTTGATATGAGCTCCATATAGAGAAATTCAATCCATGCCAAGAATCACATCAAATTACACTATAGGAAGGATCACAAGATTTGCAGGAAACACTTTCCCACAAACTTCAATCGGAGAAGAATTGTAAACTTTTGATGCTATTGTTGTGCCATTAGGAGTTGTCACAGCCAACTCAACATCTAATTGTTGAGGTAATATAGTGATACCCTTAGAAAATTCTTCAGAAATAAAAGAGTGGGTGGATCCAGAATCAAATAAAACATTTGCTACTTTAGAGTGGATGGTAAGTGTACCTCTCACCACTTCGTTGTCGTACTCCACATCTCCAATAGTAATTACATGTGACTTTCCTTTGTCTTTGGCCTTAAGATTTTGTTGACGTCGATCATCATCATCAACCCTTGGATTTGGGCATTGATTGGCATAATTCCCCATCTCCTTGCACTTGAAACATTGAAGTGTAGTAGGTTCATTATGTGTATCCCTTCCTTTGTTTGCATCATTAGACATCTTCTTCCCATTATTTCGACATTCAACTTCCCGATGACCTTCTTTTCCACACTTATAACATTTTCTTGTCCTCTTAAGACAATTTCCTCCATGTTTCTTTCCACACTTTGATCATAAGGGAAAACTCATATTCTTTTCAGTGTGGTCTTTAGATTTTCCTTTGAATTCCATTTTCCTCTTCTTATCAAACCCATGTGACTGATGGGTTACACCAATCTCCATATCAACCTTGAGAGCACATCGAACAATTTCCTCATAGCTATTGAAGTCACTTATGGCTAACTCCCTTCGAAGACTTGGTTTTAAGCCACTAAAGAATCGGTCGATCTTACTCTCAGGTTGGATAATAATTCCGGAAGCGTACCTTGAAAGTCTTGTAAAATTTGCTTCGTAGGTACCAACGGATTCATCATCCTTTTGCTTTAGTTCAAGAAACTCCTTATCCATCTTTGTTCGAAGAATACGAGGGAAATACTTATTTAAAAATAAGTTCTTAAACTCGTCCCATTCCATGGACTCAATTTCATCCCTTTGCCTCGTATTCTTAATAAGATTCCACCATTGATCAGCATCACCTTCCAAACGATACACTGCTAAGATGACTTTATCATGTTCATAACATTGAAGAACTGAAAATATATTTTCAGTGTTACTAATCTATTGTTCAGCCACTAATGGATCAGAATACCAGCTGAATGAAGGTGGACGCTGCCTCATGAAGGATTAGACAGAATGTTGCTCCTTACTTTGCTCATTTTGAAGTCCTGCATGATTCATATCTTGAGAAAGTTGCATGATCATGGCTACAAGATTTTTCATTCTAGCTCCCATAACGTTTGGTTGCTCAGGGGGACAATCATTGCATTTCCCGTCGCATTCCGCATTAACACGGTTTCTTCGGGTTCTAACCATTGACTAAAACCAAGAAGAATAGTGTGAGCAACACTAATTATAATAGGAAAACCACATAATCAAGAATAAAATTTCACACTTAAGGTCTTATCATAGGCTGTTCATAGACATTTCTAAAACACTAAGATTGTGTTCTATGGTTAGACTTATCCTTAGGGTTATTACTAAGGCTTTCACATCCTATTTTCCAAAGGTTGATTGTACCTTTCCTCTGATACCAACTATAGCGACCCATACTTTACATACATGGTTAATACTTCAAAATTGAAGCATACTTATTACAAAATATAACAAAACCATGTAAGGACTGTATAGGAATAGTGTCTTTAGAAACTGGGAAACATAAACAACTAGTTCATAAAGCATCTACACTGTATCCCATTTATTTCGTCATATCTATAGTCCCTTTTTGGCATATCTTACTTAATACCCTTCTTCCTGACCTGGGGAAAGAAAACATACAAAAGGGTGAGCTCAAATGCTCAGTAAGGGTAAACAAGAGAAATATCAATTACATTAAATTCATAAGAACATAACATTTTGAAAATCTTATCCTGCAAAAGAGATCATAATTTCATAGCATGGGATAAATCATGGTAGTGAAATGTAATCCCAATAATCATAACTTAAAACATGAAACTTTGTGTCATACACACATAATCATAGAGAATCATTTCTTATTAGTCAAGACTCATTGCCAAGACTATCTTAGTGGACAAAGTCCATTTCTGAACCGAGTTCACTCCTCATTTCAGTCCTGTTTCACTGAACCGGTTTAACCTTCTGTTCCAACGATGTCTATCTCATGAGATATAAAATCTTTACCCAATGCATTGGAGAGAGATATAGGTCCCACCCATCTCATAATGATACCATTCTTATGTGTTCCACAAAATCATAAATCATACATCATAGCATAACCCATGTAATAAAAATGGGAATCTTAAACATCATGACATCATAAAACAATTCATATAAGATAAAGGAATTCATAAAAATATTTCCATCACAACATATTCAAATCAATGTAATAATAGGGATAGAAATAGAACCCTATATTATCTTAGATGGAAAATAATTTTGATAAAACACTTAAACTCCATTCTTGAGGAAAATATCCTTTCTACTTCAAAAACATTTTTCCTTTCTTAACATGTCATACAATTTTAAACTAAAAGAAGTTGATTAAAAATAAACTTGAAAACTTGTAAAGAAAGATTCTTGGAAATAATGTTTTAAAAATCTATTCATGCCATATAAGTTTAAAAAAACATTCTTCTCATAATTTTTTCGGAAAAGTCAAAAAGTACCTCGTATGAAAAACGACAAAAGATTCATTTCATATCTTTTACTAAAAACTCACCGAAGGGTAAAATTGGATATAAACTATTGTAGAATGATATAAATATTACATATTGAGGAAACATGGATGTGGATGACAAAATACACCCCAGTAAATACCAAAGTATAAACAATCTCAGATAAAAATGAGATTGTGATATTTTCCCTTACCTAATGTCTGATTTGCTTCATAAATGTCCGATTTGCTTCGTAAGTGTCCGAACCTCCTCTTCTTTGAAGCGCCTCTTTGAGATCTCCTCTTAGGGCCCCAAAATCGGTCTTTGAAGAAGACCAGGACCTCTAGAATGTTTCTAGGGAAGTGGGGAAGTGAACTGGGCAGGGATTGGCCGAGCTTGAAGGCTCAAATTGGTGTGAGGAGGAGACGGAGGAGGTGCCCTTTTATAAGGGAGGAGAGGGGCACCTTTGGAAATATAAGAAATATTAGTTTATATTAAATCCCAACCCCACTTAAAAACTTCTAAAATGACTCATATCCGAAGATTAGATGAGATAGGGTTGTAATCTCATCAACCAATAAAATTTAGACATGTTAGGAATTTATTTTAAGCATTATCAACTTGATTTATCCTTATTTATCAATTTAATTTTATTTGTGGTAATAATATTCTAAATTTTAAATTATTATAAATAATTACATATGTGTTGTGAATTTTCCATAATTTGACACTTTATGACATTTTCGACCATATAAATTTTAATTTATAATTTTTAAATATTTTTGTGATTTTTAAACAATTTTATAATATGTTATTTTTATAAAATAACAATAGTGTCAATTTTGACACTATTCTTTTATTTGAATTTAAATAAAATATATACAGAATATATGTTCAAACTAAAAGCTTTAATAGATTCATAAAATTTCATATGTATCTATAAAATTAGTGGATCACATTAAATAGTTTATATAATATTTATTTTAATATTTTTAAAACCATTTATTTGATATTTTAATTAATAAAATAATTTCAACATCACTATTGTGTCATAATTAATGATAATTATTTAATCCCTAAAAACTCTAAATAAATTCCTATGATGTAGATAATTGTATTAGATTTTTGGAGACTATTCATGTTCGAAGTTTCATTAAGTTTATCACCAAATTAAAATTATTATACTTATAAGATTTAAGAAAGTGACATGTTGTCACATTCTTTGGTTTTAATAATAATTAAATTATTTTCATGGACAAAAGTCCATTAAATGAATCTAATCCGACCCTTAGGTGATATGGGTCGACTTTTATTCATCCAATAGGATTTTGGCAGGTGTTAGGGTAATTTTATAATCTTATATTTACCCTTAATTACCCGATTTACCTTTAACTATGGTAAATAAAATTTACCATAGTTACTATTCATAATGCCCAAAAATAAAAAGTAACATATTAACATAATTTGGACCCACTGATTCCAAATATGGAATCCATTTTTCCAAATTCAAAACAAATAAGTTTCAGTAATTAATTTAAAATAAATCCCATTGTTAAAAAACGGGTTTTAGAAGTTAAAACATTGTCAAAGATTGAAATGTTTTTACCTATGAATTCAATGTGAAATTAATGCTAATGGCATAAATTATATTAAATGGTAAAAATATATTCTATTTATACTTTAAAACTATTCAATATTATAATTTATCCATATAAATTATCTTTATGAACAAATTTGTTTTTAATTAAAAATTAGCGTATTTTTACTATTCATCAAAATATAAAAGTTATCAGAAAAATATCAAAATTTTATCCAAAGTAAATTTTTATATCTTGATTCAAAATAAGAATTTTATTTTGTCAAATTGAACTTATAAACATGTCAAAGACTATATTTAATGTCGGTGCGCCATCAAAAGGCGGCAAAACTGCATTTTTTTAAAAATACTTCTTTTATCCAAAAAAACTGATTTTGCTTTCAAACCTCATTCTAGAAAATGTATAAGTTGAATTAAAATGTTATAAAATTAAAAATTCAGTTAATAATATTTATATAGGCTAGTTTTAATAATATTTTAATAGCATATCATTGTGTAGTGAGACTCGGTATTGCGTACGATGCAAGCTATCGAGGAAGGTCACAGTTGCGTGTAAAGAAAGTCAAGCTAGTGTTTGTGTGTAGTGAAAGAGTCCTTTGATGATTTATATAAAAACAAAATATTTCTCATAAAAGTCTCAGGTGTTACACATCAGTCACCTACTAAGAGTACCACCCAACACACTTCCACCTCTGATACCCATGCATGGAAAACAAGGAAGACACGTCAGGTGAGGAAGGATTTGGATAATCATGAGTGGGCTCAGATTCCCACTCCTAGTGACGAACTATGCTGAAATATTCTGGTAGTAACTATTGAGCAGGATCGTATCCCTTCTCCCACAACACCATATGGTCATAAAAAAGTTCCATAAACCATCATACCATAGGCTCATATCCCTACACAATTACAGAAGGCAAGTTGGAATATTCCATTCATGATATAGAATGAGGTTCATATCCCTAATCTTTTCAATACCATTGTCCTTAATGATGTTCAAGAAACAATATCAACACCCTAAGGGTCCATAAACTCTTAAACTGAAGAATAAGATGGTCATTACCATGATAGTCCTCCTTGTGGTAGTATAGATATGGATTTCACATAATCTACTCTTGACATCCATTGTGGTCAACCTATCCACATCGATATCTCCCACAGATAAAGAAATCATCCCCTTGCCCAATCACTTTCATATATAGAGGTTTACAAAACTCAAATGCCTTTTTTTATAGAGGTACTAAAAATATCATGGTCAACTGTATATAGTTCCCCCATAAACTTCCAACATCACTTCACTCTAGTTAGTAGGTGACCCCAAGAAGAATCTTTTTTGGTTTGATCAGATAGAGGCATGTAATTATGATGAACGGGAGGATAAAATTGATATATGGAGAGAGTTATCTGAAAAAAAACCTCCCCAAGATGTTCTTTCCCCTTGCTACTTCTGACTATGAGATCCAGAAAAGTTAGAAAAGGAGTGCATGACTTATCTATACTAAAATATGTCGGCTACTCATCAGATAATGAAGTCTAGAATGTACCTTATACATGATGTGAGTATCACCTTCAGCTCATCGATACACTCTATTTTCTGCTGCATATGGCCACATTTTTCAAAGGCTAAAACCTGGTAATGGAAGAGAGTGAAAAATTCCTATGCAGTGTTTATCTCTACACTATGAAAAATTTCCACCAACTGATTTCCAAAGCATCGCTAGACATGAATCTTTGAGGATGGGAAAAATATATATCATTTCATCTCACTATGTCCCTAGAACAATAGAACCTTTCAGATATGACATCCCATAATGTCATAGCCTCTGTAGAAATCAGAGGACTAGGTAACATGAAGCTAGTTGTTAACTACAATATAATTCCCCCACATCAATGAGGCTAGAAATCAAAAATGGAGGGAGTGGGTAGCCAAAAAAATTTTGAATTATTCCCCTAGAATCAGTCATAATGAATTTTAGATATGGAATCCAAGGTTGCAATCAACTCAATAGCTTTCCATAGAAACCGACTCCCATCATGGGCTCCCATTACACCTAACTCCAAAATGATCATAGTTGTGCCACATCAAATAGAAAATAGTATTTTCTCCCATAGCAGCCATCTAGGAGAGAACTCATCCCACCAGGTGGGGGGAATATCTACCACTATCTCCACCTATCATATCGTCAATTCCAGAGGGGGTTTGGGACATATCGTCAGCAGCTACAGAAAACCCCATCTCACTGAGTTGGGGGAATTTATATCTTAAACACTAACATCGGGTTCATCGCTCCATGAGAGGGTCATGGGGAAATCAACAGTGATTCTAGATCAACCTCATCCTATTGGGATGGAGAAATTTATATCTCAATATCTATCCTAAGAGTCATCAAATTCTCAACTAGAATCATTATATCCTCAACAAAAAGATCAATCAATGCAAATTGTGGCCTGGAATTACCAACATCCCACAAGGATGGGGGGTTTTCATCATCAGCATCACCACATAGAGACTCAATATTCTACTGGTTGGGAGGTAAATATCAATGGTTGGCATCTAATCTATTCCTCTATCTAAAAGAAAAACCACAGATATTCAGGGCTCATTCGGCAATCATAACTGGAAACACCCTCAATGTCATTACTCATAGTAATAGATAGGATGAATGTATGGTGAAGGTAATCATACCCTTCCAATCACAACCAAAATGTCCCAATATGACCAGGGGTTCGAGAAATAACAATGATGAAGGCAGTTTAGAATCATCCTATTGCATTGAAAATAATTGAACAACCACCATTACCTAATACACCTCTATAAATTGAATCACTATTAATATAATAGATATTGTGGATCAAAAAGAAAATATAGAGAGTTGCAACATAGAAAACCTACCTCGATAAGAGGGTGATCTGAATGTACCAACCGAGGCTTCACACTCCCATAACTAAAGGAGGCTCCAAAACCTGAAACCTCCAAATACTGAGTTTCCACCTCTATGGAAAATCACTACAAAAGAAAAAGGGAAAGTTGTGGCTATATCCCAATCACTACCCAAAAGAATCAAAGTCCCTTCCACGTAGGAATAGTTCTCACGATATGATAATGAGATACAAACTCCCAGATGACTCAATGAGAAGATGGTACAAGGAAATATTCCCACTAGGTATCATCTTCAGGTAGAGATAAATGTTTTCCTCCCATACTTAGTCTTCCATCAAGAGAATCACATGAGAATCAGACTACCTATGGATCTAGGCAGCCAATCTAAATTAATGAGGAAGTTGAAAATGATCATGACTTCAATCTTTTGTAGTGGCATCCTCACCCTCATCAGGGAGATCATTCAATTTTAGTACAAATCAAGAATCAGTGGGGGAACCTCATCCACCCCCACCTTCTTCATATAGATGAGATATGGCTCAGACAATAGTACCCCCAGAGCTGCTTAATATCATCTAGTCTATGTCTATTCGAATAGAATTCATTGAAGGTTGACGTGAACCTGTGAAGCATGAGAGGAATCCATATCCTAAGTGGGTGGATGATACTTTTTCCCCACCCAATTTCTAAAATCCTACATTCTCTACCTTTGATGATGTAGGTGAATCCAAACATCATCCCACAAACTTCATATCCTAATGTGGTCTGATTATGGGCCCTCAAGATCAATAGGAGGCAACAAAGCTGAGGTGTTTTGTATAGACTCTGATGGGGATAGCCATTGTTTAGTACAATAGTCTACTAGTAGGATCCGTTGTATTATGGGAAGACCATTGTCATAAATTCCTTTATTATTTCAGTTATACACTGAGGAAAATGATGGTCATCGACCTGAAAACTATAAGAAACATGAAAATGAGTGGGTGTCTGACTTCATATCCATATGGAAGGGTTTAACCTACTTACTTAGAATATATCTCCCACTTGAGAAATTGTTATAAATCTATACTTAAAATCTCTAGGATGATTTACATATTCCTTTGATCCCAATGAAGTATCCATTTGGGTTCCATGGGTTCATAGAAACGACACAATGATTGGAGACGCCATTCAACAAACCATATCCAAATCTCATATTATTCGCTCAGCGTAGGGGAAAATTCGTGGAAAAGAAGAAGCTATATTTTTCACTATCCATCCAGTAGTAGTGCCTATTCAAGCACCTAGACAACCTCGAACTGCCTAGAACCTCCTGTTGAGTGGCAGAAACCACAAAATGTCCCTCGGTTAAAAGAATAGATAAATCATGGTCACATAAGATTTGATTAATGGATGAATAAAGTACACTCCTTATAAAATGAAATGGTCCCTGATTATTTATTAGAGGCCATGTAAAAACCATCTCAAGCTACCACAAACCAGGAATCTTAATGAGGTTAACCTCACTGACCATCCCGACTATTACCCTTTATTTATAAGGTTGGGTCATAATATCTATAAATGATTAATCTTCAAAGACGTCCTTGAAGGCATGGTTGATTCTTGATTGGTCGTTTAAGATAAATTCTTAGAGTAGGTGGCCTGTATAACCATTTTATAGTTATAATAAGAGGGAGATTGGAGGGAAATTTCATCCATGCATAAACTAAAGTTCAACAATTGGATGACTGGGAAAATAGCTTATAAAGATCATTACACCCTAAGAGAAAATCTATGAAGACCCACAATATCTTCCCCGCCTAATTAGGTGACATCATATGTGCCTCCCAAAGGTGGATGCGACCATAAAAATTAGGAAGAATCAAAAGTGGAGGAGTCATATTCTGCTCCAACTCAAGCTCTGACCCTTTCATATTTCTTTCATATAGTAAATAAATCATGAGAACTAACCAACAAAATAGAAACCTAATTTGACTAAGATCTCATATTTGGTTATATAAACATAATACACTTGGTATATCACTTCTCTAATGATGAGTATGCCTCCAAGTATGAGCTCCCCACACCAAACTGGAGAATGGGAGGTCACATACACAGGAATCGAGGATACAGAGGACAACACATGTGTAGTTGAACCTAATATTTTGTATCATGTTCCCATAGATGATATATATGTAGTTTAAACCCATGGGGAGTCACTCCAGAAATCCCAAAAGATACATGGAGGTGTCTCAAAACCCTCCAGTGGTTATCCACGACCAGTTATCTTGCATAACTGCCTAGAGGGGTGTGATTAGGAAATGGGGAATGTAGGAATAACCCACACCCTTGGTAGTATATCCTACAACAAACAATGAATAAGAACCATCCTTATATACCTAAAATGCCTCAGTTCCTAGTCCACATGTTTAAGAGAAACCCCACCTCAGGAAGTTTATACATCTGGTACAGAAGTACAACATTCTGAAACAACTGGAAATTTTTTCCAGCCAAGCACTAGATCCTGGATATACTTCATATTTCAAAATAACTTAGGGAGGCACTCATTTAATCTCTCCATGTCCCACAGGATTTTGATATAGAATTAATTGTATCTGAGGTATATCAAGTGGATACCATGCCAATATAATTCAATATCGTCATCTCATTCATAGTGTAGGATCTGGAAGAGGTCATTAAAGGGAACATTAGACCATTATATGTTTTAGGAAGACTAGATAATGTTGACATTCGATGGAATCTGATTGACAATGGATATAGGATCAATCTCATCCAGATTTAAACCCTTTCAATGTTTTGGATATAGTGAACGGTATTTGTCTCCCACAAAGCTAACCATACAAGGGTATGATAAGTGTAAGCAATAACCTCTCAAGAAGTTCAAACTCCAAAATCAATTTAGGGATCTCACATTTTATGTTGATTTTATGGTTATCCAGCAATGCACTCCAAAAAATTTCTTTCTTGTTAGGATCTAGCTCCATAGCTGCATGGTGATACCCTCAACATTACATCAATGTTTTAAATACCCCATCAATGGAAATGTCGGCATAATACAAGGTGATGGTGCCCCCTTTGAGGTCGGTGAATCCATATATACTATAGAAGGTTTCTATAAAAAGGGATGCAAACAACCAATGGTGGATGATGATATATCAATTTCAGCCCCCAACTGCTTGGTGAATGTCCCTGAAAATCACTGGAATATTATCAACAGCGACTATATGCTCCCCAAAAACCTAGTTTAGGTAATAGACCTGGTCTCAAGTATCCAATACCCTACTATCCCCAATGATAGTGTAAAATAAAATCATCTATTACAACTCTCTATAACAACTCTATAAGTAGGGGATGATAATGTCTCTTCTTATCGCCTCACTCACATTGATAGTGACAGAGAAGCCCCCAGGTCCCCAAATTTGTCTGAAAATGTCTCCACATGCTCAGAGGTGGAAGAATAAGAGGATGACCTCAGTAAATCTCCTCCAACCTTTGAGGAAGGTGTCTCCACCACCATTGATGAGCTCAAAAAGTTTAATTTGGGAATATAAGAAGACATTCGGCCTACACTGATTAGTTTTTTCATGACTCTCAATGAAAAATAGATGTATATTTAATTTCTAAAGAAAAAATGGTATGTGTTCACTTGGAACTATATAGAAATTCCTAGTATGGATCCAGATGAGGATACACGCCATCTCGGTTATCCCAATAAAAATTAAAGCTTCAAGTAGGCAACCATGGTGATACACCCCTCTCATGCCACCAATGTAGAGGAAAAAATTTACAAATTGATCAAATCCAAATTTGTGAAAGAAGTAAAATAACCGTAATGGTTTACAGACATCATCCTTATCAAGAAAAAAGAACAAGAAGATAAGGGAATGCATCAATTTCAAAGACCTTAATCATTACTTCCCAAATAATGATTTCCTGCTGTCAATCATTGAACTTGTGATCAATGAAACCAATGGATTCAAATCCAATTCCTTCATGGATGGTTATTCATGGTACAATCAAATAAAAATGACCCCTGAAGATGAGGAGGTCACTTCCTTCAGAGTGTACCATGGGATCTTCTTCTATAAGGTCATTCCCTTTTCCTTAAATAATGTTGGTTCCACTTAATAGCATGACATGAATTATATATTTAATACATTTGTGGGAATAATATCCAAATGTTATGTCAACGACCTGGTTGTAAAATACCAAAAATTATGTGATCACTTCACGAACCTTAAAAAAAATCTTCAACAAGATGCGCCAGAACAATCTGAAGATGAATCTGATGAAATTAACTTTTAGGGTAATATCAAAGAAGTTCCTTTGTTTTTTGGTATGCCATTTTTGAATTGAGGTTGAAACAAAGAAAAAAAGTATTTTTTTAGCAATGTCACCCCCCTTAAATTCTCAAAGAACTGAGGGGGCTCCAAGGGAACCTTGCCTATATTCAGAGTTTTATAGCCAACTTGGCCAGTAAAGATCTCCCCTTCACTAGGATAATGAATAAGGTAATCACCTATCAATGGGACAATGAAAACCAATAGGCCATCAAAAGTCTTAAGAAACACTTGCTTCACCAACAAGTTATGATGCCTCTGGTTGAATTAAGTCTACTCATATTCTATTTGGACACCATGGAATGATCACTAGGAACCCTACATACACATAAAAATGATGTGGGGTGTGAAAATAGACTTTATTACCTCAACCGAACAATGCAAGCTATTGAGACCCGAAACTATGATTTCAAGAAGAACTGCCTTACACTCATCTTTGTAGTGGAAAAATATGAGGCACTACTTGAAACACTATGAAGTCCATCTGGTCTCTCATATTGATCTACATAAGTACATCCTTGGCTGCCCCATGTTAAATGTCTGATTTCCTTATAGAACATACTACCCCATAGAATACACTAGTAGACATCGAGCTCCTAGATGATGGGGTCTTATATAGACATGACACTCCTTATTCATGGGAGATGTATTTTGATGGTGCCTCCTGAAGTCTTATCAGAAAATGTATAGAAAACCCAAATCTCAATCGGGTTGGATTAGGGGTTGTATTTGTCTCTCCTAATAGATTAGTTTTTCCCTACTCCTCATTATTTCAAGGTTGCACAAATAATGAGGCTGAATACTAAGACCTCATCGTTGGCTTGGAACTAGCCCTACAACTGCAGATAGCCTACTTGAATATCAAAGGGGATTCATAACTAGTGATAAAATGGATAAATGGAAAATATTCCATCAAAAAGTAATAACTAGAACCTCTAATTAGCTATATTAGGGGAATAATGGTATAGTTCCCTTTTGAGTCCTTGTTTCATCATGTTCCTCAATCACAGAATGATTGGGTTGACGCATTGGCTAATGCAACCATAGTCCTGGTCGACCCTAATCAAGTGGAAGAAATATTTCATATAAAACACCAAATAATTGTCTCATAAATAATATTCTATGATATGGAAGAAATAAATCATGCCAGTACTACCCCAGAACATGATGAACCATCTCCCACCCCTGGATGGATGCAACCCATAATCGGTTATCTCCAAAATGGATCTCTCCTGACAGACTAACCTAGAAGGGAATGGATTCGGAATCATGCAATTAACTTAACCCAGAAGTATGGAAAAAATGATAAAAACTCCTATAAAAGTGTGGATTTGATGAACCCTCATCATATTCATAATAAAAATATAGATTAACACCTTCATGGGAGAAGTCTAAGCAGGCTCCTGCAGTACTCATCAGTCTACGACTAGGCTCTCCCACCAAATCAGAAGGTTGGGTTACTAGTGAAAAACCATGAAATAAGACTATGTATAATTCATTGGGAATTTTCATGCATTTAAGATCCATGAAAAATCCATCCATCAACCCCCAAAATTGCTACATAGAGCTAAATATTCTGATTCATTTCTTGTTTGGGTAATGGATGTTGTGTAGCCAAATCCCTCAGCCACAGCTATGCAGTTCAAGTACATCCTTACTAATGCCAACTACTTTTCCAATTAGGATAAGGTAATACCCCTCAAGGAAGTTGGGATGAATAATATCATAAACTTCATGATGTCCCATATTATCACCAGGTATGGAGTCCCTCACATAATATTGATGAAAAAAGGAACCAACTTCTATTCTACAGAGTTGAAGAAACTATACTAGGAGTACAATATCGAGTCCAATCACTCATCTCGCTATCATTTATCATAAAATGAATATATAGATGCCTCAAATAATACTAAAAAATATAATCCAAAAGATGGTGAACAAGGATAAGAAGTCCTATTTGGACATGTTACTCCATAATTTATGGGTATTCCATACAACCGCGCATATTACTACACAAGAAACATTATACTCATTAGTGCATGGGACTAAGGGAGTGTTACCCATATAATTCCAGCTAACTTCACTCTAAATATCCATTTGTGGACAACTCTCTAATGATGATCAATCCCAAAAGTGGCTGGATGAATTAGAGTGGCTCGATGAAAACAAGTTGCGTACATTGCATAACATTGAATCCCATCTGAATTGGATCACATAATCCTTTAATAAAAATACTTTCCTCTATTAATTCCCCTAAGGAGAACTGGTATTGGATCTTAGGACACCAATGGTACCAAGAAAGAATCCTCCAAATCAATAACCTAAATGGGAAGGGCCTTATGTCATACATAAGGTCGATCACAACAGAGCTTAATCACTAATCACAATGGATGGAGAGTGTGTCACACCCTCCACCAATGAGATATTTCTTAATAACCACATTGTATAACTTTCATCAAGCATATATATTTATGGAAATAAGATGTTAAACTACACATCATTTCAAGTCCTTACAGTACGACTTTAAACTGCATAGTACCCCACGTCCTAACCACATGGAGATAAACTATACGGATTTTTCCTAAAAGAAAGACGTTAAACTGCATGGAATCTCTCATATAGGAAGAAATAAGTTAAAATGAAAAGTATTGGTCATCCTAGTAAAAAGAAATTAAATTGCACAGTTTCTCATGTCCTTACAGCATGACATTAAACTACACTGATGATGTCCTCAATGCATGACATTAAATTGCATTAGAATCATCATCTCATTAACGATTCATCGCACCTGAGATAGATCTATGTGAAAGAAAGATGAAATACCCCTATCATGATGTGAGATTTAGATCCACATAGGTAATGTCTTCATACAAGAAATATGTGTATCTTGATTCATACTATCACAATATGCGTAGTGACTTCTAAACCTTTATTCTTGGTCCTAATCCTAGGATTACTTTCCTTTCATTTTGACTGATCCTTGTCCTTACTGCATGACGTTAAACTACACTAAAAATTTCTGTAACACATGATGTAAAACTTCACAGATCCGCAGCATCCATCCACTTTCATGTCAAGTCACCCACATCCTTACTACAAGACGTTAAAATGCATGGTTGATATCCTTTCCGCATGACACTAAAATTTACAAGTCTCTAGAACTACGTAATTATTGATTCTTATCTCAATGATATGTGTGTGGATGCCTTGATCCTATATCTTGGTCTAGATAGCACATGATACGAAATTCCCCATGTCTATCTGTAATCGCCTCTGCGTGGTGAGAGGAACCCTTGGCATTCCTTGTTTCCCACACCGAGCATGGTTCACAAGAGATTAGAAATTTTAGTAAGGGATTCCCTGAAAAAAAAGGCATGATATATCACAATGGGTTCATATTGGTCCTAAGTGAATGAATTTAAAATTAATACAATGATTCCTTGCTTCATGACCTTAAATTTCATGGTTGATTTCCATCACATGACATAAAACTGCATATTCCTATAAACCTCACTCGAGATAGCCACCACCCATGGTGTTGGATTCTCACCACACATTCATTCAAGAACTATGTGTGGTTGATTCATTATATAATAGGATATATAGTGATTCTTGTATCTCCAATCCTGGGTGCATCTAGAAAAATCAAAGAAAACAATTCCCACATCTGCATATGGGTTATAACTTCATAGAGCATTTCCCATTCAAGAACTATGTTTGTCCTAACATGATACATAGTGATTCCAAGATCTCTAACTCTAGGCCCAATCATAAGAAATATATATAAAAATTCCCCCTACATGCAAATGGTTCATATTGGTATCAGGATATATCTTAAGAAATATGTGTTCCTTGATTCTTATTACCATGGGATACATAGTAATGCCTTGAATTCCATTCATGGTCCAAGCCACAATATTCCCATTTCATATCGAGGAACCCACATCCAAAATTCATGATACTGAAACTACAAAAACCCTCAAGAACTATGTGTGCCTTGATTAATATAATCATAGGATACATAGTTATTCCTATATCTCCAATCATGGGTTCATCTACAACAACCGATGAAAAAAATTCACCCCCAACTGTATAAGGTATGATTCATACAAGATCATGTTTCCTATGTATCAATTAGATCTACGCACAAATTTTTTGTGTATACAATAAGTCTTGAATGATTGTTCACATCAGTTACCACATATTTACTTCATGATGTTAAAATATAAGGAAATAAATATTCCCTTACTGCATGACATTAAACTTCAAGGAAAATATCCTAATCATATGACATTAAAACTACATGAAAAATATGTCCTTTCTACATGATGATAAACTATGAAAACTAGCATCCATCATTATTACTTATCAGAGGACCACAAGGGCCTAACCCTAGTTGACCAGAGTATGGGGTGATTTCATCATCTTTTAAGAACCTCAATCCATAAGTCACACTTCATGTCTTGAGCACCAAGGTTTTCCAAAAACCTTTAATGTCCCTTTGAAGTAAAAAATATATCTATTTATTTGATCATGCAATCAATGAATCAAAGGATTAGACTAACCAACCAAAGAAATCTTGCCTTTGTAAGGAGGGATTTCTAATCCTTGTGATCCTGACATCACCATAGTAGAACTAAGAACCAAAGGGTGTTCTAGTCCATCCCCATTATGATTGTTCCATATCATTACTCATGACCTAACAACATATAGTTTTAGTTTACAAAATTTTCATCTCCCACTCAAAAGTATGTTGGAGTGATCTTGACCCTAGGTATTCTAATTGAGATCTTGTGTATCATCTCCCTCATAATAGGCCCATGTGCATCATGACCTTAAAATGGCTACACTTTTTTCAAAGTTGTATGACCATAAACTCTAGCCTATGGTGGTCCAAATGACAACACTTTAAACTATAGTGAAAGAGAGACAAAACATGTCAGGTCAAAACCCATAAAGGGAGTCCTGAGAAAAACTCAAGTCTTTGAAAACTAAAATATTCTTCTAAAAGGTTTATAAAAAAAATAGGGCACAAATAAATAAGGTATAAATCTCATAGGACCTACTTTATAGCCCTAGTAAAATCCAAGCTATGCTAGTTGGACCCCCTGATCTAGGAAAAATTTATAGTGATGGTTTTTCACATCTACTCAATATGATAACATGTTCATTAGGTGGTGATAAAACTTTAAGGGTTCCAAAACCCTCCTTTAATAATACACTTTCCATAAACCAACTTTGTTCCTTTTAAGTCTAAGCTGATGCAACCACCCCATAGCCAATTGTTAACTTGGAATTTCTCTTTTGAACATACCATTAGATCCCAAGAAGCCCCCCATTAAATCCAGGATTTATCATCTTGACCTCATGGAAAATTAGAGTCCCATACCATCTCTTATGGTTGATTTTTACCCACCAGTTCCCATCTCTAGTTAACTCATACATTTCTATACCATGATTTACAATGCCCACAACCAAACTATTTAATAAGGATTTGACATCCATAACACTATGTCACTGTATTTTTCACCCTTTCTAAAGGAAGGAATTCAAAAATCCTTTCTTGAGCCTTTCAATGGCCCACACCTCGTGATTCAAAACCATAGGGTGTAGGGATTTAGTTTCACAAGATAAGAGATAAATTTCCCTATGGTGCTAGAACCATTTCTGGATATCTTTTTCACCATACCCAACTTTATTATCCCTCCACTTGAGTCTTAAAAAATCTTCCATGACCCTTGGAAAAGAGTAGGGATACCTCTGTTTGACTATGCTATCGATGCATAAAGGACTTAGAACTACCAACAATAGGTGTCCCCTCCTTATAATAGAGTAGATCTAATCCTCATGATCCCCAGTGACACCACGATAGAACTCCAAACCTTAGAGTGTTCTGTTTCATCCTAGATATGTATGCCTCATTCCATGATTCATTGATAGAAGCTCCTGGGAATATAATTTATTTCACCCATATTCCAACTATCTAGGTAGATCTAGCTTCCCTAGTATTTCTTCCTCAACCAATATTACCCCCATAAATCTTCCATGGCCCTTAGAGAATTGTAGAGAAGCCTTTGTTTTACAATGATACCAACACATAAGGGTTTTAACCCACCAACCAGTGGAATATCCTACTTACAAGAAAGGATATATAATCATAATGATCCTCGGAAACACTACAGAAGAACCCAACACCCTAGTGTGCTTTGAGTCATTCCTGGCACGTTTGAACCATACTCGATGATCATTAATCAAGTACTCATAGTAAGAATTTAAATTTCATGGCATCCAAAGGTCAGAGCTAAAAGACCTTCAACTATAGTGATAAAAGATCCAAGCTAAAATACCCTAAACTACAGCGATAGAAGGTCAAGCTAAAATTCATTAAACTACAACGATAGAAGGTCTGAGCTAAATGACCCTAAACTATAGTGATATAAGGTTTGATCTAAAAGACCCTAAAATATAGTTATACAAGGTTCGATATAAAATACCCTAAAACTATAGAAAAATAATGATTTATTATGAAATAATTTAAATTCATGTAAGGCCCACCATATGGCCTTATAAAAAATCAAGTTACGCTCAGCAAGACTATCAAATTCAGGAAAAAAAAGAGTACTCTCCCTCCCAGACATATATTTCACCCAAATTATCCTTTTTTGGATCAAGTAATCTCAAGATAATTAGAGTAAATACATTAGTTGGTAATATCATGTCAGTGGTAATTCATGAGAATTTCCTGAGAATAATATGTTATGATTCAAAAATTCAGATCCAAATATTCCGGTTTACTTGATATTATACTAAGGATGGAAACTATTGATGATATATACAACATTATTTCAAAGTTTAGCACTCTTGGTCAGGAGTCTCCTCTTGATAATACCTACAATCCCTCAGTTGACACACTCTTAAAAAATCCCCTCATGAGGCTCAATATCAAAGTCTACTAGATGTTCAAATATAAAAAAATGTGATCTATGTTTACATTAGAATTATATTATTTTCATTCCAAATGAATCTAATTCTATGGGGGAATTTTTTAACACTCACAAAATTAGAATTATAAAAATCAAAAAGGAATAAATACCTAAATATGGGTATTATTTTCCCATAAAGAAAAGGAATAAGAAGGTGGACATGATCACACAAATTGTGTACACCAATAAAACATTTGATCGCATAGCCCGCAAAAGATCCCAGGAAGCCCATTTAAAAAACCTCATTGTTCTTAAAAAGTCATCCTAGGAACTTGTTGATCATATGATGACAGCCAAATAAATATCACCTAGGTCACATGACTTGTCTAGCTGATTCCTGAAAAAAAACCCGAAAATCCTTCAAAAATATGAGGAAAATATCTAAAAGGTGGGAGAATCCTATGGTCATAAATTTCATGTGACACATTACTGGTGGGGAGAGTGATTTTATTAAATAAAACTCATACAACCACACAAGATATGAAACCCTTGTGAAATAAATATGGAATTAAAGAGGGGAATAATGTGAACCTCTTGTGATCGTAAAACTCACTCAACATGACTAGGCTATTTATAGAGTGGTCTGGCAAGACCCCTCAACATGACGACCTGATCTCACAAAGTCCCCCTGGAATACCATCCTTGTCTCATGAAAGGTCCCAGGTATGTCTCCCAAGGTCACATGAAGGCCTGTAGATAGGAACCTTCATCTCATGAAGGCCCTTAGACATGTTAGTATGACATTATGAAAGACCCTTGGAATGTATTTATGATTGAGAAAGACCCATTTAATTGAATGTAATCCAATAAATGGTGTGTTGAAAGGATGGTCTCATGGTTGCTAAAAAACATGTGGTTCCCCTAAAATAACCTATATTAGGACCTCATGAAGACTCATGATACCAAATCCCTCCACCGACTCCAACCATGATTTTCATGATACATGCCACACAAAACAATGAATAACCAGGGTGGTGATGCCTATAAATATCCTAACCTAGAATCAAAAAATGAATCCCTACATGGAATAACAATACTTGGAACCTCAAAACAGCTATGAATTTCTCAAAATAGTTGATCTTGCAATTGGGAACATTTTGTGTTAGGTAAATATCGGGTCAACAACAAAAAAACGATCATGCAGTAGGCATAGGCACTTTGCACGATCACTCATGGATCACGCAAAGGACTTATGGTGGGTCACAAAAAAACTTCATGCATATCTTCTAAATCACATGAGATTGAAATCAACCTAACACTAAACAAATTATGGAATATGTAAAAAAAAGAATTGAAAAAGACTAAAATATGGGATAATTATGTGAATAACATGTATTTTGGTCCTTATGTGCTTTGTGTGAACCACTAAATACATGAAATAGCAACCTAAAATGTTACCCAAGTCATAAAATTATCATTTTCCATACTTTTTGGATCATGTGAAATCCCCTGGACATGTCAGAGAAAGTCACATGGTGCCCCTTGGGCATGCCACTAAAGTCTCACAAAACCCTCTGAGCTCACTATTCAGGCTTCATAATGTCCTCTATACATGTCGCCCATATCATTTGGTGGTATCATTATATGTTAGCTAAGTCTTGTGATAACACCAAGGGAATGTCAACTAGCTTTTTGGTGACATCTGGAAAATCCATTCAGACCTTTTTATTCCATCCATGTATATCAACTAGCTATTATAATGTCCCCCAAACATGATAGTTGGCTTTAATGATGAACACCCAGGCATGTCATCCTAGATCATGAATCACCCTCTATACATGTCGCATTGACTATCAAGATTCCCTCTAAGTGTGTCAGACAGCTTTTTTGACGATACCATGCAAAGTCAACTAGATCATGCAAATCCATATAAGCATGTCATCTAGGATCATATGATGGATTCTAAGACAAGTTGTATAGGTATTTCAATGTCCTTTGAACAGTTCATCCCCGATCATTCTTCAAGCTTTATGCATGCCACCCAAGTTATGTTATGTCACTTATACAAGTCAACTAGACCATGAAATTTTATTGAGGCATATTAGGGAGAAATCCTCCGACATGTCAACTAGACAATAAAGGCATGTCCAATAGATAATAAACACATGTCAGTTAGAAAATTAGGCTAGGTCAAGTGGGCATCCCAAGACTTGATGAAATTTTCTATCCTCAGTGTGTAAGCCCTGGTCTAAAGGGAAAACTCATTGTGTAATCCCTTACCAGCGGCAAAGTTTGATATGTCCCGCATATAAGGGATGTGTCGATGTGTAATCCCAGGTCAACTGGACTATGGTAACTCTAATTACTGCAATAAATAGGATACATGGGATTCTTTTTCAATGTCATAACCCCATATCAAACATCCAAAGTTTTGTCATGGTGCATAAGCCTCACATCCGTAAGCAATGAGACTAATCAATTTCTATCCATTTTTTCATATACTAATCATAGATCATGTGGGCTTAGGGAGTTTCAATGATCATATCATTCACATCATAAGACTCTATCAAGTCCAGTGAAACTATACTGTGTAAGCCCCAACCTGTGGAATTTTATGATATGTCCTATATATAAGGGATGCATTATTGTGTAAACCCAAGCCAACTAAACTATGATAAATCTAAATCTTGTAGTAATAAGGATATGTTGGATACCTCTACAAGTTCTGATCCCCATATCAAACATCCTAAGGGTTGTCCTATTGTGTAAGTCATGCATCCATAAGCAATGATATTGATCATTTTCTATACCTTTTTTCTCACACTGCGCATAGCTCACGTAGGCTTAGGGAGTTATATTTATTTTATCATTCAAATCATAATCCTAAATCAAGGATAGGTAAAAAATAGTTTGTAAGTCCCAACCAGTGAAATATAATGATATTTCATGCATACAAGGACAACATTAGTGTGTAATCCCCATCTAGCAACATAATATGATATGTCCTACATATAAGGGAAACCTCATTGTGTAAGCCCCAATCAATAGTATAATACGATATGTCCTCCCAACCAATAACATAATTTGATATTTCTCATATGCAAGTGAATGTTAGTGTGTATGCCTCAACCAATGTCATAATATGATATGTCCAATATATAAGGAAAACCTCAATGTGTAAGCCCATATCAGTGGCATAATACGATATGTCCCTCATATAAGGGAAAAGTCGGTGAGTAAGCTCCTTGAAACTGAACTATGATAACTCTAATTCCTACAATAACCAGGATTTGTAGGATGTATTCCTAGTGCCCAAGCTCAAATAGGCATCTACTTTAGTGAAACTTCCCCCATATCTCCAACATGTCAACCATCATGACCCAATCATTCCCATGGGATGGTCATTTTACCTAATCCATCAGTAGATTGAGAGATCACCTGAACTATAATGAATCTGATTCCAATAATAATTAGATATATAGAAAAAATTTCCATGTTCCAAGCTCTATATCAAATATTGAAAGGGTTTTCCTAGTATATTGTCTTGAACCATATACAGTGAGAATGATTACTTGTTATCCTCTATTTCTCATACCGACCATGGTTCACGTGGGATTAGGGAATCCCAATTCTCATAACATTCACATCATGAATCTCCAATAGTTAGAAAAACCTCAGTGTTTAATCCTTGATGAGTTTAATTATATTATTGCACCATATAAGGTCATCTACCTTGGGGTTAGTCCCAAGGGAGTGAATGAACTATGGTAACTCTGATTTCTTCCATAATAAGGATATATAGGATGTCTTATCAAGATGTTATCTTAAATACCTAGTTCCTAAGTTCCTACACATAGGTCATTTACATATGATTTTAAACTAAATGAAGTTTAATGAACTATATGGATTTTGATTCCCTCTATAAACATGATGTGTATGATGCCTCATAATGGCTCAATCCCCTCCTCGGATTATTAACCACATCCCTATATGGTAGTAAATTCTGAAGTTGATGGTTATGTATATTCTATATATAATTAGATAATCATTACTAGGAAATGGATGAAGAACCCTAGATACATATAGATGGATCCACTTATAAGATCTCCTTCTTCCGCACATAAAAGAAATTATCCCATGATCATTCTATTAGGGTAACAGGTCATGTATAGGTATTAAAAAGAGATTCTTGAACATATATTAAATCTATAAGAGATTCTTATAGTAGGAAAAAATTCCCCCTAAAAGGATAGAATAATCCCGACCTATAATCCACTCAAACAATGTGAATTACTAAGAATCATTAGGTCTGAAACCCCAACTGAACACCTACCTTTGTAAAGAAGGTCTGTTCCCAATTATGGATGTGGGAACCATTGGTATTTTCTATTAAGAATGGAAGTGGTGACCTAACATCAATTATTTAACAACAAAATCAAACCCCCCATAATCAATCATTGGTCCAAACCGAATTCACCTAAATGAGGGTGCATGATCATCACCTTTTATATCAAAACAAAAATGGTGAACTCTGAATGAACTTATTTAATCATGGAATCTCCTTATTAACATAAAAATGATAGACTTCCCAATACTCATAAAGATATTTCATTATTAAATGAGGGTTTCTAGTCATATATTTTCCATCGAAACAATATTTTTAAAGAAATCAAGTTTGAGATTCAATGATTTAAAATGCATAAATTTTCAATTTATTTAATGTATTACACTAGATTCATACTTATATATTATGATTTAAAATTCATAATTTCATGAGCTAATCCATTATATCAAATTGTTTTTAAATGGTTCCCATAATAAATAATGGTATCAATATTCATGGTCAATGTATAAATTTCCCTACTGAGAAATCCAATACTACTGGTATTGAAAGTGATCTGATCATGTCTACATTAGGGAATCTTAATCAGGTTATAACAAATAAACATTCCCAAATGGAGAAACTTGTTGTTATACAGTGTGCTTCTACTATGTTGGATCACTTCAAGTGACATAATCCCCCATTATTCAGTGGAACTATTAATCCAGTGGTATGTGAGAAATGGATTAAGTCCCTTGAAAATATATTTCTAGACTTGGGATGTGATGAAAAGGAAAATTTTATACAGGTATTATATTTTCTAAAGGGTGATGTTGATCAATAGTGGTCATTATTACATAATACTAAGGACTAAGATGAAATAGATCACATGTAATTGAGATATTTTAAAGAAAACATTCTTTATCAAATATTTCCCTCATGAGAAACAAATTGAAATGAAGATAAATTTCATCTTCTTAAATAAAAAGAATGAAAAAAGTGTTTTGGATTATGATTTTACCTTTACAAGACTCTTTATGTATTCTATAGATTATATATGTAATACATCATTAATTATTGATCATTTATTTTAATATCTTAAGACAATCCTCTAAAAATAACTAGTTTCTCAAACTTTTTCATCATATGATGAAATAGTTTTATGTGCCATCAAAACAGGGATGGAATTTTTTTGATCCTATATAATCAATAGGAATCAAGAGAAGAAGAGGTCAGTTCAAAACCATGAAAAAATGAACACATAAAATAATAATAAGAAATGAATCAATTTTCATCATGTAAAAATTGTGGGAAGAAACATCCTAGAAAATGTTTGAAGGGAATGGGATTTTTCTACAAGTGTGGTGATAAGGGTCCTCTGGGTAATGAATTCATGGGGAAAAACACAAATAAATAATGTACAATGATTAAATTGTAGAGAAATGGGTAATTATTCACACCAATTCCTCAATCTTCAATGGAACATACCACAAAAGAGTTCGAGTGGAGTAGTCTAAGATTATGTGATCACTACAATTGAGGTGGAAGTACCCAATGATATTGTGGAATTTACTTTAATCATGGTATATAATTTAGAAAATGATTTATTTTATTTTGGACCTTCATACTCTTTTTTATCTATAATTTTATTTAAAAAATTAGATATTTACCTGGAACCTTAAGAAGGGACTTTTCAGTCAAAACTCTTAGTGGAAATTTCATTGAGATAATGATGTGTCAGGAAGTTACCATTATGAAACATAAAGACACATTATTTTCTACCATTATAATCATATCTATAGTTTACTTTTATATAATAATTGGTATGTACTATATTTCCAAATATGATTCAGGAATTTATTATAAGGAGAAGGAAATTATGAGTCATAATGAAGATGTGGAATTATTAATATTTAGAGCATATACCTCATCATTTGAGTCATGTCAAGATCCACCCCTAGTATCTCTTATAAATGATATTCTTGTGGAAGAATCGAAAACACTTTCTATTCATAGAAATGGTAATATTCAAATTTAGGATATTAACATTATACAATAATATGTAGATGTATTTTCTAAGGAATTACCAGGACATCCACTAGAGCGTGAAACCAAATTTCCCATTGGTTTAATCCTAGATTCAAGATATATATCAAATAATCCCTATATAATGGCCTATGTGAACTTAGTAGAGTTAAAGAAACAACTATAGGAGTTGTGTGATAATGGATTAATTCACACTAGTGTTTAACCTTGGGGGACCCCTGTTATTTTTTTCAAGAAGAAGGATAGACCCATCAGGTTATGCATTTAATATAGGTAAATCAATGTAATTATGATAAAGAAAAAGTATTTTCTTACTCACATTGATGTATTATTATATCAAATTAATGGAACTTAATATTTTTCAAAGATTGAACTTTTCTCTTTATATCATCAATTATGAGTAAATGAGGATTAAATTATGAATACAGTATTCCAAATGAGGTATGAACATTATGAGTTTATAGTAATTCTATTTGGATTAACTAATGAACCATATTTTTTATGTATATAATGAATATATTATTCAATGAATATCATTATAATTTAATTATTCTATTAATTTATGATATCTTGATGTATTATATGTGTTATAAGGACCACGACAGTCACTTGGGGATCCCTAAGTCTCTTAAAAGAAAAGATTTATATGATAAATATAAAACTTGAGAGTTATATCTTTAGAAAGTTTCTTTTCTTGTCCATATTGACTCCAATGATAGAATATCAATTGATCCTTTGATGATAATGGTAGTTTAAGAATTTACTACACCAATGAACATAAACAAGGTATATAGTTGCATTGGTTTGGAAAGCTAGTATCATTGATTCATTAAGAATTTTCCTCAATTTGATAACATGTTAATAAAGCTTACATGTAAATGAGTTGTGTTTATATATACAAAGGTTTGTGAATAATGTTTTAAATAATTCATAAGAATATTGGTAAATGCTCCAATTTTGACTCTTCTATAAGGAAATGATGGATCTATGATTTATAACGATGCCTCAAATAAGGGAGTTGGTTTATCATTATGAAAAAATATAAATTTATTTCATATGTATTAAGGTATTTAAATAATCATGAATAGAACGATCCAACCAATGATCTCGAGTTGGTAATTGTAATATTTTCTTTGAAGATATGGAAACATTATCTCTATGGAGAAATATGTGATATATTCACAGACCATAGGATCCTAAAATACATCATTTCATAAAATCAACTCAATATGAGGTCAAGTAAATGGTTCAAAATATTCAAGTATTGTGATTTTTGGATACACAACCACCTGGGGAAGGGAAATGTGGTATAAGATTCTTTGAGAAGGAAATATCATGGAGTGCTAGAAAAAATGAGTATTAAGAGGGATCATATGTTCATGGATATAGTAAAGATAGATATGAGAATTATTAAGGTAGGGGATAAATAACTCCTTTTTTAATTTATTGTGAAAATATATTTATTAAAAAGGATAAAATTTTCACAATCCAATGATGATAATTTTCAAAAGAACATTAAATCATTTAATTATGGGAAATTAGAATACTTATTTTGAGATATAATTATAGAATTTTTAAAGATTATATGTGTTCCATATATACTTGAGATGAAAGGTGAATTGTTGGATGAATCTTATTTCTTTAGTTTCTCTATACACCCTTGTAACACCAAGATGTATAGGGATTTGAGGGAATATTTTTTGGTGGGATATCATGAAGTAGAAAATTGAACATATCAAGATACTTGGTTTTTCAATAGGTGAAGGCGGAGAGACAATTTCCTAGAGATTTCATGAAGAATATACCAATTCCTATGTGGAAATGGGGTGACATTACTATGGAATTGGTTATAGTATTACCCAATACTCCTAGAAGGAATGGTGTAATATGGGTTATTTTTTATCACCTTAACAAATCTTCAAATTTTCTTTCTAAAAGAGAATATTTATCTCTTTAGTGAATTATAAGGCACTATATTATTAAAGTTATAATACTTAATGGAATACATATTTCAATTGTTTCTGATCATGATTCACATTTTATATCAAAATTATGGAATATTCTTTAGAAGTCTCTTGATATTGATCTACATTTGAGCACCGCTTACCATCATCAAACTGGTAGATAGTTGAAAAGGATTATTAAAAATTTGGGAGACATGTTGAGGTCATTATAACTTGAATTTAAAGGTATATGAGATCATTATTTACCTTAAATATAGTTTTATTACAATAATAATTTTCATTCAAGTATTCTAATGATATCATATAAAGGGTTTTATGGCAAGAGATATCATTATCCAACTTTTTGGGATGAAGTTAGTGAAAGGAAACTTGTAGGCCTAGAACTTATTAAGGATACAAAAATAAAGGTAAAGGGTATTCACTCTCATATTAACATAGCACAAAGTAAGAAAAAGAGTTATTATGATAACTAGGGGAAAGATTTGGAATTTCAAGTGGAAGATCACATTTTCTTGAAAATGTATCCACGGAAGGGTGTTATAAGGTTCATTAATAAAGGGAAACTAAGACTCATGTAAATCAGAAAATTTGAAATTATGGAAATAATTGGAGTTGTGTATTATCAATTGGAAATTACACTGAGCCTCTATAAAGTACATGATGTGTTCCATGTATCATTTTTAAGAAATTACATGGCATACCCAATGCATATTCTCAACTCTAAAGAAATAGAATTAGAACTTGATCTATATTACTACAAAAATCCCATAAAAATTATTGACACCATATAAAATTATTGAGGAATTGAATGAATTTTGTGGTAAAACTACTTTATAAAAATCATAAAATGAAGTACGCAATGTCGGATCCATAGGATGTTATGAAGAAGAATCGTTATCATTTTTATAGAAAGTAATATCCATGAAAATTTTGAGGATGAAATTTTTGTAGGAGGAAAGAATGAAACCCCTATCCTCAATTATAGTAAGTAAAAAATTCTATTTTATTAAAATTATAACATATTTAAAAATTTAATATTTCAAAGGATGGATATCAATTTTGAACTTACTTCGTCAAAATAAGCCTAGAATGATTTTTTTAAATTTTCCCTTAGAAATAATATTTTATGAATAAATTGAAAATGTAGTATCTATATATTTGTAATTTTATATATCATAATTTATTATAATATGTGTAATTAACAATTCATTTACTATCAATTTTATATAAATAAAATAAGATCATTTATATGTAAAAAGGGATATTTTTCGGAAAACTATTTTTTTAAAAGTCATAATGCCTTCCCATTTTAATTATTTAAAATAATATTTAATTATGAGTGATTTAAATTAAATATATATATTATATATCTAAATATATTAATTTAAATCTATCTAATAATTATTATCATTCATAAATTTAATATAAGATCATCTTATTCTTGAAAAATGCATTTCTTGAAAACCTGTTTTTCGACACAATTTGTGAGTTTATTTTTAAACTAAATTCTGACACATTTTTATTTTTAATTTGGTAAAATGGATTTTATATTTTTAATTATAATAATTAATATTATGTAAAAAGTTCAAAATAATTTTTTTTCATAATTAATAGTAAAAACTATAAAAAATAATTACGACGATTCAGGTTAAAATGAGGTTTTTCACGTTACATGCACTTATGTTAAAATTAATTTTCCAAACGCATAGAAATTTTATTTGATAAATTTTATTTAATATTTAGAAATAGTGGGTATAAATTATCTAATAATTTTAATTTTATTTTATGTTTAATGGATAAATTTCTTAGGTAAAAAACTAGTTACCATGATGAAAACTAAACTAGCAAAAGTGAGTAACCATGGAGGTAAAAAAATAAAATATTTAAAACATGTTTATTCTTAGTGGTGTAATTGTGTAATAAACTAATATTCCATTAAACCTATTATTTTTTAATTTTTTAGGCACTTGGGTTTAGAGTGACTTCCCATTATGGAATAGTTATGGGTATTCATAAAAATGTCACTACTCCTCAATTATTAAAGGGCACCACCTCCCCTCACTTATTCACACATCTCATGCCATTTAACTCAAAAAAAACCTACAAAAACCTCTCCCAGACATTCTTATCCACATTATATAGGTTTTTTTCAAAAAAACTAATCCTAGGGTCCTTAATAAGATATCCAAAGGAGGTTTCTCTAAGTGAAGGTAATCTTCTTCACCGAGCACTTTCTTTTTTACTTCTTCTTTTATCACCTTCAATTACATATTAACAATTCTAGTATAATAAAAAAATTATTCCATATAATTATATCTTATTATTTTGATGAAATAATATTTATCCATCTCTTTCTCCATCAAATGGTAAATAAATCCATCGCTCGTGTGTAGAACGGACTACTGCCTCACGAACTATTGTATTTTTTTCCATT